>OY728152.1:2007130012-2008472689 GCA_963277665.1 Viscum album
CCACACCATATACACTATCCATAATACTCCTACTATGTATCCATATAATGGAACTCAAAAAAACCATTCACTAACAAAAATACATGGAACAACTTCTGGGTGCCTCCAAAACCCAATAATTGAAAAATTAAGGTTTATCAGGATCAATGTCTTCACATAAATACCTCTTAAATCATTATCAACCATAGTAATTGAAAACAAATACTTGATAAAAAGAATGAAAATGGTTCATATGAGAATCAACCATATCATATAACTCTCAAAGATCCTTCCATCACTAGATATGAACCTCATCTTTTAGAGGAATATGTAAATAACACATTAAAAATAGTAACTAAATCTAATACACTATCCTAGGAGAGATTCTACACAAATGAGATAAATATTACAAAACAATAGGGCATAAATAGAAGACCATATAATTAAATAGAAATGGTTAGCTGTAATAGATAGAAAGTATTGACAAAAAGAGTTAAAAAAATATATCAGGGTACTAAGTGTGTTTATACTACCCATGTTCCCAAGTATTATCTTACATGCCACTATGTTTCCACAAGACATAAACCATGGGAATAGAATTCTCTAAAAACACCATATAATGGATATCCTATATCTCCATAGATTGCTTCTCCAAGGTCATATAATCATACACATTGATTCAGTCTGAATCAATGGTGTAAGACTCGTCATGAAGATAATAGTGGTTTTGAGACACATGAAAAAACATAACGTTTCTAACTCATTTGTAGGATAATTTCTATGTGGTATTATAAAAATCCAACATGATCTAACCCCTAGAAAAGTCCAAAAAATGTGGAGAACACTTAATCCCATGTAAAAACCACCATTGTTCAAGATGAGGATTCACCTTCATGAACACATGATCTATAACATCAAATTCCAAATATCTCCTCCATGATCAACATAGGAATTATTATGATCATGTGATATATTATTCCACCCATTAATTACATGAACATTAACTATAATTTTATATACAACCTACTACCTGAGAGTTGATGAAACTCTTAAAAAATCCATTGCAATAGGTAATTAGAGGGTTTCCCATACTAATATTTAAAGGTTTTATAACAATATTTGGGTAATAAATTGTGTTATAAGAAAAATTCAGCAGATGAATTTTCAATATACATAGACCTATAAATTATAGGACATAAAAAATGCAACATTTCCTCATGTGTTTTCATGTGTATTCTATATAATCATCTGTCTATAAATGAAAATCAAATCATAGGCCTAACTAAGAGCCAATACAATGTTGGTGACTTCTCTAAACCTAGAAAGTAAAACAAATACCATGATCATAGAAGATTGTGCTCAAGACTATGTGGAGTCTCACTACTACCTATAAATTTTTCCATGATAAAACCTCCACCAAGATCGAATCCCTAATTTCAATGAAGTGGGTTCATTTCATAAAATGATCAAATATCGCCCACATACAATCAATGTTTCCATTGTCTTAAGGTTATTATGTAGTGAAATCCATAAATACTCCTTCCCAATTACATTATGAAATAACTACCAGCTATAGAAGACAATCGGGAACATGTTTCCTCACCTTAACCATCCAGAAAATAAAACATTGGGACATAAAATTTTACACTACATGCTTTAACCATGGACACCAAAACAGTCCTCATATATCTTATTCAACATTTTACATGCTATAATATATTACCATGGTTCAAATATGGAACTGATGGATAGAAATATCTTGCATAATCAATGTTTCAAAAGTCATTCCCTTAAACAATACACCATTTTGATCATATATAGACCAATCATCAAGAAAATCACTAAAAATACTCAGTCTCTCTAGAACATTACCTCATAATCCCCAAACTATGAATCCTACACCTGCTACACTAGATATTTCTACACATTCATTTGGAAATGAAAATCAATTCCTATAACCCCTCTTATCTGATAATATATCATAGGGAATACTTCTATTAATTTTTCATAATCACTATTTTCACACGCAACATCATTACATGAATTATTATTTTTCATATTAGCCATAATATTTCCCTTTATAATTGTATAAAAAATATCAGTGTTATAATCCTTCAAGAATTCCATATGATATTGATACCTCACGTTCAAGTCACATTAGAAGAAGATAGACCTCATAATCTTATGAATGGTAAAAAAAATATTCTTTAATGGGATAGTTTCACAAAAACATCATGGAAAAAAGAAAATACTCTAACTCAATATTATAGTTTGAAACAAATTATCATGTGAACATATATATATATATATGGACTCATAATAAACAACTTTTCGATACTCTATCAAAACACATCCCAATCTATGATGTCAAAAATCACATGAAAACTCGAAATAAAATCCCAATATTAAAAAATAAATGACTCGAGAAGTGAAAAACATCCCATTCCGGTACTCCAAATCCATCTAGCATTGGTCAGTCCAAAAGATACATGATCCTTTCTATTTAATGGCATCATAGAATTCAAAATGGAAGATCATTCGACTATTAACCTTCTTTAATATCCCAAAATTCCAAGTGAACCCATAAACACTAAAAAAGTATTGGGGGAATTTCAAGAAAAAACTACCAATAGCTTTATATTATCCATAGATTCTCATTTTCTAGACATGAAATGCCTCAATAACAAACTCATGTTTCTAGAAATCCAAAATTTAAAAATTTCACGAAGAGGTGATGATGATAATGAACTCCCAAGATAGAATTTAGATGCTCTATATGCTCCTCCCCAAACACATAGTACATAATGATTTCATTGATAAAAACCACCATGAACAGATCTAGAAACTCTCTAAACACTATATTCATGAAACTCATGAACATGGTTGAAGAATATTATACATCAAATGATATCACTACAAAATCATAATTCCTATAATGACATCGTAATGGGTTAATAAATATTTCCTCCTTCTTTTACACATATCTAATGATATAATAACCACAAATAGATTATTGAGAATTAACTTTCACCTTCCATATGATAAAATAAATCATCAATCCCTGGAATTACATATTTGTGCTTCTTTCATAGTTGATTTAATCGATGATAATGGATATAATGCCACAAACATTCATCGACCTTCTTCAGAAAGAAAACAACTGGACCCTAATATAAAAACTTGTACAAACAAACCTCTATTGTAATTGAATATAAATTTGTTCTCGTAACACTCGAAACTCTAAATATTCCATACAATATAGACACATTGAAATAAGAGAAATACCTAGTTATAGCTCAATCACAAACTCGGTCCCTTATCAAGGGGGAAATTCTAAAATCGCCTCTTGAAATTCCTTAGGGTACTCATGAAAACACTATAAAACATTGGTGGGTGACATTTAAAAAAACTCAACATTAACTAGGCCATAAAAAACAAAATAATGGAAGGTTACTCTGAGTCATAAAATGATGCCTCCTTCTAGAAATCACTACAAGATCTACAACAACATAAAAAACAACATCCCTCCAAAAGTAATCCAAAAAATACAACAATAAATACAACCAATCTTTACAGAGGGTGTTTTCTAAAGGCTATATCAACAATCATAAGATGTTTCCACAAGCTTTTTTCTAACCAAAAACTTACTCATAGTCTCTACATGATTTATATAGATATGAAAAAGATCTTTAAATCATATTCCGGGATAAGGGTACTAAAAACCTCTCCACCTTATTCCACAAATCATGGACTAGGGTATATGATATAAATGAGAGAATATCCCTTTAATAAAAAAAGTATATAAACAAATTGAATAGAATAAAAGGTTGCCTTGTACTATTTTTATCTCACCAACTGTTTTTATATCTAAAGAATGAAGCTAACCATGACCTACTCCACAACCTATCTAACAAAAATGATGACCACAAATACAATCACATTATATTATCTAAAGAAGTGGAGCATCTTTTTTGGTTCCCTATAACTTCTCCCTATCCTCTCTAGTAATCCAATGTTAGACCATAATAATACTACTAACTCAGTCAAAACTGCATCAATGAAGGAACCTAAATCAGAGCACCTAAGTAACTAAGATCTGAGAAAGGTTTGACACTCTCTCAACTGATAACTATAGACATCATAAAAACATGTTTTTATTATCATATAAATGGATTCAAGGCCACCAACTCTGGTGAAATGAGATGATGAGGGATAATACCTACCCTTGAGTGTCTGAAAGACATTTTTTTCTATGAAAATGGTAACCCCATTCTATATCTACTCTACAAAAGGAATCCTGAAGACTCACCTTCGATTATGATCAAGATCTGACCAGTATCCTCTAAAAACCGTTTCTCTTGCTTGAACCTCCTGATAATATGAATGGGGTGACTTGAACATGGATCTCTAGATTCTAAGATTCCCCAAGATTCCTTTCTCTAGAATCCTTATCTAGAAGTCGGAAAAAAACATTTCATTGAATTATCCTAGAACTAATTGTTTACTCTTTCACATAATAAATCCATCATCAAAGGGTTAGAAGCACTTTGTGATGAGCCACATTTATTGTTGAAGAAATAAAATCTCCCCAAAACTAGACCCTGATATTGTTTTAAATATCGTTTGACTGCTTGTGATCCACGAGGAACAAGATACACCTTTTCATCATCACTACACACAGCATTGTCACATTCAATGAAACCCAGTGTTTATTATAAGAAATGATCAAATTGAAATCATTATCATCCTTCTCCAAAGAGTATTCTTTGACTGAGTTTAATATTAATCCCTTATACTTCTACAGACACAGATATTGAAAATATTTATGTTTCAACCACTATGTATCATTTTCATCGACCTCCACTCTATGGTAATCTACTAGAACATCCTTTGGAAAATCATCAGTGTGAACCTAATGATGATGTTGACCTATAGAAATACATTAAAAATAAAATTAAATTGCGACTTCTGACTGTGGAACATATAATATTTAACAACAACTATTTAATTAATTTCTATTTTACTAAGGTTGAATTTAACACCAAGGTATAACCATTTTTAACATATGTGAAAAATAAGGATGATTCATGATCCTTTTCAAGGTGTCTACTCCGCAACCATTATCACTTTAAATAAGCTTGGTAAACATATAGGTCTATGCATCATATCATAAGGTGCATAAATACATGTTTCTTGTATAGTATTCCCTATTACACCACTTAATAATCTTAGTGAACACTTTTTCTCTTACAAACCATGAAATGTGACATTTACCTAACTAAAAAATTCATTTTATCCACCCACATGAACCTTATAATTCACTCTGTGATAACCCCATTCCTTAATAGAGCACCCCTCCCTAGTCTGTGACAAAAGAATGATGATAATTTCTTCATGAGTACAACCTCTATTAAGACCCATGAATTTTACTAGAATGGAGTGTGTAATGATCATAAAAATGAGACTTATAAATATTTAAGAGAATATGTAAAAGAGAGATATAAGAGATGTAAATCAATCAACTCCTACTTAGATAGATAATGTAATTCTCATGTGTATGCAAGTAATGTTACTGGAGATGAAAATAATTATAATTCAATCTAAATGTAGTAAAATGGTAAGCTCGACATCAACCATGAATCCCAAATAGCACCCACATAACCTCAATTTATTAGTATCCAGCATGATCTACAATGCACTCTTGTTGAACTAAAAAATAGTTAATATATACATGGGTGGAATCACAGTATACTCAGTGGTATCTAGCTTAGAGACTATTATGAAAAATATAAAGAAGGAATACTAAATCCTGATGATCAAAAAGTTAAACAAACATGTCACAAAATAATTTATACTAAATTCCCAGCCTTAGTGTGGTTATCTCTCACCAATTATTGCCTTTAAGTAATCATTTATTGTAGTAATAAAACAAAATGATTAACCTGCTTCTTCTTCACCACTGACATTATTCTTTTCCCAAAACTCCTACATCATAAGGCGTATTTATCCAAAAGAATCATGCTAGAAGATACCAATTCTAAAGTATCACTACCACATTTTTTAGGTTTATTCATTGATAACTTTATCAGTGCTACTGAAAAGCACTGATAAAGTACACCTTCTTCATCACTAAAAAGAGAATTGTGGAAATTAAACATTATCTATTCTTTTTTATAGTGCTACTAATTGTTCATATTTATTAGATATAGTAAAAACAATAATAAAACTGATGGTTTTGTGGAAAAATGAAAATTGGTATGGTGGATAGACTTTTTAATATCATTCAGTGACATCAAAACATCAAAACCATGGTGTAGGGATGGGATGCCACATACATCCTCCATAAACACCAATATGGGCGTGTGCCTACATGAATGGGCCCACGTGGGGCTTAGACCACCCTATGATTTCCATGGGGTTTGACCCACCCTCTTCTTAATAAGCCTTCCCAATTGGGTTTCATAAATGGTTGGCCCTTTAGGTTGAGAGCCAACTAACATAATAAAGTTATTATAATTAAATTCTTGATTCATATATAAAAATATATATTTATATATAAGAATATATTAAATATTAATATATATATATATATTATTTTTTAAATTTTTATTTTTTAATGTTTAATTTAATATTTATTCGTTTTTAACATTTATTTATATTAATATCTACTTTTTTAATTAAAATCATATTTTGAATATAAATGTATATGTTTATATATAAAACTTGTTGATTTATATTATATAGTGATATATATATATATATATATATATTAATATATTCTCAAATATATTAATAAGTAGTATATTAATTATATAATTAAATATATATAATTTATTAAATTTAATATATATATATATATTATAATTAATCTTATAAAAAAAATTAATTTACAAACAATATTGTATATAATATAAAACAATTAATAAATTATTTATTGATAATAAAAATTAATAAATTTTATAAATTCTTAATATACTAATTAAATATTTAATTAACTATTTATTGCTATATATATATATTAAATTTATTCATTTTTATTAAGGATCATTTCATTAATTATTTGTCTCATAATTTTTTAGCATTAATTTTTTTAATACACTTTTAATTTACATAATTAAAATATATTCATTTTTATTTGAACATGTATTCATGAGGGTTCCTGAATTGGATAGTGCTAGCCTCCGCATTTTATATAGGTAAGTTTATTAAATTTAATATATATATAGTAATAAATTGAATATTATATATATATTTATAATTACATAAGTAATATACTATTTATAATTAATAAAATAGAATAAAACTAACAAGTACTTAATATACTAATTAAATAAATATGATATCATTAATAGTTATATACAAACTAAATGCATTATATACAAGTAAAATAAATTATAAACTATTTATTTCGATATATATCTATAAATTACTAATTTTATTTTTAAACTAATTTTATACATTTTTATTGATTATAAATAATATATTAATCATATATATATATATATATTCACTCATTTTAAATATCCAATCAATTAATGTAATTTATTAATTGATAATTTTAATTATGTGTTAACATTTTGTATAATTTATATAATTTATATATTTATTCTTATAATTTATTTTGTAATTTATTCATTTTTAATATTTTTATAAATAATTATTCATATAAATATTTAATATATTTATAATTAATTCATTTTCAATTGTTTTTTGTTTAATGGTTTTTAAATTTTATCTATTTTCTAACATTTAATTATTCTTTTTTGGTTATTATAATTTTTTTAATATGGTATTAATTAATATAATTAATATATATTCATTTCAATTTTATCAAATATGAAAAATCATTTTTAAATTTTTTATAGTATCTATATAATTAAAAACAACTATTCATGTTTTAAATTGATTCATTCCTATTATTATTTATTTCATTAATATGAGTTACTTTATAATATAATTTTATTGTTCAATTTGAAATATATAAATTTTGTGTATATATATATATACATTAATTTCACGCATAAATAATTAATTATTTAATGAAATCTTATATAGAATCACATACAACTAATATTTATGTAATTTATTCAAATTTTAATATTCAATTTATTATTTAATTTAGTAACATAATATATTTAAAATATTATTATTTTTTAACTACTAATTTTATTTATTTATTTTTAACATTATTTCAGTCATTTATATTTGTTGAGTTTTTATTATTTTTATTTATTTTTGAATTATATCATTTTGTAATATTTATTTATACAAATTTATTTACTATGATTCAATATTTTCTATTTGTATTCATCTTTATTTAAATATATATCCCTATTTTATTCTTATAATAATTGGTATAATTAATAAAACCTATACATTTTTCCAATGTTTTAAAAGTTTACTCGTTTTTAATTATCCAATTTCACTCATTTATAATATTCATAAATTAAATATTATATATTTATTAATAATGTTAAAAATAATTTTATAAAATTATTTATTCATACTTATAATTAATAAAATATAATTTTGTAAAAAAGTAAATATATAATTATAAATAATATGTTTTATATTGAAATAATTGTAAAACACAAATAATTAAATTTACATGAATAATTTATTAACTATATTTATTTTTATATTTACATATATTTATGATGGCACCGACATATGCATGGCACAAAAATAGTCGAGGAAAACATGACAGGTTCCAGGTGAATTCAAGGAAAAACTTCCCAAAATATTTTGAATGGAGTCTATTTTATGAAAATCCCACCTTTATGAAAGGAAGCCACTCACTAAGGCCAGGTCCATGCTGGGACCTGATACTAAACTCTATGAAACATCAATCTAGAGGTGTAGAGTTTCATCATGAGTGCATGAAGGCATGACGATAAGCTTCACGCAACGTCAGATCCAATTACGAAGAACCTCGTGAATGCGTTAATGGTGGATAATAATTTATAGGCAGTGACATTCATACTCAAAGAGCCCATCCCCTCAAAATTCTCAAAAATCTTCAAGATGAACTTGGATCATCAAAAAACCTACATCTCTATAAATACCCTCTAATGTCTGAAATTCAAGAGGATGTAGACCTTTCAAGATCTGAAACTTGCTCTCTTTTCATGAACCAAATACGCTTCGTGAAGAAAAGAGAAAATGGTCACAAAAATATACAATCATTGAAAACTACCACCAATATGTTCTTAAGAGAAACCACCTATTATGAAGATTCCATTCACAAAGTCTTATGCACTTCATGGAAGGAGAAGGCCCACTAAGACACTTGAGGCTTCAAGAAGCATTCAACATTTTCAAAAAAATTCCAATCTGAATCAGGACTTCTCGTCAAGGAAGGAGAACCCTATTTTAGTAAGCATGCTTCTTCATGTACTCCCTGACCTCTATGTGGAAATTGAGGTTGAAGAACCACCTCTCTGAGAGGCCCCGAGATTCTCTAAAGCTCTCTCATTGGCTTGTCCATGGGGCCTCACTTATAATGACACCTTTTCAATAAGGCTGAGTCTTTGGGGCCTCTATACTAATCTAGGACCGACCCATCAACACCTTGAGTCCCTACGTGGCCAGTTCCACCCACTCCCTATGTTCAACCACTTTATTCCAATTGTGACATTGGCCTTTAACATGCTTTTTTATTCTAAGCATTGGAACCCTAAAAATTGTTTTTTCTATGAATGGGGTCCCTGACATCAACCTCATGATTGACCACTCCCCCATGGAACTTAAAATGTCATTCCCCAACCAAAGGTGCATGATCATTATTCACATAAGCCCTAGGGGTGAGGATTGAGTTCACCCACATCTGAGATTTAAGAAGTAACCTAGTCTTATGATGTTAAACAATGAAAAAAGTACTCAACACATGAAATAAAACTATAGAATTACCTTGTGCGATGAACATAGGATTCCAGAGGTGTGATCATCATGGGATGCCACTCTCTCCCATTATGGACCATAGAACATCACTCTATGGTAGCTTTTATGTGCAATCCCCACACTATCCCTCAACCCTAGGGTATGAGACACACATAATGGGTATTTTCCCCATGTAAGCCCCAATTTTTCATCTCCCTAGGTAGTAGGAAACCCCTAAAAAGTGAACATTCTATGACTAATCTCCACACCCTTCCTCATCGATGATCATATCATGAAACGTGCATCATTACTGCTCGATGTCAAACTGAATGGGTATATTCGGACATGACCTTAAAATGTGACATCCAACTATGTGGTTTTTATCTATTTTTTAAATAAGGCGGGTACAACCACTCCTTGAGGTTCAATAATTAAAATGGTTAAATCAAGTGTTAACTCTTGACCCCTAGGGATGAATCTACTAGATCCACCTCCTCGGGGTGTTCTGAACAACCAATATTGTCATCAAAAGATGTTAAACTCATGACCTGAATGAACCTAATGATGCATTATGATCCATTGATAAACTATCTAGGTGTTCCCTCTCTATGATGAAACTCTTGAATCCGCCCCCATGGGGCATTCTCGTCTATCAATAAATTATATTGGTGTTCCCTCCATGGGATGATCCTATCACATCCACTACCATGAAATGTTTTGGATCAATGGTAAACTAGGTTGTTCCATCTGCCATCATATAGAGGCACATCTCTAATCCACGGACAAGGGATGTTCTCATCAACCAATCTCATCCCCATAAGATATTAAAATCATACACTAGATCTACCACTATGGGGAATTCAAATCAATCAGTAAACTATCCAGGTGTTAATTCATAGGGATGAACCCCCCAAATATGCCTTAATGGGGAATTATAATCCATTGATAAACTATCCATGTGTTAATTACTAGTATTTTTCCTCCTGAATATACCTTCATAGGGTGTACAAATCCATTTGAAAAATTAGGTGTGAAATCTTCCCTCTAGTGAATACACCTTTATGATCCACCTCCATGTGGTGTTCGGATCAACCAATCCCATCTCTCGAAGACATTAAACACATTCCCTGGATATATCTCTGTAGGTTATTATGATTCATCAATAAACTATAATTGTGATTCCTCATAGGAGAAAACCTCTTGAATCCACCTCCAAGAAGTTTTTTGATCCATTGCTCCAGGTGTGAAATCTTCCCTCCTAGGTATTTAACTCCATGTTCCACATCCAAGCAGTGTTTTGATCCACTGTTTAACTATCCAAGTGTGAAATCTTCACTCCTAGGTATTTACCTCCATGTTCCACCTCCATGGGTGTTCTTTTTAACCAATCATGCCTCCAAAAGACATTAAACTCCTACCCCAGATCATCCTCCATCGGTTTTTCTAATCAATCAGTAAAATCTCCATGTGTAAAATATTTCATACCATGAATAGACACACATGATATAACATCATGAGGCATCATCATCATCATATTCTATCTTTATCCAACATTAAACATGTACCCTAATCTATCTGAACCATACGTCTTGATCTATCCCAACAAGACATTGATCTTGTGACATAACCCAGAATACCTACCCCATGAAATAATCATGGTATTACTGAGGTAAAAATCATTGTAATACTTACACCCCTTTGTGTCAATTATCTTATTATTAACACAGAATTACATTGGTTTTTTTCCCAAGATGCCTCATTTGAGATTCCATCTTGATAGGAATATTCATAGGTGACCAATTTTCCTAATGTATAGACATATCCACAGATCAAAATCATGACTACTATCATAAAGAAAGGGTTTTCACCTATCATGATAGACTTAGTGTAACTAACTTGTGTCCACAAAGAGATATAACTAGGAAGTAGTTTCGTGAACATGACTTAATCTTTGAGGGATTCCTATACTAAGAGATGATCTCAAAGGATGAATCTGTGGAAGGAGTAACTAACATCCCATTATCAAATTTAGATAAATATTAATACAACATTGATTATAGTGATGAAAATTTCCCACCCATTTAAATTGTGAATTCGGTGAAAAAAGAAGACATTGTGCACAAATGACGTGAAATCAGTGCCCTAAAATAGTGTTAAAACAGAAATGGTAAACCTAACATGAAACTATTGTCCCCAACAGGGAGAAATAAAGATTATGGGTAATCAATAGATTTTCATGTCACTGGATTCAATCATTTAGATCCAGGTCCCACCACGAAAATAGTTGACCCATCACGAAACTGACTTGAAAATTATAGCGGAAAATATTGGGAAACCTTGGTCTATGATATAATCAGTGTAGATAAATATCTTCATACGAGGATTGGATGATGTTTGGTCCTTGGGAATCAATTTCCATCTACATATTTCGAAAACTAAATCCATAATCACTACAAGTCACAAGCCATTAGTATTAACAGCCTAGCGCTCATCTATGCTAGAGTTGGAGGAACCATGATGCGGCGATGCCACAAGGTTCTGCTTCTACTATGACTTTTTATGAGAGGATATTGTGCCCCTTCTCACCCCCATAGATCATCCAGTTTATGGTGATTGACACCCATGTACCCATCTTGGGTAAGAGGGGGTCATTCAAACAAGGAACAGTGTTCTCCAGGACCTGGTAAAATTTTTGCATTGATGACATCGTCACCCCCAAGGGCATCACATGGGAAACCAACCCCACATTACAAAGTAAAATTACTTCAGGAAACCCTCTAATGATCACTTTGATATGTCACTACCCTATAATGAATATTTAGGGTATAATCAAGTTTCATCTACAAAAACTAATACCGAGGAGTTTCCCGGAAGGGATCCCATGTGTCCTTGATAGCGCCAACAATGATCAGTCATTCCGGAAAAAGAGAAAGTGTAACATACCCCTAATTTACTATCCCAAGTCTAAATCCCCCAATAACAATTTCAATGGTAGAACAAGATCCCCTCACAATAAGGGGAATATTCTATGGCTTCTATGTCCCCTTCTACCACCGATGTATCCCTTGAGACCCTTGCAATAAGATAATGTGGATTAATCTTATCTATATTGGGATAGAGACCCCAGCTACCACATAGGTAGGACGGTTTGACACTATAAATCACCAGAACTAAAAAAATACATTATGGTCCTCTACATAATGAAGTGAATTGGTGTGAAATTTCCCCTCACAATGTCTCCAGAAAGGGTGGAGGTCTGCCCCCTATTTCAACAACTTGTACATAGGTGAAACTAGTAGTTGTTCTAGATTAAATAGAGGTCCCCCCTTGTTCCTACCAACCATAGTGGAGTCCCTCCTAACTCCTTCACCAATCTATGATGAGGACCTCCCCACTATAATGAAATTCATCATGGTGGTCCTCCCCATGTTCAAACCAACCAATGTGTAGGTCCACCACGTAATACAACCAATCAACACAAAGGTCACTTAAAAGATAAAGACATTCCATACCCTAAATAACTATCCCATGGAAGATTAATAAATATTCACCCTTGACAGAAAGAACATCGAAATGGAAATTCATCATTGGACTTATTAATCTCTAACACTCTTAGGGTATAGAATGGTAAGTAAGGGGGTCTTCACCATAACTCCCAAAGTCATGGCAAGAGCCCCATATCTAATGTTCACCATCAAAAAATCTAATGTCCATAATATCCCTTGATCATCGAACAGGTACATGAAGTTGGATGAAGTTATATTCCATTTCAAATGGATCATATATATTTATTCTCATTGCCAAAATAATCCTTCTTCTACAATCCCATTCGAGAAGTTAGAGAAATTTCAAGGTTAGGATTTGTGCCTTTTGATGTTGTGGATTCATCTGAGCCACATATAAAGACTGCTTACCCTACACATGAGTTTATATTGAATAAGTCATCCAATATAGTAGTGATGAGGTTATTGGTTCCACATCTAAGAGATATCCTTGTATTTAGTGACAATTTAACTAACACGTAGACTCCTCTAGTGGTCAAAACCCACCAAACCAATCTACATCGGTGCCACCACCCATCTATCGGCCATCTCTAATTAAATCATGTGATGACCAATAAGACTACTCCTTATCTAAACAAGTGTTTATGTGTTAGGTTATAGATTCTAACTGGTAGTAGGTGTTTTTATCTCTACCTGAAACACCAAACAATGAAATCTCAGAGTCCCTTAATGAAGGATGGGAATTGTGCCTACAATTGATTATTTTGGATATATTTCATCACCTCCACAACTATCAATTGACCTATCTAGGAATCTAAGAGATCCTCAAAGACATCGAACCGTAGTTTGGTTGGGATAAGATGTAAGAAATACTTGTATCTCAGTTCCTTGAGTCGAACTACTACCACAATACACTTCAATAGTGTTGCATCAAGAGCCTTATATTTCTCTAATGAATTATGAAATATGTGTCTATATACATCTAAATTTGTGTCATGGGATTGTATTCTTCTATCCAATTCATACATACATTATGAAAACCCTAAATATTAATTGATGATGAAAGCTTCCCATTGGCCATCGGCACAGTTTACATGCTTGTTCCCAAGCTTCATAGAAATAGGGGCTCAAATATAGGGCATGCTCGGGAAAATATTAATCAATATGTGATGTGGCACCTGGAAAACCTTCCACTATGCATCCTCACCTATCAGTAGTGGATGGAACAATGATTTAGATATCCATAAAATGATACATTAATAATATCCCCTTGATATATAAATAAGGGAAAGAAGCATGGTAAGTCATCATACCTATTTGAGGTTAGGTATAAAACAGAGGAAGAGCCCATGATACCCACCATCCCCTAGTATGTCGAGGAGTAGAAAAGTATTATCACCAATCTTATTGATGATCAACATGTTGATTATAGTAACGCCACATAAGACCACATATGTCCTCTAGTGAGTAAATAATTCCTCCTTATTAAGATTCCCCTAGTCGACCTTGGTGGCCCCATCCATCGAGTTAGAGAAGATGTTAGATGTTAGGGAATGTGATCGAGGTATGTGTCATCGAACCCCCCCATGAAGTGAAAATACCCTCCATGGGATCTAAGAGATTTCACTCTATAAGATGATGATACTAGTCACTGAGTTGATGATACTTTAATTGAATTGGTTTTCATGGATCCTCACCTAAATTTGGAAGCTCTCTAAAAATACATGATAGCCCCTCTCACTGATCACCTTAAGGCCCTAGGAATGTGATAGGTGGAGATACCACCTGATAGAGAGTCATACCCAGTATGTGTGGACTAAACATAAACACCCCTAGAGTTTGGGAATAATAGATACACCCCATTCAATGGGATGCATGAACCACTGCATCACTTGGTCCACTTCATCACAATGAATTGACCAATGATGGGAATAACAAAATAGTCAGAGTCTACTAAGATTTAGTATTTTGTTTAGACGTTGTAATGAAATATATTATTATAGTAAAACTAGAATCATATATTATACATAGATAGTTGGGAAGACCTCCAGAATGAGTTACTCATCCTATTCAACTCCACCACATGCATGACGAGTATTTAAAGCAGCTTTATGTGAAATAAGAGGACTTATGGGAGAGTAAAAGACTATGTTTCCTAGTGGAAATGAATTATGCACTGACTCTACATTTTGATGACTCAAATATAAGATACTAAGAACATGGATGGGGAATATTAAGACATATGTTGTCCTATACTTAACACTCATAACATTCTAGGTGGATTCACGTAGTTTTCTTATAAGGCCCTACATTAAAAAGAATCTCTATAGGTGAATGGAAAATTACACATGTTTCATCTTCTAGCGGCCATGGGATATGCCTTCCAAAGAAGATAAATTTCTATAATACATGAGGTGGTCCCAAAGTTGGTATATTTTTTAGTCCCTTTTTCATAGTATGCTCTTCATGTAAAACCATACTATGAATAGCCTCACCTATTGTTTCCCTATCTGGAATAATCTTCCTCATCATAGAACCATCATGCACTGCCTCACCAACCAAATCATCATATATTCGAGAATGTATCTCTATATCATGCTCATGTTTATGCACCTAGACCATCTTTCCTAGGTAAAATACATTATAAATATTCATTTTTGGTGATTCATAGGTGCCATGATACTTCATATGTGCCCTATATTACAGAATTCTGATGCTACCGATGTGGAAGAATCCCTTGGAGTCTAGAATCATGGACCTACCTAACATTGCATGTACCACATTATTCTTGGACATAACATAATGTAATGAAATGTGTAAAATTATTGACTCTTGGACCAAGTGGATCATTTTATCATCATGTGGGGAAATGTTTCGACATAAGTGACACATATCTCTATTGAACCCAATAAAAAAAGTGAGGGTTTCAGTTAATGAAAGCAGGATGCCAACCATGAACCATATAAATATGATGACTAGTTGGCCCGCAGAGTAGTCTCTCATGACCAGGGTGTCATATGTACCTTCTTAGGCTGGTAAAAACCATATGTGGTCGATGCACCTCCATCGACCGCTACTACATTATCTATGTGGAATCCCTCTATTAATTGGAAGAGAATAAATGTATGTGATGAGGTAAATTGTATTCCCCAACTAGTTCTAAATTCCTCGTGCATCATAGATGATTTCATTGCCCCTAATTTGGGATTTTTTACTAGGGTCCACCTAGAACAGGATGATCTCATTGATGATGAGAAAGAGTATGCTTCAATAAATTTCATTGAGTTGGTTGACCACCTCAAAATACCTATTAGTGAGGAATTATATTAAACCACATGGATACATTTATATTGTGTCATGGAAGAAGGGGTAGAGGGAACATAGACCTCTAGAATGCTCAGTCTGGTGCCTCGAACATGGACATTCATTCCACATAGGCTGGAAGTGATATTTTCATAGTTCTCAACAAGTGATTTCTTCTTAGTCCACATTGTTAGGATCTCCTCTATATCCAACCATGTATTTTGATAGATTAATGCATCCAAGACTACAGATTGATTAGCTGTGTCTAGCTAGAACCAATCCTTAGCCAATAAGAAGTCAACCAACAGTTGTTCAATGTAGTTCATCTAGTCAGTAGTATAATTTTTCCAACTCTAGTAAGAACCCAATAGTTCATCACAGAGAATTTGTTGTGCCCCCATTCAAGGAGATCCCAGATTTTGGTAATTTCATATATTTGTAATAGAATAATGTTATTTTGAAGCACCTAATCACCATACCCATGAGGCTATCGTTCCATGATGCCTTAAGCTTATTAAAGTTGATATGTGAATCCCTCCTAGAAATATTGAAAATACACTTCAAATTCAAATCATAGATTGATTATGATTTGGAAAAATATGAACTGGAGGCTGAGCATGATGATTTCCAATCCCTCATCTCATTTTCTATATAAGAAAAGGGTTACCTCATGTAGGGGAACATACACCCATTGAATATTATTGGATGGTTCCTTGATGTGGAGATCCACTAATATCATGTTGAACAAGGATCGAGGATCAAACTCATCCAAGTTAGGATTTTCAATAATATGGGATATAATAATGTAGATCTGAATTCCTATGACATGAAATACAAGGGTTATGATAGCAGTGATTAGAAATCATTTGGAAAGGTTTGACTAAATAACATGTTTAGTGGATTCATAGAATGTACTATATAAATGGTAGTATCATAAGATACCAACAAAAATGTGATAATAGGTATGTACTCTCCCAATCTAGACATAACAATCCCTTCTTCGTATAACCAGTGCCTCTAGTACTCCACCAATGGTCTCATAATGGTAATCCAAGGGGTTGTATCCCCCTTTGAGTCATGTGACCCCTACTGGATGGACATCGACTACTACAAGAGGGAAGGGATGATGGTTCATGCTAATGGGGTTGAGCACACAAATGATCTAATATCCATTGATTCTAATCTAAGGGAATACATGGAAGGTTTTTCATTCTCATGATTCACTAGTTGGATTCTATAATGTTGAACCAAGGAGGTTTCTTTGTTGTCTCAATAAAAATATATTTAGCAACCCTATAATGATGGAACGACTATATATTAACACATATTCTAAAAATAGACACGCCAAAGGGATACCAGAGGACCCAAATTCGGTGATGTTCCACAATGTTTTCCCTATGACCACCATTTCGCAACATTTCAGTATTTTCCACAAGTTAGGGTTTAATTGAAAAAGGATAACTCCCTACCATTTCACTTACGTCAATAATGGACCATGTGGTCGACGGTTGGATGGAGTCTATTGAAAATATTATTTCTAATTGATTTTAGAAGAGAAAGAGTCCCTCATTTTTGATTTTGGGTTCCCCCAAGCGGTGAATAGTTCTCCCCAAAATTCAGCTGGGATGGATGAGTCGTCTCCTCCTACTATCCTGCCTTAGGAGATAATGAGGGTTTGGAAGAACCCCATCCTGCATTTTATGAGGGTTTCACCACCATTATTCATGAGTTGATTAAGGTCATCCTTGTTAACAAGGAATATCTATGGACACCGCTGATCATCATAACCATTCCTCTAGAAGAATAATAGGGGTATGTGTATTTCTTAAAATAAAAATATGATGCATTCACTTGGTGTAACAACAAGATACCAAGACAAGATCCTTATGTTTCTAAATACTATATTACCATTCTATGGAGTCATCGTGTGTTCAATAAACCTCCTGGAAAAAATCACCCCTCTTAGAGCACTATGGTTGAGTTCCAAGATAAGAGGATTATAATATACAACTTCATTAAGGAGGTTTAGTACCCCATGTGGATAGCCAACATCATCCCCACCGAGAAGAAGAATGGGAAGATCATAATCTTTATCAGCTACAGGAACTTAAATCACCACTTTCCAAAGGAAAATTTTCCGCTTTTAGTTAAAAATATATTGATATATGATATACCAAGATTATAGGATCTACCCTTTATGGATGAATACTTCGAGTACAACCAGATTTAGATGGCCCATGAAAATGAAAAGTCCACCAACTTCAAGGAACTACAAGGGACCTTCTACTATCAAGTAATTACATCATTCCTGAAGAATTTAAGAGCTGATTATTAGTGGTATATAACCCACATCGTCAAACAAATTCTCACAATTTTGGTGGAATGATTCATGGATGACATGGTGGTGAAATACTTCAAATGTAAGGACCATCTCAAAGATCTTGAACAGTTGTCCATCTTCTTCCACTATCTGAATTTTATGATGCATCCCTTAAAGTGTAAATTCGTGGTTACGTCTAAGAATTTTCATAGATTTATAATTATATATTGAGGCATTGATATTGTCCTAGAGAAGATCAAAGGCATTAATCAGATGCCTCCCCCATGAATCCTATAGGGGACGTGAGGCCTCCAAGGTCACTTAACATGTATAAAATGTTTCATTTCAAATGTATGAGAAATGTGTAAAAATTTTACGTGGTTTATAATGTTATGAACCGTTTACTAATGGAATTAAGAGTTCTTGACAACATTTTAAGATGCTAATACGTATATACTAAATCCCCCATTTCGATGCCACCCATCTTAGGGAAGCCTTTCGTCTATTAAGTAACCACCCTAGAATTCTCCCTTAGTACTGTTCATTCCAAGAAAATTGAGGGAAGATAAATTAGATTATACAATCTAAGTATAATGATCCTTGAAATAGAGAAAAGATACCCCCATTTGATGAGGAGATTCCACACTCTAGTTGTTCCTTTATATAATATGTAGCATTGTTTGTAGCATCATGGGATATAGTTGGTGTCATTAGTAGTCGTTTTGATGTATATCTGAAATCACCCCATTTTGATGGGATGGTTGAAATGTTGAGAAATGATACCCCAAAAGTATGACATTATGTTCCTTCCAATTAAATCCAATAATGGGCTAGAATATACATATTTTGGCCACCCATCTTGCCCCTAAATAATTGTGCTTGAATTTTTATCCCCTAAATTAGGTTATCATCTCAGTGGATCTTGAAATGTAATGTTTGTTGATGTATTTATGTAGTGATTACCAAATATTAACATGTGTAGGTTTCAATAATCCCATGATTTATAGATTAGTATTGGGTATAATCTTCAACTGTCCAACACAGGTTGTCCAATAGTACTCATTCCTATTGTTGGAAGTCTGAAACTACAATAATGATGAGTATTGTGATCTCATTCTTAGTATCAGGTAGGCCCTCAATATTTTTGTAGCCCACATTCATGTAAAGGGAGACTACTGATTAGTCATCTAATAGATCAATAGTGAATATATAATTAGACATCAATATCTCATACCCCTTCTGGAATATACTCATTCACTAGTGACCCAATTCCCTTATTGGTAAAAGTAACTCATGTCCCTCAGTCGTAGAATGGCCAAGCCAACACATTTCCCCATTTGGCCGCATCCCTCACTATGCATAATTAGGATGACCTGTTCATTCATGTGGTAAATTGGATGGTTATTTTTTCCCACATTTTTGGGGATGATGAAAACCAATAGGTAAACAAGATAGCATCGAGTGATTTTATTCCAAGAACTTTAGTTTATCCTAATATCATGTAAATGACCGATTAAACGGCTCACATCATATAAAACCTCTATTTTTTAATTCTCCCACTAAACCAATCCAAGAATGATAGAACCCATCAGCGTGAAACACATTTCACCCTCCATAGAGGAACAAACCATTACAAGACTCTCAATATATGTGGGTTTGGCAGAATTCAACTCTATTTTATCAAAGGATACGACATCCCTTAGGTTATACAAGAAGTCCATTCTTGATCATGTGGGACCATCAAGAAATATTTAAACACTCCCACCATATTGAGAGACTGGGATACATTTATATCACCCTGGTCCACAACCGCATCATATTTTTCAAGAGGTGTCATCCATCTCATATTCATACCGACATTTTCGATCGACTTCTAGAGATCCTCCATACCAAATTGTATTCTTTTCCCTTTTCTGAAAGTGGTCTCAACATTGTGGGGCCATACCCACCAAAAAAATCTCTTAGATAATGGTTCATTCTGATGGTGAAAATTTTCTTCTCAAAGTGGGTAGAAATGATTCCCCTCATGTAATCAATTTCCGTATCTTTGATTGAATTTTTGAACTCCCAAATCATCCACAAATTTGGAGTTGATCACACTATTCCCATATGAAGAATCCACAATTTTTGAGATTCCGTAAAGAATAAGTTTTATGAGAAGTAAAGCATCATATCCACCTTTTTATCCTACTACCATATGTAGGAAAATGGAGATATTTATACTTTCATTAAGAAATTATCTAACATTATATAGATGATGGTAGAGCATAACAATAGGATTTGGATAGAAAATATACCTAATTCCCTATGGGACTATCAGATGATGACTTAGAATTCCAACCAGGAGACACCATATTCCCTTGTGTATGGAATAGAGGATGTTTTTCCCATTGAGGTTCTATTTCAATTGCATCAGAAAACTACCTATGACCTAAATATTCAAAATCGAATGGTGGAATTCTGTTCTGGTGAGTTGCAATACCCTACAGAAAACTCACTATATACCACAAATAATCTATAGATCCACTATAATAAGATTTCCAAATAATTCATAAAATTGTTTTTACTTCATTCCATCATCTAGGGTGACATGAACTGGCTCTCATAATGCTGATGATACCTATAAATATTCCACCAAAGATTGATCTTCTGTGTTAAGGTCCCTACATCATTCATAATGTCTATTATAATGGAATATACTCATTAATCACCATTAATGGAGATCGTATCTCACCTCCCATAAATGAAAAGTTTTTCAAATATTACTCTCATATGGAAAATCCATGGTCCATACGGTACGACCCTAAATTGCTTGCAACGATTTAAGATTTTGGACCTTAAACTAAAAGCAACACCATTGTCCATGTAACATGACCTTAAAATGTTCCTTATCTTACATGATGCATGATGTTAATATTCATAGAAACAAGTTCCAATCTCTATGACCTTAAACAATGATTCCATGTTCAAGAATCATGAATTTAAACTATTTGTGATTTCCTTAGAAGAATGTGTGGTGTGGTGTGGGCCACCATGACCCTTAATTCACATCGGGTTTGTCACTCTTCCATCCTAAACAAATTTGATTAGGATAATCAATCCCCTAGTAAAAATTCTATAGGATTAATATAAGATTCAAGGTCTATTCTAAATAATAATAAATTTTTTATAAAGGTCCAAACGTTATGAACAGAAAATAGTTTCATCCCGTATAGTTATATTTGTAAGGCATTAAACTACAAATCCTAACACACTTAGTTCATGATATTATTGTGTTTATTTATGCCATATAAAATTGGGATTCCTTTTAATGAGATGTGATATCACTCCATATAAACTATGGATTCCTTGTATGATAAGTATATGATGGTCAAAACTCCATACCACATGCCCCAAAAATGGGATGCCTGAAGACAATCATTAGATGAATCATATCCATAACTAGAGGAGATTTCTCCCACTAGTGTTGGAATTTTACCACACAGTGTTTCAGAACTACATGTAGCTTGATTCCCATCCTCATGGGATATGTATCAGTACCTAGACCATTGGTCTTTGGGAACAATTTCAAATTTATTAACCATTTATCCCCTTGTCCAGATTTTTTATCCACGTATTATGACCTTAAACTATGTGAAGTTTGATAGAACGTGTTTTTCTGGCACACATTGCCATTTTTCCTTCTTCACGTTGATTTTTAACTCTTCTATACCATGTGATTACACTAGGAATAAGAACACCCCTAGTTCAAGCATTAGAATGGTAAACTATTCACCAATATTCCATACATTACGAATTTAAAATATCTTATGTGGTCCATGTCTTATGACTATATACTATATAAAGATAACTTTAGGATTTCTTCAAAAGGTGTTGGGCCTCATTTCTCTATTCAAATCAGTTTACAACACTTGTTTACCACATGAGAATCTGTATATTTTTTCCCCTATACCAATATCTATAATCCCAAATTCGGATCATAGTTCTAAACCCTAGCTCCATAAATATTATACATTCTCCCCTCATTTTCATGGGTCACTTCATTATTCTTGTTCCAATAATACTATTTGTTCACCTCTATCCATAACAATGTGTGTCTTGATTACCATCCCTACGGGATACATAGTGACTCTATTACATTCTATCTTGTCACATATACACTCAATCACAATTAAATTATCCATTACCCACGGTGTTGTCACACCAATGTTCCCCCATTAAATATTTTGGTGTATAAGAACCATTCATTTACATGGACCATTGGCGGGGTAAGATACCATCATATCTATATATGAGAATGTAAATATTTTTAAATTCAATGAATAAGCCCCGCACACCACATCCTAAAGAAACGATGTTAAATGTGATCTTATCTAATATGGGTTAGAGTTGTCTAATTTTTTAATATGTGTAGATTAAATATCCTCAATCAATAGGGCACCCTCATATAGTTTTTGTTTTTTAACCATGTTGTGTTACAAAAAACTATAGGGATTGATTCCTATCACTATGGGATATGTAGTGATTTTTATATATTTCATCTTGGAATCATCCATTTCATCAGAACATTATAGGATCTTCTCTAACCCAATGGCATGATGTCATCATTGGTTACATGTTTTCAAATTTCGGTTTGAAAGGGTCCTTATATCACTCTTTCACACCACTCAAGATTCGTTTTGGACACACATACCCGATTGTTCAATGTTATGTGACCTTAAACCAAAAATTTCCCTTATAGCCCACGCTCTATGATTTAATCTAATATAAACCTTATTTCAATTTGAATGAATTTAAAAAGCCAATCCAAACTTACAGGGTGCATAAAATTAATAATTAATATTACCCAATCTAAAATCAGGATGCCTCTTATGATGACTAAGTGATGTCAGGTAGTACACGATACATAATTGGGATACCTGATATAATAAATTATGATATGAATCAAACATTACACCATGTTAAATCGAGATGAAACCTTATGTGATATGATCTAATTTTCTCACCAGAGAAGATTTCATCCTACTAACATCAGTCACCTACCCATCTATATCTCATGCACTTCATAGTTTCTTGGATTTTGATAATCATTTTCCTCATAAACTAAACAATCTCCCTTATTGAAAAGTGCATGGCCATAATAGCTCACCTACTATTATAGTACCACTCCTCAGAGGATCCACCTCATCAAATTGAGTATCTCACATTAAGAAACTAGTAAATATTCAATAATGAATTTGTTCTCCCTATATCTAACTGATGTGGGTATCAAAACTATGTTTTCCAACATGGTCAACAGATATTCCCCTTTTTCAGTTATGCCCCTATCATGCTATCCATGTTTGGAATGTTGTGATATCTCTTTGGGAATTTTTCATCCACTTTCTACGATCATTTTATCCTCCCCTCCAAACAATGGGAACTCCACACAACACCTTATTTCATGCAATGATCACAGATCATGCATGAATAATAGTCGAAGGAGGTTTTATTTAGCATGGTTATGATATGTGAGTCCAATTTACATAGTACAAACTATATGACCTTAAACTAGGATTATAATTCCATTCATCATGACATTAAATTGTGTATGATTCCACCCTCCACTAGGGACATGTTGAGTAGAGTGATCATTATCGATCTCATTTCATGTTGGGATGTCACTCTTCCATGTCACACTTGTTCTTCTAGGGTATTCAAGACTACTAGTACAAACACTATGAACATTAACTAATGTATCCTATCGATGCCACATGACCATAAAATCTATACAAGCCCCTCCCGGAATGCGATATGTGGAATCATGGAATACATTGATCCATTCAGGTTGGGTTTTTATCCTACCACCCAACAAATACCAATTTTTGGATGATCATCCTATAGTCTTATCTCTATGAACATAAACATGAAGCTATGAACTATTAACAAGGATGATGAAATTTAATTTTGTGTGAGTCTCTTTAGGAATGTATTGTACAGTGATTGGCCGACTTAACCATCAATTGAATTCTAATTTGTCAGTATTCCACACTAAAAATACCTATTTGTGATACAAGTGGTCCATGGACAATGAAAATAAAGTATTTCCCATTTTCCCAATCACCTTCTACAGAAATTATAATTAATTGGTCCAAGACACGATGACCTTAAATTTTTTTTGAAACTCACCTCATATTTTTTTCATGGTGAAGGTTCTTTGATGTTAGATTTTATATAAAGATATATCAATGAATACAGCTATCAAGATACCTTCTAGTACCCTCGGCAACTATGGTTTGGTGGATTTTATTCACTTTTTTTCTTACCTCTGAACTAAAAAAAATAAAAATTACTAGCTTCACATGCACATCAAAAAATGTTAAATTTTGTGATACATCATCCTCACTGTGCCACATTAAATTGTGTGTTCATCATCCTCATAATATAACATTAAACTACATATCTAACATCCTCATTATATGATGTAAACCAACATGGTAATTTAGTCCCTTTCACGAGAGACCTTCCATTGGTGTTAGTCATGTATCGTATCGCTTAGGTTTTTTTATAATATCTTGACAACTGAGACAAAAGTTTCCTTGAAATATGAATTTGACAATTTTTTATACAGACATTCCCACATTAATGTTCTATATGCCATAGTAGAATAATTTTGAGAGTGATGGAATAGATTTGAACATTCTATCAACTCCTCTCCACACTTTTCATTACCCTTCTTTGGATCCTCATCCTCTTCCATGTTTGAACGGTTCCCCAAATGGAATGATATGATGCGGCACATGCTCACCTACTGTCCTAGGCCAATGCTCTAGAAGACATTCGATGAAATTCTGATATAGGTCCCATTTTTTGAAAATGGTCAATGGTGGACCCTCATTTATTTATCCCCACCCCCAATAACATGATATAGATGTTGGGGTTTCGACATGGTCATATGTTGTTCTGTATCATCATGACACTCCATTTGTGTTCCAAATTTCATACATGGTGATTCTTGGTCCACATTCTCATTTTTTAGTGACTAATTCAACACACATTATGTTACCCCATTTGTTCACTAGATAACATTGGAATAGAAATTTGGTTGATCATAGGACATTGTTATCTTGACATATCCCCTCTTTTATGAAACACTTTTAATGGAATGTTAAAAATAGTATACCCCATATGTTTTATTATTGTACAACACTCTCATATAAATGACTAATCACTTTCTCATCCATTTTCTCTCACTTCGAGAATTAATCATGTGAACATATGGATCAGTCATTGGTCAT
Organism: Viscum album; assembly: GCA_963277665.1. NCBI lineage: Eukaryota > Viridiplantae > Streptophyta > Magnoliopsida > Santalales > Viscaceae > Viscum > Viscum album. Next base: position 2,007,156,274 of record OY728152.1, read on the forward strand.
TTCATGAATTTGATTTGTGTGAGATAACACAAAATAAAGAAATATGATCAAGAATTGATGAGTTTCAGATTAAATTAACCAATGTTTCAAAGGGGTTTCATCATATTGTAACTTCCCCTTTACAAAATTACCCAAAATATCGATGAATGGAATTGAGCACTTCAGTTTGTATAACCACTGCTAAGTGGCCTTCAAGGTTCGTTGTCACTCTGCCTGATCAGCCATCACTGGATCAAATTTGTGGAGAACCATTTCACTTATGATCTACCAGTGATTATGTTTGGTTAGACACTCAGCTCATATGTATGATTCCTCTACCATCTTGGAATAATCCACCGCCAATTAGGCCTTAGAATTGATTATAATTAATATTGGGAAGTAGTAAAAACCACATGATCCTACGCCAGCCTTTCTAAAAAAGTTATATCTCATCCAGTTACTTCAATCACCATGAAACCATCATCCATGTCCTTCTTCTAGGTTATTTCAAGAACCCTTAGAACATAAACTCTCATTGATGAAATATTGAGCTAGTGCATGATGGTTACTGGAATCCACCCCATCATTCCTAAGGATAAAAATCTAATGGGGGAGGAATACCCCCTAATGTGGAAAGTCAGAAATCTGGGTCTGGTCAATGATGCTCCATACACACTTCAATGCTTTGTGAAGAACAATACATCTCACCTCAATGGAATCAAATCCAAAATCATCGATATCCTTGAGAATAATAGGTTCATACCGAGGGAAGAAATAAATTATTGTTCGGATCATCCACATGTATTTATATGGAATTAATAGAGGGATATATATTCCAAGGAAACAGTCATAAATGTTTCCTTCACCTATATAAGAAGCCTCAACTACTACCTGTGGAACCTCCTAGGAGAATGATACCATCCCAAAATCCCCAACTATCCCTATTGGTTGATCAATTTTACCTTTAGATCACACATCCTCCACTGGTATAAATTTCAAGGGTAAAATTTCTAGAATAACCTCCCCATACATTCCATTTTATTGAAATATTTTCACTTCCTATGTTAAGTAATTGGATCTAATAGCCACCTCTAGTGGAACCACTATATGAGGATCATCCACCACAATATCCTCATTGAACTGTATTATGGGTATCACATAAACATCCTCTATTGAAATCATTGTCTCATTGGTCCCTTACAATGGATCCTCTGTGGTTCGTCTGACCAATATGGCTTCTTTGACCATTTACATCATGGAAATAAAACCCTCAGTCGCCACCTCATCCCCTAGAACTATCAACTCAAAAAAAAATTGTAAGATGATCCCTGAACATCATTTGAACATCCATATAAATATGTGACAATAAAACATGGAAAGTAAAAGTATAATATAAGAATGTTAAAATGGGATGAGGCTTATGTGAATAGTATATTCCAATGAGGAGCTCATGAATGTTGACTTGAATCCCCATGGAAATGGAATTCCTACTATGTTCATTACCTCCATCATATGTAACACTTATGTCAATGGCTATCCACCTATATCAAAAAAATTAGAGAGGTCCCCTACACATTTTCCCCAATGTTTTGAGGATACCTCTCCCTCGGATTGATATTTTTCACAATACACCCCCACCTCTGTGCACATTAATCCTTGTGCAAGTAAAAGAAGAGTTAGACAATAATATTACATATTAAAGGATTTAAATGAAAATTACAGAGTGTGTATGAATTCAATGACATGGACTCCCCTCATAGGATATTCCCACCAAGCATCACTTTTCTAGAACTCATTTGTCTCCCCTTGTCGAGGTGCATGTGCAGCTCACCCACTGGCCGAGAGATTGGAGGAGGAGGTAATTCCCAATAAAACCATCTACCACGTAGGTAGAAAGTGTGTTGTGTCCTAATATTGGTGTATATCATCTATATATCTAAGGTAAAAAAAATTCTAATCTCAGTGAATGTGAAGGATGACCCAGTCATGACGAATCCACAAAGGAATATCCTATCTTAGTTGGAATCCAATAACATCGTGTGTGGAGAGTTGAGTTGTCTGAATAAACCCCAGTTATCCCACTCATCAAGAAACACAAAATCACCAGAGAAATCCATACTATGTATCCTCTTCCTTGTTCGTTAAATAAAAACCCTATAAAATGCCTAATATTTCTCCCATTCCTCTTGTGATTGCTTTCCTAAAAGAGCCAAGCATGTTTCCTCTATGGTCCTCTTGTAAGAGTGCTCCAGGAACCACTGAAATTATCCATTATTGGTAGGCTCCATAGTAGAATCTATAATTTCTCACACCCCCAGATACCTGAAGTTCCCAGTCAGGATCCAAGTATCACTGAGAGGGGGAGGGGTGAATTAGTTATATATTTTTCTTTTTAAGTTTCCCTTTTTGGAACAACCTTCACCTAATGTTAAAGAGTTTTTTCCCTGCTGAACACACACAACCACAGGAACACAAGATTTACAGGGTTCACTACACAACAAGAGTAGCTATGTCCTTGGTATGGTACAAAAACAATCCAGTACCACACAATCCAATAGAAAAATATCTTTTTATGTAGAATACAACGAGTTGGATATACCCTTACACTCGTGTGGCACTTTGAAAACAATCCAATAGTGTGTGTGCTCCATTTTAGCACAAATAGGGTAATGTAATGATTCCGTGCTTCTTAATGAACTTTCACAAATCAAATATTTCAAATTAATTCTTCACTTTCCTACCGAAAATCTGGTAAGAACCTCCTGGTGCAGACATCTTGCACGCCACTCCCTACTTGTGCACCTCCTGACATGTACGCCACCTACATGTGTGCCCACTCACTACTTTCACGCCACCATTGAGCACAACTCACAACTTGCACGCCACCTTTGGCTTATACACAACCCACTTCTTGAAAGCACCTCCCTGCTTGCGCACCTCTAGCAAATTGTGTGACAAAACTTGCACGACACCCTACTTGCGCGCCTTATAAATAACCCTCAACTTGCGCACCACTTATGCACTGACTCTACATTTTGATGACTCAAATATAAGATACTAAGAACATGGATGGGGAATATTAAGACATATGTTGTCACTATACTTAACAGTCATAACATTATAGGTGGATTCACGTAGTTTTCTTATAAGGCCCTACATTCAAAAGAATCTCTATAGGTGAATGGAAAATTACACATGTTTCATCTTCTAGCGGCCATGGGATATGCCTTCCAAATAAGATAAATTTCTATAATACATGAAGTGGTCCCAAAGATGGTATATTTTTTAGTCCCTTTTTCATAGTATTCTCTTCATGTAAAACCATACTATGAATAGCCTCGCCTATTGTTTCCCTATCTGGAATAATCTTCCTCATCATAGAACCATCATGCACTGCCTCACCAACCAAATCATCATATATTCGAGAATGTATCTCTATATCATGGTCATGTTTATGCACCTAGACTATCTTTCCTAGGTAAAATACATTATAAATATTCATTTTTGGTGATTCATAGGTGCCATGATACTTCATATGTGCCCTATATTACAGAATTCTGATGCTACCAGTGTGGAAGAATCCCTTGGAGTCTAGAATCATGGACCTCCCTAACATTGCATGTACCACATTATTCTTGGACATAACATAATGTAATGAAATGTGTAAAATTATTGACTCTTGGACCAAGTGGATCATTTTATCATCATGTGGGGAAATGTTTCGACATAAGTGACACATATCTCTATTGAACCCAATAAAAAAGTGAGGGTTTCAGTTAATGAAAGCAGGATGCCAACCATGAACCATAGAAATATGATGACTAGTTGGCCCGCAGAGTAGTCTCTCATGACCAGGGTGTCATATGTACCTTCTTAGGCTGGTGAAAACCATATGTGGTCGATGCACCTCCATCGACCGCTACTACATTATCTATGTGGAATCCCTCTATTAATTGGAAGAGAATAAATGTATGTGATGAGGTAAATTGTATTCCCCAACTAGTTCTAAATTCCTCGTGCATCATAGATGATTTCATTGCCCCTAATTTGGGATTTTTTACTAGGGTCCACCTAGAACAGGATGATCTCATTGATGATGAGAAAGAGTATGCTTCAATAAATTTCATTGAGTTGGTTGACCACCTCAAAATACCTATTAGTGAGGAATTATATTAAACCACATGGATACTTTTATATTGTGTCATGGAAGAAGGGGTAGAGGGAACATAGACCTCTAGAATGCTCAGTCTGGTGCCTCGAACATGGACATTCATTGCACATAGGCTGGAAGTGATATTTTCATAGTTCTCAACAAGTGATTTCTTCTTAGTCCACATTGTTAGGATCTCCTCTATATCCAACCATGTATTTTGATAGATTAGCGCATCCAAGACTACAAATTGATTAGTTGTGTCTAGCTAAAACCAATCCTTAGCCAATAAGAAGTCAACCAACAGTTGTTCAATGCAGTTCATCTAGTCAGTAGTATAATTTTTCCAACTCTAGTAAGAACCCAATAGTTCATCACAGAGAATTTGTTGTGCCCCCATTCAAGGAGATCCCAGATTTTGGAAATTTCATATATTTGTAATAGAAGAATGTTGTTTTGAAGCACCTAATCACCATACCCATGAGGCTATCGTTCCATGATGCCTTTTGCTTATTAAAGTTGATATGTGAATCCCTCCTAGAAACATTGAAAATACACTTCAAATTCAAATCATAGATAGATTATGATTTGGAAAAAAATGAATTGGAGGCTGAGCATGATGATTTCCAATCCCTCATCTCATTTTCTATATAAGAAAAGGGATACCTCATGTAGGGGAACATACACCCATTGAATATTATTGGATGGTTCCTTGGTGTGGAGATCCACTAATATCATGTTGAACAAGGATCGAGGATCAAACTCATCCAAGTTAGGATTTTCCAGAATATGGGATATAATAATGTAGATCTGAATTCCTATGACTTGAAATACAAGGGTTATGATAGCAGTGATTAGAAATCATTTGGAAAGGTTTGACTAAATAACCTATTTAGTGGATTCATAGAATGTACTATATAAATGGTAGCATCATAAGATACCAACAAAAATGTGATACTAGGTATGTACTCTCCCAATCTAGGCATAACAATCCCTTCTTCGTATAACCAGTGCCTCTAGTACTCCAACAATGGTCTCATAGTGGTAATCCAAGGGGTTGTATCCCCCTTTGAGTCATGTGACCCCTACTGCATGGACATCGGCTACTATAAGAGGGAAGGGATGATGGTTCATGATAATGGGGTTGAGCACACAAATGATCTAATATCCATTGATTCTAATCTAAAGGAATACATGGAAGGTTTTTTATTCTCATGATTCACTAGTTGGATTCTATAATGTTGAACCAAGGAGGTTTCTTTGTTGTCTCAATAAAAATATATTTAGCAACCCTATAATGATGGAACGACTATAGATTAACACATATTCTAACAATAGACACGCCAAAGGGATACCAGAGGACCAAAATTCGGTGATGTTCCACAATGTTTTCCCTATGACCACCATTTCACAACATTTAAGTATTTTCCACAAGTTAGGGTTGAATTGAAAAAGGATAACTCCCTACCATTTTACTTACGTCAATAATGGACCATGTGGTCGACGGTTGGATGGAGTCTATTGAAAATATTATTTCTAATTGATTTTAGAAGAGAAAGAGTCCATCATTTTTGATTTTGGGTTCCCCCAAGCGGTGAATAGTTCTCCCCAAAATTGAGCTGGGATGGACGAGTCGTCTCCTCTTACTATCCTACCTTAGGAGATAATGAGGGTTTGGAAGAACCCCATCCTGCATTTTATGAGGGTTTCACCACCATTATTCGTGAGTTGATTAAGGTCATCCTTGTTAACAAGGAATATCTATGGCCACCGTTGATCATCATAACCATTCCTCTATAAGAATAATAGGGGTATGTGTATTTCTTAAAATAACAATATGATGCATTCACTTGGTGTAACAACAAGATACCAAGACAAGATCCTTAGGTTTCTAAATACTATATTACCATTCTATGGAGTCATCGTGTGTTCAATAAACCTCCCGGAAAAAATCACCCCACTCAGAGCATTATGGTTGAGTTCCAAGATAAGGGGATTATAATATACAACTTCATTAAGGAGGTTTAGTACCCCATGTGGATAGCCAGCATCATCCCCACCGAGAAGAAGAATGGGAACATCATAATCTTTATCAGCTACAGGAACTTAAATCACCACTTTCCAAAGGAAAATTTTCCACTTTTAGTTAAAAATATATTGATATATGATATACCAAGATTATAGGATCTACCCTTTATGGATGAATACTTCGAGTACAACCAGATTTAGATGGCCCATGAAAATGAAAAGTCCACCAACTTCAAGGAACTACAAGAAACCTTCTACTATCAAGTAATTACATCATTCCTGAAGAATTTAAGAGCCGATTATTAGTGGTATATAACCCACATCGTCAAACAAATTCTCACAATTTTGGTGGAATGATTCATGGATGACATGGTGGTGAAATACTTCAAATGTAAGGACCATCTCAAAGATCTTGAACAGTTGTCCATCTTCTTCCACTCTCTAAATTTTATGATGCATCCCTTAAAGTGTAAATTCGTGGTTACGTCTAAGAATTTTCATAGATTTATAATTATATATTGAGGCATTGATATTGTCCTAGAGAAGATAAAAGGCATTAATCAGATGCCTCCTCCATGAATCCTATAGGGGACGTGAGGCCTCCAAGGTCACTTAACATGTATAAAATGTTTCATTTCAAATGTATGAGAAATGTGTAATAATTTTACGTGGTTTATAATGTTATGAACCATTTACTAATGGAATTAAGAGTTCTTGACAACATTTTAAGATGATAATACGTATATACTAAATCCCCCATTTCGATGCCACCCATCTTAGGGAAGCCTTTCGTCTATTAAGTAACCACCCTAGAATTCTCCCTTAGTACTGTTCATTCCAAGAAAATTGAGGGAAGATAAATTAGATTATACAATCTAAGTATAATGATCCTTGAAATAGAGAAAAGATACTCCCCTTTGATGAGGAGATTCCACACTCTAGTTGTTCCTTTATATAATACGTAGCATTGTTTGTATCATCATGGGATATAGTTGGTGTCATTAGTAGTCGTTTTGAAGTATATCCGAAATCACCCCATTTTGATGGGATGGTTGGAATGTTGAGAAATGATACCCCAAAAGTATGACATTATGTTCCTTCCAATTAAATCCAATAATGGGCTAGAATATGCATATTTTGGCCACCCATCTTGCCCCTAAATAATTGTGCTTGAATTTTTATCCCCTAAATTAGGTTATCATCTCAGTGGATCTTGAAATGTAATGTTTGTTGATGTATTTATGTAGTGATTACCAAATATTAAAATGTGTAGGTTTCAATAATCCCATGATTTATAGATTAGTATTGGGTATCATCTTCAACTGTCCAACACAGGTTGTCCAATAGTACTCGTTCCTATTGTTGGAAGTCTGAAACTACAATAATGATGAGTATTGTGATCTCATTCTTAGTATCATGTACGCCCTCAATATTGTTGTAGAACACATTCATGTAAAGGGAGACTACTGATTAGTCATCCAATAGATCAATAGTGAATATATAATTAGACATCAACATATCATACCCCTTCTGGAATATACTCATTCACCAGTGACCCAATTCCCTTATTGGTAAAAGTAACTCATGTCCCTCAGTCGTAGAATGGCCAAGCCAACACATTTCCTCATTTGGCCGCATCCCTCACTATGCATAATTAGGATGACCTGTTCATTCGTGTGGTAAATTGGATGGTTATTTTTTCCCACATTTTTGGGGATGATGAAAACCAATAGGTAAACAAGATAGCATCGAGTGATTTTATTCCAAGAACTTTAGTTTATCCTAATATCATGTAAATGACCGATTAAATGGCTCACATCATATAAAACCTCTATTTTTTAATTCTCCCACTAAACCATTCCAAGAATGATAGAACCCATCAGCGTTAAACACATTTCACCCTCCATAGAGGAACAAACCATTACAAGACTCTCAATATATTTGGGTTTGGCAGAATTCAACTCTATTTTATCAAAGGATACGACATCCCTTAGGTTATACAAGAAGTCCATTCTAGATCATGTGGGACCATCAAGAAATATTTAAACACTCCCACCATATTGAGAGACTAGGATACATTTATCCCACCCTGGTCCACAACCGCATCATATTTTTCAAGAGGTGTCATCCATCTCATATTCATACCGACATTGTCGATCGACTTCTAGAGCTCCTCCACACCAAATTGTATTCTCACCAAAAAAATCTCTTAGATAATGGTTCATTCTGATGGTGAAAATTTTCTTCTCAAAGTGGGAAGAAATGATTCCCCTCATGTAATCAATTTCCGTATCTGTGACTGAATTTTTGAACTCCCAAATCATCCACAAATTTGGATTTGATCACACTATTCCCATATGAAGAATCCACAATTTTCGAGATTCCATAAAGAATAAGTTTTATGAGAAGTGAAGCATCATATCCCACTTTTTATCCTACTACCATATGTAGGAAAATGGAGATATTTATACTTTCATTAAGAAATTCTCTAACATTATATAGATGATGGTAGAGCATAACAATAGGATTTGGATAGAAAATATACCTAATTCCCTCTGGGACTATCAGATGATGACTTAGAATTCCAACCAGGAGACACCATATTCCCTTGTGTAAGGAATAGAGGATGTTTTTCCCATTGAGGTTCTATTTCAATTGCTTCAGACAACTACCTATGACCTAAATATTCAAAATCGAATGGTGGAATTCTGTTCTGGTGAGTTGCAATACCCTACAGACAACTCACTATATACCACAAATAATCTATAGATCCACTATAATAGGATTTCCAAATAATTCATAAAATTGTTTTTACTTCATTCCTTCATCTAGGGTGACATGAACTGGCTCGTAGAATGCTGATGATACCTATAAATATGCCACCAAAGATTGATCTTCTGTGTTAAGGTCCCTACATAATTCATAATGTCTATTATAATGGAATATACTCATTAATCACCATTAATGGAGAGCGTATCTCACCTCCCATAAATGAAATTTTTTTCAAATATTACTCCTCATATGGAAGATCCATGGTCCATACGGTACGACACTAAATTGCTTGCAACGATTTAAGCTTTTGGACCTTAAACTAAAAGCAACACCATTGTCCATGTAACGTGACCTTAAAATGTTCCTTATCTTACATGATGCATGATGTTAATATTCATAGAAACAAGTTCCAAACTCTATGACCTTAAACAATGAGTCCATGTTCAAGAATCATGAATTTAAACTATTTGTGATTTCCTTAGAAGAATGTGTGGTGTGGTGTGGGCCACCATGACCCTTAATTCACATCGGGTTTGTCACTCTTCAATCCTAAACAAATTTGATTAGGATAATCAATCCCCTAGTAAAAATTCTATAGGATTAATATAAGATTCAAGGTCTATTCTAAATAATAATAAATTTTTTATAAAGGTCCAAACGTTATGAACAGAAAATAGTTTCATCCCGTATAGTTATATTTGTAAGGCTTTAAACTACAAATCCTAACACACTTAGTTCATGATATTATTGTGTTCATTTATGCCATATAAAATTGGGATTTATTTTAATGAGATGTGATATCACTCCATATAAACTATGCATTCCTTGTATGATAAGTATATGATGGTCAAAACTCCATACCACATGCCCCAAAAATGGGATGCCTGACGACAATCATTAGATGAATCATGTCCATAACTAGAGGATATTTCACCCACTAGTGTTGGAATTTTACCACACAGTGTTTCAGAACTACATGTAGCTTGATTCCCATCCTCATGGGATATGTATCAGTACCTGGACCATTGGTCTTTGGGAACAATTTCAAATTTATTAACCATTTAATCCCTTGTCAAGATTTTTTATCCACGTATTATGACCTTAAACTATGTGAAGTTTGACAGAACGTGTTTTTCTGGCACACATTGCCATTTTTCCTTCTTCACGTTGATTTTTAACTCTTCTATACCATGTGATTACACTAGGAATAAGAACACCCCTAGTCCAAGCATTAGAATGATAAACTATTCACCAATAGTCCATACATTACGAATTTAAAATATCTTATGTGGTCCATGTCTTATGACTATATACTATATGAAGATAACTTTAGGATTTCTTCAAAAGGTGTTGGGCCTCATTTCTCTATTCACATCAGTTTACAACACTTGTTTACCACATGAGAATCTGTATATTTTTTCCCCTATACCAATATCTATAATCACAAATTAGGATCATAGTTCTAAACCCTAGATCCATAAATATTATACATTCTCCCCTCATTTTCATGGGTCACTTCATTATTCTTGTTCCAATAATACTATTCGTTCACCTCTATCCATAACAATGTGTGTCTTGATTACCATCCCTACGGGATACATAGTGACTCTATTACATTCTATCTTCTCACATATACACTCATTCACAATTAAATTATCCATTACCCACGGTGTTGTCACACCAATGTTCCCCCATGAAATATTTTGGTGTATAAGAACCATTCATTTACATGGACCATTGGCGGGGTAAGATACCATCATATCGATATATGAGAATGTAAATAATTTTAAATTCAATGAATAAGCCCCGCACACCACATCCTAAAGAAACGATGTTAAATGTGATCTTATCTAATATGGGTTAGAGATGGCTAATTTTCTAATATGTGTAGATTAAATATCCTCAATCAATAGGGTACCCTCATATAGTTTTTGTTTTTTAACCATGTTGTGTTACAAAAAACTATAGGGATTGATTCCTATCCCTATGGGATATGTAGTGATTTTTATATATTTTATCTTGGAATCATCCATTTCATCAGAACATTATAGGATCTTCTCTAACCCAATGTCATGATGTCATCATTGGTTACATGTTTTCAAATTTCGGTTTGAAAGGGTCCTTATAACCCTCCATTCCTATCAGATTATCACTCTTTCACACCACTCAAGATTCGTTTTGGACACACATACCCGATTGTTCAATGTTATGTGACCTTAAACCAAAAATTTCCCTTATAGCCCGCGCTCTATGATTTAATCTAATATAAACCTTATTTCAATTTGAATGAATTTAAACAGCCAATCAAAACATACAGGGTGCATAAAATTAATAATTAATATTACCCAATCTAAAATCAGGATGCCTCTTATGATGACTAAGTGATGTCAGGTAGTACACGATACATAATTGGGATACCTGATATAATAAATTATGATATGAATCAAACATTACCCCATGTTAAATCGAGATGAAACCTTATGTGATATGATCTAATTTTCTCACCAGAGAATATTTCATCCTTCTAACATCAGTCACCTACCCATCTATATCTCATGCACTTCATAGTTTCTTGGATTTTGATAATCATTTTCCTCATAAACTAAACAATCTCCCTAATTGAAAAGTGCATGGCCATAATAGCTCACCTACTATTATAGGACCACTCCTCGGAGGATCCACCTCATCAAATTGAGTATCTCACATTAAGAAACTAGTAGATATTCAATAATGAATTTGTTCTCTCTATATCTAACTGATGTGGGTATCAAAACTATGTTTTCCAACATGGTCAACAGATATTCCCCTTTTTTCAGTTATGCCCCTATCATGCTATCCATGTTTGGAATGTTGTGATATCTCTTTGGGAATTTTTCATCCACTTTCTACGATCATTTTATCCTCCCCTCCAAACAATGGGAACTCCACACAACACCTTATTTCATGCAATGATCACAGATCATGCATGAATAAGAGTCGAATGTGGTTTTATTTAGCATGGTTATGATATGTGAGTCCAATTTACATAGTACAAACTATATGACCTTAAACTAGGATTATAATTCCATTCATCATGACATTAAATTGTGTATGATTCCACCCTCCACTAGGGACATGTTGAGTAGAGTGATCATTATCGAGCTCCTTTCATGTTGGGATGTCACTCTTCCATGTCACACTTGTTTATCTAGGGTATTCAAGACTACTGGTACAAACACTATGAACATTAAATAATGTATCCTATCGATTCCACATGACCATAAAATCCATACAAGCCCCTCCCGGAATGCGATATGTGGAATCATGGAATACATTGATCCATTCAGGTTGGGTTTTTATCCTACCACACAACAAATACCAATTTTTGGATGCTCATCCTATAGTCTTAACTCTATGAACATAAACATGAAGCTATGAACTATTAACATTGATGATGAAATTTAATTGTGTGTGAGTCTCTTTTGGAATGTATTGTACGGTGATTGGCTGACTTAACAATCAATTGAAATCTAATTTGTCAGTATTCCACACTAAAAATACCTATTTGTGATACATGTGGTCCATGGACAATGAAAATAAAGTATTTCCCATTTTCCCAATCACCTTCTACAGAAATTATAATTAATTGGTCCAAGACACGATGACCTTAAATGTTTTTTGAAACTCACCTCATATTTTTTTCATGGTGAAGGTTCTTTGATGTTAGATTTTATATAAAGATATATCAATGAATACAGCTATCAAGATACCTTCTAGTACCCTCGGCCACTATGGTTTGGTGGATTTTATTCACTTTTTTTCTTACCTCTGAACTAAAAAAAATAAAAATTACTAGCTTCACATGCACATCAAAAAATGATAAATTTTGTGATACATCATCCTCACTGTGCCACATTAAATTGTGTGTTCATCATCCTCATAATATAACATTAAACTACATATCTAACATCCTCATTATATGATGTAAACCAACATGGTATTTTAGTCCCTTTCACGAGAGACCTTCCATTGGTGTTAGTCATGTATCGTATCGCTTAGGTTTTTTTATAATATCTTGAAAACTGAGACAAAAGTTTCCTTGAAATATGAATTTGACAATTTTTTATACAGACATTCCCACACCAATGTTCTATATGCCATAGTAGAATAATTTTGAGAGTGATGGAATAGATTTGAACATTCTATCAACTCATCTCCACACTTTTCATTACCCTTCTTTGGATCCTCATCCTCTTCCATGTTTGAACGGTTCCCCAAATGGAATGATATGATACGGCACATGCTCACCTACTGTCCTAGGCCAATGCTCTAGAAGACATTCGATGAAATTCTGATATAGGTCCCATTTTTTGAAAATGGTCAATGGTGGACCCTCATTTATTTATCCCCACCCCCAATAACATGATATAGATGTTGGGGTTTCGACATGGTCATATGTTGTTCTGTATCATCATGACACTCCATTTGTGTTCCAAATTTCATACATGGTGATTCGTGGTCCACATTCTCATTTTTTAGTGACTAATTCAACACACATTATGTTACCCCATTTGTTCACTAGATAACATTGGAATAGAAATTTGGTTGTTCATAGGACATTGTTATCTTGACATAACCCCTCTTTTATGAAACACTTTTAATGGAATGTTAAAAATAGTATACCCCATATGTTTTATTATTGTACAACACTCTCATATAAATGACTAATCACTTTCTCATCCATTTTCTCTCACTTCGAGAATTAATCATGTGATCATATGGATCAGTCATTGGTCATTTCATGAATTTGATTTGTGTGAGATAACACAAAATAAAGAAATATGATCAAGAATTGATGAGTTTCAGATTAAATTAACCAATGTTTCAAAGGGGTTTCATCATATTGTAACTTCCCCTTTACAGAATTACCCAAAATATCGATGAATGGAATTGAGCACTTCAGTTTGTATAACCACTGCTAACTGGCCTTCAAGGTTCGTTGTCACTCTGCCTGATCAGCCATCACTGGATCGAATTTGTGGAGAACCATTTCACTTATGATCTACCAGTGATTATGTTTGGTTCGACACTCAGCTCACATGTATGATTCCTCTACCATCTTGGAATAATCCACTGCCAATTAGGCCTTAGAATTGAATATAATTAATATTGGGAAGTAGTAAAAACCACATGATCCTACTCCAGCCCTTCTAAAAAAGTTATATCACATCCAGTTACTTCAATAACCATGAAACCATCATCCATGTCCTTCTTATAGGTTATTTCAAGAACCCTTAGAACAGAACCTCTCAATGATGAAATATTGAGCTAGTGCATGATGGTTACCTGAATCCACCCCATCATTCCTAAGGATAAAAATCTAATGGGGGAGGAATACCCCGTAATGTGGAAAGTCAGAAATCTGGGTCTGGTCAATGATGCTCCATACACACTTCAATGCTTTGTGAAGAACAATACATCTCACCTCAATGGAATCAAATCCAAAATCATCGATATCCTTGAGGATAATAGGTTCATACCGAGGGAAGAAATAAATTATTGTTCGGATCATCCACATGAATGTTATATGGAATTAATAGAGGGATATATATTCCAAGGAAACAGTCATAAATGTTTCCTTCACCTATATAAGAAGCCTCAACTACTACCTGTGGAACCTCCTAGGAGAATGATACCATCCCCAAATCCCCAACTATCCCTATTGGTTGATCAATTTTACCTTTAGATCACACATCCTCCACTGGTATAAATTTCAAGGGTAAAATTACTAGCATAACCTCCCCATACATTCCATTTTATAGAAATATTTTCACTTCCTATGTTAAGTAATTGGATCTAATGGCCACCTCTAGTGGAACCACTATATGAGGATCATCCACCACAATCTCCTCATTGAACATTATTATGGGTATCACATAAACATCCTCTATTGAAATCATTGTCTCATTGGTCCCTTACAATGGATCCTCTGTGGTTCGTCTGACCAATATGGCTTCTTTGACCATTTACATCATGGAAATAAAACCCTCAGTCGCCACCTCATCCCCTAGAACTATCAACTCAAAAAAAAAATTGGAAGATGATCCCTGAACATCATTTGAACATCCATATAAATATGTGACAATAAAACATGGAAAGTAAAAGTATAATATAAGAATGTTAAAATGGGATGAGGCTTATGTGAATAGTATATTCCAATGAGGAGCTCATGAATGTTGACTTTAATCCCCATGGAAATGGAATTCCTACTATGGTCATTACCTCCATCATATGTAACACTTATGTCAATGGCTATCCACCTATATCCAAAAAATTAGAGAGGTCCCCTACACATTTTCCCCAATGTTTTGAGGATACCTCCCCCTCGGATTGATATTTTTTACAATACACCCCCACCTCTGTGCACATTAATCCTTGTGCAAGTAAAAGAAGAGTTAGACAATAATATTACATATTAAATGATTTAAATGAAAATTATAGAGTGTGTATGAATTCAAAGACATGAACTCCCCTCATAGGATATTCCCACCAAGCATCACTTTTATAGAACTCATTTGTTTCCCCTTGTCGAGGTGCATGTGCAGCTCACCCACTGGCCGAGAGATTGGAGGAGGAGGTAATTCCCAATAAAACCATCTACCACGTAGGTAGAAAGTGTGTTGTGTCCTAATATTGGTGTATATCATCTATATATCTAAGGTAAAAAAAATTCTAATCTCACTGAATGTGAAGGATGACCCAGTCATGACGAATCCACAAAGGAATATCCTATCTTAGTTGGAATCCAGGAACATCGTGTGTGGAGAGTTGAGTTGTCTGAATAAACCCCAGCTATCCCACTCATCAAGAAACACAAAATCACCAAAGAAATCCATACTATGTATCCTCTTCCTTGTTCATTAAATAAAAACCCTATAAAATGCCTAATATTTCTCCCATTCCTCTTGTGATTTCTTTCCTAAAAGAGCCAAGCATGTTTCCTCTATGGTCCTCTTGTAAGAGTGCTCCAGGAACCACTGAAATTATCCATTATTGGTAGGCTCCATAGTAGAATCTATAATTTCTCACACCCCCAAATACCTGAAGTTCCCAGTCAGGATCCAAGTATCACTGAGAGAGGGAGGGGGTGAATTAGTTTTATATTTTTCTTTTTAAGTTTCCCTTTTTGGAACAACCTTCACCTAATGTTAAAGAGTTCTTTCCCTGATGAACACACACGACCACAGGAACACAAGATATACAGGGTTCACTACACAACAAGTGTAGCTATGTCCTTGGTATGGTACAAAAACAATCCAGTACCACACAATCCAATAGAAAAAAATCTTTTTATGTAGAATACAACGAGTTGGATATACCCTTACACTCGTGTGGCACTTTGAAAACAATCCAATAGTGTGTGTTCTCCCTTTTAGCACAAATAGGGTAATGTAATGATTCTGTGCTTCTTAATGAACTTTCACAAATCAAATATTTCAAATTAATTCTTCACTTTCCTACCCAAAATCTGGTAAGAACCTCCTGGTGCAGACATCTTGCACGCCACTCCCTACTTATGCACCTCCTGACATGTACGCCACCTACATGTGTGCCCACTCACTACTTGCACGCCACCATTGAGCACAGCTCACAACTTGCACGCCACCTTTGGCTTATACACAACCCACTTCTTGAAAGCACCTCCCTGCTTGCGCACCTCTAGCAAATTGTGTGACAAAACTTGCACGACACCCTACTTGCGTGACTTATAAATAACCCTCAACTTGCGCACCACTTTGGATTGTGCGCCGCTTTCTGCTACTTGTGCCCCAATACATGCGTGCTACTATCGTTCCTTTTCCAGAGTTACTTATTTACTCTCTCTACTCTTCAAAAGGCTTGCATCAAAAGTTCTCCATACTTATGATATTTTTGAAATATGAATCAGAAAAGAATCGTCGTAGTTTACAAGTCTTTTACAAAGTGAATTGATTTAGCATCATGGACGAAAAAACAACACTCTATAACACCAACACTTCTTACTTCATTATCCATCCAACTTGGTCCCAACAATCTCCCCCTTTGGATTTTTTTGTCAACCAAGATACATAAATCACTGAAGTTTGTAACCTTAAGAAATGGATTACTTATCAATAATTCTAAGCCTACATTAGCTAACTCATTATAGGAAACAAGAATTATTAACATCCAAAACCATGTTTTCCAAAAGTAGTGACTATGAAATCTAATGATAATATACCCTCAGCCTTCTTCAGAACAGTTTTCAAGATTTTACATCTACATTCATCACTTCTTCAACATTCCTGGAAAAAAATTGTTTCCTACAACCACTCCAACAAACATTTAGAATAGTTCACACACATACATACTAGATTCACAGCTTACCCACAACTCCCCCTTTATGCATGCATCTATAAGGATAGATTTATGAAAAAATTATCCAAGTTGAAAACACTATCCATAGGAAAGATGAGAGTGGGGACAGAAACACGTACCTTAACATTGATGAGAAGGAGGTTGGACACCCATGTTCAACCGTAGTTTTGAAAATGGTTCCTTCGGTAAATGTTTTGCGAATATATCAGCCACTTGTTCAGCTGTAGGAATTTACTCCAGCCTCAATTCATTCTTCCCCACCTGCTCTTTGATTAAGTGGTACTTTATATCAATTTTTTTGAACGATAATGTTGTACAAGAATTCTTGTAAGATTTATTTCACTCTGATTATCACAAACCAAAAGCAATGGTAGCTTTACTTCAATAAGTAGATCTTCCAGCTGGGTCTTCATCCACATTAGTTGAGTTGCAGCTTGAGTAGCATCAACATACTCATATTCAAATGTGCTAAGAGTTACTGAATTATGTTTCTTGGTATGCCAACCAACACAAATTTTCTCTAGAAAGAAAACTCTACCAGATGTGGATCTTCGATCACCAACATTTTTTTCCCAATCAGCATCAGGATACCCGAATAGATCAATATTTCTTGAGCCATCATACATGATTCCAATGTTTGTTGTGATTTTGATATATCTGAGAATTCTTTTTCCGGCAATCATAAGTGATTCGTTTGGAGCACTCTGAAATCTGGCACATAATGTGATAACATAGACAATGTCGGGTCTTGAGGCAGTCAAATACAACAGACATCCAATAAGCTTTCGAAACTCATTCTGATCAACTTCCTTTCCTTCCCCATCTTTATACAACTTGGTTCCCACTGAAATTGGTGTGTAAACTGGTTTTGAATTTTCCATTCCAAACTTCTTCAGAATTTCCATTGCATAATTTTCTTGAGACAGAAAAATTTGATTCTTCTTCTGTGAAATTTATTTCCCTAGAAAGTACTTCATTTCACCTAGCATGGAAAACTCAAATAACTTCTTTATCTCCTCATAAAATGTTTCACATGATCTTTCATCATTTCCAGAAAATATAATATCATTGACATGAACAATAACAATCAGTGAAAACTCCTGACATTTCTTGATGTAGAGATTTTTTTCAACTCTCCCTTTCGTAAAGTTCATTTTCTTTAAGCAGGTATGTAATTAAGAATACCAAGATCTCAAAGCCTATTTTTTCCCATAAAAATCCTTATTCAACCTAAACACATAACTTTTATCCTTTCCAATAACAAATCCAAAAGGTTTATCAATGTAGACTTCCTTGTCAGGGCCACCATTCAAAAATGTGGATTTTACATCCATATGAATGATTTTGTAACCTCGTTGTGCAGAAATGGAAAGAAAGATTGTGATTGTTTCTAATCATTCCACCAGATAAAAGTATTCATCAAAATCAATGCCTTCAATTTTGGAATACTCTTTACAAACTAATATTGCTTTGATTATTATTACTTTTCCTTCTTCATTCAGCTTGTTCCGAAAAACCCACTTTGTACCAATGATGTTATTGTTGTCTGACTTAGGTACAAGTTCCCAAGTATCATTCTTCTCTATCAGATCAAGCTATTAATTTATTGCATGAAACCATTCTGGATGCTCAAATACTTCATTTAAATTATTCGGTTCAACTTTCGATTAATGATATGAATGTGATATAGAATTAGGTGTTCTTCTTATTTGAACCTTTTAATTTTTATCTCCAATAATGTTTGGAGCTTCCACTTTATTCCTCAAACTAGGATGAGTTGTTTGAACTCCATCTTCATCACTTGATATTTCTAAGTCAAATTATTCTTCTTGAGTAGGATTAACATAGTCTGCAGCATTATCAGAATTGTTAACAAAATATTCTCTATCATGCTCAACATCCACATCAATATATGATTGCTTTTATTTCTCAAAATTTTCAACAACATTAAATCTGAAGAATCAATAATTCTTCATGTTTAATTGATGATACATCTATATCCTCTTCCTTCTAGATCATTAGAAATAAAAATTCCATCATCTCCTCTTTGCTCAAACTTTCCAAGGTTTCCACCTTTCTTCTATATAATGCATGGACTCCCAAAAACTCTTAAGTGTTTCAGACTTAGAGTTTTTACATAGACCATTTTACAAGGAGATGTATCTGAGTTTAGTCTAATGAAACATAGATTCTGAATATACACAGCAGTGCTCATTGATTGCCTTCTATAATAATGAGAAAGACTATGATCAAGAAACATAGTTCTCCCCATTTCCACCAAACTTCGATTCTTTCATTCTGCAACCCCATTTTGTTGAGGTGTTTATGGTGAACTAAAGTCTTGCATAATTCCTTGATTCTCAATATAACATTCAAACTCTTCATTTTTATACTCACCACCATTATCAGTTCTCAACTTCTTCACTGAATACTCACATTCCTTTTCTTCTTTCCTCTGGAAACTCTGAAACATTTTTAGAGCATCTGACTTATCTCTCTTGTACATTACACAAGTAATGTGAGTAAAGTCATCAATGAAAGTAATGAATTACTTATCTCTATTTGTTGATATATATATATCATTGGTCCACATATATCAGAATGTATAAGTTACATGGGTTGTTTTGAATGAATTTCAACTCTCTTATGAAAAGAGTTTGTAATCATCCCTTTTTCACAAATAGTGCAGCACCAATCTCTTCTTCTTTATAAATCAGGAATATATCGGACAGTGTCTTGCATTGAAAACTTTCACATATTTCTCTGACACATATGTCCCAGCCTTTTATGCCATAACTGATTTTCATACACTACACCCATGTAACAAGAGTTCAGCAAGTCATCATGTTGGAACAAATTCTCTCATGTACGTTGGTCCCTTGCAAGTATAATTCAATAATTTTCAGTTTTAACAAAAAATCCATCTATTATGTAAATAACTTTTTTCCCTTGTCATAGAGTTGTGAAACACTAAAAAGGTTATGTTTCAGCCCATCAACATATATTTTTTTCCTGGATTTCATCTTTTCTTTTTCGTTGATGTCTGATCCAACACCTTTGATCCATAGAGATTCATTATTTCCAAATTTCACCTTTCCTTATTTGAATTCTTTAACATTCTTCAGAAACATTAAGCATCCTATCATATGAGAGGAACATCCACTATCAAGAATCCATGGAGGTTCTCCTTTTGTTGATTTCAAAGTAGTTTTGGAAACAAGAACTTTTTGTTCTTTCTTTTCATTCACTTCATGTTGTGCTTCTTCCAATTTCCTAGCCATGTTAATGTGTTCTGGCCAGACAACCTTTCACCCTTTATTTTCGCACTTATCAGACCTATCCCTTTTATATTTTAAAAAATATAGATTTTGAGAATTATTAAGAATATTTTTTTGCTATGGTAACAATATAAGGTACTCGTTGGCAAGATGTCTAGGTCGATCACATATTTAACAAATAGTTTCTAGTGGTTGGAACCTATTCTCAACATTCACACCAGTCTTTTCAGATATCTTATGAAATCTATTTGGAGACTTTATATTTTGTAAGGGTTGACTCCTCCTCAATCTTTTCTTTCAAAACATGTGGAATAGTTTTAATGTTGTTTGTTGAACCAACACATATTTTCAATGTGTCCTAATCCACCACAATACCAACTGTAACCATAGAAGGAATATTTTCCTCTGAAACTACAATACAAACCAGATTTTTCAACACCCTTCTCAATAACCTTATTAATAGAACTATGTTTACCATCAAAATTCATGTTTTCACTTGTAACTCCCTTTCTCAGTTCTGACTTAACAGCACCATAAGTATTATAAGTCTTTCTTGACTCGTCATTTTTATGCACTTATGGTTTTTCATCATTGTTGACTTTGACCACATACATTTCCTTTCCATCCTTCTTCTTATCAGAACCGGTTATGTATTTCATTTCATCGATTGAAGGTAACTTTTGTGGATCCTTGTTTGGTTCATTCTTACTCAAAAACTCACCAACTTCTGAGATAGATTTTTTGAAACTGATATTCATTTTTTTAGCTTCATAAAGTTTCTGTTGCACAAGTTCCAACTATTCTTCTTTTTTCCTTCAGCTTTACTTCAAGATGATCATTACAATTACTTGTATTTTAAAAAGAATTTTTTAGATCATTAATCTCTTTTTCCATCATGATTTTCTCATCAGTAAAA
Organism: Viscum album; assembly: GCA_963277665.1. NCBI lineage: Eukaryota > Viridiplantae > Streptophyta > Magnoliopsida > Santalales > Viscaceae > Viscum > Viscum album. Next base: position 2,007,177,773 of record OY728152.1, read on the forward strand.
CCTTCTTGATTGTTTAATGTGGAATTTTCATTTATCAGCTTCTTTATTTCTTTCTCAAGCCTTCTGATCTTCCTCAAGCATTCATTAAAGTCTTCTTTTAGATGATATTAAAGTTGAGTTTCTTCTTCTTCTAAAGTATATCTCTCGTACTCTTCATTATTCACTACATCAAAAAAGGTATTCTCTCTAGTGTTTTCAGCAAATAATTTCTCAGATTCATCTTCATTGTCTTCTTCATCTTCATATTTAGATAAAAATATTCTTCTTTTTGATTTGAAGAACTTTTTATCCTTCCCCATTGAAACATATTTATCTTTGTCATCTTTTTTCTTCCAAACCTTCTTGGCCTTATGTTATCATCATCACTGTCTTCTTCTTTATTCTTTTGAGGATAGTTAGCCGCAAAGTGACCAACGACTCCACACTCAAAACATTTCAAGGAATGTTTACAATTGTATTTCCCTGTACCTATTTTCACATTCATAGAAAACAAGGATAAAATTTCATCAAAATTTTTACATACCTCATCTTCAGAATCAGATTCAACAACATTATCTTCAATAAGAGTCTTCTTTGACTTCTCTCTCTATACCCTTGAATGACATTTCTCTATCATCTTTTTCCCCTTCAACGTATTCTCCCTTCTCATCTCATAATTAATGAGAGTGCTATGGAAATCATCCAATGATAGTGTTTCAGGGTCTCTATCTTTTAATAAATACACTTTTGCATCAAACTTGTCAGGTGGAATTCTCAATATCTTTTCGACAACTATAGTATCCTACAACATTTCACCAAGACATCTGATTGTACTAACAATAACATTTATCCTGGTGAAGAAATCCCCAACAGATTCAGATTCTCCCATTTTCTAGTCTTCATACATCAGTATCTAGATTTTTAGTTTAGCCTTCTTCACTTTTGTATTTTCTTCATAGATGTTCTTCAGTTTGTCCTAGATTCCTTTGGCTATAGAAACACCTTTCACTCTTAAAAATTAACTCTATGAAAGGGATGAGAGTAACACATTTTTAGCTCTTCCATCATTCTGATAATTATTTTTATCGATAACAGTAAGAGGAACCTTGTCATCAATAACAGGAAATACATCTGTTTTATTTTCAAGAACATCATATCAAAGATACATAAGATAAGGCATCATTTTGTCCTTCCAGATGTGATAGTTCTTTAGATAAAAAATTAGAATCCCCTTACTTTTCATATAATTTAGATTCTCCATCACAACTTCTCTTCAACCACTTCAGCAACGAATAAACGAAGGGAACCCATCGCTCTGATACCAATTGAAGTTCCCAGTAAGGATCCATGTATCACTGAGAGGGGGAGGGGGTGAATCAATGATATTTTTTTTCTTTTGAAGTTTCCCCTTTTTGAAACAACCTTCACCTCCTGTTAAAGAGTTTTGTCCCTGCCGAACACACATAACCACAAGAACACAAGATTTACAAGGTTCACTACTCAACAAGAGTATCTACGTCCTTTGTATGGTAGGGAAACAATTTAGTACCACACAATCCACTAGAAAACAATCCTTTTATTTTGAATAAAATGAGTAGGATATACCCTTACACTCGTGTAGCACTTTGAAAACAATCCAATAGTATGTGTGCTCCCTATTAGCACAAGTAGGGTAATGTAATGATTTTTTTTTTCTTAATGAACTTTGACAAATCAAATCTTTCAAAACAATTATTCACTTTCCTACCCCGAAGCTGGTAAGGACCTCCTAGTGTAGACAGCTTGTGTGCCACTCCCTGCTTACCCGCCTCCCTACTAGCGTGCCACCTACATGCACGCTTACTCACTACTTGCACGCCACCATTGAGCATATCTCACAAATTGCGTGCCACCATTGAGCACAGATCACAACTTGCACACCACCTTTGGATTATACACAACCCAGTTATTGAAATCACCTTCCTACTTGCGCGCCTCTGGAAACTTTCACGACAAAACTTGTGTGACACCCTACTTGCACGCTTTATAAATAACCCTCAACTTGCGCGCCACTTCAGCTTGTGTGCCACCCTCTGCTACTTGTGTGATCAGAGAACCCTCTACTACTTGTGCGATTAGAGCTCTAATTTTCTATTAAGTGTTTAGACTTTTAAAAATGAGGAATCTAGTCATCTATTTATTGGAATTTTGGTGACTTGCACGCCACATACACTTGCACGCCGCTCCAGCACTTGCTTGTCACTCCATCACTTGCATGAAACTTTTGTAAGTTTGTCATATTTTGATATGATGATGTTGAAATATGACTTACGTGTAACATACACTTTCATGACACACTCGCGCGACCCTTATAATTGCGCGCTAGTTTTTGAATTACACACCAATATTTAACTTGTGATCCACTTTATTTCCTTTTTCATATTTTGATGGGATGTTCTTGAAATATGACTCATGCTACACTTACACTAGCATGCCAATACTTGCGTGCCAATACTTTCACGAAAATACTTGCATTCCACATTCTTTCCTTTTCCAAAATCGCTTCTTTACTCTCTCTACTCTTCATAAGGCTTGCATCACATGTTCTACAAACTTATGATATTTTTGAAATACAAATCAGAAAATAATCTTCATAGTTTTCAATTGCTTTACATAGTGAACTGATTTATCTTCTTTGACAAAAAAAAACACTCTGCAATAGCAAACTCTTCTTACTTCCTTATCTATCCAACTTGGTCCCAACAATACCTCCACCATTGTTTCATTCAAGAAATACCCAAACCATTGTTTTAATGGGGTTTACATCATCTGTGACTTTTGTTCACTGGTCCCCTATACCAAATCTAGTAGATCCTCTTCTAGGGCTAAATGATGCTACTAGTCATCCCACACATTATCTATAGGGATACAATAATCATAAATATCCCCTTGCATTGGGATCCCATCAATGTGTTAAAGTGCCCATATACTGATAATGACCACCCCATGATATAGGTGGAAGGTGTTGGTTCCTAGCGAATACCGACTTTGCAAATCCAGTGTTATTTGTTAATGGAGGTAAACAAGATAAATAAAGTCACATAATTCCTCATAGATCCCAACTCACTTCAACTTATCCTCAAACGAACAACACAATTCACACAATCAATATTCCCAATACCATTCATCGATAATAATCTTTACCTTGGCATAGGTCCCAATTGGTTTTCCATGCTTATAATGGATTCCCCAAACTCCCATTGATATTTTTCTCATATTAGGATGGATTCCACATCATCCATCTTTTCTAAATAAATATTTTTTATTTGGTTCAAGATATTTTTCACTATGACTCGAAAATGGTCCTTCTTCCCGTGACCTCTAGAAGCTCTATGCCACTAGTACTATCTTAGTGTACATTGGAATTAGTCGGCTGGTTTGTGTCTTGTTGGAAAAAAATCACTCAAGGAAGCATTAAAGATATTTTTGGTTTGATTGATTTTGTTGAAACATTGGGTTTTTTTCTTGACATGATGGTTTCCATGGTGTGTTGTCGAATTCAGAGATACTATTCACTACCAATGTTTACAACAAACAATGAAAAAGGAATGGTTGATAAGAAGGTGGTACAAAAACATCAAATATAAGGTGGCATTTTTTTCAAGTGTTTGTCATATTTATGTGCCTCTGAATTGGAAAAATGGGTTTTTTGTTTTTGGCTAAGGAAGATTCCCACAATATTGAAGGTGTTTCGGGAGTAGAATATCGAAAAATGGAAAAAGAAAGAAGTGGAAAATATTTCTAAATGTGAGAAAAAGATTAGGATGCATGAAAGAAACATACACGCCCAATGCGACGTCAAATGGGGTATTTCATGATCAAAGAGGATCTTGCACGACATAGTGAATCTTCCACATAGGGTTATAAAATGCATATAAACGAGTGGTGACCTCCATCATTTGATATAGTTCAACAGATAGAGATAATCGGAGCTCTAGATCGCAGAATAATTTAATGAAAATAGAGCTATGTGAATGATTTTGAGTTGTGGGCAAGATAAGAATATTGTTCATAATATTTGATTTGCATGTAAGATTGAAGTTGCGTGCAAGGTGTGTTTTACGACCAAGGTGAAAACTTTCGCACAAGGTATTAAAGCTTTCTTGCAAGGCACAGTAAGTGTTTCACCTAAGATTTGAGGGTTCCCATTAATGTTATAGTAAATTGGTATTCATTAGAGGATGAAAGTGGGATGTGAACAGAGTATCTACATATAGTGGAGGATGCATTCATTTGTGATAATTAAAGGACATATAGGTCTCTAAACTGTGAGTATAACTTCTAAAGAAGAAGTGAGGACCCTTCAATCGAGAGATCATTGAGATTTAAATTTTTATTGGTTGTAAACCATATGAGATAGTTTTTCCCCTCCAAATTTGTAAATAGTAGGGGTTTTAAGGGATTTGGTACAACGGCACACCGTTGTTGTATGCTCCTTGGACGTAGACCTATGATGGTGAACCATGTAAATTCGATGTGTCATGTTCTTTATTTATGAATTTATCATACTACATAATGGGAAGGACTGGGAAGAGAGTTTTTTCTATCAACTAAACAAGATCAATAAGAGAAAATGTTTTACTTTATCATACCCAAATTCACCCCCTCCCCACTGAGGAAATCTAACCTAGTAGACCTAACATCTCTCTTTTTTTAGGGGATGAATATATCGTCCATCATCCTTAATCCATTGAGTGGAAGCTTCTTTCATAAAGAATGAACCTTATGAAATTCTATTAGTAGACTGATGAGCGATTAATGGTATTAGGTACTTCAATATCTATCCCCGATTATTATATTCTCATCCAACTATTCATGAAAAAATGGTTGCAACATCATCTCCATGAATGGTCATTTGATTCAAGACATAGGTGGTTTCATGGTATGGTTCGAAAAGTATTATTTCAATGTTCATTCATGAAGATATGGTTTATGATGTTTGGGGTCACACTAGTGAAGTTAACAAGGATCCTTTTTCGAATAATTGTTTACATAGCTATACTTGTGGAGGTGTTGGGATTCATTAGCAATGAAGATAGAAATGAAAAATCAATCATTAAGCATATGAGCTTAGAAAAATTGATCACATGATTTTCTCATCATGAATACATGTTGGTACCTCTAATTCCCCCCCCCAATTTATAGGCATACGACTCAAGAATTTCCGATAAGCCTATTCTCTAGGGATTCACATCCCAATCTCTGTGATTTGGTGTTGTTAATGGGCTTCATTAAAGGGGGTTGATTACCATTTTTTTCAATTCTCCATAAAAATATTACACTTATTTTTCTATTATCTCCATTTAGAGGTGGGGGTATTTTAATTTAAAATATTCATGGCACTAGAATATTTGATGAAATCAAGGATATTTTGGGGAAAATTTGAACTCGAATGGCCCAAGATGCATTAAAAGGGGTCTATTTTTTAAATCTTCCACCTTTAGGAATGAAAGAAACTCATGAGGCCACAATAGTGTGGGGAACGAACAATAATATCAGAAAAATAGTAATCCAGAAATTCAATGTTAATTTATTATAATGTAAAAGTCCTGATGGTGCACTTCATGCGATGCTAGAACCGATATCAGAGTGTATTACAAACACATCAGGGGTTGATGGTAATCCTTGTGAAGAGAAATTCAAACACACTGAGACCATACCCTCTCAAATACCATAAAGATCCATGAAAACATATGATCATTATAAAACCCATATATCTATAAATACCAAATTACGTATCACATTATAGGGGATGACAACCTTTCGACTTCCAAAATTTTCTCTCTTTTCATTAACCACCCAAGATTCATGATCAAAAGATAAAATGGATCCCCAAAGGTATACAATCATTGTGAAATCACATCCCATGTTTTATTGATATCCTCCACCAAAATTGGATATACCATTCATGAAGTCTATTCCCTTTGAAAAAGAAGAAGAAGAAGTCCCTCTGAAGCACTTGAGGCTTTATGAAGCAATCCACCTCTGAATCAGGACTTCAATATGAGGTAGGGGAACCCTATTTCATAGATATTACTCCTTCAAGGATCCCATTACATCTCTAAGGAAAATATCTTCATTATAAACATTTCTAAGAATCTCCAAGCTTCACTAAATCTATCATTAGGGCCTCTCCATGGCGTCTCACTTTTGATGAAACCTCTTGACAGAAGCAGAGTGCCTTTGGCCCCAATATCAATCCATAATTGGCCACACAACACCTCCAGTCCCTACGTGACTACTTCCACCAACCCAGCTATCCACCAACTTATTGCAAGTGTGTACATGGCCTCTGACCTATATATTACTTTTAATAATTGGTACCACAACCAACATTGTTTCTAAGCATGGGTAACCTAAGGTCAAATTCATAATTGACCACTCATCCATGGTAGTTCCAATGCCATTACCTTCATATAGGTTCATCAGAATTGGTCGTGAAGGCTATAAGGGTGAGGAGTGAGTCAACCCATGTCCTAGTTTCATGATTACAGACTACCTAGTTCCACTAAATAGTCACACAAAGTTAAATTGTGGGACAATGTCCTCAATACATGATGTAAAACTTTAAACATACCATGTCTAATGAACACAAGATACCCAATGTTTATTCATCATGGGATTCCACATTCCCTTAACACAGACCAAACAAATTCACTCCAAATTAGATTTTATTCATATTTCCCATTATCTCTTTCCCCACCAGGGGATGGGACACCCATAACATGAATCATCCACAGGTAAGACCTAAATATTCATCTCTCGTTGTTGGATGAAACCCTTTTTAAGGGAAGATTCTTTGGATTATCCCCTAACCATCCCCAACCAATCTCTTTTTTAGAAAAAGTGTCCTTATTACATGATATTAAACTCCAGGGATCAGTCCTATCACATGATCTTAAACTATAAAATTAGACTACATGGGTTTTGATCCATGCCATCTAAACATGGTATATAGGATGCCTCCTTAGGTTTAAATCCCAACAATGGTAAACTCAAGTCTGATATCTTACCTCATAAGGATGCACATCTATAATCCACTTCTATTGGGTCTTTTGATCAACATATCCCATATCGACACTACATTAAACTCATAACTCATATTTCCCTCCACAGGGCATTATAACCCATCTATAAACTATCAAGGAGACACATCTTAGTGACTAAAATCAATGATCTACATCATTGGGGTATTATGACTCATCATTAAACTATGCGGGTGTTCCGTCCTCGGGATACACCTCCTGGATCTACCTCTACGAGGTATTCTAATTTATTAGTAAACTCATGCGTGAAATCATACCTCCTAGGGACGCACCTCTCTAATCCAAATTAGTGGGGTGTTCTGATCAACCAATATTCTCACAATAAGTTTTTAAAATAATGATTTGAATCCTTCACAACATGGAGTTCTAAACCATCAGTAATCTATCATATTTTCCCTCCCCAGGGTGCACCACTCTGATTCACCTCCACGTGGAATTCCTATCCCCAAGTAAACAATTCATGTGTTATTTATTAAGGATGAACCCGATGGATCTCCATCCAAGGTGTGTTCTAATCTATTATTATACTCATGTGTGATAGCTTCTCTCCAAGGGATGCACCACCCTGATCCACCTCTATTGGGTTTTCTGATCAACCAATCCAGAATCCACAGGATGTTAAAATCATGCCCCACATCCACCTCCATGGGGCATTCTCATCCATAGGTTAACTGTCCACATGTTCCCTCCAATGGATTCACCTCCCAGATCTACCACCATTTAAACTTTTTATCCATTGGTAAACTAGCCAAATGTAGCATCCTCATCCCATGAGATTCACGTCCCTTATCCACTTCCATGGGTTGTTTTGATCAACCAATCATGTATCCATAGGATGTTAAACTAATTCCCTAGATCCACCTCCCTAGGGTGTTCTAATCATTCAGAAAAGTATCCATGTATGAAATCTTCCCTCGTAGGGATAAACCTTTTTGATCCACCTCTATGAGCTATCCTGATCAACCAATTCCATCATTGTAATATGATAAACATGTGCCCTGATCCATATCTACTAGATGTCCAAATCCATATCCCCAGGATGAAAAAATTGGTACATAACCCAGAATACGTACCCCATTCCATAAACATGGGATGCCTAAGGTAAAAATTCTAGGAAAAATTACACTCCCTTGCATTAATTACCTTATGATAAACTTTCAATGCCTTCTGTTCTGCTACCAAGATTCCCCTTACAAGATGAACAACTATGATGACCATTCGCTGGTAACTAATTTTCCCAATGTCCAAACCTGTTGAGATATGTATAATTTGAATACTCATTGTACTGAATGATAATTACCTACTATGATAAAAGTAGTGTAATTAAACATTTTCATATAGGGATGGCACCTGAAACAAGTTCCACAAACTGAATTTAATCACTGAGGAAAAATAAATCTAGTTGACGAGCTCAAAGGGGGAATCCATGGAAGGAGGAGCTAACATCTAATCATCATGTTTTAATACAGGAGTAAACATCGCTGATGATTGTGATGAAATCCATTCGTGTTTGTGAAGTGGGAATGCATGGAAAAAGAAGCCAATGCGTGCATCTGATTCATCGGTGTGGCCCTCACAAAAGTATTTAAAACAATTTATTAAATATATAATTATAAAAATACATATAATTATAAAAATATATATAATTATATAAAAGTTTTTATAAATTTATATAATAATATATTTATTTATAATTATAAATATAATTATATATCATTAATTATTTTTAAAAATACATATTTACAATTATTTGAATATATTTATTAATATATACATTTATATTTTTTATTTATTTATAATTATATAAATTAGAAAAATTAATTACTTTTATTATTTTATTAGAAATTAATATATAGGTTTTTATCATTGCATATTTAGAACTGATAAAGATATATCTTTATTAACACTCAATAGTTTTTGATAAATGGGTCCTTTATTAGAGTTTATTATTTTAGCACTAATAAAACCCTTCTTGATCAACATGTTTTTGGAGGCACTGATAAATATCCATTTGGTTTTTATATAGAACCCTAACTGAACCAATTTTTTTCAGACTATTCAACCTCTTGTAGATTTGTAACTCTGCCATCATGCACACTTGATCATCTATCAAAGGAATCAACTCCCAAATTCACAGTTTGTTATTTTTCTTCTCCTATCTCATTTATTTTTTTCATTGATCATATCTCCTCTTATAACAAAATCAATCGCTATTCGAAAGGAACACTATGTGTATCAATAATATCTCATTCTATAGGTATCATGAAAACACAAGGGTAGATGAACACAACAGGTGTTTCCTTGCATCAGTGCTCATGGATAGTATCTCCACCCATTGGGATAACCAACTTATTTTTAAGGATTATTCCTAATTCTAAACCATTATTGGATCACAATTTTTATTTTTATCCTTTTATTACTTTTTATTAATGTTAATAACCTATTTTTTCTGCTCATTAAATAAATATGTCTTACCTTAAGAATTTTTTTTCAGGTGAATGGATTATTTTATTCACATGATGTAAATTTTTTTGACGTTAGGGAGGAAAAAATTAAGTTGTGAATTGAATAAATTAAAAATAACTATATTAAATTCACTGATATAATTTTATAAATTTGACTGTAAAATTTAAAATATTTTAATGATTTATTTTTTATGGTGTCGTTTTTTTAATGACTATTTCTAGGGTATCATGGTTGGTAGTTTTTATTATTTTTGAGGTGAGTTTATTTTATTAATTTTTTCCCAATTATTAAGATTCAATAAAATGGGAACATATCAAATCCAATTTAAAATAAATTGAAAATTATATAACATAATATAAATAATCATATATATTGGTGTCCTAATTAGTGATATGTTTTTAGTTCAATTTATGGTAGGTTCACTTATGTTTTTTAATCATATATATTGTATTTGATTTTAATGAACTATGTTAAGAGTAATGGATAAATAATTTGAATACTTCATTCATATTGATTCCATTATGTTATAATGTTATTAATATTTATAATTTAGTAGTCGGTATTAAAAAAAAAATTTTATGAAGATGACAATTTTTCAAATGTAATAGTTAAAAACAATTTTTTTAGTTGAATAATGTAAACTAATTTATTTGAATTATATTTTAGATTGATGGATTGTTTTTCTAATTACTTTTTTTATTACTTTGTGTATGTTTGAATTATCTTAAATATATTTTCATGTGCAAAAATATTTTTAATAAAGTTTAATATGACTGTTTTTAACTATCTATTATGGAACTATTTGAGTGATTCTATGTTGATTTATATCTTTTTAATGTTTTTAATTATATTTTTATACTTATGATTATAGATTCTATTTTTAAAGCTAATTATTCTAATTTATTTATAATTTATAAAAATCATTTCTATGTATTGCGATCATTTAAATATTATTGACTTAATGTTGTAGAATGTATTGTAACATGAGTTTGGTCTCAGAGTGGTTTATAAATTAAAATAAATAACATTCATTCTAAAATATGCAGATACTGGTGGAGTTTAGTTTGAATTTATGGATGAATTATAATAAAAAATAATGCAATGATAAGGAATAATGTTTTAGTTTGTTGTTTTTAAATGTATTTTTATAATTAATTTGGATTATTTTTAAATAATTGTTTTAAATGAATTAGAATTCATTTTTTGTAATTTTTGTTGGGGTTTTTATCAATAGGACGTGGTTTTGATTTATTTTTTATCTTTTTAATGTATTCTTGATTTTCATTTGTTGTTAAAATTCAAAATGTTTTCCTAAAATTAGTTATGTTTGTTAGTATAAGCTATGGTGGTTATAGTGGAGAATATTTCACATTTTTGTCAAAATATATTTTAGTGAGATATGGGGATGTGTTTTTAATACTGATTTATTTTATTTATTTTAAAATAGTTATAAGATTTCTCTTTAATATGTTAGAGGTTTTATTCTTTGTTCAGTTTTGTGTCAGATTTCAGTACATGGTTTTTCTAATGGTTTAGTTTTAATTCTTTTTTTAGTTGATATTGTTTTTTGTTTATGCTAACTAATTTAAAAGGGATTTCTTAATGACTTCATCCATTTTGGAAGTTTTTTACTAGATTATTGATTTCAATTTTTTTGATGTTTAATTTATTGTTAGGATGTGTCTTAATTGATTATAATAATATGAAATTGTTTATTTTAAATAATTTAAATGATTCTGTAATATTGTCATTTGTTTTTGGGATCATATGTATTTAAAACATTAGTTATAGTCATGGACCATATGTAATATGAATAAATAGGAATACTGTGGTTTTGTTTGATTTATTTTGAATTAGATTTCTGAACATGGAAATTTGGGTTATTGAATACTCATGAAATGTATAATGATTTTTAAATAAATGAGTGGTGGAACTGGTAAAATGTTTGAAAACTAAATTTTATATTCTACAACCCACATATAAAAAGAAAATTTTTGTGTTTAAAATGTATCCAGGGAGTTTAATGTTATAATTATGAAAAAATGGGAACCATGTTGGCAATTAAAACTAAATCTATTCTGAGATTTATATAGAAAATATAGGTATTGAGAATATCATTTTTCAGATTCAATCTATTTTCTAGTTACTATAAATATGGGAGAAGATAATGAAAAAATTATTAATGGTTTGAGGTGTGTGGGCGTGTATAAGTTTTATCTAAATACTTTTAGGATTATTTATTTTTATTAATACATGTACACAATATTAGTATTATTCTCATCTATTTTTTATTATCTGAAAGGGATTAATTTTGACCACTAAAAAATAATAATTAAAACCAAATTTATCTTATGCACATACATGATTATAAGATAGTGAAAGAAAATTATATAGTTTTTTATAATCTCCCCAAACCATAAATCCAATATGAATTTTATTAAGAATGAGTATACTCCTTTGGATATACCTAGGAATGTTTTGACTACTAGATGTTGGAGATACCTTATAGTGATATTATTCATTGTTAGAGGTGGAATCAATATGTTTTGGATCGAAATTATTTGAAATCCATGCTAACTGAATATTTGTGTATTATTTTAATGGAATATTTTTTTATGTTTAAAAGGAAATTTATTAAAGGATTTGGATATTATAGGATATGTGAAATATACATATGATTTATAACTCTACAATTTTTAAAATATGGGTTTTTTTTATTGGTAGTAGTATAAATATATTTGTTGGTATTCCTAAAATACAAGTTCTAAACTAATATATTGAATAAAAGAGTAACAAAGAATCCAAATTCACATATATTTCTAATAATAGTTTCATCCATTTGTTTCAGTAAATTAAAATCTCCTTGACCATGTTACTAAATCTGGTGATTACATGACCTTTTTTTCTGAGGAAAGATAAATTTACAAAAAAAAATCAAGTCTGCAATTAAATGATAAGAAAGAAAAATAATTTTCCAAGGAAGTATGAAATCCAATAATAAATAAATTTTGTTTACCAATATATTTACTACCTCCTATTTTTCCCACAACTGATTTAATCATAAACATGGACCTATGAGAACATGTTTCCCCTTGGGTTTTATTTTCATGTCACCCTTGTGAAAAAATGATATATTGTCTGGAATCATAACATATGACATTTAAATATTGGTTCCCATGTATTATAATTATGTAACACCACAAGATTTCATAGTGTGTTATTTCTTCAAAATAATTCAATAACTTTCACTACACGCAACATCGAGTTCAATTGCACCATGACTTACCAAAAAAAAATCCATTAAAAGAGGTCATGAATAGTATTAACTAAATTTCAAACTTTATATAATCCTTTATAATTTTAGAATCCATATTATGAGTTTCTTAGTCATAATGCAAGAACAGATTCATTTTCAGTATTGCACTTTTATCAACTTTTGATAGTGAAACCTTTTTAAATACAATATTTTAAACTTTTTGACTAAATGGAGACATCAAAAAAATTTAAAATGAAACATCCCAATCTTCCACGGTACACTTTCCTTTGAATAAAATAGTAGCGTGTGTTGTACGCAACTTCGAGTTTTAACACACACCACAACCGATCAAACTAGCCGTTATGAATAGTAAAACCTAAATTTTGAAATTATATATATATATTGTATTTTGAAATGGACTTCATTTTTGGATTCGGAATATCGAATTTAGCCTAAGGTGAAATTTTGGTACTTTTCGGATAACTTTCATATTTTGATGAATAGTGAAAATTACTAAATTTTAATTAAAAACAACTTTTTTAATCAAAATAATTAATAGTGATAAATTATGAATTTGAGTGGTTTTAAAGTATATTTAGAATATAGTTTTACAATTTAATATAATGTTGGTCATTAGACATAATTTTACAATTAAACCGAACATAAACAAGTGTCAATCTTTTGATAGTTATTATCTCTTAAAAACACGCTTTTTGTTTTGACAGCGGGAATTAATTTTAAATTAATTTCTGCCACTTCTGTGTTTTGAATTTAGAAAAATGGATTCCATATTTGGAATCAGGATGTTCAAATTGTGTATATAGGTAACTTTTATTTTTAGACATTTTGAATAATTACTGCGGTAAATATTTTATTTACCATGGTTAAGGGTAAATCCGGTAAATAAGGGTTAAAAAATAATATTATAATAATACTAAATTACCCTAAAACGTGTCTTAACCCTATTGGTTGATACATGGTCGACCATGGGCATCTTTGGGTCGATTTTGGGACCCCATGGATCCACTTGTAAGTGATAATGACACTTTATTTTAATTAAGTCAAAATGAATACAAAAATGACACAAGCATATATCTTTTAGAAAAACAATTGTTACATAGGGTTATATAAGTTGGATTTTAGATTATAAATATTCATTAGAAAGCTAAATAGATTTACTAAATAATGATATTTTATTTATAATTTTTAGACATTAAATAATTTATTTTATTTATGACACAATAATGATGCAGTAATTACTATAATAGTGAAAAATTAAAATAATTGATATTATAAATACCCAAATAAATATAATATGAAACTTTTAATGAATTAAACTAATTTTCTAGGATAATATGATATATTAGTATTGATTTAATGGACTTTTTTCGAATTAATCAATCTGTTATGAGTTTCACAAAAATCAACTATTGAATAGTATCACAATTGACATAAAAGAGTTCTTAAAACAAATATTATATTATTAATTGATATTAAATTCCTAAAAATCTACGGTTCGGCCAAGAGACTTATAGAATGATAGGTTCATCATTAATGTACCACTTGGGGGTCTCTTGGATGTATATAGTATGTTTATTAACCATATTATATAAAAATACAAAGAGACATTGTAAAAGTGAAACTAATTAACTTAGAGTTAATACTTAAAGATAAGGTTAATATAAGTACCCAAACCTGTCTAAATTCTATTGGTTGAGTGGTTTTCGACCTATCCCCACCTTAACCTTTGAATAATATGCTTTGGAGCCATTATAAACCGAATATAAATTTATTATAAATTAATATTTCTAGCTTTTCCAAAGGTGCCCCTCACCCCTCTTATAAAAGGGCACTCCTCCTTCTCATTTCTTCACACTTTCAAAGCCTTTTGGTTCGTCCAAACTCAGCCCAAATACTCTCCCAACATCCCTCACTAAAACCTAGAGGCCTTAGTTTGACCAGAAAGCCAACCTAAGGATCCCTTTTGATCAAATCAAAAGGAAGAACCCAAAGAAGAGGTAATGATTTCACCAACCTTTTCCAAGTTCCTTTCTTCTTCCACGTCCTCTTTCTTTGTTCTTACCATTCTAAAATAATAAATCCAGTATATTACATATACTGTGATGTTATTATAAATATGGTACAACCATATTCAGTATTCTATCCACCCTTTGAATAACATGTCACCATACGTGCGTACGTACGGCTTACCGTCTCCATGTCATGGTGTAATTGTTATTCAATATATTATTATTTGGATGGGTATAATAATGATGTGTAACTCATGTAAATAATAAATATAACATGTTAATGATTCTGTATATATGATATACCATCCATTTATATATTATTTTAATATCAAAAGAATGATATTGTCGCTCGTGCGTACGTACGGACTACCGTCTCCACGAACGCGATGAGATTCATTCTCCATCGTATCCATTCAAGTATAATTATCATTTGATGATTTAAAAATTATGTTTAAGGACTTGATATCATTCTGGATATGAATAATATACAACCTATCCTTTACAAACATGTCTTACATAACAAAACATATAAAATAAAACAAGTAAGTTAACACCCGAAACGACGATAATTCTAAGATATTATTAACAAATCAATGTTAAAAGATCATATATGATATCATATTAATATATATGATTCTTGTATAATTTAATAACAATTATTTCACCATTATAAAAGAGGTTAACCTACCCCAACCAAGGAAAAGTACAAGGTAAGGGTTATTTCACAATCTCTTCATTATCTGAGGTTGTTTATACGTAATAATCTACTGGGATCTCTTTATCATCCACATCCATGTTTCTTAAAAATGTATTTCAAACCATTTTTACTATTTACTAAAATATGAGTTAAAGTCATTTATACCCTTTTTGACTTTTATAAGTGGTTTATAAAGGAATCTTTCCGTCATTTTCAAAACAAGGTCCTTTTTAACCTTTTCGACAGAATTGAGGTAAGAATGTTTTTTTAACTTATACGGCGGGTGCGGTTATTTTACGCCGTTATAAAATCTTCAAAGCTTTCCTTACAAGCTTATAAGAATATTTTCAAGAAAATGTTTTATTTTATATCACTCTTAAATGATTTCAAAAACATAAAGAGATATTTCTCTAAAAAGTGTTTTGATTTCATCTATGTCAACATCCTTCGACGGATTTTACGCTTATTTGAAGTTGATTTATTATGATACAAAACTTCTATATTGTATTGAAGGTTTTGTGATATGTTTGACTGTGGATGTGCTATTTTTATACCATTCATAGTTTATGGTGAAATTATTGTCATTTCGTATGCTAGTTTTAATACGAATGTTTATGTTATGTTTAAACCTTTTCATATGGGAATGCATTGGACTTAATATGTGACGGGTGGAGCCCGCTATAGCTCCTCGATGCATCGGTAGGTCTCATGAGACAAACTAGTGTCTTGGCACAAGGCCTTGACAAAATCTTATTTGTAGTCTTGGCACGAGGCCTTGGCTATGTGGTTATGATAGTCTGGCATTATGCATTCCAACATTATGAAAGTGGTTATTGATTTTTGCATGTGATTATTCGATTAGTAGAATATCCATGTGAATAAGTAAATGGCATTATTTCATTTTATTTATGCCATACCATGTTGAAAGTTCATGTTTAAAAGGCTTTTGTTTTAGTTATACATTTCCTTAAATGTTTATTCTTATTGATGAAAGTTTCCGCTATATTGTTATCCTTACTGGGCATTTGAGCTCACCCCTTTTCTATGTTTTATTTTTCCCAGGAAGTGAAGATGTAAGTTATGAATGACCTGCAGGGATTTTATGAGGGGATTATAGTGTGGACTGTGGAAACATTATGTTGTTGTAGTAGTTTTTCATTTTATGATGTAATGTAAAACTTATGAATATATCTAATGTTTCCAAGGCTACTAAACCAATCGGTCTTTCGGGATTTGATCTTTCTTGTGATCATGCCAATGTTATGTAATTAATGCACCGACTCTGGGCAACTGGGGTCGGGGCGTTACAGTTGGTATCAGAGGAAGTTTTGTACAAACCTTGGAAGCAAGATTTAGATAAACTCTGATTAGAGCACGTAGACCTAATATGAACTTTGAGGATTAGTATAGAAGAACTTCCTAGAATTTTGGTATTGTAGAGATTTTGTGAGTTTTCCGAGAAATACATCCCTGTCTGGATACGAGCAGGTAGAGGCGGCTCTGGCACAGATGTACCTAGGGGTAAAACCCGAAAACACCGCTTTGAGCTAGACTCGAATGGGAACTAGTGCACGACAACGGGCCTTGCTGCACTCTTGGTTACGACACTCCCGGGGGATATGCTTAGGATAACTCTCATTTTCTTTAAAAATCATTATGAAGGGTTTATGAGTATATACTTCCTCAAAGAAAACATTTTTATGATTATGGATTATATCCATAAATAGTTCAATTTATGTCAAGTGTTTTATAAGTATGGGATTATGTAATTTGATTCATACACTGATCTAGTTTATGCCATTGTTTAGAAATGGCGCCCAGTAGAAGGAATGAGAACTCCAGAAATACACATGATTCAAAGAGAAGGAAGGATCATATCTTTCATGGTCTTAAGCTAGAATTTATAAGAGAAATAGTCACCCATGTATTATCATCATATGAAGAAATAATATCATGTGTTGATAAGATAAGTAAAGATTTTACTGAGTCCTATGCCTTTGAAGGGAAGCAAGAGAAGAAAAGGATGGAAGAGAGAAAGATGGATAAAGGGAAGAGGGAAAAGAATAATTTTCCCATATGTGGTAACTGTGGAAAGAAACACCCTGGATCTTGCCTGAAAGGAATGGGAGTTTGTTATAAGTGTGGAGGAAAAGGGCATAAAGTACGTGACTGCAAGGGTAAGAAAATGGTTTCAAATGTACAATGCTTCATTTGCAAGGAGTTTGGACACTACGCGAACCTATGTCCAAGTCATCAGACTATGCCGCAAATGATGCTATTGGATAATAATCAAGTTATGATACTACCACAGATGAAGAGGAATGATTAGAGTTCTTATGTTGATTATGTGAATTGAGTGTTGTATCAACAATGTACTTGTTATAATAATTATGGAGTATATAAGGATTGTACTGCAGTACTATTTCATTAAGGACTTGAGATTATGTGGAACAAAGAAAAGTGACTCAATAGCAGGATAAATTTTTGGAAAATATATGGTTGAGAAAATGATAAACCATAATATAGTTCTGATACCGAAGTAGTGATTTTGGAATAATACATGATTGTTTTGGATAAATTATATTGGATATTCTTGACTACCTTCGAACTGATTAATTATTTGTATATTCCATCATTTTTGGGGTTTAAAACATTTTTTGATTAATGAAGTATATCCAGCTTTCTATATGGAATAAGGGAGGATGAATGTAATCAATAAGGAATATGGTAATTCAGGATGTTTCAGTGTATTAAAAGAATACATGATGAAGGTATTCATATGATATTACGGGGTAAAAAGGTTCTACATTATGTTTACCTTACTTATAAATGTTGGACCGTGAGTTTGGATAGAAGTATTTTGGATAGTTCTAGTTTGGATTATTTTGGATTGCCATAAAAGGACAACCCGGAGGTCGGGCGGCAACCCGTCGCGTCCGGAAAGGCTGCGAGACTTGAACCCGCAACTGAAGGGCGACAAGGGTGTATCACCTACCACTGGACCACGAGATGTCCTGGATTAAATAATGTAGTTTTTATTAAAAGATCTTGTAGATGAATTATAAATTCGTTTATTTTGGAACCCTATACGAATAGTGTAAATAGATTTTTTTTACATTCTATTATCTTTTAGAGTGAAAGATGAGTTTGTGGTTGAAATTTATTAATGGATAAAACTCTAATTATAAAGTAAGTATATCTCCTTATGATCTTAGCCAATCTCATAAATAAATTCCTCAACATTAAGAAAAGAAACTTAGAACAAAAATGTTTTCCTAGATGGTACCTTAAATCATCACTAATTCATGGCTTTGGGATTGTTGGCCTTTTCATAGCTATGTTCTCTACCACTCTCCATCAGATAATTGATGGTTAGATTTCTCTTCCATATCCATATTTTCCTACATGGAACCCTAGTATGTGTTATTTTCGGTAATCTTCATACTTTCCACTCTTTATTTTAAATAGATGCCTCGTTAATTCATTTTTCGATGTGGGATTTCAACTAAGATATTTTGAAACGTCAAAAATGTGTTATCCCAATACCCTATATTTTGTTGAACCGATGGTACTTAAAATCATCATAGATTGATGAGTTTAAGGACCTCAATTTTATACTTGTTTGTGATTGATGACCTCAATCACTACCTATAAATATTTACGTTTTTCCTCCAATTATATGTCTCTAATTGCCACCAATGTTCTCCTAATCAAGATCATAATTTGGTGGTGACCCTTTCATTTCTCTTTTCCTCATATTAAGACTAAATTTTAGTAACCCAATTTCCGATGTGGGTTTTCCCACAAATATATTATCTATTTTCAACCTTTTATTTTCGAAGAACAATTTCAAATTGCGAGGACGCAATTTATTGAAGGAGGGGAGAATGTAACACCCTAAGATTTCATAGTGTGTTATTTCTTCAAAATAATTCAATAACTTGCACTACACGCAACATCGAGTTCAATTGCACCATGACTTACCCAAAAAAAAGCCATTAAAAGAGGTCATGAATAGTATTAACAAAATTTCAAACTTTATATAATCCTTTATAATTTTAGAATCCATATTATGAGTTTCTTAGTCATAATGCAAGAACAGATTCATTTTCAGTATTTCACTTTTATCAACTTTTGATAGTGAAACCTTTTTAAATACAATATTTTAAACTTTTTGACTAAATGGAGACATAAAAAAAATTTTAAATGAAACATCCCAATCTTCCACGGTACACTTTCCTTTGAATAAAACAGTAGCGTGTGTTGTACGCAACTTCGAGTTTTAACACACACCACAACCGATCAAACTAGCCGTTATGAATAGTAATACCTAAATTTTGAAATTATATATATATTATATTTTGAAATGGACTTCATTTTTGGATTCGGAATATCGAATTTAGCCTAAGGTGAAATTTTGGTACTTTTCGGATAACTTTCATATTTTGATGAATAGTGAAAATTACTAAATTTTAATTAAAAACAACTTTTTTAAACAAAATAATTAATAGTGATAAATTATGAATTTGAGTGGTTTTAAAGTATATTTAGAATATATTTTTACAATTTAATATAATTTTGGTCATTAGACATAATTTTACAATTAAACCGAACATAAACAAGTGTCAATCTTTTGATAGTTATTATCTCTTAAAAACACGCTTTTTGTTTTGACAGCGGGAATTAATTTTAAATTAATTTCTGCCACTTCTGTGTTTTGAATTTAGAAAAATGGATTCCATATTTGGAATCAGGATGTTCAAATTGTGTAAATAGGTAACTTTTATTTTTAGACATTTTGAATAATTACTGCGGTAAATATTTTATTTACCATGGTTAAGGGTAAATCCGGTAAATAAGGGTTAAAAAATAATATTATAATAATACTAAATTACCCTAAAACGTGTCTTAACCCTATTGGATGATACATGGTCGACCATGGGCATCTTTGGGTCGATTTTGGGACCCCATGGATCCACTTGTAAGTGATAATGACACTTTATTTTAATTAAGTCAAAATGAATACAAAAATGACACAAGCATATATCTTTTAGAAAAACAATTGTTACATAGGGTTATATAAGTTGGATTTTAGATTATAAATATTAATTAGAAATATAAATAGATTTCCTACATAATGATATTTTATTTATAATTTTTAGACATTAAATAATTTATTTTATTTATGACACAATAATGATGCAGTAATTACTATAATAGTGAAAAATTAAAATAATTGATATTATAAATACCCAAATAAATATAATATGAAACTTTTAATGAATTAAACTAATTTTCTAGGATAATATGATATATTAGGATTGATTTAATTGACTTTGTTCTAAGTAATCAATCTGTTATGGGTTTCACAAAAATCAACTATTGAATAGTATCAAAATTGACATAAAAGAGTTCTTAAAACAAATATTATATTATTAATTGATATTAAATTCCTAAAAATCTAAGGTTCGGCCAAGAGACTTATATCATGATAGGTTCATCATTAATGTACCACTTGGGGGTCTCTTGGATGTATATAGTAAGTTTATTAACCATATTATATAAAAATACAAAGAGACATTGTAAAAGTGAAACTAATTAACTTAGAGTTAATACTTAAAGATAAGGTTAATATAAGTACCCAAACCTGTCTAAATTCTATTGGTTGAGTGGTTTGAGACCTATCCCCACCTTGACCTTTGAATAATATGCTTTGGAGCCATTAGAAACCGAATATGAATTTATTATAAATTAATATTTCTAGCTTTTCCAAAGGTGCCCCTCACCCCTCTTATAAAAGGGCACTCCTCCTTCTCATTTCTTCACACCTTCAAAGCCTTTTGGTTCGGCCAAACTCTGCCCAAATACTCTCCCAACATCCCTCAATACAACCTAGAGGCCTTAGTTTGATCAGAAAGCCAACCTAAGGATCCCTTTTGATCAAATCAAAAGGAAGAACCCGAAGAAGAGGTAATGATTTCACCACCCTTTTCCAAGTTCCTTTCTTCTTCCACTTCCTCTTTCTTTGTTCTTACCATTATAAAATAATAACTCCAGTATCTTACATATACTGTGATGTTATTATAAATATGGTACAACCATATTCATTATTCTATCCACCCTTTGAATAACATGTCACCATACGTGCGTACGTACGGCTTACCGTCTCCACGTCATGGTATAATTGTTATTCAATATATTATTATTTGGATGGGTATAATAATGATGTGTAACTCATGTAAATAATAAATATAACATGTTAATGATTCTGTATATATGATATACCATCCATTTATATATTATTTTAATATCAAAAGAATGATATTGTCGCTCGTGCGTACGTACGGACTACCGTCTCCACGAACGCGATGAGATTCATTCTCCATCGTATCCATTCAAGTATAATTATCATTTGATGATTTAAAAATGATGTTTAAGGACTTGATATCATTCTGGATATGAATAATATACAACCTATCCTTTACAAACATGTCTTACGTAACAAAACATATAAAATAAAACAAGTAAGTTAACACCCGAAACGACGATAATTCTAAGATATTATTAACAAATCAATGTTAAAAGATCATATTTGATATCATATTAATATATATGATTCTTGTATAATTTAATAACAATTATTTCACCATTATACAGGAGGTTAACCTACCCCAACCAAGGAAAAGTACAAGGTAAGGGGTATTTCACAATCTCTTCATTATCTGAGGTTGTTTATACGTAATAATCTACTGGGATCTCTTTATCATCCACATCCATGTTTCTTAAAAATGTATTTCAAATCATTTTTACTATTTACTAAAATATGAGTTAAAGTCATTTATACCCTTTTTGACTTTTATAAGTGGTTTATAAAGGAATCTTTCCGTCATTTTCAAAACAAGGTCCTTTTTAACCTTTTCGACAGAATTGAGGTAAGAATGTTTTTTTTAACTTATACGGCGGGTGCGGTTATTTTACGCCGTTATAAAATCTTCAAAGCTTTCCTTACAAGCTTATAGGAATATTTTCAAGAAAATGTTTTATTTTATATGACTCTTAAATGATTTCAAAAACAGAAAGAGATATTTCTCTAAAAAGTGTTTTGATTTCATCTATGTCAACATCCTTCGACGGATTTTACGCTTATTTGAAGTTGATTTATTATGATACAAAACTTCTATATTGTATTGAAGGTTTTGTGATATGTTTGACTGTGGATGTGCTATTTTTATACCACTCATAGTTTATAGTGAAATTATTTACATTTCGTATGCTAGTTTTAATACGAATGTTTATGTTATGTTTAAACCTTTTCATATGGGAATGCATTGGACTTAATATGTGACGGGTGGATCCCGCTATAGCTCCTCAATGCATCGGTAGGTCTCATGAGACAAACTAGTGTCTTGGCACAAGGCCTTGACAAAATCTTATTTGTAGTCTTGGCACGAGGCCTTGGCTATGTGGTTATGATAGTCTGGCATTATGCATTCCAACATTTTGAAAGTGGTTATTGATTTTTGCATGTGATTATTCGATTAGTAGAATATCCATGTGAATAAGTAAACGGCATTATTTCATTTTATTTATGCCATACCATGTTGAAAGTTCATGTTTAAAAGGCTTTTGTTTTAGTTATACATTGCCTTAAATGTTTATTCTTATTGATGAAAGTTTCCGCTATATTGTTATCCTTACTGGGCATTTGAGCTCACCCCTTTTCTATGTTTTATTTTTCCCAGGAAGTGAAGATGTAAGTTATGAATGACCTGCAGGGATTTTATGAGGGGATTATAGTGTGGACTGTGGAAACATTATGTTGTTGTAGTAGTTTATCATTTTATGATGTAATGTAAAACTTATAAATATATCTAGTGTTTCCAAGGCTACTAAACCAATCGGTCTTTCGAGATTTGATCTTTCTTGTGATCATGCCAATGTTATGTAATTAATGCACCGACTCTGGGAAACTGGGGTCGGGGCGTTACAAATTATCTGTATCATTCTTATATGATTATGAATATATTTTGTGCAGTTATTTATTTTTTGGTACAAAATAAATATTTTATGAGTCCAATAAGATAAATAAGAACAAAAAGGGATGCGTGCAAAACATATGGCAAAATATTATAAATATAGAGTTAAAGAGTCCAACCTATTTGCAATATAAAAAGCAAATGACCCATATAGAATCCTTTTTTGTGTTTATATTTTTCTTATAAAAGATAAATTATACTAGAAGATATGGAATAACATTTAATTATCCATATAATATATTTGAGTTATAAAGTTGGACTAAATATAGAGAAAAAGTTTACATGCTCACTAATTGTGTTGATACTTTAGTTTATGGATCATTTGATATGAATAATAGTGTACATCATCATTTAGATAATATTGAAAAAAAATTAATTGAAGTTTAAGATGAGATCCCTGATTTTGAAAAGATTATTGAGAAGTTAAATAGTTTTTCTAAGAAACTATTATATACTAGTTGTACAAAGTACATAACATTGTAAACTACATTGAATTTATATAATTTGAATGTTGGTATAGGATGGAGTGACATAATATTTATAGAAGTTATTTCTCTCTTTAATGATATTATACTAGAATAAAACTACCTTCCATGTCAAATATATGAATCTAAAAAAATGTTTGGTTCAATTGGAATGATATCTAAAAAATACATGCATTTCTAAATATTTTTTATATTTTTTCAAAATCATCATAGATGAATCATAAAATTCCCAATGTCTTCCAAGAATCAATAAAAAGAAGATAAATCCAGTATTTTAAAATCTAGATGGTATTTTATTCTCATTAAATACATTATAAGACTATATAGATGCTTGGAAATTTCCACACAAGTGACATGGAATGATGATAAAAAAATTAAATAAGCGAACATATGTCAACCAATAGACTCTCCTCAATGGAAGAATATTGATTATGGGTATTTTGAATTTGTAAATAATCCTAGAAGTATCCATCTTGCATTATCTAAAGATAGAATACATCCATTTTCAATATATAATAGTACTCATTTTACATTACTGGTTTGTAATTTGTTACACACCTCAATCATTAAGCATGAAGTGCAAGTAAATTATGATGTCTCTTCAAATATTTTTCACAAAAAACATGGTAATGATATTGATGTCAATTTGTTTCACCTAATATTTACATAAAATTGATGTGGGATATATGTGTTATAATAAATGATTCTTATATAATTAAATAACTCACCTTGATGTCTATGTTGTACATGATGATAAATGAATTTCCTTCTTAGGGAAATTTTTTCATATATATAATTAAAGGAATTTTGGGGTGTCTCATTTGTGAAGAATGAATAAAATATATTTCGTTGAAACATTCCTCGAGAATTTTTTTCGGACATCATAAATTTTTACCCTAATGATTTCAATATTGATCCTAGATGACAACATTTGATGTGCATACTGAGCAAAGTACAACACCATATCCACTAATGGGTGATCAACTATTTAATAATGTGAAAGATATTGAAATTATTATTAGTAATCCATTTTTTGAAAAGCTATATGAAATCATGTTGGTATAAAAAGACAATATTTTGTCAAAAACTATACTAGAATTTTTTTACGTTATAAATATTATTGATGTGAGGCATATAGAAAAAAAAATATTTTTTAGTGTTATTGGCACTTTAATAAATATTGTTGGAATAAATTATGACATCAAGGATTAGATGGTATGATACTCATGGGGATAAGTGAAAATTTGGAACCAGTGATGGTTAAATGGTATAATTTTTTTCTACCAGAAGATTAAACTCTATTGAGAAAAGAGAAATTTCAATTTTTTATCTTCCCTAAAGTTGTAAAATTTATTTAGTGGTATTTATTAAATATAAATTTTTTTAAATGAATAATATAATGTTACATGGACTAAAATCACATGTATTACATGTTATAATGTAAGATTTAATTCTTGTTACTTTTCATTGTATTCTACCAAAAATGTATGATATAAATTTTATAGACACTTCTTCTATTCAAATCCATATATAGTAATTTTATATACCATACCATGTTTCCAATAATTAATAAGGTGTTTGCAGTCCTTTTATTTGAATTAGATATTTTCCTTCCACAATCATTGTTTGATATATTATCCAACCAATTGGGTATATTTTTTATATAGGATCAACTATGTGGTCTTGTATATTATAGTTTGATGTACCACATTGAATGGTTTATGAAAAATTAATAAGAGTATGTCAAGAATCAAATTCTACCCGAAGGTTATATTTCAAAATGACAAATTTATGAATAATATATTGAATTATATATTTATTACCTATCATATATTAATAGAATCTATCTCCAAAATTCTCATCATAGTGGACAGTTTATAGGAGAAGGGAGTTTCAGAAGAGATGTTTTTACAAATACCATCACATCACTGGAGCAATCTCACCATTACATTTTAAATAATAGAGAAATTTTTGATCCATAAGTTTAATACCACAACACAATTCTAAGATATTTCAATCAAATAAGGGATGCATGATGGATTTAAAATACTCAAAATATGTATTTTATGTGATGGTGTCAAGATTTTATTTTTAAAAAGTTGTCTGAAAATATGAATTCAATTACTAAATGACATTGATGGCTAGTCGAGTGACCAAATGGGAACATTATATATTATACTTTATCATTAATTAATGATTATACCTTCTATGTAAAATAAAAAATACCCATAATACGCTACAAAATAGTACAATTACACTTATGGTGGAAGTGATGAAAATATCTATTTACAATGATAATAATTGAATTTATGAAAATATTTAATAATCCTTCTTCATCAAACATACATACGAGTTGGATTATACAGTACATCAAATGTTTTTTTTATTATGAAAATGGGTTCATAATAGGATTGTATTGAAATTTGATGAGTTGGTTTTCGTGAAGGTTAATTTTAGTGTGGAAGTGGAAAGGGTGAGCCATTCATAATGGAATTATAAGATGTGAAATTATTTTATTTAACATATATGGAAAAAAACAATTAGTCAATTGTCCTACTGGGGACTAAAAATGATAGGGATGCTTGAAAATTCAATAGAGGTGGACCCTTTCATCGGAGTATCACAATAATATCATAGAGGTACCAATGTAAATATCATCCTATACTTTAGAGGGGACCACAAAGATGAGATTTAGATTCTCAATAGAGGATCCAAACACGTTCATAATTTTAATAAATTAATGATATTTCAATGATAAGTTTAATGTGTTTTTTATTATACAATTTTTTTCACATATTATTATGTTTTATATACAATATTAACATAAAATAAATTATATTTTTGACTAATTATGCAGAAAATTGCTTCTGCACATGATGATGTTACAAATATCAAGCAAGAACATATGTTTGAGGCTAATACCATATAATTTTTAGGGGTTCAACAACATGATGATGAAAAAAATACAATAATTACATAGAATCCTTTTTTTCATTTAAATTATCACAGAAATAATTATGGATATAAAATTTATAGTTTTCTAGAATCAACGTAGCCATCATATTGACCATAACAAGCCAATTATCATTATTAATGTTGGGGTCAGGACAATCATTAATATTCTAATTGATATAGATTTGTGGAACTGTGTCTTGATTGTAATGTAAGAAACCATTAGCGATGATACTAGGGTAATGTTATGATTTACATTCTCTATTTTACAGAAACATTTTATAATGAAACATTGACATAATCTTCTTTATTACAAGAAGATGTAATTTTTATTAGATGATTTCAGTAATAATATATTTTTATGGTAATCAATAAATATTATTGAGGTACAAAAACACTTCTTAACTAGTTTCATCTTAAGGATGCAGAGACGAAAGTAAAGTCCCAACTAGAAGTCATTTATGAACACATTATAAAAAGGAAATAGGGAATGCTTTCATCATTCATCATGATAAAAAATCATTTGAGGTTAATTTTAGTCAATCATATATTAATTTCAATTATTTATTTTATCTAATTTGATTCAAAATTGTTAAATTATGAAAAACAATGTGTTATGAAAATAAACAACATGCGTTGAAATCCATGTACCCATATTGAAAAGCAAGGATGGGGTATAATTATTTAGGGAATAAAATTGTATTTATTTTAAATTTAAAATAAAATTTTATTGTGATATGAAAAAAAACATGTTTAGTTTCTTAGTTGAATATTTCTGAGTCAAAATATGATTCCACTTCTATAACATGTCATGTCCTATGGAATGAGTCTTACATAAATAAATAGTGTAAACTTGTCCATGAAAATTGTTAGGGCCAATAGGGGCCCATATACCCTGAGAGGGGGGTGAATCAGGGTATGGATATTCTTTTTCAAAGTTCTTTCTACCCCACTGGATCTTGACCTCTTTGTTACAAGGGTCACTTTGTTTGCACTTGTGTGGTTACTGTGATCACTTGTCTCATTTACCTGATGATGATGCTTTGAATGCAATGCAGGAAAGTAAGCAGGCAGACACAGAGATTTTTACTTGGTTCACCGCTAAGGGCTACGTCCAAAGAGCATACGCCGACAAGTTGCCGGTTCGTACCAAATTCCACTAGGCTTCACTAGCTGTGGATTACAATGTTCGGGCTAGATCACTTCTATGCCCAGGCTCACTGCCTATACAAGGTTTAGGTTCAGCTCACTGCTTTCCCAAGGGTCACTCCCTGTTTTTCTCTCTCTGGCTCACTGCCGGTGGAGAGGATCACCTTCTTCCTCTTCCTAAGCTCACTGCTCTTGGAAGGTATTCACTCACAGTTTATAGACCTGTAGGTCTCTTCATTTTCATGAAGGAATGCATCTTCCTCTGTATGTAGATGCTCTGTTGAAGTCCAACTTTCACCCGCAGATGAATCTCACTTTGCACCGGATGTACCGGGCAACCTCAATTTTTACGCGCAACCCTTACGGTGTCTTGCGCGCAATTTCGATGGTTTGCGCGAAATTCCTTTTTCGCGCAACCTCCAAATTTTACGCGCAGCCTGGAAACTGCCTTGCGCGCAATTCACTGCTTTCGCGCGAAAACCACTTTTCGCACAACCTTCAATTTTTACGCGCAGCCTGAAAACTGCCTTGCGCGCAATTCACTGCTTTTGCGCGATATTCACTTTTCGCGCAACTGCTGACTTTATGCGCAAACTTTAAGTTTACGCGCAACACCCTTTCTAACTTCAATTTCGCGCACCAGAGCTCGGGTATTTTCAATGTCTTGAACTCTACTGAATGGAGGAGGGTCACTTCATATTTATAGGCAAAATCGACCCCGCGCGAAAAACCCTCCTTGAGCGCGTAATCCGCTTTGATCTTCCGCGCACAAACATTTTGCGCGCACTGCTCCATAATTTCGCGCACCTCATGCCTTTGCCATTTTACGAGCTTCGGACCTCGTAACACCTCTTGCGCGAAATACTTCATCCTCTATTTCGCGCACCACTTCAATTTTCCGCGCACGCCTCCAAAATTTCGCGCGCCTCATGCCTTTACCGATTTTCAAGCTTTCGGCCTTGAAACATCTTTTGCGCGAAATACAATTTCGCGCAACCCGCTGTTTTGCGCGCCACACTTCAAGATTTCGCGCAACCCTCTAGTTTTGCGCGCCACGCTTGATTTTTCCGCACACCTCCTTCATTTCTCTCTCCTCAACCATCGCCAACAACATATCACTCCATTTTCCATTGGCGATTTTCAGGCCCAAAAATTTGGCAAACACTGGAAAACGGCGCCACCTTGTACTGCTCTTTTGTACTGCCTCCAGATCGTCCTTTCCTTTGTCAAAGTTCTTTGTCAACATGGAATGTCAACAACTTCTCGGGAACTCGACAAATCTCAATGGAAACCTGCTTTGTCAACAAACACAATCAACCCAAAAATGCTGCAATGTTACCTTGAGGGATTTTTGCCCAACAATCTCCCCCTTTGGGTTTGTTGACAACTCTTCACAACTCTGCTCAGAAATATTTTCTGCACTTTGATACCTCACTGAGTCTTCTTCCAGCTGCTACCATCATTCGCCTCTTGCGATTATGATAGCGTTCAAGGATTCACTTAACATGTACTCTAAGCCCACATGAGCAATGCTCGGCGTGAGAAACAAGAGTAGTATGAAAAGTTCATCAATGAATCACTTCATGTCAGACCCCGATTGTCGATTCCACCCTGATACCAATTCTTAGAATAAAACCAGTTGTTGAACCACACTGATACCAATTGGTGAATTCTTAAGTTGATACCAATTGTTGATAGCTGGACACCGTCTCACACCATTCCAACACCACTGTTCTGCTTTTATCACGATCCTCAACTGTCGTGATATCTATGCTTTGATCGATCACTTCTAGCATCGTCAGATTTCAAACACTCCCCCTTTCTCATTGCTCCCCCTTTCTGGCTGCTCCACCTGTCAGCTTCTCCCCGTAACAATTATGATTTATCAAATCTCCGCACTATTTTCTCCCTTGAACAAACACTTTTCTCCCCCTTTGTCAAGCACTTGTCAAGCACTTTTCTCCCCCTTTGTCAACGAACCCAAAGGTCACGCCTTTGTAGTCTGTAACATAGTAGAGAACACATATCAGCGCATTAGGGAAAAACACACCATACCTCGGGGAGAGGGGGGGGGGGGGGGGTCCCACATCCACACTATTTCAAGTGCGGGGAATCGACTGAACTCCCAGAGCCAGTCGATGCCTCTCAAAAGCTTCCTTGGGTAAGGCCTTTGTCAGAATGTCTGCAACCTGTAGCTCTGTAGGCACATACTCCAACTTCACGATTCCCTGATCAACCTTCTCCTTGATAAAATGATACTTAATCTCAATGTGCTTTGTCCTTGAATGATGAACGGGATTTTTTCTATGATTTATAGCACTTGAGTTATCACACTGGATTCCGATCGAAGACTTCACTTCAACTCTCATATCATCAAGATGCTGCTTCATCCACAATAATTGTGTGCATGCTTGAGTGGTCGCAATATACTCAGCTTCTGCGGTGCTCAATGAAATGCAATCTTGTTTCTTGCTTAGCCAAGAAATACATAGTCCGCCAAGATAAAATACACCACCTGACGTTGATTTTCTATCATCTGCTGAACCGGCCCTGTCTACATCAGTATATCCCAATAACTCTGTCTGAGATTTGTCGTTGTAGGTCAAGCCGAAGTCCACCGTGCCCTTGATATACCGAAGTATTCTTTTCACTGCAAGCATGTGACTTTCCTTGGGATTACTCTGATATCTCACTGCTTGGCATGTGGCGAAAACAATATCAGGCCTTATTGCGGTTAAGTACAACAGACTTCCAATGATTTGCCTGTATTCTGTGATATTAACTGCCCTGCCACTGTCATCTTTTGATGATTTCATCCGGGTAGAAACCGGAGTCTTCATCTCCTTGGAATTTTCCATTCCAAATCATTCAAAAGCATCCTTGGCATACTCGGATTCAGAAATGAATGTTCTATTCCTGCCTTGTGTAACTATGCTTCATCTGATCTTCCAAATATTATGTCTTCTTCCTTGACCAGCCTCACCATCCTTTGATTACTATTGTTGTTGAAATAAAGACTGTAATCAAATCCCCCACACTGAAAACCAATCTTCTTCAAATACTGATATAGCCTTCAGTACCATTCTCTTGGGGTGTATGCTTTGCACACCAGTCGTGCTTTGTTTCGAATCATTGTGCCATCTTCGTTCATCTTGTCTAAATAGACCCATTATGTCCTGATGACATTTTTATCATCTGGCCTCGAAACAATTTCTCAGGTCTGATTCTTCTCAATTCTGACCTATCTCTTCATTCATGTCATGATACCAGTTTTCATGTTCAGCTGCATCAGCAAAGCATTTCAACTCAACCTGAGATAGTAATGATGTCTGCTGTAGTGATTTCATTCTCTTTGTCTGAACTGGATCTCACTGATCACTGATGATAGTCTGCCTGTCAATTTCAGCTCGATTCTTTATATTTTGTGCAGATAAGGATTTTACATCCTTGTACTCATCATCAGTATCTTATTCTGAGTCACCCTCAGCCACTTCTTCTCCCCCTGTGTTTCTTTCTTCCTCAACACTTTCGTCAGGAAATTGTTCACTGGCTCATTTTTCAGTGGCTTCATTTCTTTCAGCTACTTTTCGCAGCTTCTTGGTATCCTGAAAAACAGTCAGCTGATACCACAATGTTAGATCAAAATAAATAGGAATGAAATGCTTGATCACTGCTGCTTCTCTCATAGTATGTCTTCTCTAGATAGACAACTCTTGAGCTGGGTCATCCAATTATTTCCTTGATGGATCTGGCATCTGATTTTGTTGTTGAGTGCTCCCCCTATGTTATGCAACACTTACTGGGGTTAGGCCCAATAGTTTAGAGACCCATAATCATTCTTCTCCACGTGCACCATTTATACTAATCTGGCACTCAGCATCGATCCATTAACCAAATCTCTAAGCCTACTGAGTTGGAACTCGGTGTAGGAAACAAGAGATAGAGTTAATAACACAAACACTTCCTATTGTTCTCTGTTGCTCCCTTTCTTCATCAACTCTAGTACCTGATTTGAATCAATTGAAATTCTAGAGAAAATCACTTCTCCACCTCGCATCCTTAGATGCCACTACCCCATGGATCGTATCTCCCTAAAACCTGAAACACATGAATCATCAGTTAATAGCATTTAAATATATAGGGAGAGGGGTTTTGCTTCAGACTCCTCAAGATGAAGGTTGTGGTTGATCCTGATGGGTCAACCCTTTGATTCTTTCTTGGAGAGCATCACACTCCTTTCTTGCTTCCTCCAACTGCCTAGCCAACTTCAACTGTTCTGGCCATATGACTAGGCATTCATTGCCTACATTCTGAGCCTTTTTCTGATATGTAGATTTGGTAGGCTCGGCCTTTTTCACCATTTGGGGTTTAAACCCACTGGTACACATTTCTGTCTTTGATGTTCCACTGAAATTCCATTTCCCTTGATTCCTTCTTAGGGTAGGAACCTCTCTACATGCCATCTTCCCCTGCTTCTTCCACCATTGCAAGGATCTTGCACCTTCCTCCACTTTTCTCTGTGGAACACGACATGCAAATTTTTCAACACATTCTTTATTCATTTTTCTTTTATCAGATGTCTGAGTCACCACACTCTTTTTCACTGGTGATGATTCCTCCATTGAACGTTCATTATTCTTTATCACAGCTGGAGTAGATATCCCCTTAATCTTCCAGGTTTGTTCACATTCTCTCCTTGAGAGTGGTTGTGAGTACGACAGAGGAGGTGACTGATACACCTTTCGTTCAGCTCCATGTGATTCCCCTGAGGCTCTAAGCCTATTTTTAAACTTACCACTTTGTCTCCCAGTGTGTAATTTCTCATTATGTACCACTGGAGTTGGTAATCTCTTTCTCGGGTCTTTTTCCTTCCCTGCTTTCTTCTTGCTGCACTGTCTGGCCAAATGCCCATGATCAGAACATATGAAACATTTTCTATTAAAGCCATACCTCATTTCATCACTTCTCTGTTGAGATGTTGATGTAACTTGTTTTCTTTTTCTGGCATCGATCTCTTGAGCTTCCTGACACATACTCATGGTGTGCCCCATTCTTCCACAGTAATAGCATTTTATAAATGCTTTCCTTTGAGAGACTCTACTGTCTGATTTCTCCGTATGCTTCTTCTTATTCTGGGATTCAGCAAAGTTTCTATTTTCACAGCCTGAGATGTATTCATGAGCCTCTAAACAGAAGCTTGATGTGTGGCCGTGAATCCCGCAGAAATAGCACATGTCATCACTTATTTTTGTAATTGCCCTTTTAGGCCTATCTCCAGCACCTGCAGGATCTTTTCCATTTCTAGAACTGTTCAAGGATCTCTTTCTATCATGCACAGGAGGGGATTCATCAAATCCAATACCAGCTTTTCCGAAACATGCTGGTCTTTGAGCTGAAAAGATATTCTGTTGTTTCTCTTCAGAAAGAGCATACCTATTCTTCATTTTATCATCACTTGTCGAAGGATGATAAAATAGCAAGTGTAAGGCATCCTTCATTTTTGGCATTCCTTTAGCATTGGATTTCTCCACATCCTTCTTTACTGATTCTAGATCCTCTTCCAAATTTTTAATCTTCATCTCCCTTGATTCAAGTTGTACATCCAGTTCTTTCTTGAGAAGCTTCATGCTACTCAACTCATCTTCTAGTTCCTGTGTGAGCTTTTCCACCATTGCACTTTGCTTCACTACTTTTAATTTTTCCTCAGAAACAGATTTAGAGACAGATTCATTCTCTTGTTGTAGGCTTCGATTCTTCTGAACTTCTTCAGACAACTGTAATGCTAGATCATCATTTCTAGCTTTCAGATTTTGTACTTCATCTGACTTTTGATTCTTTTCATAATCATCAGCCTTTTGTTTTCCTTTCATTTTAGCCATCTTTTGTAGTTCATTGGCATGAGAATCATTCTTCTCTGTTAGGTCAGTAACTATGTCAATAAGCCTTTGATTTAAGCCTCTTAGCTTGTTGACCTCAATCTCCAATACTTTGATCCGAATATCTTTAGATTTGACTTCTTCGGTGTTTCCAACGTCAATTGTAATATCAGGTTCTTCGATGCTTTTGAATTGATCTTTCACTTTTCTGTTCAAGCCATCGATCTCCCTTTTCTGTTCTTCAATCTTAATCTTATACTCACTAACCGATTCTGAGTTCTCTCGTGTTGATAACTTGAGTTTCTTAATTTCTTCCATCAACTCAGACTTCTCTTCTTCATGCTACTGCATGTAGAGTTTGGCATCATGAACAACTTTGTTGGATTTCTTTGTTTTTGCTCTCCAAACATCTATCTCCTCAAGAGCAGCCTCCAACTCAGCTCGCATGTCTATTCTTCCTTCAATTTCTTCTTCTGTTTCAGCATCACTCTGATGCTCATGTACTTCACTCATTCCAGCATCATGATTGAGTGAATCAATCTTTTCCCTATCAGATTCATCCAGACCTTCCTTCAGTAAGCTGTTTGATTCTTTTAGTTGAATCACACTTTTTCCGAAAACACTTCCACACTGAGGGAATTTACCTGACTTCTGATTCTTCTTTGATGCTTTTCCTTTTCCCATGGCAGATTGAGAGATAATAGAAAAATGTATCTTCAACCACACAGATCGACTACACTATGTCGAAGCAAACAAATCTGATAAAAGCAACATATCCCTTTGATACCAATTGTTAGGGCCAATAGGGGCCCATATACCCTGAGAGGGGGGGTGAATCAGGGTATGGATATTCTTTTTCAAAGTTCTTTCTACCCCACTGGATCTTGACCTCTTTGTTACAAGGGTCACTTTGTTTGCACTTGTGTGGTTACTGTGATCACTTGTCTCATTTACCTGATGATGATGCTTTGAATGCAATGCAAAAAAGTAAGCAGGCAGACACAGAGATTTTTACTTGGTTCACCGCTAAGGGCTACGTCCAAGGAGCATACGCCGACAAGTTGCCGGTTCGTACCAAATTCCACTAGGCTTCACTAGCTGTGGATTACAATGTTCGGGCTAGATCACTTCTATGCCCAGGCTCACTGCCTATACAAGGTTTAGGTTCAGCTCACTGCTTTCCCAAGGGTCACTCCCTGTTTTTCTCTCTCTGGCTCACTGCCGGTGGAGAGGATCACCTTCTTCCTCTTCCTAAGCTCACTGCTCTTGGAAGGTATTCACTCACAGTTTATAGACCTGTAGGTCTCTTCATTTTCATGAAGGAATGCATCTTCCTCTGTATGTAGATGCTCTGTTGAAGTCCAACTTTCACCCGCAGATGAATCTCACTTTGCACCGGATGTACCGGGCAACCTCAATTTTTACGCGCAACCCTTACGGTGTCTTGCGCGCAATTTCGATGGTTTGCGCGAAATTCCTTTTTCGCGCAACCTCCAAATTTTACGCGCAGCCTGGAAACTGCCTTGCGCGCAATTCACTGCTTTCGCGCGAAAACCACTTTTCGCACAACCTTCAATTTTTACGCGCAGCCTGAAAACTGCCTTGCGCGCAATTCACTGCTTTTGCGCGATATTCACTTTTCGCGCAACTGCTGACTTTACGCGCAAACTTTAAGTTTACGCGCAACACCCTTTCTAACTTCAATTTCGCGCACCAGAGCTCGGGTATTTTCAATGTCTTGAACTCTACTGAATGGAGGAGGGTCACTTCATATTTATAGGCAAAATCGACCCCGCGCGAAAAACCCTCCTTGAGCGCGTAATCCGCTTTGATCTTCCGCGCACAAACATTTTGCGCGCACTGCTCCATAATTTCGCGCACCTCATGCCTTTGCCATTTTACGAGCTTCGGACCTCGTAACACCTCTTGCGCGAAATACTTCATCCTCTATTTCGCGCACCACTTCAATTTTCCGCGCACGCCTCCAAAATTTCGCGCGCCTCATGCCTTTACCGATTTTCAAGCTTTCGGCCTTGAAACATCTTTTGCGCGAAATACAATTTCGCGCAACCCGCTGTTTTGCGCGCCACACTTCAAGATTTCGCGCAACCCGCTAGTTTTGCGCGCCACGCTTGATTTTTCCGCACACCTCCTTCATTTCTCTCTCCTCAACCATCGCCAACAACATATCACTCCATTTTCCATTGGCGATTTTCAGGCCCAAAAATTTGGCAAACACTGGAAAACGGCGCCACCTTGTACTGCTCTTTTGTACTGCCTCCAGATCGTCCTTTCCTTTGTCAAAGTTCTTTGTCAACATGGAATGTCAACAACTTCTCGGGAACTCGACAAATCTCAATGGAAACCTGCTTTGTCAACAAACACAATCAACCCAAAAATGCTGCAATGTTACCTTGAGGGATTTTTGCCCAACAAAAATCCAAAATAAGTATGGGGGACATGTGTGATTATGAAATAATATTATTATGTTTTACTTTAATATAGTACTATATAAAAATATATATTTTTTCTTGTATTTTTTTCCTATGGTTTAGAAACAAGGATTGACACCTACCTTACATGATGAAAAACTAATTTCTATAGTTTTGAAGTGGCTAGAACAATATGGTCGCGTCAAAGGTGTATATTTTAGTGTATCACCAAAATTATATTTCAAGAAGAAAAAAACAAGTAGATACAAATCAAATGATGACTTTATTTCATGTGAAAATAGATTATTTTTAATATATTATTATATGGGATAGTTTAAGAGAATAGTATATATGAAGGGATCAAGACAAACTAGTTTGGGACAAAGGTCATCAAATGAAAAACCAAATAATCCCACTAGCATTAAGCGTAGTCATTACCCTAAACTAAATACCTTGATCGATGTAATCAAACTTCCATTAATCATTATCTGATATGTAAATCAAACATAATCTAATAACATTATATTATTAAAATTCTATAATGTTATGTTGTATCTGATGGTTAGCATTCAACTCCAACACAACACTATGCTGTGAGGTGTGCAGAGTAAAATGTCATGGGATAAATTATAAACAACAAGGAACACCCAAAAATCACATGATATTGGGGATTGAAGTAGCTCAAGAGCTGATAACTTATTTCCCAATTCCATTTAATGAAAGATATATTACAACAACAAATGTTGTTATTGGAACATTATTATCTTGGATGTATAATTTAAATAAGATATATGAGGTTTTCCCAATGGAAATAATTTCATATGAAAAACCTATAAAATTTGATGAAAATAATCTTAATGTGAGGTATGGAATTAAATAATTATAAAACTATGGGGAAATAGAAGGCCAGTTCAAGAAAATCTTGTGAATCGACAATGAAAACAAAAGGTCCTTATTGGAGTACAATATCCCCAACAAATATTCTAAAACATATTTTCATAATAATAAATAATGAAGACACCACATTCAAAGATGGAGATGTTTCCTACATTCAATATAAAGAATTAGTATTTGAAACTATCATTACACAAATTGTTGGTCTCAAGAGTATAAATGAAATTGTTGATATTGAATTGCTTGGAGTCAATATTGTGAATACATACACATGGTACATTTTCTGAATCTGTATCTCTAAAAAATGATCCATTATGTTATTTAAAGTTAATAATTATTTTTTTCTACAGTAATTAATATTATTATTTTACAATGGGAAAACCCTACAAAGAATGAAATGGATTCATTAATACCCATATCATTTATATGAAATAAATTTCTTTATATGTGAAAGAAATTTAGTAAAAAAGAGATGATACATAAGATTCATTTCAGAAGAAAATAATAGAGTACATGATGTTCTTGAATTCAACAATATAGTTTTAAAACAGTAAAAAGTTATCATATAATATATATTTTTATTTTATTAATTACATATTTGTTTTTTTTAAGAATAGGAGATTTATCACTATCAATTAAGATAGAGAAAATTTTATTTTATCGATCCAATGCATGGATTTCCGTCAAACGAACCATTCATGGTGTTTATTGTGAATTATTAATGAACTTTAATCATCATTTTATATATATACATCAAATTATATGTTTTAATTTATTTTTTAACTATTACTGTTTTATGATCGGATGATTTGTGAGTATATGCTAAAACATGTTATGTGGTTAGTGACTTAACATAAGAATCATATGGATTAATTCTTATAGAAATAAGTTAAAAAATATATAGAAAGTTTTATATATCAGAACATATTTCAAAACAATTTACTTATTTTGGTCAATGTTTTTACAGTGTGTGTAGAAAGATAATAGTAATGATTGTGGGTTTTATGTTTTCAATTTTATGAAAGATATCATATACCATCAAAATACTAACCTCCTCAAACATGTAACTTCCAAATTTAAATACAATATCGTTGAAAATATTTCTTATTCATTAATTTTTCTATATTTTCTCTATACTTCTAAGATTACTAAAATAACATTGTTCTCAAATTAAGAATTATATTTTCGTAGAGATAAGTGGGTAGAGTACATAGTGTCCAAATTATTTATGACACAAAATTTATGTGATTACCTATTATATTTGCAATTTAGTACAATCTATTAATATATAAATATTTTTGGGTTGGGATGAATTAGTATCATAATGATTATATATTATTTTTAAATTTTTTCTTAGGGAGAATTATTATGGAAGAAATAGTTTTTTAAAAAAAAAATAGGAAGAATAGATGCTGTCAGAATGTATACATACATCCTGAATAGGTGACTACCTACTACTAATTTAGTTAATTTCTCATAAATTTATTTACATTTTAATTTTAATCTAATAATTTACTTTCAAAATTTAAACATTAGTTCGAAACACATGTCACATGTTAAAAACCATGAAAATAAAATTTTATTGATTTCATACATTAAAAAAGATATCTATAATTCATTTTTTACCTATAATAATTAAACGCAAATGAATTAAAAAGATGACGATGTCAGCATGGAATGAGGTGTATTTTTTCATGAAAAGTGTCATTTAATTTGAATTTTATTTATTAATATCCAAAACCATGAAAAACGAGCATGCATTGTTTTCAAGAATTAACAAAATAATCAATATTTCATTTTTACATGTAAGAGTAATCCATATGACAATCCAAAACACTATGTTGTATGTCTGACCTGATGTATGTGTTTTCAATATAAAAGGGTAATATTAGTTTAAAAAACATTTCAAATATCTAAAAATGAGTAAATGGGATTTTATTATCTTTAATAAATTTAAAAAATTCTATAATTCATTTTTTGTGAAGTGGAATCGACTTCTCATCAATATGAAACCTAATGAGGTCAGTATGACTCAAAGTAAGTGTTTAAAAAAAGTAAATTTAGTTTAAAACCCCCATAAAATATCTAAATCTCAGAAAATGAGAACATATTGTTTTTCAAATTTTAATGAAACTTTCTATAATCCATATGTGATGTGTCAAAATTGATGAACATTATTCAGAGACAAAATATGATTGATATGACTCAAAGTGTTTGTTTTCAATATAGATTTTCTATTTTAGTTTAAAGAGTGTGCATGTCACCAAAATTGAGAAAACAAGCTCAAATTGTCTTCAAACATTAGGATATTGATCCATAATTCATTATTCATTTATAGTAATTGAGTGTATTCCAATCTAACACTGAAACCGGACGATATGAATTCAAATATGTGTTTTCAATATAAAAGAGTAATTTCAGTTTAAAGCACATCTCATTTCCAAAACTAATAAATGGGATCAAATATTTTTCAAACATTAGTAAAATAGTCCATAATTCATTTGTGACTGGTAGGAATCAAAGACATGTTAATCAGACCCCATATGTTGTCAGTATGGCTCGATGTTCATTTTTTTTAATCCTAATTGGTAATTTTAGTTTAAAATATGCATAAAATATCGAAAACTATGAAAATGTGATCGTATTATTGTCAAATGCTATGAAAATGATCAGAAATTAATTTACAATTTCAAATAATTGACCTCACGTCATTTTGACGCATGATGTGACTGATATTACTCAAAGTGTCTGTTTTTAATTGAAAGGTTCTATTTTAGTTTATGACGTATGTCAAATAACAAAAATGAAGATAAAAATCTCAATTTTTTAGAATGTCTATAAAATGGTCCATAATTCAGTTATCATGTATTGGAATTAACTAAATTTCAATATGACACATGATATGGTCGATATGACTCGAATTATGTGTTTTCAATTTAAAAGTTTCAATTAATTTAAAAATTCATCACATATCCTAAACATAAAAAATGATAAATTATTGCTTCCAAAATTTATAAGAATTTCCAACAGTTTATTTTTGGTCTCAAGGAATTGACCACCTGTCAATATGAAACCCAATATGGTTGTCATGACTTGAAGTGCTTTTTTTCAATAAAAAAGGGTTACTTTAGTCCAAAACATACATCAAATATCCAGAAATTAGAAAATGAGTAATTTTGTTTTTCATACATTAAGAAAATGATCCATTACTCAATTTTAATATGTAAGAATTGACTTCTCTTTAATTCAACAAATGAGGTAATAGATATTCTTCAAAGTGTGTGTTTTAGTAGAATGGTTCTATTTTAGTCGAAAACGTGTGTCATGTCACCAAACCCAAGAAAAAGATATCATTTAATTTTAAAACATTAGTAAAGTAGTCTACAATTCATTTTTCATCTCTATGAATTCCCATCACACCAATGTGACAAAACAATGTCGTCGATATGACTCGAAGTTTGTGTTTTCCAAATAAAAGTGTCATTTTAGGTGAAAACACATCACATAGTAAAAAATAACCAAATGAAGTCTGATGTTTTTAAAAAAATTAAAATAATATTACATAATTCATTTTTGACTTGTAGGGATCGATTAATCAAAAATATGACACATGATGTGGTCAGTATGACTCGAAGTTTCTATTTTCAATGTAACATAGTCGTGTTAGCTTATAACCATGTCAAACAGAACAAACTAGGACAACAAGGTCGTATTATACATAAAACATTATGAAAATGACCTATAAATCATTTTTTATAAATACGAATTGGCTAAGTATCAATCTAAATCATGATCTAATTTTTACTAATCAAAGTGTGTCTTTTAAATAGAATGGTGTCATTTTAGTATAAAATATGGGTCAGATCACCAAAACCATTAAAATAATATTTGATTATTTTCAAAATTAAAAAATTGATAAATCAGTTATTTTCTCAGCTTTATGAATTTATCAAACAACAATGTAACACATGATGTGGTTGATATGAATTTTTTTTCATTATAAATGTTTCATTTGGGATTAAAACAGAACATATTTACAAAAAAAATCAAGGAAACGAGAACCAATTATTTTCAAATGTTAGTAAAATAGTACACAATTTATTTTTGACCTGTAGGAATTGACTACACATAAATCTGACACCTGATGAGGTCAGTATGACTCTAATTTGACATTTTCAATGCAAAAGTGTCTTATTAGTATAAAAAAATTAAATATCCAAAACAATAAAAAAATTATCCAATTATTTTCAAATGTAAGGGAACTAATCCATATTTGTTTGATGTGTTTTAATTAATTGCACATCAATACAAGGGATATTGTGATTGATGTGACTCAACATTCATGTTTTCAATAGAAATGTGCAATTTTAGTTTAAAATTCATGTCACATCACCAAAATTGAGAAAATTCTTTTATATTTTTTTGAAGAATTAGGAAAACATTACATATTTTATTTTTCTTGTATAGGAATAAACCACCTGAAAATCTTGTACATTATGTGGTTGATATGGCTCGAAGTTTTTGTTTTCAATATAAAAATTTAATTTAATTTTATACGCATCACATATCCAAAACCCACCTAATAATATTAGATTAATTTCATACATTATGAATGTTTTCCTGGATTCATTTTTTATTTGTAAAAATTTACCATATGTCAATGAAACACCTGATGTGGTTAGTATGACTAAAAGTGTTTTTTTGTAAATAATCATCTTTCCTTGGGGGTATGGATCATTTTTTATAAATTAAAAAATTAGTTTATTGTTGGTCGATGTAGACTACAACATAAGGATGGTCCAAGGTGTTTTCAAGGCTTCTATAGAGTCCAATTTCTATAAAATAGAATAAATGATTAGTGCACATTGTTAGAAGAAACCATGCTCCCCAGCCCACATAATCACTTCTAAGCGTGAGAGGAAAAGCAAAATTGATGTAGGAGAAGAAGGTTATTTTTATCAAACTATGCGACTATAGGCACACATCCATGTTGATGACTTGTAGTTTTTGAGAGTGTTATTTTTAATAGTATTTACATCGTTAGTGAAACTATGTACCTTAACCATGCATGGTATTTCTTTAAAAAGTAGATTGAGCACGATTTGTGCATGGTTTGGCCAAACCATTAAAAAAAGTGTGCACCCATTATTTTGAGAGTGAAATTAATTTTTTACCACCATTTAATATTTTAAATGATTCTCCTTTATCCCATCTTCTTCTAGTGGCTGAAATGGGTTTCCTCTTCCAATATATTTTCTTATCCCTCAACTTATGTTCATCAATAACTCTCTCATATAAACTCAAAATCATGATCCATTGGAAGCATCAAGTCCATATAAGTTATGATATAACTATCTATTAACTTTTATCTATATTTATTACTATATTCTTTTAATGATTTAGGTGCAATCTTGTTTCCCTATTTTTAAGGATTTGAACCATTTCGTTGATTTCATCCAGCCTACTTTAAATATGAGGCTGACATCAGATGAGGAGTCATCGATGTACCTAAGGTTAGGTTGTATTTTAATTTTTCCTCATGATTTTCAATGTC
The DNA here is from genome assembly GCA_963277665.1 of Viscum album. NCBI lineage: Eukaryota > Viridiplantae > Streptophyta > Magnoliopsida > Santalales > Viscaceae > Viscum > Viscum album. The sequence continues at coordinate 2,007,220,664 of OY728152.1, forward strand.
TTATTGATTTGTTGTTAACCTTCATGGCAACATTTTCTAACATTCCACTTTATATTGATTTCTTCATATCAAATTGATCAATGCACCTTATTGTACACCCTTCGATCATTTTTAGGTTGTTTGTATGATTTTTACCACATTTATTGAAACCCAATGGGTGTGTAAAACCAATTTTCCCCTTAAGGATAATTATATCAAATTCATAGATTGCCTATTTTGATTTCAACTCACCCTTTAAATGGAAAATTCTATTTTTATATGAATGAATAATAGAACCCATAATAAGTCCCTTGTTCTTGGCCAACTTATAATTGGAACTAACCATGTAGGTAATCATGCACTTGATGAAGCCACCTTCTAAGTGCCCCTCTAAGACTTATAAGTTAATATTCCCTGATCTAGTGAATTAAATGGAATTGTTATATAGGATGTACTATTCATGTTGGTTTCTCATTCAGAAAATGATTTAAATTTAATAAATTATAAATAAAGGTAGGAACACAACATTTGTTTATTATTTATTAAATGGTCACTAATAATGTAAATTCCTTACATATAAATGAACATGGATATTGAGATCCATTTAAGGTAATTACTCACTCTTTATATTATATATTTTATTATGCATTGATATAGACTATGGCACAATGGAAAGGGTTTTGTTGAGCATGATAATATCATGCTCCCATACATCAGGTGTTGTGATTGACATCTCACACTACAAACACTAGTTAAACATTGGGCATGATACATCACATCCCTCATTTATAGTATTAAAATAATAGAAGAATATCCATCTAAAGTGACGATTACGTAGTTCCACACTCATTATGATATTTAGGGCATGTACCCTTTTTTGAGCTTATAGAATCATTCATACTGGTTGTGGATGACTGAGTTATGCACCAATCCATCTAGCACATAATATTCCTTGTATATGTCCATTATCATCCATGTTGACATGGTCGATATAGGTGGATGAAATATATAAATACACTATATATATATTACTATATATATAGGTAATGATTAGATATCTATTTCAATTCATGAGCCAAAGTAGGTAGAGCTGCCATGTGTCCCTCAACAGCCTGATTAGGATGTTATTTACTTGTTCAACATTGTCTATTTTTTCTTTTTTACACATAAAATATTCAGTTATGAGCACTTCTTTTATTACATCTAGACCCCACCGGTGGTTTCCTACTATAATTTTTATCTCACACCCTACGCGGGCTACTATTGGTACCTGTGATGATTATATGTCTTCAATTAGAGATATGGGAATTTTCATTATGATGGGTATCTAATATGATATTCTTATAAAAGGATATTGGGACCAAAGGACAAAGAATGTGCTTAACATTCTATGGGAGAATCTTTTTTCCTTTTAGTAATTTTTTATATAATACTTGTATATAATAATCACATATTCCCCTTTTTTACATGATCATGTCATGCATTCATGTACCTAACATTTCCTTTATGGTTTCTTATATTATTATCAATTGTTTAGTAATTTATGCTCCTAAACATTTCTTCTTTATTCTCTTTGTTTATATATTCTATAACTACTGTATGTTTACTATCATATCTGTTGTTACATTCTGATAATAGGGTATATTTTCCCTACTCTGCCACATTTACACTATCTTTGTTTGTCAAAAACCTCTAACATACATGGTGGCATGCTTGAGGCCATCTAACCCACTAGCTTGGGGAACCAGTTTAGTGGATCATAGGTCAGGGCATTAAAAGGTGTCATCATATCATTACCATTACTTTGAATTGATATTTGGGTATTTTAAATGGGGCACCAGTTCAGCGGAACTCATGTTGTTGAGTCTAGGATAAAATATATCTTTTCTATATTTGATAATGTAGAGGCACCTAAGGGCTCATCCAATCAGTGGTGGGATGTAGTCATCCACGAAGATCAGTATAGAGAAGTTCTATGTGGATTTCTAGATGATATTTTATGATTACTTCCTTCCCTATAATCTTTGGGTTTAAAGAGATAGTGAATTTATGAACCTATAGTAAGGGATCATGTTAGTCATGGAGTACTCTACTCATTTTACATAGATATGGTGGTTCGCTCCTACTCTAGAAGGATATGATCTTATGGCCTCCTGGAGATTCAAGGAAGGGATGTTATATTACATCCAATCAAAGTTCAATATATTCAGGTTGACAACCATTTATACAATTGTTGATGTAGACCATATTACCAAGCTGAATTTGAGGGAAGTAGGTGATGCGAGTTAGGGTGGCTTGGCACCATGATCAATAACTAAATCTTCATCTAGTTGAAGTATACCTTTTAAGGATACATGTGGAGGTAGAGGTTGTTAGTATGCCCATGTTGACGTTTTTCTGATATGTCACGAGTGTGGGACATTAGGACACACAAATCCTCATTGCTTACGAGATCCAATGGAATGAAGAGGGTGTGAAAATATGGAACATATTCAGTGTTTCTATAGTAATTTTCATTCAACACCTAGTGAGAGGGTATCTAAAGCAACTCCACTATCATTAGTTGGGTTAGTAGGATCACTTCAAGCAAGTTTCTAGGATACTATCAGCCACTCAGGATGAAGTGGTAGTCAAGGCCGGAGTAGCCAGACTCATGAATCCTAGATCCAATAGGGAGTGACTTCTTAGTGAAGTTAGGTAGTAACTCATGAATGTGTTAAAGACCAATTATATGTTGTCCATCCTATTCTATAGGACAAGAGCACTAGAACATACACAATTCAAGGCACTATTATCATATCATCTACTTTAGGGTCTACATTATTTAACCTAGGTGTATCTCTCACCTTTTAATCTGAGGTAATCATTGAGAGTCTGAGTCATGAGATTGAACACTTCTATAGAGTTATGATCCTAGAAACCCAGTTAGGTATTTAATCATGGATCATTCACCATTTTAAGGATTTTCCCCTTGAGATTGGAAGATACCTTTTGTTGTGGATTTTTATTTTCTTCTACAAGAATGGATTTGAACTAATTATCTGGATGGACTGGTTAGTTTCCTATCAAACACACAATGACTATTATCATCGAAGGGTGATGTTTACATAACCAAAGGGTAGTAATCACATGCATATAGTAGAATGTAATAGGAAAACTAAAATATCAGTCCTTGAGTGGTATAGGAAGGGAAATGTGGCTACTCATATTTCTAGTTCCTATATGAAAATGGGTTATAACCCACTGTCTTTCCTTATATAGTGTAGCACTTCAAGGATGACTTTAAAAATGAGTTTTCTAGACTAATATTGGTGCATGAGAGAGAATTCACTATTCAATTGGTTCCAAGAGAAGCACTTGTGACCATTCCCCCTTATCAAATGAAACCTATGGAACTCCTGGAATACAAGAATCAATATGATGATTGGGAGGCTAAAGGCTTCGTACACCCCATCACTTCTTTGTTGGGTTCACTGGTCCCTTTTTCCAAGAAGTTGGATGGTAGCCTCAAACTCTACATGGATTTATGTTAATTAAAGTAGATTATGTTGTATAATTATTATCCATTTCCTAGATCATCTTTGTGATGAAAGAATGTTTTTAATTATGGAAAGGACTTTAGAAATTCATCTGGTGTGTGTCAGGTGCTCATAAATACCATTCATATTTTTCAAGATAAATTACATTCTATATGAGTATTGGTTCATTTCGTTTAGCCTCATGAACACAACTGTTGTCTTTATGGATCTCATTAATTAGGGTTTCCACCCATATCTAGATTCTTTTATGGTAGAATTTTTTATACAATATCTTAGTGTATTCACACTCCATACATGACCATTCCAATCATAATGATATCATGTTGAGTAAATTTAGAGTTCACATTCTCTATTCTATGTTTAGTTAATTCCACTTTTTGATAAAAAAATTACACTTCCTAGGTCACATTAGCTAAAATTAATGGTTTTCAGTAGACCCATAAAAAGTGATTTTTGTATTTTCCTATATGTAACCCAAGAACATCTTTAACATTTAGAGTTTCTCGTAGATATTCAGGTAATACAGACACATCATACATGATTTTTCACACCATTCACTTCCTCTTATATGATTGACTATGATGGTTGGGAAGTCTGTTTGGTCAGAAGTGTGTAATGTAGGATTGGAAGGGATGATTGAATTCAGATCCAACAATGATTCTTCTAGATCCCAAAAGAATCTATAAAATCTAATATGATGCACCACGTATCAGTCTTGGAACTATTCTGATAGAGGATGTGTGGTTCATCAGGTATGATTCTTGTTAGTTGAGGCATCACAAATGGAATTACCCAATGCATGAACTCAAGCTATATGTTGTACTTCATGATTTAAAAAGTTTGATACACAGTCTACTTGGATAGAATTTTTTAATATACACTGACCACAAAATCCATAGGTGCATATTTACATAGAAGGATCTAAATCTCAGGTAGTTCATGTTAGTTGAGTACCTACAATGGTTTGATTTTAAGCTTGAATACATGTATGATAAAGACAATGTAGTGGTCGACATTTTAAGCTAGAAGAATTAGACTTAGGTTATTCAGGAAGCTAGTGGTGAATGGAATATTAAGGCCATATTATTAGATATTAACAATGAGTTTTAGGAGGACAATGGTAAGAGTATCCTTGTAGCTGTAAGAGTGACTTCTAATCTTCTAGAACGGGTAGAAGTTATGCAGTTACCTGATCATGAAGTACTTGTCCCAAGAGAAATCATCTTAGATGATGATACATGTTCAGGTTGTACCTTGGATGGGGATGATGTATTATTATTTCATGGGTGTGCATGGGTCCCATTTAAATCATAAAGGAGTTGATGTAGGAATTATATGCCTCAGCATGGTAGGTTCACCCAAGTGTCACATAAATTTATCAAGATATAAATCACTAATATTGGTGTCCTAGAATTAAATAATATACTTTTAGTAGGTGAATGAAGAAAATCTTTTACCGGAAGGGCTTTTATAGAAATTTTCCTTTATCAAGTGGAAATGGTATGATGTTTCAATGGATTTTCTAAATGGTCTACCAAGGTGACCCCATGGAAATGATAATATGAGAGTCTTTATTGATGATTTAAGGATGGTTGTACACTTAATACCTCTACAAGAGACCTTCTTGATAGATAATATAGAATGGTTGAATGTCTTCATGCATCTCCTTATTCCATCACTTCTAAGAGAGATACTAGATTAACACCACACTTTTGGTAGGTTTTGTAGAAGTCCATTGGTACACAATTCTTTATGAGCATGAACTATCACCCATAGATCAACTGAACAAGAGAGAATACAATTAAGGTGCATGAGTACATGATTCGTGAATCTGTCCTTGACTCTGGGGTTCTTGGAAGAAACATATTCCCCATATTGTATTCACTTATAAAAAAATTTCATAAAACCATCGACATGGATCATTATGAATCCTTATATGTAGGCCTTACCGATCACCTGTAAGCTAACTAGAGTCTTGGGGTATCTATTCATGGAACATATCTCATGCAAGAGACTGCACATCAAGTCTAGTTGATAAAGAAGCACATGATTATAGATCAATCCATAAAGTATTCATACGATAACAAATGATGGATAAATCTTGAGTTTTAGTTTGAAGACTGTGTTTTCATATGATTCACACTTAGGATGGGACATAGATGTTTTTGGAGGCATGGTAATCTCTCACCTAGGTTCGTTGGACCCTTATAGGTTATGAAAAAACCAGACCAGTGGTATACCAGTTGGAACATCCTTAGAGAAACATGTTTATGCATGATTTATTCCACGTATCCAAGAATCTTTGATATTATCCATACCAATCAAATGCATTTCAACCTGATGAGGTTTATATGGATATGAATGCTTCCTTAAAAGTGTAGCTAGTTTGTATTGTGCATCAAACTGTGAAGACACTCTGAGGTAGGTCAATTTATTTGGTACATATTCTATGGACGCATGACCAAGTTCAAATTGAGATTTGGGAGAATGAAATAGATATACAATGTCAATGGCTGGAACTATTTTCTGAGGACACGTCTTTACCCATAGAATGGAAACTCATGGATGAGTTGCTTTAAGGATGTGAGGTTGTAACAACCTGTATTTTCATGATGTTACAGATTTTTTGTTTATAAATTTAAAACCTTTTTTAAATCTTATTACATGTGAAATATAGTCTATAAAGGGTCCAAGGAGAATATGAGTCTCATAAAAATCCAGGAGTTCTGGAAAATAGGGAAAATGACTAGCATGCATTGTTTTAAGAAATAGTGAATCCCAACACATGTGGTCTCTTCTAACCATGTGAGGAAAAATAGAAGTGAAGAAGGAGACTCATGTATTCATAGACACCATGAGACTTTATATTCATGGACATGAGAACCACATAAAATTTTTTATAGTTTCTTTTCACATTGTTTTTAAATGGTTAGTGAAACTATTTTACTATACTAGGTATATTCTTATTCAGTGGATCAATCGTTGTTTATTCCCGATTTGTCCATACCATGTGCCCATTGTTTTGTGTGTGAAATTTATTTTAACCCCATTATTTAATCATTTAAATCATTTTCCTTTATTGCCTCTTCCTCCTAAAACTGAAATGGGTTTCTTAACCCCATCGCTTTTCTTCTCCCTCAACGTAGGTTCATCTATAACATTCTCATCCAGAATCCAAATCATGATCTGTTTGAAACATCAAATCCAACATAGTAAGATCCTATTATATCTTACCTTCAATCTATATTTATTTCATGATCCATTGATCTATCTAATGGGATTAACTTTGGCCCTATTTAATGGGATTTGGACCATTTCATCGACTTCATCAAACCAACTTCATATCCAAGGATGACATTCGATGAGGAGTAAAAAAGCCTTATGTGAGATGGTCATGCCATTCCCTCCATGTGTTTTTATGTCTTGTAGATTTAATGTTATTCTGCATAATATTTTTTTTTCAAGTGTCCACTTTTCAGTGAATTTTTCATTTCAAATTGATCAATGTACCTGCGTTTAAACACTTTTATATTTGTTAAGTAGTTTATGGGATGTTTAACTAATTTATTGACACCCCATGGGTGTGAAAAGATAGTTTCCCCTTATGGTTATTTATCTAAAATTCATATATTACCTATTTAGATATCAACTCAACATTTAAATGTCTTTTTTACTTGTTATATGAATGAATGATAGAACCCAAGGTACCACCATTGTGCTTGGACAATATAAAATTATAATTACCCAAGTAGGTAATATGACACATGATGAAGGCACCTTATAAGTGTCCCTTTGAGAATTATAAATTCATATTACATGATTTATATAAATAAATGGAATTGAGATATATGTAGGCTTATACAGGTTGGTTTCCCACCTATAAATTGAATTTAATTTGATGAATTATAATGGATTTTAATACAACGCCATTGGTTTATGCTCTATTAAATTCACAATAAGAATTATAATTCCTTGTATATAAAGGAACCTATCTATTTATGTACATGTGAGGTAATTCATAATGCATTATATTATATATTTGATTACACCCCTATAGATGTTGTGGTATGATTGTTAGGGTTCTATTGAGCATTGACGGTATCATCGTCCTTTAAATAAAGATTTAAGCATGACATGTCGCACCACTAACACTAGTTCATTGTTGGGAATGACACACCACATCCCTTTTTGGTGTATTAACTTGATGGAACAATAAATATCTCATGTGATGATATTGGTGTCTCCCAATCATTATGAGATGTGGGTCATGTACCCTATTGTTTGAGCTTATAGTCTCACTCAGACTAGTTATGGATGATTGGTTTATGCCCCAATCCAACAAACACTCATTATTATTGGTAAACAGTTGTTCGGTTCTAGACACACGTTTTCCATATTTGTGGATGAAATATATTAATATAATATTTATATAAATAATCACTACATAAATATATAGTGACAGATCAGACATTTCATTATGGCTATTAGCTGAAGTATGTAGATACACCGGGTTCCCCTTAGGATCTTGAGTGGGATGTTATTTATTTATTCATAATTTCCAATAATTTATTTTATTACATGCACATTATTTATTTAATAGAATAGCTGGGATTACTTCTAGACTCCATTAGTGGTGGAATGCTGATATTTTTATCTCACACCATGCTCGAACAACCTTTGGTACCCAAGAATATTATTTGTCTACATGTATGGATAAAGCAAATAGACATGCTAAAAATATCTGATATTCTTTACATACAGATAACTATTATGAGTAGAGGACTGATAATATGCTCAATATGCTAGTGAAGAAGCACTTTTTCATTTTTAACATTTTTTATAGTATGGTTTTATATTTCTATCCCATATACCCCATTTGTATACCATCATATCATGCTTTCATGTTTATAACTCCCCCTTAGTTGAATCTTATATTATTATCAATAGTTCAGCTATTTATGCTTCTACAATTTTCTTCTATATTCTTTATGTTTATATATTATTTTTTTGTTGTATGTTCATTGTTAAATCCACTATTCCACTTTGATTGGATGGTATAGTATACCCACCACACCACCTTTACATCCTCACTGCTAGTCGGCATCCTCTGGCCCATGGGGAGGCATGATTAAGGCCAAGTGATACACTGGCTCAAGGAATAGGTTAAATGGATATGAAGTTGGGATGTTTTAGTTTTTAATAAAAAAATCATTTTAGTTTAAAACAAACATTTAATAGTCAAAACTGAGAAAACAACGTTGACTTGTTTTCCAACATCTGTAAAATGGTTCATAATTCATTCTTTATGTTTATTCATTGACTACACATAATTCTAAGACATGATGTTATTGATAACACCCAAAGTTCTTGTTTTGAATGTAAATGTTCCATTTTATTTTAAAACATTGGTTACATCACCAAAACATTTAAAATGATCTCACATTGTGTTCTATTTTTAGTTAAATGACCCATAATTTATTTTTCACCAATTGTGTAACACCCCAAAATTTTATGAAAAATATTCTTTTAATTTCATTGATGTCTTTAGTTTTATGCTACAACAAAATTATCTTGTGTTATACGCAACATCGTATTATCTTAGATTATATGCAAACACTATTCTTGGCTTGTGTAGCATGCAAGAACAACCTTCCTCAATAGTGTGTGTTGTACGCAATACTGAGTTTCACTAAACAATGATATATTATTATAATATTATTATGAACTAGACGATATAAATATTAGTAACTACATTTTGAATTTTATGACATTATAATTCATCTTACACATTTTAGAGAACATGGTATGAGAACAAAATAATTTTTTCGGGTAAAATAAGCATTTTTTAAAAAACTGCAGTTTTTCTGCATTTTGATGGTGCACCCACATTAAATTTAGTTTTTTACATTTTTATAATTTCAATTTTACAAAATAAAATTCTTCTTTTTAATCGGGATATAAAAAGTTTCTTTGGATAAAGTTTTGATATTTTTCTGATAGGTTTCTTATTTTGATGAATGGTAAAAATACAATAAATTTTAATTAAAAACAACTTTTTTCATCGAGATAATTTATATGTTTAAATTATAATATTTAATGGTTTTAAAATATAAATAGAATATATTTTTACCATTTAATATAATTTAAGTCAGTATCATTATATTTACACTGATTCATAAGTTAAAACATTTCTATCTTTTGCAACGTTTTAACTTTTAAAACCCGTTTTCTCAACAACAAAATTAATTTTAAATTATATACTGCAACTTTTGTGTTTTAAATTTGGAAAAATTGATTCCAATTTTGTTATAAGTAGTTCCAAATTATGTTAATAGGATACTTTTTATTTTTGGGCTCAATGAATAGTAACTACGGTAATTTTTATTTACCATAGTTAAAGGTAAATCGGGTAATTAAGGGTAAATATAATATTATGAAATTACACTAACACTTGTCTTTATATAATTGGATGATTATAAATTGCCCTAAAACATACTTGGGTCTAAATGGAATCTATTTTAACCCACTTGAATGTGATTAAGACCTTTAATTTATTTTATTTAAAAGAAAGTGAAATATGTCTCACTCAGACATTAATAGTTAAAGTATTTTTAATATAATTTTATACAGAATATAAATTTGACTAAAAATACTCATTTGAAAGATAAATGGTTCTTATTTTTTATGGTAATTTACTTTTAATTTTTAAGAAATATTTAATTACATTAATAGCTTATACATTAATGATGGAGAAATTATTTACTAAGTGAAAAATTAATAATATAGTTTTTATTAAAGTAATAATACCCAAAAAAGGCCCAAAAACTTGACCAAAACGTATTGTTCGAGTATTGATATACCATAATCATCCAATTATCGACTTGGGGACCATTTTGAGCCGTATAAAATAGATTAGGGCATTTATATTATTTTATTTTAAATGATGTCAAAGTTGTCACCTTCATAATTTAATAAATATAACAATTTAAATGTTGTGATTTTAAGATTATAAATTCGAGTAATAATATTAATATTATATTTATTATATTTATATTCATCATAGGATTTTAGTTTAAATTTTTATGCAACAAATAAGTATATTTAATAATTATACAAAAATGTTGTAGCAATTGTTTTATTAAGATATATACCAAATAAATCATTTTAAAAATATTAAAATAAATAATATATGAAAAAATTAATGTTCCCAATGAATATTTTTTATGCACATAACATGTCATTAATCTAGTATATATTTTGGTTAGAACATATCTTCTGTGTGGTTTTTATTTAAATTCAAGTAATGAATAGTGTCAAAATTAACACTATTGATATTTTATAAAAATAACATATTATTTAATTATTTAAAAATCACAAAAATATTTAAAAACTACAAATTTATTATTATATGGTCTAAAAGATTATAAGTTATCCAATTACTGGAAATTTACAATATTTAAGTATGTATTTATAACAATTTAAAATTTAGAATTTTATTTCCACAAATAAGAATAAATAGATTAAATAAGGATAAATCATGTTGATAAGGTTTAAAATAAACTTAAAACATCTCTAAATTTTATTTTTTAATGATATTACAACCCTATTTCATCTCATCATAGAATTGAGTCATTTTCGGAGGTTATTATGTGGGGTTTCATTTTATTATGAACTAATATTTTCAAGGTTTCAAAAAGTGCCCCTCTCCTCTCCTATTTAAGGGTACATCCTTCCCTCTCCCCATCACTCAATTTTGAGCCTTCAAGATCAGAAAACCCCTAACAATTTATCTTTTCAACCTCTATAGTTATATTATAAAGGTTCTGGTCTTCTCAAAACACTAACTCTAATTCCTTAAGAGGAAGCTTAAAAGAGGTGCATCGAAGAAGAGGTAATCTCTTCTACCGATTCTTTCATGTTCCTTTCTTCTTCAACTTCTTCTTCTTTAGTTTTTTCATTATAAAGTAATAAAATAAGTATCACTAATATATTGATATGTTATTATAAATATGAAACAACCCCATTTCACCTTCTATCCATCCTACAGAATACAAAATCACCGCGCGTGCGTACGTACGGAATACCGTCTCCACGCTGTGGTGTAATCTGTTTTTCCACCACCACATTACTTGGATGGGTATAATGGTGTAAAGAATAAATATATATGGTTATTATAACTTCATACTGATTATGAGATATTATATCATCCACTCCAATTCCATTCAATAATTATGGGAATGATATCATCGCTCGTGCGTACGTATGGATTAATGTCTCCACGACGCGATAAGATTCATTCTCCATGTTAACCATTCCAAAATTATTATAAAGTTTATATATAATATATAATGATGAAATTTATGACCTAATAATTCTACTGGAGATATATGTGTATATATATATATATATTATCTACTTACTTCCATTCAATTCAATAAGGAAATGAAAACGGTGTTCATGCGTACGTACAGTCTACCATATCCATGAACGGTGTATTTCATTTCATTTATCTATCTTTTATATAAAAATATATCCTGAATACATATGATATATAAACCATGTTTTACATTCTGGATGTAAGTATATCATGATATATGTAATAATAATATCAAGAACAACAAGTCCTAACACGTACGATAAATGAAATGATTTTAACCAAAACGCGACTTTAACATGAAATTGACAAATAAAATGGTAAGATAAAGTCTTAAGTGAATAGTATATGATATCATAAATATTATTATGGTTCTATTACAAGATAATAATATGTTTAAACCTACTATACCAGATTCTCGGATACATACAGAAAAATTGGATATGAGGTAAGGGATAACATTTCCAATCTCCTTCTATCCGAGATTGTTTATTCGTAAGTATTTAATGGGGTCATATTTATCACCCAAATCCATGTTTCCTCAATATATAATATTATTTCTATCCTAATAATATATTTTAAATCCAATTTTACTTATTCATGAATTTTTAGTAAAATATATGAAAGGAATCTTTTGTCGTTTTCAGTACGAGGTACTTTTTGACTTTTCCGACAAAAGTACGATAAGAATGTTTTTTAACATATACGGCATGAACAGAGTTTTTACATTTTCATAAAGCCTCATTTACATGAATCTTACTATGAAGTATTTCAGGATTATTTTCATGAAATTCCTTTCTTTAGAAATTTCATGTCATTTTGAGAAAAAAATGATTTTTGAAGAAGAAAGGATATTTTCCTCAAGAACTGAGTTCAAGTGTATTATAAATTTTTTTTCCATCTATGAAGAATATAGTTATGTTTCTATCCCTATTATTACATTTATTTGATTATGTTAAGATGGGATTATTTTATGAAGTCTTTTTATCTTATATGGATTATGTTATGATGGCATGATGTTTAAGAATCCCATTTTTATTGGATGGGTTATGCTATGATATATGATTTAAGATTTTGTTGCACACATACGAATGGTTTCATTATAAGATGGGTGGAACCTATATCTCCCTCCAATGAATTGGGTAAAGATTTATATCTTATGAGATAGACATGGCTGGAATGGCATGTTAATCAGTTTCAGTGATACCAGACTGGAACAAGGAGTGAACTCGATTCAGTAAGGGACTTTGTCCACCAAGATGGTGTTACCAATGCTTTCTCCGGGGCACGTGCATCCATTTGTGGAGGACGCGTTGTTGTTACCCCGCATTCCCTCTTTCCAAAGGCGGGCGACATTCGCTCCTTATTCAGGGACTTCTGCTCCTTGATCGAAATCGGGATGATGGGATGTCGGTTCTTCCTTCTGTGGATTCCTCCTCAGAACTCGTCACCTATTTTGGGTCTCCCTCATAGATTTAATACGTTGTTCGTGAAACTCTTCCAAGTTCCATGTTTCCATGGATGCCGGTTAATTACACTACTTCTGTCAGGACATTCCAAAGGGTCTGGTCCGGGCAGCAACCTTCAATCGGGGGAGTAGTCACGTCGAGGCATCAGTAGCGTGTCTGAATGCTGGGGAACTGGTGTGTATATCTTTTTTCCCTTGTCATAGGGCTTCTCAAGGGCGTGGAAGCCCGAGGCATCCCACATCAAGCGCGGGGAATTATATGCCATAGACATATATCTGAGGTTTTCCTCAGCTTCCTATGTTTGACACAGGGTATGTCGTAGGTTTAACATCCAGTAGAGACGGATCGGCCTGATCAGAACATTAGCTGGAATGGATCAGATTGAGTAATTTCCCTTGAAGGGATGCCGATATCGGGGCCAACCCATGGGCGGCTTCCTGAATGTTGTGAAGATAAGTGGAATGGCATGATCTTGCCGGGATATGGCGGTGGGTGAGAATCAAGATGGATGATGGATGGATGGATGAAGCGGAGGGGGACTAAGATGGGACTATCATAAAGGAGATAGTGAGATTGGGCTTGATCCTCAAAGAGACCTCCTACGTATCCCTGGGGCAGGGAATCAAATTCCGCGTAGTTCGGGATGGTGCCGGCGAGCTGACATGAAGGTGGACCTTGGCATGATGGGCATCGTCAGCAAACCAACGTGAAGGTGAACCCGGGGGTCCACTGGTGGTGGGAATGAACCTCGTGAGGCTTCCTACGTACCATGCCTTGACATGGATCAAAGTCCCCATAGTTTAGGTGGAATATGGAATACAGTTTAACGTCATGCGGGACAGGGGTGAACTGACGTGAGCATGGTCGGAACGACCGGGTGATGGGCTTGAACCTTATGGAGGCTTCCTACATACCATGCCTTGACATGGATCAAAGACCACGTAGTTCATAACGGTGAGTCGGTGAATTGACGTGAGTGAGGAACTTGGTCCGGATGGTGCGGGGATTACACACTAGGCTGCCCAGGTGCTGGTGGCCTAACGTGAAGAAGGTCAAAGTGACCAATAGGTGGTGGGTTTGAACCTTTGGGAGTCTTCCGACGTACCATACATTAACATGGATCAAAGACCTCGTAGTTCAAAGGGGCATAGTCAGCGAACCGACGTGAAGAAGGGACCTTGGTCTAATGGGAGATGGGCTTGAACCTTAGGGAGGCTTCCTACGTACCATGCCTTAACGTGGATCAAAGTCCTCGTAGTTCGGGTTGGTCACAATGGCTTGCTGTCGGACTGGAATTGCAGTTTAACATCATGCTGGATGAGGGTGGAACCTAACGTGAATGAAATGATGGGTGGTGGGCTGGAACCTCATGATCCTTCCTACGTACCATGCCTTGACATGGATCAAAGACCTCGTAGTTCAAATGGATGTGCAGTTTAACGTCATGCCGGATGGCACACAGTTTAACGTCATGCCGGACGGGGAGTTGTCATGGACAATTCTTACTCTAAGCCCACGTGTGTCATGCTGGGTGTGAGAAAAAAGAGGCAGCATAGACCTGACGGTCACGTCGCGAAGTGTGCGTCCGTGAGAAATGAAGAGGGGCTTACGCGTTAGGCGGCCCATGGTGCTGGGACTTACTCCAGAATGGAGGCCCGAAGTGTGACGAAGCACGACAGGAGAGGGATTTGGGACCAATGATGGAAGGTTCCTCGTTCCCTATCACGCCCTCCACTGGCCTTGGCAGTGGAAAAGTACGGAGGTGCATGGGTTCTACCTTCCGCAAGAGAGGCTTGGGTCTTATACCAGGGTGATTTTTCTTCTCACGTGGACATACGCCACTCCAATAAGGAGGATATCATCCCATGTGGAGGGGGTTCCCCCATCTCTGTGGTGACAAGCAGCGTAAAGAATGTCTGAGATGGGGGACACTACGTTCGAGGTGCGGGGTCAGATCACGATTTAACGTCATGTGTTGAGGACGAGGTTCTCGGGAGTTTAATGTCCTGAAGCTTGGACAAGGTGGGTTTACTCCACACCCCTATGACTTAAATGACTTGTAACCTATGCTCCTTGGTGGAGGGAAGGTACTGGCAAGGCCATGGTAAAGGGGGGTCGCGGAGCGAACCATTGAGGGGTCCACGTTAGCGTGGATATGCTAAGAATCAATAGCTGTTAGTGTGCCTATGCGAAGAAGCATTTGGCAAAGAAACTCTATAGGTGGTGTTTTCCATGGGATTTTAAAATAACATCATGCAAACCTGGAGGGTCGCACAGGAAAAGGAATTTCCAAGCAAAGGAGTATGCTTTGCGAAGTGGAGTGCCTCGGCCTTAGCATGGGGCAGGGGTGTGAATGGGAGGTGCTTCGTGAAGTGGAATAGTATTCGCGGAACACTGCCTCGCGAAGCAGAGGGGCCTCACGAAGCAAGGTTCTGGGAAGCAGTGTTCTTCGCGATGTACAGCAACCCCACCTTGGCATGTGGTTCACTAGTAAAGGATGGGTGTTTCGCGAAGCATAAATGCTCCGGGGCTGCTCGAGTTCCCTTGGGAATCCCCTTCCTTCGCAAATGCCCTTAGGCTTCACGATGGGCATCCCTCTCGGAAGAGGGGCTCAAGACGAGACAAGGCGAAGGCATCTCGCGAAGTAGAAGTACCTCACAGAGCTCATGATTCCCGAGGGTGAAGGGTGCTTCGTGATTCGAGAGTTGAGAAGTCGAAAGGTCGGATCGTCTGTCTTTTGGACTTAGGGGGAACCCAGTATTTATAGGAAAGGGGCGCCGTGAAGTAGAACTCACGCGGCGCGAAGGGGAGGCGTGTGCTTCGCGGCGGGCTCGCGAACATCAGGGTGTTCGCGGAGCGGTACCGCCTCATAGTATTCGCGGCGGGCTCGCGAATGTCAGGGCATTCTCGGAGCGTTACTGCCTCACGGTCTTCGCGGTGGGCTCACAAACGTCAAGGCGTTCACATAGAATTACCGCCTCTTGTGCTTCGCAGCTGTCGTGATGCTCAGGCGGTGCTTCGCATTGGAGCTTTGCGAGGCAGCGTGCGGGGCATATTTTTCATCCCTTCTTTTCAGGTAATATTTTGGTGCCAACAAATGCCCCCCCCCCCTCAGACGTGGAGCTGCAGAGGGACGAAGGGTCGAAGTCTGAGGAAAAATTGCGAAAATTATCGGTGGTTCGTGATGCGGCTTCACGAAGGGGCCCACGGTGCTGCCGGCGGCCACGCGGTCCGGATGCGCCGCGATGCTCCGCACGGGCGGGACGCACCACGAAGCTCTCGGGTCGCCGCCTATAAATAAGGGGACTGGCCTCTATTTTTCTCTCTCGCTACTTTTGTCCTCTTTCTCTCTCTACTTCGTGAAGCTCCGCGTCCTCCGCGTCCGCTCTCCGAGAATCGAGCATCGCTGCGAATCGTGACCCTCCGACTTTGTGACTGCACCAAGCGAACTTCTATTTTCCGGCCTAGGCCAGACTCCATAGCTTGTTTTTGCGCCCGAGCTTCGCGAGGTATCTTTGCGAGCAAGCTTCGTGATCCAGCCCAAAAAAACCTTTTCTGAGTGCCGAAACCAAAATGGCCCATCGAGTGGCTGTATTGGGGGTCATTTCAGACACGACCAGCCTTCCGAAACGTTGGACTAGGATGGTAGGAGAGCCGATGCGGCATGGGACCAGGCCGTTAGGGGGTCCCTTCCGTCATGAAAGGGGGTGAGGTTCTGAATAAGGGGTACGCAAAGCATGGAATATGGAGTGATGGTTTGTCCAAACAGAATCCAACAATCAGGTAGTTACACCGCCGTGGTGGGAGTACGCCAGATGGGCGCATTCGTTTGGTTATAGATCTTTCCTTCTTTGGGACAGGGCCTCTCTAGTGAGGGGTCCGACCAAGGGGCTGGAAAGTGGAAGGATAGGATTAATGATTCCTATGGGATGGACCCTAGAAAAATACCAGGGTGTCTCTACGTATCACATGAGGATGGGAATCAATCCATACGTAGTTCTGGAAAAAAATGGATAGGAAAATTCCTATCCGCTGGACCCTAGGGAAAATACCAGGGTGTCTCTACGTATCCCATGAGGTTGGGAATCAAGCCATATGTAGTTCTGGAGAAAAATGGATAGGACAATTCCTATGGACTGGACCCTAGGAAAAATACCAGGGTGTCTCTACGTATCCCATGAGGATGGGAATCAAGCCTTACATAGTTCTAGAAGCGTAGTTTAACGTCATGAAGGACGATGAGAAGCCTATCTGTGTTGGTACACATCCTGCCGAAACTACTAAGCCCATATGAGTCATGCTCGGTGTGGGAAACAAGAAGTAGTGTTGGAACATTCCCGACACAGAAAAGGGCAGTTTAGGGTGAAGGGATGCTCAGTGAATACCGGCCCCATGATACTAACATGCCCATGGGTCACACTTAGATGCATGAAGAGATAGAGCCGAATATGTTGGAATTCCACATGAACATGAGGAAGTGGAAATGTGTGAATCACGATGCTCGATATTTGGATCATAATGACGGCGGTGTGATGATAGAGGATAACTATTAACCATGGTGGAAACGCAGCATCCATATCATGTTAGCCTATAATGGGGACAAACAAATGAGGGTTGACCGTTGACCTTGTTCGAAACATGGGACCATGTCGCAAATGTTGTCAGAGATCCTTAGGGACGTTGGCCCGAGATGATAGGAGATCCCTTAGGCCCAACTTCCATGGAGAGCCCTTAAGCCTAGTATTCATGTCGTCCGAGGGTCCTTTTGGATGTGGAAGAGGATGAGGATCCAAATAGCGAGCTCATGAAGCTTGGTCATGGGACGAGGGGAATGTCCCCATGCAAATCCCACACTTCGGGCTCTTTGTCAAAACACATATGAATACGACAACGAGACGTATTAGATAGAGGGATCAGAGTCTCTCCCGACAGGGAGATCTTATTTTAGGTTCAAAGAATTCGGATCATGAATGGGTAAGGGGAGCAGGGGACACATGGAAAGGCAGTTACAAAACCCGACGTGAATGAGGACCTAATCCCTACTTACCATGTGTTCTTTGGGGAAATGCTCGAGCCGAGGGACCGAACATGAAGGTTAGTCTAGGCCTGTTGGGAAGTTCTCGGGCACTCCTATGTATCTCATGAGGATGAGAATCAAGCCATACGTAGTTCCGAAAAGTGGCACGGTAAGGTACTAGTGCCAGGGGAAAAGGGAAGTGAGGGTGTTGCCCTTGCACTAAAAGAAGCAGAATTTGATAAATCTTGTTTGTCCTTTAAGGTGAGTGGTTTTTTTGTGAAGCAGCAGGCCTAGGGTAGTAGGCCCTGATGTCGCCACAAGAATCAAGCCGTGATAGGCGTTAAAAATGGTATGGAATGTGACCAATATACAACGCGATGTTCTCTACACCGAGGTCATCACAATGCAGTGCCGGTTTTCGTCGTGCGGCCAGGACGATAATGTCACAGTTTTGGGTCGTGTGACAGGACCAAGCATGCATTTTAACGTCATGCAGCGTAGACGTAGTATAGACGATGCTATGCGGGGAATGTGTATGGTGTCATGCAGCATAACCGACGTGAATGGGGACATAATCCCACATTATACCGTACGCAGTCCCGAGAGAGGAACCTCAGGCCGAGGGGCCCACATAGAGGTGAAAGGTAACAGGGGAGAGACGAGCTCCCAGATGAACTGGACACAAAAACGAGATGTTCGGGCGGTCTTACGTATCCAATGAGGAGGGGAATCAAGCTGAGCGTAGTTCCAAGGAGATCTTAGTTTAGGGTCTTAGAGCTCGGACCATGAGTGGGTGACAACTTTCCAAGTAAGTGTTTATCTCGGCCCGATACCTAAGCCCACGTGAGTTAAACTCGGTGTGGGAAACAAGGGGGGAAGATCCTTATCACAATACCCGAAACACCCCATTAGGGGTAGTCTGTGAAGAGCCTCGAAGGACACCATTGACACGGCTTTGTTCCCCCAACGCGCAGAGGTGCACGGAGGAATAGTACCAAGAGTTCCGAAACTCTACTTGGACATGATGAGATTGGAGAAGGATGTGAATTGAGTAACTGACATTTTGGGCTTAATGGGGTTGGCGTGGTGATAGAGGAAAACCATTAACCGAAGTGAAAAAAAAAACAGTTTCCATATCGCTTTAGCCAGAGTTGGGAACAACAAACGAGCATCGACCACTGACCATATTCGCAATGCAGGATTTTTATCGATTTGTTGTCTGAAACCCTCGGGGGCGTTGGACCATAACGGTAGGAGATACCTTGGGCATAGTATCCAGGCCATTCTTGGGGGTCCCTCTAGGTGTGAAAGATGATGGAAGCCCTGATGAAGGGATACACAATGCCTGGAAATTAGATGCGGATGTGTCCGAGTAAAGTTTGGCATTCCATGTAATAAACTGGAGTACCCTTAGGCACATTGGTGAACCGTTGGAAAGGGTTGACGAAACAGCTCGAGAATTAGAAGTACATGGCGTGGTTATTACAAGACCTATGTGAATAAGGTCATAATCCCACACCACACCATATAATCCCCTCGTGGAGGAAGAATAGGCCAAGGAGCCAAGGTGGGATGGGGATTCCCAAGAGACGGGGCTGGACCCGAAGCCTAGACATTCAGGTGATCCTATGTATCCAATAAGGATGGGAATCAAGCCACACGTAGTTATGAAGTGATACCCATGGGACAGAATATCTTAACAAGGAGGTGTATGGCGCGGCGGGTAATGACAACATAATCCACCACCATACCGCACAGTTCTGTAGGAAAGAATCTGGGCCAAGGGGCCTGAAAAGGACAAGGGTCCTGAGGGTAGGCCTCGGTGAGGGAGGCCTGAGGCTAGTCCTCGGTCAGGATTCCCTGAATAACATTTATTTTAACATCTTGCAGCAAGGAAGAGGGTCGTGGGCTCGGAGAGGCCAAGGGGCCTGAAGCTGAGCCTCGGTCAGGAAGGCCTGCCCAATTTTCAATTTAACGTCTTGCAATGAGGATGGGGAAAGAGATAATTGTATCTCATCCAGGGAGGTGTACGACATGGCGAGTAACTCGGTGCGAAAGAGGATGTAATCCTACACCATGTCGTACATCCCTTATAAGAGAATCGGGGTCGTGGGCCCGACCGTTGGAGCCACCCTGAGGGAAGTTTGTCGCTTCAGGATGGGGTAGAACGAATCACTACACTCGATGTTTGGGACATCTCGGGGTGGACCCGAAGGTCCAGGACACTGTTGAACATGTTCGAAACACAGCGTTCATATGGTGACCTGATATGGGAGCAAAAAATGAGCGTCGACCGTTGACCAAATTCGCAACGCGAGACTTGTATCGGCTTGTCGCTCAGAAACCCTCAGGGGCATTGGCCCGTATCGGTAGGAGTGCCCTTGGGTGTTGTATCCAGGAAATTCTTGGGGGTCCCTATGGGTGTGAAAGATGATGGAATCCCAGTCAAGAAGTGGGTGAATCATAGCTGTATCCAGCAACGAAAGAGGCGAACATCTCTATGGGGGACGTGCAGCCAGGTCGAGGCTTGCTCGACGTGAGTTGGGGCGAAAGGGTACACCCTGCCGTATGTCTTGACTCAAGGGGATGATTTTGCCTTCTGGGTTGGGCCAACAGATGAACTGTCTGGGCGTTCCTACGTATCCCATTTGGATGGGAATCAAGCCATACATAGTTCTTGAAGGCCATGCAGTTTAACGTCATGCGGTGAGGACATGGGAGGATAGAAGAATGAGAGTGGGAACATGGTGTGACCGTTATAATCCTTGTATGAGTGGGGATAAGTAAACCTACTCCACATCATGCGAGGAACCTCTGAGGAAACTATACCCAGGGGGACAGTCAAAGAGAAGAGTTTGAGGCTGGGCTCAAGACAAGACATCTAACCGTTTCTGCGTATCCCATTAGGATGGGAATCAAGCCATACATAGTTCTAGAAGCGCAGTTTAATGTCATGCGGGATGAGGGACACATCTCATCTGGGGATATGTACGATATGGAGAGTAATCTGACGTGAATGATGACGTAGTCCCACACTACACCGTACAATCCCGCAAGAGAGTGAGTCTAGGAAAACCAAGGGGCCTGAGGCCGAGCCGCGATCAGGGAGACCTGACCGGCTTGCATTTTAACATCCTATAGTAAGAATGGGGGTCATGGGACCGAAAAGTCCAAGGGGCCTGAGGCTAAGCCTCAGTCAGGAAGGCCTGACTGGCTTGTAGTTTAACATCTTGCAGTAAGGATGGGGTGAGATCTTAGTTTAAGGTCATAGAGCTTGGACCATTTTGCTGTTTATCATCTTGCAGGATGACGATGCAGTTTAAGGTCGTGCATGACCATTTTTCTCTAGGAAAAGTATAGCTTGAGGAACTTGGTGTTGGTTGGAGGATTTATGCCCTCACCATTCGTGGTCGCCAAGGACTATGCTCCATTTGGGTAAACCTTGTGAATGACGTAAGGTCCTTCCCATTTGGGCTCTAGCTTGGGCGGTTTCCTACCGGGGATCATTGGCGCTCGAAGGGCCAACAGCAGATCGCCCTGCAGAAAAGAGCAAAGTCGAACCTTCTTGTTGAAGTCCCTTTCTATCTTATTCTAATGCCTTTCCACATTGTGCATGGCACAAGGCATGTTCTCGTCCAGTGCTTCCAATTCAGCTAGACGGATTTCGGCTACCTCATCTGGTTCTTGCTGGTCATAGACTGCAGTGAGTAACGATGGCAGCTGGATCTCAATAGGTAGGACGGCCTTAGCCCCATACACCAGGGAATATGGGGTCACTTGGTTGGAATTGCGAGTCATCATCCGATAAGCCCAGAGGGCATTGGGGGGCTTGTCCGGCCAATTATTCTTATTCTGAACAACCATTTTATGCAGAATGTTAGAGAGGGTTTTATTGAATGCCTCAATCTGTCTGTTTTCCTATGCATGATAGTGGGAGGTATGGTTCGAATGGATATTGTACTTGGCGTACATTTTTTTCAGCTCAGCCGCTCGGAAGATGGTGCCGTTATCGGTGAGGACAGTGTGAGGGACCCCAAACCGGTGGATGATATTGGCGCTCACAAATTTGACGATGGAACGTGCCTTGACCTCTTTGAGTGGAACTACCTCTGCCCACTTGGAGAAGAAATCTGTAGCATTTAGGATGAACATACACCGGCGAGCTTTTGCTAATGGATATGGTCCCACTACATCAAGTCCCCACACCAAAAATGGCCAAGAGTACCTGGTGGAGTGGAGGGGTTCCGACGACCGATGCAGGAAGTTGGCATGAACTTGGAATGCGTGGCATCTCTTGGAAAACTCGATACAATCATGGATCATAGAGGGCCAGAAGTACCCCATCCTCTAGATTTTATTGGACAGCTTTGGACCAGCATGATGGGCACCACAGGAACTGGCATGAACCTCTTGCATAACCTGAGAAATCTTAACTCCTTGAATGCAATGGAGGAGAACACCATCGATGCTCCGCTTATAGAGGATCTTCTCAAGACTGGGACCACTCTGGAGGGTAAATTGCAGCGTGTGGCATCGCATTCTCTCGTACTCAGCCCGGTCGTCCGGGAGGCAACAATTTTGGAGATACTCGAGAAAAGCTACCCTCCATTCGGGAGTGGCTTCAACAACTGTGCTTGACGAACCCGAGACCCCTGACGTAGAGGGTCCAGTGGTGAGATGACTTACCTGTAGGCCGTCATTGTCCTCTTTGGTGAAGGGGGAAATGACTCTCTGGTGTTCCACTTGTGTGATCAAATCATCTTGCTCGGGTTCCGCGAGCGATGCAGCTAAGCCAGCCAAAGCGTCAGCTCGACCGTTCTGTGACCGAGGGACATGGGTGACCTCTGGCCGAGAGGAGTACTGGGCCATTAAGCGGAGGTTGCACTCCAGAAATGGCACAAGCTCCGGATTCCTGATGACATAATCTCAATTGACCTGCTTGATTACCACCTCTGAATCTTTTTTCACATGTAGATGGGGCACGTTGATCTCGAGGGCCAACTCGAGGATGGTGATGAGGGCCTGGTACTCTGCCTCATTGTTGGTACAGCCTTCTGACAATAGGAACGAGTATGGTAGGACGGCTTGCGCTGGGGTGATGAAGACGATAACCAGGCCCACTCTGTTGAGCTTAGGATCATTGAGCCTACTACTGGTGGGGCTTCGGGAGGCACCGTTGAAGTGCATTTTCCAACATGAGATGGAACGATCGACTGAGAGGATCATCTCATCAGGAAAATCCAGGTCCATGGATTGATCCTCAGAGGTTAGATGGGCAGCTAAAAAGTCTGCCAATGATTGTCCCTTAATGGCCTTCTGAGGTACGAACCAGATATCAAACTGCTGGAGGGTCACCGCCCACTATGCTAGTCGGCCAGTCAACATGGGGCGGTTCAGGATGTACATCAGTGGGTCTACCCGAGAGACAAATTGTACCTCATGGTGCTGCAGGTAATGCCACATCTTCTGTACGGCAAAAATGAGCGCAAGGCATCCCTTTTTGATAGGGGAGTATCTGATCTCCGTATCGAGAATCATGCTACTGAGATAATAGAGAGAGTTCTCAGTACCCTCGTTATTCTTCTGGGAGAGAAATGCACTGAGGGATCATTCAAGGGAAGTCGCGTAAAATACAAGCGGCTTTCCGGAGACAGGTGGCATCAAAACCAGAGTTTGGAGCAGGTACTGCTTGATTTCCTCGAAGGCGGTCCGATAATCTTCATCCCATTCGTAGGCAGTGCCCTTCTTCCTGAGCCGGGAAAAGGGCTTACACTTACTGGCCAGATTCGCGATGAATTAGCGTATATAGTCTAATTGGCCTTGGAGACCTCGAAGTTCCCGAATATTGCTTGGGGGAGGCATTTGGATGATGGCCTTGATCTTCTCTAGGTCGATCTAAATGCCCCGGTATCTAACAACAATGGCAAGAAACTTCCCAGAGGTGACCCCGAAGGCACACTTTAATAGGTTCATCTTCAGGTGGAAGGAATGGGGGATACCGAACACTTTCTCAAGGTCTTTGACATGGTCTTGGTGCTGGTGCGATTTTACCACTAGGTCATCCACGTAGCATTCCACCAACATCTTGAGAATCGGCCTGAATATGAGATGCATGGCCCTCTGATAAGTGGAAGCTAGATTTTTCAGGCCAAAGGGCATAACCTGGTAAAAAAAGGTACCTTGGGGAGCCCTGAAGGCAGTGGAATCCTCGTCCTCAGGGGCCATCCGGATCTAGTTCTACCCGAAATAACCATCCATGAAAGAGAGAGCTTGGAACCCAGCTGTGGAATCAATTAATAACTCGGTCACCGGGAGGGGAAATTCATCCTTTGGGCAGTGGCGATTGAGGTCGCGGAAGTCGATGCAAACCCTGATCTGCCCATTCTTCTTCCTAACTGGAAAAATTTTGTAATTCCACTTGGGGTACTAGACATCCTTGACGAAGTTGGATTTGATAAGCTTGTCAACTTCGGCCTCAACCATAGCACCATGATAAGGGTGCATCTTTATGGGAGGCTTCTTAAACCCGCGATGGTTCGACAGGAGGCCCAGGCGGTGAACAGGTACCTAGGGATCTAGTCCCGACATCTCGTTGTAACTCCAGGAAAACACATCATGGTGTTGCTTGAGAAAGTCTACGTATCGCTGCTGCTCCTCGGGGGACATGGCCAGACTGGTCAATGTGGGTCTCGGATCTGCCTCACTACCAAGGTTCACCTGTACCAGTTCATCAACCGTGGTAGAGATGCCTTCCTAAAAGGTGGGGGGAGCATCCTCCAGATCTTCATCTCCACCTGTAGAGGGGTTTCTCGCAAAGGGGGCTTCTTCTAGGCTATCAAACCCTGACGGGAAGCTGGTGCCGGCTTGGGTAGCAGTGGTCATCATATCGGGAGACCCACTCGCCACTGAGACCATATTAATGAAGTAAGTCGATCCTATCCCATCTAGACTTCGTCCTAAGGGTCCACTTTTGATGACATCAAAGCAGTGGTAACACGTCGGCCTGAGTCAGTTGATTCTAGCCCGGCGGAAGAGACACGTATGACGTACTGCCGTTGTCGTAATCGTGACATTCCGGTACCGCACATGGGTAGGAGGCTCCGGGATCAACTGAGCCTAGTTGGTGTAGGAGTACAAGGTGATTTTTCGTCATAGCTTGGACATGGGAACACGTCTTCCTTGCGTACCCGAAACAACAAAACACTGCCCCATATCCGGGGTAGTGGCCTCCAATCTATGGATCGGGAAGATGTAGGCGTCATCCAGGACTGCCCATGGATCACTTGTGACCAGGGCGGGTTCATCCTCACTTACTAGGATTTTCTTATCCTTTATCTTATAATAATCGACATCCAGATAGCGGGATTCACAAGAGGTGAAAGGAGACGCATCTCCTTGGAGCACGCCTACTCGACCATTGAGGGAGTATTTGAGGCATTGGTGATACGACGAAGGGACCGCTGCGTGTAGATGGAGCCATGGACTACCCATCAATGCGTTGTAGGCAGTGTCCTGAGAGACAACTATGAACTCGGTGCT
This sequence comes from Viscum album, assembly GCA_963277665.1. Taxonomy (NCBI): domain Eukaryota; kingdom Viridiplantae; phylum Streptophyta; class Magnoliopsida; order Santalales; family Viscaceae; genus Viscum; species Viscum album. Next base: position 2,007,246,581 of record OY728152.1, read on the forward strand.
GGAAATTAGGCCACTGAACTGGGTGTTCAGGCGGATCAGGCTGACTAGGGATTGCTCGGTCCTGTCATATCCCTGGATTCTGAGGTCGGAGAGCGTCAAATCATTTTCATATAGACCCAACTTTTGCAGTGTCCAAGTCGGGATTAGGTTGATCCCGAAACCCGTGTCAGTGAGGCAGCGACGGACTTCCACACCATTGAAGTGGCCAATGATGTACAATGGTTGAATATGCCCTTATATGGGAGGGTCTTCATCTTCACCAGATAATGAGATAACTGCCTGGCATTCGGCGTTCTCAATTGCCTCGACGTTGAAGAATTCCGCAGCTGCTACCTCCGTCTCAAACTGAAGGAGGATCCTTAGTGCCTCGACAAGTGCTTTGTGCATTTCAGACGATAGGAGAAGGGTCTCAAGGATAGAAATCCTTGCTGGAATGCCAGCCAGGTGGTTCTAGACATCATACTTTTGGGCCAAGCACGAGCCTCTACTTACAAGAGGTCATTCTGCAGTTGGAGGCATAGCGGGTCCTGCCGGTTGAACCGGCGGTTGGGAAGTGCTGGGTACATCCCGCTGCCTACTAGTTGAAGCCTAGAGAGTAGTCTTCATATTAGGATCAAACAATGGTGATTGGCTTGTAGCCAGTCAAGACTGACTGTGATACGGACGAGGCAGCTCTGCCTAATCTAATAGCACAAATGGCGGTGGAGGTAGAACTGAGGGAATCAGATAAGGTTGTGCGTGCTGAGCTCTACGATGAGCCTACTATCTAATCTCAGTAGCGTGCACAGCCTGACTGAAAGTGCCTGCTGACGTTCCTTGACGACCGGTGTGGTTGTGGTTCCACTGACGTTGACGTTGGCTGGAAGCGTTGGGGAGGCTCGCATGGCGTTCCCCCTCGTCGGGAGTCATATAGGGCATTACCAGCTCCATGGTGTTAACCGAAGCGTACCCCTGGAAATCACTCAAAGATTCATCCACCACCGGGCGGATTCTAGGAGGAATCCCCATTTCAGGGGGCATAAAGTTTCCAAGAGTGCGGGATTACGACAACAGTGGTGGATCGCATTTCTTCTTCTTGCGTCGTCGCTGCTTGCCCTTTTGGGAAGAGGTCGGCTATGAAGACTATGCAGAGGTACTGGCTACTTCCCCCCAAGGCTCCAGCTGATTCAGGCGTGCCCGAATGATACCATGGGCATGGGAGATGGTTTTTCGAGCCATCCATTCATCTTATTTCTAGGACCCACGGCTGGGAACCTGCTGCCACTCACCTTTTTTGTTGCTACCAATCTCTAACAGTATAAAGACACTTGCTACTTGTGCTGGTGCTGGGCCCAACCTGAATATATTGTTGTCGACCTGGTCTTGAAGCCAGTCTTTAAACACATAGCATTGCATGAGGGTGTGCCCCAGAATACGATGATAGGGACAGTAGTTGGGGTGATCGGTGAGATTCACCTATATCGGCTTTCTGTACTCAGGTAGGCACAAAATCCCTTTCTCTAGAGCACATCGTAAGTAGCCAAAGACATGATTTCTGTTGAACGAATAGGTCTTGTGCCTTATTTCCGGATAGGGGGCCCTGGGGGCATGGCCCTAATGAGAGGCTGGAGGGGCTTGCTGAGGAGGCGGTGCCTGATTGCCTCTCCTAGGTGGTGGTGGCGCATTGCGCGGGGGAACCTCTCGATTCTGAGGCGGTCGCTGCTGGGTAGGAGCCTACGCTTGAGGTGGAGGACCTCTGCGGGGTTGTGGGGCCAGTGTCACTGGCAGTAATTCCATCTCCCTAGGGTATTCTATTTGGGCCACCGCGGTAGGTTCGGCTCTGGTATCCCTCCTAGATGGGATCACAGGGGGCAGCAAGTGTGCCTCACTAGCCTATTACAGAGCCTCCTCGAGGCGCTGAGCCTTATCTGAGAAATCTTGGAACCCTTCAGGGTAGTTTTGGGTGATCAGGGAAGGAACCAGCTCCGTTTTAAAGTTCCCTACACACATCGTCAGTAATTTCTCCTGAGTCAGTGGCATGTCGAGGGAGTATGTAAGTCCCTTCCACTGGGCGATGAAGTCCGTTACTCGCTCATCAGGCCTTTGTTTTCACTTAGTGAGGTCTATGATGCTGGTCTATCACGTGGTGGAGCTGAATTGGTATAGGAACTGCTGGCGGAGATCCTCCCAACCGGTCACCAATCCGATAGGGAGATGGCTGTACCAGACAAATGTGGGGCCATCCAATGTTTGTACGAAACATCGGATCTTGGCGGCTTCTTGCTGGGCTGAAGTCCCCAGCATGGGGCCACACATGGAAGAAAAGTGGGCCAAGTGCTGCGGCGGGTCCCCTATCCTATTGAAGGGCGAGAAAGTGGGGTTACCAATACCCAGGGGTGTGGGCATATCATCCACCCACGCGGTATATGGCTTGCCATCCGGTGGGACTACCACCTGCCGCGTTTCCAATGCTTCGAGGCGGGCGATGAGTGCCGCTATAAGATCATCTTTGTGGGGGTCCCTGTCTTGATGGAGATCCCTAATCACAAGTGTGTTTACAGGTTCTTCTACATGGTAGATGGCTTCAGCAGCTCGTGGAGCGACTAGAGGAATGGCCTGCGGGGTGGATGGGGTAACCCAGGCTGGATTCCTCAGATTGCCCCGTCATTCAGGAGGGTTTGGCGAGACATATTGCGCCCTCTTGCCGTGAGTTCCTTTTTCTGCCCTGTCTGCGGAAGTGGCATGATTAGGGTTTCCCGAAGGCATCTCACTGGGGGGAAATTGTTCCTTTCCCTGCTGCCCCAGCTTGGGATTACCATAGTCGGGTTGCCGCTCTACAGCGCGCTCGGCCAAGAGTTCGTCAACCAGCCTCTTCTGCTCAGCAAGCTGCTGGCGTAATGTAGCCTTCTCGAGATCTTCGTCCGTCTTCTGTACAGAGGCGGACGGGTCGGAGTGCTTGACAGTTTGGATGTTCAACTTACCCTTTCCGGCATTTTGACTAAGTACCAGTGACTCAGTGGGTACAAGGAGGCCTAGAAGGTTCCTCTGCTGATGGGTAACCCTCACTGATGGGTCCTGCAGTGGCGGTATGCCCTCGGGGGGTCAGTCTCCATCGAGAAATTCAAGATCATCTTCCTTGTCCGCTACTTCAGCCATGTGAACCACGACCCCTCTCGAGGGCATGTCCTCAATGTTGCATAACGAATCGGGCTGTCGGTGGATAGGGCTGAAGAGGAGAGTGACATAGTGTCCCCAGCCATGGACTTGCACATGGGGTGTAACTTCCCTGATGACTCTGCGGAGTACTTTGAAACTATAAACGCATTTCCATTGAAGGGTGCTCTGATGGCCCGGTGACTCAGGGTGTTGGGCCACAAGGAGTGCGACCAAATCGATCCGGCGGCATTGCTCGCCGATTTCTTCAAAGTGCCCTCAACTCCTGGGGTACATCACCCACTTGTAATGAAGGCCTAAGTGTGTCTCCCATAGGGTTCGGCGGAAGCACCCCACTTCCTCTAGGGTAAGGGACTCTGGTCCACAAATGTTCGGCGATGCCGTCAGCCAGAACTTCTCCGGGAAGTGATCCGCTGCGAGAATTCTCCAGAAGCACATGGGTTCGAACTCGGGGTCTGGCCTCATATTTCCCCACTCATCAACTGGAGGCGGTTGAGGGACTGGAAGTAATACCGAGGCAGACTGCTGGGACAGTAAACCTGGCAGCGGAGAATACAGCGAACGAGCTGACTGGCCGCCGAATTCCGGGCCATCCTCTGAAGAGTGAGGTGACCTAACCACACTATCACGATACGATGGGATGATATCCATATCTCCTGGTACAGGAATTGCGGTTGCCAGCGATAGGTCAGGTCATTGTTCTACCGCCTTTGGTCCCCAAAATAGGTATCCATGATCTCTAGTAGAGGTAGAGGGCGCCTCTGGTGATGACTGTGGTGATTGCACGGTTGGGAGCTACGGAATTTCCACAATTTCTTCCTTCCGGATGTAACTATGGAGAGAGGCGGGAATCTGGTGGACTTCGCATTCTGGGAGGACAAGGCTTACACGCCTCGTTCTGACCCCAGTCCTTGACATGGAGGAGTGAGAAGAAGGCTCCGTCGCTGAGTAGTATTCCGCTTTAGAATCCGAGAAACGGGCTGGTTTGACCTCCACTCGGGCCTTCCCAGGACTCTTCTTGTGGCGGCGACGACCCGATCTCCTGACCCTAGATGGCTCTTCAAGACAAGGTTGATTCTCAACATGTAGCCTCGGGGCGGCGCAGGCGCCATGGCGGAGAGGGTTCCTGTTTGAGATAACCGGGGATCAAAGGGAACTAGGGAAAATGTCGAAGGGTACATGGGGAGGGCCTCCATGGATAACACCCATGTGGGCAGAACCTCTGTTGGAACCAGTAGGAGCATTGGGAGGACCTCCATGGTCGGTGCGGGCGGACTGAGGCTGACCTTCACTTCTCGAGTTGCTGGGGCGAGGAGGACCTTCGCCAGTTGCAAAGAGGACGTAGGGAGGACCCCATGTAATAGAGGGACCGGATGGGCGGTGACTTCACATCGACGGTCGGGGGTAGGAGGAGGGACTACATACCCTGTATGGTGGGCGCGGGAGAGGTTTCTGTGTCGAGCGTCATTGTCACAGGGCAGGACTTCCTTCGAGATGGGGGTAGCACGATGCATACCTCCGTGACGAGCTTAGGAGTGGTGAAGGCCCACTCTCTATGGAATAGTGGTACGGGGAGGCCCTCTGTACGGGGTGACATTACCGCGAATTGGTTCGGGGTGATCACCACTCAGGCCTGCAACCCCAAGAGCCAGCCCGACCTGCCCATGGGGCGGTTGGAGCCTCGATCCTTGTTGGGTAAAGGGGTGCCCCTGCTCAGTGTGTGTAGGGACTCCATGATGCACGTCGGCGGTGGCTCAGCCCACAGTAGATGTCGACGTCAACGCCCCTTGACGAGTGTCTGCAGCTTGGGCCCGACGCTGACGCCGGGTTAGATGAGTTGGCGCAGGTGGTGTATGGGCATGGCCTACCTTCTCTTCTGGCGAAGCTGGTCGGCGGCGCTGATGCATCCGGATGGGAGCCCTTTCCTGGAGCCCCTGGATTGGGACTCTGATCGGGCCGAGCCAGACATCACCCGCCTCATCAGCGTAAGGCGAGAAGTCGTCGAGGCGTTCCGGGGAGAGGCTCCCGAAACGATTGAATGTTGGGGTGGGGAGCAGGGGCTCCGCACGCGGACATTGAGGGCGGTGTTGACGGCAGGGCCTGGATGCCTCCAGGTCCAGGCGAGCCATATCCTAAGTTGGGACGACCCCTTCCTCCTCATACCTGCCTACAAGTTTGTTGATCACCCTTCTTTGGATGATATCTGACGGGGAGAGGGGACATGGGTGCATCGTATTCACGGATGTAGTGGCTGTTGTGGCGACATCGTAGCCATGCGGGGTGGCTATACTGGTATTGCCCCCGCCCCTGCGTAGGCGAGCGGGCGGTGATAGTGTCTCCATAGCAGCAACCCGGTTCCTGGGAAACGGAGAGATCAACTCATCAGCACTGCGAGGAAAAGGATTGACAACCAGTGCCCCAGCATCATTCCATTCTACACGTCGGTAAGAGGGATCCACACAAAAACATTGCAGAACGGAATGCCCCACGTTATACTGCCCCAACTTCCAATAAGTTTCACACCAGACCCGCTATTTTTGTGGCGAGACCCGGCGCTGGAAATCTGGATCCGGTGACATGTTAATCTACTGGTGTCTCGAACGCTACTTGTAACGACCCAATCTTTTTGAGTAGTATATTAACTTACTCTTATTGATTTAATAAGATGTTAATGGTTAATGCAGAAAGAGGAGGCGATGGCTTCATCCAGTAGACTCAACCCTTACGAAGCCCACTTATCAGAGCTTGGGAAGGAGGTAGCATCTGTGAGCTTCGCTTTGGACCAAGCCCAAGACGAACTCCAGCGTGTCAATCTTGACCGAAAACACTTGCAGGAGAAGTTCAAGTTAGTGGAGATTGCTACTAGGGCAATGTTATCTGAGCCTCCCTCAGATTCTCTCACCATAGCACACCTTACACTTAGGTCTTATGCCAGTGTTATAAGGGGCTATGTGATGAGACCCTAGTTTCCTTGTGTAATCCTTTCAGGTGAATAAATTGAGATTTCTTCCTTTAGTAATGTTTGTGAAATTTCAAATGTCTAGATAATTTTAGAATGTATTTTATTGATAAATTTTGAAAAAGGGATATTTTGAAATATTTATGTAAACCCTAAATAACTAATGATGTGTAATGATTTTCAAAAAATGGTCTTCTAAAAAAGTGTTCATTAAGGAATTTGGAGTCTAATAAGATCAACTTAATTTTTGATGAATAGTAAATTATGAATAGTGATTTTACGCTTAGGATTAGTAATGTGACCAAATGGATTAGTAATTTTCACTCAAAGAAAGTTTTAATATAATTTAGACACCTTGATTTAGTAATGTGATTCAATAAAATGGGTAAATAACGGTTTCATAAATTATTAGTCAAGTATTAGTTTTTTCGGATGAATAGTGTTTTTTAATTAAAAATTTAATTAAAAATAATTAGAAAATTATTTTTATAAAAAGGACCTTATTTTTGAACTCAGAGCATCGATATTATGTTAAGGTAATTTTTGGGGATTTTTCTGAAAAAAATGAATTTTCGATCAATAGTGTTTTTATTTAAAAATTAAATTAAAAATATTTAGAAAATTATTTTTATAAAATGGATTTCATTTTTGAAATCAGAGCATTGATATTTGGTTAAGGTGAAATTTTGGGGTTATTCTGAGAAAGTTGAATTTTCAGTGAATAGTAAAAATACAGTTTTAGGGTTTCAGTATGTTTAATGACATCATAACGGTGTCATGATGATGTCATGAGATCTTTTGAGGGTTGGCCGGCCAAGGGTGATGAATTATTGTTTTGGGGGCCCCATGTGGCCTAACTCCATGATAAATGCCAAGGGAGAGCACATGGGTTTGAGAAAAGCACATGTGAGGTGTCCCTTGGCCATTAATGCTTTGTCCCCTCACTTTCTCTATAAATACCCACCCTTTACTCCCTTAGTTTTCACTCCCAACTCTCCCCCAACGAAGTTCTGGTCTTCTTACCTTCCAAAGAGTCCTCCCAAGGAGCCCCCAAGCCCTCAAGGTCCAATCCTTTGAGTTTCAAGAGTCACGTTTTAAGGTAAGGGATCTGACCCCCTCTCTTTCTTTTCATGTAATCTCTTTTATGTCATTCCTATTATGCTCCATGTTTTTATGTGAGAGGATGTTCTTTTATATTCCTCTTACTGCCCTTTTCATGTTTATATGATGAGAGATCCCCTCTTACTCTCATCAATTCGTTTTATGAAAGTTTAAGTGACGCCGTTAGGCTGCCGAATTTTTAAGGGATTCTTTCACCCTTCTCATTTTTTTCAAGTTCAATTTTCATGTCAAGTCTTTCAAGTTCTTTTTTATTATGTTGGGGTATGATCTCTATATCTATCATACTGATCTCTTATGATCATATGATAAGAGACCCTATTTGATCTTGCCAATTCATTTTTATTGAAGTTTCAGTGACGCCGTTAGGCTGCCGAATTTTCATAAGAGAAATCTAATTTTTGTCTTCCTTCCATGTTTTTCTTTTCAAATGGTATGTCCTCCAAATTTCATTACCATGTCCATATATCCTTCTTATTCCGTCCCCCTACTATTTTATGGATCATTTATGAGTGGGTGACCCATGTCCCCTCTCTTTTCAATGTTTTCTAAAACCCTGAAACATAGCCGTTATGCTGCAGAATTTTCGTCTCAAAATGCCTCTCTCTCTTTTCTCAAAATTATTTTATGTTATAAAGTGAATACACAAAGCTCTTATTTCTAAAAGGGTATTCACATATATATAAAAATGTTTTATTTCAAATTCTGGGAATTTCATACATGAAACCCGCTCTCCCATTCCGTGGGTTTAAAGTGACGTAAAGATCATGTCTTTAAAGCAGTTTTTAAAACGTTATGATTATGAAATGAAACCCATTTATTTTATGTTATATGGGTTATTTATGAAATGTTTGATGATGATATGTGTGTCTCACATGTTAATAAAGGCAAATTTAAGGGTGCGCCCTGATAGCGCTCCAATGCATTGGGTAATGATGTAACCACTAGAGATTACAATTTTCACGATACCTTGGTGAATAACCTTGGTAATTTTCAAATGACACCTTGGGGATGGACCTTGGTGATATGTTCATGATTGTCTATGTTAAATGATGTAGCCACATCTTCAAGTTATGAAAAATGTTATTTTTATTATGAAATGCCTCATGATTTCTTTCTCATGCCTTAAAGTTCTTTTCATGTCCTTATTAAAGTATCTCAAGTTCACATGTAAAATGTTCCTCTTGTTTCCCTTACTGGGCCTTCTGCTCACCCTTTCTTTTGATGTATGTCACCAGGTTATGAGATCCAGTAATGAACCTAGAATGAACTTAAGGAGACGCCTTGCAAGTGTTTAAGAATAATGTTTTATGTTTTTTTTATGTATTATGATCCTTGTCTCCAAGACACTAAACCTTAACGATCCTCAGATTTGTGTAATGTAATGAAAGTTTTTGTTATAAAATGGAGGGTTGCTATAGTTGGTATCAAAGGATGGTTTAGTTATTTGTGGAAATTAGGATATAAAAAATTTAGGAAGAACCCTATAGAAAAGTTTAAATATAGTAAAACTTCCTGGTATTTTGGTAAGTATTGAGTAAGTGGTCTATCAAAAAAATACATCCCTGTCTGGATACGAGCAGGTAGAGGCGGCTCTGGCACAGATGTACATAGGGGTAAAACCCGAAAACACCGCTTTGAGCTAGACTCGAACGGGAACTGGTGCACAATAACGGGCCTTGCTGCACTCTTGGTTACGACACTCCCGGGGGATATGTTTGGTTAATCACATGCTTTTTATGAATCATTATGAAGGAATTATAGAGAACTATAATTGTCTAAGCACGAAGTCTTAGTTAAAAGATTCATAAATGAAATAAGTTTCTCACTAAGGTTTTATTCTTTTAGAAAATGGCGGGAAATAGGGGAAACCGTGCCGATGGTGACCGCAATGCACCATGTGCTGACGGCCCTTCGATGGAAGCCGGAATGGAAACATTCATGCGAATGATGAACCAACTGACCCAAGTTATGAGTAATAACTTGAATCAAGCTGAGAGGCCGACCTCACCATGAAGGGAACAACTTTCAGTTGAGTCCTTCATGTGTTAACGACCGCCAACATTCAGTGGATCTACCGACCCATTGGTTGCAGAAAAATGGATAAGCTCCATTGAAAAGATCTTTTCTGTACTTCATTGTTCGGAACAAGAAAAAGTCACCCTTGCTGTTTACCGCCTAGAGGGAGAAGCTGATCAGTGGTGGTCACGGATCAAAAACACGAAGCCACGAGGAGAGATGGAAGCCATGGAGTGGGAAGAATTTCGGGGGATTTTCTTTAACAAGTATTTCCCTCGTTCCATGAGAACGAAAATGGAGAAAGAGTTTCTCGAGCTGAAGCAAAAGGAGAACGAATCTGTCGGAAGCTATGAGATGAACTTCACAAGGCTTTCCCGTTATACCTCAAGCTTTGTCATGGATCCTAATGGGAAGGTTGATAGATTCTTTGGCGGACTACGACCACATCTGCGGAAGAATCTAGCCAACAGGGACTACGATAGCTATGAAGAAATAGTTCGAAGTGCTATGAAAGTTGAACTAGAGTTTGGGGAGACACAATGGTCTCACAAATCTAATGAAAAGAAGAGAACTCTAGAACCAAGCCTGGGAAGAAGTTTTGATCAGGAAAGAGGTGGAAAGCATATGCAACATGCCACATGCAATAAATGTGGGAAGAAGCATCCGGTGAACTGCTTGATCGGAAGTGGAAAGTGCTATAGGTGTGGAAAAGAAGGCCATATTTCTCGGAATTGTCGTGGTGATGTGAAGCCTCAACTTCCCAACACTAACGACAGAGGAAAGATGGTTCTAGACCTACCTGAAGTCACATGCTTCAAGTGTGGACAGCTTGGGCACTTTGCTAATCAATGTCCAAATCCGAGGGAGGTGGAGGGGAATCACCATCAACCTCAGTAGAGGCCAAGGGAGCAAGGTCGTGCTTTCGCTATCACAACAACTGAAGTTGAAGTTCCGAATGATGTGGTAGCAGGTACTCTTGTTGTCCTCTCAAAACTAGCAAGTGCTTTATTTGATTCTGGTTCTACGCATTCCTTTATTTCTTCCATGTTTTCAAAGAATATAGAATCAATCCCCGAATTGCTTGAGGTAGAGTTGTCAGTCAAGACTCCAAGTGGGATTATCCATGCATCAACAGTGTTTAGAGACTCTAGTGTTTACTTTGGTGAGCACAATCTTATCGCAAATCTAGTAGTCATTCCCATGATGGAATTCGACATTATACTAGGGATGGACTGGCTCTCAAAGTATAATGCTAAGATCAAATGCAGAAGTAAGGAAATCTCAGTAGTCTTGAATGAACGACCTACATTTATCTTCCGAGGAGAGATATCCCGAACTGATCCCTATCTAGAAGCACCTCCTATAGCTTTCTTTATGGAGTTAATCGGTGATGAGGAAGAAGGGAAAGGGAGCATACAAATTGAAGATGTTCCGATTGTTCAGGAATACATGGATGTATTTCCTGAGGAGTTACCTGGACCTCCCCCAGAAAGAGAGGTAGAGTTCTCCATTGAACTCGTACCTGGGTCCCAACCGATATCAAAGACTCCGTATAGAATGGCAAATGTGGAGCTAGAGGAGCTAAAGAAACAACTCCAAGACTTGTTGGAGAAGGGGTTTATCCGACCGAGTGTGTCTCCTTGGGGAGCACCAGTTCTCTTTGTGAAGAAGAAGTATGGATCAATGCGGCTATGCATTGATTATAGAGAACTGAACGGGATCACAGTGAAGAATAGATACCCTCTTCCAAGAATTGATGATTTATTTGACCAACTTTGTGGGGCTCAATTCTTCTCTAAGATTGACCTTCGATCTGGTTATCATCAACTGAGGGTGAAGAAGGAAGATATTCCAAAGACTGCCTTCCGATCAGGATATGGGCATTATGAGTTTACTGTTATGCCCTTCGGCATGACTAATGCTCCTGTTATTTTCATGGATTTGATGAATAGAGTCTTTAAGGACTACCGTGATAACTTTGTGGTAGTTTTTATTGATGATATTTTGATATATTCAAAAAGTCGTGAGGAGCATGAAGATCATCTGAGGGTTATTTTGAAAACTCTACGGAAGGAGAGGCTCTTTGGGAAGTTCAGCAAGTGTGAGTTTTGGTTACAACAAGTGGCTTTCTTGGGGCACATCGTAACCAATGAAGGAATCTCGGTTGACCCTGCAAAGACAATGGTTGTGGAGGAGTGGCCTCAACCCACAACAGTATCTGAGATTCGTAGTTTCCTTGGTTTAGCGGGATATTATAGGAGGTTTGTGAAAAACTTTTCACGGCTTTCTAATCCACTAACCAAGTTGACTCGAAAATGGGTTAAGTTCATCTGGACAAAGGAATGCGAGGAAAGTTTCCAAGAGTTGAAGAAGAGATTGGTTACTGCACCTGTATTAACACTACCCTCTATCGGAGAAGGATTCGTTATTTTTAGCGATGCATCTCTGAAAGGGCTTGGGTGCGTCCTCATGCAAAATGACAAAGTATTTGCTTATTCATCTCGACAGTTGAAGATTCATGAGCAGAATTATCCTACGCATGATCTAGAGCTGGCGGCAGTTGTTTTTGCTCTAAAGATATAGAGGCACTATCTTTATGGGGAGAAATGTGATATATACACTGACCACCAAAGTCTAAAGTATATTTTCACTCAGAAAGAATTGAACATGAGACAAAGGAGATGGTTGGAGCTTATTAAAGACTATGATTGTTCAATTCATTATCACCCTGGAAGAGCAAACAAAGTCGCGGATGCGTTAAGCAGGAAAGATCCTGTTGTTCTGGCAACAATGAGGATCCAGGGAGATCCCTTGATTAAAGATCTAGTAAAACTGGACATGGGAATTATAAGGAAAGGGACATCATCAACCCTATCCCAAATGATTTCTCAACCTTCATTACTAGAGAAGATCAAGAAGGCTCAAAAAGAAGATCCTTTGCTGCAGGAGAAATTCGAGGCTGTAAAGGATGGGAAGTTCCCTGATTTCAATATTGATCAAGAAGGTGTATTGAAATTTCGTAAAAGACTATGTGTTCCATCTATTCCGGAGATAAAGAAAGAACTGATGGATGAAGCTCATAGCTCTACTTTCTCTATACATCCGGGAAGCACTAAGATGTATAGAGACCTTCGTGATCATTATTGGTGGGATAACATGAAGAGGGAGATTGCCGATTACACTACAAGGTGCCTGGTGTGTCAGCAAGTAAAGGCAGAAAGACAACTTCCTAAGGGGGTATTACAACCGCTACCCATACCATTATGGAAGTGGGATAATATCACCATGGACTTTGTAACTGGTCTCCCAAAAACATCCAAAGGAAACAATGTGATATGGGTTATTGTGGACCGTCTCACCAAGACAGCCCATTTTATCTCTATTCGGGAAGTTTTCTCTCTGGATCAACTTGCAAGGATATACATGAAGGAAGTGGTAAGGCTGCATGGGGTACCACTATCCATCGTATCTGATCGTGACCCAAGATTCACATCAAAATTCTGGAGAAGTCTGCAGCATGCTCTGAATACTGAATTGAATTTTAGTACAGCCTATCATCCTCAAACTGATGGCCAATCTAAAAGGACTAATCAGACACTCGAAGACATGTTGAGATTATGCTCAATGGAATTTAAAGGTGGATGGGATCAACACCTCCCATTAGTGGAGTTCTCCTATAACAACAGCTTCCATGCGAGTATTCAGATGGCACCCTATGAAGCTCTGTATGGAAAGCGGTGTAGAACACCTACTTGTTGGGATGAAACTGGTGAGAGGAAGATTCTTGGGCCTGATCTCGTGCAAGAGATGACAGAATAGGTTCATGCCATCCAACAACACATAAAGGCTGCTCAGAGTCGGCAGAAGAGCTATGCTGACAATCGTCGAAGGGACATGGAGTTTGGTGTTGGTGACAAAGTCTTCCTTAGAATCTCTCCATGGAAGAGAGTCATGCGGGTTGGGAAGAAAGGGAAGCTCAAACCTAGGTACATTGGCCCCTATGAAATCCTTGATCGCATAAGAGCAGTGGCCTATCGTCTAGCACTTCCACCGAACCTAGCTCAAGTTCACAATGTCTTCCATGTATCTCTCTTGAGGAAGTACATACCCGACCCTTTGCATGTACTGAACCCAGAGGTGGTACAATTGGAACATGACCTCTCTTATGAGGAGCAGCCAGTGGAGATCTTGGACCGTAGAGACAAGGTCCTACGAAACAAGACTACCCACCTTGTGAAAGTGTTGTGGAGGAATCATAAATATGAAGAAGCGACTTGGGAGCCTGAGGAAACAATGAAGCAAAAGTACCCTCACCTTTTCGACTCGGCCTCAAGTATAAATTTCGGGGACGAAATTTCTTAAGGGGGGAAGAATGTAACGACCCAATCTTTTTGAGTAGTATATTAACTTACTCTTATTGATTTAATAAGATGTTAATGGTTAATGCAGAAAGAGGAGTTGATGGCTTCATCCAGTAGACTCAACCCTTACGAAGCCCACTTATCAGAGCTTGGGAAGGAGGTAGCATCTGTGGGCTTCGCTTTGGACCAAGCCCAAGACGAAATCCAGCGTGTCAAGCTTGAACGAAAACGCTTGCAGGAGAAGTTCAAGTTAGTGGAGATTGCTACTAGGGCAATGTTATCTGAGCCTCCCTCAGATTCTCTCACCATAGCACACCTTACACTTAGGTCTTATGCCAGTGTTATAAGGGGCTATGTGATGAGACCCTAGTTTCCTTGTGTAATCCTTTCGGGTGAATAAATTTAGATTTCTTCCTTTAGTAATGTTTGTGAAATTTTAAATGTCTAGATAATTTTAGAATGTATTTTATTGATGAATTTTGAAAAAGGGATATTTTGAAATATTTATGTAAACCCTAAATAACTAATGATGTGTAATGATTTTAAAAAAATGGTCTTCTACAAAAGTGTTCATTAAGGAATTTGGAGTCTAATAAGATCAACTTAATTTTTGATGAATAGTAAATTATGAATAGTGATTTTACGCTTAGGATTAGTAATGTGACCAAATGGATTAGTAATTTTCACTCAAAGAAAGTTTTAATATAATTTAGACACCTTGATTTAGTAATGTGATTCAATAAAATGGGTAAATAACGGTTTCATAAATTATTAGTCAAGTATTAGTTTTTTCGGATGAATAGTGTTTTTTAATTAAAAATTTAATTAAAAATAATTAGAAAATTATTTTTATAAAAAGGACTTTATTTTTGAACTCAGAGCATCGATATTATGTTAAGGTAATTTTTGGGGATTTTTCTGAAAAAATGAATTTTCGATGAATAGTGTTTTTATTTAAAAATTAAATTAAAAATATTTAGAAAATTATTTTTATAAAATGGATTTCATTTTTGAAATCATAGCATTGATATTTGGTTAAGGTGAAATTTTGGGGTTATTCTGAGAAAGTTGAATTTTCAGTGAATAGTAAAAATACAGTTTTAGGGTTTCGGTATGTTTAATGACATCATAACGGTGTCATGATGATGTCATGATATCTTTTGAGGGTTGGCCGGCCAAGGGTGATGAATTATTGTTTTGGGGGCCCCATGTGGCCTAACTCCATGATAAATGCCAATGGAGAGCACATGGGTTTGAGAAAAGCACATGTGAGGTGTCCCTTGGCCATTAATGCTTTGTCCCCTCACTTTCCCTATAAATACCCACCCTTTCCTCCCTTAGTTTTCACTCCCAACTCTCCCCCAACGAAGTTCTGGTCTTCTTACCTTCCAAAGAGTCCTCCCAAGGTGCCCCCAAGCCCTCAAGGTCCAATCCTTTGAGTTTCAAGAGTCACGTTTTAAGGTAAGGGATCCGACCCCCTCTCTTTCTTTTCATGTAATCTCTTTTATGTCATTCCTATTATGCTCCATGTTTTTATGTGATATGATGTTCTTTTATATTCCTATTACTTCCATTTTCATGTTCATATGATGAGATATCCCCTCTTACTCTCATCATTTCGTTTTATGAAAGTTTAAGTGACGCCGTTAGGCTGCCGAATTTTTAAGGGATTCTTTCACCCTTCTCATTTTTTTCAAGTTCGATTTTCATGTCAAGTCTTTCAAGTTCTTTTTTTGTTATGTTGGGGTATGATCTCTATATCTATCATACTGATCTCTTATGATCATATAATGAGAGACCCTATTTGATCTTGCCAATTCATTTTTATTGAAGTTTAAGTGACGCCGTTAGGCTGCCGAATTTTCATAAGAGAAATCTAATTTTTGTCTTCCTTCCATGTTTTTCTTTTCAAATTTTATGTCCTCCAAATTTCATTACCATGTCCATATATCCTTCTTATTCCGTCCCCCTACTGTTTTATGGATCATTTATGAGTGGGTGACCCATGTCCCCTCTCTTTTCAATGTTTTCTAAAACCCCGAAACATAGTCGTTATGCTGCAGAATTTTCGTCTCAAAATGCCTCTCTCTCTTTTCTCAAAATTATTTTATGTTATAAAGTGAATACACAAAGCTCTTATTTCTAAAAGGGTATTCACATATATATCAAAATGTTTTATTTCAAATTCTGGGAATTTCATACATGAAACCCGCTCTCCCCTTCCGTGGGTTTAAAGTGACGTAAAGATCATGTCTTTAAAGCAGTTTTTAAAACGTTATGATTATGAAATGAAACCCATTTATTTTATGTTATATGGGTTATTTATGAAATGTTTGATGATGATATATGTGGCTCACATGTTAATAAAGGAAAATTTAAGGGTGCGCCCAGATAGTCCTCCAATGCATTGGGTAATGATGTAACCACTAGAGATTACAATTTTCACGATACCTTGGTGAATAACCTTGGTAATTTTCAAATGACACCTTGGGGATGGACCTTGGTGATATGTTCATGATTTTCTATGTTAAATGATGTAGCCACATCTTCAAGTTATGAAAAATGTTATTTTTATTATGGAATGCCTCATGATTTCTTTCTCATGCCTTAAAGTTCTTTTCATGTCCTTATTGAAGTATCTCAAGTTCACATGTAAAATGTTCCTCTTTTTTCCCTTACTGGGCCTTCTGCTCACCCTTTCTTTTGATGTATGTCCCCAGGTTATGAGATGCAGTAATGAACCTAGAATGAACTTAAGGAGACGCCTTGCAAGTGTTTAAGAAGAATGTTTTATGTTTTTTTTATGTATTATGATCCTTGTTTCCAAGACACTAAACCTTAACGATCCTCAGATTTGTGTAATGTAATGAAAGTTTATGTTATAAAATGGCAGGTTGCTATACTACTAATCTCCACATTGAGGAGAATAAATTCACATTAGGTTCACCATTTCTGTTGTCGACGCTTTCTTCGGGGCGCACACATCCATCTGTGGAGGACGCACTGCTTTCACCCCGCATTCCTGCATTCTAAAGGCGGGCAGCATTCGCTCTTTATTTAGGGACTTCTGCTCCTTGAACGAAATCGGGATAATGGGATGTCGGTTCTTCCTTCCATGGATTCCACCTCGGAACTCATCACCTTGTCCATGTCTCCCTCATATATTTAATACGTTGTTCGTGAAACTCTTCCCAGTGCCATGTTTCCATGGATGTCGGTTAATTACACTGCTTCTGTTAGGAAATTCCAAAGGGTCCAGTCAGGGTAGCAACCTTCAGTCAGGGGAGTAGTCACGTCGAGGCATCAGTAGCGTGTCTGAATGCTGGGGAACCGGTGTGTCTGCCTTTTGTCCCTTGTAATAGGACTTCTCGAGGGCGTGGAAGCCCGAGGCATCCCACATCGAGCGCGGGGAATTATATGCCATAGGAATATATATGAGGTTTTCCTCAGCTTCTTATGTTTGACACAGGGTATGCCGTAGGAATAACGTCCAGCGGAGATGGATCAGCCTAATCAGAACATTAACTGGAATGGATCGGATTGAGGAATTTCCCTTGAAGGGATGCCGATATCGGGGCCAACCCGTGGGAGACTTACTGAATGTTGTGAAGAGGAGAGGAATGGCATGATCTCGCCGGGATATGGCGGTGGGTGAGAATCAGGGTGGATGATGGATGGATGGATGAAGTGGAGGGGGACTAAGATGGGACTATCTCAAGGGTGATAGTGAGATTTGTCTTGTTCCTTGAAGAGTCCTCCTACGTATCCCCGTGGCAGGGAATCAAAGTTCGCGTAGTTCGGGATGGTGTTGGCGAGCCGACGTGAAGGTGGACCTTGGCCCGATGGGCATCGTCAGTGAACCAACGTGAAGGTGAACCCAGGGGTCCACTGGTGGTGGGCTTGAACCTCATTAGGATTCCTACATACCATGCCTTGACATGGATCAAAGTCTCCGTAGTTCAGGTGGAATGTGGAATACAGTTTAACGTCATGCGGGACGAGGGTGAACCAACATGAGCGAGGTCGGAACGACCGGGTGATGGGCTTGAAACTTATGGAGTCTTCCTACGTACCATGCCTCGACATGGATCAAATACCACATAGTTCATAATGGTGTGTCGGAAAACCGACGTGAGTGAGGACCTTGGTTTGGATGGTGCAGGGCTTACACACTAGGCTGCCCAGGTGCTGGTGGCCTGACATGAAGAAGGTCGGAGTGACCAATAGGTGGTGGGGTTGAACCTCTAGGAGGCTTCTTACGTGCCATGCCTTGTCATGGATCAAATACCTCGTAGTTCAAAGGGGCTTCTTCAGTGAACCGACGTGAAGAAGGGACCTTGGTCCGATGGGAGAGGGGCTTGAACCTCAGGGAGGGTTCATACGTACCATGCCTTGACATGGATCAATGTCCTCGTATTTCGGGTTGGTCACAACGGCTTGTCGTCGGACTGGAATTGCAGTTTAACGTCATGCTGGAAGAGGGTGGAACCTGACATGAATTAAATGATAGGTGGTGGGCTTGAACCTCATGAGGCTTCCTACGTACCATGACTTGACATGGATCAAAGACCTCGTCATTCAAAGGGATGTGCAGTTTAATGTCATTCCAAATGGGGGAATACAGTTTAACGTCATGCTGAAGGTCACACAGTTTAACATCATGCCGGACGGCACATAGTTTAACGTCATACTGGACGTTGTGTTATCATGGACAATGCTTACTCTAAGCCCACGTGAGTCGTTATTAGTGTGAGAAAGAAGAGGCAGCAGAGACCTGACGATCACGTCGCGAAGGGTGCATCTATGAGAAATGAATAGGGGCTTACGCGTTGGGCGGCCCATGGTGCTAGGACTTACTCCAGAATGGAGGCCCGAAGTGTGACGAAGCGTGCTGGGAGAGGGATTTGGGACCAATGATGGAAGGTTCCTTGTTCCCTATCACGCCCCCCACTGGCCTTGGCAGTGGAGAAGTATGGAGGTGCATGGGTGCTACCTTCCACAAGAGAGGCTTCGGGATTATACCAGGGTGGTTTCCATTCTCCCATGGACATACGCCGCTCCAATAAAGAGGATATCATCTCTTTTGGAGGGGGTGACCCCATCTCTGTGGCGAAGAGCAGCATAAAGAATGTCCGAGACCGGGGGACCCTGCGTTCGAGGTGCGGGGTCAGATCACGGTTTAACGTCATGTGTTGAGGACGAGGTGATTGGCAGTTTAACGTCCCGCAGCTTGGACGAGGAGGGTTTACTCAACACCCCTAGGACTTACATGACCAGTACCCTCTGCTCCTTGGGGGAGGGAAGGTACTGGCAAGGCCATGGTAAAGGGGGGTCGCAGAGCGAACCATCGAGGGGTCCACGTTAGTGTGGCTATGCGAAGAAGCAATAGACTTTAGCGTTCCTTTGCGAAGAAGCATTAGGAAAAGAAAAGCTATGGGTGGTGTTGTCCATGGGATTTTGAAATCACATCATGCAAACCTGGAGGGTCGCACGGGAAGAGGAATTTCCAAGAAAATGAGTATGCTTCGCAAAGTGGAGTGCCTCGGCCTTAGCATGGGGCAGGGGTGTGAATGGGAGGTGCTTCAAGAAATGGAATAGTATTCGTGGAGCACTGCCTCACGATGTAGAGGGGCCTCACGAAGCAAGGTTCTGGGAAGCAGTGTGCTTTGCGATGTACAGCGACCCCGCCTTGGCATGTGGATCACTAGTACAGGATGGGTGTTTCACGAAGCATAAACGCTCTGCGGCTGCCCAAGTTCCCTTGGGAATCCCCTTCCTTCATGAATTCCCTTAGTCTTTGCAAAGGGAATCCCTCTCTTAAGAGGGGATCAAGATGAGATAAGTAGAAGGCATCTCGCGAAGTAGAAGTACCTCGTAGAGATCATGATTTCCCGGGGGAAAAGGGTGCTTCGCGATTCGAGAGCTGAGAAGCCGAAAGGTCGGATCGTCTGTCTTTTGGACTCAGGGGGAACCCAGTATTTATAGGAATGGGTTGTCGTGAATTATAACTCACACGGCGCGAAGGGGCAGAGGGTGCTTCGCGGAGGGCTCGCGAACATCAGGGCGTTCGCGGAGCGGTACCGCCTCACAGTCTTTGCGGCGGGCTCGCGAACTTCAGGGAGTTTGCGGAGCGTTACCACTTCACGATCTTCGCGGCGGTCTCACGAATTTTAGGGCATTCATGGAGCATTATAGCCTCACAGTCTTCATGGCAGGCTCGCGAATGTCAGGGCACTCACGGAGAATTACTGCCTCCTATGCTTCGCGGCTGCCACGATGCTCGGGGGGTGCTTCGTGTCGGAGCTTCGCGAGGCAGCGTGGGGGCTTATTTTTTGTCCCTTCTTTTCGGGCAATATTTTGGCTCCAGTAGATGGTCTTGGAAGCAATGCCTTGGCTGCTATGGAAATCATATCATGTGCATAATGGTTTTCCACAATTACATGTTTTATTCTCATGCTATTTTATCATGATTAATGGTCCATTATGATCTATGCCTTACGTACTGCCATGATTTATTTCAACACTTATGATTTTTATGATTAAAGATTATATACATGTTTTTAAGTCAAAATGTATATGATTTGTTTTATTTTCTCCATACTTAAACTTACTGAACATTTGATCTCACTATTTATATGTTTTCTTTTCCCTAGGATTTCATGAATGGTTTTAGGTAAGAAAACAAAAGGGGAAGATCTTTATGGGAGATGTTGAAGATCTTTCCCCATGATTAGAAGATTATGTTCAGAGATTCCATAGACACTAAACTATTACGGTCCTTGAGTGTTGGTTCTTGTTATGTATTAATTATTCCGCAAAAGTAATGTAATGTCCATGTACATCAAGCTTGGGTCTCTACAGTTGGTATCAGAGGGAGGTTTAGTTAACCTTTGGAAACTAGGTTGCGAAACCTTTAGTGAGATCTCTAGAAGATATTTATAAGGTATGTCTAGGGATATCCCTAAGGTTACATATAAGTATAGGATATAGTCTTATAATTACGGTAACGATCTTAGAATTCAACTTAAGATGATATATATTGAAGGTACTCCCCCTTGATTATGATTTTTGCCTCTAACATTATTCTTTTTGGGTTTTAGAAAATGGCTGGAAACAAGAAGATTCACAATAATGGAGGATATGATGGACAATTGAATGATATTCTTGATAAGCAACCAAATGAAATTGGATTTGGAAGTCCACATATCCTTATTATGACCAATCAAAAATCTCATAATATGATCAATAATCTCAACTTTGGTAAGTTTCCTGACTCAGCTAACAAGAGAATGATGGAGTTTCATGATGATCATAGAGGAAAGAAAGTTCAATTTCCCTCATGTAAATCATGAGGGAAGAGCCATCAGGGACAATGTTTCAAAGGAACTGGAAGATGATTTGGGTGTGGAAAAGAAGGACACAAAGCCAGTAATTTTAAAGAAAAAGGTTCAGTGAACACCATGGACAAGGATAATGGATTTTCTAAGACATCAACAATGGTTAAATGTTTAAAATATGAGACGTATGGGAATTATGCAAACCAATTCCCTAAGGGAAAATCACATGAAGAGAATTAGCATGGTCATATGGGTAATATTTATGTTGATGATGATGACGAGACTACAAATGGTATATGAGATGAAAGAAGTGTTTATAAATACAATGATGAAGCTCGGTCAATGGTTTAAGAAGGTAGTGGAATGATTGCATGTTTATCAAGAGTAATGTTGTATAAGTAATTTCATGGTACTCTGGAAAAAAGAAACATATAAGGATTGTTACACTATTTATTTTAGTTTTGTTTTTTGAAAATATATGTTGAACGGTACTGGTAACTGTGAAAGGTTATTCAGATATTTTTGGAAAGCAGATGATATGCGCATAATTAAGGGATAAGGAGGAAATGAAATGTTTGATAATATTAATGAGCTCGAGACTGATATAAGAACATAGTGATATCAAGGTTTGAGTATATAGGAATTCTTGGACCATTCATGTTTTCAAAATGATTATATGGTTATACATGTTTCAAGAGAATACATGATTAAAGTATTCACATGTTTGAAATGTGATCAACACGATATATCTGATGATATATATGGGATAAATGATGGTATTCACGTACTGTTTATGTGACCTTTCTAGTAATCGTTTTCTTTATACTATGAGATTGGACAGATGTATTTTGGATAAGCCTAAATATTGGAATGGATTATGTTGAACATCAGATAGTATTATTTAAGGATATAACTTGTTTTTCGAAATTATTTCTGGACTGTTATAATAGTATAGTTTTAGAAAATGGAAAACCCATAGGACGAGCGACAACCCGTCGATTTGGACAAGGATGTGGGAATCGAACCCACAACCGAAGTTCGACATGCCTTTATTGCATACCACTAGCCTACAAGAATTCCCTGGTTAGTATAAATTAGTTTTAATTTATTATGTGGTATGATATATGAAGTATAAGTCCATTTTAAAAACCATATATGATTAATCTCACTATAGATGGACTTATGTATATTTAATAACTATTGTTAACCTTTTGTTTAAGACAAATGGAATGACCTATCATTCTATCGCATGATCTGCTAAAACTTCAAGAATGAAAAATTCAACTTCATTTCATTAAGAGATGATGTGTAAATTGTTCAAGGAATGACCAACGGTGAGATTGTACCAAAATCAAGAAATTATTTCTTCTAATTCCAATTTCTTCAACTTTAGGGAAGTGATCTGGAAGACCAAAAATGTTTTCCTATTGCTCTCATATCTGATAAATCATATGGTACCTTAGATCATCACAAATTTATGGATTTTTTGTTGTTGTCTTTTTCATAGCCATGTTCTCTACCACACTCCATCAGAACTTGATGGTCAGATTTCTCTTCCATATCCATATTTTCACCTATGTTCTCATATGTGGAAACCCAATGATTAGTTAATTTGGGTAACTATTACGTTTCATAATTTAGTTTTTAAAGTTATGTTTTGTTATTTCTTTTTATTATTTGGGTTTCTTTTAAAGAAAATTTCAAGTAGTAAACCATTTATAACCCTGAAACATTTCGAGAGTGAAATTCATTTTAAGGGGGGTAGAATGTAACACCCCGAGATTTTTTGAAAAATATTCTTTTAATTTCATTGATGTATTGTATTGTACACTAAAAAAAATTAGCTTGTGCTATACGCAACACCATATTTTATTATATTATTTGCAAACACTACTCTTGGAATGTGTTGCACGCAAGAGCAACCTTCCTCAATAACGTGTGTTGTATGCAATACTAAGATTAACTAAACAACGATATATTGTTATAATATAATTATGAACTAGCCGTTATGAATAGAAGTAAAAAAAAATTTATTTTATAACATTATAATTCATCTTACACATTTTATTGAACAAGGTATGAGAACAAAATAATTTTTTCGGGTAAAATAAGTATTTTTTAAAAAATGCATTTTTGCCGCCTTTTGATGCCACACCAACATTAAATTTAATTTTTGAAATTTTTATAAGTTCAATTTAACTAAATAAAATTATTCTTTTGAATCATGATATAAAAATTTACTTTTGATATATTTTTGATATTTTTTTAATAAGTTTCTTATTTTGATGAATAGTAAAAATACGCTAAATTTTAATTAAAAACAACTTTTTCATCGAGATAATTTATATGGTTAAATTATAATATTCAATTGTTTTAAAGGATAAATAGAATATATTTTTACAATTTAATATAATGTAAGTCATTATCATTACTTTTACAATGAATTCATAAGTTAAAACATTTCAATCTTATGCAACGTTTTAACTTTTAAAACCCGTTTTCTCAAGAGTGGGATTAGTTTTAAATTAAATAATGAAACGTTTTTGTTTTGAATTTGAAAAACTGGATTCCATATTTGGAATTAGTCGGTCCAAATTATGTTAATAGGCTACTTTTTATTTTTGGGCACTATGAATAGTAACTACGGTAAATTTTATTTACCTTAGTTAAAGGTAAATCAGGTATTTAAGGGTAAATATAATATTATGAAATCACCCTAACACTTATATTAATATAGTTTTATGATTATAAATCGTCCTAAAACATACTTGGGTCGAAATGGAATATATTTGAACCCACTTGGATGTGATTAAGTCCTTTAATTTATTTTATTTAAAGTAAAGTGAAATATGTCTCAGTTAAACATTAATAAATAATGTATTTTTAAAATAATTTTATACAGAATATAAATTTGATTATAAATATTAATTTTAAAGCTAAAAGGTTTTATATTTTTATTGTAATTTATTTCTAATTTTTAAGAAATATTTAATTACTTTAATATCTTATACATTAATGATGCAGAAATTATTAGCTTAGTGGAAAATTAAAAATATAGTATTTATTAAAGTAATAATACCCATCCAAAGGCCTAAAAACTTTAACAAAACTTGTTTTTAGAGTATATCTACACCATAATATTCTCAAGGGTCGACCTTGGGACCATTTGGAGCCGTATAAAATAGATTAGGACATTTATATTAGTTTATTTTAAATGATGTCAAAGTTGTCACCTTCATAATTTAATACTTATAATAATTAAAATGTTGTTATTTTAAGATGATAAATTCAATTAAACATATTATTATGAAATTTATTATACTTATCTTCATAATAGGATTTTATTTTTATTTTTTATTAAAAAATTAGTATATTAAACAATCATACAAAAATGTTGTTGTAATTATTTTATTAAGAGGTATACCGAATAAATGGTTTTAAAAATATTAAAATAAATAATATATGAACAAATTAATGTGCCCTATGAATTTTTTTGATGAATATGACATGTTGGGAATCTATTATATATTTTTTCAATCATATCTTCTGTATGGTTTTTATTTAAATTCAAATAATGAATAGTGTCAAAATTGACACTATTGGTATTTTATAAAACTAACATATTATTAAATTATTTAAAAATCAACAAAATTATTAAAAACTACAAATTTAAAATTATATTGTCTAATAGGTTATCAATTATCCAATTATGGGAAATTTACAACATTTAATTATGTATTTATAACAATATAAAATTTAGAATTTTATTACCACAAATAAGATTAAATAGATTAAATAGTGATAAATCAGGTTGATAAGGTTTAAAATAAACATAAAACGTGTCTAAATATTATTTTTTGATGATATTACAACCATATATCATCTCAACTTATAATGGAGTAATTTTTGAAGATTTTTAAGTGGGGGTTCATTTTATTATTAATTAATATTTTCAAGGTCTCCAAAAGTGCCCCTCTCCTCTCCTATATTAGGGAACCTCATTCCCTCTACTCTTCACTCAATTTTGAGAGTTAAAGCTCATCCAACCCCTGAAAATTTCTCTTTGAAACCTCTCTAGTTATATTATAGAGGTTCTGGTCTTCTCAAAAGGCCAACTCTAGTGCCATAATAGAAAGCTTAAAAGAGGTGCGTCGAAGAAGAGGTAATCTCTTCTACCGATTCTTTCAAATTTCTTTCTTATTCAACTTCTTCTTTTTTAGTTGTTTCATAATAAATTAATAACATCCATATCAATAATATTATGATATGTTATAATAAATATAAAACAAACACATTTCACTTTCTATCCATCCTACAAAAAACTAAATCACTGCGCGTGCGTACGTATGGAATACCGTCTCCACACCGTGGTGTAATCTATTTTTCCACCACCACCTTACTTGGATGGGTATAATAGTGTAAAGAATAAATATATATGGTTATTATAACATCATACTTATTATGATATATTATATCAACCACTGCAATTACATTCAATAATTATGGGAACGATATCATCGCTCGTGCGTACGTACGGATTACAGTCTCTACGATGCGATGAGATTCATTATCCATGTAAACCATTCCCAAATGATTATAATGTTTCTATATAATTAATAATAATAAAATTTATTGCATAATAATTCTACTGGATATATATATATATATATATATATATATGACATCTACTTACTTCTTTTCAATTCAATAAGGAAATGAAAACGGCGTTCATGCGTACGTACGGTCTACCGTCTCTATGAACGGTGTATTACATTTCATATATCTATCTATTATATACATATATATCCTGAATATAAATGATATATAAAACATGTTTTACATTCTGGATGTAATTATATCATGATTTTAGTAATAATAATATGAATAACAACAAGTCTAGAGATGTATGATAAATGAAATGATTTTACCCAAAACGCTACTTTAAAATGAAATTGAAAAATGAATAGGTAAGATAAAGTCATAAATGAATAATATATGATATCATAAATATTATTATGGTTATGTTACATGTTAATAATATGTTTAATCCCACTATACAAGAGTCTTGGACACATACGGAAGAAATTGGATATAAGGTAAGGGATAACTTTTCCAATCTCCTTCTATCCGAGATTGTTTATTCGTAAGTATTTACTGGGGTCATATTTATCATACACATCCATGTTTCCTCAATATGTAATATTATTTCTATCCTGATAAAATTTTTTAAATCTAATTACCTATTGGTGATTTTTTAGTAAAATATATGAAAGGAATCTTTTGTCGTTTTCAGAACAGGTACTTTTGACTTTTCCGACAAAAGTACGAGAAGAATGTTTTTTTAACTTGTATGGAATAAATGGGGTTTCAAATTTTCATTTCTTCGTATTTACATGAAGCTTCCTATGATATATTTCATGATTATTTTCAACAAAAATTTTTTCATTAAAAGTTTCAGGTCATTTTGAGAAATGAAATTGATTTTTGAAGAAGAAAGGATATTTTCCTCAAGAACTGAGTTCATGTGTTTTATCAAAATTATATTCCATCTAAGATGAATCGGGTTTTGTTTCTATCCCTATTATTACATTTATTTTATTATGTTAATATAGAATTATTTTATGATGTCCTTTTATCTTTATGGATTATGTTATGATGGCATGATGTTTAAAAATCCAATTTTTATTACACGGGTTATGCTATGATGTCTGATTTAAGATTTCGTGGAACACATAAGAATGGTTTCATTATAAGATGGATGGGACCTATATCTCCCTCCAATGCATTGGGTAAATATTTATAACTCATTAGATATACATGGCTGGAATGGAAGGTTAATCTGGTTCAGTGATACATGACTAGAACGAGGAGTGAACTTGATTTAGTAAGAGACTTTGCCCACTAAGATGGTCTTGATAGAAATTCCTTGGCTACTATGTAAATCATATGATGTGCTTATTGGTTTTCCATAGTTACATGTTTTATTCCTATGCTATTTTATCATTATTAATGTTCCTTTATGATATATGTCTTACGTACTACCAAGATTTATTTCACCACTAAATATTTTCATGTTTAAACATTATGTTCAATTTTTTAAGTTCAAATGTATGTGATTTGTTTTATTTTCTCCATGCTTACCCCTAATGAGAATTTGATCTCACCCTTTATATGTTTTATTTTCCCAAGTATTTGAAGAATGTTTTTAGGTAAGAAAACAAAAGAGGAAGATCTTTATGGGAGATGTTGATGATTTTCACCACGATTAGAAGATTATGTTCCGAGTTTACAAAGACACTAAACTATTACGGTCCTTGAGTGTTAGTTCTTGTTAAGTATTAATTATTCTGCAAAAGTAATTTAATTTCCATATACGTCAAGCTTGGGTGTTTACATATTTTAATTGATCGCACTCCATTCTGACTCATGATGTGTTTGATATGAATCAAAGTAGGGGTTTTCAAAATAAATGTGTCATTTTAGTTTAAAATACATCATAGAGACAAAATTAAGAAAATGAACTCTGATTATTTTCAAACATTAGTAAAATGATCCATAATTCATATGTGACCTATAGAAAACAACCACGTGTATATCCACCACCAAAGGTGGTTGGAATTACTCGATGCGCTTGTTTTTAAATTAGATGTTTCATTTTAGTTTAAAAAACCCATCAAATAGAAAAAATGGAGAAAATGAGGATTCATTATTTCATTTTTTAAAAAAATTGTTACATAATTTATTTTTGATTTGCATGAATCCACTACCCATCAATCCAAGACACGATGTTATCGATATGACTAAAATTTCATGATTTTAATAAAAAGGTTTCATTATATTTTATCACATGTGTCGCATTAATAAAATTGAGAAACATTACTCATATTGTTTTAAAACGTTATTAAAACTATCCATAATAATGTTTTCATGTGTATTAGTTAACAACCAAAAAATCTACAACAAATTTATTGATATAAATATAAATATATGTTTTCAATATAAAAGTGTCATTAATTTGTTTATAATGAATCACATAGACACAACTAACCAAAAATGATCATATTATTCTAAAATTTTATAAAATGGTCCATAATTTATTTTTGAACCGTAGGATTGGACAAAACAACAATCTAACACCCGATGTGGCCAGTATGAATCAATGTATTTTTTTAAATACAAAAGAATAATTTTCATTTAAAACATTCTTTAAATAGACATAAAGGATAAAAATTCATTTATTATTTTAAAACATTAAGAAAGTAGTTCATAATTCATTTTTGACTTTTAATAATATACATTATGTTAATATGAGACACAATGTAATTGATTAGAACAAAAGTGCATATTTTCAATAAAAATGATTCATTTTAGTTTAAAACAGATGTCAAATCACTAAAAATAATAAAAATATATAATATTGTTTTTAAACATTAGAAAAATGATAAATATTTCATTTTTCACTATAAATAATAGATCTCATACTAATTCGAAAAACGATGTGGTCGATAGAACATCATGTACTTGTTTTAATACAATAGGTTTTTTTAGTTTAAGACACACTACATAGAGTTACCCAATAAAACAGGATCTAAATGTTTTCAAACATTATGAAAATATTCAATAATTTATTTGTGACCTATAAGAATCAACCATATGTCAATTTGAAACCCGATGTTGTCAGTATGCCATGGAGTGTGTGTTTAAAATTTAAATGTTCCATTTTAATTTAAAATATACATTAAATAGAAAAAAATAGAGAATATGATTGCATATTGTTTTCAAAACATTTAGAAAATGGTCAATAATTCATTTTTGACATGTTGTAATTGACCTCACATCAGTATGAGACGTGATATGATCGATATGACTCAATGTGTGTGTTTTTAATAAAAAGGTTCCATTTTAATTTGAAACATATTCCACCTGTCCAAAACGGAGTAAATGATCTTGAATTATTTTTCAATATTTATGAAAACAATCTATAATTATTTTTCATGTTTAATAATTTTTCAAACTCTTGTATGGTACACTATGTGGTTGATATGACTCTATGTGCACATTTTCAATAAAAAAATCATTTTTTGTCTAAAAAACATCAAATATCCAAAACCAATAAAACAATATTGTATTCATTTCAATCTATAGGAAAATAGTTAATAATTAATTTGTGATGTGTATGAATCGACTTCACATTAATCTGATGCATGGTGTGACCAATACGACTCAACGTGTGTGTTTTAAATATTGAAGTGTTATTTTAGTTTAAAAGACGCATCTCTATACAAAAACAATAAAAAAATATTAGATTGTGTTTAGAAATTATTAAAGTGATTCATAATTCATTTTTCACATATAGAAATTTACCAAAAATAAATCTAACATATTTTTTGGTCATTATGACTCAAAGTGTGTGCTTTCAAAATATATGTTCCATTTTAGTTTCCAGTCACGAATCACATTTCCAAAACTCGAAAAATAATAATATATTTTTTCTCATCACTTTTTACCTATTACATAATTAATATCCATATAATTTTTATTTGATATTTTTTGTAAATTATCCCATATATAAAGCTTAAAGACAAATAAGAAATTATTTGATAGTTAAAAAAATGTTCTCAAAAAGAAATTCTTCTCGAATTTTTTATCATCCACTGGTGGTTTTTTATCACCAGAGATGAGATACATTTAAAAAGGAACTAATTTTGAGAAAACCAAGAAATTTTGTGAAGTCTAAGAATGAACCATTACTCAATCTGACACACATTTTTATTGGTATGACTCAATGAATAATATTTTAGTTTACAATTGAATTTTTTTTCTTAATATATTTATTTATAGTATTACTAATGTAAAAATTTATTTCATAAATACATAGAATTTTTTTCTTAAACAGGGGTAATTTTTTTGGAATTTAAATGAATGATCGGGGGTCGAGGGATAATGTCAAAGAAACATTTTTGTTTGTAATTTCTCTGATAATTGGTACTTAATCTTGTAATTGTAGAAATCAATGTTTTAAATTTATATAATATAGTGTTATTTTCTTTTAGTTGTTTTTTTAATTTTATTTCAATTAAATTATGTATTTTTTTCATGTATTTATTTTATATTTTCTGATATACCATGTGGTAAATTTAATATCACACTACAAGAGTATTCCACTTTACCAATGCTAGAAAAAGAAAAAATAAAGGGATCATTTATCAGATATAAACAAGGGCTGATAAAGTAACCCCATAATCGATGTTATTTTTAGCATTGATAACAGATCCCTTTATCAACACCAAATAAAATCATTGAAAAAGTATTAGGGATTTTAATCGTACTATGATTTTCAGTGCATTTTTTTGCAGAAAATACCTATTATATAACTTTTAAAGGCCTTATGAGTAGTATTGTAACAAAACCTGAATTTCATGAGTCACATCATCACATTCGAAATCTCTATGTAGTAACCATGTTATTTCTGGGAGCCACCACAACACGTATTACATGTATTATATGTCAGGTATTACAACTCATGTCGTCATATCCTATACAAAAATTTTGGTACATCAATCCATAGAAGCATATAAATTTCATTTCAAAACTAATATTTTGTATAAAATATCTATAGATATGTTTTGTGAAATATCCTATAATTTCGCCATCCTGAATTCCATTAAACTAGTGCCCCATTTCAGGTCGCCACATGACCTCAGGTGCTCCACCTCGTATATTATAGGATACCAACTACCGATAAGGGTCACGTAGATCACATGTGGTGACTATACCCTAATTATTAGATAAATTCCCAAAAGATAAATGAGAAATATAGAGTTAATACACAATAATAATAAATAGTAAATGATAAGCATGGATTTCCAAACATTTCCCAAAACTGGGTACAATCCCACAACCAAAGAATAAATATGATATGTCTAGTCATATAGTGC
This sequence comes from Viscum album, assembly GCA_963277665.1. Lineage (NCBI taxonomy): Eukaryota > Viridiplantae > Streptophyta > Magnoliopsida > Santalales > Viscaceae > Viscum > Viscum album. The sequence continues at coordinate 2,007,277,467 of OY728152.1, forward strand.
CAAGGGTAAGAAAAACCTTAATTAAATGAATTTTTTTGAAAAAACACTAACATTAGTCTCGAGACGATGTCTTGTTCCATCATCAATTCACATCCTAGAATGATGACTACCCTCTAGTATAACATTGTTTCCCTTTTCCTGCACTGTAACTAAGAAGTCTATTCGGATACCTGATAGAGGATCGATCAGCGTGTGAGAACAACTCAATAGGATACCACCAACAGTTTCTACAAAATATCTAGTCTAAACAGATATATTATGTATCTTTTGAAATATTAAAAATACATAAAATGATAAATCAGTTTCAATTAGTTAATAATGTTTACATAAATAATTTTCCTCATTTAATCCAAGGGTTAGGCATTTCATTTATCATACAAATAGATTATGTCAATAAATCACTATGAATAAGGGGACAATTCATGTTCCTTATATCACTTGGGGAAAGATTTCAAACATAATCAGATGATAGAGACCATAGAGATTTAGTTCAGGTAGTTTCCTCCAATTAAACTGTTAGGCGCATAGAGCCTCATTGTGACTCCATTACCCATGCATTCTAGGGGTAGGGTTTATAACCTTAGTCCAACCCAACCTATGGGTATATAACATAAATTCAAATCTCAAATGACCCCCAGCCATCTGAACATGAAAATTAACCTTTTATCAAAAAAAACCATTTTCATAAACAAAAATTAAATAATAAACATAACACTCACAATTCACATTTCGATCAATGTAGGAGTAATATTTAATCCTTAACCCATTTACGCATTCTCGTTTACATGTCTTAACTCCTTTACATATTTTCATTACCACAATTACCCTATTTAACACATTCACATTAATTCATTTAATCCAATCATGATATTCAAGACAAACCCTTATGTCATGAAAAAAACATGACACAACTAACATTAGTATCATTTCATACCCATGCTAGTATGTCAACAATTTTACTTTGGGATCTATGTCATTAAAATTTAACGATGAGCTTAATTTTTCAATTTACATGTTCAATAAGAGGCACACATCTAGGGTAGACCATAACCCATCCAAATCAACCCCAACACATACTACAGGGATCATGATTGTTTCAATTAAACATTTACCCATTTAATTTATCATTTCCCAAAATATTAACCATGTGGGAAACCCAAACACACCAAATGTAAAATACCAAAAAACATAAATAACCCTCAATAATATTGTATATAGCATGTGGACCACCTAGCTCAATTAGAAATATGAACACTCACTTAACCTTATCCTTTGAACAGGATAAAATCACCCTTCAAGGACCCATCCTAATACCATATGTAATAATGAGGTTTTAGGGATTAATAATGATAATAACAACTAATAAAGACCTAATCCAAAATAGATATGGAAGCATAATATTAGAATAACCTGGATCAATAATTCACAACAAACAAAACTCCATATGTCCTAGAAATGAAGGAGATCGATCCATGGGTAGCTTGGGGTGTTTTGGTACATCACTAGAGAAGTAGGAGGTGGAAATGAGGGAATTAATGAGTTATAAAATTTATTATTCTAGAGGTAAAAGTTTCAAATTCCTACATCAAAAGTGCTGACCAGTTTTGCAGTACGCTTGGCCAAATCAAGTTCCAACTGTGTGCCATCATCTTTCCAAGAGGGGGCTAGGCCACATGGTTACATGGGGATCTTGTACTGTTTGAAAATCCATTATTAGACCCTATATGATGGCTCTATCCAATCACTTATGGTTTTTCCTTCCCCCTTTCATGATTTTTTAGACTGTGAACCCCTTCTCTAGGCATTAAATTTTTGAGCACATTGTTACCACTAACCATGCACCAACTGTGAAACATGCATTGGAGAGATAGTTCTACACATATATTATGTCATAAACCCTCAACATACCCCTGACACACCTTAAAAACCTAGAAAACATTTATTTAACCAAAAAATATACTTAAAAAAGAACAAACCTCAAAAATGTATGGTATCATAAATCCACCCCAACATATAATAACTCATCCTTGAGACACAATTCTATGTTTCACGGATTTTTCAACAAAAACTGATCAGTCCCCTAATACCACATATTCATCCCCCTCTCCCAAATATCTTCATAAACATTACCATACTATCGCAAAACTTGAATCAAAGGCACTATCATACCCTACAAGACATTGTCATTCTGATACACAATACGTACTAAATGCTCCTAGAAGGATGTATCTTCCTCAAGCTCCAAATCATCGACATCAATCACACATGAGATGGGTCCTCGTGATACAATTCAAGATGTGAGAAATGGAAAACATCATGTATACCACTATACCCTTATGGAAGAGTCAATTTGTACTCCACCAGTTTGTTCCTCTCTAATATCTCAAATGGACCAACTTACCAGTGCACTAGCCCTCCTTCTGAATGCGAGAGTGACATAATCTCGATGACACTCTAAGAAACATACGATCACCCACCAAAAATTAATGAGGTCTATAATGTTGATCCATATATGAATTTTTCCTACTCTAGGTCATAGCCTTTTGTTTCTGAAAAAACTAAACCAACTCTGATATCTCCTGCATGAGACTTTTTCCCAACAACATTGAATATCAATACCCAATCCCATACAATGGTGATCTACATGGTCTATTATCGATCTCCACCTATGGTTCCATATAAATCGTTTCCTAGTAACTATTTTTATAATAGAACTCAACAAGTGTCAAGTGATTCTCCCACCATCCACCAAATTATATGACATAGGCCCTCTACATGTCCTCTAGCACCTGAAAAGTACACTCTGACTACTCATCCATCTATGAGTGTGAATCCATACTCAAAAACACCCGGGGGGGAGGAAATTACTTTTTTAAACCCGTGTAAGAAGTGATAAGTAAAAAATGGATCATGGTCTAAAATTATTTTTCATGGAACCTTGAGAAGCTGTACAATCTCTTAAACATACAATAATCCCAATTGATCAATAGTGAATATTTCTAAAATTAGTAAGAAATATTCTACATTGGTCAACTGATTTTTAACTACACAGAGCACATCATTCTCCGAAAGAAACACTGGAATCCCCACATTAAAATCCAAAATCACATCATCCCAATTCTATTTAGGAATGGGAATTGGTATAAAAAACCATTCGGTCCATGATGATCAACCTTCACTTGTTCCCAGGTGTACCATCACACCATGAAACTGTAACTTCCACCTTAATCATTGGACACTAATATTTTCTCTAAATATCATGATATATTTTCCAAAATATAGGATGTAACTCCCACTTCGATGCATGAAATTCATGAATTAGCTCCTCTCTCATACATTTAGGCATGTTAAAACATCCACAAACACATATGATCTTATTATCACCAACTATACTAATGAATGGTCTATCCCCCATCCATTATGAAATTCATTAAAGCCAACCACTATAGATCTCCACACCGCCTCTCCTTGATCCAAATCAGAAGCATGTACTAAACTTTCATTGACGAATGGGTCATCTTCAATTTCTCATCCTACACCTCCAGATGCATCTTAGAAAACAATACAATCATCCTCCACTCATAACAAGATTCTAGAACCTATTGTTTTTTATTATTTTGAAATAATGCATCAGAAGCACTTTTTACTCTCTTGGTGTGTATGCTAGTTAAAAATCTAAAGATATCATATAATGAACCCATCTTCACTACGGAATATTAAAATCCCAATGAGAAAAGAATTAATTTAGTATCTTATAATAAGTGTACACTATACAACTCTCAACCTACACGTAATGGTGTGGGAACTTTATGGCATTAACCGTGTGTCCAATTCAATATCAGGCATAGGGTAATTTTGTTTATTAGGCATCAACTACCAGGAAACATATTCCACAAACCAGTCATCCAGCATCAACAATTCACCTATTACAACAATAATTGCATAAAAAACATGGTATACTACTTACCTAGCTTAGGAAGGATAAAAAACAGGGCTATTTTCAAAAATATCTTTTACTTATGGAAATAACTCTCACATTCTTCAGACCATTCAATATTGATTCATTTCCTCGTAATGCCAAATATTAGTGAATTAAAATGGGATAAATCCTTGATAAACCATTGGTAATAGCCTTCTAAAGATCCAAAAAATATGACATCGAAGAAATTATTAGGTTATTCTCCGGACACAACCACATGCACTTTATCTGGGTCCACCAATACACCTATTTCAAAGATGATGTTACATAATATATATAGCTTTTCAATCTAGAAATGACACTTGGATATCTTGGCGTATATCCTATGCTCACATATTGTACATAAGATGATTTCAAGATGTTTTGAAAGATCATTATGAGTATTAGAGTAAACCAATATTTCATCAATAAATACAACTACAAACTAATCCATATAGAAATGAGATATTTGGTTCATGAGTCCCACAGACATCATCAACACATTTTTCTACCCAAACAACAACACTACAAACTCAGATAAACCATACATGTTTCTAAAGGTAGTCAATGATATGATAGAAATTCTTACCCTCATCTGGTGATAATATGATCTCAAATAAATCATAGAGAACTTGGAATCACCCCGAGGCTAGTCAAAAGGATCATTGATTCATGGGATATGATATCTATTTTTAACTATCATCTTATTTAATTTCCAATAATCAATACACATTTGCAAGGATTCATAAAACTTCTTTGAAAATAACATGGTAGAACTCCAAGGATATGTAAATTGTAGAATAAACCTTGTGGTATATAGTTCCTCCACCTAAATTTAACATTTCTTCAATTCTATGGGATAAATTATATATGGAGAAATAGACACCAGTAATTCTCTTAGAAGAAACCCTATAATGAACTCAATATCCCTCTTGGGTATTATAAAAAATATTTCAAAAATAAAACACATCTTAAAACCGATCCAACATAAGGGGAACTAAAATCTACTCCAATCCCCCATTATTATGCACAAGTCAAGCCAATGGGCCTTTATGTTTACCCAACTACCGACAAACTAACCCTGCAAGGACTGCATGGACATCTCATTCCCCATGGTGAACATATGCACTCCTCTTCAGGGACATAAATCATTCCATACAATAGTAATATTCAATAATATTTGGGTACACAACCAGCCAGTCCATACCCAAAATCAGATCAAATATAGATATCTATAGTACAAACAAGTCCCAAAGGAAATGGCTTGCAAAAAAATCTCAAGGTAACAACCCTTAATTGTCAGAAATCTATATCTCACACTCCCAATGGAATATCAATAGAAATAAACCCATATACATGTTCTTCCGCTAGTCCCAGCACACACAGATAATTGGATGATATAAAAGAATGTGAGGAACCTATGTCAAATAAAGCACTAAAAAGTTTGGAAGCTTTAAGAATCTTACCTCAAACTATCGATGGCCTAGCCACTCCACACCTAGGTGCAAGATAAACTGCCTAAAATGGACAAGCCCCTCATACCTAGGAATTTTCTAGAACACATAGAGATAAAATACACTACAAATAATATTTCTCTTATCCTAAAGAACCACATCCACTACCCCGACTATTGTGGCTAGTATAGCTCCAATTTACTTCCTGATATAGGGTGAAAAACCCATTCTAGAACTCTGTACTGGCCTTGGTCCTCCATTTTTAGCCATCCATTGAGGGTTCCTATAGAACCAATTCACATTCCCAAACTCGCCGCATACTCGACACTCAATTGGTGGTGGGGGCACGAAACCTACATTTGTCATGACCTACCACACTGAAATCAAAAAAAAAATTAATTACTACTATGAGAGGATGTTTCAATTATCTAAGAAGTATATCTCCCACCACCCTATAGGAAACTCTCAAAGTGGAGATTTTGTCATCAAAATTCACACCACTATACTACCCAACTGGAACCAAAAGTCCACTACCTGAAACCTCCATGAGATTCCCTTCTGAAATAATGACATTATCTACCACTTCCAAAAACCAATTTAAGTGGATTATATTCACTTGCGATCTGGTCTCGTGCCTAACTCCATCATGGAAGTGTCCCATTATATATTCCGTATCCACTACCAAATCTGGGATGTATAATTATAGCTCACTGATGTTTCCATCTTTATCCATCACTCACATAGACCGATGATTCAAACTCAGAACCCATGTATCCTTCAATTGACTCAATGTATCTGGTTAAAAATATTCTAGAAACATCACATGGAACCCCTTCTATGACATGACCTTTTATTCTTCCATTTGAACTATTATTTATCAAATAATAGTTTCTTTTCCTCGAAACATGTATGATACCCAATTGACTCTTTTTAGGGGGTTTCTCTATGTGATTTGGAATTTTATGGATGATATTTATCCAGAACATGGACATCTCAGGTCCACCGACACCATCAAAAGTTAGAGGGTGTTGCAGGACTACAAATATCTAGTATAAGCAGATGCATGTGTTCAAATAATAACAAGATAAAAAATTGGAATTATTAGTTTACAATGTTTACGTAAATCCATTGCATCATTTAACTCATGGGTTACGAAGTTCATTTATCACACAACAACCTATGTCAGTCAACCACCATGCTAAAGGGGATAAGTAAAGTTCCCTATCTCACTAGGGAAAACATTTAGAACACAATCACATCACACTTACCATGGATCCTCATTCCACGTTGTTTCATCCAATGTAATCATTAGGGGCATAGTTCCTCAATCCAACCCTATAACCCATGCATTCTAGTGGTGGGGTTTAGAGACTCAGTCCAACCCAAACTGTGGGTGTGGAATCTCAATTAAATACTCCACAAACCACCTACCAATGTTCACATTATTAATTAAACATTAATCTCATAAACCATTTAAATAAACCAGTATTATACAATACACACTACATTCACAATTCATAGTTCAAACAATGTAATAATCAACTTCATGTGATAACACATTTACACATTCTCATTTAAATACCTGAAATCATTTACTTATTTCCATAGCCATGATTAATTCATATAAGACATTAATATTAATAAATGCAGTCCTTTTAAAATATTCCAAATAACCCCTAATATAATGGAAACAACTATATACAAATAACTTCAGTTTCATTTAATACCCAAGATACCATGTCGAAAAATTTAATATGAGATCTATGTCATCGAAATTTAATTCTACACATAACCATCAAATTTCCATGTCCAAAAGAGGAATGCCCCAGTGGTAGCCCTTAACCTTGCCAAGTCAACCTAATTGCATCCCACAAGGATCATGACAGGGTTTGTTTAACATTTAACCAAACAATTTATCATTTATACCAAATCAAACTATGTGGGAAACAATATTATACCAACGAAAACCCACATACACTTAAATAACAATACAGATTATGATATATTACTTTTATACCTCATACCTCAATTTTGAAGATGAACTCTTGGTTAACCCTACACTTAGAGCCAGATACGAACACCCTTAAAATTCATACCCTATGATCTATTGAAAAAATGAGTTTTTTTGGGTTTTAGAATAATAAGTACATCTAAAAAAAATATAATATAAAAAAGATAAGGAAAAGAAGTGTTAGACTCATCCGAAGTATCGATTCTCAAACAATAGCGCTCCAAATAGCCTAGTAATGAAGGATATTGATCCTTGTGAAGCTTGGGTGGTTATAGATCGTCACTATGGTTTTTGGAAGAAAACTTTTCCTAAATCATCAGGTATAAAATTTATGGTTTTTTGGGGAAAAGTGGTAAATATCCACGTTAAAATTGGGGCATGGATTTTCTGCACGATTGGAGAAACTATGTAGCAACCGTGTGCCACCCAATATCAGAGAAGGGACTAGGATTCACAGTTACATTAGGATCCTGAATGTTTTATAATAACATGATCAGACCATGTGGGATAGATATGACCAAGCCCTCACTATTTTTCGTTCCCCATTGCATGGTTTTTTCAAACTGTGCACCCCTCCTCCAAGAATGCATGGTTCTGGTGTACGGTTACTACTAAACATGTTCCTACCATGAAACATGTACCGGATTTCCATTTTACCCCTTATTTAATGTCCCAAACCCCCATAACACTTTTTTATACTCTTTATATGCTCCAAAAAAAATTTACCCAAAATAAATTGAATTAATCTAAAACATAATCAATAACATACCATAAGAAATTCCAAGATCCTGTATAAATGCTATCCATTATAGATATGTACAATCATATATAGGAAACTAACCAATGAAAATACTAGATCATAATACTTCTAGGAGAAGAGAGTGGGGCCATAGGGGTAGTTGGCCATCAATCCCCCACCAAACTAGTTGTTACACACAATTCCCCCAAATTATACTAAGCATAAATCACCATTACAAAAATGGGTGTGGTAGAATGTGAAATAACATAACATATATGATACAATATCTATCACATCCACACTATAGAAATAACCTCTTCTTATAGTTAGGTGAAATAAAAAAATCTCAGACACCCTAATTTCACTACTAAGAATAAGATACCCTATAAAAAACTTATATTACAAATTCTTTCATTAAGTTAACTTACTTTCCATAAAAGATCAATTTATTTTAACTAAATAATTTTCCATTAAATAATAACATTAATAAAAAATAAAAATTTAAATTTAGGGTGAATACTTTACCCTCTAAGAATAACCAACTATGTCTAAGGTTTCTCAAGATCATATCATTTCATTCCAACAACACCAACACAATTGTTAAAGTGGTTTATTGAAAATTATTAAACATCTCATAATTGTAGGTACTCTTGGAGAACATCCTATGCTACCATAATAGATATTCATAACAAAGAACATCCAACTTCCTCATGTAGTATGGAAATGAATTTCAATAAAAAAAGGAAATTTGGACATCTTACCACTAAACATATTATTTCACACACAAGAATCCATGATTTTAGCACATCAACTAGTAAAACCATATTTAATCTATTCCATCTTTTTAGTTTCCATCCTATATACCCTCATGCATATTACTTTTCATATTGTCATCACAACTATAAAATTGTTATTGATCCATAGGTATTCCCACCCATATCTCATCGGGCATCCCAAGATCACATCACATCACATATCAAGGATCACATATAAAGTGCGCAGATAGAAGTTCCCAAAAAATAGTTAATAGGATAACTAGTCCATAAAAAAAATTATCCTTTGCATGAAAACCACCTTTGCTTCGCATAATCACAATGCAATCGAGCTTCATATGAAAACATGATCTCTTATCCCTAAACATTAATCTTTATCCAGTAATATTTTTACAACTTGAAATATCTGATTCAATTATCATAGGTCCCATCTATGGGAAACCTAAGGAATCAAATAAAATAATATATTAAATTAAAGTTACAAGATTTTTATCATTATATATCCTTAACAAGATTTAATGAAAAATAATTTTCAGTTAACATGTATTCAATCAAAAAATTAATAAACATCAATTCTAGCTTCATGATCTTCATCCAATTTAATTAACTTAGGGAATATCATATATAATTTAACATTCCTTTATCTTCAATTCGATTACCATAAAATTCTATGAATATAAGGATTCAACATATTTTCCATTATAAGTTCATTAGATAATTAAATAATTACGGAATTCAATATATTAAAAATTCACCATTTAAACATGCTAATATAGTCATTAATAATTATTCTAATTATAATCACATAGATAGAATAATATCTTGTAAATCATGAAGAAAACCATTACTATAGATGAAAACATAAATATTTTATCACAATCCATGAACCAATTTCATTATTTAATCTATTATAATATTTATTAAGTTAATTCCACCCCATCCAAAGGGATAAACCATGCTCAATTTATCATTTCATTTATATAAAATGGGACGCAATTAATTCTATACCTCAAACTATGGATGTTCATGAAAAAGAATAAAAACACCAATATAGATATTTGGTCACCCCTCCCATAAGGATACTAAGATATCCCAAGGATGTCATAAAATAAAAACATCAAAAAGAATAAAGAAAAATAGAACTCTATTATAACTACGAAGATCGAACACCATTTCCTAAGAGGATGGATTCATTGTAATTGAGATCAAATAGAGAATATACTACTAGAAAAGTTAGAGAAATCACCTCAGATCACCAAGGATCAATACATACATGGTTGGGGATAATATCTATTGAAAGGGTAATCAATGGTATTAAAAATAATTAAATGGTTCAGATCATTAAAGAGTATTAAGAGGAAATAATTGGCTTGGATGTTCTTATGGGTATTTATACATAGCTAGAGAAATATGGAATTATGTTGTAGGGACAAAAATCATTCTATAACATTTCTAAACAAGTGGAGGACTAGTAAGCAATATAAAGAGACCACTTTGATGCCCCTTTATCAAATATTCTTATGATATCCACATCTAAATCCAAGGATTAGATCCGATAATAGTTGAAAAGGGGATACAAAACCATCTTATACATAACACTGCAAAAACTGATTTCTATGAAGGGGGATACAGTGTAGCGTAATGTTCCACACCATAGCCACCTGTAAATTAGAATCCTATTAAAACCCACATGCCTCACATGATCCATCCACACCATATTGATCATCCACCATGGACGTGCCTATGAAATAACAAATCATCCACATTTCTACTACCCCCTATTTTTTAAAGTTTATCTTCATTTCCTCTCTAAGGAATCTATGTCATAGACAATCCTTCCATGGTCCAACCACTATCCGAATGGTACAACCCATGGATCCATGGAAAATAACACCCAAAAAATCTTTATTTACCCTTCAATCATCTTAGAACCGCCTTATGGTTCATCCAACACCCAAAACTCACAATGGGAAGGGCTAAAAGGATTTGGACCCTTATTGTATGTATCTTATGGTTCAGGAACCCTATATTTTAAGGTTTCTCCATTAAACAATGGTTGAATATTAATTTTTTTAAGATTCATAACAAACCCTCTTCCTATGATGATTCAAAATGTTATTCCTGTTTATATTGGATTTTAAAAGATTATGATGGCTTCAAGAGGGGATGAATTTCAGTTAAAATATTCAAACTAACATATACACATAAACTATTTTGTTAAAATGACCATGCTCAACAATATTCTGATGATTAGAGTATGTGTATCATATTAAATAACCATCTAATAAAATATATTTGTTAATCAGTTTCATGGAAATTCCAATAAAACAATTAATAGAAATATTAGTAAAAACAATCATTTTAATTTAAATTTCACATCAGAAAAGAAAAAATCTTCTAAAACGTAATATGAAATCATTTAAAAAAATTAATAATGACTTACAATATTTATAAAAATATTTTACTCTTTAACCTTAATAAGTAAGGAAGTCAAAAATCCAGACATAATATATCCACAGTTTTCAACCTTACTATAATGGTCAATATTTCAAAATAATGAAATACTGTGATATGATAATGAAACTACATATGTATTAAGATCCCATGAAGACCTCCATATAAATATCAATTTCATCCTAGCCTTCCAATCCTTGGGAATCATTTCTTTAGAATGATCAGGATCACTAATCATCCTATCCTCATAATCCCAGGATCTAAACCTCAATCGAAAAAATGAATACAATAGAAAAACCATCTTTTGAACTTTACAATTCCTCACACGTAATTCTTAAAACACAAATCATTGAAATGATAAAATGTTTAAGAATGAGATGTTTAGGTATCACAATCTTCAGATGTGTTGGGTTTCAAATGCATCAACTCCTAGATTCATGAATTCACCCTTATTTAAAGCATCATATGTTCTATAAATCTTGGTGTTGGTTTCAATAACTTGAAACTATCTTCTATTAACATCTCATAATAATTTATCTATCCTATGTATTTTTGATAAAAACATTACAATACATTAATAAATTCCATCAGATAGAAATAATTTCACCACTATAATTATAAACATTTCATATTCTGATGGGCTATACTGTTTTCAATACAATGAATGAAAATATGGTCAGTCTAATGTATCTGAAATATGGTCAGTCCAAGGGATATGAATTTTTTATTTATAAGTGAAGGATAATTAGTCAATCTAATGTACATGACACTATTTATTATGATGGAACATACTCTAAGTTATTCTGATGTAAGAGATCAAAAAATATTAAGATTATAGTAATTCAGTTTGAAACTATTTCATCCTTCTAAAAGAAAATATTTTTTCAAACAAAAACATTCTAAAACACATAGGAAATATTAATTTTGTAATTTTTTAAGAAATTTATATTTATTTTCAAGACTAAGGGAAGAAAAAATATAGTGTATAAACTTTTTACTTAAACGCCTGTGATAATGGAATGTCATGTGATGGTGCGTATCACCCCATAATCGATGAATGTGATGTTTTTTAATATAAAAACATAAATAATGAGAAATATAAACATTAGTCACATGAATATGAATAGCCTTAACTATAAATCCCTCTTTATTCATATGAAATGACATTCTATCATGAAATAAAGAATATATCACTTTGAGAAGACTTGAGGAAGAAAATCCTTTTTTGATCAATTTTGTGCTATATAGGTCATAGAATCCCCAAAATACCCATACAATTATTTTTAATCATTTATTTAATATATTGGAAGGTTATGGAGCAATATTTTTCTGAGTGAATTTTTATAGAAATGATTGTGGAAATTATTACATTCCTAATGTCTTACTTTCATAGTAAGACAATTGAATTCATACTTTATAAAAATCATAATCAATGAAGTCTTAAAAAATAAATTTCTTTCTATTGATAAATCATAATCCATGAGAACTTATTAAATGAAATTATTACTCCATAGAATTTATAATCAATGAATTTTAAATATATCAATTTCTAAATTGCTAGAAATCATTCTCAATGATGTCATTCTGTATCAAACTTATACATTCTAGAAGCCTTATTATATCAAATTATTACACAAAAGATCATTATTTCAAAGTGATAAATCCATGGAATTCATACTATGATTTTTTTCCAAAATAATGTATTCCTAAATGTATTCATGATTATACAACTAATTTATTAATAAATTCATTAATTTACCACATTCCATACTTAGAAAAAAAGTTAAAATTTTCCCCAAGTCCCAAATCCCCCAAGCTATAAAAACTATTTTGTTTGGACTTCTAAACTTAAAAAATTCATAAAAAATGATAAATTCATGGTAGTAATGAAAACAATATATAAAATTTAATCCTTTGAGTATTGGCCAACTCCAAAGGATTATTCCTTGTCCTATACCATCAATTAAGACACATCTACAAGGTCCAAATTCACATGGTCAATCCCAAACCCATCCCAAATAAATATTTTAAATATTTGGGACTATACTTATATTTTTATCCATTGGTATGACTATCATTTTATGTAATCATCATTATTTGCTCATTTAATGCAAAAAATAAATAAAATATGATTTGAACTATATGAGATTGAAATGGTTCATGTTTAGTTCTCCACTATTATCTTAGAAAAATGGATTACATAACTATACCAAAAATATATATAGAAATATAATTTTTTTTTATGTTAAAAATAAGACAAGAGTGGGTTTGATCTATATTAGGATATACCCTTTTGTAGCTAGATAAACAATGAAATTCAGATAGAGGTTTCACTTTTCTTATAATTATTGAGTAGAGAATTCACTGTAGCGTTCAATGCTACAGTGGAACATAGGATCATGTAGTTAAGAACTAAAAAAAGTATTCATTTGGACATGGTGTTTACCTAAAATTTTATAACATTAATATAATATATATATCCCATGGAGTTTCGATGGATTTAAAATGTATTATGATATTGTTACATAAAATTTGAGTGGTTTTAGTTAATTTGGTAGATTGATTGAAATGTGCACTAAATTAGATAGGAGAAATATAGTGAGAGTCCCCATGTCATGGAACATGATATATGAATCTCTTGTAATTGATTATCATTATTATCATATAACTCACCATTATTGTGAAAGGGGGATATTAAAATATACATAAACATAGGAGAATAATGTTATAAATTTTATAACTTTGGAATTCCAATGGTCATATAACAGTTTATAAATCATATAGTAACATCAAAAATTTCTCGTTGACTCGTTTATAGTTTACAATATTCAGTAAATATATACCAAGATAAAATTCCCTCTATATTCTTCTCATTATTTACTTTTAAAGGGTTGGGGATTCTATAATTTCTTTAAAGTAAAAGGGATCTTACATAAGATTCCATCGATTCCATTAGTGTGGTATAGCATCTATGGAAAAAAATTCATTTTTTAAAAATAGATATCTACTTACTTCACTGATTGGGGTAATTGATGATCTACACTGCTGTAAAAAAATTATATCGATCCATTTCTTTTAATTAATTCCAATCCCATACGGTCTTATTGTGGGGTTTTTTTTATTATATTATATTTAAATATATTTGTTTTCTACAAATCACATCAATAAAATCAATGAAAATATTTAAAAAATTGAAATGTAGATCATAATTGTAGTAGTGTCACCTGTAGAAAAATAAATATTCAAAACAAATAATTGTGGTTTCCAATAGTCATTTACGACAGCATTATAAAAAATATTGGCAGTCATTGAAAATGGGTTTCCAAAATTGTATTTGTGACCCCCTAATATGGTTTCCTAGAAATATATTTTTTTTAAAATTGTATCAATGTTTTTTCGTGGGGTTCATATTGATGAGGGGATCAATGTTAATTATAGGAAGGTGATGCACCACCAATAAAAGATTAATGAGATGATAAAAATGATATATTGTGGAATGTAGAACTGTGTGAAAGGGATAGAAACTAATAGGGTTCACCAGTCAAAAATATCATTGATCCATAATACTATGCTAAATGATGTAATCTATCATTCTAATAGATTTTGAAATAACCAAAACTATCCAAAAAAAGTTAGGGGGTGAAAGAAGTGTAAACTAAGAGCATTATCTCTCACATAATCTACTCCTTTAGGGGCAGTGAGCCTAAAATAGAAAATACAATAAGGTTCTTATTCAAGTTATCCCTTGAAGAAAGAGATTATACTACTTTGTTTCCTTCATACAGAGTGTGAGACACCTACACTAGTCCTTTCAAAAGAATACATATCCATTAGATGATATTAATGATGTTCCATGGAATAAAAGATTGTTTTTGAGGGATTTGTGTGGGATCAAAGAATTTGTCTCCACCACCTCCAGGTTTAGATTATGATCAATTGAGATATTTATTCCACTAAGAAGAACATTTAATCTCTCCATAAAGGATTCATCCTACCCATAAGTATCTGGTAATTCAATCCTAACTAAGCCCCTACCATTGGTGTTAAGTTTCATAGTATAAGAATAGGGATTCCATTTAATCCATCTGAACCAGGTAATAATAATTTGAGGTAAAGTGGTGGAAACAATATGAGAAAATGATCCTAATTCATGAAGACATTTCCATGGTACCATGTAGGGTCCCATGATCGGCTGCAAGGAAGAAATATTTGAACATCATCGCAAAATGAGTGCTTCAAAAATAATCATTCCTAAATTTATTTCTATAACCCAAAATGTTACAGAATCATTCCACTAAAAGAATATACCTTACCTTAAACTCATTCATTTTGTTCCATGATATTTGTCACTACATTTGAAGAAAATCATCAATACAAACATTTTAAATGATGAACCCAAAAAACCAACTGATACTTCGCTAGATTATGTTCACCCATTCTCTTAGAAATAAGAGATAATTAGAAGATTCCTAATTTGGATTTTTATAGTAGGAGAATTTATATGTAAGAGGGATTCATTTCCCTTAGATCACTTTTTCTGTGGAAATTTTATGGACTCTTAAGCACCAAATTAGAAATCATATTTTAGAAGGGATTTCACAACACCAAAGGATCTCACCCCCCTAATCTATGATAAATGGATCAAGATGCAGAGATAATTAAATTTTAATGTTGAAGGCCACCGTTGAAGAAAAAGTGAAAACCATTCTTTCCACCTCATCATTCAAAATAATTTTATAAAAAATATCATGTTGTTGTTGATTCAACAGAGACTAGTTGAACAACGTATATCTATTAGCTTCACAAAAGGGAGTGTTTGGAGTGTAGAAACCCATAAATTGAAGAGTAAACCACACTAATTTGTGGTTCTAAAATATTATTTCACTATGTCTAATAATCAAATGAGTGTGTTGATGTAGGACCAAAACATGGTTATGAATCCATTTACAAATCACTATAGACCGGCCTCTGAGAACATCCAGAAGTGACACATGTTTCAATTATTTGAATATAGCCCACAAGGATTAACCCTTAAAAGTAACCCATGCAAATTTTACTTGGATGTAGTGCATAAAATCATCAAACATCTCATATTGATTACCTCATCCTCAAATTCCATTTCCATAATCTCCCTTGAAGCCCAATGGCACTGGCCATATTCATTCACATCCCATATGAACTTCCCTAACATATTCCCTATTCATATAATCATTATTTTGGGAATGTAGCGAGAGGATAAAATATGCATGGGAATGGTAGATATGACATAGTTCACCAAGGAAATTTATCCTCCAAAAGAGAGGAATTGATTCTTTCAATTTATGATCCAAGTAGAAATATTGTACAAAATCCCTTAAATGTGATGAATTTGAATATGACCCAACGAAATTTGGAAACCTGAGTATTCCATTGGGGATGGGATCCTTAAAATACCAAATGAATTCTCAATATTATTGTTCCATATACATTGAATGTGATTAATGATATAAAAAATCATTTTTTCTAATTAATGATTTTCCACATCACCTATTATAATATTTAAGGACCTTGTCTGGGTTCCAGATAAACCTACTAATCCGATTAGTAAAATCCCAAATATCATCATCAAAATGTAAATGTGAGACACTAGTAATATTTTCTATACATCAAAAGGGTGGGATGAACCCATCATTCATACATATTATGACTTATAAACTAAATGAATCCTGAACCATAATGAATATATTGCGTGATAAGGGATCCCACTAATGAAGCCTCCAGACTTCATTAATGAATACATATTTTTTCCCATTCATATGATATAAAACCACCTGAAAATGTTTCACCTAAGAAAAGATATGTCACCCGGATAAAAAAGACCAAATTTTACATCACCTTCTTGATAAATATACAGTCAATTCTATAATAATATATTTCCATATAAAATTTTATTGGAATTGAGGACTCGGGGTGTGCATGTGGAAATATCTAATCATCAACAACACTAGCCCAGTTGCAGCCTAAATGTATTCCCCTTGAAAAAATCTAAGAAGATTTTCTGATATCAAGGAATTTATGTGAGTCATGAGGCTTATTTTAATAACACTATTCAGATCCTTGTATGAGAAGTTTCAAATACTTATACCACTAACCTATATGATGGAAGAGGGATCTTTATCTATTAATATGGGAACTATAGCTGTAGAAAAAACCACCCTTGATAGGCCACAACCCAAAAAAAGGATTGTATGTTCTCCACCATCCCCTTTTTTAGAATTCTTAGGGCGACCACATAGAAAGATATAGGGAAACCATCTAGTCTTGGGGTACTCTCAAGATTGAGTGACTTAAACACCTCACATATTTCCTCCGCATATGAATGGTTACTAAGAGACTAATTCATTGAGTCTGGAACCACATTGGGGATGTTACCAAAAAGAAAATTGGACCCCATCGAATAGTCTCCCTACATCAAAGGATTATGATCACCAAGAATGGATTCAAAGAATTATTCAACTATACATCTCACCATTTTGAGGTTATTATAGAAATATCCATCCGAAATCCAAATTTTAAGGGCAAAAAATAATGTTTTCTCTTTAATACATTCCTGAAAAAATGTGGTGTTGTGATTAAACTCCTTTAGACACAAGGATCTGGAGAATGCTAAGGCCTCTCATTCTACATCAATAAGAAATTTGGCTAAGAGAAACTTTGTATTATAAATATCACTAAAAAACTTTTTATCCCATGCATCCTCTAATCCTACCTTAGTAATATCAATGAGAGATTTTGTGGCCTCCAAGCCTGAGTAGGGTGATGGTCGAGATGCATTCCATGTGATTTAATTATTTGATTTTAACAACCATAATTTATTATGAAACGCTACCCAAGAACTACCTTGTGTAGTTTTTTTCCAAGAAAAACTGACCACATTAATGATGTTGGGATTTGAGATCCACTAGTTGGAGAATAAGATGCATTTTTTGTCATTATTATTCGAATTAGGAGAGATTATCATGGGAGAATGATCAGATAATGAGAAAAATAGGTTGCAGACACTCACATTTGAAAATAGAAAGATAACCAGAATGATGGTGAAAAAACGATCCCACATACTCCAAATAAATCCCCTTCCAATTTTTTTCACTGGATATATTTATAACCTAAATAGGCTAATTTAATTAAACCATAGCTAGATATTAATGAACCAAAATCATTTATAACCTTCCATGAGACATGACCTCCACCTCTCTTATCTGATTTGTCCAAGATGAAGTTGATGTCCCCCCACCAAACCAGGCCATATCCCTCATATTAAAGATGACAGATCAATCCACTACGATTGTGTATAAAAAAAATCACAATTTTCATAAACAATAGATAATAATAAGGACCTATTACCACTATCGATCCTTATGGAGATATGTTGATTCGAAACATCAAGTGGTTCCATCAATGTAAAATTATCTGAAATGTTTTATATAAGGGTGTTTCGAAGAGTTCCTTGAATGAATCTAGGTAGACTATGATTCTTAGAGAAATTAGGAATCCTGGATGAGAACTATTTAGGTTCTAGAATTGTGATAAGTGAAGCTTTAGAACGACATTGTTCATATAAACTGAAATTTATTTTAACCCAGGGTTTAAGACCACGAGCATTCTATAAAATAATATAGGTTATTTGGATTGAGCGTTGTTTGGTTATAGACCACTATGTTGAATGGGTATTCAACATCTCCCCAAAATGGATTCCCTTATCTCTCTTGGATAGGGATCCTGTACACACTTCATAAATGGGAGAATCAAGTAAAAATGCCTCTTCAATTGAAGCTATAGAGAGGCTATCACGGGAAAGAGAATACGGTAGAACTTAGATGATTCTTAAGGGAGAAAAAACTGAGAGATAGGGATGAACTAAATTGATCTATGAGTGAGAAACGTCCAAGATATATGCTATAAGATATAAGAATTCCATCACATGAAATAATGCATTGTACCTATTCTTCAGTGATATTGAATAGCATATAGATGGCCCCAGGTCTTTGGGAATACGAGTACCAAATGAAGGGAAGGAATAAACAAAATCAATTCCATTTGTAGACATATGGGCTAGGATGGGAAGATTCAGTGGGTACATGAAGGCTAAGGGTGTTGAGGGAGACCTCGATCAGTAAGGAACTTGGTCCATGCAAAGAGAAAAGGAGGATAATCCCGCCTGATCGGATGTTATTGGAGAGAGAGGGGGAACAATCACATCTGCCAATGATGATCAAGAAATAATTATAGGGGGTAAAAAAATTTGTAATATCGGATGGTCGATCCATCTCTTTGACATGTGACATACATTTTCCATTGAAATAAAAGATAATCTGGCAAGATGAAAAGAGATTGTACATCTTATTTTTGATGATTAATGTGTTTTTTTAATATTTTATTTATGGGAATTTTTTTTAAGGTATAAGTAAAAATATTTTAGAAAATGTTTCCTAATGGTGGAAACACAACTATTTCATTTAGTATTCGGGTGAATGTAAGAAACCCCATTGCCACATTTCCTCTAATAATAATTTTTTTACTATTTTTGTATTTTTAATATCTTTACTTTTATTTTTTGTTATTGTTTTTTTATACACATATATAAAGGAAGAAAAAAAGTTCAACAGAATTTATCTAAAATTTAATATCTAGCGGTACTACCATTACAGTAGTCCGGATTCTGATAAAATCTCTCACCCAAGGATCCCCTTTATAAGAGTGATTGTCCTGATAATCAATCTGTATTTCCAATGTGGGATTCTCATTCTCCCTTTCATGCACAGAACATTCTCCATTTCTGAAATGGAATTCAAAACAGTTTCAAGTATGTGGGATTGAAATAATTTAAAATATAAACTGAATGACCAATACAGAGGAAACATAAAACATGGATCAAACGTATAATAAGAAGTTTAAAATTAAAAATAATTTCATAAAAAATGTTGATGAAAAATTATTTACATGATTTTAAAGGAACCTTATTGAAACTTAAAATTATTTCAAGTTTGTGACATTGAAACCCTATAAAATATAAACTACAATACCAATATAAATAAGACATACAACATGGACTAATCATATTAGAAATTTTTGATAATAAATTGAATTTCGTATCAAATATCGATGAAAAATAATTTATATGCTTTAAAATCCACCAAATTGAAACATAAAAATGTTTCAAGTATGTGATTTGGAAAGACTATGAAATATAAACTATATGACCAATATAAATGAAAATAAAAACATGGAATAAAAATATAAGAAGTGTTTGAAAATAAAAAAAAATTATAAAAAATTGATGAAAAATATTTTAAAAGCATTCAATATAACCTATTTGAAACATAAAAATGTTTCAAATATGTGTCTTTGAAAGGAAATGAAATATAAACAATAAGTAGAATATAAATGAAACATGATACATGGATTAAACATATAATTAATAACTGAAAATAAAACTAATTTCCTAGAAAATGTTGATAATTTTTTTACCATTTCAAAACCACCTACTTGAAACATAAAAATACTTCAAGTATGTGTCTTTGAAAAAACCTATAACATATAAACTATAAGAGAAATATAAATGAAACATAAAACAAGAATTAAACATATAAAAATTTCAAATGATTAATTAGTTAATTAGTAATATAATTATTAATTAATTATTTATTTATTATATAATAATTTACGAGGCAATTAGTAAAATAATTATTAATTATTAATTATTGATGATTATTTATATTATTTATTTGTTGAATAGTATTATATTTATTAATTATATAATAATTAATTAGTAATATAAATATTCTTTATATAATTATTAATTATATAATAATTATTTTGTAAATTTGTAATATAATTATTAGTTATATAATAGTTAATTTGTTAATAAGTAATATAATTACTCTTTTTATTAATTTATTATAATTTTCAAATTTAAATTATTAGTAATTGATTAATAATAATTAATTTCTTTAATTTTTAATATAATTATTAATTATATAAAAATTAATTAGTTAATTGGTAATATAATTATTATTTATAATTATTAATTATTCTTAATATTATTAATAATTATATTACTTATTAACTAATTAATTATTATTCAATTAATAATTAGTAACTAATAATTATTAATTATTAATGATAATTAATAGTTATATTACGAAATAACTAATTAGACTATAATTAATAATTATATTACTAATTAACTTATTTATTATTATGTATTAATTATATTATAAATTATCTAATTAATAATTATTTAATTAATAATTTTGTTAGTAAATAACTAATTAATTATTATATAATTAATAATTATATTACTAGTTATGTAATTAATTAATATTAATAAAAATTATTTTACTAATTAAATAATCAATTAATAAATAATTTATTATTATTAATTAATAATTAATAATTATAACTAATAATTATATTACTAATTAACTAAATAATGATTATATTTTTAATTTTTAATAGTTAATAATGAATTATTATAATAAAAATTATATTACTAATTAACTATTTTATAATTAATAATTATATTACCAATTAAATAATTCACTATTATATAATAAATATTTATATTTATAATTAAAAAAATTATTATTTTATAATTATTAATTATTAATTATTAATTATTAATTAATAACAGTATTAATAATTATAATTAATAATTATATAACTAATGAAATAATTACTAATTATATTACTAATTTACTAATTGTCATATAATTAATAATTATATTACTAATTAAATAATTAATTCTTATAAAATTAATAATTATATTACTTATTAAATAATTAATTATTTATTTTATAATATATTACTTATTAGCTAATAAATTATTATATAATAATAATTATTTTACTAAATAACTAATTATTATCTAATTAATTATTTTATTACTAAATAACTAATTATTATATAATTAAAAATTATATTACTATTTAACTAATTAATTATTATAAAATAAAAATATATTACTAATTAACTAACTAATTACTATATAATTAGTTATTAATAATAAGTAATTAATAATTATAACTAATAGTTATATTAATAATAAACTAAATAATTAAATTATAATTAATTATTAATAATTAAAAATGAATAATTAATTATTTGAGAGGTTGTATTTAGAGAACAATGAACCTCAAATACATGGATCGATGTTTTTGAGATTTGGTCGGGAATATGTTGGAGGACTATAAGTGGTATGTGGTGTGACTAGAAGCGTCGTAGTGATGACTAATTTTATATAGGAGAGGAGTGAAATTTTTTATAATAATATAAAAGGTAAACTAACTATTCAATATTCATGTAGATTCTATAATGGAAAATAATAGAGTGTGGGAAGTTTTATATTCATTAAATAATTAATCATACAATTATACACATGTATATAACATGTTTTTCAGTCTTTTATGTTGGGCGGAAAAGAAAAGAAGTGATGGGAAGAGGGGGGGTGAATTGCCTTTTAAAATTTAATTAACAATTTAAAATCAAAGTGAAAGTGCAGTGGAAATAAAAGAGGCAAAACACACAACTTGATAACGGAGTTCGGCTTAAACCCAAGCCTACGTCTCCGCTCCCAACTCAACCGTTGAGAGAAATAGATGGGGGTTTGTAGGCACAAACCCAAAATGATGCTCAAAACAAATAAAACAATAAAAACCGTAATGGGAGAAGCCTTGGGCGCTAAAGGATTGAAGGAGTTGATGAAGGGCGCTCCCAAGCTTCTATGGTGGTGCTCCTTGGATGTGGAAGTGAGTTGGAGCAATTGGGGTTCCCTTGGAGGAATGCGCCGGAGGTTCGCCAAATGATGTAAAATGTGTCCCGTGGGCTTCCTTATGTTTCGCTAGTGTTCCGGGGCTTCCTAGTCCTTTATTTATAGAGGGGGAACCCTCAAATGGCCTTTGGGAGGCTTCGGAGCCGTTGGAGAGGCCTTCGGAGCCGTTGGGAGTCAAGTGGACAAGCCTGGTCAAAGCCCAACGGCTAGTTTGACTGGCTCTACCGGCTGACCGGTGCTAGGCCACCGGTTGGCCGGTGCTGAGGCAGTGGCTCATCCTTCTGTCCATGCCTCCATCGGCTGGCCGGTGGGTATCCACCGGTTGGCCGGTGGGACTGAAAATCAGTCCACTTTTGCTTCTTTCTTTCTTGGCCCAATTCCTTGGCCACCTGAAATCATGCCAATCATCCAAAAACACATAAAACAATATTAGATAAATAAGAGAGTGATTGTGATCATAAAAATTAAACCACGAGGGGTACAAGAGGTACAACAATCTCCCCCTATTTTGATGATCACAATCACCAAAACAAGCAATGTAAAAAAGAAATGAAAGGCATGCTTTAAAATTGTTTACATTCCAATTTATCCTTTAAAGCATGAGAGAAAGATTTCTCCCCCAATCAACCAAGAATTTCTCCCCCTTTGTGATTATCAAAATAGCACGGGGCATAAAACTTGATTGAGAGAATCCTTGAAAAACAAGATAGAGTTTTTAAACCAATTGAAATTTTTGAAATTTGAATTGAATGTTTTGAATTGATAGTTTTGAATGAAAATTTTGAATTGAAAGTTTTGAATGAAAATTTTGAAATGAAAGTTTTGAATGAAAATTTTGAAATGAAAGTTTTGAATCGAAAATTTTGAAATGAGAATTTTGAATTGAAAGTTTTGAATTGAAAAACGCAAAAAAAGCTTAAACAATCCTAACTCTTCCTAAATAAAAACAACAAATCACCAGGGAGTGGATTTTGGAACCGAGACAAATTTTGGTCCAGTGAGACTCGCTAAAAGGGATTTTTCAATCCACACTTGTCTATTGGCGGGTCTTCTCCTATTAAATTCATCATTAAAAGAAATGGTTTTGGGCCTTCCATACCGGGCATTTTTGCAATCGCACTCATAAATTAAGTGCCCGGGTTTTTTGCAATAGTTGCAAAATTTATATTGGGAGCTCCCCCTTACAAAAATAGTTGGAGCATGGGAAGAGGAAGCTTGCTCGGAATAGCCAAGCCCTTCGGTGGTTCTAGATATGCGTTGGGAACCAAGCAATTTGGTCAAATTTTGTTCACCTTGGGTGAACTTGGCAAGAGATTTCCTTAAATATTTGATTGTTAATTCCATAGAATCAACATCGGGAAGGTTTTGGATCTTGAGGGTCAAGTCTTCCTTCTCTTTGAGAAGTTGTTCCTTTTCGGAAGAGAGTTTTTTGAAATTCTTTTTTAAAGCAACAAATTTGGAAGAAAGTTCGTGAAAACCTTCCTCCAATTGATCTCTCGCATATTGGAGATCCTCATATGATAAATGATTAAAAGAATTGGAAGAACTAGAGGAAGAGGAGTCGGAAGATGTTACCTCATGAAATGCCATTAGGCATTTGTTACCGTTGTCACTTGAGGAGGAGGAGGAGGAGGAGGATGTGGAGCCATCACTCCAAGTGGCCTTGAAGGCCTTCTTCTTTTCCTTTTGCTTGGCCTTTTTCTTGTTGAGTGGACAATCGGGCTTGTAATGGCCTTTCTCGCCGCACCCGTAACATGTTACCTTGGGCTCGGATTTCTCGTCGTGTTTTTTCTTTCGAGCCTTGCAGGATTTCTTCTTCTTGTGCTTCTTCATGAATTTGTGCATTTTGCGGGCAAGGTTCTCCATTTCTGAATCGCCGCTTGAAGAGGAAGATGATGAGGAGGAGGAGCTTTCTTCTTGTTGAACTTTGAAGGAGATGTTCTTTGGAATTTTGATTGGTTTGTCTTCCTTTTCAGCTTGCCTCCTCATGGTGATCTCATAGGTCATGAGGGATCCGATAAGCTCTTCGACCAGCATGTTTTTGATGTCCTTCGCTTCTTGGATTGCCGTAACCTTCGGTGCCCATGTGCTTGGTAGGATCCAAAGGATCTTCTTGACCATCGTCTCTGCAGACACATCATCACCAAGAGACTTTCTACCATTGCAAACTTCAGTAAAGCGAGTAAACATTTCAGAAATTGATTCATGTGGGTGCATAGTGAAAGACTCAAAATCTTGACGGAACATATCCAATCGAGTATCATTGACTTTGTTGGTCCCCTCATGGGTAACCTCCAATAGTTTCCAGATTTCATGTGAGGAGGTGCATGTGGAAACTCGATTGAACTCATTACGATCAAGGCCGCAATGTAGAGCGTTCATGGCTTTGCCATCAAGCTCGAAATTTTTAATATCGGCTTGGGTCCATTTGGATTCATCGGGAGAGGAGAGAGAATAACCATGCATGACAATTTTATAAATAGGATAACCTATACTTCTAAGAAAAGTAGTCATGCGGGTTTTCCAATAGTTATAGTCGGTTCCATCAAAAAATGGAGCACGACCCAAAGAATATCCTTCGGGGGTGAAAGAGGTTGATGCCATCAAAAAAGGATCTTGAATTTGAAACCGGTGAAGGTATTACTCAAATATTCCCTTTGATACCAATTGTTGGGCGAAAAAGAAAAGAAGTGATGGCAAGAGGGGGGGGGGTGAATTGCCTTTTAAAATTTAATTAACAATTTAAAATCAAAGTGAAAGTGCAGCGGAAATAAAAGAGGCAAAACACACAACTTGATAACGGAGTTCGGCTTAAACCCAAGCCTACGTCTCCGCTCCCAACTCAACCGTTGAGAGAAAGAGATGGGGGTTTGTAGGCAAAAACCCAAAATGATGCTCAAAATAAATAAAACAATAAAAACCGTAATGGGAGAAGCCTTGGGCGCCAAAGGATTGAAGGAGTTGATGAAGGGCGCTCCCAAGCTTCTATGGTGGTGCTCCTTGGATGTGGAAGTGAGTTGGAGCAATTGGGGTTCCCTTGGAGGAATGCACCGGAGGTTCGCCAAATGATGTAAAATGTGTCCCGTGGGCTTCCTTATGTTTTTCTAGTGTTCTGGGGCTTCCTATTCCTTTATTTATAGAGGGGGAACCCTCAAATGGACTTTGAGAGGCTTCGGAGCCGTTGGAGAGGCCTTTGGAGCCGTTGGGAGTCAAGTGGAAAAGCCTGGTCAAAGCCCAACAGCTAGTTTGACTTGCTCTACCGGCTGACCGGTGCTAGGCCACCGGTTGGCCGGTGCTTGCAAAATGGAGGAGGGCTTCTGTCCAGGCGCCACCGGCTGGCCGGTGCTGAGGCCACCGGTTGACCGGTGCTGAGGCAGTGGCTCAGCCTTCTGTACAGGCCTCCATCGGCTGGCCGGTGGGTATCCACCGGTTGGCCGGTGGGACTGAAAATCAGTCCACTTTGGCTTCTTGCATTCTTGGCCCAATTATTTGGCCACCTGAAATCATGCCTATCATCCAAAAACACTTAAAACAATATTAGATAAATAAGAGAGTGATTGTGATCATAAAAATTAAACCACGAGGGGTACGAGAGGTACAACATTTTATTCTAGGATGTTTCTCATTTACTATTTTTGCTCTTACCCAGGAAACTAATTTTCTCCTAATTAATTTACTTTTGATACCTAATAATAAAATTAACATTATTACATAACTTGGACCTAATGATTCCAAATATGAAGTCCATTTTTTTAATAAAAAATTGAGATTAATTTAAATATCATTTTTATTATTATCACACATGACACATAAAAACAAATATCTCAAAAAATTGTATTTTTGTGAACGCATATTAGGATTATGATGAAATTATCAATTTTGTTGATTTATATGACATTAATTAGTCTCTTATTTACTAAATAATTTTTATATGGATTCCAAATAAATAAAAAATAGAATTTTACCTTGGAAAAATATAATTAAAAGAAAAATATGTAAAACTGTTTTTTATTATAATAAAAGATTACGGATGTTTCAAAATAACAGATTGAGGTTTCTTGAATTAAAAATAGTATTTTCGAATGGATAAATTTTATACATAAACATTTTTTTAATTTAGAATTTTTATAATTGTTTTAGAGATACTTCCTCTAGTTATAGACATAGAATATATTATATTTGAAAAAACTATATGTTTCATTATTCAACTAAAAAACCTTTATTTATGAAAAAACATTGAAAAATTATCTTATAAATATTTTTGTTCATATAATTATGAAAATAAAGTAATTTTTTTCAAATATAAACACTAAATTTTTTGAAATTATATATTAAATAAATACTAAAAATATAATAGGAACTTATTTTGAAGGAAAATAACTTTTAAATATTTTAACTTCTCTTGTTTTTATTTGTAATAAATAAAAAGTATTTTCCTATAACATATCATTCAAATTAACAATATTATATATATATATATATATATTTGAATATAAATTGAGTATAACATAATTTTGATAAAATATTTTTCGCATAGAATATTCTTAGAATTTATTTAAAATGATTAATTTAATTTTATAATTAAATTAGTATTAGATATGGTATTCATTTTACTTAAGTAATATTAATTTTGTATTAATTATCTGGATTGGTACTAAAATGGTTTTTAAAATCTTAATTTATACTTATTTAATCTCTCAACAACTCTGCACAATACCTAAACAAAAAATAAGTGCATGCAACTATTATTTGTGGCATTTCATCTAGCATATATCTCGTGTGAATTTCCACAAGCATAAAAATCTCTCAAAAATTATTTTAGTCATACTGAAATAGTTGGAGTTTAGATTAGGCATAATCTAGATCCAAACCAAGCCTCACCACCTCATTTCTAATTTCGTACAGGAGACCCTCCTTAAGAATCCATATACATATCATTATCATTGCTTCTCCTTTATACTTAGTTTTTATTTTTTTAGTTACAATCATTTATTATTTATAATATAATGTATATATTATAATGGAAAAAATGAATAATTTTTTCAGGATTAATTGTTTTTCATATTATGAAATATATTAATAATATAAATTATTTCAAATAGAAAAAATTAATACCAAAATTTACGTTGTTACAATTAATTTGATTTGAACAACATAGATACAATGATAAAAATAAGTAATTTGTTTTGATATTGAAATAATAATATGAATAATTTTCTAATAATCCAATTATATAAATACAAAGGATTATTATGCACATTGATAGTGATGGGGAAGGAATTTCCTCACATGATGAATCCATTTCAACAAATATAATCACCTATGATATCTTACTTATTTTAATAAAAAAATTATTATAATTTCTATTCATGTTATTCATTATCCTTATATGTTATAAGAAGTTGTTGATGAAATGATAATTTATATCAAATATAAAGATTATATGTGTGTATATATAAACAGTAGCATGTTAAGATTCTAAACCCATGGATTCTTTATAGTTACTTTTTTTATAAAATTTTAATGTTATTTAATGAAATATATTGAATATTAATTAAAAATGGATAGATACCGTAATACCCCAAGCTTCTGTGGTATGTTTCCTTTTGAATAATGCAATAGCTTGTGTTGTACACAACTTCAAGATTCTAACACATCACAAGAAATCAAACTAGCCATTATGAATAGTAATACCCATTTTTTGATATTTTCTCAATTTTAATATTCCAAATGGACTTCATTTTTGGGTTTGGAATATCAAAATTAGCTTTGGGTGAATTTTTTGTATTTTTCTGAAAACATTCAGTTTTTGATGAATAGTGAAAAATACTAAATTTTAATTAAAAACAACTTTTTTAATCAAAATAATTTATAGTGCTAAATTATACTATTGAGTAGTTTATAAGTATAATTAGATTATTTTATTACAATTTAATCCAATTTTGGTCATTGTATGTAATTTCAGATTTAAACTTGACTTAAGCAAGTGTCAATCTTTTGGTAGTTATTATTTCCTAGAAACACGCTTTTTGTTTTGATAACAGGAATTAATTTTAAATTAATTTCTTCCACTTCTGTGTTTTGAATTTAGAAAAATGGATTCAAAATTTTTAATTAGGAGTTCTAAATTTTGCAAATAAGTTACTTTTATTTTTAGACATTAGGAATATTTACTTCAGTAAATATTTTATTTACCGAGGTTAAAGGGGTAAATCCAGTAAATAAGGTTACAAAATAATATTAAAATAATATTAAATTACCCTAACACGTATCCTAACCCTATTGGATGATATATTTCCAACTATGGGCATCCTAGGCCCGATTTGCGGACCCCATGGAGCCACATGGAAGTGATAATGACATTATATATTAAATAATTTAAAGTAGAGACAAAAATAAAAATAGAAAATATCTTTTCGTAAAACAATTTTTATATGAGGTAATATAATTTATATATTCAACTATAAATAGTCATTAGAAATAAACAAAAATTTCCTACCTTAGGATATTTTATTTATAATTTTTAGACATAAAATAGATTTATTTATTTATGACACAACGATGATGCAATATTTTCCTTATTAATGAAAGAATCATGTACATTGTATTATAGATGATAAAATAAATATAATTTGAAAGTTTTGATTCCATACATGAATATTTTTGGTTAATTTAAAATGTTAGGATTGATTAGATGAATTTTTTTCGAAGTAGTAATGCTGTTATAAATTTAGAAAAACCAAAAAGCAAATAGTGTCAAAATTGACATAAAATAGTTTCTAAAACAAATATTATATTATTGATTGATATTTTATTCATAAAAATCTAAGGTTAGGCCCAAATAATTATATAATGATAGTTTTATTATTAATTAACCACTTGGGGTTCTCTTGGAAGTAAATAGTAAGTTTATTAATCATATAATTTAAAAATACAAAGAGACATGGTAAATGTCAGACTATTTAACTAAAAGTTAAATCTAAAGATAAGGTTAATATAGTGGCCCAAACCTGTCTAAAACCAATTTAATGAGTTTTTTTTTCGACCCATCTCCACTTTATACATTAAATAATTCATTTTGGTTCCATTAGAAACCGAAAATTATTTGGTTATTAAATAATATTTCTATCTTTCCTTAAGGTGCCCCTCACCCCTATTATTAAAGGGAACTCACCCTTTTCTCTAATTCACACCTTGAAAGCCATTTGGTTCAGACAAACCCTGCCCAAATACCCTCTCAAATGTCCTCTATTTATCCTAGAGGGATTCCTTTAGTTATAAAGCCAACCTAAGGATACCTTTTGATCAAAACAAAAGGAAGAACCCGAAGAAGAGATAAATATTTCATCACCTCTTTCAAGTTCCTTCCTTCTTCTTCCACTTCTTCTTTCTTTGTTTTTTCCATTATAAAATAATAACTCTTGTATCTTATATATACTGTGATTTTATTATAAATATGTTACAAACTTATTCATTATCTATCCATCCATTGAATGACATGTCACCAAAAGTGCGTACGTACGGCTTACCGTCTCCACATCGTGGTGTAATTGTTATCCAATACATTATTATTTAGATGGGTGTAATAATGAAGTGTAATGGATTTAAATAATACATTTAACCTGATAATTATTCTTTAAATATGATATAATATCCAATTATCTATTATTTCAATATCAAAAGAATAAAATTGTCACTCGTTCATACGTACAGATTACTGTCTCCACAAACGCGATGAGATTCATTCCCCATCATATCCATTAAAGACTAATTTTCATTTGATGATTAAAAATGATGTTTAAAGACTTAGTATCATTCTTTAAATTAATATTATATATCGTATCCATAAAATCATTATTTACGTTGTAAAACATATAAAGGAAAATGAATCAGTTAACACCTGAAACGAAGATAATACTAAAATATTATTAACAAATAAATATTAAAAGATATTATATGATATAATATTAATGTATATGGTTCTTTTATAATTTAATAAAAAAATATTTCATCATTATACAGGAGGTTAATAAAACCTTGACCATTGAAAAGTACAAAGTAAAGTTTAATTTCACAATCTCTTTATTATCTATGGTTGTTTTTACGTAAGTATCTATTGGGACCTCTTTGTCATCCACATCCATGTTTCTTAAAAAAAGTATTTCAAAAAAATTACTATTTACTATAAAATGGGTTAAAGTAATTTATAACCTTATTTGAACATATCTGTTTTGAAAGGAATCCTTCATTCGTTTTCCAAACAAGGTACTTTACGACCTTTACGACAAAATTTAGGTAATAATGTTTTTTACCTTATATGGCGGGTGTGGTTATTCTCTACCGTTATAACATTGTAAAAGTTTCCTTTAAAATATTATTTGAATATTTTAAAAATAAATGTTTTCTTTTATAATTATGTAACTTGAAATGATTTTAAAAAAAGAAAGATATATTTCTCTTAAATAGTTTTCATTTCATATATGTCAATATACTTTGATGGATTTTATGTTTATTTGAAATTGATTTATTATGATACAAAACATCCATATTGTTTTGAAGGTATTGTTATATGTTTGACTATGTATGTGTTATTTTTATACCATTCAGGGTTTATGGTTAAATTATTGACATGTCGTATGCTAGTTTTAATACAAATGTTTATGTAATATTTCATCCTTTTCATATGAGAAATGAATTGGACATAGTAAGAGATGGTTGGAGCCTGCTATAGCTCCAAGATGCATCGGTAGGTCTCATGAGACAACTAGAAAAGGAATTGGTTGAGTCTTTTCCCAATTTTATATATGTTTTGGTCGAGACCTTAATCATTTTTAGAGGTCTTGGCTAAGGCCTTGACAAAATGTTTCAGAATGTCCGACATTGTACATTCCCTCATTGTGAGTATAGTATTGATGGTTCATGTGTTCATTCGTCTAGAAGAGTACCCATGATTATTTTTTATTGTGGCATTATTTACTCATCTCATATTACTGCCACAAAAGTATTCATGTTAATTAGTAAAGGCATGTGGTTTCAATTATACACCATGCTTAAAATTTATGTTATCTTCCACTGTATTAATTACCCTTACTGTGTGTTTGAGCTCACCCATTTCTTATTTTTCATTTTCCCAGGATATGAAGAATCTAGTTATGAGTGAATTTTAGGCATAATCTAGGAGGCTTGGATGTTTCTAATAGAATAAATTCATGTTGTATTTCTTTTTAAGATGTAAAGTTAAACTTATTTGTGAATCTTTTTTCTAATAATACTAAACTGATCGGACTTTAGAGACATGATTTCCTTGTGATCATGCCAATGTTATGTAATAATGCACCGACTCTGGGTAACTAGGGTCACGGTGTTATAGTTGATATCAGAGGAAGTTTAGTACAAACATTGGAAACTAGATTTAGATAAACTCTGATTACAGCACATATCCCTAAGATAGACTTGGAGGATTAGTATAGAAGTACATCCTTGAATTTTGGTATTGTTGAGATTATGTGATTTTTCCATGAAATACATCCCTGTATAGATATGAACAGGTTGAGGTAGCTCTGGCACAAATTTACTTAGGGTTACAACCTAAAAATACCACTTTGAGCTAGACATGAAGGGGAAGTGATGCACGACAATGGGACTTGTTTCACTCTTGGTTACAACACTCCTAGGGGATATGATTCGGATAATTCTCAATTTTCTATACAAACCATTATGAAGGGTTTATGAGTATATAATTCCCCAATGAATTTTTTTTTTATGATTATGGATTATATCCATAAATTGATCAATTTATGTTAAGTGTTTTACATGTTTTGATTTTTGTATTGCGATTCATAAAGTATTCTAGTGTATTCCATTGTTTAGAAATGGTGCCTAGTGGAAGGAATGGAAACTGTATCAATGCACACACTCCATGTAGGAATTTCTCTCCTACTCAAGATAATTATTGCAGAACTGGTGATACAACTGGTGTTGATCAGCTTATCACCATACTGGGACAACTCACACAAGTTATTAATAATAACCTTACCAGTATGGAGCACCCTAATCCACAACGCGGAGGATCAATGTTAGACCGCTTCATGAGGAAACATCTACCAACATTAAATGGGGAAACAAATCCATTAGTAGGAGATTAATGGATAAATTCCTTAGAGAAAGTATTACATGCCTTAGGGAGTAGAGAAAGGGAAAAAGATCTCATGGCAGTTTATCACCACACTAGAGATGCTGATCAATGGTGATAATTGATTCAAAACACAAAGGAAGATGATGAATTATCAAATATGGAATGGATGGAGTTTAAATAAATTTTCATAGAAAAATACTTTCTTCCTGACCATCGAGTGGATATGGAAAGACAATTTCTGAGTCTGAGGAAAAAGGAGGATGAGAATGTCGCAATGTATGAAGCAAACTTTACAAGGTTAGCAAGGCATGATATAGATTATATACATAACCCAAGGAGTAATATTGACATTTTATTTTATGGGTTAAAACTGTATCTCCATCGATCATTAGTATAAAAATCCTTCTCATCATACAAATATATTGTCTTGTTAACTATCAAGATAGAAAAGGAATTCCAAAAGTCTTATGACTTTAAAGAAAAGCAATAGAAGAAGAGAACTGCTGAACACTCTGGGAATAGAAATAATGAAACAAGGAAGAAGGGAAGAATTAAATTTCCACCCTATGATAATTGTGGAAGGAAGTATCCTCATGCTTGTCTAAGAGGAAAAGGAGTATGCTAAAAATTTGGATAGAAAGGCCATCTCGCTAAGGATTGTAAGGAAAAAAATGTTTCCAATGTTCAATGATACAATTTCAGGGAGATGGAACATTATGAAAATGAATGTCATAAGAATCATGGAAACATACCTCAGAAAATTACAAGGGATCAAGGACAAGCTTATGCGATCACTACTGTTGATGTTGACGCCCCAAAAGACGTGGTGGCAAAAAATTTAATGGCTTACTCAATTTTATCAAATGATTTATTTGATTCTGGATCATTACATTGTTTCATAACTTCCTTTTTTGCTAATAACATTAGATATTTCCAATTTGATTTAACAAGGTAGTTTTCAGTCAAAACTCCTAAGGGAAGTATCATTGCTACAAAGTTTTGTTAATCAGTTCCCATTAGGGCATATAAATTTTCATTATCTGTTGATCTCATTAACATACTCATGATTTAATTGGATATAATCCTCAGAAGGGATTGACTTTCGGTCCATGATGCAAAATGTTATTGTAATAAGAAGGAGGTTACTATTTTCTATGACGAGGATAAAGAACACCTTATCTTTTGAGTAGAATTTTCACCACCTATTTTTATCTAGATCCACCGCCAGTAGCTCAACTAAATTCAATTATTTGGGAGGAAGAGGATGATATAACTTTGGGTGAGGAAAAGAATTTTTAAATAGAGTATGTACCTATTTTTCAAGAGTATGTTGATGTATTGTCAGAAGATTTACCCAGACATCCTATAGAATGAGAAATTATGTTTTCCATTGATTAAATTCTTGGTTCAAGGCCCATATCGAAGACCCCTTATAGAATGGCCATTGTGGAATTAGTGAAACTAAAGAAACAACTAGAGGAATTAAGTAATAATGGATTTATTCACCCCTAGTGTTTCTGAATGGGGATCCCCTATCCATTTTGTTAGGAAGAAAGATGGATCTATGATATTGTGCATTGACAATAGGGAGACCAATGCTATAACAAGAAAGAACAAGTAGACCCTACCTTACATTGATGATTTATTCGACCAAATTCATAGAGCTCAATAATTTTCAAAGAGTGAACATTGATCTAGATATCCTCAGTTGTGTGTGAAGAAGGAAGTCATTCTGAAAACTGCATTTTGAACCACGTACGAGCATTACGAGTTTACAGTAATGCCTTTTGGATTGACTAATGCACCCTCTATCTTCATGGATCTAATGAATAGAGTTCTCAAGGAATATATTGATGACTTTCTAGTGGTATTTATTCATGATATCTTGGTATACTCCAAAAGCTATGATGATCATGAAAATTACTTGGGAATTATTTTAAAGACACTTTGAAGACATGAATTATATGGGATGTTTAGAATGTGTGAATTTTGTCTTCAGGATATTTATTTTCTTGGTCATATTGTCTCTAAGGATGGAATCTCTGTTGACCCTTCTAAGATAAAGGCAATCCAAGAATGGCCAGCACCGACAAGAATAACTGAGGTATGCAGTTTTATTTGTTTAGCAGGTTATTATTGACGATTGATCCATAATTTTTCCTGATTGGGTAACCCATTAACGAAGCTCACACGTAATGGGGTTAAATTTGTTTAGACAAAATATTGTGAAGAATATTTATAATAACTTAAGAAAAGAATAGTTAATGATTCTATCATGACTCAACCAATGGTGAATGATGGGTTTGTTTTTTATAGTGATTCCTCAAATAAAGGATATGGTTGTGTCCTTATGTAGAATGATAGATTTATTTCTTATGCATCAAGACAGATAAAAATTCATGATAAAAACTATCCTACTCGTGATATTGAGTTAGAATCTATAATATTAGCTTTGAAGATAATGAGACATTATCTCTATGGTGAAAAATGTGAGATATATACCGATCACAAGAGTTTGAAGTATATTTTCTCACAGAAAGAACTCAACATGAGGCAAAGATGATGGCTTGAACTACTCAAGGATTATGATTGTAAAATACCCTACCATATGGGGAAGGAAAATAAGGTGGTAGATGCTTTGAGAAGAAAATATCATGGAGTTTTTAAGAAGATGAGAGATGAAAGGGATTCTATTCTCATGGACCTAGTAATGATGGATATGGGAATAACCATGGATGGTGGATCATCAATAAATTTTCAAATTGTTGCAAAACCATATTTACTAGAAAGGATAAATAGTTATCAGACCAATTATGAATAGTTTCAAAAGAAGATTAAAGTTGTGAATGATGGGAGATTGAGTGACATTGTGTATGAAGAAATTTTTTTGAAATTTGGGAATAGACTATGTGTTCCCGATATACCTGATCTAAAAATAGAATTGTTGGATGGTGCTCATAGCTTCAATTTCTCTATACACCCTGGGAGAAACAAAATGTATATAGATTTGAAGGAACATTTTTGGTGGGACAAGATGAAGAGGGAGATTTCTAATTTTTTGTCAAGATGTATGGTTTGTCAACAAGTGAAATCTAGAATGCAATAGCCTGGAAGAGTCTTGCAACCTCTTCCCATAACTGAGTGGAAATGGGATAATATTACGATGGACTTTGAAATGGGACTACCAAAGACTCCTCGAAGGAACGATCCAATATGGGTCATTGTTGATCGTCATACCATGTCAGCACATTTTATTTCTATTAGAGAAGATTTAACACTTGAATGTCTAGAAAGACTATATATTAATGAAGTTTTGAGACTTCATGGAGTACCCCTATCAATTATTTTTTATCATGATCCCTATTTTACATCAATATTCTAGAAAAGTCTTTAGAAATCCCTAGATACTAAACTTCATTTGAGCACTACCTACCACCCCAAACTGATGTGCAAGAAGAACTGACTATTCAAACCTTAGAAGACATGTTGAGATCATGCTCACCTGTCTTTCAAGGTAAGTGGGATCAATATTTACCTTTGGTAGAATTTTCCTATAACAATAGCTTCCATTCAAGTATTCAGGTGGTTCCATATGAAGTGTTATACGGAAAAAGATGTCGTACACCAACCTATTTGGATGATGTTGGTGAAAGATAACTTGTAGGCCCAGAACTTGTTGAGGAAACAATCGAAAAAGTGAAGGTAATAAAAAACCACATCAATGCAGCTCAAAGTAGGTAGAAGATCTATGCCGATAACCGAAGAAAGGATTCAGAATTTCAGGTTGGAGATCATGTTTTCCTGAAAGAATCTCTATGGGAGGGTGTTATATGTTTCGGTATGAAGCGTAAATTGAGCCCAAGGTACATCGGACCTTTCTAAATTGTAGAAAGAATTGGGTCTATATCATACCAGTTGGCAATGCTGTCGATTCTCTCTAAAGATCACGATGTGTTCCACGTATCACCGTTGATAAAATACATGCCTGAACCAACACATGTACTCACCTATGAAGAGTTAGAGTTGGAACCCGATATTTTATATAGAGAAGAACCTGTCAATGTTCATGATAGATGAGAAAAAGTGCTATGAAACCAAACGACTCATCTGGAAAAAGTTCTATGGAGAAACCATAATATGGAAGAGGCAATGTGGGAACTCGAGGAACTTATGATGAAGAACCACTCGAGTATTATTATGTAGTAATATTCTAGAAATTTTGAGAAAGAAATTATTTGAAGTAGGGGAGAATGTAACACCCCAAGATTTCGTGGAATGTTTCCCTTTGAATAATTCAATAGCTTGTGTTGTACACAACATCGAGATTCTAACACATCGCGACCAATCAAACTAGCCGTTATGAATAGTAATATCAACATTTTAGAAAAAATCAATTTTTACTTTCAAAATGGACTCCATTTTTGGGTTAGGAATATCAAAATTATCTTAGGCTGAATTTTTGGTATTTTTCTGAAAACATTCAGTTTATGAATAATAGTGAAAAATATTAAATTTTAATAAAAAACAAGTTTTTTAATCAAAATAATTTATAGTGATAAATTATAATATCTAGTGGTTTCTAATTATAATTAGATTCTATTTTTACCATTTAATCCACTGTTAGACATTGGACGTAATTTCACATTTAAACTGGATATAAGAAACTTCCAATATTTTGATAGTTATTATTACTTAAAAATAGGATTTTTGTTTTGACAATGGGAATTAATATTAAATTAATTTATGCCACTTCTGTGTTCTGAATTTAGAACAATTGATTCCATATTTGGAATCATGATTTCCAAATTATGTAAATAGGAAACTTTTATGAATTGATATTAGGAATATTTACTTCAGTAAATATTTTATTTACCGTGGTTAAAGGGGTAAATCCAGTAAATAAGGTTAAAAAATAATATTATAATAATATAAAATTACCACAAAACATGTCCTAACCCTATTGTATGATACATGTACGACCATGGGAATCCATGAAACTATTTTCAGACCCCATGGAGCCACATGGAAGTGATAATGACATTATATATTAAATAATTTAAAGTAGAGACAAAAATAACAAAAGAAAATATCTTTTAATAAAACAATTTTTATATGAGGTTATATAATTGATATATTTGACTAAAAATAGTCATTAGAAATATAAAAATATTTCCTACCTTATTATATATTATTTAAAATTTTTAAAAATAAAATAAATATATTTATTATTGACACAATGATGATGCAGTATTTTCCTTATTAATGAAAGGATCAAATAAATGGTATTACATATGTTAAAATAAATATAATTTGAACATTTTGATGCCATCCAAGTATTTTTTTGGTTAATTTGACATGTTTTTATTTATTAGATGAATTTTTTGAGAATTAATATTGCTATTATGAATTTATCAAAAACAAAATACCAAATTGTGTCAAAATTGACATAAAAGAGTTTTTAAAACAAATATTATATTTTTAATTTATATTCTATTCCTATAAATAATATAATCAGCCAAAACACATATATAATGATAGATGTATCATTAATGAACCACTTGGGGTTCTATTTGAAGTATATTGTATGTTTATTAACCATATAATATAAAAATACAAAGAGACATGGTAAATGTCAAACTATTTATCTAAGAGTTAAATCTAAAAGATAAGGTTAATATCGTGACCTAGACCTATATAAAACATATTGGTTGAGTGGTTTTAGACCCATACCCACCTTATCCTTTAACGAATTCATTTTGGAGCGATTAGAAACCAAAAATTATTTTATTATAAAATAATATTTCTAGCTTTTGTTAAGGTTCCCCTCACCCCTCTTATAAAAGGGCACTCCCCCTTCTCTCTAATTCACACCTTCAAAGACATTTTTCTCAGCCAACACCTGCCCAAATACCCTATAAAATGTCCTAAATTAATCCTAGAGGCCTTATTTTAGTTATTAATCCAATTTATGGAGCCATTTTGATCAAATCAATAGGAAGAACCCGAATAAGAGGTAAATATTTCATCACCACTTTCAAGTTCATTTCTTCTTGAACTTCTGCTTTCTTTGTTGTTTCAATTATAAAATAATAACTCCATTATCTTCTATATAATTTTATGCTATTATAAATATTTTACGACCATATTCATTATTCTATCTATCCTTTGAATGACAAGTCACCATTAATGTGTGCGTACGGCTTACCATCTCTATGTCGTGGTGTAACTGTTATTCAATACATTATTATTTGGATCAGTATAATAATGAAATTTAATTGAAGTAAATAATAAATATAACATGATAATGATTATGTATATATGATATAATAACTAATTATATATTATTTTAATATCAAAAAATAGAATTGTCCCTCATGCATACGTACGGATTACAACCTCCACAAACGCGATGAGATTCATTCCCCATCGTATCCATTCAAGAATAATTTTCATTTGATGATTAAAAATAATTTTTAAAGAAATAATATAATTATGAATATGAATATGATAAATCCTATCCATAACAAACATTACTTGTGTAATAAATCATATAAAAGAAAATGAATCATTTAACAACCGAAACAATGATAATACTAAAATATTATTAAAAAATAAATATTAGAAGATCATATATGATATAATATTAATGTATATGGTTCTTTTATAATTTAACAAAAAATATTTAACCATTATACTAGAGTTTAACAAATGCCCGACCAATGAAAATTACAAGGTAAGAGTTAATTCTTCAATTTCTTAATTATCCGAGGTTGTTTTTACGTAAATATATGATGAGACGTCTTTATAATTAACATAAATGTTTCTTAAAAATGTATTTCAAAACATTTTTACTATTTACTAGATAGTTGGTTATATTCATTTATACCCTTATTTGAACTTATATGTTTTGAAAGGAATCTCTTAGTCATTTTCCAAACAAGGTACATTACGACCTTTTCGACCCAATTAAGGTAAGAATATTTTTTTAACATATATGGAAGGTGTGGTTATTCCCCTCCATTATAACATCATCAAATCTTCCCTTAAAATATTATAAGTATATTTTAAAAATAAATGTTATCTTTTACAATTATGTAACTTTAAATTATTTCAAAAAAATAAAGACATATTTCCCTCAAATAGTTTTTATTTTATCTAAGTCAACATCCTTTGATGGATTTGAGGTTTATTTGAAGTTGATTTATTATGATACAAAACTTCCATATTGTAATGAAGGTTTTGTCATATGTTGGATTATCGATGTGCAATTTTTATACCATTTATGTTTTATGGTTAAAGTATTGCCATTTCGTATTCTAGTTTTAATACGAATGATTATGTTGTATTTCAATATTTTCATATGAGGAATGTATTGGACTTAGTAAGTGATGGGTGGAGCCCTCTATAGCTCCTCGATGCATCAGTAGGTATCATGAGACAACTAGCCATGGAATTAGCCGAGGCCTTTCCCAATTTGATATCTGGTTTTGGCCAAGGCCTTAATCATTTTTAGACGACTTGATCGAGGCCTTGAAAAAATGTTTCAGAATGTCCAACATTATACATTCCCTCATTATGAAAATAATATTGATGGTACATGTGATCATTTTTCTAGTAAAATACCTATGATTATGTTTTATGATGGAATTATTTACTCAGCTCATATTCCTGTCATAAAAGTTTTCATGTTTATTGGTAAAGGCATGTGGTCTCAATTATTCATCATTCTTAATATTTATGTTATCTTCCGTTGTATTTCTTACCCTTACTGAGGATTTAAGCTCACCCCTTTCTTATGTTTCATTTTCCCAGGATATGAAGAAGTTAGTTATGAGTGACTTGGAGGAATAATCTAGGAGTCTTGGATTTTTTTAATGGAATAAATTCATGTTGTATTTCTCTTCAAGTTGTAATGTTGAACTTATGTATGAATATTTTTTCAAATAATACTAAACTGATTGGTCTTTCGAGACATGATTTCCTTGTGATCATGAAAATGTTATGTAATAATGCACCGAATCTAGGTAACCAGGGTCGGGGCGTTACAGATAATAATCCTACAAAAATAAGAGTATGATGATAATGTTAAAAAGTTTATACTTTTCTCCCAAGATCATCTATATGACCCTTTTAAATACTTTTTTAACCTTATATTGATGTTATTTAAGAGAAATTAATCCATATGAGTTATAAGAAAACTTTATCTATCATAAAATAGATCAAGGATACAAATTTTGGAAAACATATAGTGAATAACATAATATAGACAGTGAATAGGATAACAATAATGTTTATAAATCTTATGACATGATTACAAGTAGGAATAATTATTAAAATCATATAGAGGATGTGATTATAAGTTTTAACTATGATAAAGATTGCATTGATGAATATAAAATTAATATCTAAGATGAACATCATGGTTATAAAATGATAGTTGAGACATTAAAGAGTTGTGAAAGGATGTAATTATCTCCTATTTTTAATAATTTTATAATATTTTCATCCATATTGATGCTGTATAATTTGAAATTTGTAAATAGATAGAGTGACAACAAATTTTTTTGACTACATGCTCTCATTGATGATATTATATCAAAATATAATGAGATTATATTCCAAAAATATAATGATAAAAACTTTATGTTTAGTGGGTATGATCTCTGATAGAATATATTATAGTTCAAGTGACTGTTTATTTTTTTAGTGGAGACAAATCACATAGAACATTCCAAAAGTGTGTTACTTTTCAAAACAAGAAAGATGAGTCAGATCCTTCAAATATTATATAGTTTATTCGAATCAGAAGGATTCAAAGCCTATATAGATGTAAGGAGGCTATAATGTGATTTAAATGTAAATAAAATAAAATAATTCAAAATTGAAAATATTATCACCCACCAAACTCTCATCAGGGGAATAAAACTAATCATGAGTATCCTGAATTTAGAAACGAGTTGAGAAACATTTGTGTTGTGATATATATATATGGAATAAATCCTTTTGGTGTATAATGTTTTAGTCATATTATATAACCTTTTATCATGTAAAATTATAAGTTTCCACCATTGTTATTCTTGAAGAATCAAAAAATTATATTATCACTACATATATTAGAACAAAAACAATTGAGTAATGTTATTTATGGTTATTTGGATCCATTGATCAATGATCTATAATTAATGTGGGATTTTTGTGTTCCATTATATTAATATATTATAAATGAATATTTCACAGTGATATCTATTTTTTATGGGATAATGAAAGTAATTTCCTTGGGTAAAATTTTCAACATATATAATTAATGGAATTCCAGGGGTCCCATTTGTAATGAATGTACACACTTTTTTAAACATTCCACGAATACAATGTTTCTTTGACATATAATAATCTTACCCTAAAAATATTAGACATATCCTGGATGATAAAATTTGATGTGGATTGAGAATAAGTCACAACACCATCTCCACTAATATGAGTTTAATAGTTTGAGTATGTAAATTATATGATCACAATTTTTTGGTAATCATTTTTTTGAGAATAATTATGAAAGAGGCCAAGTAAAGGTATCTGTTTTCTTTCAAATTATTATAGTGTAATGTTTATTAAATTAGACATTTTCTTGATGTTATTTATGTATAAAAAATATACATGAAATAGTTTCATTAGAATGTTACTAAATTTACCCAAAACAAATGATGTAATTATGGCTAGGTTAGACATGATTGACATAGGGATAAAGGATGAATTAGTGCAGTGAAGGGAAAAAGGAAATCATTTCATCCTATAAAAGTTTACAACCTTTTCAAGAGTTAGAAATAATTGATTTGAAACATCATAAATTTTATTAATTTTCCAAAAGGTGGTTTCATAAAAATATTAAAATCATAATAATGACTGATTTGAAGTTATTGGGACTAAAATCACATGATTGTCATGTTGTGATGAAAGGTTGGACTCCTATTGATATATGGTCCATTCTTCCTAATAATTCATGACATTATTTTACTAACATTTTTTTTCTTTTTTTAATTATATATGTATTAATTTTATATACTAAAAAAATATTACAATGATTGAAAAAGAAATTTCTATCATATTATGTGAATTGAATATTTTCTCCCCACTATCATTCTTTAATGTAATACTCCCCATTATTATTTACTTGGTTATATGGGTCCAGCTACGTGTCACATAAATTATTTTTTTTGGTACCATTTTGAATGGTATATGAATATTTTTAATGGGTATATCAATCATCAATGTCACATAGATGGATTTTTTGTATAGCGATATATTATTGATGATGTTTTTAAATATATAATGAC
This sequence comes from Viscum album, assembly GCA_963277665.1. Lineage (NCBI taxonomy): Eukaryota > Viridiplantae > Streptophyta > Magnoliopsida > Santalales > Viscaceae > Viscum > Viscum album. Next base: position 2,007,321,129 of record OY728152.1, read on the forward strand.
TATCATTCCAATGTTGATAGAACCGGTCTCCAGAAATATTGTTACAAAATGAACCTAATAGGCAAAGGAATTTAAGGAAGATCTCATATTTCAATTAACATTAAAAAGTGGGAGTAGGGTCACTGTTACATTTTACATAATAATTTATATTTTATACCATATATTGAAATAAATGAAGTAATTCGTAGGAATTTGTATCCCTTAAGTGTTGAAAAATGGATACCAAAATAAAAAAACTGATAGTTTATCAGATTTTTTAGGAAATTGTTTTAATGTTTCAAATATAATTGTTAAATAAATTTCATAATGAAAATGATGGATTTCAAAGGGAACATGTTTTCATAAATGATCTTAAAATGGTTTTATACAAAATTATTATACATTATATACAAAGGAATAAGATCAATTCAACACAATGATACATAAGTGAGTAATGTATATATAGGAATAAATGCATGTATATGGTTCCAAGAACAATAATTCAATTGATTTTTATATTTCATACTTTAGAATAATTCAAACAATATAAGAGTTGTATTATACAGAATTCCATGTATCAAAATATAAATGAGAATTTTTTTATAATAATATTGTAGTTGAAATAGTGGAATTTGGATTCTTGAAAGTATACATGAGTAAGAAATGGTACATAGAAAACCCATTTATATTGGTATCATAAGAAATACATGTATATTTTTTCATCGACCTAGTAAATAAGTTGTGTTAAATTTTTTATCATCATCCAATACCAATACTTTGTCAAATGTCAATTAAACTAAGGATTCCACTTTTAATGGGATATAGAAATAATTTTATTATAGTCCCAATGTTTTAAAGATCATGTATGTTATAGAATATCATAATGTGGATATTTGGGATCTAATTAGAGTGGACAAATCCATTCAATTATGAATGAAACAATGATATTTTAATGAACATGTTAATGGGTTATTAATATATAATGTGATTACTTATAATATTGTGTGATTACTAGTGTATTTATATAATCTCAATTAAATTTTTAACAACTTTTATAGATAATTTTCTCCCCATATGTTAACATTTCCATCATCAAGGAATTACATATTAAAAATGTACGAACAGGAAAATTCTTAGAATATAGGAATCTTATGGTTGAAAAATGATATTATAATTATAGATTTATGTTCTTAAAAAATATTTAAGACAAGTAGCAATGACATAGATAACAATATTGGAAAGAATGAACATATCCAACCTGTTGACCCAGAAAACTCCATTTTCATAAGATAGATTATAATCACAACTTGAATGTCTCTTCTGATTGATATAGATTCATGGAAAAATGTTGTACCTGCAATGGGCACATAAATATTGGAAGAGATTTTAGAAAAAACATCATATGCATTCTATTTTTACTAAAACATTAAATAATTAAAAATTTATTTATTCTTCTCTATACAATAACGTGTGTATTTATATTATATTATTTTGAAAATAAATTTGTATTGATGGCCACTAGAAATTATCAAAGTGCATTTTATAAAATTATTATAAAGCATCATCCTAGAGATTATAATAAGAATTTCAAACTCCAACCACCCACATATATGAACTGATGATATACCTAGAGACATGTAATTCTTATATAGGTCAACGTTGGGATACATAATTTTAGTAAAATTGTAATTCGAAATATTTTACTTCATATTACTCGTATTATTCACATTAATTTTTTATTTTTTATTTATAAAATAAAAATTTACTATATAAAATAAAAGTTCTTCTTCCAAACCAATGCACCCCTCTATTAATGAAAGGATGATGTATTCTTAACTTGAAAAAGAGGAATTTATTTAAAATATATGCCAATTCTTCAATGGAATATGGAGAAATAAGACAATTATATTCCTTTTTTATAATGATTAATAAATCAAAATCCAAGGAATATTCAATCCCATGAAAATTTATATAGATGGAGTATCAGGTAAATTATGTGGTAAAATAAGTAGATGAAAATACCAAAATTATATTGGAATCATTAGTATGTATGAAAAAAAATTTCTTCTTCTTTAAATTAGTGTCACGTAACAATGATTACTTATTTTACTATACTGTTCATACAGTTTAGACACAAGAATAATCATCAGCTATTAATGAGTAACGAATATATTAAATGGCTATAAAGTGTCTAATAAATTGTGACTACATGAAATTTATTAGTTTTTGAGTATCAAGAAGATATATATTGGGAATTTATGGACATAGGTTGAAAAATTTATTCAAATAAAAACCACATGCTACATACATATGCTCTTAGAAAATAAGTTACTTTGTAGTTTTTTTTGTAAGATTATTTAATGATAAAGGGTCAATGAGAGAAAAAAATCTCAAAAAACCATAAATCAGGATCCACTCCTCCAACTGTGCAGCTATCCATTCACATAAAAGTTCTAACTTACATGAGGAAATCAGTTCAAAAGAAAATAATCTGAATTTGAATCAAACTGCTACAAATAATATTCTCTTAGAAAATTTTTACAATGTAAAATTTATGGTGATTTATATCGATAAACACCAACCTATATCATTGTTGTGAGGGTTAAATTTTACAATATCAAAGTGAATATTCTAACCACGAACTTAATAAATATCATGATAATGGTAGGATTCATGTAGCTCATGTTCGAATAACTTGTCTATAATTTTACTTTGACGATCGTGATGTTCACATAATTGAGCACTCAATTAGAATATTCATAGCATATATGTTTAATATAGTAAACATACAAGAGGTTAATGAGTTATTTCCTTTATGATTTTAATGTAAACTCTTAAAAAAATAATTTTTTTTGGAATCTTGGAATTGTATTATATATATAGAAAAAAAAGGAAAACATGAAAAAAAATTATAGAGTATAAAAAAAAATAGAATAGAATTTTCATGAGTACCTTTACCACACTAATACAACTATTTCATTTCCTAACATTATATGTTCATTTTGATACATTATTCAAATATTATAATACAACAATTATTTAATTCAATGATAATATGTAAGAAGATTTCATTCAATACATGATTGGTCTTGAGAATGTAAATAAAATTATCAAGCATGGATGGTTAGGAGCATCTGTTGTAAATGTATACATGAGGTACATTTTGAATATGTATTTTTCCAATAATTGATCAACTATGTTAATTATGGAAAAATATTATCCATTTTATAATTATATATATATATGTATTATATAAATTTAAAACAAAATAAAAATAAATTTTATTAATTAGTCATTAGATAAATTTTATAAAAAAAATAGTAATTGGTATAAAATAAAATTTTAGTAATTGTGGAGTCACCTGGTGAAATGTTTGAAAATAAAATTCCATACAACAGACTCTTCTTAATAACAACAATGTATGGATAAAACCCTATTATCAAATCATATAAAACATATATTCATTTATTTCGTTACTAATAACTTTATATTTTATAGGAATCATGGGATAATCAATGCAAACAAAGTATATACTCTAAATATATATATATATATATATGGGACTCAAATCATAGATATCAAATAAGTAAACCACATATGAGTACCTTTATCATGTTTTAATACACTAACTTCAACATTTTTAAAATATTCATCAAAATGAATGTTTTTTAATATGTTTTATGAAAACAATTATGATTTGGTTGTACATCAATATCATCCAAATAATGGTTTGAGAAAAGGTATTTAGACAAATAATTTAATTAATTTCTAGAATTAAATATGTATTATAGAATATATAATAATATTTCACTCCGAAAAATATAAAACTAATTAGTTATTTTTCACAATTTTTCTATAACATCAAAAAAATGAAAAAAATTATGGTTATTCAATTTATAAATTAATGAATGATATTGTATCTTTTCAACAAACTAGAATACCTAAATAGTTATTTCATATGATAATTACAATTTCTTTTAAAATAGTTATTAATTGTTTAATTCTTTAGATTTTTATAGTAGATGAATAATTATAAAGAGTACACATATTCAAAAGGGGAAGATTAATTTTTTACAGATGGGTGGAATAAATAGATAGTGTAAGAATGTTTTCTAACATCAATAAACTGGTGATTTTCTATCTCCTTTTTATTTTTTCTAGGATATTTATAAAGAGTGGGTTTATATAATGCTTTTTTAGATACCTTACTTATTATTTTAACATATAGTTATTTTTTTAAATTGTTTATCTATATTATATTTATCATATATAGTTAATTTTTTATGTGACCTTGAAGAGGTGGTTTCCAAGATAATTTTAACAATTAATTTTTTTCCCATAAATATATTATAGGACTTTATAGATAGTTTAGGGTGCTTATTGTAGGATAAAATAATTTTTTTGGAGAAGAAACCTTTATTATTAAGAAAAATGTCGATTTAAAATGATATGGGATTCTAAAGAGAAAATTATATTATACATTAATAATGACCCTAAACATTATATGGAGGCCTTTTATTCTCTTCATGGGAAAAATTATTTTATAAAAAAATTATTAATGAATATTTTGAAATGGATGATAAAATGAGGTACTGTTTAATATTCACCCTCATAGTGACTCTTTTTTATCAATATAATACATTGTAATATTTCTAGGAATATTTATAAATCTGGGTGTTCAGTTGTTCTTAGATTATGGGGTCTTGAGATCCTCAACACATCCAAATAAAATCCATTCAATATATTTTATCACTCATGCATAATTATATTGTAATGTGGAATAACTAATGGGAGGAGTCATGGATTGGAAATTTAATGACGTAGATGAGTTCAAAAAGATGGTTTACCCCTGGGGCGACATAACATTTGACGTTGTTCGGTGCTGATTGAGGAATATAATTGGAGAGGTGTTGATGGGAGGTTATTAATTTAATAAAATAAAATAATAAAATCTCTCCCCCTTTCTGTTTGATTCATGATATACTGGATAAAAGTATTTTTATCTCATTGCGATGAACAAACCCCAAATGAACCAAGGAGAATAGGTCTCAGTGATCATTTATCTTGATGGTGATCACTCCCAAATCATGGTTTTATGGCTTCAGAGGATTTATATTGTCCTGAAGCATCAACATTTCTCCATAAGGTAGGAATATTTATGAGAATAATGTATCAATCCCATTTTGATGCATTTATTATTTTTTATAGCCATTAGATGATTAGTTGGAACCCCATCGGGATCTATTCATGGGTTTAAGGAAGAAATTAAGGGTTTTGTGTGGATCAGAGGAAATTACCATTGAAATTTCTAATCACACTATGTGTAGTCATATTGAACATGTCCAGATTGTGTGGCCAAGAGACATGAACAAAAACTTTGTGACAAGGTACTTCTCCATATGGGAGTACACGACCAGAAGATATGGTCATAGGTTGAGTTACATGGATATGAACAAAGGATGCAAGATTTTGTATGGACAATAGGAGAGAACCATGTAATGAGGGTTCATAGAATGTGTGGTTAGATGTCCATAAAAAATTCATGGGAAAAGACAATCCTCATGGTTTCGGGCCAGGTCACACACTATGTTACATGTTGTTAATGATGTGTATTTTCTTTTATACATTCTATGTACCAATATGGGACATGTAAAGGGGCTGGTGTAGAGAGCCACATTTTTTTCCTTCCTTGAATACATTTCTCCCTAATACATATCCTTATTCAAGAATCAAATGGAAGCCCACAAGTATCCTATACTGATTATTATTATGCGTAGGACGTGATGGTATCAACAATTTGTCCCTTCGAGTTATAGTGTGGGGTGATGATGTGGGTCACTTCGTTTAGAATTATCTATTCCACTAGTATTTATTGAGTACCCTTGGTGTCTTTTTATGAGGGTTCAGTGTGACATGACATCCTTAAAATAAGATCACGACCCCTCTATGGATAACTCATGCTTGTGAAGTGTGGGTGTGGGTATGTCCCCATATTATGGAGTGATTTGTCTCAGTTCATTTTTACTACAAACTCAGTGGCTTGGATCACATATCAATTCAATAGGCCTAAGGTGATCCTTGCTTCCTTTCTGTTTCCCATGGTAGGTTTTATGGAATCGACCTGTCCAATATTTACCCAGGGGTCAATCCTCTTCTAAGGAGAATGTTTCTAGTAGTGGAAAGATCCCCCACTGAGCCCTGATCCTAGACCCAATAACCCGGTATCGAGATATGATATTTCCAATGAGGTAGTAGACAGGTGGGTGTATATATCAGACGAATCTTCTATGTTTTCATCATAATTAAACCATTAGATATTTCCAAGGTTTATTTATTGGAATCAACATGAAAATATATATATAGTAATTGATCATCATCTTAGTGAGCTGATCCAAATTAGGGTTTTAATACGATACCCATTTCCATGTTCTGGTTTCAACGTGGGTTAGTAGTGTCCTCCAGTAGTCCTAAGAATAATAATCTTCCTAATTTTTGGAGATTTAATGTGTCGCTATGGGACCCTATTCATTGTGTTTTCCGATGATCATTCCTTCACTAATAGGAACCAGTAGAGATGAAATGGTTCAGCCACCATTTTGGAGATACACGATGAGGGATCATATTAGTGCCATCTGGGATAACAATGTTGTAGTAATAGACATACATCCCTTGATTGAGTCCCACATGGGATGGAATTGTTCTGACGTCCACTTCTAGATGACCGTTAAGTAAAATCTCATAGTTTCATGCCACATTGGATGGATAGGCATCAAGAGTGAGTACATCAAGATGAACAATACATTGGATCCTCAAGTTGGTTTATTTTTATGTTTGTATGGTTAAGAACCTAATACATTTGAGTCTGTTTTGATTATATCTAGGATATTTTGGGACTCCTTGTGGTATGTTCCATCTCATTTTATATACTCGGGGTTATGAGATGACTAGTCTGGCATTATTGCGGAGTGACGGGATGGAGTTCTCTCTCTCACATGGTTTTTCTCCTCTAACATTTAGTTTGTCTAACTAATTCCAATCAGTTTCTCCCTTTTGTTTTTAGTTTTTGGGGATTCTTTTAATTATTTTTATATAATCCCCCACATAGGATCTACCTACACATGTTGTGTCTTGTGGTGACTATAGGTATTCTAAAACCACCCAAACTTTTCAAAATGATAATTGTCTTCTTATAAAATATATGTTATATTATTTTTGTAGACAAAAAGCCTTAGATATTTAATAATAAATTGAATAAATTTTAAATTTTCCCATCATGTTTCTACATTTATATAACCATTGGTCAATTATGACTTTTGGCCAATATGTCCATTGAAAACTATACTATTAATAATAATTTTAACATTATAATTTTTGTTTCATGGTTGAAATGAAAAAGGATAATGAATATAGGAAATATAAATGATGGCCTCAAGAAGTAAAGTCTTTCCATATAAATCCCATTTGTCAAAACATTGGAGGGATGTAGCATCATTGTGCTTTTTTCTTGACAAATATGATGAATAGCTTCAAAAAGTGTAGCTGGAACGAAATTTCCCATGGGAGAAGTTCAAGTTAGTGGAAATTACCACTTGGGTGATGTTAGCCGAGCCTACCCAAGAATCTATCACCATCACATTGCTCACCCTTAGGTCGTACATGGGTGTTATAAGGGGTTATATTTCCCATCCATAGTTACTTAATGTTTAATTCCATTATATAAATTATATTATTTTTCTATCAACTTCGTTTTATGAATATATTTTATTAATAATATTGAAATGGAATTTGATAAATTGATTTTCAAGAAATAAATTTTTCATTCCAAAAAGGATATAAATATTATTAAAAAAATAATATATTATGAATAATTATTATTTTAATGAAATGGTCTGATAAAAATATTCTCATTTAAATATAAATGATAAAAAAAATTCAAGTGTCATAAACATCACTATGTATTTTTAATCGGATATTATTTTTAATATATAAGGATTTTTTAGTATTATAAGTCACAATTATAATATTTATATATTTAATATCATAATATATGTATAATTAACCAAATAAATATAACAAAATTTGGTAGGGTGAATTTATGTGAATTTTCTAAAAAACATTATATTTTCACAAATATTAAATATATAGTTTCCATTTTTAGATATATTTAATGATATCATAATTATGTCATAATGATGTATTAACTGATTAACCACGATCCAAGATATAAAATATGTTATTTTATTATTATAAATTATTTTAATATATTTTAATCAATTTCTAAATATATAATTCACTTTATAAATTCTAAAATTAAATCTTCAACTTTAATAATGATATTTTATGAAAACATTAACCTTCCATTAGAAATAAGTAATAATTTTTTTGGTATACTCTAGTGGAATAAAATAACCTATAATATAACTAATGTTTTCAATAATATGGGAAAATACCATTGGCAAGACCCTGGTTTTTCATTCACCACTACCTAGGTGTCAAATGCCTTTATTTAGGAATTAATAAAAAAAATAACCCACATTTGCTATAAATACCTCAATATTTATCCATTTAAATTAAATCCCATTTCATCCTCCATAATGATTTGATATTTTTACCACCCATGGAATCCTCTTATTGTGTCCTCTAACCCCTAGGGTCCTGGTCTTCATGATTTAGGAACTACTCTTCAAGGTAAGGGAAATCTCCAATTTTCTTTTCTATTTAGGTTTTCTTTTTATATGGTATGTATTTAAAATTTCCATAAAAAGTTAATATATCCAATTTATTTTATCCATATATAGTATTAATATTATTTTATGAATTGACCAAATATGTCTTCACTGTTTTTACCCTTTTTGAATAACATTACATATACCTATTATGATGTTGAGATTACATGTCAAAATTTCTCTTTTCTACTCAAGAAATTCCCTTTTATTATCCTTATGTGAATAACCAAACCTATTTCTACTCTAGTGGTATTAACCAAGATGTAAAAAATATTTATTTTATTCAGGGATTTACACACAAAAAACCTCAATTCCTTTTCCTTGGTTTATAAAAGTAACAAAGATCTTGTATTTAAGCACATTTTAAAAATACATGATTTTTATATGAAACATGTTTCGTTTTCTCTCTACGGGTTATTTAAAAAACTTTTTATTATGAAATATCTATCTCAAATTAATTATGACATACTAAGGGTGTTCCTGTATATAGATCAAATTAATTGGGTAAAGAATTTAATCTCTATAAATGATATGTTTTATGATACCATGGTGATTAACTTTGGTAATTTTTATTAACCTCAGGGACAAACCATAGTGATATGATTATGAATTTCTCACTTAAATGTTGTATCCAAATTCAAAAGTAATGATTAATGTCATTTTAATGATATTCCACATTTTCTGTTGTTCATTCCTTAACAATATTCCTCATGTTCTTTTTGATTTTCATCCTGATCACATGTAACATGATTTCCCTGCTATCCATACATGGGCTTTTTTTCACCATTTCCTTTGATGTGTGTACATAGGTTATGAGATATAGAAATTTTACTTATAATGGTCCTATGATGAATCCTTTCAAGTGTAGTAGAATAATTTTTTAGTTTTCTTATTTTATTTTAATTTTTTTAAATAAACTAAACATTAAAAAATCCTATGTTTTGTACAATATAAATTAAATGTTATATTTCAGAAAGGAGGGATTCCATTATTGGTATCAAATTACATCTTAGTTATTTGTATAAATTATTATTTGAAAAAATAGTAAATAACCCTATATAAATTATTATAATTTATAAAAACATCATGTTATTTTGGTGAAATATTAAGTAACAAGTTTTTGGGAAAATAAATCGTTGTATGGATATGAACAATTGGATGGGGATATGGACCAAATGTATCTAGGGGTAAAACCCAAAAACACCACATTTATTTAAACTCGAGTGGGATGAGGTACAAGACAACATGAAATATTTCACCCCTATTTTTATACTCATAGGGGATATGTTTGGTTAATCAAAAGCTTTTTAAGAACCATTATGATGAAATTATAGAAAATATAATTTTTGTTAGTGAATAATATATTTATGCATGATGTTTTCAAACATAAAAATTCCATTTGAGATATAATATTATTAAAATATTTATGTTTCCCAGTATTGTTTTTCTTTATAGAAAATTATAAGAAATATAAGGAACCCTATAAATTGTGAGAACAATATACCATGCATTGATAACCCTCTGATGGAATTTGTAATGAAAAACTCAATAAGAATGATGAATCAAAAGGCTTGATTCATGAACAATAAATTGAATCAAGATGAGAGACCAGATTCCCCTCAATGGGAAGAAATTTTTTTGAGCCCTTTTTGTGCTAATGAACATGTTCCTTCAGTGCATCTATTAACCCTTTGATCGATGAATAGTGGATAATCTCTACAGAAAATATAATTTAAATAATCTATTGTTTTTAATAAGATAAAGTAACTTAGATTGATTACATCATAGACAGAGAATTCGATTTGTGGTGGGAAATAATTAAAAACACAAACCTATGAGGTGAGATTAATTCCATGGAATACGAATAGTTCATTGGAATCTTTTTCTATAATTATTTTCCCCATTCAATGTGATCAAAAATGGATAAGGAATTATTATATATTATTTATAAGGAAAATAAATATGTGGGAAGCTATGATATGAACTTTTAAAGACATTATCATCACACCTCTATCTTTTTTATGAATCCTAATGTAATATTTGAAAAATTATTTGGTGGAATAAGATAACATCTATGGGACAATCATGCCAATAGAAACTATGAATGCTATAAATAGATTAAGAAGGGTGCAATAAAGGTTGAATTAGTCTTTAGTGAGACACAATAGTCGTAGAAAATTGAATGAATAGAAAAGATATTTGGGGGAAATCTTGGGGAAGAACATTGACAACGGAATAGGAGAAACGAAAGCGCAACATCCCACGTGGAAAATATGTTTGAAGAACCATTTGGAGAACTACTCTATTAAGAGCGATAAATGTTACAAGTGTGTAAGATATGTCTATATATATCGGATCAATCATAGTGTGGTCAATCCTTAACTTCTCAACACTAATTAACAATGGACGATGGTGCAACCCAAGCTTTAAGTCCAATTCGATAATTTTTTGATAGCATGATATCTTTACTAGTCACCATCCAAATATGAATATAGTGGAGTGGAATATACATCAACATCATCATAAGACAATGGAGAAGGTTCATTATTTTTTCAATCTTAATGGATGATGTTGATGCTCTAAATGATTTGGTCGAAGGTATTCTGGTTGTTCTATCAAATCATGAAATGGCTTTGTTTGATTCTTGTTCTATGCATTCCATTATTTTCTCCATGTTTTCAAATAATATAGAATCAATCACTATACTTATAAAAGTATATTTATCTGTTAATACTTTTGGATATATTATCAAAGTATAAAAAGTGTATAGAAACTCTAGTACTTTCTTTGGAGAGAATATTCTCATCTCATATCTTATAGTCAGTCCCATGATGGAATTCAATATTTTACTAGGGATGGGATGGTAATAAAATTATAATGATAAGATCAACCAGAAATCCCCTAGAAAGAAAGGTAGAGTTATCTATTGTACACATTATTATATCCAATCCAATATCATATATCCTGTATAGAATGGAAAATGTGAAGTTGGAGGAATTAAGGACACAACATCAATACATTATAAAGAAAGTGTTTATCTAAAATAGTGTTTCTCCTTGAAGAGAACATGTTCTATTTTTTTGATAATTGATGGATCAACGAATCCATGAATTGATAATAGAGAACATAATAGGACCACAGTGAAGAACAAGTACACTCGGATGTTTGTCTCCTTAGTGGAACAGTGGTAGCAATTTGAACAATAAAGAGAGTAACTCATCGGTGATAATGATTATTTCCTTTTGAAATCGACAGTTTTTTTGGGACTTTCTAGGAATTTTAGTGTGATTTTAATTGATAGCGGTGATGTAGGTTATGAGATGTTGATGATGGAAGTGATTGTTTAAAGGCGATTAGGTTGGTGATGTGTTAATCAAATTGGTGACAATTTTGAAGGGGTTGGTCTCATAGGGGTATGATGGTTTTTCTTTTATTAATTTCAAATATTTAATATGTTTTTTTGTGGTGGAAATGTGGTATGATCAACATTATTTGGTTGGTAACAAGGTGGTGGATTCCTCTTTTGATTTTGGTTGTCAATTTTGGCACGTTGTCTCGAAAGTATTTATGGGTCATTTTCTAGTGTCAATGTCAAACATTCTATAAGAATCCCTTTTACCCATAAAGTGGTTTAAATAATTCTGAAAAATGGATTGTTTTTATCAAGAACAAGTATCCCCTTCCAAGGATAGATGAATTATTTTACCAGCTTTATGGGACTCATTTCTTCTCCATGAATGACCTTCATTCTAAATATCATCAATTGTGGGTGAAGAAATAAGATATTCCAAAGTCATATTTCTAATCAAGATATGGGTATTGTGATTTTTTTGATATACCCTTTGGAATGAATAATGATGCGTTTATATTTATGTACATGATGAATAGAGTCCTTAAGGACAACATTGATAATATTGTTGTAATTTTTATTAATGATATTTTGATATATTGAAAAATTCATATGGAGCATAAGGATCTTCCAAGGGTTATATTTCAAACTATGATGAATGAGAGGATATTTGAAATGGTCAAAAAATGTGAATTTTGGTTACAAAAGGTTTCTTTCTTGGGGAATAATGTAGCCAATGATGGAATCTTTATTGGACCTCCCAAGAAAAATTTTGTGGTGGAGTGGACTCATCCTACAATAGTAAATGTGTTTTTTAGTTTCCTAGGTTTAGAAAAATATTATCAAAGGTTTTTGAAAAATGTTTCATGAATTTTTAATACACTAACCTAGTTAACTTGAAAGGGGCCAATTTAAGCAGAATAAGGGAGTGTGAAAAATTTTCCGTAATCTAAATAAGATATTTGATACTACAGCCATGTTAACACAACCCTCTATCATAGAATTTGTCCCGACCCGTCCCAACGAGGCTCGAGCCCCAACACCCCAAGCCCGCCTACAATAGTCCTGGGGCTGGCGTCTAGTGCCGAGTATGATATCACACACATGGGAGGCATTATCCTAGAGTACCTGTAAACACGCACCCACAAACATCTCCATAAAATAGTGTAGAGATAAGTAAAACTGAAAACAAAAATTCCTGCATACACCTATCCCAACTAGAGTGCAACAGCTCTACAAAAGGTAAAAACAAGGCCCACCAAAAGAAAACTATAAAGAGCGTCCATCCTGCTCTAAAGAAGGGGAACGCAGCCACAAACACCCACTGGAACGCTCCCCGGAAGAGCTCTGGTAAACACCCCGGTCAAACCCGCTCACTAAGCTCCGCCTGCCCTAGATCCTCTTGGGACTCCATCGAAAGGTCGGTGGTCTGCATGAGACAAAAACATGTGCGGGAAAAGCCTGTGTAGGGGTGAGTATAATAATACTCAGTAGGCACCCTAAAACCCCAAAACAAAAGAGAGAAACTAAAAGGAAATAGTCCGCTCATCCTAGCCAGAGGGAACTTAGATGAGAGAGAAACTCCATCTCGTGGCCATCGTCGGCTAAACACAACTAGTCATCTCAATTCAGGTGTATTCCCATACATACACCTTGAACAATCCAGATATACTCTTCTCACGCACTAAACCACAAGAGGTAATGACCTCATCACCAATAACATTCCAAAAACTGGAAAGAACACCCCACGATCATTGTCATCCAGATGACACTCGTCCGAGAGATACACTCCATCGGGTCCCACACAACTATCTTAGATGCTCCCCTAAGAGATCTCGCTCATCGGATAGAGTCATTGAGGAAACCTTGCTAAAACAACATAAACACCAAACTCCTCGGATAAGGGATCGCCCACAGGGTCAGCCAGGGGATACCAGAATCCACACTGGTACATGAAGATCTCACAGATAGGGGATCACTCCCAGGGTCCACTGGAGGATACCGCAACCCGATCTGGCATTTGACAGGAACACAACTCACAGATAGAGGAATGTGACCCATGTCACGACGATCACGATGATACCGAAGCCCTATCTGGTACATCATGCGCTATAGGGGATCGAACCGACGATACTGAAACCCTTTTGACACCAAGATCTGAATAAGTGATCATATAACCAACGATACTGCAACCCTACTATAAACCTCATGCTGAGTACGGGATAATATACCCAACGATGCCTCAACCCTACTGAAGCCACGTGCTGAGTTGGGGATCATGTAACCAACGATGCCAAAACCCTACTGAGCATGTCCCACCATGTAGGGGATCATATTCCCGATGATTCCACAAACCCTACGTGGTTAACCAGCTAGATAAAGGATCATCGTCTGTGGATAAGCGGTCACAGCGATACCAAGAACCCGATCTGGGGAAAAGATGCCATAGGATCCCGCTTCGGGCCCACCAGAGGGATTCCACAACTCTAACAGTTTAAACATCACTTCAAGAGGATCACCAACCTATAAGAAGGTTGTTATGTCTCTAGAACCCTCGTAGGAACGAACCAAGGGAGTACCCTCAACCATTGCTGGTCCAGACGTCGCTAACTCGAGCGACCCGCAACAATTCCACACTGCGTAGCACCAAGGCTGATACCGGGGCCACCATCGCGATCCACGATTCAACATTTCTAGTCTTCTTGGGGCCCAGACAACGATTCTGGAACTCATCAAAAGGATTATACCACGGTGATCCCCTCGGAAAAACACACGAAATAGAATACTCATTTGTCCGAAATAGAAACTCGGTGAAAAATGCACTATTCACCAGTGCTTGCCCGGTTGGGGCCTACAGCACAATCCCAATACTCATCGACCGGATCACACTGTTTTGATCCCCTCAAAAAAACATGCAGGATCGACTGCTCAAATTTCCCAAACGGACACCCGCTGGGAGAGTTGAGTTTCTCCAAAAATGCCAAAAACATAGCCTCGGGGGGCCCGCACCCCATTCTCAGTCCCAACACTCGAAAAACATCTCAAAAAGTCCATCATACCATCAGGGTCTCAACTTCATTGATGGCACGTCATTCGGACGCTCAGGGTAGAAGATACAACGGCCCGATGTCGATAAATAATAAAATAGTATTATTTAATTCGACGTTTCAAGGTCCCAGGCCACGATCCCAAACCTTAAAATTCATGAACCCCAAATGAAGGGTTTGTCTCATCGCTGGGGTCTCTTTGTCGTAGACAGCATGCGAATCTGACTTCCAGATTGTAAGAAGTGATGGTCAATAACCCTCGCGTGTTAAAAAGCAGTCAGACTGGCCTGAACCGGCCGCCCGCCCGGGCCGAAGGATCTCCGCTGCGGTCAGGCGGCTAGGACGGCGCGCCGCCGCCCAGGGCATCCAGCCGCCGCATGCCGCCGCGGGTCCGTCGGTGTTGGCATCACCGCGGCAGAGTCGCACCTGCGAACCTTCCGCGGACCGCCGGGGGCACCCCGGGGCTCTGTTTTTTGATCCGGAGGCATCTGCGCGACCATCAGGACCTAATCTTCACTACTATGATGAAAAAATGAAGAAAAACGCAGTATAAACAGGATCTAGGGATTAAAATTCAAACCACCTACCTCGTGGGAAAAACGCCGAAGCTTGAGGTGCAGAACGACGTCGGTGACGCCCTGAAGCTCGATGTACTGACGATTGGTATAGAAAACAGACGATCAAGGTGCAAATTGACGAATAATGGAGGTAAGGAGGAGGGGTGTCGTCTGCTGCGCGTAAGTGGTGGGAGAGGGAGAGGATTTGGGTTTTCTTTTTCTTTTTTATTTAAAAACCTCCATTTAAAATAACGCCCTCGACCAGACCTCCCGGCGAGGAGGAAATTAGGTCACCCATAGGGTAAACGCACCATTATGAATGCAACGGCAGACTCAGATTTGCGATCCGAGATTCCATTCAGAATTTATTCAAGCCGATGGTTGAAAACTAACTTTTCCACTTATTTTAGAAAATGCCCCTAGTGGCGCTTTCCAACGCAGGGTCGCACCCGCAATGTTTACACCTTGCCTAGGGTAAACGGCACGTTCCGGACGCTAACGTTCCCTCAGATTCCCGTTCCAAGATACCGTTTAGAAGATATCAAACCCCCGGGATGTGCATAGTATAAAAATACTTAATATTTTTATAAAATTAATTTCGGGCACACCGGTCCTCAGAATCACATGCTGTCTTTGTGCCTAGCTCTGGAATTATTCGTAGAAATATTCCAAAGTCTGACAGGGACAAAACCCGAGTTTCTATAGAATCATTCATTATTTTTAGTGATGCATATCGAAATGGAATGTGTGTATCATCTTGAAAAATTATTATGTGATTCCTTATGAATATAGACAATTAATTCCTCATGATCAGAATTATCTTATGCATGAATTGGAACTGGTTATGGTTTTTTTAGTATAAAAATATGGAGGCACTATATTTATGTGGATAAAATTGATATATACACAAACCATTCATGTTTGAAGCATATTATAGCACAAACGGATTTGAAGATGAGACATAGGATATGGTCGGGACTTCTTAAATACGAAAATTTCAAATTCAATATCATCCCCAAAGAGAAAAAAATTTTGATGATGAATTATGTAAGAAATACCATGTTGTATTGGAAATGACGAGGATTCCAGGATAACCATCGATCAGAGACCTTGTAAAACTGGACATGGGAATCATAAGGGAAGGGACATCATCAACCTTATCCCAAATTATTTTTTAACCATAATAAGTAGATAAGATAGAGAAATATAAAAGATAAGATCCTTTTCTATAGAAGATGATAGATTCTTCAATGAATTTGATGTTTCTGAGCTCAATATTTATCAAGAAGGTGTACTAAAATTTCATACAATATTGTGTTCCATCTTTTCCAGAAATAAAGAAGGATAACATGGATGAAGCTCATAGATCTACATTATCTATAAATCCTAGAATCATGAATATTTATAGGGACATTCATGATCATTATTGGTGGTATACAATGAAATTGGAGATTTCTAACAATACATTGAGTTGTCTACTATGTCAAAAATTGAATGCAGAGCAAAAAACTTCTAAATCTGATATTATAACCATTAACCATTATAAAATGGAAATTAGTTAATATCACTATGGAATTTTCATTGGTATCTTGAGAAAATTAAAATTAAACTATGTGATATGGGTTATTGTGGATCTTCTCACAAAGACATCCCATTTCAGCTCTATTCACGGAGACTTCTCAATGGACCAAATTACCAAGATTTATGTAATAGAAGTGATGAGGTTTCATGGAGTCCCAATTTCATTATTTTTTATAAAGATCCAAGGTTCACATTAATATTTTTGAGAAGTCATCATCAAGACTCTATTACCAAATAAAATTTTAGTAAAACCTATCACACAAAAATTGATGGAAAATCTGAAAGAATTATTCAAAAACTCAAGGAAATTTTGAGACCATTATCAATAGAATTTAATTGTTGATGGGATCAAAATAACCTATTTTTTAGTTCTCATACACAAACAGATTCCATTTGAGTATTCAAATGTCTCCCTATGAAGCTCAATATGTGATAGGATGTAAAATTACAACTTGTTGAGGTGAAGTTTGTGATGGAATGATTGTTGGGACTAATACTTTGTAAGAGATGATAGAAAAGGTTCATGTCAACAACAACACATAAAGGATGCTTAGAGTTAGAAGAAGGGCTACACTGAAAACTATTAAAAGGGACTTGGTGTTCTATTTTGGTGATAATTTCTTACTTAAAAATTAAAAATACAAGAGATTCATACACTTTGGGATGAAAGGAAATCTTATACCCCGGTACATTGTCCCCTATGCAATCCTTGATTTCATAAGAGCAGTGGCCTATTGACTAGTGCGTCCACCAAATCTATATCTAGCTCATGATATATTCCATGTGTCTTTATAGAGGAAGTTCATACCTAATCCTTCACATATACTAAAGCCAAATGTGGTACAAATGGAACATGGACACTTATATTAGGATAAAGTGGTGGAGATCATGGACCATAGATATAGGTTATACATAACAATACAACCCACCTCATCCAAGTGTTGTAAATGGAACTTAAATGTGATGAATTGACATGAGAACTAGATTAGACAATGAAACAGAAGCACCAGAACCATTTATCAACTGAGAGAAAGAATTGAAATTATAGGAATGAAATTTACTAAGGGGGGATGAATGTAATGATCCATAATTTTTGAATGATAATTGATTCCTGATAAAATATATGTTATATTATTTTTTTACAAAAACCCATATATATTTAATAATGAAGTTAATATATATTGAAATTGGACCATCATGTTTTAACCATTATATGACCATTGGTCATTTATTACACTTGGTCTATATGACCATTGAAAACAATACTCATATTAATAATATTAATGTCATAATTAGAGTTTATTAATAGAAATGAAAAAGGATAATTAATATAGAAAATAGTAATGATGGCCTTGACTAGTATAGTTGTTTCATACAAATCTGATTTGGATGAACATGGGAATTATGTAAAATCACTAGGATTCACTCATTACAAAACCCAAGATGAGTTTTAACAAATGAAACTTGAATGATGTATCCTAACTAGAGAAGTTAAAGTTAGTGGAAATTCCCACTCAAGCGATGTTAGGGGAGATTCCCCATGAATCTATCACCATCACACACCATACCCTTAGGTCGTATGTGTGTGTTATAAAGGGTTACATGTCCCAACCTATGATGCATAATATGTAATTCCATTTTATAAATAATATTGTTTTTCCTACAATTCCATTTTAAGAATGGTTTTTCTTAATAAAATTTTGATTGAATTTGATAGATTGATTTTACCAAAAAAAAAATTACATTCCAGAAAACATATAAATATTATAATAAAAAATATATTATGAATAATATTTATTTTAATGAGATATTATAATAAAAGTTCTTTCATTTAAATATAAATTATAATATCTTTCATGTGTCACAAATTTTACTATTCATTTTCAATCTGCAATTATTTTCAATAAATACATATTTTTAAATTTAAAAGTTATGATTAATATATTTAGATAATTATTATGATAAAATGAATATCATTTTTAAATATGTAATCCTAAATTAGTATAGGGTGAATTTATAAGAATTTTTTAAAATACAAATTTTTTTCTTAAATAGTTAATATACAGTTTGAGTTTTTCGATACGTTTAATTACATCATAATTATGTAATAACTAATAAACCACAATTAACGATTTATAATACGTTATTTTATTATTATCCATAATTTCAATATATTTTAATCAATTTTGAAATATATAATTTACCATCCAAATTCATGAATGGAAACATAATCTTTAAAAATGTTATTCTGTGAAAACATTCATTTGCCTTTCCAAATAAGTAATATAAAATTATGGAACACTATTATAGATTAAATTAAGATAAAATGTATACCAAGTGTCCAATACCATGTAAAAATACCATATTCAAGCCCATGGTTTCTCATTTTCCACTCCATAGGGGTTCAATACCATTATTGGAGATTAATAAACAAACCCCTCAATTTTATAAAAATAAACACCCAATTATTGATTTTATTTCTCTAAAATTTTGACCTTATTGAATATCTAATAGTTTTACCATGTAACGAGAACTCCCAGGTTTTCCTTAATCCCCCAAGGTCCCCATACGACAATCTTATGTACTACTCTTCAAGGTAAGAGAAGTCTCCACGGCTCTTTTCCATTCGGGTTTCCTTTTTTATGTGGCATGTTATTCAAATTTCAAAAATTAGATTCTCTATACATTTTATTTTATCCCATTAATGTATTAGGATTATATTATGAATGTGGGACTCATGTACCCTATATTTTTAAACTTTTTTAGAACCATGTTGAAAGGACCTGACCCCAGTTCCCCGAAGCTAGTGCCTTGTTGGCATACATACAAGGAATAAACATATCGAAGGACCGAGTAGTTTACTAGATTTTGGAAACAAGATACATATATATGTTTATAATTACATCATTAAGGAAAAAACAACACTAATTTATTCCACATGAAACATCCATGACTCCATTATTATGCTTGAAAGTCATTCATAATTTACTTCATCATATCCTGAGAAAATGAAACACAAGAATGCGGTGAGCTCAAATGCTAAGTAAGAGTAAGAAATACAGAATAAGATAATAAAAACATTAGACATAGTGAATAATTGAAATCACATGCCTTTAAAAATAATTTTGAACACAAAATGGAAGAAATATGAGCTGAGTAAATATTTCCATAATATAACATAATCATCGATATTATACTAGTCAAATAACCACATAATCATTTAATTACTAGCTTAATAATAAGGGAAGTGCATATTCCAGACAATCTGAAACATTTTTTCAAAGGCCTTATCCATGACGTATAATGATTAAGGCCTCGGCCAAAATCCATATATCACATTGGGAAAGGCCTTGGCCAATTCCACGACTATTTGTCTCACGAGTCCTACCAATGCATCGAGGGGCTATAGCGGGAATCACCCATCACATATTAAGTAAAATTAATCCCTAATATGAGTAGGGATCATCATAAACAAGAAAAACATTCATATTGAAACTATCATATGAAATGTAACTAACTTCCCCAATCATTAAACATAAAACACTAATCATTTTGAGTAATATGGTGAATGGTTTTAGGATATATTATCCAAAATATAGGTAGTAATAAACCATTAAATAAAATATGGTTGATGGATTCATAAATTATTAAACCCAATAATACATAAGAATCAACAAGAGTGTTTAATCATATGAAAATACTGTTACAAAATCATTAAGAAATCTTCAAATAAACACACTTTTATTTTGAAAAGAAGAGTTCTTTAGAAAAAACTGTTGTATTAAACTAGAAGTAAAGTAAGATAGTATTTTCACAATAAAATATGTTATTTTATAAACATAATTGTTTACAAATACAGATTATAGAGCGCCCTTGAAAATAGGTATGAATTTGAGACATTCGCTTGAATCCGGAAAATATTTTGGATACAATTTTGAAATTTTCTTTTAAAACGTGTAACTATCCATAAAATAAGGAAGGGTTATGGTTGGTAAACATATATATAATACTCACAAAAAATTTATGGGGAGAATATAACAATACATAAGAACTTGATTGAGAAAATTAGGTAATGAAAGTAACCAGAAAGAAAATGGATGTTCGGTTGAAAAGACTCATACCTTAACTCTGAATGTGTTCCGATCTTGAACTTAAACTCAAGGAATATCAATTTATACTTAATAATAACTTATTTAAGAACATATTATTCATTTATTTAGGGTTTCATAATTCTTTTGAGTTCATTTATTATTTTATTGATAAGTTATTATATTGAATTTCTTCATTCTGTGGCATTCGTTTCTTTTATTTTCATAATCGGTTCACTTGTTCTTAAGTAATGGAGTTCATGTAAATCTCTAGAGTGGAATTAAATTATTATTTATGATCATAAATAGGTGTTATTGGTCATTTATATAACTTGTTTACAAGGAATGGGGATGAATTGTTTTATAGATCTTTAATGATAACTGTTTCGGTTAATTTCTAGTTTTTGATTACAACAAACTCATTTTTTATAACCCTATACCATTTGTACAACGGGATTACAGAATATTAAATATGTTATATTACATATATAATATTATGGTTCAACCATAACAATAATGGTTTCATGACCTTAATTGAGATTTATAATAGAAATCGAAAGCCCATCATCCTTGAATGTGGAAAAATTGACACATCTCGGATAGTGTTCTTGCTACTAGTATAAAAGAAGGTAAAAGAGAGAGATGATGATAAATTATTCCAATATCATGAGAAATTTAAAGTAAATATATGGTACTGGAGTCATCACAATATTTGGATAAGTAGTGGTAATAGAAACCGAAAACAAAATAACTGGAAAAGAAAGACAAAGAATTGAAAAGAGAAATTTATCTATTGAATCAAACTTTATTGAGAGCTCCTTAAGGGTGAGGTTTTGGAATTTTCATGTGACCAAGGATTTCTAGATGTGGAAGAGGAGGTTGGGATGGTATTTGGATAGAATTTATAGAAGGCACACGGCTTGAGTTGAGTGAAGAGAACAGGAAGTGAGAGGAGGTTTTTAGAGTGGAGGAGAGAGGGGATTTCTAAATATAAAATTCATTAATTTATTATTTCCCCTGAAGACAAGGAATATTGAGTCTTCATTGACCAGTAATTTTAATATTATTATTTTATCTAGAACCTATTGGGCTTTCATCACTTGTGATGTCATGAATATTGTATTTAACTAATATACGGTATTTTAATGTATTTCACTATTCATAACAAATTCATGTATTTCAGAAAAATCAAAAAAATTCACACCAACCATTTTTTGATGTGTATAATCCAAAAATGAAGTCCATTTTCTAAAAATAAATTTTTAGATATGATTAATTTAATATTTAATTAAATTCATAATTTATTCTAAAAACAACAGTTTTAAATCATTCTTTTACTTATTCCAAAGTATAGGTATATCGTACTCTCACTTGAATATTATTTATATACTATCATAGGTAAGGTTACTATTAATTAGGGTATATCACTATTCATAAGGGTGTGTTACTATTCATGAGGGTAGGTTACTATTCACCAAAAATTATGTTTTCCGTATTAGTCTCCATATAACTTACTGATTTCAACCGTGTATGTCAGATTTTCGAAATTCACATCAAATAAGTGAAATACATATGTTTTAAGTGTCACATAAAACTTAGTAGTTAATTTTGTTATGATTTTTTATTATTATGACATATTTATATGAAAGGAATTTCCATTGAAAAAGATTGGGTCGTTACATTCTTCCCCCCTTCAGAAATTTCACCTTCAAAATTTCATTTTACAAACTAGGCCAAAAATAGATGGGGGTACTTTTCCTTCATTACATCCTCCAGTTCCCATGTTTCCTCTTCGTACTTATGGTTTCTCTATTGTGCCTTGAACAGATGAGTAGTCTTGTTGCATTGAGCATTGTCTCTACGATCCAAAATTTTAATTGGATTCTCCTCATTGTAAAGATCATCCTCCAACTGTACCACCTCTGAAGAGAGTGCCTGTGAAGGGTCTGGTCTGTACTTCCTTAAGAGAGATATATGAAATTCATCATTTACTTTCTACTTGGGAGTAGGAAGTGCCAGTTGATAGGCGAC
Source organism: Viscum album (assembly GCA_963277665.1). Lineage (NCBI taxonomy): Eukaryota > Viridiplantae > Streptophyta > Magnoliopsida > Santalales > Viscaceae > Viscum > Viscum album. The sequence goes on from OY728152.1 coordinate 2,007,344,487, forward strand.
AACTCCTACTCGATCAAGGATCTCGTAGGGGCCGATATACCTGGGACTTAGATTTCTTTTGTTTTCAAACCTAATAGAACTTATTATATGATGGTGTGCGTAGAAATACTAGTTCTATAAATATGAATTCAATGTATCATTGATGGTTATCTGAATAACTCTTTTGTTGACTTTTGGCTACCATGATATGCTGCTAAATGGTTTTCACCTTCCCCACCATTTCTTCGACCATTGCAGGTCCTAGCAGCTTACGCTCACTGACTTCATCCCAACATGCTAGTATTCTGCCCCTTTTCCCATAAAGGTATTAATATGGTGTCATTCAGATGATTAAGTTGAAACTGTTGTTGTAGGAGAATTCACCTAGTGGAATATTTTGGTCCCATCCTCATTTGAATTACATAGAACATGATCCCAACTTGTCTTCCAGTGTTTGAATAGACCGCTCAGATTGGCCATTAGTTTGAGGATGATAGGCCATACTGAAGTTCAGTTTAGTGCCTCGAGCATGTTGGAGACTTTTCCAAAACTTTGAGGTGAATCTAGGATCACAGTCAGATACAATATATAGTGGTACTCCATGCAGCCTTACCACTTCATTGATGTAAATCTGTGCATATTGATCCAATGAGAAGTCCTCTCTAATCCAGATTAAGGGAGCCATCTTGGAAAGACGATCCCCAATGACCCATATAGCATTTTTTCCTCTATATGTCCTTGGAAGACTAGTGACAAAGTCCATGGTAATGTTCTCCCACTTCCATGTTGGTATGGGTAGTGGTTGCATCATCCCCTTAGACTTTTTACTCTCAGCCTTCAGTTGTTGATATACCAAGAACATTAATATATATTTAGAAATCTCCCTTTTCATATTGTCCCACCAAATGTTTTCTCAGAGATCTCGAAACATCTTTGTGCTACCAGGGTGTATAGAAAAATTAGAGCTCTGAGCATCATCCAATAGTTCCTTCTTTAGCTCATGAATAGCAGGAACACAAATCATCTTCCCGAATTTAAAAACACCCCCTTCATATATGAAGTCAGTCAGGTTCCCATAATTTATAGGTTTAATTTTCTTTTGAGACTCATAATCATCACCCTGAGAACATTTTACCCTTTCCAATAAATAAGGATTGGCAACCATTTGAAAAGTATTGATGTGTTACCTTCCTTGATAATTCCCGCATCCATCTTTACTAGATCAATGAACAAAGGATCCCTTCCAACATTCATCTTGTTCAGAACTCCATGATCCATTATTGAAAAAGCATATGCTACCTTATTTTCCATCTCTGGGTGGTATTGTATTGTGCAATCATAATCTTTGAGTATCTCAATTCATATCCTTTGTCTCATGTTGAGTTCTTTCTGTGAGAATATATATATCAAAATATTACGATCTGTATATTTCTCACATTTTTTACATAGAGGTAATGTTTCAAAATCTTCAAAGAAAATATTACCACTGCTAACTCAAGATCATGAGTTAGATAGTTTAGTTCATTGATATTTAGCTACCTTGATGCATAGGTAATCGCTCGATCATTCTGCATAAGGACACAACCATGTCCTTTCTTGGATGCATCACTATAGATAACAAACCCATCATTCCCCAATGGTAGGGTTAGGATTATAGAATTCACTAATCTCCAATTAAATTATTCAAAACATTCTTCACATTCCTTTTTCCATAGGAACTTAACCCCTTTTCGTATGATCTTGGTCATTGGGTTGGCTAAACGGGCGATGTTCTGAACGAAATGCTGATAATAACCTGCTAAAACAATAAAACTATGTACCTCAGTTACGTTTTATAGAGTAGGGCATTCTTGAACAACCTTTGTCTTCATAGTATCTAAAAATATTCCATCCTTAGAGACAATTTTTCCTAGAAAGGAAACTGATTTGAGCCAAAAATCACAGTTGTTAAACTTCCCATATAATTTATTTCATCTAAGTGTCTTCAGAATAGTATGAAAGTGATTTTCATGATCATCGTAGATTTTAGATTATACCAGGATATCATCAATAAACACCACTTCAAATTCATCATGATAATCCTTGAAAACATTGTTCATTATATCAATAAAGATATATGGTGCATTAGTTAATCCAAAAGGCAATACTGTAAACTCATATTGACCATACCCGGATCGAAATGCTATTTTTGGATTGTCTTCCTTCTTCATAAGAAACTGATGATATCTAGATCAAAGATCCATCTTAGAAAAATATTGTGCTCCATGAAGTTGATCAAATAAATCAACAATTCATGGTAGATGATTCTTATTCATTATTCTAATAGCATTGATCTCCCTATAGTCAATGAAAAACCTCATAGACCCATCTTTCTTCTTAAAGAAAAGAACAGAGGAACCCCATGAAGAAACACTAGGGAAAATAAATCCTTTATCACTCAATTACTCTAGTTGTTTTTTCAGTTCCACTAACTTCATAGTGTCCATTCAGTAAGGGGTGTTTGATATGGGCCTTGATCCTGGAATTATGTCAATGGAAAACTAAATTTCCACTATGGAGAATGTCTAGGAAAATCCTCGGGAAAGACATTAACATATTGTTTCACAATAGGTATGTCCTGTATCTATATATTATTCTACTCAACCATATTGGTTTCATTCCCTTTCTCCCAATAATTGATTTTAGTAGAGCTATTGGGGGTGAATCTATATGAGAATCACATGGTGAGGTTTCTACTCTAAAAATAAGGGATTCTACACCATTATCGAAAATTGTAACTTCCTTCCTATTGGTATATATATTCAAATCATAATTTTAAATCCAATACATAATAAGAATTATATCATAGTGAACCAATGGAATGATAATAAGGATATAAAATAAAGCACATTTATGTGACATGAGGGGGACTAATCGATACTCCTTTGTTTCAATGATACATCCACTTTGAGTTTTGATGGATAACCCCTTTATTAAATCAAATTAGACATATATAATTTTAATGGAAATTTGTGAAGATATAAATGAAAGTGATGATACATAATCAAATAAAGTGTTAACTAAGTTTGAGTAAATGATTAATGAACCTTCCACCACATCATTCGGAACTTCAATATCAGTTATTGTGATCGCATAAGCTTGTCCCTACTCCATTTGCCTTTTCTGTTGCATATTTCCTTGATGCTTTGGTAAATCAATATCATAGTGTCCCATATCCCAAAAATTATATCATTGAATATTAATGGATTCTTTCTTCTCCTTGAAATCACCAGAAAGATGGCCTTTTTTACCACATTTTTAGCATATGACTTTTTCCTTTAAGAATGCACCAGGGTGATTCCTTCCACAATAATCACAGGGTGTAAATTCAACTCTTCCCTTCTTCTCTATTTCCTTATTTCCTTTCCTAGAGTCTTTAGCATCCCTCTTCTTTTCATTATTTCCCATAAAGTCATAATACTTAGACAATTATTTTTCTATCATGATAGCATATGAAATTATATCCTCGTAAGATGATAAACTTTGGGAGAACAGTGCCCGCTGGAGGAATGGATTTAGGCAATCAAATAATTGAACAATTTTGATCCTTGGATTTCATATGTAGTCTACAAAATTTTTTTCTTACATTGTGATGTTTTCATTGTACTTTGAAACATTCTTATCTTCCTTCTACCTCAGATTCAAAAAAATTCTCTCCATATCTTCCCTCTGTTCACGAGGAGAGTATTTCTCTTTGCTGATTTCCTTAAATTCCCTCCATTCCATATCCTATATTTCTTCCTCCTCATTGGTGTTTTGTATCAACGACCACAACTGATTTTCATATCCCGATAGATGATAAATTTCCATGATGTCTTTCTCTCTTTCATTACATCCCAAAGTGAGAAATATTTTCTTTAAGAAACATATCCACTACTCATCTATGGATGGGTTTGTTGTCCCATTGAATGATAGTGGATGTTGTCGCATAAATAGATCTAACATAGCTCCTCTGCATGGTGGATTCAGATGCTCCATATGGGTATGGTTATTATTCATAACCTGAGTATGTTTTCCTATTATAGTAATAAGTTGTGCATCACCGGTCACATCCCCAGATCCAACATCATTATCTTGAATCGGAGTTAAATCCCTACAGGGGACACGTGTGTTTGTTTTTTTTCATTCCTTCCACTATGCTCCATTTCTAGATAATTTCGTAGAATAGATTAGGTTTTGAATCCTAATGCATAATCTTAATATTAAAAAATACTTAGCACAAATTGAAATCCTCAGCATGATTAATCCCATAATCACAAAAATGGTTTCTTTGTGGAACATTTTACATTTAAATCCTTCATAATGTTTTTTAAAGAAAATTTGAATTATCCTAAGCATATCCCCCAGGAGTTTCATAACCAAGAGTGCAGCAAGACCTGTTGTCGTGCACCAGTTCCCATTCGAGTGTAACTCAAATTGATGTTTTCAAATTTTACCCCTAGATACATATGTGCCAGAACCGCCTCTACTTGCTCATATCCAGATAGGTATGTATTGATTAAAAGATCCAAATAATCTATTCTTTACCAAAATACTAGGTCGTTCATGTATGTTTATCTTCAAAAATATCATTGATACTCTTACCTAATCCACGTTTTTAAAATCGGGTATACATGTTTCTACTAAACTTCCTCTAATATCAACAATAAGGACCCGACCCCAATTGCTCGGAGCCGGTGCCTTATTGGCAAACATACAAGTAATAAGCATCTAGAAGGACCAATTAGTTAGTATATTTTGGAAACAAGATAAATAAATAAATTTATCATTACATCATTAAGGAAAATGAACCCTAATTTATTCCACTAGAAACGTCCATGACTCCTAGATTATGCTTGCAAGTCATTCATAATTTACTTCTTCATGTCTTGAGAAAATGAAACATAAAGAAGGGGTGAGATCAAATGCTCAGTAAGAGTATGAAATATAGCAGAAGATAATATAAACATTATACATGGTGAATAATTGAAAACACATGCCTTTAAAAATAAATTTGAGCATAAAATGGTAGGAATATAAGCTGAGTAAATATTGGGATAATATAACATAATCATTGGTATTCCACTAGTCAAATAACCACATGAAAATTCAATTACTAGCTTAATAATGAGGGAAGTGCATATGCTGGACATTCTAAAACATTTTTTCAAGGCCTCAGCCAAGATGCCTAATGATTAAGTCCTCAGCCAAAATCCATATATCACATTGGGAAAGGCCTCGGCCAATTCCAGGACTATTTGTCTCATGAGTCCTACTGATGCATCGAGGGGCTATAGTAGGCCCCAACCATCACATAATAAGTCAAATTAATCCCTAATATGAGTGGGTATCTTCATAAACTACAAAACACATTCATAATGAAACTATCATATAAAATGTAACTATCTTCCCCAATCATTAAACATAAAACACAAATCATTCCAAGTAATATGGTGAATGGTTTTAGGATAGATCATACACAATACATTTAGTCATAAACCATTAAATAAAATAAGGTAGATAAATTCATAAATGATTGAAATAAATAATACATAATAATCAACAAGAGTGTTGAATCAAATGAAAATATTCTTATAAAATAATTAAGCAATCTTCAGATAAATATGATTTCATTTTGAAAAGAAGATTTATTTTGGAAAAAACATTGTATAAAACTAGAAGTGAAGTAATATAGTATTTTCATAATAAAATGAGTGATTTTATAATGATAACAGTTTACAAAAATAGATTATCGAGTGCCCTAGAAAATACACATGAATTTGAGACATTCCCTTGAATCAGGCTTGTATTTTGGAGAAAATTTTGAATGTTCATTTTAAAACATTTTACTATCCATAAAATAAGGAAGGGTTCAAGTTGGTAAACATATATATATATATTACTCACAAAAAATTTATGTGGAGTACATAACAATACATAAGATCATTATTGAGGAAACTAGATAATGAACGTAATCTGAATGAAAATGGATGTTTGGGTGAAAAAACCATTACCTTAAGTTTGAATTTGTTCTGCTCTTGAATTGAAGCTCCTGGAATATGAAATTTTACTTATTAATAACTAATTTCAGAACCTATTAGACATGTATTTAGTTTTCCCTAATTCTGTTGAGTTCATTTTGGCCCTTATTGATAAGTTATTATATTGAATTCCGTCGTTCAGTAGCGTTTGTTTCCTTTATTTTCTTAATCGGTTCACTTGTTCTTAAGTAATGGAGCTCATGTAAATCTCCAGAATTGAATTAAAATAATATTTATGATCATAAATTGGTGTTATTGTTAATTTAAATAACTTGGTAACATGACATGAGGATTAATTCTTTTAAATAACTTTAATGATAACTGTTTCGGTTAATTTGAAGGTTTTGATTACAACAAACTCATTTTTCTTTATTACCTAATACCATTTGTACAAAAGGATTAAAAAATCTTACATATGTTATATTACATATATAATAATCTGCATCAACCATAAAAAGAATGGTTTCATGACCGTAATTGATAATGATAATATAAATCAAAACCCCTCGTCCTTGAATGTGGAAAAATTGTCACATCTCAGATGGTGATCTTGCTACTAGTATAAAAGATGGTAAAAGGGAAAGATAATGATAACTTATTCTAATATAATGAAAACATTCCATTACATATATGGTACTGTATTCATCAAAAAAATTGTATAAATAGGGGAAGGATAAAAAGAAAAAAAATGAACATCGAAGGAAAGATAATGAATTGAAAATAGGAATTTACCTCTTGAACCAAACTTCCTTGAAAACTTTTTTAAGGGATAGGTTTTTGTCTTTTTATGAGACCAAGGATTTCTGGAAGTGGGAGATGAGGTTTCTTGGGTATTTGGATAGAATTTTGAGAAGGCACATGTAAGAACCTAGTTTTTGGGTATAAAATACTTTGGAATATTCTTTATATTATTCCATAGCAGCGCCCTCAGACGGCGTGCGATTCCGAGCCCCAGAGTGGCCGGAATTAAATTTTCAGTGCGTTTAAACTGGACACTCCAAATAAATCGGATAACTCCTAAACGGTGTTTTGGACCAGAGACTAGGAAGTGGGTCACCCGACGACTCTTGAGGGTTTACCCTCCAGCAAGGCTGGGCAGTGGGTTGCTCGTCGTCTTGATTCAGGTCTACCCTCCAGCAGGGATGGGTAGTGGGTCGCTTGTCGACTTGTTCTGGGTTTACCCTCCAGCAGGGCTGGGCAGTGGGTCACCCGTCGGGTTCTTCCAAGTTTACCCTCTAGTAGGGCTTGGCAGTGGGTCACATGTCGGCTTATCCCAGGTCTACCCTCCAGCAGGGCTGGGCAGTGGGTCACCCGATATCTTATTATGTTTTACCCTCTAGCAGGGCTGGGCAGTGGGTCACCCGTTGGATTTTTAGACTCAGTCTTTTCTACTAGGCTATTCTGTGGATTTTCTCCATGTCAATCAGAGTGGGACACTTGGTTTTACGGGCCAGTGAGGTGAAAACTTGACATTGAAAAGACCTCTTGACGGCAGGGCAGTGACGAGGTGTGGTTCGAATTTCTCCATAACTCTCAAGTTCGAGGGGCACATTCTCCACCGAGATGTGTACTTGTGATGCGACCTAAGACTGTGTGGGCGAGTCAGTGCCGCCCAAAGCGGATAGTGTTGAGGTCTGGTGATTTTAACCCCTTGACTTTAGCAGAGCATAGGAGATCGGTAGCTTGGACTGCGTACGGTGGTCGGAGTCAGGTTCCAGGTGGGGGACCCTTCCAGCTGTTTTCCTTTTGTTTACCTGTTGCCGGGTTGTGGCACCTTTTCGGGTTGGGCGCGTGTTTTCCCCCTTTTCTTTTTCAGTTAATTTCAGCACATTCTTTGTACAGTTGGTGTTCGATTCACTTTTGTGGTTTCTATATATAGTAGTTGCACATTACTCTGCTTTTCTTTTCTTTTACTCTGCTCTTTTGCATTGAGTGGGCCACGTGTGTGTGTATAGGTACTTAGGAAAAGGCCTCCCCGAGGGGTTTAGCCTTTGGCACTTGTCGCCAGCCTTTGTCTTATGAAGGCGGGCTTGGGGTATTTACGGCTCGATCCCAGGTCGGGTCGGGTCATGATAAAGTGGTATTAGAGGTGGTTCGTTCCTTGGGACGTTGTTCGGACGTCCCTAAAAATGAATTGGTTGGGATTTAGGGCAACAGAGTTAATGTGTCTCGAGAGCGGAACTCAGGCCAGGGAGTCCAGTGATGGTGCGGTGGCTGACGTATCTATTCACCTGAACCTTGAAAACACGCTTTTCGACTCGGCATGCTGAGAAACTTTTTGCAGGGAAAATTATTTTGTGCATCACATAGGATTGAGTCTTTTATTTTCATTCTTGAGTAAGTTCCCCATTATTGTTATTGTTATATACATATATTCTCATTTGACCGTGGCACTCCTTGATAATATTCAGGATGTATCTGCGAAGACAGCCAGCCAGGATACCATCTTTGGTTCGTGATGACGACCCTTTGAGCTACGAGGCCTCAATCCAGGACCCATCATACGAGCCCCTTTCTCCGGGTGGGCCGGTAGTAGCACCCCCACATGGTGAGCAGCAGACAGTTTCAGCAGAGCAGAATGAGCTTAAGCGCAGGTTGAGCGCGCTCCGCGAGTTCTAGTGGTAAAGACCACTGGGGTTTAGTGGTGATGTAGACCCTCAGAAGTCAGAGGTTTGGCTTGAGATAGTGGTTCAACTTTTCAGGCTTGTGTAGACGCCGATAGATCTTATGGTGGCTTTGGCTGCCAACCTTTTCTACGGAGCAGCTTGGCATTGGTGGAGTCCGGTGACTCAGTTTTTTGATGAGTCATCACTTTCATGGGGAGACATTTGGTTGTTGTTTCGTGTGGAGTTTTTCCCCTCCTTCTTATGATCCTTTCGGATTCATGAGCCCCCGCAGTTTCAGCCGAGTGGGATGATGGTGTCCGAGTACGCAGCTAGTTTCGCAGACCATGCACGTTTTTACCTGGACTTGGTCCATGGTGATAACATTCGAGCGTGGAAGTTCAAGCAGGGTCTCCGTAGAGATATCCATGTTTTCATAGTACCCTTGGTCATTTCCACATATGTCTGGGTGCTAGAGCAGGTGCTGGGGATAGAGGGCTTCCTATCGCGTTCTACAGTCGGTGGTGGCAGCAGGCTCGACATAGCCGAGACGACTGCCGCAGCTAGCAGGTGTCGGAAAGCAGAACCTTGACGCAGGTGGCTTTCTGACAACCGGACTCAGGGGTGTGTTCATACACCACAGTGGCGTCGCGGGGCACTAGTTCAACCCAGAGAGCACATGTGCTATGCTTGCGACGGGAAAGGTCACTTGGCATGGGATGGCCCGACCAGGCACGCTGAGAATATCGGGCAGGCAGCAGGTCCACCACCACGAAAGAGGCAGCGTCATGATCGTATTAGTGCCAAAGGAGGTGGTGCTAGCTGAGGAGTGGGAGGATCTAGTAGTGGGGGATGGCCTTACGTGGTCATCCCATCACCACTAGGCGGTCTAAGTCAGGCTCCGGGAGCTGACAGTTCAGACCACAGACAGCCACGAGCTTTGGATGTCTATGATCCTGTAGAGAATGTGGTGGTAGTAGGTATGCTCTACGGCTCTTCTTCTACTTCTTGCAGTAGAATTGTTAGACTTTGTGTGTGGAATGATTTTTATTCCTCCTCCTTTTTTTGGGTTTTTACCAGGGTGGCGGGGGGCGTCGGTGTAACCATGTGTTGTTAAGGTACAAGGCATATGACCTTTCTCTTTATTCTATGGTGTTGACTCCTTCTCTTCCGAGCATGTAAGAGGGTCTTGGTAGTGGGACATAGACTGTGAAACCTTGTGTGACCAGATATCCTTGGGTGATTCACCATATGGATATTCTGAAGGAGGGAATCATCGGGCTTTGTCCCAGGTCCAAACGGTGATTCCATTCGCGGCATGTGACGTAGAGGTTCGATCGGGGAGGAGGGATACCCCCGAGGTCCTTTGGATCGTTTGAGAACATGTGAAGGGATGGCAACGTTCCCTACCGCCTTGCCCTAACCCCAAAGGCTGGTTTGGGTGCATGATGTATCCCACGTGACTCACCCAAGAAGAAGTGTTCATGATCCTATGCACGACATTAGAGAGGGCAGAACTCAGGTGAACAGATCAAACCCTTTGGTCTATGTGCAGTGATGCGGGATTGTGCAAGAGTTCTTCTGGGTATGGGAGAGCCAGGTGTGGGCTTAGTACCCTGAGTTGTTCCCTGATTTTTCTTTTTAGGGACGAAAATAATGAAGGAAGTAATGATGTAAGAACCTAGTTTTTGGATATAAAAGTCTTTGTAATATCTTGATATTATTCCATAGGAGCTCCATCAGACGGCGTACGATTCCGAGCCCCGGAGTGGCCGAAATTAAACATTCAGTGCGTTCACACTGGACACTCCAAATAAATGGGATAACTCCTAAATGGTGTCTCGGATCAGAGACTAGGTAGTGGGTCACCTGATGACTCTTTAGGTTCTACCCTTCAGCAGGGATGGGCAGTGAGTCGCCGGTCGACTTGTTCCGGGTTTACCCTCCAGCAGGGCTAGGCAGTGGGTCACCCGTCGGCTTCTTCTAGGTCTTCCCTCTAGCAGGGCTGGGAAGTGGGTCGCCTTTCGGCTTATTCTAGGTCTACCCTTCAGCAGGGTTGGTCAGTGGGTCACCTGATGATGTATTGGGGTTTACCCTCTAGCAGGGTTGGGCAGTGGGTCACCCGTTGTCTTTTTAGACTTAGTCTTTTCTATTAGGCTAGTCTGTGGCTTTTCTCGAGGACTATCGGAGTGGGACCCTTGGTTTTACTGGTTAGTGAAGTGACATCTTGACTTTGAGAAGACCTCTCGACTGTAGGACAGTGACGAGGTGTGCTTTGACTTTCCCCAAAACTCTCAAGTACGAGGGGAACATTCTCCACCGAGACGCTTCCTTGTGACGCGGCCTAAAACCGTGCGGGCGAGACAGTGCGGCCCAAAGCAGATAGTGTCGAGGTGCAGTGATATGAACTCCTTTACTTCAGTGGAGCTTCAGATATATGGATCTTGGACCACATACGGTGGTCGGATTCGGGTTCCTGGTGGGGGACCCTTCCAGTTGTTTTTTTATTTACCTGTTGTCGGGTTGTGGCACCTTTTCGGGTTGGGCGCGTGTTTTCCCCTTTCCCTTTTCAGTTACTTCAAGCACTTGATTTGTATTGTTAAAGGTCAATGCACTTTTGTGGTTTCTATATATATATCAGTTTCACTTTACTCTGCTTGTCTTTTCTTTTACTCTGCACTTCTACACTGAGTGGGCTACGTGTGTGTGTACAGGTACTCAGGCAAAGGCTTCCCCGAGTGGTTTATCCTTTGGCGCTTATCACCAGCCCCTGGCCTATGGAGGCGGGCTTGGGGTTGTTGCGGCTTGAGCTCGGGTAGGGTCGGGTCGTGACAACACAAGGCTTGAGAGGAGTGAAGGGAAAATGGAGAGAGACGGGGTTTTATAGTGGAGGAGAGAGGGGATTTCTTAATATAAAATTCATTAATTTATTATTAAACCACAAGACAAGGAATAGTGTGTCTTCCATGATCAAGAAAGGTAATTTTATTATTTTATCCAGAACCAATTTGGCTTGCATCACTTGTGATTTCATGAATAGTGTATTTAACTGATATACTGTATTTTAAAGTATTTCACTATTCATAAAAAAATCAAGTATTTCAAAAAAATCCTCAAATTTCACCCCAAGAATTTTTCGATGTGTAGAATCCAAAAATGAATTTTATTTTTCAAAAATAATTTTCTATATATGACTAATTTAATATTTAATTAAAATCATAATTTATTTTAAAAACAATAGTTTTAAAACATTCTTTTACTTATTTCAGGGCATAGGTATATCATAACTTCACTTGAATATTATTTTTATACTATCATAAGTAAGGTTACTATTCATTAGGGTATATCACTATTCATAAGGGTATGCTACTATTCATAAGGGTAGGTTACTATTCAAAAAAAATAAGTTTTTCTCAGTGGTCTCCAAATAACTTACTAGTCTCAAACGTGTATGTCAGATTTTTAAAATTCACATCACATAAGTGAGAAAGTGATTTTTTAAGAGTCACATAGAACATAGTAGTTAATTATTTTGTTATCTCATGTGATAATGACATATTTATAAGAAAGGAATTTTCATTGAAAAATATTGGGTAGTTACACATGTTTTATAACTATTATGCTGAAAAATTCACTTCTCAAAATTTCACCCTTCTCCTCAACAAATTACCTTTTATTTTGTTTAGGTAAATATAAAAATGACTTTATATTATATTTGTATTCACAAAGATGTAAAATAACTTATTTTATTTTTTAATGGACATACATAAAGCCTACATTCACTTTCATTGGATTACAAATGACATAAAAATCTTATTTTTATGTACTTTTTAAAAGCCCATGATTTTTATGTGAAACCCATTTCTTTTATTCTAAAATGGTATTTATAAAATATTTTATTATGATCTATGTGTATCACATTAATTAATATATAAGAACCGTGGAACCTAATAGTTATCTCATCCATTGGGTAATGAATTTAATCTCTACAGATAACATGTTTCATGATACCTTCTCGAACAACCTTGGAAATTTTTATGAAACCTCATTTAAAAACATTGGTGATATGACTATGAGTTTACAATATAAATTATGTAGCCACATGTAAATTTTTTTTTTATTTTTTTTTTGTTTTTTGATATTCCACATGTTCTCTTGTTTATTACTTAATGATATTCCTCATGTTCTTATTGATTTTCCTCAAGACCACATGTAAATTGTTTCCCTTACTCTTCCTTACTGTGACATATGCTCTCCTTTTCCTTTGATCATTTCAGATATGTTATGAGATAATGTAAATATACTTAAGAGGGAACTATGATGAATCCTTTAAATTTTATTATATTTTTTTAAAAAAAATCTTGTATTATGTACATTTTTTAGAAAAAACTAAACATCAAAAGATCATATGTTTTTTATAATATAAATAAAAAGATACATAAAAAATTTGGGATTTCATATATTCTTGAAAATTCCCTGTTAAATTGCAAGAATTTTGACTATAGTTCTAGGCTAGACAGTCCGAGGAGTGTACTCGTCATGCTTTTTTCACTAGTCCTCTCCTTTTGAGTAGGTCCGACTATTCTCCATTTTTTTGTGGGATTTAATTTTTTTCAATTTTAGCACATTCTATCACAATAATACTATAATGTGGTATATATGTATGCATACATTTGTATATTCGTTTTCTCTATTATCTCTTCACAGTAGCATGCATATGGATGTTGGTACATGTGTATAGGTACCTTAGGCTAAGCCATCCCATGTGTCTAGTATTCCTTCTCTAGGGTAGTCACAAAACCCTAGACTATTGGAGGTGAGATTAGGGTAGTGGAGGCTCATCCTTCTATTAGATATGTAGACCCTAGTCGTTTTAGTCATTATAGAGTGGTATTAGAGTAAGTCCTTCCCCAATACATGAGTGTTACGAGTTGTCTAGTTTTGAGATATTTTAGGATACATTGTGATAGTGTTAAAGAATTTTTAATTTGGATTTTAGATGAGGGACCCAAGTATTGGTGTGGAAGATAACATATCCATTCACTAGGACTCAGATCACCTTCTTGTTGTATCCTATCATTCAGAAACTGGTTGTAGGGAAAAAATTGGTAGATTAATAATATAGGACTAAGTTGTGTTTTATATTCCCTTCTTTAGTCAGTTGTCCATATATACTCATTGATCATTTTACAAATTGATATATTTCAGTTTTTTTCCATGATGATGGCTTTTGAGGTTCCCAAATATGGGTTTTGGTTATGACTTGATGAGTGATGAGGTCTTCTTGTAGCGAACTAGACATGAGGATAGTTTATGTCTGAGTGGACTGATGGTATGGATTCCACCCATTGAAAATTGTGTAGATCCACCTTTGAGGGCTCATGTGGATGATTCATGTCAGACAGATCCCTGAATATATTTAATGGTTCTAGATGATGATACATATGGATTGAGAATATATCATGGGATTTCATGGTAGGGTTTTCCTATGGTTCATGTAGAGCACGACCAGTAGACTCCAGGTGTACGACATAAGAGGCATCACCGTTTTAAGAGACCTCAGTGACAGCTGGATATTTTGGGTCTCATGTGTTGATATGATTATGATGGCTATTGAAATATCACACAGGAGTTTCCTAATCATTTTTATACTGTTAGATATATGGTCAATGGACCACTAAAGTAGAAGCTATTGTTTCAGCATGGAAATGTATAGGGAATAAGACGTGGCGTAGATACTAGAGGAGTATCAGAATGTTGTTTGTGATTTTATCTAATTCCACCACCATGAACCTTAGGTTTTATGTACTAGGATTAGGGTTCTCAAGATTATGAACATAGTAGGTTGAATGTTCTGGAGGGTTTTGGCCCCAATTATATGGGAGAGGTTGGAGGTTAGATATGTATCCTTTCAACAACTATAATATAATTGTTAGATAAAAGTGCGAGATATCTTTTCCCCATTCCAATTAATGAATTATATTTAATTATAGTGATACAGGGATTCCGTGGAGTTTTATTTTAGTGTTGTTTGGTGTGTATTTGGACTCACAAGAAAGATGGATTCTTACCCCACTATGACTAGATCTTATGACATGATAAAACACCATATGTGTGAGTCAGTTCCACTCAAATCATATAGTTTTTTTGTTTTGCTTGATGATTCAATTTTACATGTCTTTTTGGGCAATTTTTCTTTCTTATAGTGTAAGTACAGGTCCTAATTGAGACTGATAGGTCAAGAAATGGGAAGGAACAAGATTCAGGTAGAACAAACATCTAGCCCCGAGGCTCAAGTGTGTTTTTTATTATGAAATTTAATTAATATGCCTCAGATATTGTTTTTGAAAATTCATGATCCACTTTTCCAATGATTAGTACCTTTCTAATACTTAGTGACACCATAGGACCCATTTTAACTCGAACATTATGTTTGAGGGATTCCATAGGGTTTTGTGATATGAATGTATAGGATTTTTAAGACCCAATGTGTTCACTTAGTAAGCCTTTTGTTTTTCACCTAAGAGGCAGAGGAGTTTATTTGTTCAATTTATGGATGATGTTTCCTGGTACAGGTTGATATGAGAGAGTATTTCCCACACTTGAAATATTATTTCATTATTTACAAAAGGATTGGGAAAATATTTTTCTCATTGTTTGTCCTTTAGATAACTTATTATAGGCTCCAGGTAAAATTGGGGTTTTTTTGGGTTTATGGTGATACATTTTGGCACGTTAGATACTATCGCGGTTTTTGAGACTGATGGGAAAGATGAATAATTATTTTTTTATTGGTTCGAATGTACCTTGGGATGAGATATAGAATGTGATTGAAATAATGTTCTTTGTCTGCTATTGGAGAGTGATGTTTTAGAGTATTTAACTTCTTTTAGTAGACCTTTGTAGATGTTGTTAGTTCAATATTTTCTCTAGTTTTAGTATCTATTTTCAAGGTCTTGCTTGACTTAATGTCTATAAGACATGATCTTTATGGATTTATAAAGGATTGGATCATTTGACCCAATGAGGATTGATGATAAATCTAGCCATGCGGTATGATAGGTTGTTGAGGAGGTTCATTTTTCCAAGTATGACTCTTAAGAGGGGTGGTTGCACCATATACAAGACCATTTTGGTTCAGGAAAACATGCTTCAGGTTTTCTTGTTGGAAGAGTGCAGTTTTTAAAAGGGAATATAAAAAATTCTTGGTTATATCATTTTCTCGATCAGTTTAATTTGGTTCCGTACTTCTAGAACCCAAGGAAGTTTTTCAGAAAAGATGATTGGTGTTTGGCATGTTGTCATACTCGATCGGACAAGTTCATTATTTATAGAATGATATCAACCTATTTTAAGATGGTGGGTGAATGTGAGGTAGAAATTATGAGGTACTATGTGGTGATTGTAAGTCATTAAGTTAATACCCTTTATTGGCTTCTGGTTCCCTAGTTTTGTGTTTAATGACAAAAAAACATTCTTGATAGATTAATGGTCTTAGAGATCTATAAGAGAGTCTATTTTTGTTCCTTATTGCTTTGATTTTTCATTTTAAGAGGAAAATATTTTAAGGTGCGGTGAGTGTAGTGAATCTGGTTTTCTCATATAAAACTTTTGAATATTTTTAGGAATATTTCCAAATCCAGGTGCTGAGTCGACACAAGATTCTATTTTCCGAAGATCCTCAGAGTTGTTGTGTGAAAAATATAAAATATATTTTACCACGTGAGCGTAGTATTTGAAAAACTATGAAATAACACCCAAGTGGAGCCTCGATTTTGAAATATAAGGTCATAGTTGAGTATAAATGTAGGTTTTTCCAAAGGGTGGCAAAAATTTTATTAGTATCGAATCTCGGTCAAGGGTGAGAGGTGTTTGGATATTGAGTGCAGGTCATTAATATAATTATATAAATTAATAATCCCCTAGCTCAATGTGTTTCACACATGGTATAAGGGTGAGGATTATTTATTCCTAGGGTGATGGAAGATCCATGGATGAATCATATATAAATAGAGCTATAGATATTTGACATTGATAGATATTTCCCTAGGATCATGGGGTTGTGGCTTCAGAGTGTGGATCTAGATCTGAAGCTTCAATGTTTTTTATTAGGTATGCTGATTTATGAGATTTATGTACTAACCACATTTAAATTTATTTTTATGCTTTTCTATCATTATTTGATTTCTAGGGACCCCATAAGGGTCGATCTATAGTTTTCAGGTGAATATTAGGGGATTCGGGTGTCTCAATGGAAATTCATGCATGAATTACTTATCACATGGATTGTAGTTCAATTGAATAAACCATGTTTTCTTCCCATTTGTAAAAGATGATCTTTCGGTACTGCTTTCCATGTATTAAAGTTACATGCCATGTAGTGAGCTAGTTTATGAGACCAATGCACAGGGATGGATATGTCATTTTCGGAGACATGGCCATGTGAGAGTACACGACCCAAAACAGGGGAACACATTGAGTTACATGGGCATGACAAAGGTACACATGCTATTTTCTAGATAATAGGAATATATTCTTCACTGAGGGTACACATCTTGGGTGGTTACATGGACTTCCAACTGCATATGGGAAAGAGCCAATGGGTTTAGGTGAGGTCAGAGGCCATGTTAAATAGGGAACACTCAATGTATTAATTTTTATATATTCTTTGCACCATCATGGTACACGACATGAAGATAGATTCAAGTGATATTCCATATATTCTAGTAATATGCAGAGTTATTCACTATAAGTTGTAACCCATCATGCATCTCCTTCTTCTAGACTCATATGAAGGCCCTCGAGTATCCTATCTTGATTAGTTTACCACATAGGATGTGGTGGTGTCCATAGTTTTGGAATTTGAGATGTGACCTGAGGAGACATGAAGGCTCACATAAGTTAGAGTGATTTAGACCAGCAGTGATTGAGTGAGTACAGTTGGCCTTTTCCAATGAGGGTTCAATGTGGTAACACATTCATACCAAATTATTATGACCCCTCCATGGATTGAAAAATATTATACAGTGTTTGTGTGTTCCCATATTCTATAGTTTTATCTCTCGATCTACATTGACTACATACTCAGCAGTTTGGGGAATGTACCTCTATTTGAGCACCCTAGAAATATTTATATCCTTTGAATTTCCCTTGGTCGGGTTTTTTGAATCAGCATGAGAAATATTTACTCATGCGTCAATCATATTCCCATGAGGATGTTTCTAGTGGGGGATTGATCCTCGAGTGGGAATTGGTTGCAAATACCCTATATGTGTAACAAGAAATAATATTTCTGATGATGTAGTAGCCTGATGGATTGTGATTTTTAGTTGGAAACTCTTAGTTTACTTTGGAATTCTTCTATGGTTATTTTCGAAAGGAGTTTTTTAATCATTATGACTAACTCTACATAGCTTTGATCCTCTTCTTACATAGTTGTTTTAATTTGAGTTTTTAGTGTGACACCCCTTTCCATGATCAATGGTTCATCTAGATATTATACTTACCCCAAATAGTACTTGGAGTGATCCCCTACTAGACTTTTGGATAACTATTATGTCACTAGGTGACATTATCTATGGATATGTCTAACTTGAGTGCCCTCTTAGATCGATACCACCATATATGGAAGGGGTGATCCATAATTTTAGTGATTCCCAATGAGTGATAAATTGATTTTCTTCTATGATTATGGAGGTTTAATATGGATTGAAATCTATAATTTGAGTTCTAGGTGGGATGGATGTGTTGTGATGTAGGATTCTAAATTCTTGATGAGTGACATCTCACATTTGAGTCCCATCTAGGATGGTTAAGCTAGTGTTGTGTGTACTCCAAGATGAGCGATATGTAGGAACCTAAAGTTGGTTGACATGGATTACTGTATGGTTTGGGCCTTGAGACATGGGAGTCTATTGTGAGCATATCAGGTGATATTCTAGGAGACCTTGTAGTGTGTTCCATCTTTCATTAAATTCCAATGTGTCATATGATAACTAGTCTTTCAAATCATAATAGTGTTGATATGGAGTTCTCTCTCTCTCATGGTTTTACTCATCTGGATCGTGGTCGATAAAACTAATGCCTATTAAATTATATCGTTTATTTTGGGGGTTTAAGGAATATAATGGGATTTTTTAAACTCACCCATGCAATGGATTTGTACAGACATGTTTTTTCTTGTGAATACTATACGTATTCTAGAACTTCCCTTAGTGGACCATGAGTGGCTGGAGCATAGTTTCTGGACAGATAGTTAGAGGAGTGTACCAGATGTCATTTATTAAATATTTATATCATTCTAAGAAGGTTGGACACTTCTAAACATTTCTTTTGGTGGGATTTATTTTCCACATTTTTATCACTTCCAAGAACTAATTTAGTCTGATTTGGAATATATATATATATATGAAAGCCTGTTTTAATTACTTTTCTTTTTATCTCTTCTCTATTTCATGGAGATGGATGTAAGTGCATGTATTTAGGTACCTTATTCTAAGGCCTACTATGTGTATGATATTCCATATTAGTGAAATTATCATGTCTATGTCTTATTGGATGGTGGATTGGGGTAGTGGAGGCTTGACCATCCCCCATCTAGGTGGGGTCCCAAGTAGTAAGGTCATTACAAATCCATTGAACTTTTCAATATTTATTTGAGTTTTTTGTGTTCATCAATGATGACATGTTTTCCATTTTTTCTTGAATCCATTTTGATAACATGAAGGTGAGATAACATTATGTTTTACTCATAAAAATAAATGTTAATGAATTTCTTATAGAATGTTATTTGTTCATGAAATTATTACTTCTATACATTTATTCATACTCCCTTATAATTTTACAATGTTGTTTGATGTTTGAAATTCCCTTAAATGTATCGCTATATATCATAATGAATGCCACACAATCAAAACAAAAAAATTAACTCAAATTGTCTTTATACTTTATGAAAACATGGTATCATAAATTTTTGATGTGTAGGAATTATCAAAAAATCAATCAGATACTCAGTGTGGTAAGAATGACCCAAAGTTCATGTTTTACACTTAAAGTGAAATTTTAGTCTAAAACAATTACCAAATATCCCAAGATGATTATTATACTATATTCTTATTTCTATGAAATGATTAATAATTTATTTCTGACATATAGGAATTTACATTAAGTTAATCCAACAAACGGTATGGCTGATAAGACCCAAAGTTCTACATTTTATTTCAAATTTTCATTTTAGTTCAATGAATTCATTCCATACTAAAAAATGGGAAAATGCATCTTTATTGTCTATATACATTAGAAATAAAATTAATAAATAATTTTTTATGTGTATAATTCAACCTCATGTCAATTCGACACATGTTGGGCCCATTATGACTGAATGTGTACATTTTAAATATAAAAATCACCTTTTAGTTCAAAACATGCACCAATCATTGAATTACATTAAAAGCCACTCAGAGTACAGCAATAAATTATTGTATGGTCCATAATTTAGTTATACAATGAAATAATTAACCACACCTCAATATGGAACATGTTGTACATGGAATGACTCAAATTGCATGTTTTCAAAATAAAAGTGACATTTCAGTAAAAATGTAAATACCTCACAGAATACAATGGAAAATCACATGATTATCATTATAATTTAGTTATAAATCCATAAATTATTTTTTATGTGTGTTAATTAGACACATATCTATTAGAAACGTAATGTGGCATATATGACTGAATGTTTTTTATTTAAAATCAACATTTTTTTTTAAAAACATCATATATACTAAAAAAATATAAATTTTTTTTATAGCTTATGATAAATATCCATAAATTATTTGTGACATATAGGAATAAATCCCACAACAATTTGACACTTTTTGTGTCTCATATGGCATAAAGTGCATTTTTTATGTTTAAAAGTTACATTTTAAATCAAAATATGGGTCACACATTTAAAAAAAAGTGTAGTTACGACATATTATTACCTTTATTGGGTATGCTTTCCACGTTTTCAAAGTTCAAATACTATTAAAAATCCTTTTATGTGATTTTATAGGTTTACTACAGACTGCAGAATATGTACACGCCATGTGCCTAAAGTACACATCATGTACTTGGTGTTGGTTGCATGTCATGAAATAATAGTTCATGATGTGAGTATGTTCATCTATTGTACCTTAGTAACACATTGTGTAGGGTTTAAATGTCTTTTTTTTAATTTGAGGAAACATGTTTTTCAGTGTAACTTATCTAGCATGGACTACACGTCGTGACCCAGGGGTACACATCATGATCTATCCAGCATCCACTATTAAAAAAAAAGATCGGAAGTTTAGCTATGTCCTTTTGTTTCTTATCATTGTGGCTCTCAACCTAGAGAAGTTCATCTTTATGTTTGAGGGACTCCACAACTTTCGGATCGAATAAAATGGCTTTGAATCTTCTTTATTCTTACGATTCAATTCCTGAGTAAGGGTTCTCCCTCATTAATTGAGTTTCTCTCATTCTTTACTCTTGGATTCTCAATGGATCACTTATTTGTTTTCTGTTATATTTCTTTTGATGTTGGATCTTGATATTATTTATAGATTCAAGGTCTCTATACCTTCTTTCTCTTTGACGGGTGTCATTTCGAGTGTCATTCTTCGGGAAAGTGGTAGGTGGTTCCATCCCAATTTTCAAAATTGATTACCATTATATTTCTTCAATTATTTCAATTTATGATTTAAATTCAAATGATCAATCTCTCTTTCAACTACTTTGATAATACCCAATTCCGTTGAATTGGGATATTTTAAATAGTTTTGGTATAGAAATTTGAAAACCCCTTAATTCCATTGAATTAGTGTGGGTCTCAAAAAATTGAATTATTTAGATTGTTGAATTTAAATTGTGGATTTGATGGAAATATTTTCTATTTAATTTCTGAATTTAATTTTAAAAAGACATTCTGAAAAGGATGGAAATTGTTTTTGAATGAATTTAAAACATGTGAATTGCTTAAACTAATTTGATAAAAACCCCCAGTGGATATATCTTGTGAAAAGTTAAATTTTTGAATAAAACCTATTTTGGTTTTAAATAAATTTTTTTATTATTTTTGAAATGGAAGAATGGAATTGATTTTATTTTTAAGAAGTCTTAAAATTATTTCATCCATATTGTAAGAGTGCATCCATGCCTTAGGTTGTTAGTGAGTTATCTGGATACACTCGTCACTATGACAACATTCTAAAACCTACATGTGGCGGGTCACATCCCCAAAGGGTTGGTTATGAGTCTCATTTGGCAAGGGTCATAGTGAAGTTTGTATAGAATTTTTTCTAAGTACACATATAGATTGAGGAATCCTATAACTGATTAATTCTATCGTAACTTTTTTTAGTTGACCATGTTTCACATTTATTAATTTATATTTGAGATATAAATGTATGAAAATGTTTGTTTGAACTACTTTACATGCCTAATTAATTTATATAAACTATTTTATATAAACGTTTTACTTATTCTATTGTTTTAGAAATGTTCAATCTCTTGAAATGTAAATCATCTTCTTTGAATGTATTTTCCACCATTTTGAAAATGTATAGCATGTTTTGTTTAAATTTGAATTTATGTTTCCAAACATATTTGTTTTGAAAAATTTAAATCTTTTTATTTGATAATATTTATTTGGATTATATTGGGAATATTTGGTGGTATCCTACTAGGATTAGTCTCACACCTTACTTATCCCGTCAGGTGTTTATACACATTCTACTTCTTGGATCAAGAAAAAGGAAGGGATCTCATGGAGGTCGATCCAACTGTTGAGCTTTGGATAAGATGAGTTGTTATATTAAAGACATTTGGGTTTTTTCCAGAATCCATCAGTATTCAAAGGATCCACTGATTCTCAAAATGTTGAGGAATTATTGGGCTAGATAGAACATCTATTTGAGCTCTTGGAGATACTAGAAGAGGTCATAGTGATGTTTTCCACCTTTGTTATGGAGGGACCAAGTAGGAGATGGTGGGACACAATGGTGATCATAGGGAAGCAAGAGGGATTAATGTAAAAATACTTCATGGTTCTCTTAACCAATTAGTTCTATCTATATTAAATGGTGTTGTCCCAGATTGTAGAGTTTTTCAAACTTCAGAAGGATGATAAAACCATGACTGAGTATTCAAATATATTTGTTGAACTATTGCAGTTTACACCTAACATAGTATCTAATGAGGGGATAAATGATTTATGGTTTGAGTTGGGAATTCGATCAGATATCTATTCTCAGGTTTTCTTACTGAAGCTACCCACTTATTCTGAAGTGATCGATAGGGTGATGATGGTTCAGATAGACCTGGATAGAAATTCAAGTATGATGGGAGTTCCTTTTCCACATAGTGGAAGAAATGGTTCCTTTAAAGGGAAATGGAAGAATGGTGATCCTCATAGAAGTTATCGATGACAGAGTCATTACAGACTTCCAATAATCTAGGAGGAAGCAATTTAACATGCTACCAGTGTCGAAAGCAGGGACATTTTTTGAGGTTTTTTAAAAAGTCACCCAAGAACGTTTTCTCATGCAGACGTTCATGACACTTATATGGTTTTCACCATCCCTTGTATACTCTACATAGTGGGAAAAGATCCTCATCTCCCCTTAACACCTCTGGGGAATCAAATGTTTCACGTTTAAAATGGTTCCATACAAAGGCATCTGGAATGAAGCTTCGTCACGCAGTGGAAAAATCTTCATAAGAAGCAGTCACATATCCAACGATGATGAGAGGTACAATTACCATAGCCTCGTCATTATTGACTACTCTTTTTTTGATACGGGTGAATCTATCTCTCTTATTTCAACCCGTATTGTAAACCTCGATAATATTCCTATAGAGATACTATCGTGTGCAATAGATATTACAACAACCCATTGTATGAAGAGACAGTAGGGTCTTTGTAGTCCTTCTTGTGTCTCCTCTCCATTAGAAGTCGAGATAGCAAGGAGATTTCTAATTCTTGATTTGAAATATCTTAACATCGTATTTGGGATGGATTGAATTGTTTCCAATAAATCCCAAATTGATTGTTTCCTTCTATGGGTCTACATTAATATAGCTAGTGGTGTACCTCTTTGTTTAAGGAGAATGATACCTAAGGTCGAGCAGAGATGGATCTTCATATATATAGCTGGGGATCTTGATATGAGCGTTTTCTTTTGACCTTGAGTGAGATTCAATGGGTTGTGATCTTCCTTCTGTTGTCCCTGAGTTTTCTGATGTGTTCCCTTTGGATTTCATTGGTCATCCACCAATGAGAGAGGTTGAGTTTTCTATTGAATTAATGTATAGTACTCAAACGGTCTCTATCACCTTTAACCTCATAGAACTAGCTGATCTGAAAGAGTTGAAGTCCTAGTTAGATGATCTTCAAGAGAGGGCCTTATTGTTCCATGTGTATCACCTTGGGCAGTGTCAGTTCTCTATTCTAATAAGGTTCATGATTCCCTTCACTTATGTGTTGATTATCAAAATCTAAAACACATTAATATATATAATAAATATCTATCTTCATATATTAATGATCTATTTCATCATCTATATGGGGAGAAGTTGTTTGAAAATATAGTATTTTGTTCTGGTTACCATCGATTGAGGATAAAAGAATCTGACATTCATAAGACAACCATTCATAGCAGGTTTGGGCACTTCGTGTACCTTGTTATTCCCTATGATTGGACAAATGCTCCTTCTTTTTTTAATTCTTTAATGAACAATATTTTTCAGGAGTATATTCATACCTTTTTGGTAGACTTTATGGATGACATTCTTGTTTACTCAATGTCCGAGGAGGATCATGTGCAACTCTGGGGGTAGTTTTAAATCTATTAAGAAATCACTTCCTTTATGACAGGCATTCAATGTGTGATTTATGGATTCAAGAAGTGAATTTAATTGTACATGTGGTTTCTAAACACGGTGTATCAGGTGATTCTAGAAATTTAAAGGCTATTATGACGTGTGAGAAACCACTAAAAGTATTTGAGATCCCGAGAATCCTGGGAATATCTAGATATTACCATAGTTTCATGAAGGAATTCATGATGTTGGATTCACTGATGACTCCTATGACTCATATGGGGGGTGAAGTTTGTATGGGATGATAATTGTTAGAGATGTTTTGTAGAGATAAAATGTTTGTTGATTGTTGTGTCGGTGTTGACTCTTCGAGAATCTGAGTTAGGTTATGTTTTTTTCTTTATTCACCAGGTTCAGTATTGGGTTGTGTTCTTATGCAGGGAGATCATGTAGTAGCATATGAATCTCATCAGCTTCGGCCACATGAGAAGTACTATCCTACCCATGACCTGGATGTTGAAGATGTGATGCACATGCTTAAAAGTTGGCGACACTACCTATCTGTAGAATGGTTTATAATGTATTCATATCACAAAATCCTGAGTTATATCTTCTCTAAAAAAGATATGAATATTATTTAGAGGTTTTGGGTGGATTACCTACAGTCTTTTGATATTGACTTCACTTATACCACATGAAAAGGGAATGTCATTTCTGATTCTTTGATCAATAAATTTCCCACCCATGCAATGAAAGAATATTTAATATAGTGGAATTTGATGGATCATTTTTCACAGTTTCATATTGAAGTTCAAGAGGAAGTTGTCAATGATGTTTTATACATCTTTCAGTTGACATATTCTCTTCCCAAGATGATTTTCCAAGACCAATATCTTGATGATGACTTATATAGCATTAGGGAATCCCTTTATGGTGGTTGATAGTTTCTCTTTGGTCATTCTCTAAAGAGGATATTCTATGCTATCAACACTGCTTCGTTGTGCTATTATCACCAATTAAGTTTGTGATGGAAGATTTCCATAGCTCTCAGTGGGTTGTGCACCCTCACACTACAAAAATGTTCTAGGACATGAGGTGACAGTTCTAGTATCCTAGAATGAGATGAGACATTGAGGATTTTTTTATCTCATTTCTATACCTGTAGTAAGTGAAATTTGGGAACCAAAAACCTTCATGTTTACTTCACCCAGTTCATGTTTCTTCATGTAAGTTCGATGAGATCACTATGGACATTTTGGTTGGGTTAACCCTTTTCAAGAGAATGAATAATTCAATATAGGATGTGATCGATAGGCTGACCATATTGGCTTACTTTATACCCATTTGAGATATGGTCAATGTGCAGGAGTTTGGAAATCTCTACATGAGAGAGATTTCTCATTTTCATGGATTTTCATCTTATATAGTATCTGATATGGATCCATGGTTCAATTCATGCTTTTGGTGAGGCTATTATGAGGCATTAGGATCTTAGGTTCATTTGAGTATATCTGACAATAAACTATCGATTTTCCATACATAAGGGACATATATATTCTTTAGTATATGCTTTGTTTCGATGTTCTAAACTTCAACAAGTCTTGGGATGATCACTTGGGTATGGTTGAGTTCTCTTATAACAGCATTTACTAGTTCTCAATTAGAATGGAACCTTTTGAATCCTTATATGGGAGGCCTTGTGAATATTTATTCTGTTGGTCGGAGGTCGGTGAAAGGTCTTAGGTTGGACCAAGCATGGAGTAGGAAACAAAAGCCAAGATTCTACTGATATGGTAGAGGATGTTGACAGCATAAAGCCGAAATAAGTTTTATGTTGATCGATGTCATTAGACATTGGAGTTTTCAGTTGGTGATCGGTTGTTCTTAAAGGTTTCACCTGGGTTGGGTCATGGATGGCTTGGGATGAAAGGGTAGCTTGCTCCACTATTTATGGGACCTTTTGAGGTAGTTGGCAAAGTGGGAAAAGTTTTTTACTATTTATAACTTCCACTATAATTGACATTGATACATAACGTGTTTTATGCATCGCAGTTGAGAAAGTATCTATCTGATCCATCTCAGGTATTGAGGTAGAGTGATCATGAGATCAAGCATGATTTATCTTTAACATAGAGACTACTTAGGATGGTTGATTATGAGACCAAGGGGATTTTTTGAATGATAATACATTTGGTTCGTGATCTATGAAAAAATGGCTCTGATAGTCATGAGACGTGGCAATGTGAGGAATTGATGAGAGAGAAATGGCCTCATCTATTTGGCATAGAAGCTTCTTCATAGGAATTTTGGGGGCAGAATGTATTTATTTTGGGTAGGTTGTAACATCATGTTACCATGATTGGATATTTTATCCCCCTTTTCTAGGTTCCCTTTTAGTTAAAAATCCTCCTATGTGATTTCCTAGGTTTACCACAGTCTGTAGAATATGTAAATTATGTGTACCTAAAGTACACATCATGTACTTTGTGCTAGTTGCATGCCATGAATTGGGAGATCTTGTTGTGAGTAGGTACACATCGTGTCCCTGAGGCACACAATGTGTTGGTGTTAAATGTGTGTTTTTAATCAGAGGTAATGGGGTTTTCAGCGTTACATATCCAGCATGGACTCCACATCATGACCCTGGGGTACGCATCATGACCCATCCCACGTCTAGTTTTAAAATGCATGATTAGTATTTCAGCTTGGTCCTTTTATTTTTCAGGTTTGCGACTCTTACCATGAAAAGTTATTTTGAATTTTTTATAAACTCAAATCCTTTTGTATCAAACCAAATGACTTGGGATCTTCGTTTTTCTTGCATTTTAATTACCATGTAAGGGTTCTCCCTCATTCTTTGAGATTCTTTCCTTCTCTCATATTGATTTCTCAATAGATCATCTAGGTATTGATGGATCAATTTCTTATAAGGTTGTATCTTTCTACTAAGTAGTGTTTTGAGGTCTTCTACACCTTCTTTCCTATTTTCAGGTTCTATTTTTACTGTCATTATTTGGGAAAGGGGAAGGTCGTTCTGTCTCGATTTTCCATATTGATTACCATCATATTGCTCGATTTATTTATATTGTTGATTTAAATTAAAATTATAAATATTTCATAAAATTTCTTTTACAGAATCCAATTCTGGTGAATTGGTGGATTTTATATGGTTTTGGAATTGAAATTTGGAAAACCTCCACTTCTATTGGATGAGGTTGGGTTTGTGGAAAATTATCTAGTTTAGATTCTTGAATTTAAATTTTGGATTTGATAGAAAAATATCAATTGGATTTTTGAGTTTAATTATAAAAGGAAATTTGAGAAATAATATAATTTGGTTTTGAATGAATTTATAACTTTCTAATGAATTAAAATGACTTGATAGAAATCAAGTGGTTTTATCTTGTGAAAAAAGGCATGTTTTTGAATGATGCCAATTTTGTATTTAAATGGAAATAAATTGGAATTTTGGAAATGGAAAATTGGATTGATCATATTTTAAAGAATAATTAAAATAGATCCCACATCATGTAGGGTCATATGAAAGTATTAGGTCATTAGTTAGTTATTTGGATACATTCTACGCTAAGTTAACATTCTAAAACATGCATGCGGTGATCACATCCCCAACGGTTGGGTGACAAGTTTCTCTTGGACAGTGTCTTAGGGACAAGTGTATCCAAATTTTTCTGAGTTTACATAGAGAGAGTCAAATCCTATACCTAGTTAATACTATTGTATCTTTTTTTATATGACCATGTTGCACACTTATTTATTTATATTTGAGATATAAATGTATGCCAATGTTTGTTTGAACTAATTTAAATGGCTGTTATATTTATAAAAATAGTTTTATATAAATGTTATAATTAAGGCACTTTTTTAAAATGTTCTATGCATTTAAATGTAAATATTGTTCTTTGAATGCATTTTCCTTCATTTTAAAAATGTACAACATGTTTTGTTTAAATATGATTTTATGTTTCCAAACATGTTTATTTTAAAAATTGAAATATTTTCTTTGGATAATATATATTTGGCGTCTATTCTATATTTGTTGGTGGTATCATACTGGGTTTAGGCTAACACCATACTTTTTCCATCAGGGGTTTTGTAGACTTTCTTCTTCTAGGCTTAAGAAAAGAGAAGGGATCAATTGGAGGTTGATCCAGTTTTTGATCTTTGTTCATGTAGAGTTGTGTCCTTAGGGATCTTGGGTTTGTTTTTCAGTTTAGTTCTTTGGGTTATAGTGATTTTTCTTTTATTCCTCTTTTTTTGGGTACATTTTCTCCTACTAGAGTTTTCCTATTGATATGAATACTATATTTTATCATTACCTTTATAATTCTTGTGGAAAAATCATTCCCACTTTTATATAGTATGACACCTAGTGCTGGTTATCAACCAATGGTGATCAGTAACACCCTTTAGGTAATGTCAGGGCTGGTTTGGTTATCCGGTTACCAAGGTACCCGAGATTTTTTGTGATAGTAATCACATATGTATTTCCTTTTATCCATCATGAAAAAGATAAAAAATATCACTCTTGATGTGTATCAATAATATATATGTCAATGTGACACATGGGGTTTTCGATAAGAATAAAAACTTGTTTTTTAGTTAAAATGTGAATTTTTAGTTCAAAATATTAGTTACTCGCTAATAACTTATAAATAACACTCATATTGTCCGTAAAATTTACTAAATTGATCCATATTTTAGTGTTGATGTCTAGGAATAAACCTCACAATAAATGGACACATTTTTTGGCTGATATGACTAAATTTTTGGGTTTTTATTTTAAATTATAATTTTACATCAAAACATATTTCACATATTCCAAACTAATCATAACGACATAATTTTATTGATACATTATAAAAAAATATCCATAAGAAAATTTTAAAGAATAGGAATAAACGACACCTCAATCTGACACATGATGTGCTCATATGACTCAAAGTGTGTCTTCATTTTAAAAGAGACATTTTAGTTCAAAAAAGATTGGAACTCGTAAAAAATTATATAAAAATACTATAATTTTTAATAATTTATTATAATAATTAAAAATTAAATATATAGGTATAAAAATCAACTTTTCATAAATCTTGCACGTAAATTGGATGGTATAACATAATCTGCCTGTTTTCATTTTAAAAGGTGCATATTTCTTCTAAACAAATGACGCCCACTGAGAAAACACTCGTAGATTAACATAACAATTTATTACAATGATCTATATGAAATTTTCATATATAATAACTAGTACCACAACAATCAGACACACAGTTTTGTGGGTATGATAGAATGTTACTAATTTTATTTAAAAATAAAATTTTCATTCAAAATAGGCATCACATTATAAAAATAATAATAAAACACACTATAATTTTCTCAAAACATTTGTAAAATGATACATCAACCATTTCATACAGGTAAGATTCAACCAAAGATCAATCTAACACACTATATATCCTTTAAGACTCAAAGTATGTGTTTTCGGTCAAAAATATACATTTTAGTTCCAAAAACATGTTACTCATAAAAATAAAGAAAACAATAATAGATTATATTTATAAATTATAAAATTAATAAGAAATAAATTTTTTATACGTTAGAATAAATAATACAAAAATTAGATACATGTGTGGATTATATGACTCAGAATGTGTGTCTTCAACATAAAAGTAGAATTTTAGGACAAATGTTATCTCAATCACTGAAAACCAAGAGTTTATATTCATATTATATTTCCAATTTCATGAAATAAACCATATTTTATTTAAGAATTGTTGGGATCAACCAACCATCAATAAGACATTTGGTGTGAATGTTATGACTATAAGTTCATTTTTTCATTCAAAATTACATATTTTGTTGAAAACACATTTCACATCCTCAGAACTAAAAAAACTAACTTGGATTATCATAAAAAATAGGAAAAAATCCATATATTTTTAGTGACATGTAGGAAACAATCACATACCTATATGATACATGGTGTAGACAATAGGACTGAAAGTTCATTTTTTAAATTTAAAAGATTAATTATCATTCAAAAAAACCACCACTCACTAAAAAATGATCAAACACACTCAAATTATCTTTATATTTTTTTACATATTTTCTTAATTCATGTGTGATATATATAAATAAATATAAAATAAATTCAACACATGGTGTAGGTGGAATGACTTAGAGTAAACATTTCCATTTTAAAAGTGACATTTTAGGTTAAGAGGTGTGTAAATCAATTAAAACTAATTAAACTAACTCAGATTATTCTCACAAGATAAAAAAATTCCTAATTATTTTTATACATGTAGGAATCATCCTTACATAAGTTTGACATAGGGTGTACTTGGTATTAGAGAAAGTGCATGTTTTTTAAATTGACATTTTAGTTCAAAAAATAAGAAGACGCACTAAAATAGACTTGATACAATAGGAAATGGATCCATAATTTTTTGGTACATGTATGGATTGAACACATATCAATACAAATTTTTTTTCCATGTATGAGTCTAAGTGAAGGTTTTTAGTTTTAAAATGACATATTAGTTAAAAACATTCTTTGGCTATTGAAAATAAAAAAAACACACTCAAAATGAATTCATTATTCATAATAATAATTTCCAATAAATTTATGACATGTTGGAATCTATTTTTATTCAAGCTAATAAATGGACTTCCAGGTTTTACAAAATTATTTTTTTAGTTTAAATGTTATAATTTAGTTCAAATCATGCACCAATAATTAAAATTTGAGAAAACACACTTAAAATTTCATGATACATTAGGAAAATGAATCATAATTAATTTATGGCATTTTGTGATCTTCCTGAAATCAATCTGTCATAATCTGTGGTTACTATGACTAAATGTTCATCTTTATTTAGAATTTAAATAATAGTTCAAAATATGCATCATAAAATAAAAATAGTGAAAATTAAATCAATTTTTATTAATATATTTGAAAAATTATAAATGAATCATATATTATGTGTGGGATCTTCTGCACATCAATCTAGAAAATAATCTTCCCTTCATTAATCAAACTATGTGTTTTTAGTTTAAGAAGATACATTTTAGTTCAAAATGATCATTACTAACTAAAAAATATGAAAAAAAACATTGTTTGTATCTATACTTCATGAAAAAAATACACAAGCCATTTTTGACATGTATAAATCATCAATATATCAATTTGACACACGATATGGATTATATGTCTCATATTTATTATATTCATTTTTAATGTAATATTTTAGTTCAAATAAAACATCCCTCATATAAAACAATGAAAATTCACTCAAATTTTCATGATACTTATGTAAAATAATCCATAATTCATTTGGGAAATGTGATAATTAGCCTAAAATTATTATGACACATGGTGTTGCTGGTATGACCATAATTGTGTAGATAAATTTTCACATTATCAGTCCTATAATACACATTGATAGAGGACCCCCATTATCAACACATTTTCTAGCATCATTGGGGGTAATTTTATTCTCTCATTTTTACACTGATAAAAGAGAATTGATTTTATAGACATATAAGACTATAGGAATTTTTGTCACTAATAATATAAATTTTTAGCACTATTAAAATAAAACCACAAACTTTCTTTGGGGAGCCTCAAATCCATGTCCCTTTTTATAAAAAAATAAAATTAATAATAGTAATGCAAAAATTGATAATAATTATAACCTTTTTTAAAAAATTTAAATATTACCTTTATTAATGATAATTTATATTTAAATTATTATTTGATATAAATAATTTAAAATAATGATGTAATAAGTATAATAGTCAATATTATAAACAAAAAATAATTAATAATTAAATTAATAATAAAAATTTTACCAAATTTGAAAATTAATAAATGTAATTATTTATTAAATAATAATAATTTTGTAATAAATATTAATTAAGAAAGGTATAATAATAATTCTTAATTATTTTATTAATATTTTCTAAACTATATGTAACGATAAAAAATGTTTTTAAAAAGTGTACATAACAATCTAAATTATAATACATAATATTTTTTTATTAATTTCTAGTATCGAATATCCACAATATAATTAGTAATATAATTATGTTTATATTTGAAAATAAATAGTAAAAAAAGAATCATACTAATCAAAATTTGTTGAACTATGAAAAATTAGAGTCCCTTTACCAAAGAAATGAAAAATATATAAAGGAGATTCATGATAGTAAACAGTGACACATTTCCACTGAAAAAAAACTACTAAAATATAAACAACATCCACCATATATCAGATGAAAAGGAAATATGACATACCCATCAAATAGAAACAAAAAGACCATATAAAATTATCATTCTCGTTATCTTCCCAATATTTGTTACAAGAAAACATCCCAGAAAAATAAAACTTCCTTGCTTGAAAACCAATGACCCAATATTTCATCAACCATGCAGTGTTTGGAAATAGAACCACTATTTCAAAATACTTATTATACAAATGAAAACTATGCCAAAAAAATAAAAAACATTGGACCATCTAAAAATTTATACAATTTGTAACATAGAGAATAAAGGTTATAATTCCTAAACTATGATGGACCATGACAGAAGAATCTCAATATACAAGAAACCTATATTTCATCTTATAAAATCCAAACAATCCATCAGAATCATCAAGAAGAATCCTATATTTCCCCTATTATGAAGTGTATGTTCACCACTCCTATCACATAGGGATATCCCCATATATAAGTTTTGAAATGTTTCATGAATTTATCATTATCCTCATGATGCACCACTTTTATAAAAACATCATTATTCAAATCATTTTCACCATACTATTCTTCCCAGACCATCATAGGATTTAGAGATACAAAGGAATAACTCTTCATAGAATTTTCATCACAAATATCAGGTTCACAATAAAGAATTCTATGTGTTTTTTAAATCACTACCATATGGTTCAATGTTGTAATATTTAATATTTTAGAGGGAAAATTTATAGTAATCCTTGGTTTGTATATTTTAGAGATAGATTCATTGGATGAAATTCAATTGAGAAGAGTTTTGTGAAAAGATACATTGTTATCTGACATTATATCAAGATAATAAAATTACCATTTAATATGAATAAGCCTTTATTTGTTCATTCTTTTATATTGACTACAATGAGTCTAGATGTGAAAAGAGAAAAAACACCACTGCCACTTCAAAGACCCACATTGATAAAGATTGAAGTTCCCTTGTCAGGGCTAGACATAGTTGTATTTAATAGATTAGGTGCCTCTAAATTTGTTTGAACATTTAATATTTATTTAATATATAGTGATAATGTATAATTTGCTTCATTATCATCATTATTCAAGAATGTTATAGTATATACCTTACTAAAATTTATAGTTACAAAATATATTACACTAAGTGAATTTTCTCTTATTATCCTCAGTGTGTATATAAGATATTTAGTGAAACAATGGGAATTTACCCTTTCATATTGATGAAAAGAAAAAAAATTATCTACCTAACTAATTTATTCCAAATTATTATGTTCCTTAATTTATAAGGGAATCACTCTATCAGAATTAGAACCCTTAGTAGAAGAAAAATCTTACACTGGAAAATAAATTCCCCTATTAAGATAAAATTCATTTCTATAAATATTCCTATAACCAGTGGAAGACGTGATTATAATGAAATCAATCAATATTTTGGTCTATTACCACTACATGGTTCTTCTCTAGAATGTTTAATAATTACCTCTTCCTATGATTTTCATTGAGGAACCAACATCCCTTGGCTTCTCTATTTACTATGGTCATATTTCAAAAACTCATCTTCTTTTATATCCCCTAAATCCATTACAATTTTACTGCCTAAAAAAGTATATCCTTCTGATTTCATAAGTTATTGATCATATCATTACACCAGTGATACTGTATTTTAGCGAACTTCTTGTGAGTGTCTGACAATATTATGTTCTTGTAATTATATATATAATGTGACTTAAATACTCTATAATCATTTCCATATTAATCAATATTGAATTTAATCTCATTTAAATACATTAAATCATCGAGATGTTATCATAGAGGATGGGAAGAAACCTTTGGGATAGTGGAGAGAGCCATCACAACAACAAATACAATATAATATTCTTTAAAAATAACCTTCCCATCAACATATTGAAGGGTGGGCACTAAATTGGAAATGTCTTTCAAAAATTACAATTTTAAACAATAAACCAATCTCTTAAAAGTAATGGCTTCATAAAATATGAGGAAATAATTATTCAATAAAATTTATACATAAATTCCCAATGAATGAAAATTATTAACAAAAAGGAAACATTGCATGTCCATATGGGTTTTGAATTTAATAGGAAATTTTTAAAGTTGAATTCCGAGTTATTATGAGAGGGGAAGTGATAACTACACCTTGTAGATATTATAGAAAATATTTTCGTGTGGTTATGTTGATATTATAAAGTTTTTTTATCCTTGTAATGATATTTTGTTAAATTCAATATTAAAAGTATTTT
Organism: Viscum album; assembly: GCA_963277665.1. NCBI lineage: Eukaryota > Viridiplantae > Streptophyta > Magnoliopsida > Santalales > Viscaceae > Viscum > Viscum album. Next base: position 2,007,379,509 of record OY728152.1, read on the forward strand.
TTAGAATATTGTAATATTAATTAAATAAAAATAAAAATTAATTATATATAAATTCTGATATATTTATAAAAATAGTACTTAGTTTAAATTTAGAATTCATGCAGGAATCCATAACGATGGGTTTTACCAAGGAAAGGTACAAACTAGGTCAATGTTCTGGGACTGAGGTTGGGCTATTTATGTAAACATTTTAAAAAATTATTTTGAATGAAATGAAATTAAATAAATAATAATAATTAAAATCAACTACCACTTTTTTGTCATATATATTATGATTGGGGGAGGGTTTTCCTGCCTAGGTTTCATATTGATGACCTAAGAGGGAGAAGGAGGTGGTTCTATTAGCATTCCTCAATGAGTGTGATCAGTGTTAGATCATGATACAGTGGCTATAGAGTATGGTTTTGACCTTGAATAATTAGATATTCGACATCAAGTAATATAGTTACATAGATTTAATTTCATTTTACTTGGTTTTTATCCTTTCAATTATTTTAAGGTGAATATCGGTTATTATGAGTCTATTATCTTTTATATGGGGTTTTAATTATATGGATTTTAAATATTGAATTGTTTTGAAATTAATCTATAAATGAAATTTTATGTAGGGGGTTCTAGCTATGTCGAGGAATAAAAGAATGGAGAATATATATAAGTAAAAAGGGATGAGGGACTGCGATGTTGTGGAAGGGTATCAAGATTTTACACTTAATAGTATCCCAACAATATGTATGGATAAACATTATAACCCATAAATACTTTCCATGCGCTGCATGAGTGAAATATTAGTTAACCTTTTATGGAGAACCACCCAAGAGTATGGATAACAGGGTTTTATTAAAATTTAAAAATGGTACTTTTCATATGATACTGATAAATTAGTTTAAGGTATTAAATGGGACTTTTAAGGAGAATAATATAACATGTATATATTCTATATTACATTTGGAATTAACTAGAAAATAATTTGTACATTAATTTTATAATTAAATAATATATGAAAAATGGGTTTTTGGAATATAAAAATAGGATGTGTCCAATTTAATGATCCTTGAAATTTTATTTATTGAATATTTCATGTTAAATATTGAAAAAGTTGATTAAATTTTATTTTTATGAAATGCAATTATGAAATCAATAATTAAATAAATTGATGATGTTTTTTATAATGAATTTAAAATAATTTGTATGAATTTATGACCTTTCATTTATATTGGATGGGTTTTTTTATTTTTAAGAACTTCGATGTGGATAGTAAAGTTACACTTATAAGGGGAATAACATTATAAATAAGGTATGTGGTCCCTCAAAATACCCATTTTGGTAAATTATTTCTTATTTATATGAAAGGTGATATGTGGTCTCTCTATCTAAACTTGTAAATCCATAAATAAAATGAATTTTTTTGTGGAAAAATAAATTTTATTTATTTAACAAATGTATTTACTATGAATTTTACTAAGGGTCTCATAGGGAATATTGGGAATTGGCCTGATTCCACAATAGCTAATAGCTAATGGAATGATTATAAATACATTCCTTAAGATGTGTGGACCCCAATTGGAATAAATATAATAAATTAAATATATTATGTGAACTTTTTTTCCATTAGTATAGGTTCCTTAGAACATTGTGTATGAGTGTGTGATAAATTGGAAATGGTAAGTCAGAGAAGGTCATGTTTAAATCCTTGATGACATTTAAAGGCCATTGGCCAGGCAAGATGATTGCGGGGTGAGGGTTCTACCACCACTCTAGTGAATGAGTACTAGGTGAATATGCCCTTATTATTATTATGATAGGTTTTGTGAATTTAATGAGCTAAGATGACTTTGATTATTCGATAGGAATCATTCCATGGATCTTTAGTGATGCATGTATCGCAATTTCTAGGAGGCCAATGTTGTCATTGAATGGTATCAATGATGTTTAGGGACATTTATCCCTCTATGTAAAGGGTGTTTACCGAAGTGTTTATGTGGTGAGAAAGGTCCCCAAGTTGGTTGTTTATGTTATAAGGTGACTTCATGGTCCTTGGCGGGTTCTAATGTTTTATGTAAACCCTGTATAGGAATTGTGTGGGAATGAGTCATGATGATTGTGGGTGTCACCACAAAACCCAAATTGATGAAGTGTTCTGGGTGGGGTTTTAGTTATAGGTATAGGTTGTGAACTTGATGTTCCAACAAGAATTATATGAGATGGGTTAGAAAATTAGCCAACCACTATAATTATTATTCATATTATTATTATGAGGTCATATCAGGAGGATGTAGACCTCGTGGTATATGATGATGGATGTTAGGGATTTCCACCCTAGGATCCAAAGGATGTGGATAATTATGGATTCCATGTATGTAATCCATTAGATCCAGTTATTTGTGATGAATTAGGGATTAATTGGATAACCTCCCTAAGTTCTATTAATAAAAAGTGAAGATATGATTATAGGGATTACCACTATAGGATCTAGTATGTTTGAGAGATGATAAGATGTGAGGGATGGTCTCTCTAGAATATATAGATGTTTGGTGATGATAGAATTTCTTGTATTCCCTTTTTTAGGTCCGATTTATGTTTGGTTATGATAGGATTATTGCGATTATCTACAAAAAATCTAGTAATTAATGATGACATGGGATGCCTAGTGAATCTTAGGGTTCATTTCATATAATTTTCTTATGGGATGCCTAGGATGCCTATTATTTGATGCTCCTACCTAATATGATGGAATTAAAGGGATACTTATCATGATACTATATGAGTATACCGATTATTTAGGATTCATAGGGTACACCCTTGGATCATATTATTATATTTAGTTGAGGCTTGTACATGGGAACCTGAGGTAGGACTTGAATCCCCTGATGAGATGTATTATGCTCAATGATACTCCATAACTGGTTGAATTTTGTACAATTGATCCTTTGTGTCACTTTAAAACCCATGTTTGATAGTGAATAAAATTTATATTTATGAACTGAATAATCTTTTGAGTATATCACTTAGAGACACATTGAATTTACTAGTTATTTTAAGTACCTCACTTATGGTTACCTGCTGATTCTTACACATACCCTACTCAGGTGTCTATAGAACATAGATACAGAATAAAAATTCTATTTTTTTAGGTTTAGATGGGGAATAGGCCAATTGATTCAAAATCGAGTGGTTTAACTTGGAAGGAGTATAGAGGCTGAGGATTTGGAATGCAATTTGTGTAAGTTGGGGTGAAGGATGGGCACTTTAATTTTAGTTTTATTTATATATATGTAATAGTATGTGTTCCATTTATTTATTTATATATTTTATTCTACATCATCTAATGACACATGGTATTGTACTACTGCAACATGTATAAAGATTTACGACATTATATTCTAGACTGTAGTGACCTATGAGGATCCTTGTTTTATATTTTATGGATTCAAATTATATAGAATATTTATCATGAGTTTTTAATAGATTCATACAGAAATCATTGGATTTATTTCATTGGTAAATGTATCCCCATGAAAATTTTATAAACCCTCAACTGGTCAGTAACCTCCAGTGTATGAGGAGGTGTGCCTAAGGACATATAGAATGCTTGTGTTCCAATGTTACAGTGGAATGAGATTTGTTGATAAAAAGTGGTATCATGGTTGTTTTGATATAATATATAATTGTTTATAGATGTTTAAAATTTTTATAAAATTTGGACGTAGGTTGATCATTTTACTGACCATCGAGATATTGTTCTAAACAAAAGTACCTAGGGGATTCTTAATTTTGAAATGAAGTAATCTAAGATAACTAAGGTGATGGTTTTGGTAGATAATACCAACATGGGATGGATGAGACATGATTTGAGTCATAGGTCGGGACTATGAGCTGGTGATTTTTACTTTCATTAGGTTTAGAAAGTAGGACTCATCAGATATATCTGTATATTCATGTGATTGATTTCACCAAAGTTAAGAATCTAGTTATTTGTGTTGTTCACACTACTTATATGGTTATTTCGAAAAATATGTTTGAATTGGTATTCTACTCATATAGACCATGAATTAGTTTCATATAATGATAGGTGATGGGGATCATACATTGAGGAAATTCTCCCAGATGAAGGCCATGTAGTCCATCTAGTGAGGGAAATGTAGTGACCTTTGGCAGGTTCATTTTGGAATTCGGTTCATTGATATTAGTTCAATGAGTAAAACAAAATCAGTTATTCAATCTATCTAAAAACACTAGAAGGTGTTTTACCATATATTTGTTTGTGGAAATATATATAATGAAACCATATTACTATGGTGGTCCGGACTCGAGTCATCAAGAGTGATATAGGTATATATACATATTACAATGATTGAAAATGCGATCCTCGAGGGGGTGGATCCTCAACATGGAGGCCACATTAGGATTATAGTAAGACTAGTATTATCGATGGGTAGTCTCTTATGTAGATTCCTAATGGGAATCAATGACGATGAAACATAATGACTTATCTTATAATTCATGTTGAATATTTGTATACTGTTACCCGTGAGACCCTAAAATGGGTAGTTTTCCCAACGAGTTAGAAGGTGATATTTGGAAAAATAACTATGATATATTTCCTATGTGTTACAATTTATATGTGAGGTATAGTTTATGATATTGATGGGATATCCTAATATTTTTTTTATATATAGATAAGGGTACTAGTGAGTGAAGCATTATGATGATGAAGGAAGACATTTACTTATTGAGATTGATATGAGAGGTTGTATATGAGGGTAACATGAGTAAGGGGTTTGTTCATTCTTTTGAGGTAAATAGATAGGAAAATAATGAATGGATGATTCGGGTTATGATATTGGTACACTTGAGGTGCCATAATGTATAGTATATTGGTATAGTGATACCTTAGGTTTCTTCAATATAAACCACATTGACTACTAGTTGTTTTATTATAAATGTGTGATTTTAGATGATATGATAAGTGTGATTACTTGGCCTACTAATCTATGAGATGTTCTCAATGATATATCAATTTTGATTTTGTATAGTTTGATTTATGATGGGTTGATCAAAAATAGAAAAATTGTTTTTTTTTGAATTGTTCTCCAATAATGGGTAATCATGTGGTAGATCATTAAATATGAGATATACCATTATTTTGAAGAGGATAATCATGGGAGATTTTAGTTATATGAGATTAAAATTTGAGAGGAGTTTTTTTAGTGGTTTCAGTATTTGATCCAATGTTTATAAAATTCAAAGGATGGTATCATGAGTTGGATTATATGATACGTTTATATATTACTTTACATCTGTTAGTTTTGGATAAAATAAAGGTATTAAACACTGATGATAAGAATCATTACATGAATTAATAATCTGAGAGTGGATGTGTTTGGAAAGATGAATAATGTGTTTAATGAAATTCTCCTAGTAACAGAGTCTCTAAATTTTTATGAAAATAAAATTATGAAATATCCATTCATGGAAGAGGAGACATAAGAATCAGAATGCAGTTTGATGGAATAATCAATCCAATCATGACCCTAGACACATTTTACCTAGTATAATATGGGTTTTTCTTGATAGGAGAGACATTTGATTGATGTTTTAGACCTAGATGAGATATTGGTTGATGAGAAATATAAGGAAATAATAATAGTGGATAGTGAGCCATTTTATCTTTGATGGTGTGGACCTCATTATTAGAAATATTTAAGGGACATTGAGGATGATGTTAATGGTCATTCTGGAGCAGTTATTATTTTATGTTTCATGTAGGATCCTAATTTATGTGGGGATGGTCATGTCTAATAATTATATAAGGTAATGGATAGAGAATTAGTCATTGATGTGTGACCCATGTTTGGGTAGGGTTGTTTGTGTGATGAGACAATATGTTAGATGATCAATATAGTATTATGATATTGATAAAATGAATCAAATTTCATATTGTTTCTCTATAAACAAAAAATTTTACATTTTTATATGATATTCAATTGAGTTCCTACATTGGAAAAATCATAGGATATTTTTATAAAGGTCTATGCATGATTCAGATCATGTAATTTTCCGTGATAATGAGTTGAGTATGATGATTGTATTTTCCGGCTGGGGAATTAACCATAAAATTACATTGGGTAATAGGTTATAAGTTCTTTTGTGAGTTCATGTATTATCTTGAGACACCTTCTAGAGTTAATGAATTATTGTCGGGTGATGTGATAGTAAACTCAATGACTATTTTTATGTGTTTTCAAGAATTTTTTTCAAGAGGAGGGAAAAAATTACTAAATTTTGATGTATTGATATAGAAATCACACGAATCATGTAATTGGACCACTAAAAATGTGTTTCAGTGAGTAATTCCTCGAGTGAGGAGAACTATGGACCTCGAATCATCCATTGCGAGTGGAGACTTATGATGGGGAGAAAAATAATCCTAGACTAATATTGATGGATTCAACAATGATATCTTGAGATAGATGGGTGATGTTATGTTCTTAATTGATATTGGTGATGTTAATGTGTAAGTGGATCATGTTTTAAGGAATTGTTCACTTTTTGTTTGGAATTATATAGTAGAATCTCGATCAGTGATTCCAGGTAGAATGCGATGAGTTGGGAATGTATTGACGGCCTTTAAGGGTCAATGTTTATGGTATAATGTCCTCAAATACGTATGTAAAATGAATAGTGTTATGTTGAGGAGATTTTAAATTCCCATGTCTATATGAATGAGTTTCATGTGAATTTTAAATGAATAATTATTAATTATTATGGGAAGAAAAGAGATAATTTCATATAGTAGGTTGTCCTAGAAATATTTAATGATGGTTACATTGATATTGGAATGGGTGTTTACACTAGGTTTGGAATATAGATATATATCATTCATTTTTTATTTATTGTACTATTATAATACTTATAAAATGAATATTCAATATTACTTTGACATAATGGTTGATATAAGTTAAATAGTGTGTCAATTTTAATTTTTTATTGATGTCTACTTAAGTTACCTGAAATAATGATATTTTACATGTTTTATTGGGAGATTATATTAGGGTATTAACAGGGGGTTTAGGGGGAATAACTTACTTATAATTTATTCTAAATAAAAATTGTAATGAATATTAAAATAATTTTTTATTTTAATAATGTATTATAAATTAGTAATTTAAAAATAAATAGGGGTACTAGCCACCCTATGGTGCCTTAAAAGTTTAAATATAGATTGATTCCATTTTAAGTCAAAAAACATTTATTAAATTAAAATTTCTATAAAAACATTTCTAATATAGTTATAAAATTACATCATTATTTGCATCATTATTATTTTAATTTAATTTTTATCTATGTTAGGACACACATTGATAGGCGATGTGATTTTTTTGGATGATATTTGATGAGGATGGCCAGGATTCTCTTACCGATGGAATAATAATGAAAATTATATAGGTAGTCCCTCAAACATAAAATCATTAGTAAATACATATTTTAGACGGAATATGATATTTTATCTAGCCACTATCTTGTGATTGTACCTTAAATCAAATGAATTTTTAATTGATTAAATAATTTTTGTATTTAATTTAAATTCCAGGATAAAAAAGTGCTAAGGGCAACAAGTGACCCTTTTTTACCGGCTTGTTGAATTAATAACTATTGGTCATTTCCTTGATTGTATTAGTACGTTATGAGATGTTTGAACCCTAAAGGGTATAAATATAATAAAATTAGATGAATTATGTGAATGTAGTGGACCTTAGTATAGTTTGCATAAAACCCCATAAAGGTGCATGTAATGAATTTGAAATTATAGACTTGATAATGCCACATTTAAATCCATGAGGTTATTTAAAGACCATGGGATATAATAGAGTAGCATGATGCGATTCTTCCTCATTCTCTAGTGATTGAGTACTATGTGGATATTCCCAAGGTAGTTTGATGATAGCTTGGGTAAATGGACCGACATGGGGTGAATTCGATTGTGAGAAAATCTTTATTCTATTTCTATTGAGTGTTTTTTATATTTTATATCCTATATATCTAATGATTACTTTAGATTATTACGATTATTCAAAGGGATTAGTATTCCTCAAAATTTTGGTGTTGGAACAATAGTTAATGTTTTGAATTAGGGCCATCAGTAGGGTGTCTGTACTTTCAAGGGATCTTGGAGACACTGGTGGGTGCCCCAGTTATATGTTAAACCTAGAGAGGGGTAATATAGGAATGAGTAGTAAGTATTGTAGGTTTCACAAAAGAACTAGAATAGTTGATATGATCATGGATGGGATTTGGTGTCAGTGATAGTTTGAGAACTTTATTTGCTGACCATGATTATTGAGATGGGTTGGACATTCTTCGAATGAAACTTATTATTATTATTATTACTATTATTATTATGAATTACTGAGAGTATGCAAGGTTATGGTAATATTATGAAATATTCCAAGGATATCATTTGTATAATCAAGAGGTTCCTAATAACAATATATATCAGGGACTGCCTCTGTAGGATCCTATAAAGATTGATGATTGTGGGATGCCTGATATTTCCTCCCTAATATCCAATAATACATAGTAATGATAGAATGAGAGTGATTAAAATCCATTGATCAACAATAGATTAGGGATGCTAGTATTCTAAGGATTACCACCCTATGATCCATTGATGTTCGGTGATGATAACATGTCATGGATTACCTCCCTAGGATACACTAATATTGGGCAATTGTGGAATTTGGGGGATTATATCCCTTAGATCTATAAAATATTAAATACATGGGATTCCATCATATTCATAATATCTAATTCTTATACTTATCAATATGGTATTCCAGATATCAACAGGTTTTACTCAATATGATGGGATTCATAAGATACTTCCTAGGATCCTACTCGATTCACCTAAATATTTTGGAATCCTAGGATACTACCTAGGATGTAATTATTATATTTTTTTGAGGCATGCATGTGGGATAAAAATCAATAACATGTATCCCCCCTGAGGTGATGTATTATTCTCAGAGATAGCTTAAAACTTAGTGATATATGTATAATCAATTATGGATGTCACATTAGATCCTGAGGTTGGCCATTGATTATTATTTACATTTCATAAATGTATAATTTATTTTCATCACATCACATTTTAACACATAACATTTCTATTTATGTTAGGGACTACATTAGTGGTTCCTAACATAGTCAAATTCACGGCCTACATGGGTAGACATTGAACATATGTAACAAATAAGATTTCACTATTTATAGGTTTAGATAGGGAAGAGGACCAATGATTCTTGATAAAGAATGTTAGAATGGATAGAGACTATAATTAAAGGGTTTAATTGGTGATCTCTATAAGTTGGCCTGAAGGCCAGGTATTTGACTTGATGTTTTTTTTCTGCATGTGTAATTTCTTGCATACCACTACGTTATTTGAATATATAATTCCATTTTATCATTTTTTACCTTGTTATATACTTATTAACCATATAGATAGATTTTATTCTTTCAATCATAGGCATTGGAGTCCCATGGAGCTCTAATGTTTTTATCTACTGGTTTTGGGATTTTCATTATAAAAATGGGCCATGTTGATATTTTATTAGATTCTGGCACAATTTTTGGGATTTATTTTATAGTTAATATTATTCCCAAGAAAATATTAGTCTATCTACACTATTATTTATCCTATAGTGTATTGTGAGGAAAGCCTATTCTCCCTAGCATCCACACATAGATTCAATTTAGGTGATATAGGCTAGGGTGTTACAAAAAAACAAGGAGCTTTTCATATAATTCGAACATGTTATCCCCAAAAGCTATGGTGAAAGTCTTAGTCAAGGTAGATAAAAGATCAATTTCAATAGGAAATATAAGATATCAACATACAAATAGAGTTTTATTTTATGGTCAAATTTGATCAGAAAACTAATCATGGATAAGATGAACCATATGATCTAAGGGTACCATAGGAAACAACAAAGGCTGTGAACATGAATCTATATGATATAAATTGGGTTCCTGACTAGTGTATGATATAAAATTGAAACTATTCTTGGATTATCATGATATTTTTCTTTAAGAAGACAATATGAAATCCATTGTCCCTAACATTGATCATTGAAAATAAAAATCCAAAATAAATAATCCAATACCATATGATGATAATAAAAAATCCTCAAAACCAAAATGCTGAGATAGTTGATATTTAAAATCATCAAAACCCCATGATTTATATGTATATAAATATTTCCCATAAATAATTATGGAAAAAAATACATTCAAAAATGTGTTCACTGAAAAAAAATACTTATTTATTAAATTCCAAATATTCATTCTTTGTAATTCGTAGGAAAAAAATATATGTGCCAAATAATAACCAAAACCATTAAACGGGAACCAATCCTACAAAATATTGACTGCTTCATACCCTCACAAACTGGATCTAAGTTATCTAAATACATGAAAAATCAAATAAAACATTCTTCAATTTTTATAGAAAACCCAATCGAGGATCAAAGTAACCATAGAATTAGTGTGCCATCAAGGATCAATAATCCCCAATAGATAGACAACCATACTGCGATATCTCCTCCAATTATTAATCTAATTAGAAATAATAAAAATTGATAATGTAATCAATACCTTTAATAATAATAATGTAATGAATAATAAATAATAATGTTACTTTTAAAAGTGATAGTACTTAGTAATAAAATTTTGATAAATAATAACTGTCGATAATGAAACTATATTCAATTAAAAATGAAATAAATAATATATTTAATAATTCTATGAGAAATAATTATCAATAATGATATAAGTTTTAATAATATATAAATTATTTTATAATTTCCAGTCTTACTTTATCAGAATAATGTAATTAAAATTTTAATTAATATTAATTAATAATAATAAATAATCTAATTAATAACTTAACTATTAATGAATTTAATATACCATTATTTTAATTTAATAAATTATATTCATATAACATTCATTAATAAGAATCATTATTAATGATATAAATAACAATGTAAATAAAAATTAATTAATAAATGTTAAGACTCAAATTATTTAATTATTTAATAATAATGAAATTAACATTGTTATTTTTAATATTTCATAATATGTATAGTGGATTAGAAAATTAAAATACACATTCTTTCAAGGTCCATAATGTTTGAAGCCTCAACCCTTCGCAAAAGGAAAGTGTATAACCAACTACACCGATTTAGATGCTTTGAGTGGCCTGAAGTCCTATGTTCTAAATGTCCCTAGATTCCTAGTTGTGTGTGGCCAAATATCCCTTAAAAGTGATAAAATGTAGTCCCAGGTGAGTATTCTACAGCATTCAATGTTACTAGTCATATTTCATGCCACCCCATGCCTCTAATCATTATATAGTAACACTAGTCAGTATACTATTTCACCCCTATAAACAAACAACACATCATGCTCACCTATGCCATTCCATGACAAGTTACCTCCCATCCCACATCATAAATACAAATGAGAATTCGTTAAAATGATAGTTCTCAATGCAATTATAACTCATTCATGTTTCCCAACTAGTGATGCTTATGTCGCACCCTGCTGCACCACCTTCCATGTCATGCCACATAATGAAATAGTTTTCAATATATAGATTGTAATGTGACAGGGCACCACATTTCCCACATAATAAATTCATGTGGGTGTATGGTCGATATACGGGTGAAAACAAACCCATTAATACATTACTAAAACCATCTGATGTTGTATTCATGTTTCCAAGCTTCACTGATATACTTTCCACGTCACACTAAACATATGGCTACACCTATGAAAACTTACTACCAATTGCTCCACAACCTTCATACTCATTGTTTTGGGCCTTAATAGAATTCAATAAATGGACACCATACACCTCGAATTAGGATTTAAGAAATCACTTCCAATGATTATCTGGAATTATAAGGTGATTTTACCCTGGGTAAACCCCAACTGTAGATATTAAATATCAAGAAACTTAATAATAATAAAAATTAACAATAATATAACATTTTAATTTATATTATATTATAATAATTAATTATAAACATTTTTTGACTTGAATATGAGGGAAAAATCATAATAAATTTAATAAAATAGGGTATTGTAGATCAGGTATTTAAAAATATAGTTCAAAACATCACCCCACCACATTCAAAATATGAGAATACATAAAGCTATATTTACGACCAAATAACCATAATGAGTAACAATATTCAATATATTTAATTTAAAGGGATTATATAGCCTTGTTATATTCACTATATGAATGAGAAATAAGAATTTTCATCCTCCCAACTATTGTAAAAAAATCATCTATGTAGAGTATAGTTTTTCGGATAATTCGCATAATCTTTGTTTTAACTAATTCAAAATAAGGGTAGAGTACTTATTAATAAAAAATGAATACATGTGAATTTATATTCTTGCATCAAGATATATATTACCTTCCATGTCTCATCCATAATGGTATTTTGATATTAATGAATGAAATAGGAGGATCCCTTAATGATTCCTACATTATTCTTGAAGGTACCCCTACAGCTTTTTTAATTAGGTTCTACAGGTGATTCTCTATTCCTATTAACATTTATGTAGTGTGGAAGTATTAGGATGCATGTAATATACCTAAAATGTTTTGGTTTCAAATGTTTATAGGAACCATAGAGAAAATGGGTGATAATGAAACCATTGTGATAGTTGTTCATAGAACATGTTTGAGATTTGGATGCCAACTGAACATCCCTACTGATACATGTTGAAATCTCCTGAAGGGTCATCACATGTCCATAAATATGAGTTTTATTTATTAAATTATTATTTTAAAAGATAACACCTACCAATAAAATATGAATACAATTCTTCAATTTTTGACTCAGGAGAAGGTTCATGAGAAAATCCAGAATTGAAGTCAATTATTCCCCAAAATACAACTGATAAAGGGAAATGCTTCTAAAAAATACTTCAAAATTATTATCAAAATCATAGTTTAAGAAAACATGATTAAATTTATCTAAGTATTTCATAGGATTATTGAAAGATGAGGTCATATAAAAAAATTAAAACAATGTTATTATTCATGGGAAACCAATTATTTCACAGTAAATAAGAATATTTCTAGAAGGAAAGATAAATATTTTTTAGAAATACCAAGAAAACTAGGAGGCATGAATTATGTTTCATAAAGTTTGGCATAATACAAATTTTTATTAATCCTTCTTATCATTTCTAGGATCTATAGAAAATATTCATCATCATTGATGTCACATATTCAAATTTTCATTCAAAAGCTAACAGTTATAATAAAATTAGTTGGATTAAAATGTATCATAAAATTACATATAAATATATTAGTTATATAATCTAAAGAAAAATAGGTAGAAGAAATAGTCATTTACATCGAGTTCATTGTCCATGGGTTCAGATTATTCTGACTAGAAGGATCCAATTTATCCTGAAGGAAAATGCATTGATAATATCTCTTAATGGAATGCAAAAAATATGAATTCCAATAGAAATAATTCCCCCTTTGCATCCATTAAATAATAATTTCCTTGATACATGAAATTAAATTTTATAAATTATGAATTAAATACAGTAAAAAATATTGGGATAAGAGATTCATTGAAAATTTTCATCTTCGGCTAAGCCTATGAAAATAATTTAATCTAACAAAATTGTCTCATTCCTAGGTAAATATATTCTTCTCATGAATAGATTAAATCGATACGAATTTAAAAATTCACATTACTATACTATTGAAAAATATCTATTCCATTCATATATGTAAAATTTAAGTAAAAAAATTGATGTTATTAAAACGTTAACAAGGAATATATGCCCCACTTGTGAAAGTATATTACCATTTTTTCTTGAAAAATACATAAATTTTTTTTTTCTGAAATCCCTTCACAAAAGTATGCATTGATTCCTCTTGGAAATGGAAGGATTCCCAAAAAGATAAAAGGGAACCCTCACTATCCAAATCCAATAAACCAAGTAATTTATTTCCTCCAAGAATATTTGATACGGTTGTACAAAAAAAAGTTTAATTTCTCCATATATCATCTTCAGCCAATATATATTAATAATGATACAAATATTTTATAATAAAAATTATATAATTATCATCAAATTCATAATATATATGAATATCATCCATATAGAGTAGGTTTGTAGAGTCTTTCATCTTTATATACTTTTTAATTGGTCATATAATTCTAGTATCCACTACTTTGAGAAAAGACTCACTCTTGTAGTCTTGCACAATTAAAAAGACGAAGGCAGGGAGGGGATCCCCTTGTCTTACCCATCAAGTGAAACCTAAAAACCATTAAAATATCCATTAATCGTAACCAAAAGTCTTGATATTTTTATGACATCCCTTATTATGTTAATAAATATTTTAGTGAACCTATACCATTAATGTTTCTTTAAGATAAAATACAAATTTATAGTTTCATTAGAGATTCCTACCATAAAATAAATATACATAAGTTTTGATTTTATTTATATAATATTAACACTTTATAAAGAAATATGTAATCATTATTAGATTTTATTCATTGAATGAAATCAAATTTTTTTGGGTAATAATACTTTTGAAATAGTTATCAATAAAAAAGTAATCACCTTACTAATTTCCTTAGGAAGAGTATTTCTAACTATTATACTGATGTTCCCACCACCCCAAAGTAATATTCTACCGTTACTATCAGTGTGAAGAACATTGAGTTCCCTTATGAAGGAAGAACTTCCCATATGAAAAATATCATTATTTCCAAAATTAGACCATCACGAATCACATCCCAAAAGATTATAAAGAATATATTAATAATTTCATTTGGTCAAAATTCACTGTCATTGTTTTGAGAAAAAAATATGAACATTATTTTATCTACAGTGGGTGGATTAGTGAGAAATGAATTATGCATACTAATGAAACTTAGGGGAATCACATCCTCAAGTAGAAAATTATTATTCATAAGACCTATAAAATTTAATGGAGAGTAAAAGTGATTTAACAAGACATTAAAAATTCTACATCATCACTAAATACTCCTCATTGGATGTTATACAAAAAATATTTTTTTTATTTTATTTTCTGTAATCATAAGACAAAAAAAAGTTAATATCTCCCTCTTTTAGTCACCTTAAATGTGCATGTTTGTTGATAATTCCTTATTTGGTATTAAAAAGAATTATAGGATTGTTTAGCAGCCAGATCTTATCGACTAAGGAATTTTAATGTGTAAAAGCATTGTTTTGACTTTTTTGAAATTCATCCTCATTATATGTAATTTCATTATTATGTCAAGATAAAATGTACTCGGACCACCTGGTAAGAGGGTATTTTACAATCCTTAGATTAAGGACATGTAATGGAAAGAAACTCCATTAAAATATATGCAACCAATATTGACATAAAATTATAATCCATTAATCAATGTTGAGCCAAGAATTATTGAATTTTAAGGGGTTATGAGGCCTTCTATCAGCTAGAGAAATATTAGAAATCACCTGATAATGATTAAAACAAATTTGTAGAAGAGAAATATATAAAAATATAACTTTCGTTACATACCCACTGAGAGAATAAAAGGCTATATTAGTCCTCCTAGGATAACTCAAATTAGATATGGATCTGTTCTTGGAAAAATGAGTTCTTCTAAATGAAATTTCAAGTGGAATGTAATTATCAATTAAACATTGGATGTTTAAGGCAATTGATTTAAAAATTCTGGAACCCATCTATTTTATTGTCACTAAGAATATAATTAAAGTCCCCAAGAAGAATGTAGATATGAGAAATTTTATGGGAGATGGATGAGTGTTCATCACTATTAAACATCTTAATAAAATAATAGTTTGATTCATGAATAATAGTGTCCATAGACATATAAGCATTCTTTCCAAAATAGTGTCTAATGTGTTGGTGAAAAATGTTAATAGCCTGAGACTTTTAGACAATGACTTTGATGTATCCAATGTGTCTCCATAATAACAACTCTAGGGTTATTAGTAGTCAACACATACCATTGAGAGATCTAATTCGAGATTTTTAATTTCTTAAATTGAAACATTGGATTAGTAAACTTAATAAAAACTATATCATACCACAAAATGAGGTTCTGAAGGGCTCTAGAGGTTGTAGAGTTATTATTCACAAGACAATTAAAAAATAATATTTTCATTAAAATGAAGGAATTCCCTTCAATAGGGATCTAGTGCAATTAACAAGGTATTTTGGTATTCTCCCAAATATATTAATTTTGAATGTGTCTTTTCTAGCTTCATAAATCCTTAACTATAGCTCTAATTCAACATATCAATACTAGCATTCAATTCTAAAGACATAATTTAACCAATTGATGGTGTTTCTAGTCAAAACCTTTAAGGTTTACCTGGGTGTAAGTTGCAATTTAAGACAACTCCCTAGATGGTTTTTGGTGAAAGGAGTTCCGTTTTATTCTAGTTTGACATATTCATGAGATTATACATAATAATTTTGATCTATATTAACTATCTTCATCTCCAGTTCTAGGTCTATCGATATCTCTTCATAAGTAAAGGTTTTGTTAGACCTGAGATATTCAATTAGACAAACAACTTTGGGTTTAAATCCAGTATCATCATTCCCATTAATTTTGAAATTAGATCAATATTATTAAGCATTATTAGTAATATAAAGCTCCTTTGTATTAATTTGTGAATTAAAAACACATCTTTTATCAAAATTGGTCCTATAATTATCTTTATATGACATAGATTTTTTAATTGACCTTCCTTTTAGAGGCTTAGAAGTTTCCCCAACCTCATATTGACATTCTAGGGTCACTATACTAGCATCATAATTAAAACCGACTATATCCTTCAAATAATCCTTAGCCTTAATAATTTTTTACTAGGCTTCCATTTGTCTCTTAATATCATAATAAATAAAAAATTGTTTTTTCTCTTACACTCACATGCATTTTCTCCAATGAACACACACACCGAACTATATTTTTTGTTTTTAAAATAAAATCAGATTGAGGATAATTCAAAACCAAATAAGAAAGCCACCAACGTGTCCCTAGGAGCACTGAACCAAGAATAACCGATCACACACAAAAACAAATGCACCAAAATCAAATCACACAATCGTGGGGCCTTGATAAACAAACACGTCCAAAACCATAATTTACAACTGATAGGAGCTCACATATCACGCCTCTATGGGCCATAGATATTGTTTATACTATGTACAATGATCTCATAAACTAACCTGTCACCACTCAATATAGAAGAACCTACATCTATAGCCAATTCTACACACGAAACTCGAAATCTAGAGTGCCATAAAAGCCTTGAGGGAGAGACACCATTATAGAAGTCGACAAATGGGAGCCCACTTGGGGATGATCGGATGAAAGAAACACCATTTACCAGAACATAGAGAACATCACCAGTTAATATTGACAGTAACATGTCTCTTTCCTCCCTTCAAGACACACCACTGCTATCCAATCAGAAGAGATCCCAGATGCCAGAGCACCACAACCACCAAGAATTACATTGTACGTCTAGTGCCGGAGGCAACCAGAAGACCCCTGTTCTGAAACATCATCACTTGAATGACCAAAACCATCACAAATCTCCAAGGAATACATAGAACATGACTAGTATGGGTTCAATGCACAGAAGAACTAGGGAAATAGTGCATAGGGTGACCAACTATGGACAGAACCACACCTCAGAAAGCTATAAAGGAAAATCACAAAATAATATAGCACGTTGGAGCAGGGCCATGTGCAATCCTGAATATAAGAACCCTCAGTTACCATTAAATGATAGTGAGCGATGGGGAAGGATTTTCTGACATAGTTCCAAACACAACTCAAAGGTATATAGAAATAAGATAACAAGACACACTAATGCACAATGATGGACCCAAAAGGGAATAATCAACACCAAAAACCGAACTACAAGAATCGAAAGGTGATCTAAAAAGGCGACACAGCCATCTACAAGAATTCTTGAGTCTTCAATCTACGACCGCGTACTAGACCATGAAGAAGATGATGACCCCGACATGATCTAACTACAATGAACCCAACTGTACAAGCCCACGATAGACACAATTGAGCATGAACGATACCTCATCTGTATAACATTCAACAAGAAGGTGTCAAAGCTTCTTGGAACCTTGGAGATTTTTTTAATAGTTTTTTCATTTTTTTAAATTAGTGGGTTAAATATATTGTTAAAAATACAATTTAAATGCAGTATTAGTGATTTCATCTTCCATCCCCCACGCCCCCTTTGTCGCAGATCGATGACATGACAAAGGCAGTTGGGTGATGCCGCTTTTCCATCAAATCCCTATAAAAGGGAACACCCCTTCTCCTCACATAAATTTCCCTCCATATCTCCTAAATCCACTACTTATCTCACTAAATAAATTTCTTTTCAGTGTGGTAGATTCGGTGGTCCATAAGAAGGTGGTGTTTTACAAAGCATCATTTAATGGTATTTTTTATTTAATTTAATGTTTTGTTAAATATTTAATTGATTTATTCTTATTAAAAATATTTCAATTTTAAGAAGTTTATTTAGTTATAAATATTATGTTTAATAGGTTTTTTAATTAGTTATATATAGTTTGGAATAATAATTATTGTTATTAATGATTACGTATAGATTAATTATAGGTTATGTATAGAATAACTTAAGATTAAATATTGTAAGAAGTTTGGTAGCATAATGATTATGTGGTTATCTAAGAAATAAAATCTCTATCTAGACACAAACATGTTGATGTGGCTCTGGAATAGATATACCTCGGGGTAAAACCCGAAAACACTACTTTGAGTTAGACTCGAATGGGAACCAGTGAATAAAAAAGAGCCTTACTACACTCCTGGTTTGACACTCCTAGGGGATATGCTTAATATGATCCATATTTTCATTATAAACTACTAAAATACCCAATAAAAGAAAAATCAAATTAGTATATTTATCAATGATAAAATAATAATTATAATGTTGAAGAATGAAATAGAAAAGGAAAAAGTAATTAAAGAATGAATATTCTTATTTATAATTGAATTATTTTTATTAAGTTTTTAATATGTTATTTATTATGTTGTTTAATTAGTTATATATAATTTAGAAATAAGAATTATTGTTATTAATGATTAATTATATATTAATTAATGAAAAATTAGGATTAAAAATGAATAAAAATGATTAGTTAATTATAGTTAACTTATTAATATAATATGATTAATTATTGATAAATAAAATAATAATTAAACAATAACATAATAGTGATTAACTAGTGATTAAATAATGATTGATTAGCTAAAAATTTTACTAAGAAACATTAGTATCACTATTTTGGATATAACAAGATGATATAAAATTTTAGTAACATAATGATTATATAGTTTATAAATAATATGTTTTATTATTACTAATTAATTATGGATGAATCACTGAATAAAAAGGATTAAAATATGAATACATTTAATGATTACCTAATAATACTTATCATTGATAAAATAAAAATTATGATTATATAAAATAAAATAGATAAGAAAAAAAAATTAAATTACATATGAATATTTTACAACATACATAAATTTTTTTTACATTTTTCAATTAAACATGGTTTGGATGAGATGAGCATGACTTTAGAAGTGAGGAAAAAACTAGTTCATTTTTATTTATCTGCCTAAAAACATCATAACAAATATGTACTTAATAATTTAAGTACATACTTGTAGAAGATTTTTTTAAGCTATCAAATGAAAAACATTTGGGTTTTACCACACTTTTGATGTTAAGATCTTATCACCCAAAACCATGTTTTGTTGAAAAATGATGGTATTATTTGTATATTGTAAAACATTCATGTGTAATTTAATTTGTTTGTTCTTCTATGTATTTTTGTGATTAAAGAAAGATAAAATAATGATTAACTTAGTAATGATAAAATAGTGATTAAAGAAAGATTAACATAGAAAAAACTATACAAAAAACATTAGTATAATAGTTTACAATATAAGAAAATGTTTTCAAATTTTATTTTCATAATGATTTTATATTTAAGAAATAATAGTTATTATTAGATATGATTAATTAGAGATTAATTAAAAAATAACATAGGATAAAAAAATTAATCCATATAATTATTAGCTAATGATACTTATGATCATATAAAGTGAAATGATGAAGAAAAAACAAATTAAATAACACATGAATGATTTATGACATATAATAAATTCCATGAAATTTTTAAATGTAATGTGTTTTGGAAGAGATGAGCCTCACTTCAGACATGAGGTAAAATCCAACTTATTTTCAATTGGTAGGTTGATAATATTTTCTAATTGTATGTACCTAACATTGTAATTTGGAAAATCATTCAAAATTTTAATTACATATAAGATATTATCTATGATATGTAATTATAAGGTCGAAATACATTCAAAATTATAATGTGAATTACATATATTTGGAAGATGTTATTAAGATGTTAATAAAAAATAAGTTAGATTTTACCTTATCTGAAGTGAGACTCATCTCATCCAAACAAAATTATATTAACAAATGTCAACAAATTTATTGTATGTTATAATGCATTCATGTGTTATTTAATGTGTTTTTACTCTTCATTTCACATTATATGATCAGAATTTTCATTTTCTCAATGATAAATAAACTAATTTGATGTTTCCTTTAATTTTTACCTCATTTTCAAAAACATTTTGTGGCTTATAATCTAATAAACTTTTATATAATGAAACATTACTAGAATATTTTAAAATATAAAAAAGGCATCCTAAAAATGATTTCAAATAAATATTATAGGATCAACTATCATTGTTAATATTTCTTACACTATAATTATTTTGATCAAAGAGAATTTTTTGAAATACAGAGTCATGTTTTCCAGTATGTACTGCTATGGGGAGGTTATTCAAACTATGAATGGATCATCATACAGTACACAACCAATAATAGTTATTAGTATAGTAGATTTTATAACCTTAATTAACCTTCAAGAGAGAATTCATGGTTCCTTAAATATGTTACCAGATCAAGAGATCATGTCTATGAGCTATAGAAATTTTCAAATCCCGATAACACTATAGCATCTTGCTTTCCCATTGGTTGTTGACACGTAGTGGGTCTAAGAAATTAATTTATTTTCTCCATAGTCAGATGGTACCATGATGGAGTTATATGTTGATGTTTCTACTGTACATGATAATGCCCAGTTATATAAATACATAGACTTACAATAGTTGTTTAAGATAGTCAGCCCCGTGGAATTGAGCATATTCCCAATGATATAGAAGAGGAAAACTAAGATGATCACCTAGATATACATGTCAATCCAACTTCTAGTGATTAGTTTCATAATGACATAACAGATAGTGAAAATAGTTCTTATGATGAGGGACTAGTTGGAGTTAGGGAGGATGTTTCATGAAATGAATTAGTTCTACAGTAGCCTCAACCTACAATTAATCAACAACTACTCTTTGCATCTTAGATAGAAGCATTGACACATGTACCTGAATTCGATAATAATGTTCTCAATCCATCAACCGAGTTCCCCAAAATTGTACTAGATAGATTTAGTGAGTTGGAAAAACCATATATGTTGGAAAGAATTTTCCATGTAAAGATGTATTAAAAATCACGCTAAACAAATTTCACATTGATATAGACTGCATCTATATAGTTCATGAATCAATCCATAGTAAATATCTCATATGGTGTGACAATTATGGGGATGATTATAGATTTTTCATGAGGTTGATTCCTGACATTGAATTTAGTGGTGGAGAATCTCGTGGATTGTGGTATCTCATACTTGCATTTGGAAAAGCCTGACACGCGATCATACCTAATTGGATGCAGAATTTGTGTCAAACATTTTTGTTTATGATGATTACGACATGCCTTGATGCTCTGATAGCCCTTGGGAAAGAGAGAATACAACAGACATTCAGTTATAATATTTTATACAATAATACATGGATGGATAAATAGAAGGCAGTTGTGAAAGTCTCTGGGTATTGGGATGACTCATATTAGGTGTTTCCATAATTTCTATCCATTTTGAGGAATCATAACTAGGTTTTATTCAAAATTGATATAAATAAAAAAGTATCTAATGATAACCAACTTGATCCATCTTGTGTTGAATTTAATCGGTTGTTCTAGGAATTCCTCACATGTATCTCTACATTTCGTTTCAACAAACAGTTCATTAAGATTTATGGAACTTTTTGATATGGAAAATACAAGGGTATATTGTTGATTGCGGTAACCCAATATGGAAACCATTCACCTCTTATTCTTTACTTTTTACATTATAGATAAATAAAACTATGAATCCTGGAGTTGGTTTTTGGAATGTATCAACAACCATTTCACCAACATTCAGGTTATTTGTTTGACATTTAATACCCATCTAGGAATTAATGAGGCAATCAATGCAAATCCTAGTACATGGAGATACCCTAATACACATCATCAGTTCCGTATTAGACACATCGCTAGCAATATAAAAAAATTCCACAATGAACCGATGATGAAGGAAACCATGAGGCCTGGTAAGCACTATATTTTTTATTCTTTACTATTGAAATGTAAATATAAAATCAAAATATGTGAAACATCATCTATTATATCTAGAATATGTGTAGGATCAAAGGAGGTTTGAAGAATGTTTAAAACAAATCATTCAAAAAAATAAAGAAGTTTATGATTATATGATGTGGATTCCAAAAGAAAAATGGATATTGGCAAATGAAGGGGGGAAGAGGTACATATACATGAACACAAACATTGTGGAGTGCATTAATGGTGTCTTCAAAGCTCTTCACATGATAGGTATAACTAGCCTAGTTCAGGTGACATTATATCATTGTGTGAAGTTCTTTGTTGATAGACAAAAACTAGCATCATATGGAATAGAGCATGGGTAAGGTATGTAAGACACATTCAACAAGAGATTGAAAAGAATATTTAAGAATATTTTGGTTATCATTTCTACCTTTTTTGACAAGAAGTCTCTCATTTTAATGTTCAAGTGCATTTAGACTCCATCACAAATCGCATCAGTAAACAAATTGTTGTATTACTAGAAATGAGGCAATGTTAATGGGGAAACTTTCAGGCATTATGGTTTCCATGCACACAAACCATCACAACATGTTCCTATATGAACATATCACAAGAATAATATGTTGTTCTAGTGTACTAGATAGACACCATTTCTAACTGTTATGTTGCGCCATGGATGCCTATTTGGGTGTTTTTTTATTTCCCAAATCCCAAAGGCTAGCTTTTAGTGATACCTGACATCAATCAGTTGCGTCCCTATGGGAGACCAATGGCCAGAAGGATACAGAATGAGATGGATTATCCTCATGAGAAAGGGTAGAGTTTGAGATTCACTTTATGTCAACAAGAAGTTCATAACCAAAAATGATTCCTTAATATTGTTTGGTCGAGTTCACACTCTAGGCCACAGTGATGTATTGTCTTTATTTTTATATTCTCATATATTAAATGGTAATATTTTATCTCTTCTATTTTCATTGATTTTTTAACCCCAAAACCCAAAATTATTATTCTAAACACAAAAATATCTTCCCAATACTGTAATCTCAAAATTCTAAACCATAAACCATAAAACCTAAACCCTAACCCTGAATTCATAAACCTAAACCCCAAAACCTTACAAAAAAATAAAAAAAAAACCTAAACACAAAACTCAATATTTGACACCATAATATCTAAATACTAAAACCTAAATAATAAACTATAAACTAAAAACCATCTTCCCTTTACCTCGGGTTTCAAAACTTTATGTGATTGTTATTTTAATAAACAATTATATAATAAATTAATAGTATCATATATTACTATACAAGAAGATGTTATAAAATTCAGTACAATAAAGAATATATGATCAACCATGTTTTTTAGAATTAGTTACACAATTAGATTAATGATCAAAAATATTTTTCAACATATAGAGTCAAATTTTTCCATTGTGTACTACAACAGGGAGGTTATACAAATAGATAAAGAAGCTTGTTATAGTATTAAACCAACAATAGTGGTTAGAAAAGATGATTTCGTAACACTAAATAAACTTCAAGAAAGAATTGGTGGTAAATGAACCATAATGCATGAGGAATAGTGACCCAGACAGTGGTGATGGAATGAGTTTATGTCATCACCATTGTCATTGTCCACATTCATCATGCGCCATGGTTCATTTCCTACAAATTCATTCTTGACATTTAGTCAGTGTTAAAGAAAAACCTTTAAATGAGAAAAAAATATTCATGAAACATACCATCATGTGGATAGTCATACATAAACTGTAGCGCATGTGATTTTCTAATAAACATCTATATAATAAGGAATAATTTTTTATATATATAAATAAATAAAACAATATCGTACAAAACTCCCTTTTCTAGGTAAAGTCATATCTTAAAAATACATTAGTAATATGCTTTGAAAAACATGAAGACATTCCACTTTTTTGTAAAAATAACTTCATAAAACAATGTGAATAATCATGAAATATCTTGCATTCTACAAGTCATAACATTCCACTAACAATAACATTATATTTACATTTTACACTTATGATTCATTAAATTTGTTTATATAAAGATGGATGATGCCTTACTACTCACTCAACACTATACCCTTATTTCTTAGGTCATGCTAGAGGGTGGTGAAGATCGATTGATCAGCATGAGTCAATTGTACCATTTTTATCAAAGGAAGCCTCCACATGCCATTAGACCATATTGGTGTCGTGCTGGCTTCTATGGAAATACCATATCAGATCTCACATTTGTAGACCATCACCTGCTTACTGCCCTTATTGAGAGGTGGTGACCAGAGACACACACTCCACCTGCCTGAGGAAGAGATGACCATCACCCTCTAGGATGTCTCAATGCTTCTCTGTCTTCCTATCTAGGGGAAAACTATTATTTTACCCACTAGTCAAACTTTTTCTGACCTTGTTCATTGCTTGTTAGGCGTCAAAATTTTTTCTGACTTTAGAAATGGATATGGACCGTTTATATCTATGCCATGGTTGAAGGTACATATTCCACATTTACATGAGGATGCTGACGAGAAGACTTTCATGCATTATGCTCATGCGTATATATTGTGACTCATTGGATAGACCATGTGTACAAATCACTTAGGGATGAATGTGTAAATGAATTATCTACCCCTTCTCGAGGACTTTGATTAGGTCGGGACATACAGATGGGGGATCAACCTACTTGGAATTTTCATACAATGCATTATTTAGGTTATCCCATAAGGACCACACATGTCTTGGGTGATGCATCATCCATATTCAGATGTGGGCATGTGAGTGCATCCCCACATTATTCGCTATGATTTCTAGTCTACTGATCAAGATGGAGGTGCCGCATGACGCTCCATGTGGACACTGGTATGATCACTCATTTTATTGGTTTCTGATGCTACTAGGACTTATTATATTTAATTACTCATTATTTTTAACTATCAAAGTTTTATTTTACTGGTGGTATCTATGAAATAATTTTGACGTTGTTCTGAGACTCCATTTGGGCATATATTGGCTCCAGTTGGACTGTCTCTTACGTGACAAGGTATGTATATACAATCTATAATTGTCTAATAAATTTAATAAAAGTTTAAATTTTCTTTTTTAGTTTCGAGATTTTTTAATAAAGGTCACATGTCATTTCTGATTTCATTTCTTTCATACTAAAATATTATCGAATAGTTGCAACCATACTTCATTATTGGGCATAAGGATGTTATGGTTGTAGTGCCCCTCATTCACATCAATATTTTTGAGTGGAACCAGCTTGAAAGAGTCAAATTCCAATACTGTTGTGCTCATCTAATTACATTACCAAAAAGACAGACAGAGAAACTTCATGTGATGAAGCTGATAGGGAGGAAAGATGAGGAAAAGGGCCAAGTACATGCCCGCTTTCATGACTACTGGCACAGACATGCAGAGTTTTGTATCCATTGTCTATTGATGAATAAATTCATTCTTTCGGTGTAGGTTGTGTTTGATCCATGGTTTATTATGAAGTCTATATTGTATTTTACTTGACACGGCTGAGAGATGCATCAGATGGTAAGTCAATTAAATTTCCACTAGTTTGTTTATTGAACTATTTTATAATTCATTTTGAATCACTTTACAGTGCAGTCAATCAGATCATCTTCTTCATATGTATGCTGATGTGGAGGTGGGGGTCTTTATCATGGAATTCATCCATCCAGAATCATTGGAGCTGATGGAATATTTTCACGCTCTTTCCATGAGCATATTCGATATTCCAACCTGGAGAGATGAGGTTATTTCCCTGGAGAACATCCTAAAACAGCTTCTCGTGCTATGGATCCATGAACACGGTGACGTAGACAACATCATGGTGAACATGAGGCCTCACTTATTCCACATGCAGAGGTTGGCCCTCTAGTAGTCCAGCCTCAATCGATTGAGGAAGTTCTTTAGGTGGCGTGGGATCTGTCGTTCTTAATAAGATATCTGTAGATATTTCAATAATGGGGTCCATATCCCTCATATCCTTGGGGTCTAGATATATCATAACATTGGTGTATAGATACATCGCATCCTTGGGATCTTGATCCATTCCCACCATGCAGTATAGCTCCATCGTAAGCTAGGTTCTCCATTGCAATGATGGCAGGTCCTTCTACCACCCTAGTGGGAGAATGATTGAGAGGGTAGTACGAGATGCAGTTGAAAACTCCTCCCACAAACACACAGGTGTAGGATTTGATAGTAGGCATTCCATTTCATGAGTATCGTCCCTTTCTAGGTCATCATACTATATAATGTACTCGACACAGATGTTATATTCGCATACCACTGTGTGGGATGAAATCTCCTCTCGACAGACATAGACACTGATTTTACATGTTCATTTATATGTTTTAGGTATATTTAAATGAAAATACTATTATTAATTTCATTCCTTCAAGTATGTTTATCCTATATTTCACTTTTCATTTATATTTTATGCACTGTTTAAATTTATCAACATTCAAAGTCGACTACTTGAAACCTAGCAATAATTATTAAATTTCAAGTAGATAACTTTAATATATTATAAAATATAATGTATAAAGACAATGTAAATAAATTTAATATATTTCCAAATATCAAAACTATTTTTTAAAATAAAGATATTCACAAATAATTTATATAAATTAAAATGAAAGGAATATAAGAAAAGTAAGTCTTATAAGAGAGGAAAATAAAGGAATGTAGAGGACAATCCTAAGACACCTACATGACTTTGAAAACCTATAAAATATAGAATATAAGACTAATATACATAAATATTAATAATTAGACTAATTTTTATATTTTTAATCATTGTTTAAAATTTCAATCAAATTGTTCTTATAGTTTATATTTTATAGGGTTGTGAAGTCACGTACTGGAAACATTTTTAAGTTTCAAGTAGGTGGATTATAAATATTATAAATTATATTTCATCAAAATATTTATGAAATTATTATTATTTTTTACTAATTGTTATATTTTATATCAATGTTAAAAAATTTACTCATATTGGTATTTTATTTTATATTTTATATGCTATAAAATCCAAAAACATGAAACATTTTTATGTTTCACGAATGTGGATTAGAAAGCTAATAAATCATTTTTCTTCAAATTTTATTTGGAATATAATTTCGCTTTTGACTACTTGTTATATGTATAAACAATTTTTAAAATTTTATTCATATTCTTCTTATATTTTATATTTTATAGGCTATTAAATTCACAGACATGAAACATTTTTATGTTTCATGTAGGTGGATTTGAAATCTTATAATTTATTTTTCATCAACATTTTTTATAAAATTATTTTTATTTCTGCCTACCTATTATATGATTAATCAATTTTTAAAACTTCATTAATATTGGTCTTATAGTTTATATTTTATATTCTAGCAATGACCCACCCTTGAAACATTTTTATGTTTCAAGTAGGTGGATTGGAAAGCTATTAAATTAATATTCCCCAACATTTGTTTATAATTTTTTTTCTACTACTTGTTATATATTTAATCAATGTTTAAAATATAATTTATATAGGTCTTATAGTTTATATTTTATAGGCTAGCAATGTCATATACTTGAAATAATTTTACATTTCAAGTAGGTGGATTAAAAAGCTTTTAAATTAATTTCATCAATATTTTTGAAGAAATTGTTTTTATTTTAGACTGCTTGTTATATTTTAAATGAATGTTTAAAATTTCATTAATATTTGTCTTGTAGTCTATATTTTATTAAATTGCAATGTCACATACATGAAACATTTTTATTATTCGATTAGGTGCATTATAATGCTTATAAATTATTTTTCATCAATATTTTTTTATGAAATTATTTATATTTTTAACTATTTCATATATATTTAATCAATGATTAAAATTGGATTCATGCCTTTTTTATAGTTTATATTTTATAGGATATAAAATACACGTAGTTGAATCATTTTTATGTTTCAAGTAGGTGTATTATAAATCTTATAAAATATTTTTCATCACCATTTTCTATGACTTTTTTTTATTTTAGACTACTTATTATATGTTTAATCCATGTTTAAAATTTTATATATATTGGTCTTATACTTCATGTTTTATTGGCTAGAAAAGTCACGTACTTGAATAAGTGATAAATTATGCTGGAATAATATGTTATATATATATATATGAAAATAATAATAAAACAATAAAATTGTAAATATATAAAAAATTAAAATTAAAATAGAAAAAAAATTATTGTTTTAGGGAAAAGATGGGATCACCAATTCCGCCTTTAAGGTGTATTTTGAAAAATAGTATTTACGTTAATTTGTTTAAAAAAACTAATTAAAACTATTAAAAAACTCAATCTTGGAGGAGGAGGAGCAGAGCGATGAGGAATCTGAGATAAGCATCGAGAGATCACACTCAATTTGACCATCCAATAATTCTTAGCCTCACACTTCCTCTCCTTTATCCTCTCGTTCATCTAGGCCACATATTAAATTTATACAATATTTCAGGTGATAATAGATAATTTTCATGCTTCCTTCTCTCCTTGATAATGTTTAGATTAACATAAACATGATTAAGGGATAATTTTTGTATGTTTCTTCCAAAATAGTAATCTAGACTTATAAAAGAAACCATGAAATTGGGGATAAGAAACTCTTTAGAAGCCACATGATGGTTTATTATCACTGAGGTATTCTTGGATTACTCTATCAATGGCTTATCGAGATTAAAAATTTCTTTATGCCCAATATATAGATTTAGATCATAACTGGTGTGGATAATTTTGTTCAATGGGTACTCTTATCCTTTATTGTTGATAGTCTCTGACTTTTACTTTTATAGAGCTGCACCCATACCCCATAAAATAATTTACAGTAATATAATTAATAGTGTGATTAAATAAATTAATAAAAAATAAAAAATAAATAAATTATAATACTATGATCATATTTTATACTACATTATAGTGATATAATTAATAATATATATTATTTTCAGGGGATTATAAACTAAAAAAACATAGATACTAAAGAATCTCGGTGGGACAAGCATCATCCATCATCCCAATGATATTAAGTGAACTGAAGGCTATTATAATATGATCAAACCCCCCTTCATTGGTCACCTCAACATCACACTACTTCCCTTATACATTCTCATTAATTGTATTGGTCATTGATCATCCCAGGACATGTGAGGAACCATTTTCCAATAATGCATGTCGCATGTGTTAACCACCCGACAATATTCATCCCCTTTCCCCCCTTGCACGAGCTACCCAATGTGTGTGCTACAACATGCCCAAATATTAAAATATCACCATGTTCCACATGTAACCCTGCTTCAACATTTTAATATATATATATATATATTGTATTTAAATGAAATATTTTTCAGCTATGTAATATTTTTTTATGTTATTTAATTTTTTGGGTGTGTAATGTTTTTGAACTTTTTATATTTTAATTTATTTTTTTATGAATAATGAAATCTTGAAAATTTATAGATATTGGGTTTGTAATTTATATTCCCTAAGTTTCAATTTTGGATACAAAAATCACTACTATGATTCCATTTTGTGAATTGAAAAAAATTTAAATTACATTGTATAAATGAAGTCTAAATGGAATTTCTAAAATTCATCAAATTCATAAAAAATAAGTGAAATAAAAATATTTACAAGGATCCAAAATATTTTTGTCTTCAAAAAATAACATTTTACTCCAAAACAATTCATATTAGTAAATATTAATGATTATAAAATATAAAAAATAAATTAACTCTTAATAAAATTTTAAAAATTGATTCAAAAAAATTGAAAATTTATTGAAAATAAAAAAAAATCATAAAAATAATAAAAACAGAAAAGTAAAAGGACATAAAACAATGCTCTTTAAAAACCATATAGTTATAGTCTAAAAAATCAAGATAGAGACTTTGAAATCATATAAAATATAAAGTGTTCAGACAATAAAATTGAAATTAATAACATTGATGGGGAAAATAAAAATATACTTTTTAAAAAATTAATTTAGTAAAAATAATAAAAAATAACTAATTTAAATAACATAAAACAATACTGTTTAAAAACATTAGAACTATAATTTTTATAAAATTAAATTCATTATAAACATTGTTCTTGAATAATTGTTTTTTAATAAATGCATTATTGATTTTATTTTCATAATAGAGTATTAAATAACTGAATAATTAGATTATTTAATTATGTTTTAATTATTATCATTTTTTAATTTAACTGTTAATTTTTTGTAAATAAATGTAATTCATTTAATGTATTTCATTTTTTCAATTACAATAATATTCAAGATATTTTTAAAGAATATTAATTACAATTTTTTATTGGTTATATAATTATTAATTTTGTTATTATCAAATTATATTAGTAATTAATAATTATTAATTACATTTTTTATAATTATTTAAGACACTTTTGTATTTAAATTATTAATTATAATGTATTTCCCCCCCAAAATTGGTTTAGTTGTACTACAGCAGCCATCAAATTTCCATTGTATGGGAACGTTCTTCAGTTCAAGTCCTACCATGCTTGAATTTGTTGGGGGAATATGACAGGAAGGTGGTTGGTTGAGCCTATGAAAGGAATACTATGGTTCATGACCATCCCTCATTACATAAATTATCTATTGGTTGTTAGTGAATTTCCTTAGTGGTAATTTTATCCCATAACCCTACATCAAATTAGGGTTTAAATCATGAATTCCCCCTTTGAACGGGGGGGGGGGGGATTTATCTTGCTATTTACGGTAAAAAAATAAGGGCCCTTAATAAAGGGACAAATTGGTGTAGGCTATAGACAACATGATGAGACCAGTCATATGGACGGGTGCAATAGACATGAAACTAAATGTGGTGCTATGGAGGAATCGTTGAGTGGGAAACTCAAAAGAGCTATGAGTGTATTGGTTCCTGTCAATTGACCCTCAGCCCACCTAGACATCTAATGCCAATTTTAGGCTAACCTCCAACATGATGATTATCATATCGGAACTAGTCAAAACAAGTTTTATGAATTTTTGGTCTGTGTGGCGGGGTTCCATGAATGCATTATCTGATGGGTGGTTCAATAGGGATATCTGTGCATTAGAACATATCAAACAACCCTCCAACCTCATTGATTTCCAATGTATGATGGATGGGTTCCCTTAGTTTTTGATAGGGGGTAGCATGACCATCATATGAGTGATACAATGGAATTATTATTTATAGGGGAAACACAATGGAAGACCGGTGGCTTCAAATGATGCATGCTTCTCTTAAAAGAATTATATATATCCCCATAAATGGGACATTGGGCCAGACATAACTATTCATTATATCTATAATAAATTTGGTTATTCATAAAAATACATGTAATGAAATAGGTTCAGTGGCATACTTTCATTCCTTAAGTAGAGAGATGAGGATTGACATATTAGGGTGTCTCGGTGTGTCTATTGTTTATAGTTTATAATATGATTTATCTAATACTGATTAATTAATATATAATTAGGTTATTAATAATTAGTAATTCTTTAAATTATAATTATTATTCAGTACATTAATAATTATTAAAAATTATATTAATATTTGATAATTAATTATGCAATTAATTTTTAATTAAATTATTAATAAAAAATTATTATTTTATTAAATATCTATTATAATTAACTTCATATTAATTAATAATGTTGAAAATAATAATTTACTAAAAATAAAATTACAATAATTAATAATCAAATTAGTTATTAATTATATTATTCAGTACATTACACCTTAAAAATATAAATATTTTATAATTAATTGTTAAAAATTATTTTAATAATTAGATCATAAATTTGAAACCTTGAATGAACACATAAAAAATAATAAAAAACATGAAAGAATTTCATGTCGAATAACATAATTATTACTTCACCTACATGTAAATTTTTTAATAAATGAAATCAATATTTTGAAACAAAATAGTTTTGTTCCTTTTATATTTTATTTATATAGTATTTTTATGGATTTTTTAGAATTATTCAATATATGTTCACCCAATGTTCATAGTTTATGTGAGGTGGTATTTATGGTAAACATTTTATAAGATTTTAATGAAACAAACATGAAACTTTATTATGTTTCATGTAAGTCATATGGAAAGAATATAAAATAAAATGTTCAGATACAAATTAAATGAAATTTAAATTGTTTACTTAATAGATAAAGAGAAAATAAAATTAAAATTAATTTCATGAAATTTATTGACAAGAAATAATTTAAACATCACAAAAAATATAGTTTTAAAACATAACAATTATATATTAATTTTTTAAAAATTACAGTTTTCGTAAATAATAATAAATTATAATTAATTAAAATATTAATTGTATTATTATTAATTTTTTCATGGTGTATCCTAGTTGTAGAATCCCCTATGGGGTCTCAACAAGTTGTCAAGTTTGAGTATCAATGAGATATTAATTTTTTTCAGTGCTGGATTTCTATTGTCTTTCTCCCTATCCTTAGACAACTTTAAGTTATATTATTATCAAATATTATTAAATATATAAATAATTTTATTATATATAACCATTATATTTATTATTACTTTTGAGTAATTAAAAAATATTTATATTACAGAAGATAATTATTATAAATGATTATTATGTTTATAATTAATCAATAATAATTACATTATTATTAATAATTAAATTTTCAATATTAATACTTTAATTATTAAATATTTTTAAATATAATATTAATTAATAATATATATTTTTAGAGAGGATCACAACCCAAAAATAAATAAAAACAAAATAAACATAATGATTTAAGGATCATCCCCCCCCCCCACAAAGAATGACATGAACCCACAAGAGCTCATTATTACATAATAAGTGACCCTATGGCCTAAGATCTATGGTCCTAAAGACCAGAATTTTTTAAATTGATAATATTCCATTTTTGGTTTATGGATACCAACGTTTTCTTCAAGAAGACCCATAGGTCACTCCCTATTTCTGCCTCCAATAGGTTAGGGCATAGATACCATTTCCAAGTTGAAATAACACTATAATAGGAGGCCTTAGACTAATTTACTTTTATCCAAACACATACACAAACTCCATGGAATCATTTAGTGATATTGGAATAAATAGAAGCATCTACAGTGTTAACTAAACAAGTACCAACCTCTAGTAATGAATCAATGTTGAAAATCAGAATAAATATTTATGAAAATGGGAAAATACAAGTATAACATGAAAAATGAAGTCCCGGATAGAAAAAAAACTCAAATAAGAAAATAAATGATGATATCCTGACTCACAATCTATAAGTCCTTCCACCAAACATTGTCAGCTCGTCCAAGTACTATTTTGCTCCTCTGAAGAAACCATCGTTCTTCCTTTTTCAATATAAGACACAACATGCATTGGAAAATTCTTTTATGGGGTGAGTATATACATACCCAATAAGATGACCCAAATTTAAAAAAAAGGGTAGTAGATATAACAACATTCATCTCAACACATAACGAAATATGGTTAATAGAAACTGAACAAACATGCTCATAGATACACCAATGTGTGAGATAAATGGAATCACCATATATAGAGCCTAGCTAAGAATGATGATATAGACTACAACTACAAATTTTCCTTATTCAAATCACAACAATAATTGCAACATCACTATAATCTGAGCAGAGGGCCTGCTTCTCACCATTGCGAACCAAAAAAAAGGGAGAACTAACTCCACTGATGAATCCACTTTCCACAGAAGTTTGAAAATAGGTGTGTAATGCTCTTTAGATAGAAAGAAAAAAACTCTAATTAAAGAGTGACTACTGAATCTACCTATGAAAAGTGTATGGGGGAGTCATACCCTGGTAATATAGAGGAGTAAAAACACTCATATATCTCTAATGACCAAACCACGATCAATATAATCATCCAAGCATTGTTGGAGGAATTTTTTCACTTGAACTGCCCAGTGTCCTATCTATTTCACTAATATAAAGGCTGCCATCATAACCCACCTCGAAAACACTCAAGATAGAAAACTCAAAGGTGAAAATATCAGTCCTAAATAAGTAGATATGAATGGTATATGTTTCTCATGAATGTAAAAAAAACATTTGAATAGGGTCATACTACGTGTCTTAGACACCCCAGGACTTCTCAGGAACGTTGGCTAGTTCTTAGGTTTTATACATCATTCCCATGTATGTGAGTGATATTTAACTCTTCCCCAAAAAGTAGCCATCGTATAAGGGGACTAAATGTTGTGAAATCTCCATGGTCTACTCCATTTCTATCATGAGTTTCCAAAACCCTTTGGTGTCCATGCGATTATACTAACACCCTTTATGCCTCTTATTTCTTCGTGAATCGTGGTGAGAAGCTCAAATAAGTTGTTTACTAAACCTAATACATTATCACTGGATAGATAATAGTCACACAATCTCTCGCTAGTTGTTTCCCATCACAACACTCCCCAAACACTGAAACCTATTATAGCAGATTCCTCGATCAACTTACAATATATCTCTAATCTACTAAAACACGAAATCACACCTTGTTTGTCCCCCTAATTCCAAATCTAGACCTATGAAAATGGTTTAGATTCACTAAACATTGATCATTAAAGGATACATTTGTTGGAATTCCTCAATCCTTTGGCAAAAGAACTAATGAAAATTAAATAATAGAGGAACCCAAGAGAAAAGATGAAAAAAAATGTATTGAATGATCCTCAACCATTTGTTTTTATTGGGCTTAGTTTATTGATGGAGAATGCATCGAACCATGGGGAAAAAGAATGATCATCAAATCTAAATTTTCCTGGATAAAATAAATTCATCAAATTTAAATCAATATTCGACACATTAATCAATTTGGAGAGAACTCTTTTGAATAACGGTTCCACTCTGGTATCATGAGATAGGTCCTAAAATATCATTGGTAAAAACAAACCCCTAGAAAAAAGATCAATTCCCCACAATCCATTGTCATTCATCATTGAATTTATTTAATGGATTATCTAAAAATTTTGGGTTATGTGACTAACCATGAATATCTATCCAAATGAAGACTTTAAAAAGTAGAATTATGTTTTGGATTATTTAATAAAAATAATTAATTTACTTTTTTAAAAATATTCCAACTGTCACCTTTAAATGATTTTCTGACACAAACTATGTTTTTTCAAGGCCAAGGTAAACCTCACTTTCCTATGTAACTATGTTCTTCAATTTCCCATCCACAATTTCAATCATTGGGGAAAACGTTTATTCTAAAAAGATACACACGTGGATTAATATATATTAGTATCTGTAATATATTAACTCTAGGATCCAAAAACTACCAATACACATTTCCAAATCCAACGAAAAATACTAGGATATATATGGATATATTCAAAGGAATAATATAACAAAACTAAAGATATTGCATGTTCGAAAAAACACATTTTGACGGTCATAGTGATTTCAAGGAGTATCCTTGTTGGAGCATGTCACCTTCCAATTATGTTTCCTCTATCATTAGTGGAATCACGATTCCTCCTTATCTCTAATGAAATATGGTGTATCCTCCTTTTTTTTACCATCATGCCTCATCGGTGTTCCATGCCCCCAATTATGAAGCTTGTTGTCTGTTGTCTTCCCAATACACAAGGTATGTGTTATTTCTTCATCTATTGTGGTATCTCATTGCATCGACATCTATGACACCCCTATGACATTAAAAAAATATATCTCTCCATCCCACATCTAAAATCTGAGTGGGAAAAGGGATGACATATAATTTCAACAGTAATTATTATCTACAATGTTATTATAGTAATTTTTAAAAAATGTAAACAATTATTATATATTATTAGATATTTTAAACAATTAAATTAATTATATTTTAAATTACTTAATTATAATACGGTAGTAGTAATTTCTTTTAAAATTTTATTAACTATATTTTTATTATTAATTAATTTGTAATTAATATTAAAATAAAAAAATAATCATTACATTTTTATGTATATATTAATTACATCATTGTAGCTAATTACATAATTCTTTCTTGTAATTAATAAATATATAATATTTTTAATAAATATAATATAAATTATATTTTTGATTACTTTTTATTTATTTTAATAAATATAATAGTTATTACATTATTTGAATTTTTGATATTTGATTACATTTAAAAAATATTTATTTCTCTAGTGGGGATCAAAAAACTACACAGTTTAATAATGTTAATTATATTATTAATTAAATAATTTATTATTATTATTATTGTTATTATTATTATTATTATTATTTGGGTTCTAGAAATTGGGAACCAATATACCATATTCAATATCAAGATTGGATGTTGTGAGACAAACCTTTATAAAAGTGAATCTTGAGTATAATTTTAAAAGTGTAATATTTTTAGAAAACATTAATTAATGAAATGTCAAATAAAAAAGTAGTTTAAAAATTTTGATTTTTTTTAATATATGTATATATATAATACAAGAAATAAAAAATTTAATGGTGAAATAAATGGAAGGTGTTACCCCAAATTTTTTTTTCAAAGATGGCACTATCCAAGAAAGAGCCTTCTTAAAAATGTTATCAGAGGTAGGACATTATTGGAAAAAAATTAAATGTTATTGAATGAAGTTAATATCAGAGAAAATTACAACCCTATCTCATAAAATTACCTATACTTTTAGAAACAGTTTTCCGAAAATCCTATTTTTTGAATATTTTTTTATTTTCCACTACATGTGTAAATTTGTGCCTACACTTGATATAATGTGACAG
Source organism: Viscum album (assembly GCA_963277665.1). Lineage (NCBI taxonomy): Eukaryota > Viridiplantae > Streptophyta > Magnoliopsida > Santalales > Viscaceae > Viscum > Viscum album. The sequence goes on from OY728152.1 coordinate 2,007,417,004, forward strand.
ATTTCCTAATGATGCTTGTATTTTCTAATAATTCATTGCCTCCATCACCATATGAAAACGTCCAATTGTCACAAGACCACCCTTTTTGGGTGTTGGGGATTGTATGAATCACATACCATCAAAGCTAACATAACACTACTGCCTTAAAGGGCCACTAAATGGGGATGGCATGGAAGGAAATTATTGAGGATGTGGGAGTCGCTGGTCTCATTTTGACATCTTTTTTAGTGATTGTGATGTTTGTTTAGACCTAGTAAAATCATAATAGAGGATAAATATGAGCCTGACTGAGAAATAAATGGGGTCATGTAGTTAATATTGTTCCATATACATTATGAAGTTCACTTATTCCTTATGAAAATTGACGTTGAGGTCATTTAGGTGATTTTTAACACTTCTAGTGGTGAACAGTATTCAGGTCAATAAAAATCCAACCAAATTGTAATTACATACACTTGTACCATCCACTATCAACATATAAGACCTTATAGTGTTCTATCCTACCATAAATTAGTGATATTATGAGTAACACATAAAGCCATATGTTTTAGTCACCTCTCCTCACAGAAATTGATGAGGGATTGGGTTTCTTCCCAACAACACTCCTCCAAAACCAAATACCACACATCCAAGACTCAATTTCAATAATGATAAATGTCATCCAAACATCTTCCATAAATGTTTGAAATCTCTAGCATATCCCTCATGACCAATGTTATCTATAATATTTTAAACAAAATGACCCTTCATGGATCTACATGCTCCAACTAAGCCTCCATTATAATTTTGAACTCAATTTGGTGATCTTCCTCCCACTTAGCAACTAGAATACACTATAAAATAGATACAACTTTTTAGGATCCAATTCCACCCACATAGACCTACCAACATACACATATTATATTAGGATGTTCAATACTAAAAACACTAATGATAGGTAGAGTATCCCAATGAAACATATGTTGTATCCTCCAATCCTAACAATCCCAATATTGGATAGGGTTTTTACCCTTCCAAAGCTATTATAATAAATCAAATTTCATATTGAAATTATTTGTGATTTTTCTGGTTAGTTATTACATGAATTAGATGATAGTTTATGTGATTAAATAAAATATACATTTTTTGTGTAACATTTTTCAGTTTTTTTATCTTTTTAATGCTTCAGGACATAATGTTCATCAATATATTGAATTGTTACCATATTTTATTCATTTTATTAATATATAAATAATATTTATCTTGATATCAATACCAATTATTGAAGCATAATTTCCTGATTTTTTATGAGGAGACAAAAATTAATATAATCAAGTTATGATATTATAATGAATATATCCTAATTTAGTTAATGGTTAATTGGTTTTAGATAATGTGTGTTGATAGAATGTTTGTTGGTGTATGTGCCTATATCTCATTTTTCTCTATCCGATAAATTTGTAGTCTAACTTGTGAAATTATATTGGGGCAAGAAAATGTATTTTAAATATGTTATAGTCTTACCTGATATCTTGTAGCTGTAATATCCTAGTGAATTTTGATCACCTATGTGCAGGGTTTTTACGCGGATTTGTTTTTTACAGGAAATTTTGAAGTGTTTATATTTTTCATTTATCATCTTGTTCATTGTTTGGTTATCCCTTTTTTCATGACAATGGAGAGATAATAAAAAAATTTAATTATAAATTTTTTAATAAATAATATCTTCTCATGCATCAAGTGGATGATAATTTATTGTCGAGGTGTATTACGTCATAGTTGTAAATTGAGATTCATTTTTTTTATAAATAGATTTTCTAGAAAGATGGGTTCCATGGAACTTTTTAATGAAATTCATCCTTTCATGGTATCTGTAAAAAACTCCATAAACCCCACTACCACCACAATATATTTTCTTACAATATATTATCAAAATTAAATCGTCATTAGAATTTTTTCACAATAATTATGATCATATTAATGGATTGAATTACAATAATATTATTCTAAATAATAGTGTTATAAATATTTATTTTCATTGAATGTTCATTAAAATCTCTTTATAATATCATTTATAATATTTTTTTCATTATTGAATGGTTTTCATGCTATACATGTTTTCACAATAAAAATAGAGTGAAATTGTTGAAAAATAAACATATAGAATCAAAATATTTTGACACTAACACATCATGACCGACTAAAACCCCTCCAAGGTAGTGGTAAGAAAAGTGTACCACCCCAAACCATCATCTAATAGGATAGTGGCTGATGAACATCATCGAGTAGGAAAATAACGTATGATAGGAGACCTTATTCAAATTCACCAACAAATATTTAATACTTATAAATATTTTATAATAAATTAATATAATAAGTAGAAAAAATTTAATATATAAAAATTCATGCATAATCCTATACAAATGAAAAAGGGGGAAACAATGCATATACACAATGAAAAAGTGAAACACACACACCCAAAAACCCGAAAAGAAACCCAATATAAACATTGACATAGATATAGAACCTTCAATGGAAAATTTCCATATATGAAAACCATCTGAAATTAGAGCCCCCAATTACCACTATGGTATAAAAAACCATAGATTCTAGGATCAAAATAAAACTAACCATCATTTTCATTAGACACTGCATGAATTAGTAAAAAATCCCATGCTATGCTGAGTCTATACATATAGATAAAGATTCCTTGATAACAAAAATGTAATAACAAAAAACTAATCATCTCGACCAAAAATGATAGAGTGAAAGAATAACACATAATAAGGATGAAGATATACTATAAAGAATATGACCTATGACATAAGTGGAAGTCCCACACTTCACAAAATAGTAATAGAAGAATCAAAATGCTACTCTAATAATTTTAACTACAAAACCAAAAAAATATTAAACTTTCTAGAACTATAATGGGAGTATTATGCCCCATTAAAGGATAAATATCGAAAAAGGGAGTACCACCTCTTGTGTAGAATCCCCACACCACCTGTGAACTTATATAAGTGAGTAAAAACATTGTGGATAGAGGATATATTCCCCATGTATTTGGAATATTATCATACCCTATTTAATATGCATGAGAAAAATTCTGTGACATAAAAACACTATCAGGGGAATTACAACACTATGTATGAAGTTATCTATAGGTTTTTTATGCATCCTTGGATTTATGGTGAAAAGGAGACTACTGTAGTTTAATCAACTCTTGTATCGCCTCTACTTTTAATGTGGATAAAACCATCACATTTTAAAAAGAAAAACACAGATGATGTAATACTCAAGCATCCAAACCTGATTCCCAAACAAAGAGATATAAAAATACACAGATGTTATAAATTTAAAATTCATGTAATATAGGAGTAATGAATATATAGACCTGTAACATTTGGTTTTTCACATACTACCTTACCACATGGTGTGTAAAGGTCAAACTAAATAGAATTTATGATAGGGTATATGGAGGATTATACTAGGTAGGTACTTAAAGTGTTTCTTGAATAAATGGGTACCCACTGTCTCAGGGTACGGAATATATCATAGGTTATACATAATGAGTTGTGCACATTTGGGTACTCAGAGAAAACTACCAACTGGATAAGTTTCATTTTCCCTGACAACATGAAATGCCTTTATAGGAGCATAGTGTGTGATAAATTTAATCCACCCATTCATTTTATTATAATTTACTCAAGACATTTTATGATATTTATAATCTTTTATATACCCCCTCATTATTTCTAGGGTGGAAAACGATGTGTTTTATTTAAAACTAAATGATGTACAATCTATATATTCATACATAATCTATATAGATATCAAAATATCAAAATTTTCATTATTTTTACATATTTTAAATCCTAAATACCATTTATAATACTTATATAAGGATTTAGTGCCTACAATGGGATTTTTGGAAATCAATCACTAGAAACCAAATTATTATTTTTGAATCACAAAAACTGTTATTTTATATATAATTTCCTAGAGGATATTCGAAAAAATCACATATAATGATCCATAATAACTCTAATATCCTTATATATGCCACAATTCTACATTTCCAAACATAAAAAACAATTGACTGTCGTACGTTTTGAATGTAAGATGATCAAGACCAAATGTTTTTGAATCACTGTCCATACCATAGTTTTATGATGAACATGTGATAAAAAAGGGAGAGGAAACCATTTAAATAATTCAATGGGTATTTTTAAGATATTACAAATCCAATACACTATCCATTGTGGTGAAAATCCTAAAAAAAATGTACTGAAATATAGAAACATACAATACAATTAAGGAAGAACTGGATAAATTGGTGTGTTTTTTGGGAAATACAATAGAGAAATCATATTAATGAACTTTAATACAATATAAAATCATAAAAAACATATAATCACAAAAATAAAGACACATTATCTAAAACATGGATTAATTGTGGATATACAATACATCTATCAAAAGATTCACTAGTGATTTCGATAAAGGATTCTACTCGCAGGGTTTGGAAGATCCTATGAACCTCCTCCTTAGTCTCTTATCTTAATATACCTCTCTAATTCTTGGTATTATGACTGTTAAGGAAATAAATATAGTAAAACAGTATTTATAATGAAACCCTAGGTCAACAATTTATTAAACATTTAATAAATAAATAAATTAGCTAAATTATATAAATAAATAAATAAATTCACTCATAACGTGTCGACCATGGAAACCATGGTGAGAAAAAATGCACTCCACTCCTAGGTTAAAACCTCCCAATTTAAAGTAAACTATGATCTCACATTTCTTATCTAAATATTTATTTTGATATAAATTTATAATTCATATAAAGATGTGCCAAAAATAAAATAAAAATATTATTTTTAATATATCATTATGATGGATCTGGAACACTTTAAACTTCACACAAGATCTAGGAGTCATTTCAAAATCCTTATTTAAATATATATTAATGTATCAAACAGAAAAACTATAGTCACTATATTCTCACCTCTTTTATGTTTCATTCTCCCTAAAAAACAAAAAATATCCCAAAAGATGATGGTATGGAGCCTCCATCTAGTTCCCATTCTCTCAAGAGAAATAAACAAGGTTCCTATGATATCAACGGATATACATCGGAGAATAGCTATCCAGTGATGTGTCTCATCACACCCATCATTGGTTTCCAACAAATACTCATATAATGTGTTTCTAGTACTGAGGACCTTTTAACCCTAGTTACTAACATGTGATGGGTCATTCACATATCTCATAAGCTATGACAATTGCAATAAATCGTCCACCTAATGAAATTATGGGGGTACATACCAATGGAAGTCACCCTCACATACCCTTCACTAGATCTTGAATGGAATAATGGATCTCAAGGATAACATTCCAATGGAGAAATCATTACTAGCGAGGTTATAAAGAAAAATTAAAGAATATATGGTATCCAAAAATAAACATATGAAGTCCATCAACTTCATTCAACATAGTTAATCAAATGGTATTGAGGAGTCCTTATCCTCTCTAGGATTACATGTACTATTTCAATCCGTATCTGAAAAGAATAATTCCCCATAAATGATTACTCTATACTTATTTTTTAACATTGAGGTGACCTACAAGGTATTCTGTATAAGGTCTCAAAATGATCTATTACAATTATAGTGCGGTAACTATTATTTTATATGAATTCCACCAATTATGAGTGATGCTCTCCTGTGTGGATAATGTCTAACACATATGGTTTCCTAGGTGTCATTAATTCATATTAATGTTGTTTAGTGTTTATAAATGAAAAAAAAATTCTCCAAATCTCATTAATTTACTAGAAAGATGTTTAGATGGATGTTTTTTCACTGAAAAACCCAAAGGAACCCTATTAATTCTACCCATTTTACTATTCATCATAGTTATTTCAATTAAAATCATGAATGTTGATGAAGAAAACAAAATTGAATGTAACACTATATTCATAAGGGTAAAGAAATAATTATATTCAAGGTTTTGTAAATTATTTATATAAAAACACTAATGGTGGATTAGTTTTTGGGGAAATGTACTTAGAAATAATTGTTGAATACTTCGAAAACCAATGGGAGAAGGTAAATTCTACGGATTCAATGGGAGGACTACTTTAAAATTTCAGTTCAATTAGAAATATCTAGGTTTTTTATCCATTGGATTTATAATATCAATTATATTATGATGAACTAGGTACATTCACAATGAAAAAGGTGGAAGGAAGCCGAATTCACTCTCTTAATCCCCACTGCTAAAGAAAGATTCATCACTATATATTCATCAATTTCACTAGATGGTAAACTTGTGGTAATATTATAATGGATTTATCTTTTTATTAACCCCTCTCCCTTCATTATCCATGATTTTTTCCATTCAAGCATTGTCATTCACTATCCCTTACACTTGACCAACCATACTCGAAAGAACTAGTCACCCTTACTAGATAGATTGTCTTTTATGAATTGATTATAGGGTGATGTGGAAAAATTAATCATTACATTGAAGGTTAAAAATGAGTTGAAAGAAAAAATAAGGAAATTTCACTTTGAACCATTTTCTATATCTAAATGAGAAGTCAAATAATCAATGATTTAACAAGAATTTCTCTTCTCTCCTAGTATTCTCTCTTCTTCGTTCTTGATGTCCCACAACATACATTTTTATTTTTATGATAATGATTGTTACTCGGAATGATTTTTACAATCTATCATTAATTACCACAACTGTATCTGGAAAAAACTCACCATTATATTAAAGGGGGAAGATAATGATTTATGTTTAAAAATTGAAATTAAAATGGAAAAAGATTTAGGATTGTATATCATTATAACATGGATGAGATTAAATGATTCTTAGGCCCCGTATGGAATGGTCATTCTTTTATTGTGTGGTTACTTCAAAAAAAATATTACAACACTATGGAAATTCTATCATCCATGGAATTGGCTTGAGGCTATGGCATATAAATTCATGGATTTCATTCACGTCATTCTTCCCCACATTTCTATGTAGTGGAAGATTCTACAAACTATGATCATGAATTAATTCCCACATCTTACATTATTAAATATTCCCTATTATAATTATTATATTTTAATTATTCAATTTTTGAACTTACAAGAATGAGTTCAGAGAGACCATAATGCTATAGTGTGCTTCCCCGCGCTAGTGAAGCTATTCTACCACTACTAATTAGACCTTCCTCCCAAGAACATGTGTTATATATATTTCTTAAAATTTTAATGGCCGCTATAAGGCTACCCCAACTATATGGATATAACCCCCTATGGGGAAGCTATATGGATTTCTTGCAGGTTGATGGTTAGCCCCAAGCATTAGCCTCGTTTTTTTTCATGAAGTACTAGATGATATAGTGTGGTCCTATCATTTATGGCGTAGGATCATGGAATCTTTATTTATCTCATAATACAATAATATAGATATAACATAGTGTAATTTTTTTTCAATCATCACAATTGAGAAAAAAACATCACATCTGATCAAATTTGAAAACATTAAATATTGAAATGGTAAATATTAGCACAAAATAATTTTAAAATGTGGATATAAATAATTTAAAAACCCATTATGAAACTCCCCCACATTTGAATCCTTGTTTTCATCAAAAAATACACCTCAACATTAAATCATATAGTATCAATACTTTTTTAGGGGAATATCTAATCCAATGATTCCATAAAATTAAAAATAATCCAATTTGGTAATTATGAAATAAAATGTTATTTCAAGGAATAAATGTCAAATCACACCTCATTTAAAATTTACCAACACAAGAAAAATGATTTCATTTTAATCTCATTTATCAAATTCACATTAACGACATGACAATATCTACCTTACCAAAGAAGAATAATCCCCTCATCACACAATTTTTCATGTAAAATTTTAGTGATCATATCTACCCATATCCTCTCTATCTATATGGCTTCAATTTTTCTCAATCTCTACATAGAAGTTGGAATAAATAAATCATTAGGTATTTTTCATTATTGTTCAAATATTCTATAGGGATTGAGGTTGGGGATAATGACCTGAAAATAAGATTATGAGGTTTAAAAGGTAGTTGAAATCATTAAGCATAATGTATAAACATCATGTACAACTAATAATAAAATTCCACTCCTCTAACTACTTTAAAGAATAACTACCAAATCAACAATCATGGAGTAAGACTCATAAAATATTGAAATCCCTTGAATATCTCAATGTACACTTTCCTTATTTTTTAAATATGTGATGGAATCATTTCTCACATCCCCCACCCAACCCCAAAATATCATAAACAATGTCCAATAATATGTGACTTATGATCATTTAAAGACAAACTATTATTTAAAGAGAAATAGAGGGAATCAATATAACATAATGAAAAGACAAAGGAGGCATGTCTCACAAAAATTAATAGAACTAAAACCCATGTAACATTTAAAAAAATAGCTACCATGAAAATAAAAAATTTATATTAATCTTAAAACGAGTGATCAATAATTAATAATTAAAGAAATATATATATAAGGAGAAAATTTATTATAATATAGCTTCTTATTAAATAATTTCAGGGATTCTATTATTTCCAAAAATTAATGGTGTATGGTAAGTATTAATGTAAAATAGGATAAAAACTAATAAATATACTACCATAATAATGTCAATATAATCCAATATCATCTTTCTTAAATGATAAATACAATAAATATATAGTAGTTACACAAAAAACATGTTCTGACAAGAAAATGGTTAATGAGAATGCAACTATCATTAATGGATCAGAATACTCAAGGGATGGAAAATTCAGTAGTTGGATAATCATTTCATTACATGGACATAAAAAATTTATCTAATAAATATTTGTTAACAGGAATAAAGTATATGAATAAAAAATTTATAATCAATCATTTATGAGTATCCCATAAGTGGAACAAAACATAATTCCTAAAAATTTCCATCCCACATGTCCACATTTTTGGAAGTTAATGAATTAATATGTTTCTACATGGAAAAGTAAATATCTTAAGAAATAGAATCTCATTAATCATCCTAAGGTAGAAAACAATTAAGTTGAAATAAAAGAGGATCTCATACTATTGAAGCATACATTTCCATCGATTTCCTTACAAGATGGATACTGAAAATGGGAAAAACATGAGAGATAAATGTAATGAGAAAGAAATTAGGATTCCTAAAAAAGATTTTTGGAACCAAAAACAATATTAACAATCTGAAAAATAAAATTGAACAAGAGAAAAAGGAAACGAAAATAAAATTTGAAAATTCAAGGGACAATATGATCATTTTTTGAAAGATGAAACATGGATTGAATGTATAGATTATTAAATATGAGAAATAAAAAAAATTGGAGCAAAATATATAAAAGACACAAAAGAACATTGGATCCTAATCCTCAAGGAAATTCTCTCGTGGCTCTCCAATGGTTTACTTCTAGGTTTTTATCATCTGTAAGTGTGGGGATGACACATATAATGGTGTAAACTTAAGATGTACATCCTCGGGTGGGAAAGGAGGTTCAATTACTAGAATTAAAAGGGAGAGTCTGGAACGTAGATCAATTAAGGGAAACTCAAAAGTTTCCTCATGTTTTTTTCTTTTCCATTGATCTAAGTATTAGATGAGGGCTGGTTAATGGGGGAATTTAAGACCACTAGAGTAATATCTAATTAATGAATCTAATTATATGTTTTATACATAGTGGAAAGGGGAGACCCTTAAAATAATTTATATGAAGATGTCATAATATTTGTATCTATACCCAAAGAGGAAGAAGACAATGTGGGACTGATGGGTACTGGAGGGGATACTAAAAATTGTGGTGAAAGAGAGGGAGGTGTGACTCACTGAATCACTATGTAATGAAATATCTGGCCTAAAATATTGAAGATAGTGGATGTTTTTGAAAAAAAAATTATCCAAATCTCTATGGAAGCGTGCCTAGGATGCATTGGGGATATTTGACTAGGAACATATAGGAGGTCCCTATTGTATGGAAGTGGATTATGTGTGACTGGTTGCACCTTCCATTGATGCATGGGAATCATACTCCTCGACCCCATCAAAATAAGTGGAATCCATGTAAAGTAGGGACACATTTACTAAATGGTGATTTCAATAAAAACTATAAAGGGACTTGAGAAGCCAAATGGGCCACACAAATAAAATCATTAATATTTATTACAAGTTCATTAGTGAAATTTATTACCATAAGGTTTACCATCTACATATTTCTCATGACCTCAATTGAAATAGAAAATTATTGGGCCAAATTTTTTTAGTTCCTTTGTGATATTTGGAAATCAGGACACCCAATTTTCTCACAGAACCCTATGAATTCTCATTATAAATCCACTAAGGAGAAATGGCCCTATGGATAATCCAAATTAATGTAGTCATCAAATGGGTGGTTTCAGGGTGGGAAGCATTATGGTGAACATTGGGGTTGAATGATAAATTTCACCACAATCATTTCAAATTATCCTATTTTGGATTCTTAATCAATCAAACATATAGGGGTTGAGAAAAAATTATAGTCTTTAGATGTAATGTCCAATTCTAAATTCATAAATCTAAGGTACTAATTCTCTAAACCTAGTCTGAGTAGGACATTATAGGACTCAAAATCTAGGGAAGCTTAAAATTCGTGAAAATACTACGAATAACTCTCCTCACAAGCATGAATATAAACTCTAAATTAATTTATTCCATGGTTGAAAGGACAATATGATCCATACAAATATTTTAAAAATTGAATAAATACAAGTGTTTTTTTCTTATTGGATTCCATTGTAATGATTCAAAACACATCATATATGTTATATCATCAAAATAAATGAAATCGTGTATATAAGGAAATTTCAGGTCAACTAGCGATAGAGGAGATGGGATGGTGGATTTGGATTTAGAGGGGTAGTAATAGAGGCCTTATTTCATCAACAAGGAGGAATAGTGGAATGTGATTTGTGTTCAATGATATAATTGGGTATAGTTTGGGTCATGGATTTTGATAAAAAAGGGGGGGAATTGTTTTTCCGAGTTGTTGAGGGTTCATGATTTTTTTATTCTTTTATTAGGATAGGGAGGTAGTTGGTTGGAGGGAGAAGAAGCGTTGGTAGTGTGATATGTAGTTGAAGGATGTAAAGAGAGGTCTGTTGAGGTCACAGGTGTGGAATTGGATTGGTCCGCATCAAAAAAAGAATGTGAGTGGGCATTCTTCCTTTGGACAATGATAAATGGAGAAAAGACACTACAAAAAACATAAAATATAAATGTTTTTCAGAATTTGAAACATTTTAAAAACACTCTAATTCATTTACTACTATTTCTGAAAAATGTTGTTAATTAGGTATTTACAATTTACCAATGTTTGTAAACATTATTATTTGCCAAATTTTATAAAAATAATTAATTAATGATGTCTATAAACATTCTCAATTATCAGCACATAATTTATCTATTTTTTCATTTTTCGAAAATTAATTTTTTACATATTTAATTTTCAGAAAAAATTACTAATGTTTCTATAAATATCATTAAATTTTTTGGGAAAGTTTTAATTTTTAAAAATTAGTTTTCATTAAAAAATTTATTGTTATTTTTAAAAATCCCCTCACACCTCCACACTCCACACTATCCCCCACTAGGATTTTAATAATAATTAATTACAAGTATTTATAAACATTAGTAATTAGAGGCACCTAATTTAACAATGTTTTTTTCATTTAACAAAGGAGAATATTTATTTGAAGGGAATTAATTTTCTATGAAATTGTTATTTCACAAAAAACATTACAGGTGTTCACCATAGATTGAGGAAGACTGAGGGGATTTAAAATATGAAAATAATTTTTTAAACATAAAATTAATTTAAAAATCTATTATTTTTAATTAAAAAATAATTGATTCTTCCAAAAAAACATTGGTATTTTTTTGGAAAATTTTAATTTTTCAAAAATTAATTTTCTTTTAAAAATTATTTTGATTTTTTAAAATCCACTCACTCCTCCCACCTCAAAATTTCCACATTCCTTCCCACTCCATATTGGTGGTGCCCCTCCATCCCCAATCCACGGTTCTCTATCCCCACTCCATGCTCCACCCTCCCTCCCTAATATAATGCTCTGCCCCCTCCCTCCCTCCATAATCCACAGTGACCCCACAATGACAATACCCCTCACTACCAAATCCATAGTTCTCTCCCCCTATCTCCCCACTCCCTCCTTCAGAAGAACTCTACCCACACCATTGATTAAAATTTGATCCCCAACCAGATTTGAACCCTCTTCTTAGAAACTCCCAACAAATGACCTGACTACTCATCTAAAACAACATGTGTTTTAATTTTTATATAATTCAATATTTATATATATATTAACATATTTCTATATTAAAAAATTTATATATTATATATACAATTATATATGTCAATATATATATATATATATTAATAAATATGTTTATAATATATTTATATGTTTATATATAAGTGTGTGTTTGTGTTTGTTTATATATATCTGTGTGTATATGTTAATATATATATGTGTGTGTGTGTGTTCATATATATATATATATATATATTATGATATTTAAATAAATATTACTCTATTTGTATTTAATTATAAATTTTCATATATGAATATATTTAAATATATATATATATATATATATATATATATAATATTATATCAATATACATGTTTATATGTAAATTTTTATATTTATGTAAATTAATAGAGTTATAAAAATATATATATGTTTATATAAATCAAAAGAATTATAATTTTTTATATTATATATATATATTTTCCTATGTGTGTTTAAATATATATATAATTAGAATTTATAATTTTTATAAATAACACTTTTTTTAAAAATGTGTCCAAATTTAAAATATATGTGTGTTTTAATATATAAATATATATATCTATATATATGTTTTTTTTATTATATATATATTTGTGTGTGTGTATTTGTTTATATATATATATATATATATATTTTATAAATATTCACTTGCCTTTATACATATATAAATTTATATAAATTTATATTTACATTGATGTAGGTATATATACTCTATTAAAAATAAAATCATGAAACACACAAATGAAGGTAAGAACTCAATGAGGCTTGAACTTGTTACATCCCCAAGACCCATAAGGATAGTAATCAATGAGTTTCACTATAAGGGCTATATATTTATATGTATATATACCTATGTTTATATATATATATATATGAATCTATTTAAATATATGTTAATATATTTTTATATAAATATAAATATATAAATATATATACATTTATTTTTAAATTTATATATAATTAATAATGATTTAAAATAGTTGTAAAAATGGAAAAAAACATTCCAGCTTAAAAAATGTTTCTAATTTTATATTTGGAGATTTTTTATAAAAAACATTGTTAAATTAGATAGATTTTTTTAAAACACATCTAAATTAAAGATGTTATCATAAAACGTCCCTAAATTATTTCAATTTTCTGAAAACATTGATAAATTGGCAAAGAAAATTAAAAAAATCACTAAATTAAGGATTTTTTCACAAAAACATTAACAGGATATTAGTGATGATTTTTGAAAACATTCCTGAAAAACACCTATAGATTCTTGTTTTATTGTTGTGATATTGAAAATGGGTGAAAAGGTTGGTATTAAAATGATTGGTGGATGTAAAAGGTATCAACCAAAACACCCAATGAGAATAGAGGATTTGAAATATCAAAAGAATGGGGAGAAAGGGGATTTGGGGGATGAATGAACTGTGGAGGAAAAAGGGTAATAAGAACAAACAAGGTGGAAGGAAATGTTACGTTGGTTGAACCAGGAGAAATAGGATACTAGACTAGGAGGATAAGAGGATTCATCATGTTTTTGGGAGAAGAGGGAGTTTAGTGGGGATTGTGTTGTGACATATAAAAATATTGTCTGATCCCTACATTAAAAATAGAAGACATTTTTGATCCATAGTGATCCTCTTGATAGTATAATAAGTTTAAAATATTTAGTGGACACATTTTTTCAAATTAAACTTACAGAAGGACCTTATAGTGTAACCAGACCAGTTTGGGAATAGAGTTTCCAATATTTCCACTAGGCCTAAAATATGTGGAAAATAATATTCCAAGACCCTATAGTGAAACATTTGTGCTATTTCATGGATGTGAAAAAATTTCCAGTGAACTTGATTTCCTAACCCCTGGATGATATGTTATGGATGACCCATTTCAGTGTAAAAAATGTGGACAAAAGATAATAATCTAGTATCTAAAAGGTATCGAACAATTTTTTGGCTTCAACATGGTGGTGATAATATTTATAAAACACTCAATATGTAAATTCATTTTCAATTGAATGTTTCACCATACCCATAACATGGTATTATGAAAATGATAATTGAAATAACTTTTATGCATGGGTTGACTATATACACCATAATATGTATACTACAAACACTCTAATATCTATATGAATTGGATACTCATGTGTAGTAATAATTGAATTCATCCATGAGTTTTAGGTTTCACATAACTCAACAAATACTAGTAAAAATAATCATAAACACATAATAAAGAATTTAATTAAACAAATATACTTGTGTCACTTACTAGTTGGATCTTTATTTACAGTCGAAATCTCATCATATCTATTTTATTGTTATTAAAATTCATTCTAAAGGATATTTCCCACATGATATCAAATGTGATAAACTTTTATATGTTTCCCATTAAATTTAAAATATGGCTCCATGTCACTTTAAATTTCCGTAGCACCATGAGAAAATACCAAATTATTATGAATGGGAGGGGAAATCTAGACTTTTGATTTTTTATAAACAAACTCAATCATTAGTTAAACCAAGTCACATAATCAGTTGATTGAATATTCTTCCTTATAATAATATTTTCATGACATTGTTTGGTCTTACCCTTGTAAATTTCTGAAGTGCACTGTGTTGCATTTGTTGTCAATGAGACATGTTGTTGGCTTAGAATGAATGGATGTCAAGAATTGTCAAGATGTGAATGCCAAAGGTTGTGATGGTGTTGGTGGTGAAGGAGAATGTCCATGGTACTAAGATGCATGTCACTTAGGAGATTCACTAAGTGGTATTGGAAATTGTGGTTGAAACATTCTCCATGAATATCTGACGATTGTTGAGCTGCTCTTTAAGTTCATAGAACTTGTATCAACTGGATACAATGTCACAACATGATTAGAAGACCATGCATTGTTAAGACAATGCATGAGGAGTTGAAAGTGATCCATCCATAAGTTGTAAGTGGATGAAGTGGTTTAATGAAGTCCATGCACTATCACTTAGTGCATGTGAATCAGAAGATGTTCCAATTGATCTCTGATTAGATCAATGAAGTTTATTGCAGAAATATTTGATTCAGGAGCTCCGTTGAAGATGAAGAAACCTTTTGAATTCCATATCCTAAGTGAAGATTATATGTTGAAGAGGATTAAGGAATTCTTAAGAAGTAGATAAGGGACGAAATGGAGAAGAAGAATGAAAGGGTTTGATATGGAATTTTATATGGAGGAGAACTTTGTTTTTAACAAAGTCTTAATATTTTCCTTTGCCAAAAAATATGGCCAGCCAAGGCACCTTGGGGGTTCAACCCCAAGGCATGTTCACTAGGGCACCACGCCCGGGGGAACCCGTGGGGCGAGCCAGGGCCGGCAGGGCGCACACCCAAGACACTGCATGGGCGCCTGGGGCACGCCCGGAGGAGCGCGGCAGGGGCGCATGAGCGCACCCGCGAGTGTCAGGTAGTGCATAGTGGGCGCTAGGAGCGCGCCCGCAGAGTCGAGAGTGGGCGCAGAGCGCGCCCGCAGGGAGAACTTGGTGCGGGGCGGCACCGAGAGGGGAGAAGATGCAACTGAGGAGGAGCGGCGGGCGCTTGGGTGATAAAGCGCGGAAAAACCGCTGGAGAATTCGATGTGGGACGCGAATTTTTCCGCGGGAGCGATCCTGGCCGCACGATTGATCGCGCGCCAGATCCGAGCCGCACATCTGATCCGCGGCGAGATGATCTGATCTAGGCCGTCCGAGATCAATTGAATCGCCGATCCAACGGCTGCGAATCCGTCTCCTTCCTCGAGCTCGCCCGAAGGTCACCCGCGAGCAGCCGCTGAACCAGAGCCCTCCGAGCACCAGTTTTCGAGTTCCCGGCCACCTCTGAAGGATCTAAGACCTCCATTGAGCTCATCTCTCCACACCGAACACGGCCATGCCTAAAAATGACCATGCATGCAATGTTTGGAGGATTTCGGTTGAGGCCGAGGCAAGAGAAGCTGCTGAGGCCAAGAAGTTGGTGTTTTTGCATGGGATGAGCCTAAACCGAAGGCCGTGCATGCGTTATGAGTCGCATGCACGTAGAGGAACAAAAAATAAATGAGCCCGCGTCAAACCGAGAATAAATATCAAGATTTGGAAATATCTTTGAAGATCCGAAGATCTCGGGAATTTGAGTTGAATCACGCGGATAGAACCGCCTCTCCTCGCCTATAAAAAGAGAGGCCGAGCCCTCGAGGAAGCTTGCTGAAACCCTGTTGAAAATCCAAGTCCCGTGAGAGCTCTGCCTCACGAAGTTGAAGCCCCTCTGCAATTATATTTGCGCGACTGAAGTTCTCGGTGCCATCCTTGGCCCGAAGGAATCCCTTGCGCGCAACTCCTTTGCGCGACAAGAAGAAGAAGGTGAGGAGTTCCCTGCGCGTCTTTCTTTTGTGCGACAGGAAGTACCCGAGGCCGCAAGTACCTTGCGCGCCCTCGAGGTTTGTTGTGGCTTGCGCGACAGTGTTGCACCCTTGCACACTTGATCCTGCGCGGTTGTGAAGAGAGGAAGGCCGCACCCCTTGCGTGCCTTGCACAGGTTGCACCTGAGACTTGCACAGCTTCCTTGCACCCAAGGAGTTCGGGCTGTGTGTGCAAAAACAGAAGGAGGCAGTGTGTGTGTGCCAAGTGGAAATAAGAACCCGAGGCCATACCTTGTGGTTGTGCCTTGTGTGCAATTTGAAGAATAAGGCCGTAGCCCTTATATGGGTTCACACATTGAAAGAACAAATTAAAGAACACTTTGTGTGTGTGCAAGAAGAAGTGAAAGGCCAAGCTCAAGTGTGTGCAAAAGTGAAAAACAAATTTTGTGTGCAAAAAGACAAATAGGCCGAACCTTAGTGTGTGCTAAGTGGTGTGTACACACTAAGAAGGAGAAGAAGGAGAATACTCACACTAAAGTAGAACACACATTTATGTGTGTAAGCAAATTGAATTAATTGTGTGAAGTTCAAAGAAGGTGTGTGCTTGAAGTGATTACACCCTTTGTGGGATTATTGCACCTAGAAGAAAGAGAAGGAGAGTGCATGCATGCATGCATGCACATGCACATGTGAAACAAGTCAAATTTTCTTGTGTGCATTTTAGTTGTCCAAGACCAGGAGGTTCTTGAAGAATTGAGAAGGCCATGCTATCAGTGCATGAGGATGAAGAGCTGCCATGCACTCAGTGCATGAAGTTGAAGTGAGCTGAGACTGGACCAGACCGAAGATAAAGCTATCAGTTGTCTGAGCATTCAGTAGTTGAAGAGAGAAGCCAGGTCATCCTCTGAAGAAGGAGATAAAGCCTGAGCTGGACGAGAATCCCTGATCAACCACAAGTGATCAGAGGTACAGAGCAAGGCCAGCAGTCTTTTTCCCAGACTGCTGAGGATACTTGAAGAAGCTTAAAGAGAAGAAGAGCTACTCGTGTGACTCGAGGAGCCAGGAGAAGACCCTGTGGGACTCAGGGAGAAGAAGTCTTCAGTGGGATTCTGGAGCAGGCCAGTGGGACTCTGGTAACACTGTGGGACGCAGTATAAAGACCCTCCTGTGAGACTCAGGAGAGATACGGTGGGAAGCTGTATCGACCATTGTAATTCTAACAAGTTATAATGGGAGAATCCATGCTGGGAGAGCATGGCAAGGATGTAGGCCTTTGGTGCCGAACCTTGTAAATCCTTGTGTCCTGTGCCTTTTCATTACTGCATCATTCGGGAAAGGTTGAGAGATACAAGAAGAGTGGATCGAGGCTTTAACCAGCCATAGAGGTTTAATTGATAAGGAATCAATTAGTAAAAAGTTTTAAGGGATCACTGATTCACCCCCTCCCCCTCTCAGTGATTCACACTGATCTGGGCACTTCAATTGGTATCAGAGGGAGGTTACCTCTAAAAGATCCAAGGGAGTCTATATGGAGTGCAGATTTGAGGAAATGAAAGAACAGCCTCAAATGGAGATATCTGCCAAGACTCTGAAAAACAGAATTAAGAAACAGGCAAAGAAGATGAGGAAGAAGGTTGCTGCAATCAGAGAAACTCCTTCTATGGAAAGAAATGTGAAAGTCACATCAGATGACAATTCCTTTTATCATTCTTCTGATGAAGCCTGATCTAGCTGTGATGAAGATGGAAGAAACAATGATCTTCTAAATGCAATCAAATATCTTCAGAAGAGAGTCCCCAAGGAAGTTGAAATGTGTATAGCTACAGGCCTCCTTGATCTTCAAGAAGAAAAATTACAGCTAGAAGATGAAGCCAATTCTCTGGAAGTCCAATTGGCAAAAAGGGTTGGCATAACCAACACTCTCAGAAAGCTGGTGAAGGCCAAAGATGAAACAGTATCTCTTTGCAATGAAAGATATGAAGACACTGCTGAAGAATTGCAAAGAAGCCTTTCTGAGAAAGAATTCTTTATGATAATAGTCAAAGATGTTGTCCATGCACTGGAAAAGAGGCACAAAGTGTCAATGGTTGTCAGAGATGCTCAACTAGAAGATAAAGTCAAAAGGGTGAAGGAGCTTGACAACTCAATGCTTGAAATCAAGAAGGTGCAGGAAGACCAGTTAGAACAGCTGAAAGAAAATTGGGAAGGAAGGATAAGAACTGTTGAGGATGAGAAGAACTCCCTTAACATGAAATGATTAGAACTAGAGGTGATATTGAAACATCTGCAATCACCTAAAGCTGAATCCTCCCAGTCAGTTGGAAGAAGACATGTTGCTACTCAAGTATGCTTTGAGCAGGATGATTCTAAGAGAAAGACATCCTCCAATAAAAGTGCAACATCTTCTAGAAAGAAGGTACCATCCATACCATCTTGTACTGATGCTTCTAAGTGTATTTCCACAAAAAGTGCAGGATGGAAGAATAATTCCAAACAAATATGGATGAAGAAAGTGAAGAAAGAATGCTCTCCTGAAACAACACAGCAAGTCAAGAAAAGTACCCAACAATCAGAAGGACTGAAGAGGTCAAGATTTGTGGGTCAGTGTTGGTGTTGTAACAAGTATGGGCATTGTGCAAAGGATTGTTGGTACAATCCACTGAATGCCAAAGCACAGAGAAAGCCCATGCCTAGGGGGAGCAAGCCAGAAGAAAAGAAGCAGCATCCACAGGTCCAGAGACATCTGTTTACTGCAAATAGATTTGGATTACTTGACAACATCTGGGATGATTGCAAAAGTGGTCAAAAAGATACATGTCCATCTCCAACTGTATCCAGAGCTCAAAAGACGAAAAGATCACAGAACCTGGCTAAGAGAGATTCCTTGGGAAGCAAGAAGAAAGTTGAAAATGCTCCCAAGAAGGTTTTGAAAGAGGAAAAGAAGTCCTTGGAGTCTTAATCCAAGAAGGGTGATGCATCCAGAAGGACCACCAAGAAATGCTTCTACTGTGGAAAGAAAGGACATATCATGGATCTTTGTAAAGAAGCCATGAAATTAAATAGAAGCATATTGGACTCAAAAAGACAATCAATCCAAAAGAAGAAGAAGGGATTGATTGAAAACAAGTTGCCTAAGAAAGGTAGCTTGACAGCATCTAAGGAACCATGTGGAACTTCCAGAACTAGGGCCACTCTTCCAAATGATTTACTTGTCATATGGCCACATCAGTTGCAACTTGCCAGAGAACTACAAAGAGTTGAAGATGAAGCTCTGGAAATTGCTAAAGCAAAAGGGAAGAAGAAGGTTTCACATGAAGATGTTTTGAGAACCACACCAGCACAATCATCAATGAAGATCAAATGTGCAAGTGTGAAGACTGGTGAAAATGGGACATCTCGGTTGAGAGAATCTTCTCAACCTTGTTGTTCACATTGATGAACCAAGGAGGTTCCATCTTATTCCCTAATACTTCTGGTATTTACATGTGCTAACATTGCAGGGAATTGAAGATGATGATCATTCTCAACTGGAGGATGGTTTGGAAAGAATCTTGTGCACCCCTTGAGGGGGAGCCAATCTGGAGAAGATGATATTTTGGGATTTAATATCATCTTGAGAAAAGTGAAGGTAATCCAATAATACTTTCATCCCTTGTTTCTTAATTCAGGCTATCTTGTCAATTAAGGGGGAGTATGGATTGAAGACAAATGGATGAAAGGGGGAGCTTTATCATTGCACTGAACTTTCTAATGAGTTTTGTGAAGTTGTGCAGGATTTAGCAATTCATTGATATATCTGAAAAATTTCAAACCCCTGAAGCATGATCTCACATGTACAGTGAATTTTGGACAGCTTTGAATTCCTTGGTCATATCACTCTTTTTTTCTACACCGGGTTAGCCCAAGTAGACTTAGAGTTGATTTACTAAAGGTTCTTTGCTAAAGAGGAACATGTGGCATCATCCCTCTCTTAGTGATTTTCAAGAAGATGCTATTCAAAGGGAGGAAGATATTTTTGAAAGTGAACCACACCACACCTTTGCATTTGATTTCCAATAAGGGGGAGAAATATTGGCACACATATTGACCCATTCATATGTGCTGAAGTGGTGTATTGACAACAAATACAAAGGGGGAGATTGAAGTGCACTGTGTTGCATTTGTTGTCAATGAGACATGTTGTTGGCTTAGAATGAATGGATGTCAAGAATTGTCAAGATGTGAATTCCAAAGGTTGTGATGGTGTTGGTGGTGAAGGAGAATGGACATGGTACTAAGATGCATGTCACTTAGGAGATTCACTAAGTGGTATTGGAAATTGTGGTTGAATCATTCTCCATGAATATCTGACGATTGTTGAGCTGCTCTTTAAGTTCATAGAACTTGTATCAACTGGATACAATGTCACAACATGATTAGAATACCATGCATTGTTAAGACAATGCATGAGGAGTTGAAAGTGATCCATCCATAAGTTGTATGTGGATGAAGTGGTTTAATGAAGTCCATG
Source organism: Viscum album (assembly GCA_963277665.1). Taxonomy (NCBI): domain Eukaryota; kingdom Viridiplantae; phylum Streptophyta; class Magnoliopsida; order Santalales; family Viscaceae; genus Viscum; species Viscum album. Next base: position 2,007,438,285 of record OY728152.1, read on the forward strand.
CACTATCACTTAGTGCATGTGAATCAGAAGATGTTCCAATTGATCTCTGATTAGATCAATGAAGTTTATTGCAGAAATATTTGATTCAGGAGCTCGGTTGAAGATGAAGAAACCTTTTGAATTTCATATCCTAAGTGAAGATTATATGTTGAGGAGGATTAAGGAATTCTTAAGAAGTAGAGAAGGGACGAAATGGAGAAGAAGAATGAAAGGGTTTGATATGGAATTTTATATGGAGGAGAACTTTGTTTTTAACAAAGTCTTAATATTTGCCTTTGCCAAAAAATATGGCCAGCCAAGGCACCTTGGGGGTTCAACCCCAAGGCATGTGCACTAGGGCACCATGCCCGGGGGAACCCGTGGGGCGAGCCAGGGCCGGAAGGGCGCACACCCAAGACACTGCATGGGCGCCTGGGGCACGCCCGGAGGAGCGCGGCAGGGGCGCATGAGCGCACCCGCGAGTGTCAGGTAGTGCATAGTGGGCGCTAGGAGCGCGCCCGCAGAGTCGAGAGTGGGCGCAGAGCGCGCCCGCAGGGAGAACTCGGTGCGGGGTGGCACCGAGTGGGGAGAAGATGCAACTGAGGAGGAGCGGCAGGCGCTTGGGTGATAAAGCGCGGAAAAACCGCTAGAGAATTCGATGTGGGACGCGAATTTTTCCGCGGGAGCAATCCTGGCCGCACGATTGATCGCGCGCCAGATCCGAGCCGCACATCTGATCCGCGGCGAGTTGATCTGATCCAGGCCGTCCGAGATCAATTGAATCGCCGATCCAACGGCTGCGAATCCATCTCCTTCCTCGAGCTCGCCCGAAGGTCACCCGCGAGCTGTCGCGGAACCAGAGCCCTCCGAGCACCAGTTTTCGAGTTCCCGGCCACCTCTGAAGGATCTAAGACCTCCATTGAGCTCGTCTCTCCACACCGAACACGGCCATGCCTAAAAATGACCATGCATTCAATGTTTGGAGGATTTCGGTTGAGGCCGAGGCAAGAGAAGCTGCCGAGGCCAAGAAGTTGGTGTTTTTGCATGGGATGATCCTAAACCGAAGGCCGTGCATGCGTTATGAGTCGCATGCACGTAGAGGAACAAAAAATAAATGAGCCCGCATCAAACCGAGAATAAATATCAAGATTTGGAAATATCTTTGAAGATCCGAAGATCTCGGGATTTTGAGTTGAATCACGCGGATAGAACCGCCTCTCCTCGCCTATTAAAAGAGAGGCCGAGCCCTCGAGGAAGCTTGCTGAAACCCTGTTGAAAATCCGAGTCCCGTGAGAGCTCTGCCTCGCGAAGTTGAAGCCCCTCTGCAATTATATTTGCGCGGCTGAAGTTCTTGGTGCCATCCTTGGCCCGAAGGAATCCCTTGCGCGCAACTCCTTTGCGCGACAAGAAGAAGAAGGTGAGGAGTTCCCTGCGCGTCTTTCTTTTGCGCGACAGGAAGTACCCGAGGCCGCAAGTACCTTGCGCGCCCTCGAGGTTTGTTGTGGCTTGCGCGGCAGTGTTGCACCCTTGCACACTTGACCCTGCGCGGTTGTGAAGAGAGGAAGGCCGCACCCCTTGCGTGCCTTGCACAGGTTGCACCTGAGACTTGCACAGCTTCCTTGCACCCAAGGAGTTCGGGCTGTGTGTGCAAAAACAGAAGGAGGCAGTGTGTGTGTGCCAAGTGGAAAAGAGAACCCGAGGCCATACCTTGTGGTTGTGCCTTGTGTGCAATTTGAAGAAGAAGGTCGTAGCCCTTATATGGGTGCACACATTGAAAGAACAAATTAAAGAACACTTTGTGTGTGTGCAAGAAGAAGTGAAAGGCCAAGCTCAAGTGTGTGCAAAAGTGAAAAACAAAGTTTGTGTGCAAAAAGACAAATAGGCCGAACCTTAGTGTGTGCTAAGTGGTGTGTATACACTAAGAAGGAGAAGAAGGAGAATACTCACACTAAAGTAGAACACACATTTATGTGTGTAAGCAAATTGAATTAATTGTGTGAAGTTCAAAGAAGGTGTGTGCTTGAAGTGATTACACCCTTTGTGGGATTATTGCACCTAGAAGAAAGAGAAGGAGAGTGCATGCATGCATGCATGCACATGCACATGTGAAACAAGTCAAATTTGCTTGTGTGCATTTGAGTTGTCCAAGACCAGGAGGTTCTTGAAGAATTGAGAAGGCCATGCTATCAGTGCATGAGGATGAAGAGCTGCCATGAACTCAGTGCATGAAGTTGAAGTGAGTTGAGACTGGACCAGACCGAAGATAAAGCTATCAGTTGTCTGAGCATTCAGTAGTTGAAGAGAGAAGCCAGGTCATCCTCTGAAGAAGGAGATAAAGCCTGAGCTGGACGAGAAGCCCTGATCAACCACAAGTGATCAGAGGTACAGAGCAAGGCCAGCAGTCTTTATCCCAGACTGCTGAGGATACTTGAAGAAGCTTAAAGAGAAGAAGAGCTACTCGTGTGACTCGAGGAGCCAGGAGAAGACCCTGTGGGACTCAGGGAGAAGAAGTCTTCAGTGGGATTCTGGAGCAGGCCAGTGGGACTCTGGTAACACTGTGGGACGCAGTATAAAGACCCTCCTCTGGGACTCAGGAGAGATACGGTGGGAAGCTTTATCGACCATTGTAATTCTAACAAGTTATAATGGGAGAATCCATGCTGGGAGAGCATGGCAAGGATGTAGGCCTTTGGTGCCGAACCTTGTAAATCCTTGTGTCCTGTGCCTTTTCATTACTGCATCATTCGGGAAAGGTTGAGAGATACAAGAAGAGTGGATCGAGGCTTTAACCAGCCATAGAGGTTTAATTGATAAGGAATCAATTAGTAAAAAGTTTTAAGGGATCACTGATTCACCCCCTCCCCCTCTCAGTGATTCACACTGATCTGGGCACTTCAATTTCTACATTAGAATAAGATTATCTCTAAATCTCACCTAGTACATCTTGTTCCAACAAACTCTTTCTTCCTATGACATTATCATTCTAGTTAACAACCATGATTTACAAATAAGATCAATAAGAATGTTCGACCCGAAGATTACAATATTTCATGTACAGAAAATAGAACGGGGAAATCAATATTAGTTTCTGGAATGCTATATGGTAATGCCAAAAGAATTCATAAAGTTTCATGTCCCAATCCATGTAATTGTAATTGACTATATTCTCTAAAATATTCCTTCACTCTTAGTCTGATATTTCAACATTCCCACACATTTTTGGATCATAAATTTTTCTTATATTGCAAAAAATGTTGTTTTTTATTAAAAAATCAACTTTTAAATATTTATAAATACTGGTTCCTCTGTCACTAACCAAGAGTTTGGTAACACTGAATGAAGAAAAAATGTTATTTTTCAGAAACATTATATTTACTTTGAAGTTTTGATAGTAGCGGCGTCAACCCTGACCCAGTTATAAACATAGTGAAGAAAAACGTTAATTTCTATGTTCCACCTTGCAGTATAGAATGGTACTATAAAATCAATTCCATATAAACTAATTAATTCAAATTATATAATTAAATACTGATTAATTTCATCATGTTTCCCAAGGATCCATGTTATTTATAATCAATCACATGGGGTTAAAAAATCACTTGTATAGTTCTGTTAAGTGGGGTTGAAGAATCCATTTTGTAGTGGATAAAGAACTCTTCAATCCAGATCATGATTTTCTCATGTTGGAGTGGAGTTCTAGAACTCCATGAAACTATCAATCTCACTATTGGGTATACATCTTCTCAAAATCCCATTTCAAAATTGTTTAAAAAGATATGAATCATCTCAGAAATAATACAGAATTTTTTACAAAAACATATGTTTCTATGGGGACTACAAATGATGTCAATAGACTATAGTGGCTATGTAATTAGAAGTGTCATCATAACAGGGTTTTTTATGATGTTAACTATGAAGATATCATCATCTAAAAATTCATCATGAATTTCAACCTCTTATTCCCAAAAAATATTATGTAGAGTCATCCTATAATGTTTACTAGCTACCATGTGGTCTGATACTTTATTACCATATATCTCAATATTGAATTATTTAATAAATATAATCCAATGGCTCAAAAATATATTTTAATTTTTTTTGTAATAAAAAACTTCATTGAAGCGCAGTTAGTGTTTATTATCACCATTATAATATCTTGATTAAGTTTAAACTTGTCAAATGAAAAGACTATAACCCTGATTTCCATTTCTATGGTAGTGTAATTCATATGTTCTTTTGTAAAAGATTAATATATGATAATAAACCAGCCACAAGATTCTATCTTTCTTCAAACATTGAGTTATTCCTACTATATAATCATGTTATCAAACAACAGTAAATATGGTCCCTAAAAATTGGGGAGGGGCTTCGGATTGGGTTAGGGATTAAATTATTATTTTTCTCCTTTAATTCGTCCATGTATATTTCATCAATATTAAATTTGAAATCATTTTAAAAAATTAGTTAGAGGCCTATAAATATTTGAGAAATAATGTATAAAATTTCGATAAAGCCTAACATGTCCTATAAAACATCTTAATTCCCAAAAAAAATAGCCTCATGTATCTCATTAATAACATTTACTTTAGTTTGGTGGACATCAATTCTTTTGTAAGAAAATTTAGGGGATGAACATAATTTCCTCAGTAACTATAAAGTGATACTTCACCGAATTGATAAAAAGACATGTCTATTCACATATTTCAAGTACAAGGTCATGTTTTCTAAGGAACACATCAAACTACCATCCACAAATGTAGAACATGACCATAAAAATTTCTAAGAAAATTTCTTCCATTGAATGAAAAAGACATGTTGTACATTGTTGAAATATTGTTTATACATTTCACATACCATATGACATACGTCTATAGGAAAACTATCCACAGGTAAATGGGAAAGTAATATTTTACTGATCCTCTAGTTCCCTAAGAATATGAATATATCCGGAGTTACTATCCAAAAATAAATATTTTTTTATCCTACAACTCTCTCCATCATTTTTTCAATAAATAAAAGTAGAAAATTATAGTTTTTCGTAGCCTCATTTAATTTTTTGTAGTCAATAAATACACTCTAAACCATCATCTCTCGCGTAGAGATGATTTCACCATCCTTATTGACAATTGTATTCCCTAATTTATTTGATAAAACTATCATGGCCTCACTCAATAACTATTAGAAATATTGTAAATAATATTAGTAACAAAAAGATTCATAACTTATTTCTCCACTACATCATTCATTGGAATATTCCATATAAGTTAGGGATAACTTTTGGGATTCTTACCATCTTTAATCATGATGTTATGAGTTCAAATGTAATGAATTATCCCTTTAATGTCTGTGATTCTCTAAGCAATAGACTTATGACACTATTTGAACACTTCAAGTTGAATTTTCTCCTATTCAGAAGTAAGAGAAGAATTTTTTATGACTAGGATTTTCTCACTGTTTGCCACAAGATAAAACTATGGCTTTGGGAATGTTCCCTCAATTAAAAATTTGGTTCTCTAAAAATTGAGTGGATGTGTCTTGGAAAACATTTCATTTTAATTTTCAATACAAACAAGTTACTAGACTCGACCTCAATGAATCCAATATCTTCGACATAAAACTTAACCTCTATATTATAGAAATATTTATCCTAAAAAATTAAAATCATTGAAACTATACATATCTTCAATTGAAGTTATTTCATGGAATCTTCTGTTTGGATTTTATGCTTCACTTCTTCCGTTATATCAAAATGTACATGTTTATCACCCACATTGAAGATAATACATCATTAATTTAAATAAATAAGTGCCTTTATGGTATCCAATATTATTCTACACAATATTATGGTATCTTCAACTTCATCCTCTATTTCAAGAATATGAAAACAAGCCTAGAAAATAAATACCCCATGTTTTACAAAAAATAAGATTCAAAATACACAATGTACATTTAACTAATATTTATGTTAATTGTTTTGAAATAAATATTTGTTTCAAATAAAATAAAACATGATACAAAAAATCATTAAAATGAATAATGGTTTTTCATGCATCTAAATCATACAGGGATTTCCGAAATGTATATGAGATGATTGTACATGGTATTAAAACACAACTTAGGCCAAGAAATTTAGGATTGAGTTTCCTCTAGCCTACTACAGTACACCCCTATCTCAAATATATCATGCGAAAATATTATATATTTATTTTATTTAATATAAATTACCTAATGACTTTTTTATATGGGAAAATTTAATAAATTTATTCAGCATATGGAATATTTATGTGTATTTTTTTTAATATTTAATGATTTTTTTAAATTGTTACTTGATATTTACATGGTTCATCCTTTATATAAAATATGGGGGTGGTTGATACCTATTTACATCTACCATATTCTCTTATTAATTCTTATTAGGATTTTTTCACCTCATATTTGATGACTTGATCCTCTTGACATGTGTTTTTATAAATGTTATGCAGAACATATACAACTTAAATTTCATGTTTCCACTATTGTTCATATTTATTCTCTAATATTGTAAATAATTCTTGTAGATATCTTCCTCTTCGTAACAAAATTTTCCCATATTCTCAAGGTACTTATACATTCTCAAGAAGCACCCCAGTGGTGTCTCATTCAATTTATAATAATGATTTTGGAGCACGATACTCAAGGTTTTGTTTTAGTCCGAGGTTGAATTCTAGATAGTTCTAATTCTTCTAAATGTTGGTATCCATTATATTAATTTTTATTCATTTTTATACATATTACACAATTAGTTTCATAGGGAACTCTTCGTTATCTTGTGCTGGTTTTTGTTGAAATTGATACTTCAATTTTGGGTGTATATTTTGAATCTATTTCCCAATATGTCTAGTATATTATTGTCCTTGATGAAAAAATTGTGGGACTTGATTGTAAAAAAATTTCTACCAAGAATGTATTCCCCACAAAAAAAATTTCAAAGATATCCTCATTACCTTATCATATTAATCTTGGTTTTATGGTGAAGGATAATTATAATAAAAAAATTCAACAGTATTTATAGTTTTCTCCATTACAACTTGAAAATATAGGAAGAGCCGTCTAATGCCACATGTTTCACATGATAAAACTTGTGGTCGATTTGGGAATGTTCCTATAATTTTGAGTGACAAAAATTATTACATTCCCTTAGACATTTATTACATTTAGGAATCCAACATGGTCATCTATTCAACCAGATGAACTCCTCATCTGATTAGTCCTTTATCGCTTTTCCATTGTGAAATATTATCTGCAAGATCATTCAAAATTTATTTGGATTTAGTGGGTGTTTTATATACCAAGCCTATACCTTATATGAAATCAAAAACTTCTGTGGAATTAATTTTTAATTGAAAATATAAAGTATAATGTTACATCAAATGTGTATCCCCGTGATGTGGGTGGCATCTGACCATCTCATTAAACATATCCCAATCCCAAAATGCCGACTCTACATTATGTTGGGTGAAATTATGAATATCACTTAGATGTATGGAATTATTTGATAGGAGAAAATTTTATTCAAGAATTTCTATAAAAAATATTCCACGACTTGACAGATCCTAAGGGCTATGATTTATCCAGTCCCAAGCATGACCCATTAGTGAAAATGGGAAATCACTCACACAAATTATATCATTTGAAACTCTATTATTCTTAAATGATTCAAAAATAACTATGAGGAACAAATTTTTATAGTGAGGATCATAATGTTGAATGACATAAATTTTTCCACCATTCTATATTATTTGAAGAATGCTTAGTTTCAACTCAATGTTTTAGTTGTTGATATCTAGCTGCATTATAGTTGATGTAGCTCCACATATGAACATATGTATCAAATCTATATGGTTTAATTGGTTTTTCATTTTTTTCATCCCCAAATATTATTTTCAACTCTTTTTAATATACCATATTTTTTTGATTATTTTCCATGGATATTTTCCTATGGTGATAAGAAATATGTTTTCCAATATCTAAGAAAAACAATAATAGTTCCTCAAAATCATTACTCTTTAACTGAGTATTAGTAACGTGGATCATCCATCTAGAACATAAAAATAGGAAATCAAAAACACCCATGTATTTAAAATGGGAAAATAAAAAAATAAAAAATGGAAAATAAAAGAGTGAAATAGGCAATAAATACTGGTCTTTGGTGTAGGTATTTTCCCAGAGTTCCTCAACAATGGTTAAAAATATGATCCATTCCTAGGTGTTGTTAATTCATAAGAACATGGTTATATTTTTTTAAATTTAAAAACAAATATTTTATTCTCAGAACACTACTAGAAAGTAGTAAAGACATAATTATTCATAAGGTTGACCCCAATGGAAACCTATAGATATTATATAACTTATTATTCTTGATTGTTATTTAGAAAAAAATCATGAATGTTGATAATGAAAACAAAAGTAAAAGGAACACTATAGTCAAATGGAAAGATAAATAATGCAATTATAGGGGTTGAAAAATAATTCTATTAAAACAGATTTGGTGAATCATTTTTTGGGGGTGGGGAATATGATGGAATAATGTAGATAACATTTGAAGAACAAGGGGTCATGGTAAATTTCATAGAATATGATAAAAAAATAGATAAACCTTTTAGTTCATATAAAACTATATATATATATATATATATATATTAATCACATGTGTCATTGTTTTCAATTAGATGTTGATGAATTAGATACATCTGCTATAAAAATAGTGGAAAGTGGTTAGCCTTTACTCTTATATTCCTCCTTTACTAAATTGGGATTAATCTCTTGATCATAATTTTATTTAATTGATAGTTAATTGATTGTAATATCATAATGAACAACAATTTCTATTAACATATCTACATTTATTCCCAAATAATTAATTCATTAAAGAATCTAATTTTACTCTCCTGTTACTGTTGATCCACTATCCTAGAAACAACTACTCACTCATAGTATATTGATTTTTTTTATGAAGTGATTAAAGGGTTTTTTAGAAAATGGATTCAATCCATAGAAGTTAAAAAATATATGAATGGAAAATAAATAAATATCATATTGAATCAGTTGTTATCAATATAAGAAAAATCAAAAAACTGATGCTTTTAGAGGAATAAATCCTCTCCTATGGTATTTTATACTCTTCTTCTATGATTTACCATAGTTTTCTTCATTTATATTACTCTAAAAGGACTACACTTTTAACTTTTTATAAAATTTTATATTAATTAAATCCATTAGTTTATAATACAAACCTCACCATAATGTCACAAGACTATGATTATGGTGTATGTTTGGAATTTGAAATTAAAATGGGTGAATATTTTGTCATGGATATCATAAAAAATGGTTATCATTGGGATGAAGATAAATGAGCCTTAGATCACTTACATCATTGGCATTCAATTATGATGGGGGAGCTTTATAGACAAATATTTCTACAATTCTGAAATTTGAATGTCCATGATGCAGTCCTGATGATACAATATAGTGAAACATAGATTCCATTAAATTCATTCTACCATACATTGCATCGTTGTGTAGGTTATTGTTATGTTGGATCAAAATAAAATTCCCCCATTTAACATATAAATAGTTACCCTCCACTACTTGTACTATTCCATTTCATTAGCGGATTTTCAAGTCAAATTAAAGAGGGAGGACCCCATAAACATCTATCTGCTCCCTCGCATCAGTGAATCTATCATCCCAATGTGTCTTATAACATATTTATATAATCCAATGTACTTAATATATATGTATATTTTTGATGCCTATATATAGGTGATCCAGACTACTTAACCCGTAGCCGCTACAGGGAAGTTAAGTGACATATTTCCTACCCGAGGACTATCCCTAAAAATTGGCCCCATTTTTTCATATAATAATAAGAGGATGTAGTATGGTCCTATATTATATAGCATGAGGTATTAGTGTCCATCATCAATACATTCATCAAGGATGTGGTGGCCGCATAGTGAATAATATTCTAAATATTATTATAAATTAAAAGAACACATAATACCTGATAAAATTTGAAATAAAGAATTCCAAAAAATAGAAAATTTTAGTTTGAATGACATCTAAAATTAAGAATAATATAAATAAGGATACCAGTTACAATAAGCCATTAAAATATCCTTTATACAGCTAATTTTTTTCTCATTATGATGATTAGTTTGAGGGAGGACCACTATAATCCAAAAAAAACTAAGTCTTGAATTCCTCCCACAATTCACTCAACAAATAAGACATGATCTGTGAATATTAATCAGAAATGATCATAAATGGTACCCTGTGAAATCCAATGATCTTCTCTATATACAAGAATCTCAATTTTTCCATTAAATTATACTATAAAATATCTAGAATGTTGAAAAAATTGGTCATTATTTTAATGATCTCCTAAATAACATTACGATGTTTCATAGACTGATGATGCCCCATTATAAAATCTATTAATATGATTCCCCACATGCATTTAGAAATCACTAGGGTTTTGGAAGAACCTTCCCAGACCTACTGCTCAATCATAACCTTTTTTATAGTTGAGTACCCTGAGGAACACTTTGTTACATCCCAAAAATGAGCCACTAAACTAGTGTTTTGTGACAATGGGTTATAAGGCAACAAGCGCACCTCCTCGTATGCTAGAGGCTACCGACTAGCACTGAGGGCCTATTGTATGATAGTGGGGAGACTAATCCCTCATACCAGGGTATGAAAAAAGAATAAATAACTAAGTATCACACACAATAGTGACCAAACAGAGTGGATAAGTAGTAAATAATTTAAATAGAACATGCTATAATAATAAATGAAAATTTATGAAAATCATGTAAAACTCTCCATAAAATACAACAATGGTGACCCACTGGGCCAACCATATAGATATAAGAGTAAAAAATAAAATATATGTAAATGTATAGGGATCTACTACCAACATGGAGATAGGCCATGTAGTCGATCTCTAAAAATTATAGAACTACACCAACCTAATCAAACGAAGTCACAAGTAGTTTCACTCAATTATGATACTCTAGGCCTTAGCCCTATCAACCAAGAAACTCATGCTGAACATGAAAAGAAGACAAATGGTCTACAAGAACACCATGGTACATGTGCAATGGTGACAATGAATTTCAGCAGGACACACCGACAAGAATCCTATACATGTGCTACTATAAGTGGATGAAAAATCAGCATGCTCAACCTCACTGAGACACAAAAAAGGTAAGTAAACCAAATGTGAAACCACATCTGAACCTCTGGTCCATAATCATGGAAAACTCATAAATATCCACAATTTTTACCATATCTATATACATATACTTGTATAGTCTCATACTTATAAATATATACATAAATATAAATATTAATGAGTACGTGAATCAAAAAACATAAAACCACACTTGTAGTTGATCCTTTGGTCTATAATCTTGATCTCTTGGACAACCGGTTCAAGGGCATTTAGCTGGGCATGATTCCGCTAATGTCCAGTAACATCAAGTCGCTCTCTGGGTCTATAGTTTTAATCAACATATACCTTCATTGGATAACATCAGAATTATAACTATAATCATGATATGTCACCGTAGGGGGGGTACTCATCATGAACCTAGGATCAGACGTACTAACCTCCAAACACTTACTAGCATACCATATAATAACGATCAATCACAGAAATAAGGATACCATATACCGATAGTCAGACCTATAAAGAATTTTAACACATATTAATGGTCAATCCTATCAAGAAGGATTCAATGGAGTACATCTGAATATCCTGTAAAATGTCACTTAGTTAGTCATCAAACTTCCCAAGCCTATATATCCATATCAATGTTTTTATCCCTAGGTCATGGTTCATAGGCATCCACGACATTCAAAACATTTTTGAACCCTAAGGGGATTACCCTTATGAAATCTGTAAAGAGAATTCCTCAATGTGATTCCATGCTACACCCCTTGAGTCTCGTAACTGATTCACAAGAGCATAATCATTCAGATCAAATTCCAAGGAGATCATAATAATTAGCCTCAATCAGAAGAACATAGTCTACCATGAGTCTGGGAACACCATGACTATATAAAGAGGGAACTCACTGGTGAGACGTTTTGCTACACCCCTAAAGTCTCTTAACTGATTCAGAAGAGAGTAATCATTCTCATCATATATCATCTTGCTTATGAGTCCATACAAGTAATTACTACAACATGTACCCAAGTGTCACTCAAGTCATATAATTCAACAACCCTCTGAGTCTATCCAAGGTATTCCTATAGTGGGAATCCATGTATCACTTCCGGCATACCATAAACATCATGTATGGATCAACAACTGAATACCAAGAAACACCTATGGTCATCCAAAAAATATTTATATCACAATATATATATATATAGGCTCAACAACGAAGTACTAATTAGTACCTATTGGTATACTAGTAATTATCTGAAATGACATGGTTCATAAGCCGGATCTTTTGTAAGAATGTTTGAGAATCTCAATAGAAAATATGAAACCTTGTAAGAATTGTTGGGCATCCCAAAATAAAGAAATATGCCTCATGTTTGGCTCAATAGTCACCAACCAGGATCAACCTTTGGAAAACATCATGACATCATCAATAACCATGTCAAATCAAAAATAAACAAGTGAGGGAGGCCTGAATGCCCAACCCAATACTCCATCCACAGCCTTGTGGGTATACCAGTTCGGAATGGGTTCTAAGGTGACACCTATTACCCTATCTACCCAAACCCAACATACAACTCAGGGTTGGTCAAACAATGAGCACCCACTAGGTACCTCATGTCAATCCCTAAATAGGTATCTGATTCAAGATCCTATAGGTTAGAATAGCTGTAGGAATCCTATATGGGGTCCTTAGATAAAAATGAATAGGAATATTCCTATACATGATCCTCGAATGATAAAAAATAAATGCATCTGACAATAGGGACCCGATAAATGATATGCAGTTGAGGGATCATATAAGTCATTCCCTATATTGGAAATTTAGTAAATTAATTCCTCAGGGGATCCATGGAAACCATATAGAATATAAAGGAATCCTACATCAGATCCTTTGAATGATACAAAAGTACAATGAAATTACAAGGGACTCCCTTAATCAACATTTAATTCAAGGAATCCCTCAAGGGATCCATGGTTACCACAGAGAAGATAGATGCATCATACATGGGATCCTAAAAAACAAATATTCTCATGGCCTATTAGGTCAGTAGGGAACATCTCTTAAAGGATACATCCATAAATGAAATACTTCATGAGAGATATCCCATAACTCATATTACATCATGTCTCAAACTATGTCTTCGGAAAATCCATCCTATCATTCATGAAAAGTATCTGTCTCCTAGGGAAACCGAATTCAATTACTAGTGGGAGAACCTATCTATATAGATACAGTCCCCATAATATTTGTTAGGAATCCTTAGAACGCTCTATGGGTTTCATCATCATGATTTTTAGGGAAAATCACTCAGAATGTACTACTCTCGGGGTCCAATTTTGACTGTGGGGTAGGAAAGCATGAAAAAACATCATATGATAAAAAGGGATATCACATAATGTGTCACCATAGGTACATGATGTGTACTCCCAACACACCCCATGGGAATGTAATTATGTTATTCTGGGCATGTAAAATCTCTAGGTACACTGCATTTGAAACTGGTACATGGGGTGTACCCAACAAGGGGTAAATTCTTATGTCACTCAACTAACCTATCCATGTACTTTTCCAAGAAATGTACTTTTACATGGTGTGCATCCTACATGAGGTTTGGCCTTGAACTCTACATGGCCATTTACCCCTACAAGGGTTCTCATGGATGGGTACATGGAAACATGACTGAGTGCTAGTGCGTGGCTTATACACTCTTTCACATAGCATTACTTCTTAAAATTTTACTTCCCTGAACAGTAATAACATCTTACATGTCACTCATGGCTACAGGGCAAGTTATCGTGTTCTCTATAATGGAAGACCCTTCAGATCAACAGAAACCCCTGTTTAAATCCCCAAATCAATAGATCTGGCCACTAAGGTCCTCACAAATGCTCATTATGGATTTAAAACACGACGAAACAAAAATAGGGAGGTTTTATGGTAAATTGTAAAATCAGCAAACCATTGGGTGAAAACTACTAAAGAATCTTTTGTTTCTGTGGTCCACGGATTCCAAACATCAATCTAGTGCATCAAAGGCTTCATGATAATACCCTTATTCCCATCCATATCTATTTCTTTCTCCCTATTTCTCTTTCTACCATAGGTCACACGATGGAGGGGTTACATGAGAAACATTAATGATATGGAGGAGGAAATAATATAAAAGATAAAATGCAAGAATAAAATGAATAAAAGGAAAGTAAAAGATAAAGGGGCTCGTGCCAGCCCCAATGCCCAAGTCAAGTTTATTCCTCATCTTTGCTAAACTCACCATTCCAGACTCAAATACAGAGAAATAATCTCAATATAAAGATATTTTTAAAATTTATTAATCAAATAACCAGTGAGAAAAATATAATATTAAGATTATTAAATATTAAATAATTATTATTCTATAAAAATTAGAATGGATCAGATTTCCACCAAACTCAAGTTCGTGGGTAAACACCCTATTCTTAGACCAATGGAGTGGTCATAAAAATTATCCAAGATTATATTCCTGGGGGGAAAGACCATTTTAACTCTTTATAACCATTTCAAAGAAAAAATTAAAATTTCTCTTCAAAATTACTATTTGAAAAATCACATGTTTCTACATACTCCTCACCATAAACATTCTCATCTGCAAGATTCGTGGAGAAAAGACCAATAGTCATGCTCTCAACCCAATCATCTATATAACCAATCTATATGGGTTGTCCAATGAATGAACTTGTAACATCCAAAACATCCTTTTACGTGGAATACATTTAACTATGTCCGATCTGTTACTCCCCACCATAGGAATACCCTTATCATCATCCCAAATGAAACCTCTGAGCCCAATGACTGACACCAAACATAGTATTTCAACTTAAAATGCGGTTCATATCCCTCAAATAGAAAATGGTGTATCCCCACCATATGTAATTACATACACTTCCCCTCATGTGTATCCTCAACATGTTTCCTCTGGCCAACTAGGGAAGATCATTTAGAAAGGATGGAAGAGCAGCACAGGGTCGAAACTATTCCAGCATACTCAAGATGAACCAAGATAGCACATGATCATTTCTAACATAAGTAATCTATGATTCCACAATGGGGCGTGTATAGCTCTCTCCATGCCTCACACACCACCAAGTCATAAAATGAACAATATTCAAACATAGGCAACCGTCTCAAGGTACCCAATTCATAAGGTCACCAATACCATGGAGGGAAATTGAAACATAACTTTCTGGATCCAAGCCTATGGAAAGTCTTGAAACATCATTCCTCAATTAGAGCCCATTCACTCACCGATTTAGAATAAAATGATGCCAAGTGCAACTTCTTTGAATCTTTATCACTTTACTCGTACTCCAATGATTCACCCATCACAATTCTATAATGATCATACTACACAGAAAATCAGTCTCATTTTTCCTAAAGATACCCTAGAACCCCTCTTTAAAATGAGGCACCACACCTATTCCATGATTTATTCCACAACCACCCATAACCCAACATTGTTGTAGTCATGAGAATCTACCTGTGATATGCCTACATTAGAAATAGTTGAAACACCCATCAATCAGGCCAGGACTCAAAAAATCTTGCCCATCGAAGCTAGTTTTGACACCCAACACCTATGGTCCTTCATCAAAAGTTGAATACATCAACATTCCTATAACATATATCTCGAGAACCGTTCATGGATTAATAAAAAAATAAGCATTAAACTAAACTCACTACCTAAAAAGGGATTTTAATCATGGTCCAACCTCTATAGAAAGTTACACTAGAATAAAAAAATGGCATCCAACAAGGGTTCGAGTCAAACTAAGGGCCTCTAGGTATCCAACCTAGCCCAATAGAAAAATTCTCAACATTGGTTTATAAGGTATAAACACCTTGAAATAAAGATAAAAATCCATTAAAAGTAGGTAATGATCACAATGACCAATGAGGTTCAATGTTTAAAACGTTACCAACAAGGTCCTGATCCTCTCTAGGCATCCTCATATGTGACTCTTCCCTAGATGTCTGAAAACCAATGTAGAATAGAAACTGAACTGACTCTCACTAGGCATCCATATTCAACAATACCAACATGGGGTCCAGTTTGAGTTACATTTCTTAGTATCCATCAGGATCTTACTAAGTTTTCCAAATATATAACTGTTACATAAGAATCGACACCCTATAAGGGGTAAAAAATGAATTTTGTTCCATATCGTCCTACTACTTTCATTGCTCCTCCTGTGCAAAAGGAATAAGCCATCATCCTCACAAAAAATGCATCGGTGTAGATCCAAAAAACCTTCCATCAGAATGAAATATATATACTTAATCATGGCCAACTTAATTTTCCTCAATCTATAGTGAAATATCACACTAGAAGGCTTATACGATATGATCCAACATGCCAAACATGATGTATGCGAACCCTCTTTCATTTTCCAACCAAGAATCAAAATGAATCTTTTTCCCCTTTCTAATGTCGAAAAGATATAGATTCATATTAAATCATGAAATCAAAAAAACATGTGCATCTATCAAGAAAAAATAAAAAAAAACTATGACAACATAGATCTAAACAACAATCCCAACCCCTGGAAACTAGGATTTCTTAATGAAATAGGTGTTCTCGACGCACCAGTATGATAACCACCGCAGGTTCCAACATAATCCTAATGATCCTATATACCATATCCAAATTAGTAATGTCCAAGAAAAGACCACTCCCCTAATACAACTTTGTAGAATCCCAACAGAGATGACACAGATCTGGTGCTCTGACCTGGTGAGTTATAACGCCTCAAGAACATCTCCCCATATTCCAGATGTTGTCGACTTGCATCAAGGGCCTAGGGTGTGATAGTGGGGAGATTATTCCATCATATCAAAGTAATAAAACACCATAAATAGAAATTTGTCACACAAAATAGTAAAAAATATATTTTGGAATAAATAAATACCTAAAATATAACCTAATATAATAATATATGAAAACACTACAGAAGACCAAAAATATATCCCAAGAATAAAAAATTGGTCACCCAGTGTGACAACCATACAGATACTACAGTACCAAATAAATTGAAAGTAAATGTACATGGCTTTACTACCAACTCCAAGCTAGACCATGTACCCAGTATCCATACACTATTTAACTGCACTAACCCGAACAGAAGAACTCATGAGTGACTCTGCTTGATCATGAAACTTTGGGCCTCATCTGTATCCCCTTAAATCTTGTTTTCAACTAAATATCAAACATAAGTAATACACATACCCCGAGGTTCACATTCAGGAGTGAGAATGAATTTTAGTATTCCACCGCAAAAAGAAACCTATAAATGTTCCTCTATAAGTGTATGAAAAATCAGTGTTCTTGGCCTCCCTAAGACATAGAAAAGGTATGTAAACCCAACAAGAAACCATAATGGAACCTCAGGTCCATAATCTTGATATACTAAGACAGTTCCAACATGGATTTACATATCTATATACATATACATTTATATTCCCATACCTATAAATATATACATAAATATGAATATTCATGAGTGTGTTAATCAAACAAAATGAAACCACATCAGCAGTTGATCATTTGGTCTTTAATCTTGATCTCCAGGACATTATGAGAAATGGAATTAACCTATAAATAATGTCACTCAAGATGTGTAACATCAATTTGATCTCTATATTGTAATCCCAATCGACTTATAACTACTTTGTCCAATTCCAAAATTATATCCTTGAGCAAGCTATGTCACCACAAGGGGATACTCATCCTACACCTGGGTTCACACATACTTTCCTCCAAACACTAAATAGTATATCGAATACCAATGGTCAATCCTGTAATGAGGGAAACCACATACTAATTTTCAATCCTGTAATGAAACATACCACATACGGATGGTCAATCCTATCAAGATGGATTCTAAGGAGTACATTCAGATATTCTATAAAAGGTCACTAAGTAAGTATTCATGCTTCCCAAGCCTATAAACCAAGTATAATGTTTGAGCCCTAAGTCTCAGTCCATAAGGGATTAAAACATTTAAAACACAGAAGAACTGCATGGGGATTACCGTTAGGTGATATGTTATGGGAACTCACCAATGAGGTTCCATGCTACACCCTGCGAGTCTCTTTATAGATTCGGAAGAGCATAATCATTCCGATAAAAGTCCAATGAGATCATAATCATCCCCAACACTTGGAAAACAATAATCTACCAATTGTATTGAAACAGAATTTCCATATAAATAGTGAACCCATCAGTGAGACACCATTCTACACACCTCGATTCTCGTAACTAACTTGGAACAGCGTAATCATTCTCATCATATATCATCTATCCTTTGAGTCTGTATAAGGAATTATTATAATGAAGATCTAGGTATCACTCGAGGAATATAATTCATCACCACTCTATGTCCATCCAGGGAATTCCTTCAATGGGAATCCATGTATTACTCAGGGAATTGCATAAACATCTTGTAAGGCTCAACAACTGAATACCAGGAAACACATCTCGTTATCCCTACAATATATATATCACAACATATCTATATCCATGATCAAAATACATTTCCTAGGTATTAACACTCGGAATATGAGTAAATATTATAAATAACATGGCACTGATGTCGGATCCTAGGTAAGCATGAATGGGAATCCTATAATGTAATAATGACCCCGATAAGAATGTATGGGCATCCCAAATGAATGAAAGACACATCACATATTTCTCAATAGCCACCAACCAGGATGAACCTTTGGAAAGAATCGCTTCATCTATAATAACCTTGTTAATACCTATACAAATGAGTGAGGGTGGGAAGATCTCCCAATCTAACACTCCATCCACAACCCCAATGGGCATAATAGTTTGGTACGGGATCTAAGGTGACACTCTCTACCCTCTCAACCCAAACATGATATACAACTAAGTGTTAGTAATATAACGGGAACCTAGTGGGTCTATCAAGTCTAACACTAAAGAGGCATCCTTCTCAGGATCATCCATGTAAGAAAGTGTGAAGGTATACTACACATTATAGTTAAATAAAATGGAATAGGAGGAATCCTACATGGGATCCTTGAATGATAAAAAAATATAGTCATCCTAAAAAAGGGGTCCTCAAAGTGATATACAGGTGAAATATCCTATAAGGGACTCCCTCGGTCAACATTTAAGTAAAGGCAGCACTCAAGGGATCCTTGGTAACTAGTTATAAGATAAATTCATCCTACACAGGATCCTCAGAATGATACATGAGTATAAGTAACCAACAAGGGACTCCCTAGATTAGTATTTATATAAAGGAATCACATAGGTGATCCTTGGAAACCAGATATAAGATAGAGGTATCCTACATGGGATCCTTGAAAACAACTATTCTCATGGCCTCTTAGGCCAGCATGGCACATCTTCAAAGGAAGACATCCTCAAAATAAATCTATCATGCAAGATATACCACAACTCATCCTAGATCCTGTTTCAAACAGGGTTGGTTCAAACACCCAACCTATCATTCACGCATAGAGTCTCTCCCCCAGGTGACATCTAAATTTTATTAATAGAGGGATAACCTATCCATATAGAGAGAAGTCCAAAAACACTAGTTAGGTGTCCTTAGAAGGATCAATGATTTCACCATCTTGATCTGGGTGGAAAAAACATATATTGGACTACTCTCGAGCCAAATTCTGACTCTAGGGTTGGAAAACAGGAGAAAACCCTTAATAGTTGAAAAGGGGAAGTATACCACATGTCACCCTCACACACGATGTGTACTCCCAACACACCACATGGGTGTGTACTTCTGTTGGCTTAAGCACGTAAAATCCTCTATTATATAATTTTTGAAACAGGTACACGATGTTTACCCAACAAGAGTAACATGGTCGTGACACTCAACTAGTTTTTCCATCTACATGGCTAGACCATGTACTTTTACGTGGCATCCTCCCCACACAGGGTCTGACTGTGTGCTCTACATGGCCATGTACCCCTACATGGGTGCGCCTGACCGGGTACATGTCTACATGAACGAGTAATAGTCTAACATCCCAAAATTTCATTATAATTTATATCATTAATGTAATTCAATAGCTTGCACCACACACAACACCGAGTTTGAGTGCCCCACAACTTACCAAAATAGCCATTAAAAAAGCTGTTATGAATAGTATTAACTACATTTTGAATCCTATATACTCTATATAATTTTAACACCCATATTATGTGTTTCATATACATAATATGGGAACAAATACAATCTTTCAGATAAATGAAGTATTTTTCAAAAATAAAATTTTACTGCCTAGTAATGATGAAATTTTTTTAAATGCAATATATGACACTTTTAAATTTAATTTGAAAAAATAAAAATCTTCTTTAGAACTAGGACATAAAAATTTATTTTGGTTAAATTTTTGGAGTTTTTTATTAACATTCATATTTTTATGAATAGTGAAGACACTAAATTTTAATTGAAAACAACTTTTTAATCAAAATTATTTATTTTGATAAATTATACATTTGAATGGTTTTGAAGTATAATTAGATTAAATTTTTATCATTTTATACAATGTAGGTTTTTATAAGTAATTTTACATTTAAATTCAACATAAACACATTTCAATATTTTGATAGTTTTTACTTTTCAAAAACTTTCTTTTTGGTTTTGACAATGGGACTAAATTTTAAATTATTAAATCAAACTTCTATATATTGAATTTGGTAAAACAAAATTTATTTTTGAATTCTGAATATCCAAATTAGCTTAGGGTGAATTTTTTTTATTTTTCTAAAAACATTCAATTTTTTTTGATGAATAGTGAAAACACTGCGTTTTTGTTTAAAATCAACTTTTTTTTAAATAATTATTAATTTTATTTAAATTTATTTATCGTTAAAATAGAAAAAATAATACATATATTAGTTCAATGAAATAAATTGGATTCGTTTTATAATAAAATTAGATGAATAAAATTTTATTTAGTTTTTTAACGTCTTTTACCCACCTTCAAGGAACGTTAAAAGATTTGCATAAAACATAATTTAACCACATCTATGAGTGGAATTTCAAAAATATGAGATACACGGTAGAAATAAGTAAGTAAAATTTCGTTTAATAAGATAAAAATATTTTTTGGTGAATTGTAAATTTTGACTTTTATTTACCACAGTTAAAAGTAAATAGGTTAATTAAGGGTAAAAATGGTATTATAATTACCCTAAAAAATGTCTTAATTCTATTGGATAAATTTAATTAAACCAAAAACAACCATTGGAATAAAATATGATTCACTTTGGTCCACTTGTATTAGATTAGGACAATTATTATAATTTAATTTAAAGAAGAGTTAAGAGTGTTAAATTCAATGTTTAATAACTAAACCATTTTTAATATAGGGATACACATAATATAAATTATACTATAATAATTCATTAGAAAGATAAAAATATTTCATAAATAATGGTATTTTATTTATAAATTTTAGACATTATATAATTTAAATTATATACCACACCATGATAATGCAGTAATTACCTTATTAATGAAATAATAAAATTATTGATATTATAAGTACCCCAATAAATGTAATTTGAGACTTTTCATGAATTACACTAATTTTTAAGGTTAATATTGCATATTAAGCTTTATCAGATAATTTTTTTTCGAAGTGGTATTCTTTTTAGGACTTTTAGAAAAACAAAATACCAAATATTGTCAAAATTGACATTAATTAATTTTTAAAACAAATACTATATTATTGGTTGATATAATATTCCTAAAAATCTAAGGATCATACAAATAGATTAAATAATTTTATATATGTCATTAATTAACCACATGAGGTTATTTTGGATGTTTAGAGTATGTTTATTAATAATATTGTGTAAGAATACAAGAAGAGATGGTAAAATTTAAACTATTGAACAAATTGTTAAATCTAAAAGATAAGGATAAAATGGTAACCAAAACCGGTCTAAAAACTATTGGTTGAAAGGTTTAAACCCATAACCCTCTAAGGCTCGAAATAAATTCATTTAGAGCCAGTATAAATTGAATATGATTGTATAATAAATTAATATTTTAATCATTACCAAAAATGACCCCCACCCCTCTAATAAAAGGGAACTTCAACTTCTCTCAAAATCACCCCTCCAAATCCACGTGACTCAATGAACCCCTGCCCAAATATCCTCCCAAATTCCCTCACATAAACCTATAGTTATTAATTTGATCATAAAGACAACCTAATGAGCCATTTTGATCAAATCAAAACGAAAGACCCAAAGAGGAGGTAATAATTTCACCACCCTCTTTCAAATTATTTTCTTCTTCCACTTTCTTTTTCTTTGTTGTTTCCATATCGAAATAATAAATCTAGTACATCCTAAAAACACTTATGTTATTATAAATATGGTACAACCATATTTTTTATTCTATTCATCCTATAAATTACAAAGTCACCATACATGTGTACGTATCGCTAACTGTCTCCAAGTCGTGTTGTAGTGTGTTATTCAAACACTTCATTATTTTGGATGAGTATAATAATGAGTATAACTGATGTAAAAATATATATAATTATAATGATTCTGTATATATGATAAACCATCCAATTACATAATATTTCACCATCAATATAATGATATTGTCTCTCATGCGTATGTACATATTATAGTTTCCACGACGCGATGAGATTCAATTCCATATTCACCATTCAATGATGATTATAAGAATATATATTATTAATAAGTATGTAATATATGAAATAATATTGCTAATGAATATACATATATATGTATATTTACGTACTTAAATATATCTTATTCACTTACTTCCATTCAATTCGATATAAAAACGGAAACATCATTTATGCGTGCGTATGGTCTACCGTATCCATAAACGGTGTATTCCATTTCATATATCTATCTATTATACCTATTTATATTCTAAATATATATGATATATAAATAATTTTTTATATTTTTTAAGTATTTAAATCATGATCTAAATGATACGATCAAGAATAACAAGTTAATACATGTACGATAAGGAAATCGATTATTACCAGAAATGACAATTTAACATGGAAATTTTTATTAAATAGGTTGTATAAAGTCAAAAATGGGTCATGTATGATATGATAAATATGAATATGGTTCTGGAATAATTTAATTACAATGTTTTAACTATTATACATGAGGTTAACATAACAACGACTAATAAAAAGTACAAGGTAAAGGTTAATTCCACAATCTCATTATTATCTAAGATTGTTTATGAGTAAGTATTTGCTGGGACATATATAACATCAATGACCTTATTTCATAATTTTTTTTTTGAAAATAAATCTTTTAGGGTTGTATGTAAGGGTATAATTACCTTTATCATCATTTTAAATGGTTAAAATATTTTTTTCTAAATCTTTTTAATTAATGTCCATGTTTTCAAAATGATTTTAAGGGTCTATTTATATGGACATTATTATTTTAAAGTATTAATTATTTTAAGAAGATTCAAAGTAGTATTGGACACATTTAATCAAAAATATATTTTAAATGACTTCCATTATAAATTATGTTACTTTTAAATGATTTCATGAAAAAATGATATTTATCTCAATGATTTTTACCGATCATTTACAACTGTGTAAAAATCCTTTATGGGATATTATTCTTAATAAAGATTGATTTATTATACAAATCATCCATATTTTATTGAGGTTATTGTGATATGTTTGACTATGGATGTGTTATTTTAAAACAATTTAGGGTTTATGGTGAAAGTATTAACATTTTTTATCATAGTTTTAATACACATTTTTATGTTATTCTTCAACCTTTTCATATGAGGAATGTGTCGGACTTAGTAAGTGACGGGTGGTTCCCTCTATAGATCCTTAGAGCATCGATAGGTCTCATGAGACAATTAGACATGGAATTTTATAAGGCCTTTCCCAATTTTGATATATGGTTGTGGCCGAGGCCTTATTCATTTTTAGACGTCTTGGTACAGGCCTTGACAAAATGTTTCATAATGTCCTGCATTATACATTCCCTCATTATGAAAATATTATTGATGGTTTATATGGTTATTTGACTAGTAGAATAACCAGGAATGTTTTTTATTATGGAATTATTTACCCAGCTAATATTCCTTCTATAAAGTGTTCATGTATATTATATGTGAAGGCATGTGTTTTCAATTATTCACTGCACCTAATCATTATGTTATCTTCTGGTTTATTTCTTACCCTTACTGAGCATTTGATCTCACACCTTTCTTATGTTTCATTTTCCCAGGATATGAATAAGTTAGTTATTAGTGACTTACAGACAGAATCTAGGAGGCTAGGAAGTTTATAATAGAATAATTTATTGTTGTATTTCTTTTAAATTTGTAATTTTGAGTTTATGTTTGAATATTTCCTCCAATAATACTAAACAGATCAGTATTTCGGGACATGATTCCTTGTATCATTCCAATGTAATGTAATAAAGAACTGATTCTGGGTAACTGGGTCAGGGCATTGTAGTTGGTATTAGAATATGTTTACTGGGTACCATGGGAACTAAATTTAGAAAATAAATGATTAGAGAACATTACCCTAAGAAAGACTATGAAAATTAGTATAGAATAACATTCTATAATTTATTTAATGTATAGTGTTTTTGTATTTTCTGAACAATACATCCTTGTCTGGATATGAGCAGGTAGTGGAGACTCTGGAACAGATGTACCAAGGATTGAAAACACCGACAAAGAGTTTTGGGCTTGACCCTGGGAATCCTAGTACACTAAAACTGGCCTTGCTGCACTCTTGGTTATGATACCCTTGGGGAATATGCTTTGGATAATTCACATTTTCATTACATTCCATTATGAAGGATTTAGGAGTAAAAACATCCTCAAAAAACATTTTATGATTATAGATTATATGCATAATCATTTCAATTTACGTTGGGTAATTTACAAGTTTGGAATTATGCATTTTGATTCATAAACTAACCTAGTGTATATCATTGTTTAGAAATGTCGCCTAGTAGAAGGAATGATAATTCTGGAAATACACATGATCAAATGATTAAGAAGGATTATATCTTTCATGGTATTAATCAAACATTTAAAAATAAAATTTTCTCCCACATATTATCATGTATATATAAGATAAGTAATGAATTCTCTGAGTCTTATGGATTTGAATGGAAGAAAGAGAAGAAAAAGATGGAAGAGAGAAAGTTGTATAAAGGGCATACGGGAAAGAAAGATTTTTCCATATGTGATAACTGTGGAATGAATCACCTTGGTAAATGATTAAAGGGAATGGGAGTTTGTTATAAGTATGGAGAAAAATGAAACCAAGTAATTGATTGAAATGGTAAGAAAAAGGTTTCAAATTTACAATGCTTTATATGTAATTAGTTGGGACACTATGTGAATCAATGTTTAAATCATCCAAGTATACCCCAAATATTGTTATTGGATAATAATCAATTTATGATACTACAGAAGATGAAGGGAAATGAATAGAGTTCTTCTGTTTTTATTAATGTATCATGTCATTTGAGTATTGTATTTATGATCTTCATGTTATAATAATTATATAGTTTATAAGGATTGTACAGTAGTACTATTTCATTAAGGATAAGATATTTTGTGGAACCACGAAAAGTTACTAAATAGCAGGTTAATGTTTTTTAGAAAATATATGGTAGGGGGAAAGATAAACAAAATTATGGTTTTGAGACCGAGGTAGTGATTTGGGAATAATATATGATTGATTTGGATAAATTATATTGTATATTTTTTACTGCCTTGAAACTGATTAAGGATTTGTATATTTCATCATTATTGGATTTTACAAAATTTTTTGATAGAAAGATTATATTCAGTATTCTATAAGTAATATGGTAGCATGAATGTAACCATTAAGGTTTTATGGTAATTCAGGGTGTTACAATGTTTTAGAAGAATACTTGATGAAGGTATTAACATATTATCACATGAAAAAAAGGATCATCATTGGGTTTAATTCTTTATAAAATTTGGACTGTGATTTTGGATAAGTATAAAGGTTGCAATCGATTAAGTTTGACATTTGATACTATTGTTAAGGTGAAATAATTTCTTGAGATTATTTTTTGACTTTTATAAAATGGACAACCCGGAGGTGGGGTGACAACCCGTCTCGTCTGGAAAGGCCGCGAGACTTGAACCAGCAACCGAATAGTGACAAGAGTGCATCACCTATCACTAGCATATGTGATGTATTGGTTTTCAATAGTAGTTTTTAATGGTCTGACAATTGAATAATAAATTCATTTTTTTTTGCAACCTTATACGATTTAGAAAAATAGATTATTTTTGAATTCTATTATCTTTTGGAGTGAAAGATGAGTTTGTCGTCGGAATTAGTTGAATAATGAAACTCTACTTTTCATGGATATTATTTTCACTTATTCTATTAATAAAAGAATTCATAAACATTATGGGAGGTATCTTGAATGCAAGAATGTGTTATCTTAATACCTTATGTTTTTTTTGAACCAATAATATTTTAAATCATTATAGATTGATGGTTTCGAGGCCCTCAATTTTACATTTGTTTGTGATTGATTACTTTAATCACTCCCTATAAATATTTATTTTTTCCTCTAATTATGTGTCACTAATTTCCACCAATTTTCTCTTAATAGAATTCATAATTTTGTGGTGAGTTTTACATTTCCCTTTCAATCTTATTAAGTCTAAATTTTATTAACCCAATTTCTGATATAGGTTTTCCACAATTTTTTTTCTATTTTTAACCATTTATTTTTCAATAACAATTACAAATTGCGGGGATGAAATTTATTGAAGGAGGGGAGAATGTAACACCCCAATATTTCATAGTACGTTATCTCATTAATGTAATTCAATAGCTTGCACTACATGAAACACCAAGTTCCAGTGCACCACAACTTACCAAACTAGTCGTTCAAAATGCAGATATGAATAGTATAAACTGCATTATGTATCTTATATACTCTATATAATTTTAACACCCATATTATGTGATTCATAGACATAATATTAGAGCAATTAAATTTTTCAGATAAAGAAAGTATTTTTCAAAAATGCAATTTTACCGCTTACTAATGGTGAACATTTTTTAAATGAAATATCTGACACTTTTAAATTAAATTTGAAAAAATAAACTTCTTATTTAGAAGTGGGACATAAAAGTTTTTTTGGGGTAATTTTTTTGTGTTTTTCTAATAACTTTAATAATTTGATTAATAGTGAAAGATGATAAATTTAAATAGAAAACCACTTTTTTAATCAAAAAATATTACAGTCTTAAATTATACATTTTAATGGTTTTGAAGTATAATTATATAATTTTTTTATCATTTAATACAATGTAGGTCATTATAAGTAATTTTAAATTTAAAATTGACATAAACAGATGCCAATATTTTAATAGTTTATACTTTTTAAAAAATCTCTTTTTGGTATTGACAATGGGAATTAATTTTAAATTAATAGATGCAACATCTATGTTTTGAATTTGGTAAAATAGGCTTCATTTTCGAATTTGGAATATCAAAATTATTTTAGGGTGAAATTTTTGTATTTTTTGAAAACATCCAATTTTTTATGAACAGTGAAAAACACTATGTTTTTTTAAGTTGAATTTTTATTGAAATAATTATTTATTTTATTTAAATTTATTTAAATTAATAATAGATAAATAATACCTATATTATCTCAATGTAATTAATTGGAGTCATTTTATAATAAAATTACCTGTACAAAATTTTGGTGATTTTTTTAATAACTTTTACCCACCTTCTGGAAACATTAGCAAATTTTCATAAAACATAATTTTACTGCTTCTATGAGTTGAATTTCAAAAATCAGAGTGACACGGTTGAAATTAGTAAGAAAAATTTGGTTCAATAAGATGAATATTGTTTTGGTGAATAGTAACTTTTTACTTTTAATTACCAAGGTTTAAAGTAAATAGGGTAATTAAGGGTAAAAATGATGTTATAATGACCCTAACACATATCCTAATTTAATTAGATAGGTGAAATTTCACAAAAAAACCTTAATAATAAAATATTATCCTCTTTGGTACACTTTTATTAGATTAATACATTTATTATTATTTTATTTCAAGAAGAGTTAAAAGTGTTAAATTAAGTGTTTATTTACTAAAAGGTTTTTTAATATAAGGGTACACACAATATAAATTCGACTATAAATATTCGTTAGAAAGATAAAAATATTTCATAAATAATATTATTTTATTTATAATTTTTAGACATTAAATAATTTAATTTATTTATGACACAATGATGATGCAGTAATTACATTATTAATGAAGTATTGACATAATTCATGTTATAAATACCTAAATAAATGTAAATTTGAGACTTCTGTTGAATTCAATTACATTTAAAGGTTAATATGACATATTAGGGTTTATTAGAATAATCATTTTCTATGTGAGAAGGTTTTTATGACTTTCAAAAAAACAAAATACCAAATAGTGTCAAAATTGACATAAATTAATTTTTAAAACAAATACAATATTACTAGTTGATTTAGATTTATTAAAAATATAAGGATAGGCTAAAGGATTGAAATAAAATTATATATGTCATTAATGTACTACTTGAGGTTCTAATTGAAGTTTATATTATGTTTATTAACCATATAGTGTAATAATAAAAGAACACACGATAAAAGTTAAACTATTTATCTCAAAGCTAAATCTAAAGGATAAGGTTAAAATGGTAAACTAAACTTGTATAAATCCAATTTTTTGAAATTATTTCAACCCATGACCACATAAGTCTCGAAATAAATTCATTTTTAGCCTTTAAAAACTGAATATTATTGTATAATAAAATAATATTTTAATCTTTTCCTAAAGTGACCCTCACCCCTCTTATAAAAGGGCACTTCCCCTTCTCTCAAAATCACACCTGAAAATCCATTTGGATCAGTCAACCCCTAACCAAATATCCTTATTACTTAACTAAAATCAACTTATATTCCTTACTTTGATCAGAAATCCATTCAAGTGAGCCCCTTTGATCAACTCAAAAGGAAACACCCGAAGAAGAGGTAATAATTTCACCACCCTATTTCAAGTTCTTTTTTTTCTTCCCCCTCCTCTTTCATTGTTGTTCCATAACAAAATAATAACTCAAGTACCTACTAAATAATTTAATGTTATTATATATATGGTAAAACCATATTAATTATTCTATTCATTCTATAAATGACAAAGTCACCATACGTTCGTACGTATAGCTTAACGTCTCCATGTCGTGGTGTAGTTTGTTATTCAAACACTTCATTTTTTGGATGGGTATAATAATAAGTATAACTAATGTAAATAATAGATATAACATGTTAATGATTCAGTACATATGATATACCATACAATTATATATTATTTCACCATCAATATAATGATATTGTCACTCGTGTGTAAGTACGAATTACCGCCTCCACGACGCGATGAGATTCATTTCCACATTCACCATTCAACGATGATTATAAAAATATATATATTATTTATAAGAATGTAATATATGAAAAAATAATTCTACTGAATATATATATATATATATTTACTTACATATATATTATTCACTTACTTCCATTAAATATGATATGAAAATGGAAACAACGTTTATCCGTACGTACAGCCTACCATCTCCATAAACAGTGTTTTCCATTTCATATATCTATCTATTATACATATTTATATTCCAAATATACATGATATATAAATCATGTTTTATATTCTTAATGTAATTATATCGTGATCTAAATGATATGATCAAGAATAAGAAGTTAATAAAACATACGATAATGAAAGTGATTATTACTTGAAATTTTAATTTAACATGGAAATCATTATAAAATGAGTAGTATAAGGTCATTAATGATAAAATAAATATGAATATGGTTCTTATAAATACCCATACTTTACATACATTGTTATTACATCATAATTGAAGCATACTTATTACAACATATAGCAACACCATGATAGGACCGTATAGGTATAGTGTCTTTAGAAACTCAGAAACATAAACAACTAGTTCATAAATCATCTACAATGTCTCCCACTTATTTCCTCATATCTAGAGTCCCTTTTGGAATATCCTACTTAATACCCTTATTCCTGACCTGGGGAAAATAAAACATACAAAAGGGTGAGCTCAAATGATCAGTAGGGGTAAAAAAAAGAAATATCAATCACATCATATTCATAAGAACATAACATTTTGAAAATATTAACCTACAAAAGAGATCATAATATCATGACATGGGATAAATAATAGTAGTAAAATTTAATCCCAATAATCCTAAAATAAAACTTGAAACTTTGTTTAATACACACATAATCATATAAAATCATTTCATATTATTAAATACTCATTGCCAAGACCATCATAGCGTACAAAGACCATTACTGAACCGAGTTCACTCCTCTTTCCAGTCTTGTATCACTGAACCAGATTAACTTGTCTTTCCATCCTTGTCTATCTCATGACATATAAATCTTTACCCAATTCATTAGAGGGGGATATAGTTCCCACCCATATCATAATGAAACCATTCTTTTGTGATCTACAAAATCATAAATCATACATCATATCATAAACCAAGTAATAGAAATGGGATTCTTAAACATCATGCCATCATATCATAATTCATATACGATATAAGACTTCATAAAAATAATTCCATCATAACATAATCAAATAAATGTAATAATAGTGATAGAAACATAACCCTATATTATCTTAAATGGAAAATATTTTTTGATAAATCACTTGAACTCCATTCTTGAGGAAAATATCCTTTCTACTTCATAAACATTTTTACTTGCTCAACATGTCATAATAAAAAAATTTAATTGAAAATAAACATGAATACTTGTAAAGGAAGCTTCATGGAAATAATGTTCTATGAAATCATAAAAATCCATTCATTTCGTATAAGTTAAGAAAAATATTCTTCTTGTACTTTGGACAGAAAAGTCAAAAAGTTTCTCGTACTGAAAATGAAAAAAGATTCATTTCATATCTTTTAATAATAATTAACCAGTAGGTAAAATTGGATTTAATCAATTTTAGTAGGATAGAAATAATATTATATATTGAGGAAACATGGATGTGGATAATAAATATTCCCCAATAAATTCTGAAGTATAAACAATCTCAGATAGAAATGAGATTGCGAGATTTTCCCTTACCAGAGGTCTGATATGCTCTGTACGTATCCAAACCTCTTGTATAATGATTTAAATAATGTTATTGACTTATTAAAGAATCATATTCATTGTAAATATATCATATATGGTCATATTCATATCTTCTTATTAGTAATATTTCATTTCTACTTGTTATTCGGGTGTTCATTGCTTTATGTTCTTATGCGTGTTTTGTCGAATAAATTCGTATTCCACTTTTTAGGTTATAGCTACATTATTTACAGAATGGTATGAGTATAATATATATCAGATTTATTCATTAATTCGTTTATATAATCATGGTTTTATGAATACCATGTAGAACGAATCACATCACACCGTGGAGACGGTAAGCCGTACGTACGCACGAGCGACGATATCACACCCATAATTATTGAATGGTATTGAAGTGGATGATAGAATATCTCAGAATTAGTATCATGTTATAATAATCATATATGTATATATATATATATTATTTACACCATTATACCCATCCAAGTAAGGTGGGGGTGGAAAACATATTACAACACAGCGTAGAGAAAGTATTTCATACGTACGCACGCGCAGTGATTTCATTTTCCATATGATGGATATAAGGTGAAATAGAGTTGTTTCATATTTATAATAACATATAATTATATGAGTTATAATGATGTTATTAATTTATGATGAAAAAAATAATGATGAATAAGTAGAAGAAAAAAAATTGAAAGGATCGGTAAAGGATATTACTTCTTCTTCAACACCCCTCTTCTAAACCTCCTATTAGGGCACTAAAGTTGGTATTTGAAAAAGACTAGGACCTCAAGTATGTTTCTAGGTAAGTAGAGAAGAGAAATTGGTAGGGTTTGGCCAAGATTTAAGGCTAAAAATGTTGTAAGGAGGAGAGGGAGGAGGTTCCCTTTTATAAGGGAGGAGAGGGGAACCTTTGGAAACATAAGAAATATTAATTTATAACAAATTAAAACCCCACATAAAAACCTCAAAAAATTACTAAATTCGAATATGAGATGATATAGGGTTGTAATATCATCAACCAATAAAATTTATACATCTTGTGAATTTATTTTATACCTTATAAAATTGATTAATCCTTATTTAATCTATATTATTTTATTTGAGGTAATAATATTATAAATTTTAAAATGTTATAAATAATTATTTGTATTGTGAATTGTCAATAATTGGATACATTATGAAATTTTAGACCATATAAATTTCAATTTATCATATTTAAAAATATTTTTTGATTTTTAAACAATTTTATAATATGTTATTTTTTATAAAATAACAATAGTGTTAATTTTGACTCTATTCATTTATTTGAGTTTAAATAAAATCCACAGAGAGGATATATTCGAACCAAAATATTTAACAGATTCCTAAAATTTCATATTCATCTATAAAATTCGTAGATCACATTAAATAGTTTATTTTAATATTTTTAAAACAATTTATTTGATATTTCAATCAATAAAATAATTTCAACATCACTATTATGTCATCATTAATGATAATTATTTAATCCCTAAAAATTCTAAATAAATTCACATGATGTAGATAATTGTATTATCTTTCAGGGTACTATTAATATTCTATGTTTTATGAAATTTATCACTAAATTAAAATTATTACACTTAGAAGGTTTAAGAGAGTGACATGTTGTCATTTTCTTTGATTTTAATTATAGTTATGTCATTTTCATGGTCAATAATCCATGAAATGAATATATTACGACCCTTAGGTGATATTGGTCGACTTTTATTCATCCAATATAATTTTTTTAGGTGTTAGGGTAATTTTATAATATTATTTTTACCCTTAATTTCCTAATTTACCTTTAACTGTGGTAAATAAAAATTATCGTAGTTACTATTCATAATGTAAAACAAAGTAACATATTGACATAATTTGGACCCAATGAATCAAAATATGGAATCCATTTTTCAAAATTCAAAACACAGAAGTTTTAGTAATTAATTTAATGTTAATATTATTGTTAAGAAAACGAGTTTTAAAAGTTAAAACATTGTCAAAGATTGAAATGTTTTTACCTATGAATTCAATGTAAAATTAATGGAAATGACATAAATTATATTAAATAGTAAAAATATACTATATATATACTTTAAAACCAGTAAAGTTTATCATTTAACCATATAAAGTGTCTTGATGAAAAGTTTTGTTTTTATGAAAAATTTAGCTTATTTTTACTATTCATTAAAATATTAAAGTTATCAAAAAAGTATCATAAATTTATACAATGTAAATTTTTATATCCTGATTCAAAATATGACTTTTATTTTGTAAAATTGAACTTATAAACTATTCAAAAATTATATTTAATGTGGGTGTGCCATCAAAAGGCGGTAAAACTTCATTTTTTGAAAAATACTTCTTTTATGTGAAAAATTGATTTTGTTTTAATATCTCATTCTATAATATTTGTAAGATGAATTATAATATTAAAAAATTAAAAAATTTGTTAATATGATTGATAACAGAGAGTTCATAATATTATAATAATATCTCATTGTTTAGTGAAACTCGGTATTGCATACAATGCAAGCTATCGAGGGAGTTTGCTCTTGCGTGTAACGCAAGCCAAGCCAGTGTAGTGAAATATTCCTTGGGTGTTTCATATAACATAATACATTAACATATATATATATATATATATATATATATATTTCTCATAAAATATCAGGGTGTTACATTCTACCCCCCTTAAAATGAATTTTGGCCTCGAAATTCATCACTTTTTATGAAACAGATTTGGATACCTCTCCCTCGTCATATCCTCAAGTTCCCATGTAGTTTCTTCTAATTGGTGGTTCCTCTATAAAACATTAACCAAGAGAGTGGTCTTGTTTCTTATAACTTAATCGATACGATCCAAGAATCTCTATCAGTTTTTCTTCATAAGAAAGATCTTGCTACAGCGGTACAACATCTGAGTTCAGAACATGTGAAGGATCAATTATTTACTTTCTCAGGGGAGATACATGGAAAACATCATGAACTTGAGAGAGATTGGGTGGAAGTTCCAATAGGTAAGCTACCATCCCAAAACGGTCCAGTATTTCTAAAGGATAGATATACCTAGGGCTCAGCTTGCCCGCCGTTCCAAATCTCATTACTCTCTTCCAAGAAGATATTCGTAAGAACACTTTATCACCCACTTAAAACTCTAGGTCTTTTCATCGATTGTTAGCATAACTTTTTTGTCCACTCTGAGCTGCTCTTATGTATTGTTGAATAGATCAGACATTTTCTGCCATCTCATTAACCATATTAGGTCCTAATATATTTCTTTCCCCAACTTCATCCTAGTAAGATGGAGTTATGCATTTCCTTCATAGAGAGCTTCATAAGGAGTCATCTGAATACTGGAGTGAAAGCTATTATTATAAGAAAATTACACAAAAGGTAGGTGTCAATCCCAAACACCGTTTAAATCCATAGAGAAAGCTCTCAACAAGTCTTCTAGAGTTTGAATTGTCCTCCCAGACTGAATGTCTATCTGAGGATGAGAATCAGTGCTGAAACTCAACTCTGTATCTAGAGTATACTGAAGACTTCGCCAAATCTTTGAGGAAAACCTCGGATCCCAATTAGATATAATGGAAAGTGGTACTCCATGCAATCTTACCACTTTCTTTACATATATCCAGGCAAGCTGATCAAGAGAGAAATCCTCTCTAATAGCAATGATGTGCACTGACTTCGTAAGATGATCAACTATAACCAAGATAGCATTATTTCATTTGGATGTTTTAGGAAATCTACTGAAAAAGTCCATAGTGGTGTTTTCCCATTTCCATTCTAGTATGGGTAATAGTTGTAACATCCCTGTAGACTTTTGTCTCTCAGCTTTAACTTGCTGACAAACCATGCATCAAGAGACATATTCAGCAACATCTATTTTCATGCCATCCCACCAGAAGTACTCTTTCTAGTCCCTATACATCTTTGTGCTTCTAGGGTGAATAGAGAATGAATAACTACAAGCCTCATCCAATATTTCCTTCTATAATTATGGGATGGGAGGAAAAAAAACCCGATTCCTAAACCTTATTATTTCATCACAATCAATGTAGAATTCAGGAACATTTCTCACATTCTTTTGTAACTCTGCATCTTCTTTCTATGCGTCTTTAATCTCCACATGTATAGATGGTTGAATATTCGTTTGAGAAAGATAAGATTGTTACACTTCTATTATAATTCCAATATCCATCCTTTGTAAATCCATAAATATTGGATATTTTGTGATCCTCATAATAGATAAGCTAGCTTGGTCTTGTCGACTTAATGCATCTGCCACCTTCTTTGCTTTCCCATTGTGATAATGAAATAAGCAGTCGTAATCCTTAATCAGCTCCAACCATCTTCTTCAGCTCATATTCAGATCCTTTTATGTGAAAATATACTTTAAACTTTTATGATTAGTATAAATATCACACCTTTCACCATAAATATAATGCCTCAAAATCTTTAATGAAAAGATTACTGCAGCTAACTCCAAATAATGAGTTGGGTAATTTTGCTCATCGATTTTAAATTTTCATGAGGCATAAGCTATCACCATATCATTTTGCATGAGAACACACCCCAATACCTTCTTAGATGCATCACTGTAGATCACAATCCTTTATCTACTACAAGGCAGTGTGAGCACAGTTGCACTGGATAACCTTCTTTTTAACTCCTTGAAATTATCTTCACACTCCTCCATCCAAACAAACTTAACTCATTTTCAAGTCAACCTTGTGATTGGATTAGATAATTGTGAAAAATATTTCACAAAAGGTCGATAATATCTACCCAAACCAAGAAAACTTTGGATCTCAATTACTGTTATTGGTCTCGACCATCATTCGATAACCTCTGTTTTTGCTGGATCCACATATATCCCCTCTTTCGAGATTATGTGACCACAAAATGAAAGTTTTTGAAGCCAAAATTAACACTTAGTAAATTTTTAATAAAGCTTCTCTTTTCTTAGGGTCTTTAATACAATTCTCAAGTGATCTTCATGTTCTTCCTTTCTCTTTGAATAGACAATAATATTGTCTATAAAGACTACCACAAACTGATAAAGATAGTCTCTAAAGAATCTATTAATTATATCCATGATGATAGGAGGGGCATTAGTAAGACAAGTGGCATTACTATAAATTCATAGTGTCCATACCTTGTACAGAAAGTATTCTTTGGTATATCCTTCCTTTTGACCCTTAATTGATGACACCCTAAATGAAAATCAATATTGGAAAATTATTGAGCTCCGTGTAGTTTGTAAAATAAGTCATCAATATGTGGGAGAGGATATTTTTTCAGGATAGTGATCTTGTTAAGTTATCGATAATCAATGCAGAGTCTCATTGAACCATCTTTCTTCTTAACAAACAGAACATGTGATCCCTAAGGTGATGCACTAGGGCGTATTAATCCCTTATCAGGATTCTCTTGGGGTTGCTTCTTCAATTCATACAAGTCAATTGGGGCCATTCTATAAGGTGTATTTCAAATGGGAAAAGCACACAGTATGAGTTCTATTGAAATCTCAACTTCACGATTTGGTGGAAGACCATGAAATTCATCTAGAAAGACATCATCAAAATCTCGTACAATAGGAATATTCTTAATTTTGAGTTTCTCTCCAACCATTTGTGATAAATAACCTTTATTTATTAGAATCAAGACCCATAAGATGGAATAAATTTCCTTTGGAAGGTTATGTTCATCCTTGCATCGATAGATGATCATAGATTGATCAGGAATATGAAATGTGAATTCCCTTATTTGGAAATAGGTATGAGATCCATATATAAAAATCCAATTCATTCCATGAATCACATCAAATTGCACTATAGGAGGGATCACAAGATTTTCAGGAAGCAGTTTCCCACATACTTCAATCGGAGAAGAATTGTAAACTTTTTATGTGATTTTTGCACCATTAAGGGTTGTCACAGCTAACTCAATATCTAATTGCAGATGTAATATGGAAATACCCTTGGAAACTTCATCATAAATAAAATAGTGGGTGGATCCAGAATCAAATAAAACATTTTCTACTTTAGAGTGGATGGTAATTGTACCTTTCACTACTTCGTTATCATACTCCACATCACCGATAGAAATTTCATGTGACTTTCATTTATCTATGGACTTAAGAATTTTTTGACGTCAATATTCATCAAAAACCCTTGGATTATGGCATTGTTTGGCATAATTCCCCATTTCCTTGCACATTTAACATTGATGTGTGGGTGGTGTATTCTGTGTAGCCTTTTATTTGTTCGTATCACTAGACATCTTTTTCCCATCACTGCGGCATAAAAATGCCCGATGACCTTCTTTTCCACATATAAAACATTTACATGCCCCTTTAAGAAATTTCCCTCCATGTTTCTTTCCACACATTGATCATAAGGGAAAACTCATCTTCTTTTCAGTGTGGTCTTTATATTTTTCATTTGAATTCCATTTTCCTCTTCTTATCAAACCCATATGACTGATGGGTTACTCCAATATCCATATCAACCTTGAGAACACAACGAACAATTTCCTCATAGCTATTGAAGTCTCTTATGGATAATGACCTTAGAAGACTTGGTTTTATGCCACTAAATAATCGATTGATCTTACTCTCAGGTTGGATAATAATCCGAGAAGCGTACCTTGAAAGTTTTCTAAAATTTGCTTCGTAGGTACCAAACGATTCATCATCCTTTTACTTTAGTTCAAGAAAATACTTCTCTATATTTGTTTGAAGAATAAGAGGGAATTAATTATTGAAAAATAAGTTCTTGAAATTGTCCCATTCCATGGACTCAATTTCTTCTCTTTTCCTCGTATTCTTGATAAGATTCCACCATTGATCAGCTTCACCTTCCAAACGATATACTGCTAAGATGACTTTATCATTTTCAGAACATTGTAGAACTGAAAATATATTTTTAGTGGTACTAATACATTGTTCAGCCACTAATGGATCATAAGACCCGCTGAATAAAGGTGGACGCTACCTCGTGAAGGATTAAACATAATGTTTCTCCTTACATTGCTCGTTTGGAAGTCATGCATGATTCATATATTGAAAAAGTTAGGCGATCATGGCTAGAAGATTTTGCATTCCATATCCCATTACTTTTGGTTTCTCTAGGGGAAAATTATTGAATTTCCTGTCACATTCATCATTAACACGGTTCCTTCGGGTTCCAGCCATTGACTAAAACCAAGAAGCATAGTGTGAGAAACACTAATCTTAACAGAAAAAACACCTAATCAAGAATAAAATTTCACACCTTAAGTCTTATCACAGGTTATTCATGGCCATTTCTAAAATAATAATATTGTGTTCTATGCTTAAACATATCATTAGGGTTATTACTAAGGCTTTCACATCCTAGTTTCCAAAGGTTCACTATACCATTCCTCTGATACCAACTATAATGACCCATACTTTACATACATTGTTATTACTCAAGAATTGAATCATACTTATTACAACATATAACAACACTATGATAGGACCGTATTGGTTTTATGTCTTTAGAAAATGGTAAACATAAACAACTGGTTCATAAATCATTTACATTGTCTCCCGCTTATTTCATCATATATAGAGTCCCTTTTGGAATATAATACTTAATACCCTTCTTCCTGACCTGGGGAAAAGAAAACATACAAAAGGTTGATATCAAATGCTCAATAAGGGTAAACAAATGAAATATCAATCACATTATATTCATAAGAACATAACATTTTGAAAATCATTACCTGCAAAAGAGATCATAATATCATGACACGGGATAAATCATAGTAGTAAAATGTAATCCCAATAATCATAACATAAAACATGAAACTTTGTGGCATACACAAATAATCATAGAAAATCATTTCATATTAGTCTAGACTCATTTCCAAGACCATCATAGAGGAAAAATTCCATTACTGAACCAAGTTCACTCCTCGTTCCAGTCCAGTATCACTAAACTAGATTATCTTTCCATTCCAGCCATGTCTATCTCATGAGATATAAATCATTACCCAATGCATTGGAGGGAGATATAGGTCCCACCCATATCATAATGAAACCATTCTTATGTGTTCCACAAAATCATAAATCATACATCAGAGCATAACCCATGTAATAGATACACTACAACAAATTTGGGCTATAGC
The DNA here is from genome assembly GCA_963277665.1 of Viscum album. Taxonomy (NCBI): domain Eukaryota; kingdom Viridiplantae; phylum Streptophyta; class Magnoliopsida; order Santalales; family Viscaceae; genus Viscum; species Viscum album. Next base: position 2,007,477,947 of record OY728152.1, read on the forward strand.
CACGGGTTAAAACTGTGGCTATTGGTCTTCAAACCATGGCTATAGGTAATATCCATGGTTTGAGAAACCATGGTATGTTTGGCGTGGATATAGGCCTAGACTTATAGCCACAGTTTCAAATCGTTTCTATAGGTCTAGAGCCACGGTTCAAACCATGGCTATAGGTATAAAGACACTATTCAAACCGTGGAGATATCACTATAACCACAGTTTAGAACCATGGATATACTAGAGGAGGGACACAATTAATTTCCATGATTAGAAACTGCGGCATTAGACCTATAGCCACAGTTAGAAAATGTGGAAATAAACCTATATCCATAGTTGAAAACTGTAGCTATAGGGTCTGGAAGACTATAAAATAGCCCTCCACCCCCTACACACCCCCCTGTAGTAGCCCACCCCCTGAAGACCCCTCCCTCATAAACAGTGGACACCCCCACCCTATATAAACATACCCTGGACAACCCACCCCCTACAAACCCCCCCTTCTAGATAGACACTGGACACCCCCCCCCCCCAGAGAGACCCTAGACACCTCCCACCAGACCCTGAACACCCCCCGGACAGACCCTAGACACCCCCCGGACAGACCCTGGAGACCCCCCGGAGAGACTCTGGACACCCCCCGGACATACCGTGGACACCCCCCTAGACAGACCCAAGAAACCCCCTGGACAGACCCAGGACACCCCCCAGATAGACCCAGGACACCCCCCAGACCCAGGACACCCCCCCCCCCTAGACAGACCCTGGACACCCCCCGGACAGACCCTGTACATCCCCCCAGATAGACCCAGGAGACCCCCCAAACCTTGGATAGATCCCCCTGGACCGCCCAGACTTCCACTCCCCTGGACAGCCACTCCCACCCTCGTGTACAGACCCTGAACTCCCCCCCCCCCAAACCCTGGACAGATCCCCCTGGACAATCCAGACCTCCACTCTCCTAGACAGCCACCCCCACCCTCCTGTATAGACCCTGTAGCCCCCCCCCCCCCCCCCAGAACATGGACACCCCCCAGTCCTGCCCCCCCCCCCCCCCGACCATTTCCCCCCTGCCCCTGCCAGCCTACACTTGCACCCCCTACCAGCCCCTTCCAGTTTCCCCCATGCCCCCCTTTCAGTCCCCTCCAGATTAAATTATATAGGAAATCTACTTACATAATAAGAATTAAACAAATCCAAATATAAAAAACACATAAATTCACATAGGATGGTTGTGAATTCCCAGAACCTGACTCAGGCTAGGGTGGATGTCCAGACATACCTCAAGGCATGCAGTGGTGAAGGAACTCACACTGTAGACCCTTTGGTGCCTCCACCTCAAAAAAATCTGTAACCCAATGATGTCATTTGTTACCATGTCAATAAAGCATGGGCTAATATCATTGAAAAAGGTAAAACTGCTATGGTTAAGTCATCAGAGGATAATAGAGCACAAAATCTTGGTCCAAAAATGGTAGGATATTCCCTGGGGAAATCCTCATGTAGTAAGGAAGGTGCCTTAAGATGATTTTCTGAAGTCACATCATCTTCTATTGTCAACAAAGATTCTGAACCTACCTTTTCTGTTGTTAACAAGGATGTTCATTCCACTTATGATTCTCTTTCCATAAAGAAAGTTTGTTCTCCTACTTTGCAATATAGAATGAAGATTTTTTATGCTTCTATTTTAATGGTGGAGTCCAAGAATATCTTAGGAGACAGATCCCCATCTGATTCTCCCTTCTTGGAAAAGTATACATTGTCATGAAATCACCGAACTGCTCTTATGAGCAATGAGATACAGGACTCTCCGCCTATTTGGCAGCCTAGAATGCATATTGATTCATACAAGAGTAATGAGATGCATTTGACACCCTCTAACCCCCTTGGTGCTATCATTTTTAATAATGCAAGTACCAAAGATGAAGGAGTCATTGACCCTCACAAGGAGGTCAAAGTGGACAGAACCTTCTTGCTGCATTCACAGCAGGTAATAGAAGAGGATAATGCAAAGGGGAAACAACTTTCTATTGAATAAGAGATTGATCAAAAAGTCACCTGGAAACAGGCCAATTGGAAAAAAGGACGACATGCTCAAAGTCATGGACGTGGGCATGGAAGAGCAGGCTGGTCTACTTCAACAGATGAGTCACAAATTGATGCTTCTTACTCGGTCAACTCAGACATTGAAAGTCTTCTTCAACAGGAAAAAAAATTTGAATCTCTACACACTCGGGGGCTTGGGTGTGGACAAAGTAGAGGAGTGGATTGGGATGATTTACAGGATGTAGAGTGCGATATTGTGGAAAAAATTAGGACGAAACCTGGAACCTCTTGACGAGTCCTTTGAAGACTCATGTGAACCCAAATATTAATTTAAAACCAAAACAAATTGATCAAGACACTACATCCATTGAGATAAAAAATAAAAACTAGATATTATTCCACAATATATATAAACAAAAGAACAATTTGTATACATTTTTAAAAAATCTTGAAATGATAAATTATTTGAGTATATTAAATAGGTTTTTAAGTATTATTAATGAAAAGTTATAATATGTTTCACTTATTATTTTACTATCCACAAGAATTGGAAAACCCATTGTGAAAGGGGGAGTAAATTAAGCATGTATAACTATGCTTACATTTAATACTAGATCATTATATTCTCTTGAAGATAATTTAATACAATGTATCAGATGTAATATGAACTTATTCAATAACAATGTATAATTTAATTTAACCATGATGGTTAAATTTAATTATAAATTAACTTTTAAAATTTTACATTTATATTTTAATCATTTTAAGGAATTCTCATGCTTACATAATATTTCTGACATTCAAAAAAAGTTGATCATTATTATAGTATAAACCTTAAGTAAGGGATAAGTGTTTTTCTTATCATTATATAAAAGTTTTAATGTTTTCAAGTCAATTATAGGTAATATTAGAAAAATTATTTAAAACATCTTCTTGAACCATATTCATTGGAAGTATATCATTTTCATGAACCATAATATAACTTCAAGTAGGTTTATTTCTTATATTATTATCTTATATCAATAATTATCATTTATTTTGTAATCCCGATAGGGTAATAGAAGCTTCTTTTACTTATTATTTTTCAATAATGAGGAGAATATAATATCATGGGTTGAAATAGAAAATTAAACTTATAGAAATTACTTTTTATTATTCATTTCATGTCTCAAATGGAAAAAAATTCATAAATAATAATGTAAGTTTATCATCTTTCTTTTTTTAACTTTTATATATATAGTTATTCTTATTCTTTGTATGATAGTTCTCTAGGTTATTCATTGTTAAAATGAATAAGTGGGGAAATTTAACTATAGTAGATATGTTTTCTTTTCAATAGTTTATATTATTGTTAATATAGGAGAGTTATTATTAAGTGGAAGGTTTTTTAACAATAACACTTTTAGAAGAGATATTTTAGTTTCTCATATGTAATATCTAGATAATATTTATTTGATGTTATTGGTTGAATTATTTTAAATTCTTTTTAAACATATATTTTCATAATTTATGATACATTCTTTTTTATTTTTAAAAATAGGGATATTGTTGAGTCAAAATACTTTTATCTAGGTTATATCACTTATTTTGGAGATTTAGTCATTATAATTTTCCTTATGTGATTGCCTATGAACTTCCATTTTTGGAGGTTTAATTATAGAAGCAGTCAATGTTTCAATTTTTAAGAGTTAAAGATATGATCATTGTGATTGAATGTATTATGGGTGTGTAATATATATCTTTAGAATATCTTTCAATGGATTCCTATTATAGTGTTTCTATCAATTTCTATTGATAAAAAAGATGCTGAGAGACAGAGATACATTCTCTATAAGATTTTATCATAATTTCTCGCTTTGGGAACATAATGTTATTGATGTTTCTATCAATGATGTTCCAAGTGAATATCTTGATGTTTTATACATTTCAATTCAATAATTTCATGGCATGGAACTCACTTCAACTGACTTAATTACTCAATGATGTTATAGTTTTTAGAACTTGATGATATCTTAGATCAGGTTTACCAATTCCCCAAGAATGCAAGGCCAGCCAAACCCACCTTTGGGTCTGGATAGGGATATTAAATCATCTTTGAATGTAGGTGATCATACAGGCTCATCACTGCCTGGAGACCTGCATATTATGACAAACCCTGCATTGGTAGTTTTAGCTACAGGGGATACCCTTTTGGACCCCTCTAAAGGTAATAAACCACATCACATTTATAATGATATTTTTAATGGTATGAAGATTTAAAATGCTCAATATTTATACCCTTCTTCTTCTTTGGGTTGTGAATCAACACAGGTTGGCACACTACTTGACAGACAAGACGACCAGAACAAGCCGATTTTGAATAATGATTCTAAGTAGAACAAATGAAACCCTCTTGTGGGTTTACACTTTAGTAGTGACACATATGTAGAGAATACCTATAGCTCTGAACAGACCCCTTAACCCCCACTTGGTTAGGACAGTGCATCTCCCAAGTAGATGGCCATAGCACCTGAGGTTCTTGGTGTTTCAAAGACTTCTCTGGACAGTTATCCAAATCAAAATTTGGTTTCATCGGGTTTGAAAGATTAGAAAGATGCCAAACCAAATATTCCTATTGAATTCTTCAAGAATTTTTTGTGTATATATTCATCTTATCAATATCAACCGAACCTGGTGGACACACCATAGATTCCCCCAGGTTCTAGAAAAAAGATGGAAAAAAATTCAGGTACTTTACATGACAACCTTTCTACAAATATTTCAGGTACATCTCACCCCCTTTTTGTCAATTATACTATTGTTATTTCTCAAACTTCAGATAACATTAATATTCCTAATAAATCTGAGAACCTAATTATTCATCAAGATGTTGACCATACTGCTTGTATTAGTAAGGACTCTATAGACATACTTATGAATAACCCATGAATTCATTCCTCCAAGGGTAATAATAAGGTAGGAAATTCAAACAGTTCCCCAACTTCTTCTGAAATAAATCAGGAAAAGACTAAGATCCAAAACACTACTAAAAAGATCATAATATCTTCTAGACACAAGGGTTTTCGAATCAAAAATGGAGTTCTTACTCCAAATTTAGGTTTAATTGGTGACACTTTTTTGTTATTGTCAGGGTATTTTAAATCTGACACCATTACTATTTTAAAAATAATGGTTAACACCCACTGTCCAATTTTGTTTTCTATCACGGAAAAAAGTAAAATTTTCTTCTAGATACCATCATTTTTTTAACATGGTTATTCTTTTACTAGCACAACAAAAAATTCCTCTTATGACGATTCTCTCAAGATTTTTTTCACACTCTTCTATCCAAAATGTTAACATTTTTAACATATTGGAGCAAGCCTTTGTATGTAATTTTTTTTATGGAACTATTATTTTTTGATATTTTGTTTATTCCAAGCATAAAAATCAAGATAAGAGGCCCTTGTGGGATGACCTTACCTATCTAGGTTGTTGTATTAGCTGACCATGATTTATAATTGGGGACTTAAATGTTATACCCAATTCAAGTGATAAAAGTGGTCCCTCACATGCTATGATCATCACAAGAGAATTAAAACCCTCTATTAAAGACAGAAACATTATTTAAATAAATCTTACAGGTTCTAAATAAACTTGGTATAAAAAGGTTTACAATATGGTGGTTGCCTCCAAATTGTATATACCCTTTACCAAATTATTTCTTTAGATAAATGAGACACTATCTCTAGCACCACCCACCATAATCTCCACTCTGATCATCATCCTATTTTGTTTAATGTGTCCAACAAAATTTTGAAACACCCCCTCCCTTTTAGTTTTAACAATTCTTGTTTCTCTAACACTGAATGAAGTTGGAAGGGGGATAGTGCGGGCTGGAACTAGTGCTAGTTGGGATGTAGGTAGTGTGGGCTGGGATGTAGGAGGTTGGGGGATGGTGAGGGCTGGAACTGGTGGTTGGGGTTGTTGTGCAGGTGTCAGAGGGATGGCATGAGTGTTTTGTAGGAGGCTGGGGGTGGTGGCTGGAGTGTTGGCTAGTTCGGGCTGGATTGTAGGTGTCTGAGGGCTGGTGCGGGCTCGAATGTATGGGGAAGGGGGCTGGAATACTAGTGGAAGGGGGCTGGTTGCAGGTGATGGGGTGGATAGTGCGGTCTGCTTCGAAGGTGGACGGGGGGTTGTTGTGGGCTGGATGGCGGGTGGCAGGGGGATGAAATGAAGTTGGAAGGGGGCTGGTGTAGGCTGGATATGGCTGGAGTAGGTCCAAATCACGTAATTACTATGGCGGGACCGCGTCATGACCGCGGCGTTACCGCGGCGTGACAACGGCGTGACGGCGGCATAACTGCAGCTTGATCGCAGCATGTTGGCCCAATCCAGTGAAATATGCAGGGGAGCATCATACGGCCAGAAGCAAAGGGAGTGGGAGGATGTGATGAAACATTCCGGTCATCCCCCCACCTGAAAAAATTTGTATTTTTCAGTCTCAACATTGATCACAAGACTCATGGAATACTATCACTGTGAACTGCTATGGGGTGTCATCCTGGAGAAGGGGAAAATCACGGGGTGACCGCGGTGTGTCGGCCCGGTCCAGAGCGACATCAATTTGGCAGAATCATCTAGACAGAAGCAAAGGGAATTGCAGAAGGCGAGGCAACATTTCAGTCGTTGCCCCGCTGGAAGAAATTGTGATTAGTCAGTCTCAACATTGATCACAAGACTTGTGGAATACTATCACTGTGAACTGTCACGGGTTGTCGTCCTGGAGAAAGTCCAAATCACGGAGTGACTACAACGTGATAGCGGTGTGACCGAGGCGTGACCGTGGTATGACAGCAACGTGACCGCGGTGTGTTGGCCGGTCCAGCGACATCTGTGGGGCAGCATCATCTGACCATGAGCGAAGGGAGCGGGAGGAGGCGGGGCAACATTCTGGCCATCGCCCCGTCGGCAGAAATTGTCATTAGTCAGCCTCATCATTAATCACAAGACTCATGGAATACTATCACTACGAACCACCACGGGGTGTCGTCCTGGAGCAGGGAAAAATCATGGCATTACCGTGGCATGACTGCGGCGGGTTAGTAGAGTTATCGTGGCATGACAGCGGCATGACCGTGGCGTGACCGCAGCATGACCGCAGTGTGACCGCAGCATGTTGGCCCAATCTAATGACATTCGTGGGGGTAGAATCTTCTGGCCAGGAGTGAAGGGAGCAAGAGGAGTTAGGGAAACTTTCTGGTCGTCACCCTGCCAGCATAAATTGGGATTAGTCATTCTCAACATTAATCTCAAGACTCATGGATTACTATCGCTACGAACCGCCGCGGGGTGTCATCCGGGAGTTGGTCCAAATCAAGGCATGACCGCGGCGTGACCACGGCGTGATCATGGCGTGACCGTGGCGTGTTGGCCTGGTCCGACGACATCCATGGGGCAGCATCTTCCCTCTAGGGGCGAAGGGAGTTGGTGGAGGTGGGGCAACATTCCGACTGTCGCCCTGCCGGCAGATGATAGAACAAATCAACTATTTAATATGATATAACAAGGGATCTCCAGAAAAGGTTGTAGCGAGCAGAACAATGACGCAACATCTAAAGGGAAACAAAACAATGGAAACAACTCATACACCCTACAAAAACCATTTACAAATTCATTCACTTTTCCTAAACATGGAAATTTTATTTATAATATTCAAAGTGTGAAAATGAAAGTGTCATGGTTAGGGAATATGCCTACTCAGAAAATGTCATTTGAGTTAAACGAGTATGATAAGACAATTTATATTATTCAAGGAAAACAAAAACTAACTAGACACAAAACAAACACCAACAATACGCATATGAAATACTCAAAGAAAATATAAACACGATACAAATAACTATCACTACTCTTTTTCTTTTAGAATATAGCACACCTCTGTTAGATGGGTTTTATTATAAAACAATGGCATTTATTTATCACACAATTCAATTAATTATATTTAACATTTACTTTGAAACTCATTCATCACAAATCAAATGCAATAATCTAAGCAACTAGATCAACATAACTATCACTATGAGTTTTCGCAGACAGCGCACCTCTGTTTGAGGTGTTTTATTATAAAAAGATGACTTTATTTATCAAATGAAACAATTATATTAAAGAACACTTATTCATGATATGAAATTCAATATAATTAAGAATAATTAATAAAGAAGCTAAATTCAATTTAAAGCATCCTTGAATTAAAGAGGCTGGAAGAGGGATCCTACCTCATGGTGGAACCAATGCATCTACTTAGGCTCTTGGAGCTTTCTAACTAAAATTTTTTGGCTCCCCCACTGGGTATACACACCTTCACAAACATTCAAGGACACCTAGCCCCTATTCACACACATGCATGGCCATGAGCACGTGCAAGGGGATCTTTTCACCTATGCTTATATGCATATATCAGTCTCCACTCACCTGCATGTGCATTTATATATATATACATGGGAACATATCATATTTAATACAAGTAAAATAAAATATTAACTGAAATAAATAAAATGACTCACTGCTTGAAAATATACCCTTTCTCCATTTATCCATAACGTTGTATTTCTCCGAAATCTAGTGTTACTCCATAATGTCACCTTGTAAAAAGGATCAAAACCCTACATGAATATTGATTATACTGAATATATTGAAAACAAAAATGTGTGGTACAAACTATTGCAATAAACTGTTCAAAAAATTACAAATTATTTTAGACACTACCTATAATTATCTATGTGTGGGCCTGTATAAGGTGAGATAGAAATGTTGTCTTATGAATAGTGGTTCTAGAGATAGTGTCCCATAAATCTATAGTAGGTAAATTCATGAATTATCTATTCAATTTGGAGGAAACCACTTTTTTGTAATGTCATCTATACAAAGTGTATTTTACTTTAGTGAGATTAATTTCAATGATATTAGTGTATTCAATCGAGGCCTTAAATTATTTCATTGAAATGGAAGCATGTGAATGTCCAATTTATTCGCTTGAGTTAAGAATGGCATTAAAGTCACCAATTAGAAATTAGGTTTGGTTATGTTAGTGCCTAGAGATGAGAGATCATTCCAAATAGTTATTTCTTGGTATCTATTCTTAGAATTGACAAAGGAGAAGAAAGTATGTGTTCCATAAATGTTAAAGTTGATAGTGAATATCTGGAAAGAGATATTGAAAACACTAACATTGTGTAAATAAGATTGTGAAAAAATCTATAAATAATCAGCATTGAGTTTATTATTGATTGCACCAGTAAAAACATAATTATATTGGTATAAATGTGATTTTATATAGTAAAACAAAATTTTAGGTTTATTGATGGAAAATAACATAGGATGATGGTTGTCAACCATTCTTTTTAAAACAATGAACATGTCATAGTTAGCGATATCCTGACAATTCCAAAAGGGGATTATTATTTAAACCTAAATTTGGAGTTAGAACACCCTTTTCTCTTTATTCGAGAGCCTTTTTCCCAAGTAGTCCTTCTATCATGTAGGTTATTTTTAGTGGAATGTTCTTGTTCATTCCTATATGTGACTAAAATCTTTTTTGTAGGTTTCTTAATTGGATCATTCATAGGTGAGTCTACAGAATTATTAGAACAGATCGACAAAGAATTGATATTATGATTAGAATTAAAGATTCCATATTTCATAGAGAAATCATCAATAATTATAGATGTAGAAATAAGAGTACCTGAAAACATTGAAGTATCCACTGTCTGTTGTTAGGAAGTATCTAGATCTATTGGATGGTACAGATTCAATGGAAAGGAAATATTACATGCCTACATATGTTTACGGTCCTGTATTGGGGATGTGCAAGTAGGTTTGATAGGTTAAACATCATTTTTAATATTTTTAGAAGTCATGGTATGTGTCTCAGTTGAAACAACCTTAAAAATACTCATCTGACTCTCTGATTGTACATAACTAGTAATAGATTTAGATTGAACAAGGGGAGATGGAGCTAAGTCATTCTCTAAATTTTTGGTTACCAAATTCATTTCAAGAGTAGTATTATTATTAAATATGACAGAGAAGTGATTAAAATATCTCATAGCATCATGAGTTAATGAAGTTTTAATGGTTGGGTCTGTAGGATTCAAATTAAAAATCATCAGAGAACTAATGACATCAACACTACTAGCAGGATGTGAACCATAAAAAGAGTATAAATTAAGAGAAGAGGTTATAAGAGGATCCTTTTTTTTCCTCCACCCTGGTATCCTCCATGGGTTGAATCTTCTTAATGGATCCAACGAGATCCTGCATTTTAGTCACCTGTACCGAGGGTGTTGTTACCTTTATTGATTTAACAGTTTCCAAATCCATGGAAATAGTTGCAGTCATACTACTAGTATGTGTGATATCCTGAGCAGATTTTGGGAGAGATAATAGATTCCCAAAATCTATAGAATGGAAAGGTGAATCTATAGTTTTAGAGCAATTATTAGGTACATTTGTTTTACTATTGGTCTGAATCTATTCCCCTAATGAAATAGTGGAATTTAATAGGTAGGGGTCCTCTATTTTTCAAGTACTTAAAGATGAGGAGTGATCATCCACAGATTGAACAGGAAATGATATAGTGCACACATAGTTACGAGGGGGTGTAGTGTATGAATTACATTCATTGAACTTCATGTTTTTACCCGAGCTATGTTCAGAATATTGGTTAGATTCTGAAATTTGTTCGGCTGAGAATGTATTTAATTCATCCTTATTGGATATCTTAATAGTGTCTAACACCAAAATTTCAATTTCGTCTAAGAGGCCTGCATATTTAATGGAGTTTTCTTCTTATTCGCCCATATCATCCCAGTCAGTACTTGAGTTATCCCCTATGTGTATCACTTTGATTGACTTTTTCACCCATGTTTTAGATTTATTTGATGGGGGTACATGTAAATCTATCATATGGGATTTACCCTTTTTATTTCTCATAATTTCATTCCAATCATTTTCAATTGGATGTGCTACTTGTTTTCTAATTACTCTAGTGTTGAAAATTGTATGACCAATGATCTTACAATGGTCGCAAAAGGGTGGTTTCCTTTTATATTCAATTCTAATTTCAGTTTTGTAGTCATTTGAATTGAAATTAATTGTGATGGGAAGCTTTCAATCATGTTTAATTTCCACCATAATTCTAGAAAAGAGACATAAGTTGGAATTTAATGTTCTATGGACAATTTTGAGGGGAGTTCCTAAGGAGGAGAAAATATCAATCATAAATTTTGGGTGCCAAAAGAACCAATTAAGACCTTTTAGTTTGACCCAAACATTGTCCAATGTATTCATATGTGTGTGCGGATTGAAGTTAGAGTCCCAATTAGAAATTATGAGTAAATCGATTTTAAGATTGAGTTTTCTAGTCCTCCAAAATCTCTTTATATCCTCTTGAGATTTCCACAGGAAATGAAAATATCCTTTGTCTATTGGAATTAATTTCTAGTTTGAAGAATTCCAGTAGAGAGAAATATGTGTATGTAATTCAGATAAAGGCCAAGGGTGATCAACATTGAGGTACGAGAGGTGAGATATTTCCACGAAGAGACTGGGTTGCCTCGTTCAGTGACAGCAACGGGCAGTGTCGTGAGCGGGATGAGGACGGGGCAGCATCGTGAAGGCCATCCGGGAACTTTCGGGGGATGAGGATCAGAGAGAGGAGAGGGCTCTAAGGCTGTCGAGGAAGAAGGGCTGCCGCCGAGAGGAGAGGTCTCCTCCGAGAGGAGAGGTCACCACTGAGAGGTCACCGCCAAGAGAGGAGAAGTCGCAAAGGTCGAGAGGAGAAGTCGCGAAGAGGAGAAGTCATGAAGGACAAGAGTATTGGGCCGCGGTCATGGGTATAAGGTGGTTCATGAGGGGTCGGGGGATGAAGAGCCTGATAGAAGGTAAAAAAACATAGATACTAATTTTCTAAGCGTGTCTATAAACAATGATTTAGCCACAGTTTTAATAGAAGTGTGGCTATAAACAAGGCTATAGCCATAGACTTATAAAACTGTGGCTATAGGTCCATGGCTAAATCCAAGATGGTTGGTCTGTAAGGCTGAGGGGACTATCAAGAGAAGGCATTTGATGGTTGGTTCCTCTTCACTGACTAGTGTCAAAACTAGGTTAGTCAGACATCTTTATCATAAGTGGTGAGTGAAATAAGAACTTTTCAGTATGTGTTGTCAAATACAGCCCAAGGAAAGGAAAAAAGTTGTGTTTCATGAATCATGCATATTCCTGATTCTTTATTTATCCATATTAGCCTTATTTACATGTAGATTCTAAGAAAATAAGAATAAAAGGATGAAGTAGAACCATAATTAACCAAGATTTTATAGAGTGTTGCATATTTTGTCCTTCATGGATATCCTCATGAGTGACTGGCCAAAAATTTATGCATAGTCTGACAAGGAAAAATGGGATTTATAGAATAATACTCTAACGATTTAATCTTCTTTGAATTTGAATTGGATCTCTTTCCTAGGAGCACGAACATTGATAGGACCTATAAACATCATCAAAAAAATATGAACAGTTCTATGAAAAAATGGAATTGATAACATGTGATAATCCCCATCTGGCCACATTAGTATTCCAAAGAAGTGGGAAAAAGATATAAATTAGAGAATGCAATGGTACTAGTAATGGAAATTTGGAAAATTAATGGACCCAAAATTAGTACCTTGAGAATTTTCAGGGAGAAATGAAGCTCCCACGCCATCGGTCATTATACATTTTTCTTTGTGCAATTCTTCATCGAGCTGTAATAATGTAAAAGCAAAATTTATTTAGAGATTAAAACACTGGAATGATATATCACTCCAGTAACATAAACTTGGGTGCAGACACTAATTCTTTCAAATTGAGGCATACAGCAGAACTAATAAATTATTAATTTGAGGAAAACGGACAAGATAAATCAGAATAGAACGTTTAAAGCATATTAGTTAAGTAATTACAACCTTATCAACTAAAGAAGAATCCTAGGATTTATTATCAAGAAGAGATCATGTTAAATAGCACAACCTTTTGATTGTAGAGTCAAGAGAAATAGCATGCTGAAAAAGAGCCTTTTCCTCGATGGATTCTATTGAAATAAATGATGCAGTTGAATCCTCCAATTCCTTCACTTGGTCATATACCTTAGATACTTCTTCCTATATATTTATTCGTGATTCCTCTAATATTATGGTATCACCCATTGAACTATGTAAAATTCTGTGCACGCACACAAAATACTACTGCTACTTCCTCCCTGTGACCAAGTAAACATAACAAGTTCAATTGAAATTAAGATGAGACTTGTGCTTGCACAAATATAAAGAAGTTAAAATATCATGTCTCGGTCACTCTGAAATTCTAGTGTTTCCATAGAACACATGAATTTATGATGCAATAGTTTTATACCCCCCAGGGATGAAAATTTCATCAACCACCCCCCCCCCCCCACCACACACACCCCATGCACCAGCTCCCCCCCACCTCCCCCTGCACCAGCACCCCCACCCCCCTACACCAGCTCCCCCCCACCTCCCCCCTACACCACCCCCCCCCCCCCACGCCCTGCATTGCCCCCCCCCCCCACGCACCAGTACCCCAACTTTAACTTCAAGAAAAATCAAAAAACATAATCACATCCATGAACTACACTAAGAAAATATAATTTTCCATTAATATACAAATATACCAATAAGGTTAAGAGATTAATAGACATTAAAAGTAGTTAAGAAGAAGAAAACAGGGGTGTTTATACAAAATATATTCAAAGAGATTATTTTATTTCTTACTTTGGCCATAATTCCATATATTAAAAGAAAGTAAAACTATTGTAAAAGAAGAAAAGAAGTGTAAATGTGAAGTAGAATGATCTCATAGAAAAGATAAAAATGCCTGTGATGAAATATGTATAATAAGACAGGATACCATAATCTAATAATACAAAAACGGTTGCTAAACAAAAGGAAATTCATGATGCACAATCTAGGTATCTTAAATATGGAAACACCATAAAAAAAATATGATATAAGTCTATGAAACTACGGTGGATATTCAAGATGAACCATCCAAGGATGATGAGAAAACTAGCCCCATGAAAAAGGTAAATTTTTTTTCTAAATTCTCATGTGATTCTAAATCTGTTTCCTTTCATTATAATTATTATGAAACATAATTTTAATATTTTTAGTATGATGAATGGTGTAAAAATTTTCCTCTTATGGATTACTGGGGAATGGAAAAACCCCAAGGAAATGGGAAAATAAAGGCTAGAGGATGCCAGGAAAAAAGAAGAATTTTATAAACAAAATCATCAATATAATGTAATATCATGTTTCAAGGGATATTAATATTGTTTTAGATGTTTTTGGTATAAATATTTTGAGTACTTGTACAACATGTCATTTCATTGGAACTGGGATGAAAAAAGGGGGAGCATACCTGAGAAGAGTAGAAGTAGTTGTAATAGAAGTATGAATACTCTTAGTAAAAAAATTCCCAGACTGAAAAAACTACTGGAAAGGTATCACCTCTTCATTCCCATCCATTTTATGTATACTTGCATATAGGTAATTAAATATAACAATTTGGTAGAAGGATGATTGTTGTATTATTTGGGTATAACAAGAATTAAGTACCCTTCCTAGAATGCCATTGATGTTATATTTTCCATGAGAAAGAAAGTGAGACCATCCCTCAAAGGGTGAAAAGCATAAATTAACATCTTCAATAATGAAAAACTGTATGGAATCTAAAAATCTGGACAACCTAATTCTAATTAGTCATTGAGGATATGTTGAACAACCCCAATATTAATTTATTTATTGACTTCGCATAGTTATTTACTGCATTGATTACTTGTTTATAAAATCTTGTTTCTATAAAGGTTTTTGCCTCATGGACTTATAGTTGAATATATCAAGTCTGTTTTCCATGAATATCATGTGATTCTATCTATCTCTCACAAGTGGATAAGTTTGACACTTCGAATATATGGAGGAGAAGAAGATTTTATGATGGGAGTGCTCGAAATCCATGACCACTATCAGTGAGTTCTAATAATCGATTCCCACTAACCCTATAGCCATTTTGTAACTCTAAACCAGGGGGTGCACTAATTCAGATCACCCATTATCTCCCTAAGACCTGTCTTACACAAACAAAATTCTAATAAAATAAAACATCATATCAATCTCTGGGTCCAATCCATATCTAGTAATTTCCCAAAGTTATCATCTTATTTCTTTTACCTAAGCAATGAACTCCCTCAACCATCTTTGGTATAAGGTATAAAACACTATTCGATAAAATTCGTGAACAAAACACTACAAAAATAGCCATAATAGGCTCACATTTCCAAACTCTAGTTTCTAAGGTAACACCCATAGACACCATTGATTAAATTAGAAAAATCCCTAAAAATGAACACTTGATTACCAGAAAATTCCAATCAATTTAACTGAAAATTCAGAACAAATCCATTAGACCTCATACCATCTCCAAAATGATGAGTGATGGCATGTGTTCTGCATCACGAGACATCTAATCACTAAGACCCAGTAAAGAACCAAGATTCCTGGTCAATTCCATCATGTTATGGTGGAATCGACACTGGAAACCTTAATGGGAACCATTAAAATTAGAGAGGATAAAATAAAAATAATAAAGAAATATATGAAGAATCCTACCTCAAATCCCCACGTTGGAGGTGCGCCGAAGGAGGAGGTGTGGACGAGCCTCTAAGCAGTGTCGGCAGGGAGGAGAGGTGACCTAAAGGGAGGTAGGTAGGTCATCTCGGCGGGGTGGTGGGCTGGTAGTGCCGGAGCCACGTCAACAGGGAGGCGTCAGAGCCATGTCGGAGCCGGCGGGGAGGTCTTTTGGCTGTGTTGGAGCTAAAGGGGGAGGAGGAATTGTGAGGGGAGGAGGAATAACTAGGGGAGGAGGAATCCCGATGGTAGGATGGTAGGAGGAATGGTGAGGATGGAAAGGGAGAGGGCTTCAGGTGGGGGAGGAATGACTAGAAACAGCAAGGACGATGAGGGGAGGAGGAATTGCGATGTTGGAGGGAGAAGTTGTGGGGGGGGAGATGGCTTCGGGTGGGGGAGGAAAGTTCGATCTCAAAAAAAATGAGACAGTGTATTTCCACTCCCAGCTATTTGGGCGTTGCTATATCTTACCTACAACCACAGATCATTTAAAACTTGTCTATAGATCTGTGTCTATATATCATTTTTCTAGTAGTGAAATGGGATTCTCAAACATCATTACATCATAACATAATCCATATACGATATAGGACTTCCTAAAATTAATTCAAACATAACATTATTAAATCAATGTAATAATAGTGATAGAAACAAAACCCTATATTATCCTAGATGGAAAATAATTTTTAATAAATCACTTGAACTCCATTCTTGAGGAATATATCCTTTCTACTTCATAATCATTTTTCCTTTATCAACATCTCTTACTAAAATAAGTTAATTGAAAATAATCATGACAACTTGTAAATTAATATTAATGGAAATATTTTTCTATGAAATCATAAAAATTTATTCATGCCTTATAAGTTAAGAAAAACATTCTTCTCATACTTTGACAGGAAAAGTCAAAAAGTATCTCGTACTGAAAACGATAAAAGTTGTCTTTCATATCTTTTACTACAAATTCACCAACAGGTAAAATTGGATTTAAAAAATTTCAGGAGTATAGAAATAATACTACATATTTTGGAAACATGGATGTGGATGATAAATATGCCCGAGTAAATTCTGAAGTATAAACAATCTCGGATAAAAATGAGATTGCGAGATTTTCCATTACCTTAGGTCTGATATGCTCTGTACATATCCAAAACACTTGTATAATGCTTTAAATAATGTTATTGAATTATTCTCAATTCATATTCATTGTTAAGATATCATATATGGTCATATTCATATCTTCTTATTAGTAATGTTTCATTGCTACTTGTTATTCGGGTGTTCATTTATTTCTGTTCTTATGCATGTTTTGTCAAATAAATTCTTATTCCTCTATATAGGTTATAGATAAATCATTTATATAATGGTAGTAGTATAATATATATCATATTTATTCATTCAATTCATCTATATAATCATGGTTTAATGAAGATCATGTAGAACGAATCACATCGCACCATGGAGACGGTAAGCCGTACTTCCGCACGAGCAACAATATCTCTCCGACAATTATTGAATGGTATTGGAGTGGATGATATAATATCTCAGAATTAATATCATGTTACAATAATCATATATATTTATTCTTTACAACATTATACCCATCCATGTTAGGTGGTGGTGGAAAACAGATTACACCACGGCGTGGAGACTGTATTCCGTACATACGCACACGTGGTGATTTCATTTTCCGTAGGATGGAAAGAGGGTGAAACAAGGTTGTTTTATATTTATAATAACATATAAGTATATTATTGATAATTATGATTTTAATTCATGATAAAACAAATAAATAAGAAGAAGTAGAATAAGAAATAAATTTGAAAGGATCGGCAAAGGATATTACCTCTTGTTTGACGCGCCTATTCTAAACCTCTTATTAGGGCACTAACGTTGGTCTTTGAAGAAGACCAGGACCACTAGTATGTTTCTAGGGAAGTGTAGAAGAGAAATTGGTAGGGATTGGCCGAGCATGAAGGCTCAAAATGTTGTTAGGAGGAGAGGGAGGAGGTTCCCTTTTGTAAGGGAGGAGAGGGGAACCTTTGGAAATAGAAGAAATATTAATTTAAAATAAATTCAAACCCAACTTAAAAACCACAAAAAATGACTCAATTCAAATATGAGATGAGATAGGGTTGTAATATCATCAACCAATAAAATGTATACATGTTTTGAATTTATTTTAAACCTTATCAAATTGATTTATCCTTATTTAATCTATTTAATTTTATTTGTGGTAATAATATTCTAAATTTTTAATTGTAATAAATAATTACTTTTGTGTTGTGAATTTTCAATAATTGGAAACATTATGAAATTTTAGACAATATAAATTTCCATTTATTATTTTTAAATATTTCTTTGATTTTTAAAAATATTTACTGTATGATATTTTTATTAAATAACAATAGTTTTAATTTTTAAATATTCATTTATTTGAATTTAAATAAAATCCACCCAAAGGATATATTAGAACCTAAATATTTATTATATTTATAAAATTTCATATTCATCTAGAAAACTCGTATATCACATTAAATAGTTTACTTTAATATTTATAAAAATTATTTGATATTTCAATTAATAAAATAATTTCAACATCACTATTGTGTCATCATTAATGATAATTATTTAATCTCTAAAAATTAAAAATAAATTTACATGATGTAGATAATTTTATTAGATTTCTAGAGACTATTCATTTTAGAAGTTTTATCAATTTTATCACTAAATTAAAATTATTACACTTATAAGATATAATAGAGTGACATGTTGTCAGATTCTTTGGTTTTAATTATAATTATGTCATTTTCATGGTAAATAATCAATGAAACGAATCTATTCTGACCCTTAGGTGGTATGGGTGACCTTTTATTCATCCAATAGAATTTTGGTAGGTGTTAGGGTAATTTTATAATATTTTTTTACCCTTAATTACCTAATTTCCCTTTAACAATAGTTAATAAAAATTATTGTTGTTACTATTCATAATGTCAAAAAATAGTCCCCTATTAACATAATTTGGTCCCACAGAATCCAAATATGTTATCAATTTTTCAAAATTCAAAACACATATGTTGTATTAATTAATTTAAAATTAATCACGTTGTTAAGAAAATGGGTTTTCAAAGTTAAAACATTGTCAAAGATTGAAATGTTTTTACCTATTAATTTGATGTAAAATTAATGGTAATGACATAAATTATATTAAATGGAAAAAATATATTCCATTTATAGTTTAAAAACATTAAATTTATCATTTAACCGTATAAATTATCTTGATGAAAAAATTTGTTTTTAAGAAAAATTTAGCATATTTTTACTATTCATCACAATATGAAAGATAGCAGAAAAGTATCAAAAATTTATCCAATGTAATTTTTTATATCCTGATTCAAAGATGAAGTTTATTTTGTTAAATTAAACTTATAAACTTTGTCAAAAATTATATTTAAAATGGGTGCTCTATCAAAAGGCGGAAAAAATGCATTTTTTTAAAAATACTTCTTTTATCCGAAAAATTGATTTTGTTTTAATATCTCATTCTAGAAAATGTGTAAGATGAATTATAATGTTATAAAATTCAAATTTTGGTTAATACTATTCATAACGGCTAGTTCATACTATTATAATATTATATCACTGTTTAGTGAAACTCAGTATTACTTATAATGCAAGCTTTCGAGGAAGGTTGCTCTTGCGCGTAACGCATGCCAAGCTAGTGTAGTGAAAGATTCCTTTAGTGTTGAATATAACATAATACATTAAAAATATTTATATTTATCATAAAATATCAGGGTGTTACAGTTCTGGTATAATTTAATAATAATGTTTTAACTATTATACTGGAGGGTAACATGCCACTGACTAAGGAAACGTGCAAGGTAAGGATTAATTCCTCAATCTCATTATTATCTGAGATTGTTTATGATTAAGTATTTACTAGGACATATTTATCATCAATTTCCATATTTCTTAGAAATGTTTTCAAAAGGAATATTTTATGGTTTTTTGATGGGTCTATTTAACTATATCATCATTTTAAATGTTTTAAATATTTATTTCTCTAATTATTTTAAATTAATGTCCATGTTTCCAAAATGATTTTAAGGATTTATTAATATAGACATCATTGTTTTAAAATATATATTCATTTCAAATGTTTCAAAGTATTTTGAGAAACATTGATTAAAAACTATATTTTAAATGACTTTCTTTATATATTATGTGACTTATAAATAATTACATGAAAAATGAATATTTATCTCAATGATTTTTACAGATCATTTTCAACTATATCAATCGCCTTTAAGGGATATTATACTTGATCATAGTTTATTTATTATACAAGTATTCCATGTTTTATTTAAGGTTTTGTGATATGTTTGAATATGGATGTGTAAATTTAATACCATTCATGGTTTATGGTTAAAGTATTGACATTTTGTATGAAAGTTTTAATATGAATGTTTATGTTATGTTTCAACCATTTCATATGAGGAATGTATTTGACTTAGTAAGTGATGGGTGGAGCTCGCTATATCTCCTCAGTGCATCGGTAGGTCTCATGAGACAATTAGACGTGGAATTGTACAAGGCCTTTCCCAATTGTGGTATATGGTTTTGGCTTAGGCCTTAATCATTTTTAGACATCTTGGCCGAGGCCTTGACAAAATGTTTTAGAATGTTCAACATTATACATTCCCTCATTTTTAAAATATAATTGATGGTTCATGTGGTTATTTGACTAGTTGAATACCCATGACTAGGTTTTATTATGGAATTATTTACTCAAGACATATTCCTACCATAAAGTGTTTGTTTTTATTATTTGTAAAGACATGTGTTTTAAATTATTCTTTGTGCATAATGTTTATGTCAAATTCCGATGTATTTATTACTCGTACTAGTCGTTTGAGCTCACCCCTTTCTTATATTTCATTTTCCCTTGATATGAATAAGTTAGTTATGAGTGACATACAGGCATTATCTAGGAGGCTTGGATGTTTCTAATGGAATAAATTAGTGTTTTATTTCTTTACCCATTATAATGTTGAACTTATGTAGTTATCTTGATTACAATAATACTAAATTGATTGGTCTTTCGGGACATGATTCCTTGTATTATGCCAATGTTATGTAATAAAGCACCGACTCTTGGAAACTAGGGTCAGGGAATTACAAATAGTTCATGGTGTTTTCTCATTTTACTTTATCTTCCTTGAACGGAAAGAACACATGGTGTCTCACTCTTGACTATACGTCGTGTTATCATGGTTTCCTGAATAGAAAACCTCTCGAATCGCCCAAAAACCTGGTTTAAACCCCCAAACCAATGGATCCATACATTAAGGGACTCATACAAGAATAATAGGGATTTAATAACTTTAAAAAATTAATTTAAGGTGGGTATTGAGGTAAATTATAAAAAATTCCATCCATTGGGAGAAACTCGTCGAAGCTTCATTCGATTACGTAGTCCACGAATGTCGTACATCCATCCAGTACATCGAGGGACCCTTGATAGTACCCCTCATCCCTTCCCTCCATTCCTATTTCTCATAATCGCTCTCCCTGTTTATTAATTAGGTCATTCTAGGGAGTATCCATAGGAGAGGCATTATCAAGAGGTACGAAGAAAGAATAGAAATTAAAAATGAAATGAACAAAAAAGAAGAAAATAAAAAAGAGAACAAAAAGGGGCATGGACCGGCCCTAACACTGAACAACAATTTATGCCTCGCCTAGGCTAAACTTACCCATTATAAACTCAACAACGGAGATATAATCTCAATAAAATTCTCCATTAGAATTTTATAACCAAACGAACCTATGAGAACAATTTACTATCTAATTTATTAAATATTAAATAATAATTATTCCACCAAAATTTGAATGGCTCAGATTTCCACCAAACTCCTTTCCTATCTTAAACACCCTATTACAGGACTAATTAAGTGGTAAAAAAAATATATGAGATCATATTATGGGATAAAAGTCCATTTTACCTCTCTATTATTATTACAAAGAAAAGAAAAACATTTCTACTCAAAATTGTAGTCCAGGAAAACACTAGTCTTTACACTCTATTCAATACTCCTCTTCATAATTTTCCAAAAAAAAATGTTCGGATGCCTTGGTACATCATATTCTCTCTAGGATATGTAGATAAAGGTAATGTATAGAATTCCCTCATCACCTCCTGATAGAGTGTGATTGAAACAATTGTCTTTCCTCTAAAGTGGATAAAATTCTCTCCACCTTCAGAATATCCATATTAAGAATTGAATAAGAATATATGATTATACAAAACCTCATAACTAATATATCCTAGATGGGATCCCCTTAGGAACTAAACATGTGAATGTTCCATAACCATAGATCTAAGATAAGAAGATTCTCACTCATCCTCTAAGGATCATTACATTGAGTCCAACTCCTAAAACACCTCACCAAAAAACATTGAATGATCCTTCATACTAAGGGAATCATCCACCATATTTACCTTCACTAGAGTATATACAATCTTATATTCATAGTCTTATAATAACATCTACCATAATCTTTTCCTTTTGATATGATTTATTAGAGTAAATTTATACTTGTTACACTTATCATTCATATAAACTATGAATACTTTTTCAAACGTATAGCATGTTCCTGTAATCATAGAAAACATAAGTATTGAAAACATCAACTTATGATTTGGGGTTTTTTTGTCCTAGGATTATAATTTATAGACCCATAATTAACAAATTTTACCTCTATATAAACATATATACTTGAATGTATCAAGAGGCATTGTATAACATGATGAAATAAACCCCTTCCAATTGAAATCCAAAGAAAATAACACTTGTCATGATCTATAGTAGCTTGTTGAAATTTTTATGAAATATCTCATAATAAAAAATGGATTCCCATTCTGGGTGTTGGTAGTCATGGGACACTAAATAATAGATAATTAATCCATGAATAATTCAAAATACCCGCATAACCTAAGGAACATGTTACCCTAAACATGATTTTGGTGAATCCTAAGATAGAAGTACCATAAACATTGATGGATCTACATTACTCATCCATTTAATATGATATGATTAAGGAAATAAACATATTGAATCTCAAATAGTAACTCTGAGAGATTTCCATATATATTATGATCATGAGGTAAGTCTATAACAACACATAGATTCTAAACATGGTCATCCTTTAATATTTAATTAATACAGATATTTCTAGTAAAGAATGTCATTATCCAATTTATTAAAAGTTGATTGATTCATTTCATAATCCCCATAAACACAATCTCATCATTTTTCACATCAAATGGGATCACCATAATCTCCTAATGTCCATCAGAACATTATAACACCATATTTGGAATTTCATCATCATGAAATAAGAAATATTGATTGCTAAGACTGATATTGACCACAAATAACCATTTTAATCCATTTATATTGTGGATGTGATCATTGATCCTATGAGCATGGTAGTTTTTCATCACTATCAATTTCTTTAGGCATTGATAGTCAATAAATATCCTTAATTTACCATCCTTTTTCTTGGTTAATAACACTGGAGCTCCCTAAAAAGACAGACTAGGTCAGACAAACCATTTTTACATAAAATAATAAGAAAAATGACCTATAGGCACAGATCTATTACCATGGTTTAAATGATCTACGAATATAGGGTGAGATATATCTACACCCAAAGAGTTGTGCGTGGAAACATGTCCATTAATAATTAAATTGATAAGGATCCACCTATAGACCCTCTACCTCCCTCAACCCTCTACCCTATAAAATACTCCTCCTCCCTCGCCCTTTCTCCTCCCCACTTCCCCTACTCGTGATTTGTCCTCACCCTTTGTCTCTAATGTTTCCAGCACACCTCCCCACCAACTCAACTATAACATGGCTCAAACGCCTCCCAAAATATTCTTCTCTAGTGCAACCTTCCCACCTCCCTGCCAACAAGACCTCCCCATCTCCCTACCAATGCAGCTCTCATGCCCCACACACCACACCACGACCCTCCCCTGATGTAACTCATTGTCGCTCAATGCCACTCTGACGCGACCCTACCACCTTCTGTAGTCCTCCTATGATTTGGTTACATACCACAATGAGACCCTTCTCCTCCGACATGGTCACTCCACATCCTTGATTTTTCAACTAGACTCGGCCCTACCCTCACAATCCACTCATGTTATTTCTCACTAACCCCATTCGTGGACGCTATGGAAAATACTCTATTTAGTTTTTGGTTGGTATTTTATGCTTCATGATTATTCACTAATGTTGATGAATTTATTTAGATGATCAGTTTTTCTTTATATTAATAAAATCCCTATTTTGTGTAGGGATCTAGTAAGTAATTATACCTCGATATCTTAAAAATCATTAACTTTAGCATGGCTATTATTTTTGTAAATATAAGGTCAGGTGTGGGGGTATTTTGTCCACTACTGAGTTGGTTGTACCCATTGATGGTTTTTTCTCAATGCATGATAGATCCCTTGGTTTTTCTATTGAGTAGACATGAATGGGTTTTTGAAACATTGAAACATTGATTGATGTATTTATAATAGAAATAATTTATGTAATCTTTTTTTAGAATAAATAGTTATTTAATTACATAAATAGGTCTAATAAATTATCATAGGATATGAAAACTTTTACTGAAATGAATTTTTCACTTGGTTAGTTTTCACATTAGTGGGGTTCATGTGATGTTTTGTGTAAATTCTATTGGTCCTTATACACACCCCATTTATTTTAATTTTGGAATATATATATATATATATATATGATATTATTTTTACTATAGGATACAAATATATCTCTCTATTAGTTTGTATTGAGTAAAATAGAATATTTAGTGGATACAAGTGCTAGGTAATTTTATTGATGGTAGTTTGGGGTTTTTTTCAGAATATGTGGCATATATATATATATATTTGATATTTTTAATGTAATATTTGTTTTTGAATTCACATTCATATGTTATATTGTGTTTCATTCTACAAAATAATAAATGATATGTTAGTTTGGTTTTTAAAAATTCTCTATTTTTTATGTTGGTGTTTTTATTTATCTGTTATTCTGTTAGTGGTAAAGTGAAAATTACAAGGGTTGAGTAGCATTTAAACTCATCTTTGGGTCAGTTTTGATAAACTAGATATGGTTGAGTTGATAAAAAACTAAAACTTTTTTTACTAATTTATGTTATAATAAGAAAGAAATAATGATGTCATAATTAAGTAATGAATAAATAGAAATACTTGATTATTTTAATGGTATATTTATTGTGGAAGTATTGAGGTTGTGGAAAAGGATTTGACATGTTTTATTTTTATTTAATGATGAATGATGTTTTGGATTTTTTATTTTAATAGTTGAATTAGAAGTTAATGTCGTTAGGGTACTACAGTGAAATGATAATATGAAGATTTTATAAATTAACGAAATAATTTAAAGACAAAGGATTGAATTGTTTCATGTTAAAATAATTTATTTTTAAATATCATTGAATTTAATTGGTAGAGATATGTTACATGTTTAATGTATTATAATATGAGAGTTGTTGATATTGATAAGCAATTCATGTGATTTGAGATGTGATGGAACTAATGTGTAAAATTATGTTAGTATTTTTTTAAAAATAATTGATGTGTAATTGACAATGAAATATAAAATGGGTGAGTTTATGTGGTTATGGTGTTTATGGATTCTATGTTAAGATTTTTAAGTGGTTGTTATCATTAAATAAAGGCGGTGTTGTGATCATGGGTTTCTAATGTTGTGGTCATGATTGAATGTGGTCCATATGTTGGGATCATGTTATATTATATAAAATGGTATTTTATTGAAGTTCAAAAAGTTTCATTATGATTTGGGTAAGTTGATTGATTCCCATATCATGTTTTAGTAACTAGGACTGAAGTGTGATAGACTAACGGCTAACTAAACCCCCTCTGACATTCTTCCTTTTATTTGTAGTGTGGTTATATAGTAGTGTTATGTCTCTTTTATTTAGTATAATGTTTTGGTAATGTAGTTTTAGTATATGGTATATAGTTTTGGTGTGCATGTATAAATTATGGTTGGGTTTTGAAATTATATAAAATGGATGTGGTATATGGTTATTGTATGAATAATGTATGTGAATGTATTTTTCATGATATATATCATTGGGAAATGACTTTGATGAGTTTAATAGTGAAATAGGAGTGGGTTAAATTATTTGATTCAATTTAATGATATACAACCTCTGCATCATGTATTGAAATTTAGTGAGAAATCCTTACTGATATAGATTTATAGTCAATCTAGTTTGGGATATGGGTCATTAGTGTTAATTATTTACTAAGTATTTAGTATGATTTTCCACATTTTAATGATATTTTTTAGGGAGGAAATTATTTCTTATACTTATATACTCATCAAAAAAAAGGGGATGTTGTTGATGTATTTATATATAGGGACTTAAATAATTTTTCTACACATAGTAATAGTGAGTTTAATATTAATTTTCTATGTACATTCATTTTTTTGCATGGTGGGCTATTTGGGGAAAGGGAGATGGAAACTTATGATGAAATATTATAAAATTCAAACTTTTATATATTAAAAAAATCATATAAATTATAAAAATAATCTAAATGTGATACATTTTTGTATGAAACCTCACTATCGAGGTAGGATTTGAGTTTGAAAAGATCTATACCTAGTAATCCAATTATTTTGATTAATCTGGATTGTGTTCGCATAAGAAATCATATTCTCAATTAAATAATTTTAATGTTTTTAATGGTTTATTTCTTGCCTTAATAACATTAACATTAACAAGATCCCATTGCAGTAACTTATTGGTATGAATAGATATTTCTAATGCATGTGCATACATCACATGAAGACTGGTTTTGATGCGCTCTCTATTGTGGAAAAGACTCCACAAGAAGACCCCAATCCATATATGTGTTAATATTTATTTTCCATTAATTAAATCGGTATTTGGTTTCACTCCTCCCCTAAATGCACTCGTACATTTTTATTGGATTAGGATTAGGATTTGAGTGTTTAGGACCTTTTCATTAATTGAAGCTTCGGTTTGAAGTATTTCATATTGTATGTGCTACATCGCAACCCTTTTATTGTGCCATAAAATCATCCAAAAAATACAATAATTTAGTTTATTTACCTATTATTTATGTTAAAAATATTAGACATCCCTTCGGATGGGTTTGGTTAATGAAATACTTCAAGAGATAATAATAGTTCCACTAATTTTTAAATTTTTTTACATCTGCTGCAATAAATTTTAACAATGCGGATAACATATGAACCCTTGAGAATCACATTTTATGAAATTCAAATTCCATAAGAAAACCAAGGTAAGGAGGATTCTAGGAGTGAGTTTGACATAAAGAAACATAAACACTTAATAATATAGAGACACTCCCCCCATTCTTTATTTTACTCGCTAATAATAGAGGGATAACACTTCGGCACACATTACTAGGCAAGGATTCACTCTCTCTACAATACACTAAGTGTGGGTAGGTGGTCATTGATCTTCAAAATACTCTTTCACACATGACATATGAAATACTCCTTAAAAATATTTTCACATTACCTAATGATATCCTACGTGTCTTTAAGGAAAACTTTATAATTTTTTAAGGTCATTAATGACTACCTATTCACTCTCCTCATTGTTCCAATGAACACATTCATACTACATCAATTTATGTTATCCTTAAAATATATTTATTTATATACATGAAATCAATAAAAGTTTAGTTATTTTGTGATGGACTATTCTTCACATAAAGAAAAGGTTCACACAAACAATATATTCAGATAAATCAGTAGTTTTCATATGTATCATTCACAACACAATGGTTCATGTAACCTTTTTTCATAACATACCCTTAGATTAAATAATGTTGTTTGGATCTCTTAGTATCTTCACCAAAAATCACATCTCTCTAGGGATATTATTTATTTTATTATGTTCTATTTTTTATAATTATTGAAAATTAAGGAATTTCATTTCAACAAGAGGTATAAGTTACTTATTTTATGGTAGTTTTTTTATTATATACCCTTAGAATCATGGATCTATTTTTGGTCATGGATTGTAGTGATACGATTTCAGTTCTTTTGTTCCATAAACAAGTTTGCAGTTTATAATAAAACCTGCATTGAAACATTGAGAGAGTTTTTCTTAGTAATATATTTTATAAATTTATTATATACCATATCATATTTATAGACGAAGTGTTGAACCATAAATTCTTTAGGTTGATGTTCCTATTACTTTAGTTGGTGTACATGAAATAAGCTAGAACATGAACTAATATCTTAGGTTTAAGGGATGCTTTTCTATTTTTTATTTTCATCATTTTTTATGCATGTAATTTTTCACTTCAACACATGTTATAAGTTAATTTTTGTTATTAACCTGTTAAATACTTTTCATGCTAAATGCACTGAATCTTTTTTTTCCTATTGGTTGTTGATTTTATCAGCATACTAGTGTCTAAGGGTGGGGGTTGTATATGAGGTGGGGGTATATATAGGGGTAATGCAGGGGGTTGATGTAAGTGGGGGTATGGAAAGGGGGCTTTGAAGAGGGTATAGGGCATTTTAAGGGGGTATAGGGTGATGCGGGGGGGGGGGGGGCTAGGTTGTTGTAGGGGGGTGTCTAGGGGTGGGGATGTGCAAGAGGGGGTGTCCAGGTCAATATGGATGTATGGTGGGGGGTTGTGAAGGAGGGGGTGGAGTGGGTTGTGAAGGGTATGGAAGGGGGTGTGTAGGGTGTGGAGGGTGGGTGTGGGGACTACAGGGATGGGGGATGGGTGTAATCATGGGGTGGGAGTGCTATGGGTTCTGTAGTGGGAGGGATGCAAGGGGTCTCGAATTCAATTTCCATGACAAACACTTCAAAATTTTCAACATAAATTTTATATATGTAGACATATTCACAATTTAAACTATTAATTCCTTCTTGTTATAGGATATTTTGACTTCTTGACCCAAATCACAAAAACACCGAAAACTGTTCCACATTTAGGAATTCCAAGGGGTATTTTCTTCTATTTAAAACATATTAATTTATTCAAGATTCCTTAAAATTATGATGGAATAACAAATCAGCAACAAGAATTTTTTTAACTTCACATTCATGTCATTGTCTCCATTTATTATTGGAAAAAAATATGGATAACCATGATCATCTATATTATCTATCTCCCATCACATACGACATTCCAAAATGTGAGCTTGAATTAATAAGAAGTCATCTTCTTGATTCGCGAAGTAGGATTCTTCATTAATGTATCTCTTCGATTGTAGATTGAAATGCTCCATTGCATTGTGAATATATTTTTCATTTAATTAACTAAACATCACTCATGAATTCCTTTTTCATTCTTGGATTATATAATGGATTCAACTTGAAGTTATATATTGTTTCTAACCTTTTTAAACACCTATTTCATCACATGATATATTTTTATAGTCAAATGAATTCTCCAAACAAACCATAGGAAAAAACCCCATGTCACTGTATAATTCCCATAGATCTAGAAAAATTCTTATATGTTTCCAAATTTTTGTATATATCTATGTATTCACTTATATGAATAGCTTCACGTATCAAGACTCATTAAGTGTTTATTATTTGTTGAAAATAACTAGATTTATAGTTTCAAATATATGAACTCACACACATAGCCAAGCTTCATCACCATTCTTCATCCACCACTTTTTTTTCAACAAATTAAATATATATATATATATACATCTGATCTGTTATAAAAAATTAATACTCCTCCTCAAGCACCTAGTCAACATGTGTAACTCACTTTAGAGGTGACTATCAATCTCCCCATCTTTTTAAAAAATTAGCTTAGGAAAAGTCCAAAATTATTTTCAAAAAATATAACACAAACCCATGGGTGTCCAACAGTTTCACTATCCCCCAACCTCTTTCATGATTATCATCGATAGTGGAGAAACCCACAAGATTATGGAATACTCATCAGATATAGAATAATATTACTCTAATGTTTCTATGGTGTATGTATTGAATGACATTGTATTTCATCTGAAAAAAGCCTTTATTAATGATCAGGATATTCAGTATTGGGATGCACATACCAATAGGAATATTCTTTGTCCATTTTTGGTAATGGAGTTATGTAATATTTATCATGTACAATTGACACACTGATTATATATATATATATATATATAAAGTCATTATATCTCACTTATTTTTCCATTTTTTACATTGAGGTTGTTACTTATGATGAGTTCGATTATATCCACCACTATTGAAGGTAGTGAGATTGACATTAGATTCATGTAAGTTTTCATCTATTTTTATTCTTTGTCTCAATTTTAATTTGGGGTTCTGGGATTTTTGGGCTCCCAATATTTTGGCAGTGCATTTTGGATCTCGTTGATGTGGATTCGAGTTGTTTTTGGAGAAGGTGACATACATGTGTATACATAGGTAGGAATATATATGTATAAGTTCCCCCTTTATATATATATATATATATATATATATTCAATCATGGACGTATGAATATATATAAATTTGGGATAGGTGTGCTTATATATATATATGAAAAATGCATACATGTGTAAGTGAAAATTGGGTATATTCAAGTATAAACATAGATATAAGGATACCCTTGTGAATATTTTTCCATGAAAATATGTACCTATGGGATAGGTTTCATTATATGTATGTGAAGGTGAATATGCGTGTAAGATGAAAAAAAGAGAGATTCAAGTTGTCATCATCAAAAGCAGTGTGCCTTGTGGTTAAGGTAGGTTCTTTAGGCCTAACCTTTTAATTTTAATTTTATAATTTCTTGATTGATTTAAAAAAATTACTTTCCACTATTAGGAATTTACATTAATCTCCAATCATTAGAATATTTCAGTCAACACAATATTAAATTTCATTCACTTTATAGATGAAAAACTCCACATATAGTGAAAACATGAACCGGGTATTATCATAAAAAGCTAAAACATAAAGAATATATTTGTTTTAATATCATCAAACACAAATAACTACCCTTGAAAACCTGATTTTTTTCATTAGTAACATCACTATAAAATTGTACTAGAATAAAATTGACTACCTTACTAGGAATAATTGACTACTTAGTACCTATATAATTAGTTTTTTTTTTGAAAAACTTGAAGTTCCATCATCGGTTCCCTTGGATATACCCACTTCGTTGAAGGTTCAATGTTCAAGTGATCATGTAATAGGGTTCAAAGTTCTTATAAATGAGTGATAAATAGAATAAACTATGGTATTTCTTCATCATCAATCATATAATTTTATGAAATTGAATTTTCTTTTAGAATAATAATATCATCCATAAATAATGATATTATTGATTTATGAACTCTCAATTGAGAAAGATAAAATGACCATTAAGGCATGACTTGTGAGGAAAATATTTTAGTGTCATAGTGGGAATAAGATAGTATTTATCATAATGGTGGGATGAAGGGTTGGTTTATTAATGGGATTACTAACATTCATAGTTGAATTATGTTGTTTTGGTAATATACCATTAGGTTGTAACCACTATAGAAGAAGTAATTAATTGAATATTTTAATAGTGGGGGAAGGTAAACTGGCAATGGTGGGGGAAAACTGGTAGTGGGGACTAGAAGGTGTGGGGAACTAGCAGGGGGAACTGTTAGTGGGATACTTGTAGGGGTGGTTGAGTGGGAAACTAGAAAGGGATTTGGAAGGGATGGGGGTGGTAGGGGTGGGGGTGGGGTACTGGAAGGGGTGGGGTGGGCGCTGGCAGGTGGTAAAACTGGATTGGGGGCTGATTGGGGGAGGGGAAACTGAAAGAGGGTGGGGGTATAGGGGGTGGGGGGAGGGTGTATGGGGGAATCCAGGGAGAGGGGGCATGGGTTGGGGTTGGGGGTCTTCTGGGTAGGGGTGGGGGTTTTAGGTGCAGTGCATGGGGGTAGGGGTTGGAGGAGGGTGCAGGGGGGGTCTACTGAGGTAGGGGAGTTTTTGAGGGGCTGTAGGGTAGGAGATGGGGAGGATGGAGATGGGGTGCCAGGGGGAGTGGTGGGGAAAAGGGTCAAAGGGAGTTTTAGTGGGCATAGGGGTTCTGGTGTAGTGAAGGGGATGGGGGTGTTCATGGGGGGTGTAGGGGGCAGGGTGAGGGGAGGGGGCAGGGGTGGGGGTGCATGGGGGTGTTAAGGGGTTAAGGGGTGGTTCAAGTAGGGTGTCCAGTGAAGAGTGGTGGGGGATGGTGCACGGTGGAGGGGGAGGGGTTCATGGGAGGGAGGGGGAGAGGGAGAGTGTAGGTGGGGTGAAAGTGGGGAGGGGTGGGGAAGGGGGTTGTGAAGGAGCATGGTGGGGTACAAATGGGGAGGGGTAGGGGGTATGTAGGGTGAGGGGTGAGGGAGGAGGGGGTGAAAGGGGGTGTGCAGTGAGGAGGTGGAAGGGGTGAAAGGGGCATCCGGAGGGGAGCAAGGGGAGGGGGAGAAAGAGGTAGGGGAGGGTGCAGGTGGGTGCAAGGGGGTGGGTGGGGAAAGAGAAGGGGGTGGGAGGGGGTTCAAGGGGGAGGGGCAGGGGGATCAAGGGGGATGGTGCAGGTGTTGCGAATGGGGGAAGGGGGTGGGGAAAGGGGTGTGCAGGATCCTGGGGTTTGCAGAGGAGAGGGTGAGGGGGGAGATGGTGAAAGGGGGTGTGTAGTGAGGAGGGGGTGTGAAGGAGTAGGGGGAGAAAGGGGGAGGTGTATGGGGTTTTTAGGGGGAGTGGGTGCAAGGGGGGTGTGTAGTGAGGAAGGGGCACAGGTGAAATAGGAATGGGGTAAAAGGGGTAAGGAAAGGGTGCAAGGGGAGGGGTTGTATAAGGGCAGGGGGTGAGGCCTGGTGCAAGGTGGAGGGCTATGGGTGGGGGTCCACTTAACAGCCATCATAGTTCATCGTGCTATTTTTTTATGAAATTTCAAGGACTATAGACATATTTTCAAACTGTAGATGTAAACCATGTGTGAGTTAAGATTCATCCACAGTTCCAAACCATGACTATAGCGATTTAGCCACTATTTGAACTATGGCTATTTGTATTTAGCCACTGTTTGAACCATGTATATTGGGCTTTAGCCATGATATTTAACTGCGCTGATAGGCATTTCACTATAGCCATGCCAACACCATCCACAGTTCATTAAACTATAGCTATAAACTATGGCCACAGTTTTAAACGGTGGATATAATATAATTTTCTAATAGTGCTACAGTCCTCACACTAAATCTTGAGATCCCAAATCATATATGGGGAAATATGATAGGATATAGATGATATAATATTATTATATCGGTGAAAATTGATTCATAAGTTGACTTATTACTGTGGGGGGATCCGTGAACATACATATGGAAATAATCCATGTACTCCCCCACCATTGTTGATATCTTATCATTCAATGTCTATTCCTCACATAAATACATACTCCCAAACTAATGGGTGATCAAATGAAACATTCCATATAAAGGCCCATATCATGTCATATGAAGGACCTCACATCCATAATGTATAATTTAAATTTCTCAACTCATAAGAACATAATTATTTGATTGTAGAAATCGATTAAGGAATGTATTATAGAACAAAAATTCATACTAAATATTACATCATGGGGAATTATAATAGACATAATAAGGTCCATGAAATTATATCTCCTCATATTGTGATCTTTTATCATCGATTAATTTTAATTGGAATGGTATTGCATCTAGAAATGTATATTTAAACATGGTATGGGATATATAATTGTAGAAAATTATGATTCCAAATTGAAATTTTAATTTAAAAACCAATGTTTTGAAAAAGAAAATTATGTTGGATAACATATATGACACAAAACATTGACCCTAAATGAACAATGAAATAATATCATTTAAATATGAAACCTCTAACTTTATTGTTGAATTTTTGGTTATGAATAACATTAACTAATTTATTAAATATATATAATGTTCTTACACCATATTTACAATTCATGGAATATAATTACTAAATTTTTAGAAAGACATTTTAATCATCAAAAAACACATTTCCATAAAATATGGTCATTGTTGGTTATTATAAGAAAATATTATAATAATATTTTTTGATATCCTGGAATTTTTTCAATAAATATTATATCATTTTTTAAATCATAATTTCTATATTATTTTTTAGTGAAATTTTTATATTTTTTTGAAATGTTTTATTTTTCAGTGAATTGTGAAAAGTATTGATTTTTATTAAAATCTATATTTTCATTTAATGTTTTTAAAAATATTGGATTATTTTTAAAATTTCATTATTTTAATTTGATTATACATAATAAAATTTTAGACATCATAAGGACTTTAATACAGGAAGCTGGTATAAAAATATTTTTATTATAAAAAGGAATCTCTCTCATAAAAAAAATTCCACATTGTTTTTCAATTTAATTTTCAATTAATTTCTATCACTTCTAAAATTTTATCCTTGTAAATTGGATTAATTATTTGGAATAAAGAGATATAAAATTTTTAAATAGGCCCCTATTATTTTTTTCAATATGAATAGCAACCATAATAAATAATTGTCAACACAATATGGGTAAATATCGTAATTAACATTAAAAATTATATGATAATGAGTAGATAATCCCCCTAAGACATTTTATAATTTAATTGGATGAACCTATATCATCCCTAATCATCCAATATTCAGATATATGAGATTTTTTAATATTTGGATGTGATTTTTACATTTATATTATTTTATTTAAATAAATATAATGAAATGTAATTCTCTTTGTTTTATTTTAATTAATTTTTTTATTGAAGGATAAACAAAGGCCATTTTTTGTTCTAAATTTATATTTGAAATAATTTCTTATAATGTAATTTTTTCGGATTTTTATATTTTAAATTATTACATTAAATTCTTATGCAACACCGACAAAACATTTATTCAATTAAAAAAATAATTTTAATGTATAAGTAGATTAAAATTTTGAATGAATTATTGCATCACAAAAATTTAATAAATCTATATGACTTTTTTAGAAGGTTTAAAATGATTATATTCTAATTCACATTTTTTATGCATTTAATGTCATATTAAATAAATAGTGTCGAAATAACTATAAAAATATTTTGTAATAAATAATATTTTATGAAATGGTTTAAAATTCATAAAAATATGAAATTATTCCAAATTAATAAGATATGTTTGAAAAAAAAATCATGGTACTTTTATGGTTCATTATTCCTTTTAATGTATCATTTTTATGCATTAAGGAGTAGAAAATTTTAATGCTCTCGTAATTTCCAAATGGGTTAATGGAGGGTTAAAACTAAAAGATAATGGTGAAAACACTGAAAAAATTTGTTAAAATTTTATTAGATGGAATTATTTACACTCATAATCCTATTATCATAGATATATATAAATTTGATTCTATTTAGACTTGAAAATAATTATATTGTTTCAATACTTTATGAAAGACCAACAATACCCTCCCATCACATATTAGAGGATAGATATTCCATATCCTCATTAAAACACATTAATACTTATATCTAGATCAAAGCCACAAAATTATCTTAGACTTATCACTATACAAATTCTAGAGTTTCTTAATTCACAAAATACCAACCCTAGTATTCTTATGAGTAGATCGGAATGATTTCTTTGAAAGAAGAGGTAATATCCTTAACTGATCAATTTATTTTTTTAATTATTCATTTATCTCCATTAGATTTTGTTTAATTTTTAAAAAAAATAACTTTATTATCCTCAATATACTAAAATTTTAGAAAAATATAATTACTAACACTCCTTTTGATCAAATGGGTAGTAAAATTATTGTTAGTGCGTATATATGGCTTATTATCTACACATTGTGATACAATTAATTTTTCATCAACATATTTTATTGATGAGTATTATTATAATATTAATGTTTATATATAATATTAATAATATATTTATTTTTCAATAATTTTAAAATCGTATCTAACTTCTTATATTCCAACCCATTTGAAAACAATAATATTGCTTGTGCGTTCGAGTGGACCACCACAATCATAAAGCGATGTGATTCTTTTTTCATTTATCCTTTACATAGATGGTAATAAGGATATATTAAAAAATTATAAATGGTATAAATTTTTTAATGGTTATATATTATTTACCATTATTTTATATCATCTATTGAAAATAAAAAATCGATGTTCACTTATACATTGGGGATACCATCTCCTTGAATAATTTGATTCATTTATATATCTATATCAATTATTGGTAGATTTAAGAATATATATATATATATATCTGTGTGTGTGTGTGTGTGTGTGTATGGGTGATATTTATATCATGTGTAAAATTATATATGTTATAGAACCTTGATCAATGTATAATGGCCAACAATATCAAACCAAACATGGTGGATGATGTTGTTATCACAATGATAAATGATTTTCATAAATAATTATTAAAAATAGAGATATAGGGTTACAATTAAATAATAAATGGTATTATATATATGATTATGGTTTTTTATTATAATTATAATAAATATATATTTTTAATATAGGAAATTACGAACATGTATGAAGGAAATCAAACATGAGGTAGTGGATTTCATTTAAATTTCCATTCATTGAGAATTATATTAATTATATTTAAAAAATACTTTTTAATATGGAATATATGATTCCAATTTGAAATTTTAAATCATGAAACCTTCATACTTCATGGGATTTTACTTTCAATTCAAATTATTTCAACTTGGGGGATTAGAATTGAATGTTACCAAGTGGTATGTTTTTCATAACATAATTTATTTTATTAGGTTATGTCACTTAATTGTTGAATATTTTACTTAATGATTATGTTTGAAATTAAATTTTTATAAATTATGTTTCATTTATATTTTTTATATGTTTTATTTTTTACACATTAGCACATCATTTATTAATTCTGAATTCAATGTTATGATCATTACAAGGGTTCTTCATTTCAAATTGTCTTCTTTAGGACATACTTTATATTATAAACAAATATTATTTTATGAGATTTATATACTTTGCATTTGACATGATATATCATTATTACCTTTATATTAATTGTAATTATTGATTCATTTTAGGTTATTTATTTCATGGGGATTTTGTTTCAAATTTCATCAAATCTGTAGGGTTTTATTTCAAAATCTCATCATTATTCAGGAATGTTTATCCATAAGTATCCTTTTGCGGAATTCCAAGATCTATCTATCTTAAACCTATTAAATATTCTTCTAAAATATTTATTTTTAGAAATTAAATTAAATTCATTTATTTTATTCACTTTATGTATGCATTATATTGAAATATTGTTTTTATGGAAAACAGAAATTATTTTTCATCTACATGCTCTTGAATCACATTCTACCATGTTCAAATTTTCCAAAAAATGAATAAGGTTATGTTTTAAACTTTCAACACTATTTTTTTAGACATTTCTCCCCATTTTTTACTTTGTAATATAAAATTTAAAAAATAATAATCCACTCACTTTCCGAATGATTTATGTTTTTAAAAATATGTTAATGGAATGTTATTTTATCATATATAGAACAGAAATAATGTCCCACCATAAGGACCATGCACTGATTAGATTCCCCCTTTACAATGTTATATTTTTATTTTTAAATAAAATTTTTCCCGTAATATTTTGTAAATATTTAGACATTAAATATAAAATTTCAATGTGAAAAATCTTATTTTCTTCAATAATGTTGTCAATGAGCTACTGAAATTATTTTAAAATATATAAACATCCATTGTTAAATAGTATACTTTATGAATATTATACACTTATGATACCATAACCATATTTTTCTTGATGGGTTATGATCATCTTTACTAGGGAATGTATTGATATTCCATATGTTATTTCATGAAATTTTTAATGTATTTGATTTAAAGGCATGTTTATTAAGTCATCCAATTTATTCATATGATAAACACATTGGACATATTAATTTATGGGTGGTTCCTAGAATTATTTAGCCACTTGATACAACGATTGGTATAATGATACAATCAAGGTAAGTTATCTTGAAGAGACCTTATCCATTTATATATGATTTTTAGAAGTAGGGCATGATGGGTTGTTTTAGTGGTATTGGAAAAAGGACTTGAAGGTATGTTTAGATGTCCATAAATATGAGAAATACCATTATTAAATCAGTTGTAATGTCCCTAATTTTATTATAAATATTTTTATATCATTTGATAAGTTTCAAACTATTGTGATTATTTATATGAAATTATTTGATCATAATTTATTCCTTCCATATTATTCTTGTCGTATTTTAATTTTATTGTATGAATTCTATTACCAATCATGTGATATCACCAATTTATTATGGTTCTATTCCACAAGATTCCATGAAATGTTTTATGGTTGATAATTAGGGATATTCTAAAGGGAATAAAGATGATTCAGAATAAAATACTTTATTTTATTTTAGGTACTCAAATGCATTATGATATTATAATATATATGTAGGTTAACAATAAAACTAAAATATTCAGTCATTTGGGATGAGATTCCATGTATTTAGTTCCATGGTAATAAAGTGACCATCATCTCGTGGACACTAGTTTAAGATTATTTATAGTTGGTATTCTGGAAAGTTTAATGAAAACTATGTGA
Source organism: Viscum album (assembly GCA_963277665.1). Lineage (NCBI taxonomy): Eukaryota > Viridiplantae > Streptophyta > Magnoliopsida > Santalales > Viscaceae > Viscum > Viscum album. The sequence continues at coordinate 2,007,516,475 of OY728152.1, forward strand.
ATTTGATTTAGGAAAGAAATGATTAATGAAAATAACCCAATGAATAACATTGGAAAAAAAACTAAGTATAGTATAATATCCTAAAATTATAGCAAGGTCGATATTGTGTGGTTTTCCTAATAATATATCAATGATATGAAACCACATGTCGATGGATTTTTGGAATATATGCATTTAAGGATAATCACCCTCGAATGTTTTTTGGGTATATCTCATCCATAATTCTAGTGGACGGTGAGTGTGGCATTACTATACTCCTAGATTGACATTCCTGGGGTATGTTCAAGGGTTAATTCCAATTTTCATTATAAACAATTACGATTTATAAATGAATATGACCCACGGAATCCTATGATATTGTATAGTGATATAGTTTAAACCTAAAGTTTCATGGTTTTATAAGTTTAATGATTATAAAATGTTTCAAGGATTATATACCAATTTTATGGTTTTATGTGATTTAATTCAAAGTTGATTAAGTATATTTTGGGAGATATTTTTGGTAAGATTACACTTCGATTTAGAATAGGGTTTTGTTAAAAATCTATTTGAGGAAGAATACCTTTACATTTTGTGGGAATATGTTTATTCATATTGGTAACATTTAGGGTATATATTATCAATGATGATAAGGTAATTATGGGTTATTAAAATTTGGGAACATATGATTTATGATATATCTAGCCAGGGTATTGAAAATTGATTCAGAAACAATGTTACTAATTTTATGTATGAAGAATTTCTCTATATTTCTGTGAAATTTATATGATTAAGGCAAACAAAAAACTATGGGAATTAATTTGAATAATAATGGATGAATTATATATTGGAATAATTTATGAATTTAATGTGGGATTATTGTGACATAAGTTATTTATGGTAATTATTACCATATATTGGAAATTATATGATTACGGAAAAATCATTTTTTGTATCAGACATTAAAAGTGATTCATGTTATATAAAGATAAATGAAAAATTAATCTTAGAATAATATGAGATAAATTCTTTTTGATTTTAGGGTTTCATTATTTTTATATAATATTTTTAATAAATTTAATTTTAGTTAGTTATGAAATGACTTATGTTGATATTTTTTGAGACAAAGGTTGTTAATGTTGTATGTCATCATATGATGGATCAATCATTTTTTGAACTATATTATGAAAACCATTTTGGTTTGGTTAATTTATAAATATAGAAGTAATATTTTTAATTCCTTTTATGGATTATGTGATCTGTTTGAAGATAATTTTACTGTTTTAGGATGAAAATAATTCATCTTGAATACTCATTATTTGAAGAAATATATGAGATTGTGGTGGAAATTTATTATTGGATAAAATTAAACTTATCGTGAAGGAATTTTTACTTTTGTTCATAGCATATATGGAAAATTAACTCATCAACTCTTATAAAAGTATATTGAATAAAAAAAATTATCTTATTAGTTGGTAGAAATTTTTACACCATGTTGATTTATATTTTTGAGGTCATTAACAATCTACCAATCATTAAATTTCTTATTATAAATGATCCTTATAAATTTCAATCATTATTTAGAATATAATATCCTCATAAAAGTATATATTATCACTTCCCACAAATATTTTCCTACTTTGAAACCCATACATTTGTTATTATTTATGACCTTCATATTTCTTTTACCCTCCTCTTGAGGGGATGTTTTATTAACCCTTTATACGATATGGGATTTCAACAAACGTATTTTTAGATATAAAACACCTGATTTATAAGGTATTATTCAAATTAAATACACATAATTTATTTAATACAGTCAGTATGTATTAGATTGATATTTAAAAAACAATAATATAATCAACAGAATACATGACGTGCACCACCGAGACAAAACAAACCTTGAGATTTTATCATTTAAATATGACAATTATAACCTAGATATACATTTGGTTATGAATAGGATTAACTTATTTATTAAATATATATAATTTTATTGATCAATATTGATATCTTATTAGTAGATAATAACTTAATTTATAGTAAATTAATTTTATTCTTCAAAAAAACATATTAACAAAAATAGATTTTATTGATTATTGTCAAAAATAATATATTTAATTATTCAATATTTTTGAAATTTATTTTAGTAAAAAATATATAAATTTTTAAATAATTATATAAAAATTATCATGTTGTGAAATTGTATTATTTTTCTAAAAAACATGATTTTTCAACAAATATTGAAAAACATATTCTATTATTGAAGAATTTATTTTCATTTAAACTATTTCGAAAGTAAAATTATAAATTTAATTAGTTTGAAAATTCAATTAGATACAAAGGACTATAAATAATAAAATTTTATTAATATAAATTATTTTTTATAATTTAATTTTGTTTGAAAATATATTTATACATAAATAGTTATTTTCCTGTAAATTATTTTAATTGGAATTTGTGATTTATTTTATATTTTATTTAAAGAACATGAAAAAAATTGAATCATGATAATGGATTATAAATTTGTAATCAGAACATATAAATTATTTAAATAAAACCCCTTTATATTTTTTCATTATGAATATTAACTATAGTAAATAATTCTCACTATGGTAAGTGTAATTCAGGTAATTAAGGATAAAAATAGTATCATTAAGACTATAAAAAGAACCTAACACTTGTCTGAATTTCATTTTATGAACATATTTCGTTTATAATCATCCAAATCATGATTATATGAGATTTTATTTTCTTTTTTAAAATATTTTAACTTTATTTTCAAATAAATTTTCAAAAATGAAATTATCATTGTTTTATTGTCTTTAAATTTTTTTCATAATGGTCACCATGAGTTAATTTTTTTAATGTCTATTTCAAAGATAAATTATCTGGTCTTATCATGGTAATTTATTTATAAATTTTAGTGATTAAATATTTTCTTTAAATGATTACTCAACACACGCACAATATTTTTTAAATTAAAAGAAAAATAAAATAAACTATTTCGTAAATATAACATTTTATATAATATGAATAAATTAATGAATCCCATGAATTTTATAGATATTCATAATTTTTTATTTAATTATCAATGTATTATTCTTGAATTCCCAATTTTTTATGATTTATCTAATATCATATTAAATGAATTGCATCAAAAATGAGTTTAATAATTTGTTGTAATAAATAATATTTTATTAAATGGTTTCAAATTAATAATAATTTTAAATCATTAATAATTAATGGTATATGGTTTAAAACATCAACCATGGTACATTAATGTGTCATTTAACCTTTTGTAGTAAAACTCTTGACCCTTAAAATTTAGAAAATTTTAAAATTGTGGTAATTTTCAAAAAGGGTTATCTCAGGGTTAAAACTAAAAGATAATGGTTAAAACATAACCAAAACTCGTTAAATATTTTTTGGATGAGGGTATCAAAACTCATAATAATATTTTATTATAAATTTATAAATTTTTATCCATTTGAAAATAATGATTTATATTTATTTTATAAATTAAGAAATTATTAGAATACTCCTCCCCTCACACATAAAAGGTCACTTAATCTCTTTCTTCTTCACTCAACATTGATACATGTAGAAAAATCAACCCCTTAAAAATAATCATATAGAAATATTATCCAAATTATAATAGATTTTTTTATTCTCATGATACCAACCTAGGATCCATAATAAGATATCTAAAGGAGTTCTTTCAATGAAGAGGAAACCCCCCTAACTGATCAATTTCTACTTTAAATTATTAATTTATCTTCACAAATATAGTTTTATTTATCATAAAATTATATCTTAAATCTTATCAATATACTATTTTCTTATAAAACCAGTTCCACCCTCTTTTCCATCAAATGGGAAGTTGGAGAATCACCAATTCCTCGGAATGAATTATCATCTCCACATTGTGATAAAATTAATTTTTAGTCACCATAATTTCATGGATGGGTATTATGATGGGGTAAATGTTTATAGATTATATTAATAACATAATTATTCTTTAATAATTGAAATATAATATTTAAATTGTTAGAATTTGTTTCACTCTAAAAAGATAATGTCGCGCATGCGTGCCAATATATAGATTACCACCTATGCATAGCGAGGCGATTCGTTTTTCATTTTTCTTTACAGAGAGAGTAATCAAGATGGATTTAATTAATATTTATGATATATATGATATTAAAAATATTCTTTAAAGGTTATTTATTATTTTTCATTCTTTTTAACCATTTATTAAAAAGTGAAAACAACGTTCATGTATGTGTACGACATATCATATCCATGAACGGCATAATTCATTTTTCTAACACTATTTTTATTGATGACAGTAAATATCATTAAATTGGATATATATATATATATATATTACAGATGGTGTCAAAATGATCAATTTAAAAATAACAAAACAATCAAATAATAAATTGTGGATGGTGCACTTATAACATGGAATGATAAGTTTATTGATGAATTATTAATAAATGGTAGAAAAAGGTAGTAATTAAATAATATATGGTATGATATATATATATATATATGTTTATGGTTAAAATATATATTTATTATAATTTAAATTTTATTATATATGAAATTTTGAATATGTACTTGTGGAATAAATATAGTTGTAAGAGATTTCATCTCAATTTCATTTCAATAAGGCATATTTTAATATTATGTAAAAAGATTATTTTATATCGCATAATTATTTCCCATTTTACATTTTATATTATTAATACTTCATAATTTATGGTATTTTTTATTTTATTTCAAATTAAATCATTCAAGGGGAAGTTACGTGAATGTTACAATATGGTAACTGTTTCGTAAATGTCACGACCCATTCCCCAGGGCCTGTGCCATGACTACCCCAATCTCGCCTTACATAGGCCAGGGTTTGGCGACTAGAACCAAAGGCGTAGATCCCTGAAACGGGGAAGGAATTTCCTTTATAACCTGAAAACGCACAAAATAGACTACAAGGTGGAAGAAAAACACTAAGTAAAACTATATAGCAATGTGTATTTAAAGTAAAAGGGTCTGGAAATACAAGCCCAACATTAAAGTACAAGGAAAATGAAAATAAAAGTACTGGAAAAATGGGAAACAGCTCTTGGATCATCCACTATGGAAATCCCACCTGAATGGTAGGTATAGATAGCCTACACAGTACTCCACTTCCGTCAATCTCCTCAATTTACCGTCATGCCAAGTGGTCCACCTCTGGGTACCATCCAGTACGGGTACACTCAGCCTCAGTCAACACTGTCCCTCGTCTGCATCCAACACAATGAGATGCGGGCATATCCTGTGCAGGGGTGAGTATAACGACACTCAGTAGGGACCCCGAGACCCTCAAGGTCTCATAAAATCCATCAATGATAAACCACCAGGTATGAAAATCAACAGATAACCCCACTTAGTTATATTCCCATGCAGATGCCTAAGTTATCAAACAATCCATCTCAATCATGAGAAAAACACAAAAGTTATTGAATCAGCTCAAACCAGGATTTTATTCTAGGGTAGTATAAAGTAACATCCCCAGTCACACTGTTGAAACCTTGTCTTCTAGATAACTCCCCCTCTATCAAGTACAGTGGGTCTGCCGCGTCACCAAGGCGCTTCCCACTAACCTTGGACTACTGAGGTACTCCTCCTGTTGAGTATCGTGGGTCTGCAGCATCACCAAGGTGCTCCCCACCATGGATCTTTCATGTCACCAAAGCGCTCCACCTCATAGCCTACTGAGGTACTTCTCCTGTCAAGTACTATGGGTCTCACACGACACCAAGGTGCTCCCCACTATGGGTCTACCGCGACACCAAGGATCTCTCCATTAGGCTAGTCGAATCACTCTGAGTCGAATCGGTCAACAGTCGTCAGGTCTCAGCCATCTACTAGGTCATCGCACTATGCTCGCTCGTCTCTGGGTGGATCCGTTCCAAGAGCTACTGGTCGATACTCTAACTATCACGAAATCCCACATTGAAGTATCTCAATGTTCTTCCACGTCATAGAGGTCTCAACGCAACAGACAACGCATCAAACAGACGCTCAGTCTGTGAGTTATTAGCCTTTTAGTCCCGAGGACTCGGTTAGATTTGTGCACGATCAAACCTGGATGTATCGCAACTAAACCCTGAACTCCAGTGGGGTATACTTAAATGGACCGACACACTTCAAGATTACTATCACCCCTGACGGTTCATCAAACGAACGTCCAGTGCCAAAGATATGGCCAAAAGATAGTACAGGGTCGGTAGTGGACTCGGGTCCGGTCCAACCTGGTCGGGTAGACCCGGTCTGACCCAGTCTGGGCCGACCCAGTCTAGGTGGACCCGGTCAGACCTATTTGGTTTGGCCATGCCCATTGAGAGGGCCAGCCTGTTAGGTTCGGCCTGGCCCACTGGGCCCAGCCCAGCAGGCCGCGTGGGCGGTTCATCCCGGGCATGTGGCCAATTCGGCCCGTAATGCCATGAGGGTGTGACCTAGTGGAGCTCGGCCCAGAGGGCGCGGTCGGGTCGGTTCATCTTGGGCGCTGCAAGGGGGTCCGTGGGTCGACTCGGGTGGCCAGCACGGCTAGGGCACCGCTTCAGTCGGGTGGCGGCTCAGGAGGTCGGGTGGTCGGGCAGGGCAGCGGGCTGGCCAGTGGGCGTCCGAGAGGCGGCTGGGCAGGCTGGAAGGTGGCCAAGAAGGCTGGAAGGAGGGTCATTGGGTGTCTAGGAGGACGGGATGGCATGGTTCAGGGTGGCTCCGGCCAACGCGGGCTGGCGGGGTTTGGCCGGGGTAAGCGGGAGGCCGGCAGTGGCCGGGAGCCGGGCGGTGCGGGCAGGCTGCCAGGCGGCTGGGAAAGCCGGCGGCGGTGCGCGGTAGGGTGGCGCGGCCGGTTTGGCCGGTGGATGGCGTGGCCAGGGCAGTTCGGCCAGAGGGTCGCAGTTCGACCTTGATCACAGTACAGACGGGGTGCGGCGCAGTTCGCGGAGGCCGTGGGAAGCGCGACCTATGCATGTTGCCTTCTTCTCCTTCAACGCCACTTCGTTGTGACGTCGCCAAGCCAAAGATCATCACAAAAAAGAACGACAGAGGGGTCAGGACATGTTGGTTTTTCCCACACCCTCCACATTTAGGGTGCTAACATTTGGCTAATCAAGAAGTAAGAATGATGAATTTCAATTGTTTTACAACCTCTCCAACGATTCCTTTCCAACAGAAGAAGAGAATATGGAAAGTAATATTACATAAAATAACCCCTACCTTTGTTCGTCATTCGTTTATGGAGTCGTGGTGAAGAAGACGGTGTTGTTTCCATTCATCACGTCTTCCGCACACTTCCAATCCCAAGCTCACATGTCAATTGTGGAAGATGCTCCACATCGGTAGGATCCTAGGAAGGATGTCGAAGTCGCTCCTCACCGACGTTCTTCGTTCTTCGTTCTTCATTGGGAGATTTACTCTCTTCTCCCAAGTTCTACCAAAAGATCAATTCCAACACAAATAATAAGATATTGTGATATATTATTCATTCTTTGGCACAATATTCAAATTTGATGAATTAATTTAATTGGCTCCACCTAATTAATGTGAAGGATTTGGAATAATAAATTATTTGGTGGATCAAAAAAATTAAAGGGGAGGTGGTGGCACCATAAATGGTAGATGAGGTTGAGGGGATCCCCCTCATTAATGAGGGGAATTTATAGATTATCCTCTCATCCTATTGATAGAGGGGTTTAGTCCAGTGTGGTCCCCACATTGTAACCTCACATGGGAGGTTAGGTTCGGGTGGGGCCCACCACCATAACCCCTCATGGGAGGTTAAGGTGTGGTCGTCCCACCTCCAACTTCCAAGCTCTATAAGGAGGTTATAGATTCAGTGGGACCCACATACAAACACCCACATGGCGGATCAAATAAAAATAAATTGAAGTGCACTTTTTTTATTACTTTCCATGAAAACCCAAAAACTAACTTTTATTCTCAACTCACTACCGTTGAAGTGAAAGTCTCTTTAAGCGAATACCGATGATGCGAGTTCAACAGTGCCCTTAGATTTCAATTTTGAGAACCCGTTCAAAAGTTATAAAAACCCGCTCATACGTTTACTGAATGTACTCAAAAAAAACTTCAGAAATTGATTCTGGGCACACCAGGCCTCAGAATCATGCACTGTCAATTTTCGCAGACTCGTAAAATTCCCATGTATTTAGGAAAATAAATTCCATGGAATAACCGAGTCTTTATAATAACACTATTTTATTTCATTGGGTTATAACACATAGTCATTGATTATATAATGTAAATATTATGCATGAAATGTAATTTGTTTCATTTACGTTATATTTCTAATTGGTTTGTCTATATTTACACTTTTTTTTTGAAAAAACCACTTTATTGATCAATTATCACATCATCATTATGAAAATTGTGAGAGTTATTCATCTCATGTTGTCTTCTTTTGGAATTATGATATGTTATAAGTATATCTGGATTTATTAGGTGTATATACTCCCCATTTTATGTGATATATATTTATTAAAATTATATAAATTTTATTAAGGACTCAATTTATGTTATTTCATACATGGGTATTATGATTCAAAAGTTATTGTTGTAGTAAGGCTTTATTTTAAAATTATATCAATATTTGAGATTAATTTTGATTTAGAATATTTTTAGGGAATAGTTTAGAACATATATATTAACTCTAATATATTTTATTATCCTATTATTTTTCCTAGAAATTTAAATATTTTCATTCATTTTAATCTATTTTCATACTCAAGATTAAGGAATAAGGTATTTAAGGATATTCGATCATGTTTTTTCTAATGGATTGGGACACTTTATCTTCCATTTTCATATTTGCCTAAAAAATTAATAAGTGCTGATTTTATAACTACATAATATATTAGTAATGAAATTTTTATTATTGTTTTAAGATTTTAATATTATATTAAAATGGAATATTTTATTAAATTTATGAATGAGGTATTTTATTTATAAAATTATGAAAGGAAATTTTTTTACTTATTAAACATTTATTAAATTTTACCCCAACATGAACAGTCAATACATTGAATAATACATTACATGTTTACAATTTTATTTTAAAAGAAACATTTTCAATTAAAATTTGGAAAAAATTTAGATTTTAATGAATTATTATCGAAGAGAATATGTGTATTTTCATTAAAGAATTTTCCTGAGATCTTTTGAAAATATTTTCTTCTACATAAACATCATCTGTTAAATATAATTATTTACTAAGATTATAATCTTTTAATATCATCCACAATATTTATATGGACCATTGATGATCATATTTACTATAAAATATATTGATATTTTTTATGCTAGTTCTTCCAATACATAAAATTATATTTTAAGGAATGTTTATCAATTTATTTTTTTATCCAAATGATAAATACCTTTGTCTTATTAGGTGAAGGGTTAACCTAAAGTAAAATATCCCCTTAATTCATTAGTTGGTCTCATGAGAGAAACTATATTAGGTATTTGGTTGATGCCTTAGTTGTTTATGTAAGATGTCTTAACATGATTCCTTGATGGTATGTTTTAGATTTTTTGGTACAATTCCTCAATATAATGTTTAGATGTCTAGAATAATATGTTATAACATTATTTAATTAGTTAAAAATGTTCACAAGTTTAGTTGAATAGTTTTTATATCCATGTAAATTTTTCAAACTCATATGATTATTTATTTGTAATTTTATGATCATCATTTATTCCTACCATATTTTTCATCCCTTATTTTACTTCAACTATATGTATTCCCTTATTTACCATCAATTCCCACCCATTTGTTATATATCTTTTTTCTAGAATTCTAGGAAATGTGTTATTATTGATGTGTAGTGAAATGATAGAGGGATTAAATGTCATTCCTGATAAAATACAATATTGTTAATTCTTTTTTCATATATAATCTGGGATTCATGTTTATATCTAGTATAATAATAATAATATACAATTTTTTCATTTGGGATTTCATTAAATTTATTTAGTTCCAATATTATAATTTTCCCACAGTTTATGGGCTTTTTTGGTTAGTGTATTTACACTTAAGGAAAAAAAATTCAAATTCAAATGTCACAATTGAAGAAGAGGGACAACTAACATCTACTTATTTAAAATAGTTATCAATATTTTTCCCAATAAACATTTTACATTGGTTCTTACCAAAATATGATTTTAATGCCTTCTAATTGAAATTTGGAAATGGTCTTTTAGGATAACAAATATAGATTTTTTAAACTGTATAATCTATTTTTATGAAAACTAAAACAAAAAAATTATTATTACAAATATTTAATTCAATTTTTAATAAAAACAAACATGAAAATAATTTTAAATACTATATACACATGGGTTTCCCTTTTATCATTTTTCAATTTTTTTAGAAACCCTCACTAGTGTGATACATGACTCTCATCTCTGCTTCATTAGCATTAATATTCCTCATTTAATCAACTTTTACATCATTTTCATAATTTTTCTTCTCCATTATATCCTTATTCCTCATATGATTCATTCATCCCCCCAATATCTATTATTTTTATCTTGTTCTATACTATCCATCATTGAATTTCATCTCTATTTTGAGAAGTATAATTTAATTCCTTGTAATTTTAAGTCAATCAATCAATATTTTGGATCTATCTATCACATATTACAATCTTGTAAATCTATATTTTCTATGTATTTTTCTAATTTTTTTATTTTTGGACTATTTAATTATTAAATTTCAATTTTAAATTGTATTTAGTCCTTCATTTGATTATATTTACATGTCTTTAAATTATAAATTATTATGGGATCAATTATTTTTAGATTATAAATATCTCTCTAAATATTTTTTTGTTAATGTAATACAATTTCTTTGTTATTAGAATAAGTTTTATTTATAATAGTTTATATTTATAAATTTTTTATTGTTAAAATTTATATATCTATCCTTGTTGATGATGTGAAAATTTTAGTATATATAATTTAATATTTATTTGGATGATTTAGTATTAGGGATTAGTAAATCATCTTGATAGTTGATATTTAAATAATTATAAAAAAATATTTAAAATTAAGAAGGTTTTTTTGATATTAGGTATTGGTCTATCTTCTTCATAACTAAGATGATTGATTAAAATTTACGAAAATTTTATAAAATTATTTAATGTATGTGTATACTTATTTTTATTTAATTATTATCAATAAATTATTAATATATTGTTTTTAATATATGTCTTTAGGATTTAAATTTATCTATTTATACATATTTATAAATTCTTATATGGATTAATATATTTAGATTTTATGTTTTGATATTATTAAATTAATGAATTTTAATTTGATTAGTGTACGATGAAAAAGTGATGAATATTAAAAATGATTTGATGATATCTTGGAATTATATATAAAAAATTACGAAAACAAATATATTACTTTTCTTCGTTTAATGATACCTTTGAATATGAGAATGTTAAATTTTAGGGATATAAAAGACGATCTAATTCATAATGGGTTTAATAATAATTTTACACATTGGATCTCACATGATGAAATAAAAAAAATATAAACATATAATATTGATAAAGATATTTATGATGAGACATATGATATTGTTAAAGAACTAATTTGGGATACAGTTTTTGTATCCATTGAAAAAACCATTCAGTTAATGAATATATGGAGATGAGGAAAAACCACTATTCTCATGTTGCACTAATTTTAGAATATTATTTATATTATTTAACAATAAATCATGAAATGTATATAGTGTTAAACTTTTCACTAAATTGATTGAAATTTTAAAATAGTTTTTAAAGAAAGAAATGAGCTTCTAGATTCTAATTATGTTGAAAAGGATATGTTATGAATGATATAATTGGGGTATAAAAAAATTATTTGATTTCCCAATGAGTAAGTGTTATATAAGAAAAAATATAAATTTTTATTATACTTTTCTATTTGTAGCAGATATTTTTATCATATAAATTGTAGATTCAACTCTGATTCATTCTAATGATTTGGAACCAAACCTCCTACATAAGAATTTTGGTATCTTCAAATTATTCATCATTTGAAGAATATATTTTAAAATCAAAATGATAAAAAGATGATAACATGGGATACATTGGAGTGTGTTTATGTTTAAAAATTTCATCAATTTTATAATTCTCTAGAATAGAAGAGGTTTGATAAATAAAATCAAGATCTTAGAAGTAAAACTATAAATCGTAGAATATGATTGTGTATAAATGGAATGAATCCATATCAAATGATCAATGTCCAATATAGTTAATGGCCTATAATGGAAATATTTTATAACATTTTTTCATTTATTTTAATGATGGAAAAAAATATATTATGATGATCTTAATGATTTTTGGACCAATGTAGTCCGGAAACAAAACTGATGTGTATCCTTCACCATTGATTAATTAATTGAACTTTCTATGAATATTGTTTTTAAATTTTTTAATTGATATAATAAATTATATTTTTTTTGTGTTCTATGATAATTATCACAATAAAAAAAATTATACAAACTGAGGATTATCTGGATACAGTGTTAAGGGACAAAGAACTTTTCAAATTAGTGAAGAACAAACATTATATTATCAATTACAAGATGAAATAATGGAAATTTATAAGGTAAATCAATGATTCATAAAAAAATTATAGTCCTTATAAATGAATGAAAAATATATTAAATTAGTTAAATGAGTATAATATCTCACCTTAATCATTTTTAGATGAATAATATTATAATAAGGTGAAAAATATTAATATAACATTTAAAAGAAATAAATGTTCTCATCATCAAAAAAACATGATAAGTAATGGTATATCTTATTAGAGATACATTATTTGATATTCATAGAGATAAAAATTAATATTTAAATTTTAAATATTGAGGAAAACATATATGAATGATTGATTTCAACATTGTTATACAAAAAATGAAAGGGAAAAAAGGATTTCATCTATAAAGGGTTCTAATATCCTTTACAATATGTTTGGAGTTATCAGCCACTATGAAGGAAAGAAAACATATTTACATATTATCTTTAAAACATTAAGAAATATTGAGTAGTTTTTTTAAAAAAATTCTAGGTATAAGATTTATCAATGTATATTACTTAAATTTGATAAATTTGGTGTCATTAAATGATTTAAAATTAATTAGTGTGAAATAAAATGACATTCTTGTATTGATACAACAACTACTAGTTGTCAAACTAATTGGTATATGTCTCGTACCTATTATAATTATATCATAAAGTTATGTTTCCTTTTAAAATTCATTAGTAGAAATGTTTTTAATCAATTTTTTTTGATTTGTTTGAGAATAATTCCACAATCATTCATTTTAAACATGAAACATATTTACTTACATTTTTTGATATAGTCATTCATTTGGTGATTCATTTGGTATGAGATATAATAACTTTTATGCATATTTATATATATTGTATATAACCTATTAAAATATATATATAAATTTTGGAGGGATATGAGAAACATCATCATCAATTAGAGGCCACTATTGTTAATAATATATATTTTTATAAGTGGAAATTTAGGTTATGTGCAAATTATTATTAGGAAGTAGAGAACATTGGTATTCATATATATCAGCATATGACATATTATAGTTAAGGTAGAGAAATTCATAGATTAAATGTAATGTTACATCTATGTGATGAAGTGATATATGCATATTTATACATTTTGAACAACACATATGTGGTTAAACCGTATATATTACCACATATTGCTCGATTGGAGGAAAAATATCTAAAAAGAAATGAAAACTTATTGATGACTGAGAATAATAATATTTTTTCATAATTTAATGTAAATTTAACAGTTATTTACTTTTATGGGAAACATTGATTTTTTTATTAGTGTGTCCATCTCATAATGTGATCACATGTTACAGTTTTGATATTAATTGATAGATATTTTTAAAAAACATCATGGATTATAAGATAACCATTCAAAATAGTGGGATAGTGGTTGTCACTAAGGAATATCATCGTTCATTATTAATAGATAAAACCCAAATATCAACATTGAAATATTTTGGAGTTGATAAGAATATATGGGAAATTTAGTTTACTAAATTTTTAGTATCAATGTTTAAGTTTATCATGTTTAATAGTTATAGTGCTGTGAAACAAGATGGATTTGGATTTAAACATGTCGATTTAAAAATATTTAGATGCCAAGAGGGTCCGTTTTACTTGGTGACACATGAAAAGTATATATTTTTGTATCCAAGACATTGAATGATATGAGGTCTAAAGTTTTTCAAAGAAAAAGAACATATTTGTTTGATGTGGAAAACGAACACATTGTTGATTTATTTGAGGCTTCATCATCTATTACATGACTTTATGATGATAAAAATGACTAAAAGGTGCATATATTCTATACTATATGAAATGATCATGTTAAAGGGGCATGGGTAAATACTAAATTACAGTCATTATTAATTAAAATAAATTTTTTATTGGAAATTTACACATATAAAAAATTTATTTTTTAAATTTTGTTATTTTAATATATATATATATATATTCATTATTTATTTGTTTTATGTGTTATATTTCATATTCTACTATTCTATATAAACAAAATTTTGATTGAAAACACAATATATTTAGGTTTTGGATAAATATATACATATAAAAACACTTTTTATTTTGTAATTTTTGTATTCAAATTTATAAAAGTTGATGATTTCTATCATTTATTATTTAATCATTAAAAATTAAGATAACATTATATTTTTGTTAAAAATAAATATGTACTGGTACTATTTTTTTGAGTTGATATTTTTTTAATAATTCCTTATTTTAATATAATAATTTTTTTAAAAATAAACAGGTACACATAACATCCTTAAATTTATCTATTTAAATGACAAACACAGTGTCAGGGGAACAATTACCATGGCATGCGTACAATATTCTCATATTGATAATTCATCTATAAATAAATTATATAATGAAATAAAACTTTTATATTTCTAAAATTATTTACAGGGATACTGGTGATCCTCTTACTAAGGAGTCCTTTTATTTTTCTCTAGGGAACAAGATTCCCAGAGTTTGTCGATGTGGGATTAAACTTTTAATGAAACAATCACTTCCCCAGGGATAGAATAAGATACATAGTAAATTTAATGATATTAATAACCCAATTGGCCAAAATTTAATGTATTTTATGAGTAATATCTTCATGAATATCCATTTTATTATTATAATATTATATATTGATTGAATCACCCCTGAAATGATAGAGAAGTAGGAGCTATGGGAACCCAAACTGGTTAAATATCTCAATTTATTTATTTTTATACAATAATTAAAATATAATATATTTTATATGTATAATATTCATTTCATTCAAATATATGAAATTTTACTATCATGAAATGAATGAAATTATTTAAAGGTTCCTATCTGTAATGCTATTTTTGATATGAATATTTTAAAACAAAATTGATAAAAAAATATTTTTTAAAAAAGTTATAGTATGAAAACCCATGATCATGTTTGTAATTTTAAATGTGGATACATGACCAAAATTATTAATAACCAATAAGATTATAAATTTATGGTATAGTGATTATTTTATATAATAAAAAGTTTCTTATATTACCTACTTACTTATTTGTTTAATTTTATGTAACTAGACTTCAAGAGATTTCACAAGGAGATCTAGTTATAGAATATATTCCTCTATACTTTATCACCTGGGGTATCATTTACTAAAAGATAAAATGATAATAGAATTTATTGATGAGCCAATATCTAAATCTAGTAGTGACTCAAATGCACTCTATTTCAGTCCTCCATTTCCCCCCTTCCATGAGAAATAGAAAATGGTGTAAATGATAGAAAAATGAAAAGTATCTTATGTATTAATCTAAAGAAGTAGTGGACCATGTTTAGAGAAATAAAATTATATTTTTTTTTAAATGTATGTTTTTTAAGTTAATAGAACTAATATAAAATATTAATGTATCATTTTAGGTTCTTCTTTAGGGGAAACAAAGTAAGGGGATTTTATCTCTAACGATAAGATGGAAATTCATGCTTCTTATTATGGAAACCCAGAACACCCCATCCTTGTAAGAGTGTATGAGGCTGGTATTAGTAATAGTAATGTTTTGTTTTCATACAAGTAAAAATTTTATGGACATAGAAATAGATTACATAAATGATGATGTGGGAGAGCAATAATTTTTCAATGGGTAATCAAATTAAATTAGGTTTTAGTATTACGATTGAACAGATGTGACATTCTATCAACTTAAAAAATCTCCCTACTCAAATCCTTCACCTCATAAATCAATCCCAACTTTATATTGTTGGTTGTATATCGGGGAACCCGTTTT
Source organism: Viscum album (assembly GCA_963277665.1). Taxonomy (NCBI): domain Eukaryota; kingdom Viridiplantae; phylum Streptophyta; class Magnoliopsida; order Santalales; family Viscaceae; genus Viscum; species Viscum album. The sequence goes on from OY728152.1 coordinate 2,007,532,907, forward strand.
AATATTATAAAATAAATTGTATTATACATTTTTTTAAGTTCATGTGCATCCCCAACATCTATATTTTGGTCAAGTAAAAGTAATAGTACATACTATTTTTTTCCAAATTTATTAGTTTCAATTCTTACCCAAGATTTTAGCAGTTCCAATGATAATGTCACTTATTTTTTAATCTTTCTAGTCATCTTTATTCATCAGATGACATAAAAATTGTGATTTTTTTAATATTTTTTAATTTTTAGTAAAAATTATTAATTATGTTTTCTTAGATATAATTTATTTTGAAGTATCTAAAATTAAAGTTATTAATAAAAAAATCATGGAACTAAAACCTTCATATACTTATCAGATTTAAGAGGGGTAAAAATATTATCTTATTTTTATTCTTTAATGGAGAATTTTTCTATGTTTTTAATGGTATATTTTATATGTGAAAGATTATAAATGTCAAGAATATTCAATAAATATTTCATATATCTTGTTTTTATCATCCCACCATACATATGTTGCGGTTTTTTACTATGTTATTATATTTAAATTTTAGAATACATTTATTTAAATAAATTTGACTTGAAGTGACATAATTTAGTACTTATTTAATTATGAATGACAAAAATCATTGCAATAAAAATGAGATCCCTAACTATAATTGTTTTACTGATCCAAAATAAATTTCAATGGGTGTTCTATATCATAATGGATATTCAAGAGTAACACACACACATAGAGATAAATATATTCATATATGTGTGTGTGTGTGTGTGTGTGTATGCGTGCAATATTTCCTAATATGAATACTAGGTGTAGGTTTCTTCTATTCAATGACCTAGAAGAATATTAATATAATTATAAAGTAATAATCCTTATAATTTCAATAATTTTAAAATTTTTATCCTATTTTTTCATTAGATAATAGGATTATTATTCCTGCATAAATGCACAACATAATTGTTTTTCTATTTATTAGTTTGATTTTGAAATAAAATTAGAAAATTATTAAAAATATATATTTGATTTATTCTTAAATGTTATTTCGTCATAAATATTATTGTAATATGTATATTGTTTGTTGGTATATAAAAATAATGGTAACCTGAAAATTTTAATGATGTTTACGTATTGATACAAGATCTAAATAATATTAAATATGGTAAAATATAGTTAAATAAATTTTATATAAAGTAATATTTGTTTTGAATTTTATATATGTTTGTTTCTATTTCCAAGAGAATGTTTTACAAGGGTAGTGTCATCATCAAAATGGAATTATGGAATGTTATTAATATTTTTTAATATTCATGTTCATGATAATCACATCCAATATGAATACAAGATTTAATTAGTTTAGTTCAATTATGAATTATTTGTTTTATATCAAAATATTATAATTTATAATCCTATAAATTTCATTGTTATTTTAGGTTATCAATGATGTTGTGTCAAATGAGGATGAAGACCTTACCCACCTTTAAATTTATTTATAAACTATTTTTTAGGCATGGTTCATTTTTTATATTGAGTATCAAGCATGGTTCTCTTTAAATAAATATTTAAACAATGTGTTATTAGAAAATTCATTGATATCCCATTCTATTTTTTTCTTTGTACAAAAACATTTTCTTAATTTAATAGTGAATAAATTAATTTTAAAAATTTTAAGAAAAAAAATTTAGAACTTTCCATATTGTTTTACACAAAATTATAGAAATTGAAAAAATATTGTCTTTTGTCATAGATTTTTACCCAACACCGACATTGAAATAATAATTTCACTTTATTTTTTCAATATAACCCACAAATAAATCTATAATACTTTTTAGATAATTTCACAGTGGTTTGGAGGTGAAAAAAACATGGAATGATAAATGATTTCTTTTGTTGAGTATTTCTACGTTGAGTATGGATACAAATTGATGTCGAATGCTCACATAAAATAACATTTTTTTGAGTTGTTGTCATTGATTTTCAAATAACTGATGTCAAAACTGTTATTTTTAACATCACCAAAATTAATGTTGGTTAAAAACATTAAAAATTAAAAAAACACAATATAAAAATACTATTTTCCACTATTTAGGGATCCCCCAAAATAAATTATTGTTGAACTAGGGATGAAAAAAAAGAAATAATTACTCTCACCTATACCTTACTATATAGATTAAAACGTAGATATGTAATAAAAAAATCACATTTTATGTTTGGAAATTCCTAGTAGAAACACTCTATAGACAATATATAGAAAAATACCAAACCACTAACCCTCTTAACCTGGAGAGGACTGATAGTGGGTGGTGGTGGCTATTGTCGGTTGTTTCATTATCTGCCTCTAACTAATTCTCTGGATGTATAACAAGATCTTATGATAGATACACCTCTATAAAGACTACATAAAATACCTCTAATAGTTATTTGGTCGCACTGATACCATTTATGTGGAGGTCTATTAAGAACCTAACTTCATTCTACTATATCATATGTTAGGCAGCCACATGGCAGAAAAACTCATATATCATAAGTAAAATAACCCATTTTCATGATTGAATATATCCTATTAGAGACACATGATATGATAACACTATATTATATGACAAAACATGATAATTACTCTTGGTTTGTGGCCTAATGTTAGAAAATTATCGGTCATATTTGAACAGTCTTCTCTAACACCAATGACACTTCCAGAACCCCAACATACATGATATGGAATATGAATTCTAATGTTGTGTTGTCTAAATTATGTTGTGGTTTAAACAACTATTAATTATTTCATGGAATTTTTCCAATCTATTTTTGTTCACATTGTTTTTTTTTGACAAAAGACGAATTCATTAATAACGAAGATCAGCAGAAGTAAAAGCACATAACCATGATGGGAAGTGATCAAGCTAGAGCAGATTTCCGTAATGAGGGCCCACGGCTACCAGCTGGTGAGCGGCCTTGTTTCCTTCTCTTTTGACAAATGTAAAAATGCAGGATGTGAAGCTTGGCCGGAGAGAGTGAATAATCCGATTGATGGATCCAAAAGATTGTAGCTCACCATCGTTGAGATTGATGGAATTGATGATGGTGAGACTATCTGATTCGATGTGAATTGAGTCCCATCCACGGTCGTTTTCAAAATTTAGCCCAGCGAGGATGGTAGCGGCTTCCGCAACTAAGGGATCCCAAAGTGTGTGGTGTGATTCGTGTTTGGCTGCAATAATATGTCCATGGTTGTCCCGGGCCAGAAAACCAAGTCCAACAGGTCCATCCTTAGGGAGAGAGGCATCCACATTAATCTTAATAGTCCCTTCCGGTGGAGGGAACCAATGTAGGGAGTGAGGAGGGGGAGAAAAAAATCTTTTCTGCTCAGTGTGGTGTTTCCAACCCGCAATCCAAGATGATGCATGGTCAATCCAAAATCTGGGGGCCTAAGAAAAATATTGAAAATGGATTCGTTACGCCGGTCCCAGATAATCCATGCCAAAATGCACAAGGATCCAGCTTTAGCGGGTGAAAATGAGGAACACCATCACATCATAAGAGAAGTAAGGTCTGAGGCAGCGACCAGGTAAAGATCCGGGGAAGATCCCCAGCAATTCCAAACCTCCTGAGCCCCTGGGCATTGGATGAGAGCATGAAGCGGGGATTTTGGGACAGATGGGCAGAAGGGGAATGAATTGTCCTTTGAAAAGTGTCGGAAGGCAAGGAGGCTCTTGGTAGGGAGGATACCAGTGCACACCTACCACCATAAATAGAAGATTTTAGGGGTAACATTGAGCTTACAAAGTGATTTCCAGGGCCTCACATCCCCTTCAGTTGTGTGAGTACCGAGAGCGAGCCGGTAACCGGATTTCACCGTGTAAGCTCCCGAGATGTCATTGGTCTAGTAGAGTTGGTCTGGGCCTGCATCCGGAACACAGGGGATACTCAGTATAATCTTTATGTCCCTCTCATTGAACCAAGAGAAGAGTTTTTCCAAGAACCACCCCGTCCCCTGATCAGCAAAAAGGCATCGGACCGTGGCGTACTCGGAGCCTGGATGGATAGAAGATGATTCCCTCACGCCTGCCAAATCAATAAGCTAGGGATCAGTCCAAATGTTAACCATTGAGCCATTCCCAATCCTCCAAACAATTCCTTTATTCAGAAGATTGTGGGAACCCCAAATGCTTCTCCAGATAAAGCTGGGTCGGTGGCCAAGATGAGAGTCCAGGAACTCCTTGTGTGGGAAATATTTTTCCCGGAGAACTCGCGTGCAGAGAGATGAAGGACGATTAATAAGGTTCCATTCTTGTTTAGCCAGCAGTGCATCATTGAAAATAGAAATGTCCCAGAAGCCCATTCCACCCTCGGATTTGGGTTGAAAAAGTGTAGGCCAGGTGTTCCAGTGGCTTTTATTTCTGCCATCATTTCGACCCCACCAGAAGTTGGCAGTACTGGAGTGAATCTGGGTAACCACAGCAGCAGGAAGCTTAAAGATAGACATAAAATAGCTGGGAACATATTGAAGAGTCACCTTAATGAGAGTTTATTTTCCGGCTTTGGAGAATTTTTTGGGAGCCCGGCCATGTATTTTTTTCTCTATTAGATCCACAATAGTTGTACAAATTTATTTCTTGGACCAACCAACCACTATCAGGAGCCCAAGATACTTCTGATGCTTTTCGACCATAGGGATGCCTGTTGTGGAATAGAGCTCTTCTCTTTTGGGTTGAGGGACTCCAGAGCTGAATGAAACTTCTGACTTGCCCTAGTTGATCGTTTGTCCTGAAGCCCACTCATACTGTTGAATCACCTAGCAGATGGCAATGCACTCGCTGTGGGTAGATCTGGAAAAGAGAAGGCAATCATCGGCAAAGAAGAGGTGGGAGACCAGTAGACCAGTGCGGCAATCTTTTTCCCCATGAATTCTATGAGAGGAGGCTTCCCTGAAAATGAGGTTAGAGAAAACATCAGCCACCAAAATAAAAAGGAAGGGTGAGAGAGGGTCTCCCTGGCGAAGACCACGGGATGGGGAGAAGCCTCGGGTGAGCACCCCATTGACATTAATATGGAAGGACACATATGAGATGCAATGCATGATCATGTCAATCCATTTGGTGCAGAAGCCCATTTTAAGCATCACGAATCTCAGTAAGTTCCACTCCACTTTATCATAGGCCTTAGCCATATCCAATTTCCAAGCCATGATACCTCTCTTCGCTTGTGAACCTGTTTTCGTGGAATAAAAAACTTCATGGGAAACAATGGAATTATCAGTGATTAATCTCTTTTCCACAAAATCACTTTGGTTCTCCGAGATGATGTCAGGTAACCACGGACGCAGCCGATTATCAAGGATCTTTGAGAAGATCTTGTATGATACATTACACAGACTGATAGGTCGAAAGTCTGAGACCATGAGCGGTTTTTTCATCTTGGGGATGAGGGTAAGGAATGTTTCATTAATAGCAGACATGTCCGTTTTCCCCGCCCAAATATTCTTCATCACATTGCAGATATCTGGGCCAATAATGTGCTAGTAATTCATGAAGAAGAGGGCGTGGAAACCGTCTGGACCCGGGGCCTTAGTAGGGTGGGTTTGTTTCAAGGCCTGGAGGGTCTCGTCGTCCGTCACATCTTTGGAAAGCTTCCTGTTAATCTCATCAGAAATCACTGGTGTTATGTAATCCTCTACTTCAGTAGAAATGTTAGAGTGTCCTGCAGAGAAGAGCACCTGAAAGTATCTCAAGAACACATCTTGGATTCCCACTGCATCTGAAACTTTACTCACGTCTGGGTGCAAGATACAAGAGATAATGTTTTTTCAACGTCTAGTTGAAGCTTTCTAGTGGAAGTACTGGGTATTAGCGTCCCCTTATGCAATATGGGTATCACGTGCTCACATAGCCCAGAAGACTTCCTTGATGCGCAGGGCAGCGTCCAGATCTCGTTGGGTTTTGCTGATTTTGGAGAGTGTGCTTCTAGTTGGGGGTTTGCGGAGAAGAGATCACAATTTCCTTTCAAGAAAATTGCATTGCTGATCAGGTGGAAGGAATTTGGAGGAACTCCATGTCTTTAGATCAGACGCCACTTGATGAAGGTTGGTTCCAAAGTTAGCTTGCCTGCTCTTCCAGCCTGATCAGATAACCTCTTTGCATTCGCGATCTTTTGACCAGAAGCTTTCAAACCTGAAGGGTTTCCTGATTTTATTAGTGCGCTCGTCATGCGTTCAGTTAATGTCAATCGGGAAGTGGTCCAAGAAGTTGAGCGTGAGGTGTTCGATGTGGTACATTTTGAAAAGCTTCATCCAATCCGTTGAGCCAAGGAATCTATCAAGACGTTCAGCGATACGGTTCCAATCTGAATTGCCTCAGAACCACGTGAACGGATTGACCATGTATCTCAGATCCACCAGATCCACCCTAAGAATTGGTTCTTTAAAATCTGGCATTGAAGTGGAGGATCGCACAGCTCCACCTCTTTTCTCCTTCTGAAACCAGATCTCGTTGAAATCCCCTCCAAACAGAATAGGGATTGGCAGGTCACGAAGGATCTTGCGAACAAGGTCCCACAATTTCCACTTTTCTATCTGGGAAGTCCAACCATAAAAGCCCACAAAAATCCAGGGGGGTTGTGGGAATCGTGAATGGCTGCAGCAACTTGTCGCGGGGAGAAGGATAAGATCCTGACATCAACATTTTCCTTCCAAAGGAGACATAGTCCCCCTGATCGACCCTGTCGGGGAACTGGGAGACATCTCTGGAAACCGCATTTCTAAGCAAGACTTGTGGTGTCCTTGTTTTCCAATATGGTTTCGGACAAGAAAACCATATCAGGGTGACTTTGAGCGCAATGGTGCTGAAGCATATGAACCGTCCATGGGTTCCCAAGACCACGATAGTTCCAGCATAACACAATCACCGCTCTAGGCATGGTTGGGCCATACCCGCCTCTGCCTTTGATTCTTCTGGTGTAGTTATAGTACCTATTTCTTTCCTTCTTTTAGGGGAGTTTGCAGCCAAACTACTAGACTCAATTTGTCGTTTCAGTTCCCCTGGATTTGGATTAACCGAAAATCCACCTCTATCTACACCGTGTGACCTTTTCCACGTTCGACGAGTAACAAGGCCTGAAGATGTGACATCTGTCATCCCAGAATCAGTTTGAAGAAGGACGCTTGTCGTGACCATATCTGATGTCTGCTCAGCATCAGGTAGTTCGAAGGACACATGTTTCGGCTTCGGGCTTTTCTTTGGTGGTTCTTTTGGTTTATGTAACGGCTCTATTGCAGTGAAGATCGTGATTTCTGGTGGTGTGGAGTCCATGCCCGAGTTTGTGTAACCCAGAATCGAGCGACTTTCTTGCCGGATCCCATCATTGCATTGGGAGATAATATCTTGGGAGGAATTTCTAGCTTCCCTAAGATCATGTGGGAACTCTTTAGGGAAATATGGTGGTCCCAGCATTATGATCGTAGGTTTTTCAGATTCCGGCCGCCTAAGGTGGGCTATCGTGAGGCGGTCACGATCCTTTTGTCTCTCCGCCTCAAGGATGTAGGCATATCTTAACGCTTTTCCCCAGAGCCACGGACTGTGTTGAAAAATGATATTTCCTGCTTTATTCTCTGTCTTTGAATCAAACGCTTTATTATGGTGGCCGACGCGTCTGCAATAGAAGCAGAAGATTGGGATTTTCTCGAATTCGAACACGATCCAGATTTTGGAGTCATCAATTTTCAGGAACATGCCTCTCATCAGGGGCTCTCACACATCAACATCAGCTTTTATCCGAACCAGGGGGCCCCATTGAATTGGGTCCGAGCAGTCCCACACTAAGAAGTGACCAATGTGGTCTCCAATTTCTTTCATCACACGTGTTGTTCTCCCATGGAACGGTATACCTTTAATTCGTATCCATAAGGGGGATCGGGTAAGTTTATAATTCTGGATCTCATCTCCCCCGTTAAATTCTTCCATCATGATGAGTTGATTATCAAAGGTCCAGGGTCGTCCTTTGAGGACTTTGTATTTATCATTTTCATTCAAGAAATCAAAGACTAGAAGGTTGTTCTCAACTTTCCGAATAGCCACTCCAGCTTCCAGTTTCCATAGATTTTGTAGGGTATTCCTGAGGGCCTTTTGGTTAATCGAAAACTTGGACACAAATCTTCCGATAACCAGCAATGCCAAAAGTTTTTTCAAAATCGTATCTTCATTTCTCCGGGTTTCAATTGGCGCTTTTTCTTTATCTATTAAGGCAAGATTCTTCCATTGGTTCAACAATTCTGCCACCATGGTGTGAGACACAAAAAACCGAAGAAGAATCAGGTCCACAAAGTTATGTTCGGATATCTCCCAAACACCCTTAACGAATCCCCGGTAAGAAATTGTGACCCCCATTTGGGTTTCCCGTCATGTAGTGTGGCACGGAAGGGGTCATTTCCAAAAGATGCCTCTGGCCCCGAGGGGGCGTCCGACCCAACAGGGGTCCCCGACCGAAGGAGGGCTTCTGGCCCTACACGAGAAGGGCAATCCCATCCTTCACGCAGGGGCCTCGCACAAGGGCTTCGCGAAGTGTCTTCGTGTTCCGCAAACATGCAATCGGCCAGAAGCTGCGAAGTGTCTTCGCACAAGGGCTTCTTGAAGTGTCTTCGCGCAGGGGCTTCACCAAGTATCTTCACGCAGGGGATTCGCGAAAGTCACCGTGAAGTAAATCTTCTTTCGCGACCAGAACCGTGTGGGCAAATTAGCACGACCTCCCTTCGTGGCGGGGTTTCGTGAAACACCTCTCGTGGCCAGGCTTCACGAAGAGATGTCACATTTTCTTTGCAATGATATTTCGCAAATGCTTTGCAGTCGAGACCTTCACAGTCAGGAGCTCCCACCACACGGACTGCCCGCTACATCGTCTTCCACAAGTCAACAAGCCAGCGCCCACAAGTCAACAAGCCTTCGTGCACCAGGGACTACCCTGCGCCGGTGGAAAAGCAACAGTGTCCATGCAGATTAGGTAGAATAACCACCGGTGTGTGCAGATTCAAGATATTAACCTGATTTGTTTCGGTGGACCTGTTCCATGAACATTGAGGGGTAGAAGATCTATGTCCGGTGTACCACAACGGAGTCGCAGCAGAACCGGTCTCCATCGACGTAGGTTCTGTGAAGCCGTAGCTTAGATCTAATGTCCGTTTTTTGAAGTCGTAGCTTAGATATTGATTTCCTTCCCAACTGAAGAGTAGGAATCGGGGGCCAAAGTCAAGCTTCGTTCTAAGGCGATAGGAGTAAGATCCGCCTCAGCACGTAGAATCCGGGTTACGGTAAGATCTGCTTGACGCCGGGTCCACGAACGCTGTACCAGTGGAAGGAGAGGAGGTCCAAAACTGCAGCGTGTGCTTCTGAGGTGGACGACGACCGCCACTCGTACGGTGGAACTCCACTGAGTCACACGCCTCCTCCACGAGCAGAACAGGAGGCTCAAACGTAAACCCTAGGAGTTCCTAGGAGGTACCACTCTCACCGCAGGAGAGACCAATTTTGTTCACATAGTTAGATATTTATAAGTAGTAGGATTTTTATTAGTGTTTTTCTACTAAAACCATTGTGAATCCGTAATTTTTGGAAATGTCAAAACATCAATGATAATGAAATTAGATCCTTAAAATATGGATATATTCTGTGATGATTAAACTGTTATGAAAATATTTCACATTGGATAGTTGTATTATATGTTATTTTCCTAAATTAGTGTCTCTTAAAACTAGATTTAATTAATTAGATATATTTCAATTGTGTAATCCCATATGTACATTCCATTCATTAGTAGGTAGATGTTGTTTTAATTACTTCTAAACAAATTTAAATTTATTATTTAAATTAGTTGAATTAACCCCATTGTTACGGAATTTTAATTTTTAATTAAGGTAACATGTTTTTTAATATTACGAGGATGAAATTTTAACTTATTAAGAGACAATTGGACCATAATTGGGAAATGTATGTTATTTTCAATAATATCCTCCATTTTTTGACATTGAATATTTTATTTATTTCTGAACAATTTAATAAAATATTATTTTCATAAAATATGATAAGTTTCCATTTGACATTATTATTTACATTCATGTGAGGAAAATCTATACAGTAATATAAGTTCTAAAAAATACATTTATACACCAAAAATATGTCATATCCACCAAGAAAGATTATGCAAAAATATAAGTAAGTCATATTATATTTATATTAATATTTCCAATATCATTTAATTTATTGCTTTATTAATTTAATAAATATTAAATCATGATTTTGTTTTTATTAATGGTAATTATTTATTCACTAAAAATTAATAATAAATTTCTATGATGTAAAAAAAATTATATTTCAAAATAATATATATAGTTGTGAATATATTCTATTAAACACCATATTAAAAATATTATACTTATAAAAATTAAGATGGTGACATTGTGTCACTCTATCTGATTTTAATAATATTCATGTCATTTTCATGCAAACGGGTCCATTAAATTATTCAATTCAGATCTTTATGTGTTAACTGTTGAATTAATTTAATCTAACAAATTTTGCAAAACTAGTAGGTTCATTTTATAGTCATTTGCACTGTACTTGAAACTTCAATTTCCCAATTTTCCATTTACCACAGAAATAAAAATTACGAATGTAAATTTTTATATTACACAAAAATAAAGTGGACCTATTTATATATTTGGACCTTCATTTCCCTAATATGTAATAGTTTTTTCATAATTTAAAACTAATAATTTTATAAAATCAATTTAAAATTAACTCATTGATGGAATGAGAAAATGGGTTCATTAAAATGAAAATGTCCAAAACATTGAAATGTTTTTATATCCAAATTCAATATAAAATTGATTCCAATGACATAAATTGTATTAAATGATAATAATTTGAAATAATTATACTTTAAAATAATCCAAATATATAATTTAAGACTATAAATTATTTAAATGAAAATGTTGTTACAATTATAATTCTACATTTTCACTATTCATCAAAACATGAAACTTGTCAGAAAAATACAATAATTTTGGCCATAGTAAGTTTTGATATTCTGATTTTAAATAAGAATTTTATTTTTCCAAATAGAATTTATAAAATTGTAGAAAACAATATTTAAAATAAGTATACCATCAAAAGGATGAAAAACTTCCCTTTTAGAAAAATATTCTTTTATGTATAAATTTTGATTTAATATTTTTTCCTGTTTGGAAAACAAATAAAAATAATTTTAAACATTATATTGAATATATTGTTTATATATATTTAATATAATAAAAAATATTTATTTTAATATTAAATTGTATAAAACACTCTTTTGCACATTTAAAAAAATTAGAAATCATTTCCTTTTATATTAACAATGGTTTAACATTAAATTATAATTAATTATTAAATGGTTGTGTTTGATCAATAATTTCAAATGTCAGTTAACGATTTTAACATAATCTATTCTATCAGCTAGTCTATAATTTTCTTATTTAAATAAGTATCAAAATAAAATGATGTTCTATAAAAACTCAATGTTTTATGTAATGATATCTAATATGGTGTTGCATGTAGCACAATCTTAACATTATTTATAATATAGAAAAATACTTCAAAGAAATTAATTTTATCCGAAAAAAAAAAGGTCACAAAAGGGGGATGTTGCAATAATTTTTCATTCTTATTTTTATTGTGAATAATATTTGATCATTATCACTTAAGGATCAAATTTTATTTATTTAATTTACACTTTTCCTTGAAAATGAAATTTATATTATTTAAATCAGTGATAGTCCCAATATGTCACACTACTTTTTTTAATATATTTTGTTGGTCAACCTGGGAAGAAATGAAGATATGAACGAATGTAAATGATATTTTTTATTTAATAAAACTATTTTCATTATATAAATTTATTTTTTATTTTTAGAAATTATATAATTACCTTAAATACTTCAGCAACATTAAAAAAGTATTTATTAGATTTAATGTATAATGAAATATATTTTTCTAACAATTTTAGTTTTGACATAAGATGAATTATATAATGATAATAAAAACATTTCATGGTCTTTATGTTATATTAAAGATTTTTGAAATCATTAGATTATAGTTCCTCATTTTTCATTATATATTTGAGGTCAAATTAAATGTATAATTTCATAATAAAAATTAATAATATTTTTTAAAAAATAATTATTTATTAAATTATTTTAAATAAATAAATATTATATATGGACACACGAATATAATATAATTAAAAATAATATAAATAGTCCATTTATGAGTTATTTGTCCAATATTAGTAATATTATTAGTCATTAATATAATGGTTACCATGGTTAAGGTATAAAATAACTAACCAAGTGGTAAATAAAAAAATAATAATTAAAATTTCACACAAAAACCACTAATCTAAATTGGTGGATGATATTAAATTTATATTAAATCATATATTATAACCCCTTTCCATTTGTATTAATTTTTAATAATAAATAAATTTATATTAATTTTAGATTATGATATTTTCCAAAAGTGCCCCTCGCCTTAATTATAATTGGGAAACTCCTAATTCAACTCTTAAAAAAAATTAACACTTCTTTCGTGACCAAAATTTGTCCGCTTCTCATCCAAAAATCCTTAAACAATATCTAGAAGTATTGTTCTTCCAAAAATACTAACCCATGATCCCTTAAATAGATATATAAAGGAAGCCCACCAAAGAAGATGTAATCATTTTTATCAACTCATTCAAGTTCATATCTTATTCTACATCCCATTCATGCATTTCATACTAAAATAATAAACATAGTCTAATATACATAATTATATGTTGATATTATTATAAAACAACCATATTCTACCTTTTATCTATCCAATGAAAAAGGAATTCACTACACTGGCGTAAGTATGAAATAATATCTCCTTGTAAAGGTGTAAATTATATTTCATCAACAATTAACCTGGATAGTTGTAAATATAGTGTTTCTGATGCTTTTTGTTGGGGCGCGCGCACATCCGTCACGCAGGGGAGGACACGCAGCTTATGGCCTTGCATTCCCACTTTCCAAAGGCGGGCGGCATCCATTCCTTGTTCAGGGACGTCTACAAATTGATCGAAACCGGGCTGATGGGATATCGGTTCTTCCTTCCATGGATTCCTCCTCGGAGCTTGTCACTTAGTCCGGGTCTCCCTCATTGATTTAAGACGTATTCGTGAATCTCATTCCCAGTGCCATATCTTTATGGACACAAGTTAATTACGCTGCTTTCGTTGAGACGCTCCAAGGGGTCTGGTCAGGGCAGCAACCTTCGGTGAGGTGAATGGTCACGTTGGGGTGTCGTTGGTGTGTCTTGACACTGGGGGATTGGCATGTCTGTATTATGTCCCTTATTATAGGGCTTCTCGAGGGTTTGGAAGCCCGAGGCATCCCACATCGAATGCGGGGAATTGGCATACCATAGTCATGTATCTGAGGTTTTCCTCAGCTTCCCATGATTAACATGTGGTATGCCACATGTTTAACATCTTGCAGAGTTGGATCAGACTGATCAGAACACTGAGAGCGGATCAGATAAAAGGACCACCTGAAAGGAACTTCAATGCCAGGGCCAGAACGTGGGAGGCTTCCCGGATACTGTGGAGTGGAATGAGGTGGCATGATCCCACCGTGATGTGGCGGACCGGGTAGGAATCAGGATGGGTGATGGAGTGAATGGGGGCTTGAACCTCATGGAGGCTTCCTACGTACCATGCCTTGACATGGATCAAAGTCCTCGTAGTTCGTGTGGTGTAGTTTAACATCATGCGGGACGGGGGCATTTGGGGCTTACGCTCTGAGGTGGCCCAAAATGGTGGATATGGGGATTACGCTATGAGGTGGTCCAAAATGGATGGATATGGGGATTACGCTCTGAGGCGGCGCAAAATGGTGGATATGGGGCTTATGCTCTGAGGCGGCCCATAAAGTTGGCGAACCGATGCAAAGGGGTTGGAACGACTAAGTGGTGGGCTTGAACCTTGTGGAGGCTACCTACGTACCATGATTTAGCATAGATCAATGTACTCGTAGTTCACCGGGATGGGGCTTATGCTCTGAGGTGTCCCATAAAAGGGTGTCATGGTCCATGCTCACTCTAAGCCCACGTGAGTCATGCTCGGTGTGAGAAACAAGAGGCAGCAAGGACCAGACAATCACGTCGCAAAGGGTGCATCCGTGAGAAGCAGAAAGGGCCTTACACGTTGAGTGGCCCTTGGTGTCAGGGATTACTCTAGGATGGAGGCCCGTAAAGCGACAAAGCACAGAGGGAGAGGGATTTGGGACTAAACAAAGGAGATTCCTTGTTCCTTATCACACCCGCCCCTGGCCTTGGCGGTGGGGAAGTACAGAGGTGCATGGGTGATACCTTCCGCAAGAGAGGCTAGGGGATTACACTCTAAGGTAGCCCTTTCCCCATGGAAAAACGCCACTCCAAGAGGGAGGATCTCATTCCATGTGAGGAAGATTACATTCCCATGGAGACGAGTGGTGTAAAGAATGTCCAAGCCGGGGGGACCCTGCCTGCGAGGAACGGGGTCAGATCACAGTTTAACGTCATGTGTTGAGGATGAGGTTCTTGTCAGTTTAACGTCCTACTGCTCGGAAGATGTGGATTCGCTCCACACGCCTAGGGCGTACATTCCCAACACCCTCTACCCCTTGCGGGAGGTAAGGCATCAGCAAGGCAGTGGTGAATGGGGGCCGCCGGGAGAACCATCGAGGGGTCCACATTAGCGTGGCCATGCGAAAAATCAATAGTCGTTAGCATGCCTATGTGAAGGAGCATATGGAAAAGCAACGCAATGTGAAACACCGCCTAAGAGACCTTGAGGTTACTTCGTACGAGCCTGGAAGTCCGTATGGGAAAAAACCTATTTGCTGCATGCCCGATATAGAGGACATCGGGCGCCTATGCAGGGAGGCACCAGAGGGGTGTCAAGGTGAGGGGTCTAGGGGTTTGCACGCAAAGAGGACCTTTGTGAGGAATACATCAGGACGGAGCGCAATTGGGGCATAGGGATTATGTGCGGCTAGGGGGATTGCGAGAAATGGGCTTGGATTTTGTGCGGGGGCAACGTCTGATCCCTAAGGTAGGGAAAAACCTAACGACGGAATTGCACGCAATTGAGTTTTGCATGAAAAGGAGGGAGTGCACGCAATGGAAGTGATTGCGTGCAAAGGAGGAACCCGGAGGAGTTTGTAATTTTATTTATGCCGGTGGGATTGCACACAAAGGCGAACCCCAGGGAAAGGTCGTGCTAAAAGGGTCAATACCTAAACATCATATTGTGCGCGCGGGAGTCCAATTTCACGCACGGGAGCTGGTCAGAATTCCGCAACCCTGAATCGGAAGGGGTCTCCTTCTATTTATAGGCTGCAGGCATCACGGAATCCAGAAGACGCGCGAAATCATCCGCGCCAGGACATGTCGCCAAGAACGGCCTCACCGCACAGAACCGGGCGCGCAATATTGCGCCCCACACTGGTGGTTTTCAGCGAATCTTGGACTTCCTTCGCACGGGAAACATTTTTTTGCGAAAGTCCTCATTAATTTCGTGCACCACTTCTGGGCCCTCCAGACAGAGCCTCCAAGACTGAATATGACTTCGCTTCAGCATTTCATAACATCCTTTAAGAGTTACAGACTTTTTCGATGTCTACAAATTACCCCCCTCGGAATCGGATCAGCGAGAGGTCGCAACGATCAGATTCCGAGGGAAACGTCGAAACGCCAAAGTGGGGGATTTCGTGGGCTCTTTGTGTGAAAAATCCCAACGGGGTGTGCAAAACTCTGGTTCAGCCCAGATTTTGCTCTCCGCGAGGCGCAGAACCTCGGACTCACCTATAAAAATGGGCCATGGGTCCCAAGTTCCGTACTTCAACTTTTCCGCACGATAGGATCAACTCTCTGACATGCGAAATTGCTTCCGTGGCTACGCGTAAAAAACTCTTTGGCAGCGCGTAATTCCTTCTAGGTTTCGGGCATATTTCCATGCAAACTCGGGGTATTTCGCTCCAATTGTTAAGGATTCCATGCCTAACTCCTGAATTGCACACCGCATGTCCAGATTGCACGCAACCTTTTCCAATTCCGCACACCTCATCCTGATTCCACGCAACTCTCAAAGAACTCCAGATGACCATGAACTAGGTCTATGAGGGGGAAGCCACCACTCGTAGAGATGAAATGGCATATAATG
Source organism: Viscum album (assembly GCA_963277665.1). NCBI lineage: Eukaryota > Viridiplantae > Streptophyta > Magnoliopsida > Santalales > Viscaceae > Viscum > Viscum album. The sequence goes on from OY728152.1 coordinate 2,007,549,137, forward strand.
AAGAGGTTTATGGTGCCATGGTGGGTTTTTTCGACAATATTACCTTGTTCAACCTACTGACCCCTGCCCAGAAAGAGTATCCTCTATCCAACAACCTCTTGCTCTGGAACTTCGGCATCCTGGAGGAGGTCCCACTTCCGGGCTTCGAGGTGGACACGTCGCAGTCATGGGTGACCTGGGAGTACAACCTTCCCCATTACAACATCACCAACAATGGTCATACTACTAGAGAGAATAGACATATGGATGTTTATGTCCTGAACCTAAGGACCAGGACCGTTGATGGGGTGATCCTGTTGCAGAGATCTCCCCATCCCTTTATGCAAGAACTTTCTATCAGAGCATCATGGATGACACCAAGGGCTGGCTGCAAGATTGGGACCTGCGGTTCGGAGGCAATTTCACCAGTGATTGGGCCTGGGCATATTGGGTTCGCCATTCTTACGACCAACTCGGGGCCGATCTGTGGCACATCGGTCTGTTCGAGGCGGTGTGGATGTTGCAATTCCTCTTCTACTGTCAACCCAAGCATGGGCCGGAGCTATTTACTTGATGGTCCCCTTACACCAACACATTCTATCTTTACCATGGGGAAGTTTGTATCAGCCTCTGGGACGTTCACTGCATCAGAGGTATCCCAATGGAGAGATGCCAATATGATGAGTTCATCCCTCCAATGGACACCTGGGAAGACAGGTCACGGACCCCCATGCAGACGTGGCACCTGTTGGAGATGGCCGAAGAGAGGCTAGGGGTCAAGGACTTCTTGAAGCACATTTCCTATAAGGACTGGTTCAGCCAGTTCCTCGTGAAGGACCTGGCGATCAAGATGCCAGGACGGGGTAAACGGTGCCCAACCGTGGCTCAGAGAATCAAGAATGGATCGTACTGAAGGACCCTGGAGGCGGGGCAATACCAATCGTGGGGCTACCGCGTCATTGAGGCCCGGGACCCGAATGTCTGATATGTCGGGTTCCTTGCCACCATCCTGAGCGGGTGGCTCCTGCCGATGTGGGACGTAAGAATGGACGTCTATCCAGCAACTCTAGTGATGGAAGCCACCATGACTGCCAACAAAAGGTTCAATCTTGGGGTCCTCGTGTTGTCTAGGATTTATGCCATCTGGGGACACATCTCCAGAGGGGGGTCACCTCGGAGAGTATGTGGCCCCTTCCAGATCATTCAAGGTTGGTTGGCGGCTCATTTGGTGGGTATACATTTTGGAATTCCATTCGTCCCCCAAGAAATGTCCTACAACCATCTCTCATAAATATTGTCGGGGTTGCACCGATGACGCTCAATGAAGAGGGCGTAAGGATCCGAATCGGCAACCACACCAATTTCAACTTCAGCAGGTTCCCCACCCCGGTCGGCCAGATGATGGATAATGGGAAAGGCTCGTGGGAGCAACAAGAATACTTCCAGAGAATCTGAGGCGGGGTGCTTGTAGCTCCGATCGACGGGAAGGCCATCTGCGAGACTTATGTTCCATCCCGTTTCGCCAGGCAATTCGGGTGCCTCTAACGAATGCCGAAGAAGGTATTCACGGACATCTGGGAGGAGAATAATCTCTGCGTCCTTTTCCAGATGTGGTTAATGTTCACCACTTATGGCTATGGTGACGTCATTACCCTTCCTTCCACTGGGGTCTATGTCGGCTTATCAACCGAGTATGCCGAACACTAGACCATCGCGTACCCTGAGGGGATTTTACGCAAGTGAGTCCGTAAACTCGAGACTACCCGCGTGGAAACTGGGTGACGGGGGAGCAGGCAACGTGGTGCGAGGTGGGGGGAACCCGGGGCGCGCCAGGCAGCGAGGCTTGCACAAGCCGGGATCTCAGCAGTGGGGACATCGCATGGTTTCACTGCGACTTCATTTCCTAGAGGGGGGTCACATGAAGCGGGCAGATAACTACCTGGGAAGCAGATAAGATACCTGCTCGAACATTCCCAAGATGCAATTTTCCCCGCATTGTGGTCAGCCTGGATGACTCTGCGGAAATCAATGATCATTGAATCCATCTGGCAAGAAAAATATGCAGGACGAGATCTAGCTGCCAGTGGTTGGGATCATTCGAGATACCGACTCAGTGAACTTCCATCGGCGACATGCATATCTAACGTCCATGGACACATACGCGCACAAAAGGGGTCAGCGTGCGGAGCCACCTTTCCTGGGGAAAGTGATGCTCGACCAAGAGCATGATCCGGAAGAGATGTCATCGGGAGAAGGTGACAGTGATGAAGAGTCAGAGGGGAAGGAGGAAACAGTAGAATACGAAGGCAAAGGAGAAGAGGAAGTATAAGGTGAAGGAGAAGGGGAACCCGAAGGTGAGGGGTCGCAGTGGGCAGCCTACCACGACAGTCTCCAGGAGAGCGGCGAGATTTTCAGATCTGATCTTGAAATAACCGACATACTCAAGGTCTGTCTCTATCCTTACTCACCCTCCTTCCTTGCTCAATCTCTACTGCAATTTCTAATCCATCTATCTATTTCACTCAAGAGAAAATAGGCACTGATCAGGCATCCCCAATAGAGGAGGGAGGAGAAGCTCCGGTGGGATAGGATGGGGCTCCGACGCCCATCATCGAACTGAAAAGCACTGAGGGTATCCTGCCAAGACAGCTCCTATAGCGGCCAACACACCAGAGGCTGATGCTCTGGGCTCTTATAAGTCCCCTGCTTCGCTACTGGTGATTAATGTCAAAAAAACCAACTAATCAAGATGCTCCTCGTATAGTGATCTCGGCGTTGGAGGTTCGTCAGGCTGCTGAGCCCAAGCCATCCGTGAGTGGACCAGTAGTGGATGTACCACCTCCTCCAGAACATACCTCCCAAACTGAGTCGGCCCCGACAATTTGTGAGAAGGGGGCGGCGGACATCAGCGGTGCTGTCATTGGAGAAAGGCCGGAAGCTGGCGGAGCCACCGCCGATGTCGGGGCAAGAGAGGAAGGTCGCCCGGACGTCAAGGATCCTATTCCTTATGAAGGCATATCAAAGGAAGACCCTACTGCGGACCTGCTGGCTGCCTTTCCTACGTACCGGCCCACTGATCCTGAGGAGATAGAGGATTCAGACTCGGAATCGGCCGAGGAGAGCCGGATGACACGGCGCAAAGGGTGGAAGTGTATCCAGCGCTTTCTCAGGCAGACTCAGATGGATTGGCTGAGGCGAATGGGATCACTCCAGACTTGGCTGTGCTTCTTGTGTGCCGGAGGGGATAATGCTCAACGCCTTCATCTGATGGTCCATGATTACATGGATGAGAAGATACGTTAGAGTAGCCGGCTCACTGACGTTTCCCAGTGTCGGGACAGATCAGTGAGCACTCGATCATTCCTGAGGGGGGAGCAGGAATTCTGGCGCCTCGAAGGGCAGGCGGTAGAGAAGGAGGTCTTCATTGCAACATGATCTGTGATCGTGGAGAAAATGATGGCCCAACTGGCTGATTCCCAAGAACAAATGATGTAGGTGAGTCACCAGATGACCGTACTTCAAACCGAATGGGTGCAGGAGCAAGGTAGGGTTGGTGAACTGCACTCTGCGGCTGAGGATGAAGATAGAGTCTTTAAGGAGCGAGAATCAGTCTTGGAGGCCACCAGCCATAGGGTAGTGGAACTGGAAAGATCAATCCAAAATGTTGATCCTTAAGGGCCCTGTTTTGGCCATTTCATGAAGTTTTTCTTGTACTTCTCATCATTCTGATCCAATATATGGACAAATCCATTTATTTTTACCTTTGGTTTGATATGCTCAACCATAATCTACCACTTCGTGGGAGCGTCAACCAAGCTTCAGGCATCCCAAATCGGGCCTGGATTTTTGAGCAGAGGACCTCAGACCGATTGATATACCACCTTCTCAATGTGTCCTGACACTAGAGTGGGGAAATTCCTGGGGTATTGAAATCCATCCGAACATAGGGAGATGAAAAAGGTGAATCACGTTACCCAAATCCAGAACACTATAGGGGGCGCGATGATGGAGGATAACTGTTAACCATGGTGGAAACGCAGCATCTGTATTGCATTGGTCTGAAATGAGGACAAAAAATGAGGGATGACCAATGACTATGTTCACAACATGGGGCCTAACTCAAATATCATCGATCAGTCTTCCGGAACATTGGCCCAGGATAGCAGGCGGACCATAGGTCAATCATCTATATTTCTACAATAGGCGGACCAAAGGTCTATCATCCATAGTGTTACAGCAGGTAGACCAAAGTCTATCATCCATACTGTTAGGGGGTCCTGTCAAACATGACCAGTCTTCCGGAATGTTGGCCCAGGACAGCAGGCGGACCATAGGTCAATCATCCATATTGCAACAATAGGCGGACTAAATTTCTATCAACCATATTGTTACAACAGGCAGACCAAAGTCTATCATCCATACTGTTAGGGGGTCCCATCAAATCATGAAAGAGGATGAGGATCCAAATAAAGGGGAACACAAAGAGTGGAAAGTGGAGTGGTGGTTTGTTTAAACAGAGTCCAACACTCCCAAAAATTGCGCCACCGTGGAAGAGGTGCATTAGGAAAATGTTTTAATCTAGTCACGAATCATCCCATTTTTCAGACAGGGCCTCTCTGGCAAGAGAATTGTCACTTCCCAACATCGATATGGGGCATCCCGAACTTATTCGAGGTAGATGATGCAGTTACACAACTCCCCAGGAAGTCAAGCCAAGGGGCCGACAATGAGGAGGGACGGGATTTGGTAATCCCTGGGGTTGGACCCAAGACGAAATGTCCAGACATTCCTATGTATCTCATAAGGATGATAATCAAGCCACACGTAGTTCTAGAAAAGGATATTAGTTTAAGGTCTTAAAGATTAGACCAAAAGAGTAAGGGAAGTGGGAGACACATGGTAAAGTGGTTGCAAAACCTGACGTGAATGGGGGAAAGGTCCTTCTTACCATGTGCTCCTTGGAGACGTGTTTAGGTCAAGGGACCGAACACAAAAGTTAGGTTGGGCCTATGGGGAAGTGCCCAGGCGCTCCTACGTATCTTATAAGGATGAGAATCAAGCCATACGTAGTTCTTGGAGGTGCCATTTAACGTCATGAAGGATGAGAAATAAGAGGGATAATTCTCATAATAGGGCACACGTGGTGTGTCTATCATGAAAACGACATGAAGGAGGACGTAGTCCTGCTCACCAAGCCACATGGTCCCATGGTCAAGGTCCCAAAGGCGGGACATAAACGATGAATTAGTGGACCCCAGGTTGGAACCTTATATGAGAGGTATGGGCGTTCCTACGTACCCAATAAGAATGGGGATCAAGCTGCACGTAGTTCTTGAAGGGTGGCACGACACAACATGGTACCTGTGCAAAGAATGAAAGAGGTGTGCAGGTCCAACCCTCTCACCAAAAGAAGCAGCATTTGATATGTCTTTGTTGTTCTTGAATGGGAATGGTTTTTCTTTCGTGGAATGGCCGACCTAGGGTAGAAACTCCTGGCATCTCCACAATAATCAAGTCGTATATAGGCGTTGACAAATGGTATGGTAATGGACCAATACCCAACATGAAGTCCTCTATGGGGAGGTCACCACAATGCAGTTCCATTTTTTCGTCGTGCAGCCAGGACGATATCATCACAGTTTATGGTCATGTGGTAGGACCAATCCGCACAGTTTAAGGTTGTATGGCTTGGACCTAGGGGAACATGCATGATGCGATAAGGAACACCTGATGTAGATGAGGTAATATCCTTATATCATCATCGTGCGCGATTCCGGGAGAGGAGCCTTGGGCCAAGGAGCCGACGAGGTTCCAATAATCAGGGGGCAGGAGACACTAGCTTCCAGCTGTGCTAGTCCCGAAACGCCATGTCTGGGAGACTACTCATTTCCCATGGGAATGAGGGTCAAGCTGTTTATGATCCTTAGAGAAAACCCAAGCATATAACCTTGGTGCTCGGATCGCGGGAGCCCCAAGAGACGCTGTCATGCAGCTTTGCTTGCCTGACGTGTGGAGGTGCACTGAGAGTTAGTGCAAGGAGTGTCGAGATTCCAGCTTGACACGATGGGATGGAACATAATGTGAATCATGCAGCCAACATTCAGGGCCTAAAGGAGTTGGCGTGATGACTGAGGATTACTGCTGACCATGTTCGCAACACAACATCCTATCGCGTTAGCCTAAAATGGGGGGAAAAGGAGCATCGACCGCTGACCATGTTCGAAATGTGGGATTTGTATCAATTTTTTGTCTAAAACCCTTGGGAGTTGTTGGCCCATGACAGTAGTAGAACCCTTAGGCATTGTATCCAAGCCGTTATTGGGGTTCCCTCCGGGTGTGAAAGATAACGGGGGCCGAATTAAAGGGAGCATGAAGCTTGACAAGTGGACAAAAACTTTCATAAGTCGAATCTGACACTCCAGGTCCTAGACCAGAGTACTATGAGCACATTAGCGGACCAGTGGAAAGGGTCGAAGGGATCAGTTTGAGAGTGTCCAAAAGATAGTGGATTCTCGGAAGAAGGGGGCATGGTGCCAAAAACCCTGTTCCTCACCTATATATCCCCCCGCTTGGAGGGACATACCAAGGGACCAAGGTAACTGGGAGATCGTGGGATCTCCTAAGAGATGGGGCTGGACCTGAAACCTAAACGTTCAGGCGGTCCTATGTATCCCATAAGTATGGGAATCAAGCTGCACGTAGTTCTCGAAGCACAGTTTAACGTCATGTAGGATGATGAGAGGAATTTCATCCAGGAATGTGTACGGAGGGTAACCCTTCATGAATGAGGACATAGTCTTATACTACACCGCACACTCTGGGTAAGGACTGGGGCTATAGGGACCGATAAGGCCAAGGGGCCTGAGGCTGGGCCTCGGTCAGGAAGGCCTGACTAGCTTGCAGTTTAACGTCTTGCAGTGAGGATGAGCATGTCGTTTAAGGTCATGCCTGACCACAAGAATCCTAGTTTAAGGTCTTAGAATTCAGACCAAAGGGGTCCAGCTGTAGGGCCAAATGTATTTTATGGTCGTGATGGACCGCAATCCAGTTTAAGGTCACGGGGGACCCCAGGGGCCCAAATGTAAGACAAAATGTAGTTTAGGGTCTTGCGGGACCATGATCCAGTTTAAGGTCATGGAGGACCTCGGTTTCAGTTTAGGGTCATGCAGGACCCTTAGGATCATGAAAAGTACTGCTTGAGGAACTTGGAGTTGGTGGGAGGAGTTACACGGTGGAAATCCATAGTCACCATGAAATACTTACCATTGGGATAGACCTTATGGACGATGAAAGGCCCCTCCCATTTGGGCTCCAACTTGGGTGGTTTCCTTCTTGGAATCATTGGCGCCCTAAGGGCCAGTACCAGATCACCTTGCAGGAAAGAGCAGAGGAGAACCTTCTAGTTGAAAGATCAAGACATCCTGCTCCGATGCCTTTCCAGGTTGTTCAAGGTGCGAAGCCTATTCTCGTCCAGCACTTCTAATTCAACTAGATGGATTTTGGTAACTCTATCTAGTGCTTTCTGGTCGTAGACTATCATGTGCAATGAGGGAAACTGAATCTCGATGGGCAGGACGACCTCAGATCCATACACCAGGGAGTACGGGGTCACCTGGGTGGAATTACGAGTCGTTGAACGATAAGTCCAGAGGGCATTGAGGAGCTTGTCCGGCCAACGTTTCTTGTTCTGACCAACCATTTTTTGCAAAATGTTAGAGAGGGTTTTGTTAAACGCCTCGATCTATCCATTCGCCTGCGCATGATAGCAGGAGGTATGGTTGGAGCTAATGTTGTACTTAGTGTAAAATTTCTTCAGCTCAACTTCTTGGAAGTTGGTTCCATTATCTGTGAGGATAGCATGAGGCACTCCAAATTGATAGATGATGTTGGAACTCACGAAGTCAGCGATAGAATGGGCTTTCACTTCCTTGAGCAGAATTGCCTCTGCCCACTTGGAAAAGAAATCCGTAGCAGTTAGAATGAACCGACATTGGTGAGCCGTCGCCGGTGGGTAAGGACCTACGACATCCAACACCCAGACTGCAAAGGGCCAAGAATACTTGGTAGTGTGGAGGGACTCCGGTGGCCGATGCACAAAGTTAGCATGACCATGTAATGCATGACACCTCATGGAAAACTCGATGTAGTCATAAATTATAGAGGGCCAGAAGTACCCCATCCTCCGAATTTGGTGAGACAACTTCGACCCGGTCGGATGGGCACCACAGGAACCAGCATGAACCTCTTGCATGACATGAGGGATCATCACACCTTGAAGGCATCAGAGGATAACACCATTAAATATGTGTCTGTAAAGGATCTTCTCAATGTTGGGACTGCTCTGAAGGGTAAACTACAGAACGCGGTGTCGGATTTGCTCACGCTTGGCCCGGTCTGACGGAATATTACCGCAATGGAGGTATTTAACCCTAGGGCATCCTCCAATCAGGAACTACTTTGATCACCGTATCTGAAGTACCCAGGGCTCCCGACGTAAGGGCACCAACGGTAAGATGGTTCACTCAGGGGCCACGATCATCCTCCGGGGTAATGAGAGAAATGACTCTCCGGTGCACCATGCGGATAATCAGGTCATCCTGTTCAGGCTCCGCAAGCGACGTGGCCATGCTTGACAAAGCATCTGCTCGACCGTTCTTTGACTAGGTAATATGAATGACTTCCGGCCGAGAGGGGAACTGAGCCATTGGATGGATGGTGCACTCCAGCAATGGCACGAGTTCCGGCTTTCTTACAACATAGTCACCATTGACCTGCCTGATGACCAGCTCGGAGTCCCCTTTCACATGCAGATGGGGAACGTCGATCTCGAGGGCTAGTTCGAGGCCAGTGATGAGGGCCTGATACTCTGCCTCTTTGTTGGTGCAGCCCTCGGACTACAGAAATGAATATGGTAGGACGACTTGCTCCGGGGTGATGAAGATGATACCCTAGCCCACTCTGTTGAGCCTGGGATCGTTGAGTCTTCTACCGGTGGGGCTCTGGGAGGCACCGTCAAAGTGCATCTTCCAGCAAGGGACGACATGATCGAATGAGAGGATTACCTCATCAGGAAAACCTAGATCCAGTGGCTGATCCACGGAGGTTGGGTGAGCAGCTAAAAAGGCTTGCAATGCTTGTCCTTTGATATCATTCTGAGGTATGAACATGATGTCGAACTGCTGGAGGATCACCGCCCACCACGCTATTCGGCCAGTCAATATAGGTTGATTCAGGATGTACTTCAATGGGTCTATTCAAGAGACCAGTTATAGCTCGTGGTGCTGTAGGTAGTGCCGCAAATTCTTGTACGGCAAATACGAGCGCCAGGAAGCTCTTCTCGATGGGATAATATCTTATTTCCGTATTGAGGAGCATGCAGCTGAGGTAATAGAGGCTATTCTCTATTCCCTCATTGTTCTTCTAGGAAAGAAGTGCGGTGAGGGACCGTTCCAGGGCGGTCACATAAAGGGCCAGTGGATTTCCTAAGACGGGTGGCATCAAGACTGGAGGTTGGATCAGATACTGCTTGATTTCTTCGAAGCCGATCTGACACTCTTCATCCCATTCATAGGTTGGGCCTTTATTAGGAGCCAAGAAAAGGGCTTACACTAGCCCGCTAGATTCACAATGAATCAGCGTATGTAGGCTAAGTGGCCTTGGAGACCTTTAAGATCTTGAATATTCATCGGGGGTGGCATCTAGATGATGGCCTTGATCTTCTCCAGGTCGATATTGATGCCTCGGTATCTGACAACAAAGCCAAGAAACTTCCCGGAGGTGACCCCAAAGAAACACTTCAGCGGGTTCATCTTCATGTGTCAGGAACGGAGGAAGGGGAACACCTTCTCAAGGTCCTTGAGATGGTCCTAGTGCTGACGATATTTGACTACCATATCATCCATGTAGTATTCCACCAGTGTCCTAATAATTGCCTTGAATATACGATGCATGGCCCATTGATAGGTGTAACCCGCATTCTTTTGGCCAAATGGCATAACCTGGTAACAGAAAGTACCTTAGGGGGCCTTGAAGGTAGTGAACTCTTCGTCCTCGAGGGCCATATGGATCTAGTTATTCCCGGAATACCCATCAATGAAGGAGAGGGCTTGGAACCCGGCCATGACATCAATCAACAACTTTATCACTGGGAGGGTAAAATCATCCTTCGGACAGTGGCGGTTGAGATCACGGAAGTCGATACAGACCCTGATCGATCAGTTCTTCTTCTTGACTAGCACAATGTTGGCCAGCCACCGGGGGTACTCAACTTCCGTGAAGAATTTGGCTTTGATAAGCTGGTCAAATTCGGCCTCAATCATGGCACCATGAGAAGGGTGCATATTTTTTGGAGGATGCTTGTACCCACAATGGCTTGTCGAGAGACCAAGGCGGTGGACGGCTACCCGGGGATCTAGTCCTGGAATCTCATCGTAACTCTAGGAAAACACATCATTGTGCTCCTTAAGAAAGTCCATGTACTGTTTCTGCTCCTTGAGGGGCATGGAGGCACTGACCAACGTGGGTCACAAGTCCGCCTCGCTAACGAGGTTCACCTGCACTAACTCATTGACCGTGGTAGAGATGCCTTCGCAAAAGGCAGGGGGAGAATCCTTCATGTCCTCCTCTCCATTTGTGAAGAGATCATCTACAGGGGGAGCTGCTTTGGGGTTACCAGACCCTGATGGGAGCTGGTGCTGGCTTGGGGGGCAGTGGTCATCATATCAGGAGACTCATGCACCACTGAGACCATAGAGATGAAGGCAGTCGATCCAATCCCATCTGGTCTTCGGCCCAAGGGGCCACACTTGATGACATCAAAGCAGTAGTGGTGTGTCAGGTTGATCCGGTTAATTCCAGCCTAGAGGAAGAGATTGGTATGATACACTATCATTTCCATGAGCCTGACATCCCAATCTTGTATAGGGGTGGGAGGTTCGGGAATCACCTGAGCTTGGTTGGTGTAGGAGTATGAGGTGATTTTTTGCCGTCGCTTCAACCTGGGAATATGCCTTCCTCTTGTACCAGAAACCACAAAAAATTGCCCCATGTTGGGGGTTGTGGCCTCTAACTGATGGATTGATAAGACGTAGGCGTCATCCAAACCATCCCAGGAATCACTTGTGACAGTGGCAGGCTCAACCTCACCTGCTAGAATCTGCTTATCCTTGCTATTGTAATAGTCGACATCCAGATAACGGGCTTCACAAGAGGCAAAAGGAGATGCATCTTCTTGAGCACGCCTAATCGACCATTAAGGGAGTATTTGAGGCATTGGTGATATGATGAGGGGACTGCCGTGGGAAGGTGGAGCAACGGCCTGCCCATCAATGCGTTATAGGCGGTGTCCTGAGAGAAAACCATGAATTCGGTGCTAGCAATTAGGCCACCGAACTGGGTCTTCAAGTGAATCTTGACAACTGGAGTTTTCTCGGTCCTATCATACCCCTGAATCCTAAGGTCGGAGGGAGTCAAATCTACCTCAGACATACCCAGATTCCATAGTGTTTGAGTTGGGAGTAGGTTAATCCCAAAACCCGTGTCAACAAGATAGCAGCGAACATCCACGCCATTGAACTGGATAATGATGTGCAGTGGGAAAATGTGACCCTATATGGGAGGGTCTTCATCTTCACCGAAGAACAAGATAACTGCCTGACATTCGATGTTCTCAATTGCCTCAGCATGGAAGGCTTCTAAAGCTGCTACCTCCATCTCAATTTGGAGGGGGCTCTTTAGGGCCTCGGCGAGCGCCTCACAAATTTTAGATGACAGGCGAAGAGACTTAAGGATATAAAGCCTTGCCGGAATGCCGACCAGGTGCTTCAGGACATCATACTTTTGGTCCAAACACGAGCTTCTACTTACAGGATGCCACTCTGTGATTGGAGGCATGACGGGCCATGCTGGCTGGACTAGTAGCTGACCGGTACTAGGCACGTCTCACTGTTCACAAGTCAAAGCCTACAGAGTGGCTGCCGGATTAGGACCGGAAGGCTGGGGTCGGCTGGTGGTTGGGCAGATCTGGTCGTGGCACGGCCGAGGTGGTTCTGCCTAATCCAGCAGCACAAATGGTGGTGGAGGAAGACCTGTCGACACCAGATGATGGGACCGCTTGTGACGAGCTCTGTACTAGGCCTGTTGTTTGGTCTCAGGGGTGTCCACGGCCTGGCTCGAGGTGCCAACTATCTTGCCCTTGTAATTTATGTAGCCACAGCTCTACTGACGTTGGCAACGGGTGGGGACATTGGGAAGGTCCACTTGGAATTCCTCATCATTGGGATTCAAAAAACGATTTACCAACTCTACGGTGTTAACAGAAGCGTACCCCTGACTATCACTTGAGGAGTCATCCATTACCAGGTGGAGTCTTGGAGGGATCTTGATTTTTGGGGGCATGAAGTCGCCAAGAGTGCAGGATGACGATGGTATAGGAAGGGTGCGTTCTTTCTTCTAACACCGCCGATGCTTGCTCTTTTGGGAAGAGGTTGGCTAGGACAATAATACCAAAGTAGAAACCATAGCTTCTGAAGGCTCTGGATATTTCAGACATGCGCGAATGATGCCATGGGTGCGAGCGACCGTCTTGCGGCCCATCCAGTCGTTATACTTCCGAGACCCGCTGTCGGAAACCTGCTCCCATTCATCCTCATCACCACAACCACCCTCGGATCTCACAAAACACCTACTACTTGTGCCTGAGATGGGCCCAACTAGATTATATTGTTGTCAATCTGGTCTTGGAGCTAGTCCATGAACACGTACAATCGCTAGATGGTGTGCCCCAGGGTCCAGTGATAGGGGTATTAGTTGGGGTGATCAGTGAGATGCACCTCTTCCTGCTTCCGGCACTCAGTTAGGCGCACAATTCTGTGCTCCAAAGCACTATGGAAGTAACTGGGGACCTGAGCCTCGTCGAATGAGTATGTCCGATTCCTTCTTTTCAGAAATGGGGCTCTAGGAGGCTTTCCCTAACGAGGGGCCGAAGGAGCATGATGAGCAGGCGGAACCTGATTATCTCGCATAGGCGGTGGCGGTGCGTTACGCAGAGGCACTTTCTGATTTTGAGGTGGTCGCTGCTGGGCTGGAAACTGTTCTCGTAGGGGTGGACCCCTATGGGACTACGGAGCTGGCCTCACTGGTAGAAAGTCTAGCTTCCTGGGGGCCTCTCTCTGGGCCACATCAGCGATCTCGGCTCTGGCAGCTCTCCTTGCAGGGATTACTGGAGGTAGCAGGCAGGCCTGGCTGGCCTGTTGTAGGGCTTCATCGAGGCGCTGAGCCTTGTCTGAGAATTCTCAGAACCCTATGGGGTAATTCTATGTGATCAGAGAAGGAACCAACTCTTCCTTGATGTTCCCTACGCACATTGTCAGTAATTGCTCCTGAGTTAGTGGTGTGTCAAGGGAGTATGTGAACCCCTTCCACCGGGCGATGAAGTCTGAGACTCACTCATCGGTCCTTTTCTTGCACCTGAAGAGGTCTGCGATGTTCGACTTCTGGGTTGTTGAACGTAACTAGTAGAGGAATTTCCTGCGAAGGTCCTCCCAGCTAGTCACAGATCCGACAGGGAGCTAGCTGTACCAGACGAATGCTGGCCCTTCTAGTGTCTGAACAAAGCAATGGAGCTTGGCAGCCTCCTGTTGCGCCGGTGTTCCTAACATAGGCCCACACCTCAAGTAGAAGTGTTCCAGGTGTTATGGCGGGTCTCCCATCCTATTAATGGTGGTGAAAGTGGGGTTCCCAAATCCCGGCAGGGCTGGGATATTATCCACCCATGCTGGGTATGCCTTGTCGTCTGGTGGGATCGCCACCTGTCGAGTTTCTAGAGCCTCCAAGAGGGCGATGAGTGTGGCCATCGTATCATCTGGATTCGGGTTCTTGTCCTAACGGGGATCCCTAACCACAAGCACATTTCCAGACTCTTCAATCTGATAGTCAAGATATGCAGCTCGCAGGGCGGCTGGTGGAGCGACTCTTGGGGCAGCAGAACGAAATCAAGAAGGTTCCCTTGGGTGATCACGCCGCTCAGGAAGGTTCAACAATACTTATCGTTCCCTCTTTCCATGAGCCCCAACCTCTCGTCTGTCGGAAAATACAGCATGATCGCAGTTGCCCGAGAGAATCCCATCGAGGGGTAGTTGTTCTTACCCCTGTTGTCTCGGCCTAGGATAACCATAGTCAGTCCTCCACTTTTCAATGCGTTCATCCAGGAGCTCATAGACCTGCCTCTTCTGTTCATCAAGCTATTGGTGTAGCATGGCCTTCTCAGGATCTTCCTCTACCTTCATGCACTGAGTCAGATGGGTCGGGGAGCTTGACATCCCCAACGTGTTCTTTAACCTTGCCGATATTACAGCTCGGTGTTAATGCCTCAATGGGTGTGTGGAGACCTAGGAGGTTCCTCTGTTGGCGATTAATCCTCTCGGATGGATCCAGTAGCGGCCTATCCTCAGGGGGTGAGTCCCCATCGAGAAGTTACAAGTCGTTCCCCTCTCCCGATAGGCCGGACATGTTGACTAATTATGCCTTTGGGGGCATGCCCTCAAAACTGCTCGGTGAGTCGGGCTGCCAGCAAATCGTGCTGAATAGAAGGGCGGAGTATTGCCCCCAACCACGGATGTGAACGTGGGGGTGGATTCCTGGATAACTTTGCAGAGTACTTGAAAACTCTGGATGCATTGTTGTTAGAGGGACCTGTGGTGGCCAAGTGACTCGGGGTTCCAAACCGCAGGGAGCGTGGCCAGGTCAACGTGACGACATTGCTCATGGATATCCTCAAGATGTACTTGAATCCTACGATAAGGCACTTTCTGACGGAAAAGATGGGAGTGAGTCGTTCGGAGAGTCTGGCAGAATCATTCAATCTCTCCCAGGGTGAGAGATTCTGGTATATCAAAATCTGATCCTACGACTGGCCAAAACTTGTTGGGGAAGTGGCCTGCTGTGAGGACGGTCCAGAAGCTCCATGACTTAGGTTCAGGACCCGACCCTTGCTGGCCCCGCTCATCAACCAAGAATGGCTGGAGAACTGGCAGTGGTGTCGAGGCAGGCCACTAGGCTGGTGGGCTAGCCGGGGGAGAATATGGGGAGCAGGTTGATTGGCTACCGAATCATAAGTCGTTCTCCAAGGGCTGTAGTTTCCTGGCTTCCATGTCACGATAGGATGGGATGACGAATGGGACTCATGTCACAGTGTCGGAGATTTACGAGGGTGTTCCATGTCGTGACTCTTCCGTCGATCCCCAGAACAGTTCTCCAGCCTCTCTAACCGAGGTGGAAGGTGCTTCCGGAAATGCCGATGGCAACTTCAAGTTTGATCCCTGGGGGTAGGACAAGTCCTCGTCCTCCTGGATATACCTTTGGTGGGAGGTGGGGATCATACGGATCTTGCAATCAGGGAGTACGAGGCTAATGCGCTGCGTCTCTATCCATTCCCTTGACTCGTAGGAACGTGGGGAGGGATCCATCACCGAGTCTTACTACACCTCAGAGTCTGAGAAACAGACTGGTCTGATTTTCATCTGGTCTTCCCTACCATTTCTCTTGCAGCGACAACATCCTGCCTTCCTGCCCATAGGTGGCTCCTCAGGGAAAGGATGATTTCCTTCATGGATTCCTCTGGCCATAATGGTGCTCGGGCCGAGAGGACTGAAGGCCGGGGTGCGAGGAGCACCGGGGCAGATTTCGAAAGGGACATGGGGAGGACCTCCATGTGGGTGAGTAACCGGACATGAAAAAGCTCCATACCCGCGGCCAGCGGTATGGGGAGTGGCCCCGTACGAAGTGTGGTGAGCACTGGAAAGAGCCACACCCAGAGCGTGGCTATCACGGGGAAGCCTTTTACTTTCCAGAGAAGTGGCACAGAGTAGGCCTTCACACTGGATGGAACTACCGTGAATTGGTCAGTGGTGGCCATTTCCTGTGCCAACAACAGGGAGAGTCGACCCAACTTGCCTATATGGTGTTCGGGGCCTCGATCTGGGTCGGGCATGTAACTGCCCCTACTCAACATGTGAAAGGGTTGGATGACAGCAGTCAACAGTGGCTCGAGCCGCAGTGCTTGCTGACGCAGATGCCCCAGGGCGGGTATCCTCTTCTGCTCGTGCTCGACGCTGGCGTTGTGTCAGATGGGTTGGAGCCGGTGGTGCGGGCACATGGATTGCCTGCTCTTCGGCTCAACGAGTTGGGCGGCGGCATCGAAGCTACCTAGCGGGGGCCCTTTCCATGATCCCCTAGAAAGGGTCCCCGATCAGGCGAACTCAGACATCCCCCACCTCACTAGCATTGGGAAGGGAGGTGTCGAGGCATTCCGAGGATAGGCTCCTGAAACGGTTGAACGTCGGGGTGGGAAGCAGCGGCTCCCTACGCGGCCCTCAGGGGCGGCGATGGCAGTGAAGTGCAGCTACCTCGAGATCCAAGTAGTCCATGTCCCTGGTTGGGATGACCCCTTCCTCCTCGTACCTATGCACAAGGTCACTGATCACCCTCCGTTGGATAATCTCTGTCGGATAGAGGGGGCGTGAGCGCCCGATAGTCGCGGAGGTCGAATCAGCTGTGGAAAAGGTAGGACCGCTTGGGGTGGCCACGTCGGTACTACCCCTGCCCCTATTCCAGTGGGCATGTGGTGATCATGCATCAGATGTAGCGATCTTATTTCTGAAAGTAGGGAGATGAACCCATTAACACTAGCAGGAAAAGGAATTGACAACAAATAGCCCAGCATCCTTCCGCCTTCCGTGGTCGATAAGAGGGATCCACGATGATGACGTCGTAGAACAGAGTGCTAAATGTCTTGACCACCCCAACCCCTTGCGGGTTTCACGTCCTGGTGCTGGGTGCCTGGACCTGGTGACATGCTAATCTTCTGAGACCCCAAATGCAATCGGCCTCCATATTGAGGAGAACAGATTCATGTCGGGTTCACAATTTTTTTTTTCCGACGCTTTCCGCCAGGGCGCGCGCGCATCCGTCACAGAGGGGAGGACGCGCGGCTTATGGCCCCACATTCCCGCTTTCCAAAGGCGGGTGACATCAGCTCCTTGTTCAGGGACGTCTTCTCCTTGATTGAAACCGGGATGATGGGATGTCAGTTATTCCTTCCGTGGATTCGTCCTCGGAGCTCGTCACCTAGTCCGAGTCTCCCTTGTAGATTTAAGACATATTCGTGAATCTCATTCCCAGTGCCATATCTTCATGGACACTAGTTAATTATGCTGCTTCCGTCGAGATGCTCCAAGGGGTCTGGTCGGGGCAGCAACCTTCGGTGAGGAGAATGGTCACGTTGGGGTGTCGTTGGCGTGTGTTGACGCTGGGGGATTGGCATGTCTGTCTTATATCCCTTATTATAGGGCTTTTTGAGGGTACGTTAGCCCGAGGAATCCCACATCGAATGCGGGGAATTGGCATGCCATAGGCATGTATCTGAGGTTTTTCTCAGCTTCCCATGTTTAACATGGGGTATGCCGTGAGTTTAACGTCTTACAGAGACGGTTACGCCAAGGTCATGTCTTATGACGTTTTCATCAGCTTACCATGTTTAACACGGGGTATGTCACGTTTTTAACGTCTTGCGGAGACGGATCAGATTGATCGGAACACTGATAGTGGATCAGATAAAATGACACCCTGAGGGGAACTCCGATGTCGGGGTCAGCACGTGGGCGGCTTCCCAGATATTGTGGAGTGGAATGAGGTGCCATAATACAACCGGGATGTGGCGGCCTAGGTAGGAATCAGGATGGGAGATGGAATGAAGGGGGATTTCACCTCATGGAGGATTCCTATGTACCATGACTTGACATGGATCAAAATCCCCTTAGTTCATGTGGTGCAGTTTAACGTCATGCGGGATGAGGGCATTTGGGGCTTACGCTCTGAGGTGGCCCAAAATGGTGGATATGGGGCTTACGCTCTGAGGTGGCCCAAAATGGATGGATATGGGGATTACGCTATGAGGCAGCCCAAAATGGTGTATATGGGGCTTACACTCTGAGGCAGCCCATAAATTTGGCAAACCGACTCAAAGGGGTCAGAACAACTGAGCGGTGGGCTTGAACCTCATGAAGGCTACCTACGTACCATGCTTTAGCACGGTTCAAAGTCCTCGTAGTTCAGCGGGATGGGTCTTACGCTCTGAGGCAGCCCATAAATGGGTTTCATGGTCCATAATCACTCTAAGCCCACTTGAGTCATGCTCGGTGGGAGAAACAAGAGGCAGCAGGGACCAGACGATCACGTCGCGAAGGGTGCGTCCGTGAGAAGCGGAAAGTGGCTTACGCGTTGAGCGGCCCTTGTTGTCGGGGCATACTCTAGGATGGAGGCCCATAAAGTGAAAAAGCATAGAGGGAGAGGGATTTGGTACCGAACAAAGGAGATTCCTCGTTCCCTATCACACCCTCCCCTGGCCTTGGCGGTGGGAAAGTACGGAGGTGCATTGGTGCTACCTTCGACAAGAGAGGCTAGGGGCTTACGCTCTGAGGTAGCTCTTCCCCCGTGGACAAACTCCAATTAGAGAGGGAGGATCTCATTCCAAGTGAGGAAGATTCCATTCCCGTGGAGATGAGTGGTGTAATAAATGTCCCAGCCAGGGGGACCCTGCGTGCGAGGCATGGGGTCAGATCACAGTTTAACGTCATGTGTAGAGGAAAAGGTGCTTGGCAGTTTAACGTCTTGCAGATCAGACGAGGTGGGTTCACTCCACACACCTAGGTCTGACATTCCCAACACCCTCTACCCATTTTGGGAGGGAAGGCATTGGCAAGACCGTGGCGAAAGGGGGCCGCAGGGAGAACCATCGAGGGGTCCACATTAGCGTGGCTATGCGAAAATCAATAGCCGTTAGCATGCCTATGAGAAGGAGCATAAGGCAATGCAAAGCAACTAGAAACACTGCCCAAGGGACCATGAGTTTACTTCGTATGATCCTGGAAGGCCGTACGGGAAAACAACGCATTTCGTGCATGCCCGGTATGGAGGACATCGGGCGCCTATGCAGGGAGGCACCCGGGGGGTGTAAAGGTGATGGGTCCAGGGGTTTGCACGCAAAGAGGATCTTTTCCTGAAAAACACTAGGATGGCGCGCAATTGGGGCAGAGGGATTGCGCGCGGCTAGGGGGATTGCGCGCAACGGGCTTGGATTGCGTGCGGGGGGCAACGACCGATCCCTAAGGTAGGGAAAAACCTAACGACGGGATTGCACGCAATTGAGTTTTGCGTGAAAAGGAGGGAGTGCACGCAATGGAAGTGATTGCGCGCAAAGGAGGAACCCGGAGGAGTTTGAAATTTTATTTAAGTCGGTGGGATTGTGCACAAAGGAGAACCTTGGGGCAAGGTCGCGTGAAAAGGGTTGATACCTGAAATTCATATTGTGCGCGCGGGAATCCAATAGCGCGCATGGGAGCTGGTCTGAATTCCTCAACCCCGAACCGGAAGGGGTCCCCTTCTATTTATAGGCCACAGGCATTGCGGAATCCGGAAGACATGTGAAATCTTCCATGCCAGGACCTGTCGGCGCGAAAGGCCTCACTGCGAGGAACCGGGCGCAAAAAATTGCGTGCCACACTGGTGGTTTTTCGCGAATCTCGGACATCCTTCACGTGGGAAACATTTTTTCGCGCAATCCCTCCTTAATTTCACGCACCACTTCTGGGCCCTCCGGACCGAGCCTCCAAGTCCGAATATGACTTTTCTTCGTCATTTCGGAATTTCCTTTGGGAGTTATATACTTTTTCGGCATCTACAGATAGAAATGGTGGATGTAAATGATAAATTTGACATGAAAGTGATTCTATTAAATTAATATACTATCCACTTCTTTTCCCATTCAACTATTTGGAAATTATATCATCTCTGGTGTGTACTTATAGCTTACTGTCTCCACGAACTAATGTGATTCATTTTATATAATCAAAATTAAATAAGGGATATAAAAAAATTCAATTTTTAAATATGATATTTATGAAATTAATTTTTTTTGAGATTTTGAATCTATATACTATGAAAGAGAACTAGGACATTCAAAAAAAACAAGATCATGAAAAAACAAGGCAATTAACTCCCAAAATAGTGAAATGAATAATATATTGTTAATAAATAAGTGGTAAAATTTTATTAAGGTATAAAATATGATATAAGAAATATTAATATTATTCTTTTATATGTTAATAATATGTCTAAAACCACTTAATAGAAGTTTTAATGGTTTATGTAGGAAATGAAACCTAAGGTAAGTGTTATTTCACAATATCATTATCATCCAAGATTTTTTAAATTTTTGTCTCCAGAAATGAATATTTCAATCCTTTACAGGTTCTATAGAATTATTCACATAAATATTTTTATTGTTATACTATGAATATTTAAATTTATATTTACTAATGAACTACTTTTTAAAAAATAGTTTGCAAATAATATTTTTTTTTCATTTTACAAACGAGGTGATTGAAAAAATTTGTGAAAATAAAGAATGGTGTTTTTTAACTTGTACAACATGTGATGATTTTCTAACCATCATGACGCCTTAATGATTTAATAATTAATTTACATTTTTTGAAGGATCATTTTAAAGAAAATTTTTTATTTTATAATCCCATATCTTTTTAAATAAATGATTGCAACGTAAAAAAGTGGTATTTATCTCTGTATTTTTTCAATGAAGTTATTAGATTATTTTCATCAATGTGATCACCCTTTTTAGATCTTATTATTAATTGAGGTTGATCTGCTATGATACAATCTAGCATATTTTATTAAATATTTTTTGATCATTTTGACATTGGATGTTCTATTTTGAAATCATTCATCATATTACTCAGGATAGTTTATAATAATTCTTACTCATTGTGAAATTTTTTTAACATGTCATATGATAGTTTCAATATGAATGTATATGTTTATTATGCTTCAACACTATCATATGAGGAAATAATTATACTTAAAAAATGTGATGGAAGGGCCCACTATATACCCTCGATGTATCAGTAGATCTAATGAGACAAAATAGTTTGGGTATTGGCTAATCCCTAACCCATTTATACATAGTGTCTTGGATGATTCCATGATGGTGTATTTATAATGTCCAAAAATAGAAATTACCTCATTATGAGATAATTTATCTATTTACATGTGATTTATTGATTATTTCTAATACCCATGGATAAGTATTAAATCATGTAATTATGAAATTATTTTATTTACATTCTTTCCAATCATATTATACTCTTGTTATTTATTTAATGGAATTTGTTTTAGTTATTTAACCTTTCATAATTTTTTATGATCATTTATGATAACATCTAAAATATGAATACCCTTTCATAGTATAGATGGTCATCCCTCTTAGGTTTAAGTTTTTATCTAGATGTCATGAAGAATGTTATGATTTATATGTAGGGTAAATCCAAGAGAATAATGGTTTTTTTAATGGAGTAACAATGTTTTTTTTCATATTTTCAGCTGTAATGTAAAATAAATGTGGGTATCTGATTTTCCAAAATTAATAAACCATATTGTCCTTTGGGATGTGATTCCTTGATTATCATGCCAATGTAATAAATTAACCACCTACACTCATCTACTTGGGTTGGGGTCTTTAATGTTTGTATCAAAGGATGTTTAGTTGAAAATTTATAGAATATATTTTAAAAAATATAGATTAGGGAAATGTAACCCAATAAAAGATATCGAGAATGTTCCTGAAGTAAACAATCTTATGGTTTTGATATTACTAATACATAATTTTTCAATTTATGTTATGTTTTTACATGTTTGAAATTATTTGTTATAATTCATAACCTAATCTAGTGTTTTCCATTATTTATAAATGTTGTTCATTGGAAGGAATGGAAACCATATTGATGCATGTAATCCCTAAACTTATTTTTATCCTCTTTAAGATAAAAATGTAATATCTAGAGAAAAAAACTTATAAATATACTCAGATAGCTAACATAGGTTATGATAAACAACCTTACTCGCATGGAGAAACCATATCCACAACGTAATGTTGTGATATTAGACCACTTCATGTGATAACAACATCCATAATTCAGTAGAATAAAAATATAATTTTATCTAGAAAATAGAATTGTTCATGGAGATGATATTTCATGATATTGTAAGTAATAAATGGGATAATGCTGACAGTGAAGTTTATTGTATCTTGAGATATTTAGATCAATGGCAGTCATTGAATTAAAACATAAATGTTGAGTAAGAAATATAAAAAATAGAATGGATGTATTTAGAGGAACTTTTCATGAAAAAATATTCCCATTGTGAATAGAAGGAAACCTTGGAGGGAGAGTTATTGAATATGATGGAAAATGATGATGAGAATATTTATAAATATCTGAAAACATTTATAAGGTAATCAAGGAATTTCACATACTAAGTACGTACTCCAAGAATAAATATTGACCATTTCTTTGAAGGGGTTAATCTAAATCTTACAAGGACACTAGTCTCCCAAACATTATCATAAAAGGACGTTATCTTTTATTATGTTATCAATATTGAGAAATAATTCTTCATGTTTCCTGGATTTAAAGTTATGAAATATAAGAAGATGGATATTGTGTACTATGGAAAAGTAAATAAGTAAAATGGGAATAATGGAATAGTGGAATTTTTTTCATGAAATATATTTGTAAAGAAACATCATGGAACATACCTATTGGGTAGTGTATATTGTTAAATGTTTGGAGGGAAAGACTCACTCCAATGGTTTCAAGGGAAATAATGATATTAAAGGTGTGAAATGTTCCATTTTTAAGTTTATGGTACATTTTGAAAATGATTGTTCTAAGCATCAAGGAAAAATTCCATAGGAATGGTCAATGGGACAAGGCCAAGCTTATATGATCACAATAGCTGAGGCTAAAGTTCCTAATGATATAGTGGAAAGTGAAATAATTATCTCATAAAATTTAGATAACGCTTCATTTGATTCTGGATAATATCAATTTTATATATCATCCAAGTTTTCTATAAAAATTATAAATTTCCCATTTAGCATGAGAATGAATTTTTTGGTCAGTACACCTATTAGAAATATCATTGAAGTAAAGATGTATCAAGAATTTATCATTGCAACACAAAACCAGTGTTTAATCACTGATACTATTATGATATATATGGTTGGTTTTGATATAATCCATGGTATGGGAAATCATTCAGATTATAATGAAAAAATTTATTTCAAATATAATGAAATCATGACTCTGGATGAAGATATGGAATATATTATCTTTATAGGGGAGACTTCCTCCCCTGAATTATTTCCAGATCGAAATCCAACAGCTCATCTAAATGATATTTATAGAGAAGAAGATAAAAAAACCCTACTGATGAAAAATGTAATATTTTAAATGAAGATATTCATATTTTACATAAATACATTGATGGATTTTTTAATAATTACAATGATATACACCTAAGAGGGAAGTTGAGTTTTATATTGATTTAATCCATTATGAAAGACCCATATCAATTCCTTTATAAAAAATTTACATTTCAGAGTTAGTAGAGTTATAGAAACAACTAGGGGATTTTCTTGGTAATGGATTAATATGCATATAATGTTTCACCTTGGGGAGACCCAATTATTATACTTAAGAAGAAATATGTATCTATGCAGTTTTTCCTTGATTATAGGGAAATTAATGATATTATAATAAAGAATGTCTATCATCTTCCTCACATTGATGACTTATTTGACCAGCTTCACAATGCTCAAAAAATTTCAAAGATTTATCTTCATTATAGAAAACTATAATTGCATATAGTGATGTAGGATATTATGAAGATAGAATCATGAATAAGGTATCTACATTCTGATTTTATGGTAATTCCCTCTCAATTGAATTATGAAACCTCTTTTTATGGAAATAATGAACATAATATTCAAAAATATCATGATAATTTATTTGTGGTATTAATTGATGATATATTGGTATACTCAAAGAAATATGAAGACCATATGAAACACATAAAATTCTTTCTTGAATCACAAGGATTGAAATAGTTATATGATAAATTTAGCAACTGTGAATTCTTGCTTCAAAATGCTACTTTTCTGGGCCATGATGTTTGCAAGAATTGAATCTCTGTTATTCATGTCAATACCACGGTATTTAAAAAAGGTCAAAAAAACAACAAACCTAAATGAGGTACATATTTTTATGGGTTTGAATGGTTTCTATTAATTATATGTTAATATTTTAACCAATTATATAACCAATTATGCAAGTTTTCATATAAAGGGGCTAAACAAATTTTGCACAACAGAATGTGAATAATGTTTTGAAGGATTGAAAAGTAGATTGGGTGAATTCTCTAATTAAGATTTTATCATTAAGAAATGGTTTATTTTTTATTTATAGTGATGAATCAAGGAATAGACATGGTTGTGTACTAATAATGAGTGATAGAGTTATTTCTTATACTTCAAGGAGGTTAAAAATTGTGAAAAGAACTATCCAACCCATGATCTAGTGTTATCAGA
This sequence comes from Viscum album, assembly GCA_963277665.1. Taxonomy (NCBI): domain Eukaryota; kingdom Viridiplantae; phylum Streptophyta; class Magnoliopsida; order Santalales; family Viscaceae; genus Viscum; species Viscum album. The sequence goes on from OY728152.1 coordinate 2,007,573,615, forward strand.
TATAAAAATTTCTATGATCATATGGAAAAAATATATCTATGATGAAACATGTGAGAGAGAGATATATATCAAAAAAAATTAAATATAATATCTCATATAAATAACTCAACATGTAACACCCTGACCCCAGTTACCCAGAGTCGGTGCATTATTACATAACATTGGCATGCTCAAAAAAGATCAAGTCTTGAAAGAACGATTAGTTTAATATCCTTGGAATAACAAGATACATTAATAAATTTTACATTACATATTAAAGTGAAAACTAAAACAACATCTTGCCTCACCACTCATATCCCCTTATAATATCCCAATAGGTCATTCATAAAATACTTCTTCACATCCTGGGAAAAATAAAGCATAGAAAGGGGTGAGCTCAGATACTCAGTAAGGATAACAATATAGAAGAAACTTTCATAAATAAGCATAAAAATTTAAGGCAATGTATAACTAAAACAAATGCCTTTTAAACATGAAATTGAACATAATATGGAAAAAATAAAATGAAATAATTCCATTTACTTATTCACATAGATATTCTACTAGTCGAATAATCCCATGCAATATCAATAACCACTTTCATAATGATGGAATGCATAATGCCAGACTATCATAACCACATAGTCAAGGCCTTGTGCCAAGACTACAAATAAGATTTCTTCAAGGCCTTGTTCCAAGACACTAGTTTGTCTCATGGTACCTACTGATGCATCGAGGAGTTATAGTGGCCTCCGCCCATCACTTATTATGTCCAATGCATTCCTCATATGAATAGGTTTAAACATAACATAAACATTCGTATTAAAATTATCATATGAAATGTCAATACATTCTCCATAAACCGTGAATGGTATAAAAATAACACATCCAAAGTTAAACATATCAAAAAACCATCAATACAATATGGAATTTTTGAATCATAATAAATCATCTTCAAATAAGATTAAAATCTATCAAAGTATGTTGACATAGATGAAATCAAAACTATTTGAGAGAAATATATCTTCTTTTGAAATCATTTCAAAGTCACATAATTATAAAAGAAAAAAATTTCATTTAAATTATTCTTATAATCTTGTAAGGGAAGCTTCAATGATTTTATAATGGTAGAAAATAGCCACAGCCGCCGTATAAGTTAAAAAGACATTCTTACCTTAATTTTGTTAAAAAGGTTAAAAAAGGACCTTGTTTGGAAAATGACGGAAATATTCCTTTTTAAACTTCTTATAAAAAGTCAAAAAATGGTATAAATGACTTTAGCCCATATTCTATAAAATAGTAAGAATGTTTTGAAATACATTTTTAAGAAACATGGATGTGGATGATAAAGAGGTCCCAGTAGATAATTACCTATAAACAACCTCGAATAATGAAGAGATTGTGAAATAAACCCTTACCTTGTACTTTTCCATGGATGAGGGTTGGGTAAACTCTTGAATAATGGTGAAATAATTGTTATTAAATTATAGAAGAATCATATACATTAATATGATATCATATATGATCTTTTAACATTGATTTGTTAATAATATCTTAGTATTATCATCGTTTCGGTTGTTAACAGATTCATTTTTCATTATATTATTTGTTATGTGATCCATATATGTTATGGATGGGATGTTTATTATTCATCTCTATAATGATATCATGTCTCTAAAAATTATTTTTAATCATCAAATAAAATTTATTCTTGAATGGATACGACGGGGAATGAAACTCATCACGTTCGTGGAGACGGAAATCCGTACGTACGCACGAGCGACAATATCATTATTTTGATATTAAAATAATATATAATTGGATGTTATATCATATATATATAATCATTATCATGTTATATTTACTATTTTCATGAATTACACATCATTATTTTAACAATCCAAATAATAATGTATTGAATAACAATTACACCACGATGTGGAGGCGGTAGGCCGTATGTATGCACGTATGGTGACATGTCATTCAAAGGATGGATAAAATCCTGAATATGGTTGTAACATATTTATAAAAAAATCACTGTATATAGAAGATACTGAAGTTATTATTTTAGAATGGAAATAACAAAGAAAGTAAAAGTTTAAGAAGAAAGGAACCTGAAAGAGGGTGGTGAAAACATTACCTCTTCCTCGAGTTCTTCCTTTTGATTTGATCAAAAGGGATCCTTAGGATGGATTTATGACTAAAGGAAGGCCTCTAGTATTAATTTAGGACAGTAGAGAGGGTATTTTGGCAGATTTTGGCCGAACAAAAAGGCTTTGAAGGTATGAAGAATTTGTTAGAAGTGGTGTCCTTTATTAAGGGGGAGGAGGGGCTCTTTAGAAAACAAATTAAATTATTAATTTATAATAAATTCATATTCGGTTTCTAATGGCACAAAAGTGGAATATTAAAATTATAAGTTGGGTATTGGTAAAAATATTTTCATCTAAAAGATTTTAGATATGTTTGGGTCACTAGATCAATCCTATCATTTATATTTAACTATTAGTTAAATAGTTTGACATTTACCATGTCAATTTGTATTTTAATATTATATGGTTAATAAACATTCTATATACTTATAAGAGACCCCAAAGTGGTCCATTAATGATACAACTATCATTATATAAGTCCTTTGGCCGAAGGTTATATTTTTAGTAATATAATATGAATTAATAATATAACATTGGTTTTAAAAACTCTTTTATGTCAATTTTGACACTATTTAATAATTAATTTTTTTTAAGTCTTAAAAACATTATTAACTCAAACCAAATTCATTTAAGAAATAATAAAATGTAATATTAATCAATAAAATTATTATATGGCATCAAAACCTACAAATTATATTTATTTTAATTTTTAAAATACCAATTATTTGATTATTTCATTAATAAGGAAAATACTGCATCATTATTGTGTCATAAATAAATTTAATTATTAAATGTCTAAAAATTATAAATAAAATACCATTATGTAGGAAATATTTCTATATTTCTAATGAATATTTATAGTCGAAAATATAACATATATAAGCCTATGTAATAATTGTTTTCTAAAAGATATATGCTTATATCATTTTTGTATTTACTTTAACATAATTAATATAAAGTGTCTTTATCACTTACAAGTGGATCCATGGGGTCCCAAAATCTTCCCAATGATTCCCAGGGTCGTAAATGTATCAGCCAATAGGTTTAGGACACGTTTTAGGGTAATTTATTATTATTATTATAATATTATTTTTTACCCTTATTTACCAGATTTACCGTTTAACCACGGTAAATAAAATATTTACCGATGTAATTATTCAGAATGTCTAAAAATAAAAGTTACATATTTAAACAATTTTTACTTACTTATTCTAAATATGGAATAAATTTTTCTAAATTCAAAACATAGAAGTTTCAGTAATTAATTTTAAATTAATTCTCGTTGTTAAAACAAAAAGCGTATTTTTAAGAGATAATAACTATCAAAAGATTGACACTTGCTTATGTTCAGTTTAAATTTGAATTTATATCCAATGACCAAAATTGGAATAAATGGTAAAAATATAATCTAATTATACTCTAAAATAACTCAAATTCCTAATTTATCACTATTAATTATTTCGATTAAAAATTTTGTTTTTAATTAAAATTTAGTAATTTTCACTATTCATCAAAATATGAAAGTTATCAGAAAAGTACCAAAAATTCACCCTATGCTAATTTCAATATACCAAATCCAAAAATGAAGTCCATTTTTAAAGATAAAATGTTTAAAATTTCAAAAAGTGGGTATTACTATTCATAATGGCTAGTTTGATTGGTTGTGGTGTGTGTAAGAACTCGAAGTTGCGTACAACACACGCTACTATATTATTCAAAGAAAAGTGTACCATGGAAGCTTGGGTTGTTACACAAAATGAGAAAAAGGTTATGGATCTAGATACCTACGGATTATGATTTTTTAATACACTACCACCCAGGGAAAGAAAATAAGGTAGAAGATGTATTGGGAAGGAAGGATCATGGAGGTTTGAAGAAAATGAGTAATGATAGGGATTATATAATCGTGGGTCTATTAAATATTTAAATTGGAATTATTATGTAAGTATAAACATCACTCCTATACCAAATTCTTACAAAACAATATTTTTTAGAATTGGTAAAAATTTCTCAGTTTGAAGATGATAATTTTTTGATGAAAATTAATGTTATATATGATGGGAAATAGGAAAATATTATATATGGTTATGAATGTGACATCCCAATTAATAATGAATATCAAATATTCATATTTATTAATATTTCTAAATTATATATTAATTTTACTTTAAAGGGGATGCCATGTTTGATGGAATACTCGATACGCAACAACAGGTTTATTTGAAATCTTTTATTGCACACAACAATGAGTTATATTGAAAAATAATATCATATTATTATTATTTTATATGGTATTTAATTGATAGACATTTTATTGGAGGGATTTAAAATTACTAACTACAATATTGTTATACATGTTTTTTAAATAATTTAATATTTATCTAACAAAATTTATAATCTTAAAATGTGAATGAATCCAATTTTAAGCATAAACACAATAATTTTCATTAAAATGTCGATTTAATGCCTTTTAATGGAGAATCATTTTTAAATATAGTTTTTTCACTTTTATATGTTCTATTTGGAAAAATACAATTCTTCTTTATAATCGGGACGTAAAAATTTACATTGGATGAAATTTTGGTATTTTTTTGATAATGTTCTTTTTTAATGAATGGTGAAAATTACAGCATTTTAATTCAAAACTACCATTTAATCTAAGTTATTTTTCTAGATATATTGTTCTTTTATTTTTTTTTTAAAGTTTAGTTGGATTATATTTTTTCCATTTAATCCAATGATTGTCATTGGATGTAATTTCCCTCTTAAATTTGACATAAACAAAGGTCAATATTTTTATAGTTATTATTTCATAAACACAAACTATTTGTTTAGACAACGAGAATTAATTTTAAATTAATTCATTCCCATTTTATGTTTTGAATTTGGAAAAATGGATTCCATTTTTGGAATCAAGAGGTAAAATTGTTTTAAATAGGTAATTTTTATTTTTAGACATTATGAATATTTACTTCAGTAAATATTTTATTTACCGTGGTTAAGGGTTATATACGGTAAATAAGGGTAACAAATTAATATTATAATAATATTAAGTTACCCTAACATTTGTTATAATTATATTGGATTATACATTTCTAACCAATGGAATCACGGGATTGATTTTGGGAACCCATGGAGAAACTTTTAAGTTGCAATGAAAATTTTTATTAATTAATTTAATGTAACGAAAAAAATAACATAAACATATATCTTTTAGTAAAACTATTTTATATGGGGTTATATAAGTCATATCTTCAACTATAAATATTCATTTGAAATCTAAAAAGATTTCCTACATCATTTTATTTAATTTATAATTTTTAGATATTAAAAAAAATAATTATGAAACAATGGTGATGTAGTAATTGCTTCATTAATAAAGGATTCAAATAAATAATATTATAAATATTAAAAAAAATTATTTTTTATCTTTTATTCCATCTGTGAATTTTATAGATTAGTATGACATGTTATGTTTTAATTAATCAAGGTTTTTATAATGAATCATGCTGGTTTGTATTTTTAAAAAATCCATGATATGAGTAGTATTAAAATTGACATAAAATTTTTTTTAAATAAATCAATATATTATTAATTGATAAAATAGTTTGAAAAATATAATATTTTTCCAAATTACATATATTATGTTAAAAGATTCATTAAAGATTCATTTTGGGTCTCTTGTAATTTTATAGTAAATATATTAACTGTATATTATTAATATATAAGAGGACATGGTAAAGGTTAAATAAGTTAACAAAGAGCTATATAAAATAGATAAGGATTAAAAAATATCCAAACATATCCGATTCTAATAGTATTATCTTATTTAAACTTATATGTTCCTTATCATCGAATTGAATAAGTTTTGGACCCTTTGAAACAGAAAATAATTTTATAAAAATATAATAGTATCAAACATTTCTAAAGATCCCCTCCTCCCACTTATAAAAAGAAACTGCCTCTAACCCATTACTCACACCTCTGAAGACCCATTGAACATCCAAAATCTACACAAATAGAATCCAAAGAACCCTATTTTCCTCCTAGAAGTATTACCTTATCATAAGGCACTTAAAGAAATCCTTTCAGTTAAAACTAAAGGGAGTTAACCAATTTATAGGTAACATCTTCCCTCAAGTCCTCTTCTTTTATTTTACTTCTTCACTCCATATTATCTTCTTATTATTTGTTTATATAACAAAACTAGTGTCCTCAATATAGTAGGTAGTTGTTATGGAAATTATTTTAACTACACTTCTACAGACCTCCATTTAATGTATACAAACATATAGTTTATGTGGATAGTGAGCTACTACCTCACGAAACAATGATTTCTCAATCATCTCCTACCTTCTCTTATAGTTTCCATTATGATGGCACTGTATTTTTATGTGATATATATATATAATTTTTAAATGTAATATATATTATATCTATATTTTCTCCATACTTCTGTATTTTTCTTTTATAACATACCTTTATGGTTTCCATAATGGGTATACATGATGATTGCATTAGAGGAACTGCGACCTACCTCCCCAAAAAAGTGATAAGACTCATTCATTCCATATGTGGAATGTATAAAATATGGAGTTAATTAAATTATATATGATATTATACTATAATTATTATATACCTATGTATCATTATGATTTCATTCTATTAAATATGAAATCTAAATTAAAGTAGCGTTCATGCATATGTACAACTTACCGTCTCCATGAACGGTGCATTTCATTTTTATCACCAAATATTGTCTACTGTAACAAATACATATATATTATTGATATATACTATATATATGATATCTAAATATTGAATATCATTCAGGAGATAATGTACTTTTGACCACATGGACAACATGCAATTATAAGAAGTTCATTATTGACATTAGTACCAAATTTTGACAAAAGGACTGTAATTAACTTAAATGATTATGTAATGTTTATAATATGATAAAAATTAATATAAATGAAATAATAAACACTAAAAAGTGTTTGAAGAAAGTAAAAATTAATTTTATTTTATTTTTCAAGAGATTTAATATTGAACGTGTCATGCTGGATAAAAGGTAAGGGACTTCGTCTCAATATCCTTTCATTGAGGGATATTTTGTTTCCTACATGACTTTAACTTATACGGTGTATAAACCCCTTTGACTATTCCTTTTACTCAAAGGGAATCTTTTTCTATGTAGAGTTTTACTAAACAATAAAGGGAATGTTTCTTTTTAACATACGCGATGACAATGCCCTTTCTGCCACCACAAGCATTATTTGATATTTGGCTTCCTCTACAAGCCGTAGTGTTTTTAATAGAAAAATAAATACCATATACTATTTTTACATATTTTGGTATTGAAAATGATTTTGAGAATGGATTTATTTTTTCAAAAACTTTAATTGATATATTTTTATTGAAATGTGGAAATGTAATCTTTATTTTATGTTTTTTATGTTTTATAATGGTTCTTGGTAATTGATTACTTATATTGGTGGTTATGTTATAAACCTAGGGCAGGTGAGCCCGATATTGATCTCCATTGCATTGGGTAATGTGATAGAGGTAAGCGTTAATTTTTCTCCTAATATTTTTAAGGAATATACTATGATGGGTATTACAAATATAACTCTCTATGTTGTTGTGAAAGCTACAATGTAAGTATGTTATGGATGATAGAAGTTACCTTTATTATTAATGATTTCCATATGTTATTCATAAACATTATGATATTGTGTGGTACTTTTATGATTGAAAATTATGATTTCATTGGCTTGTATGTGTTGGTGGACTAATGTTTTCGTTCCTTGTTTTATAACACTTACTGAGATTTTTATTCACATCCCTAGTTCTTGAATTTTTTTCACCGGATTTAAGGCAAGCCAAGAGAAAGGAAGATTTCAAGAAGACTTATATCAAGAAAAAATTCTTATTTTCTTTTAAGAGTTATTATTTTATAAAAAAATGGATACTAAGTAGAATTGTCTACTTTTTAATATTTGAGATCTAATGTAACAGTTATGGACTAACTCTCTAAAACTCAAATACTAAAAAGATCCTCATTACAAATTAATAACTTATTTCAATATTAATTAATGTTTATGGCTGAGTCCTTATAGTTGGTATCATAGGTCATTTTAGACAACTTTAAGAGTTAGGGTATTGTTAAATTAACATCCATCAATTAATTTATGTCAATATTAAAATTATATATAATTTAAAGATTGGTATGTTGTTTCAGATAAGATATTTAAGTGTTCAAAATGGTTTTCTGTAGAGGAAACATGGAAGCTATGATGGGACAACATGAGGAGGAAAACAAAATTCCAAATCAGCAACCTGATATGGTCAGAATCAAAATTGTATAGTTTGTAGCAGTGATGGAATAGTTGACTTGGGGTATAAACGGTGGTGGTATCCATTAATGAGATCACCACGATCAACCACAAAAGAACATGCTAGTAGTGGATCATTTCATGAGGAAAAACACCCATCATTTAGAGGATCATCTGGCCCTATGCTCACTAACGGGTGGATTAAATCCCCGGAGAAGATCTTTGATTTCATGGGGAGTTTAGAACATCAAACGTTTAGTCTTGTTTTTTACCATTTTGAAGGTGAAGCCGATCAGTGGTGGTCGATGGTGAAAATATCACAGATAATGAGGAGGTTGATGATATTGATTATGATGAATTCAAAAGTGTGATTCTTGAGAAATATTTTCCTAAGGTGGTTCGTCTTAGGATGGAAAAACTATTCCTAGAATTGAGGAGAGAGGATGACTCAGTGGCTGCTTATGAAGAAAAATTCACTCGACTGGAAAGGTATTCTTCAAATTTTATATGAGATATTGATAGTAAAATCAATATTTTTTACCTAAGATTAAAGCCACTGTATCGAAGGTCATTATCTCTTCGTGAGTTCAAAAGTTATGAAAAAATTGTTCAATATGCAGAGAAAGTGGAAATGGAATTTTCTGATTATTGTGTGTTCTTTCATAAAAAACAAAATAAGAGGTCAAGGTAGAAAACGAAAGGGAAGAACTCTTAAAAAAATGTCTGAAGGTAAGAAACATAAGATTATAGTTTATGAAAATTATGATAAAAATAACACTGGGGGGTGTATTTTGAATTATATTAACTACAACAGATTTGGTAAAATGGTGAATAATGCTCCTAATTTCACTGAAAAAGATCAGGGTAATTGTAAGAAAAAATTGTATTTACATTCAGTAAAATATTTTATGTGAAATGAAATTGTTCATTATGAAAATGGGTGTCCAACAAAGAACTCAACTAAAGGAAAGTAGAAGGACTACAAGTATAATGGTGTGGTGAAATCCTTTGAAACAATATCATTAGATGTTGGTCCATCGAATGAAGTCATATTAGGTACACTTTTTGTTTATTCACATTATGCCAATGTGTTTTTTTGATTCAGGTTCTACACATTCTTTCATTTATGATAGGTTTTCTAGTAAATTGGGAATTTCATCTCATAATATGAATCCTGATCATATGGTTAAAAAACTGGGAAGAAATTTTGAAATAAAAAGAAATTATAAGAACCTTCTAGTTCTTATGTGCATAAATAATCTACCTACAAACCTTATTGTTTTTTCTCTAGTAGAGATTAATGTTATTTAGGGTATGGATTGGTTTTTTGTTTATCATGCAAAGATTGACTGTATAGATAAAGTAGTTTCTTATCCAAATGAATTAAATTTTTTTTACAAGAATGATCCCTTACTTTTTATAACATATTAGGATGTTGAGATTCAAGTAAAAGATGGAAATGAATTCTACCCTACACATATTGTTGAAAACAAAGGAACTGTTCAGATTAATGATGTGCTAGTGTTAAATGAATATCTTAATGATTTCTCTGATGAGTTTCATTCTATAATACTTGATCAGAAAATTGAATTTACTATTTACATAGTTCCTCATGATTATCCAATTTCAAAACGCCCTTATTGAGTGGCACAAATTGAAATTTTATAGTTAAAGAAGTAATTGCATGAGTTTTTAGGTAAATGTTTCATTCAACTTAGCACATCACCATGGGGTTCTCCTATCTTGTTCGTTAAATGAAAGATGGTTCAATGAGACATTTCATTGATTATATTGCATTGAATAACATCACTGTTAAGAAAAATTATTGTTTTCCTCATATTGATGATTTTTTTGACCACCTCCCGGGAGCTCAGTATTTTTCAAAGATTGACATGAGTTCAGGGTACCACCAATTGAATGTAATGGAAGGATACATTCCGAAGACCATGGTTCATACTAGATATAGACATTGTCAATTTGTAGTTATGCCTTTTGGATTAACCAATGTGCGTGCTATATTCATTTATACTATGAATAAAATATTCTATGAGTTCTTGGATAAGATTGTTTTTTAATTTATTGATAATATTTTGGTTTAATACAAAATTAACGAGAAACATGAATGTCATTTAAGGGTTGTCTTGAAATCCTTAAATGAAAATAAACTCTATGGGAAATTCATCATGTGTGAGTTTTGGTTACCACAAGTTTCATTCCTTGGTAACATTGTTTCAAAAAATGGAATAACTATTGATCCTTCTAAAACAAAAGTTTTTGACCAATGACCAAGACCCACAAATATAACTATGATCCATAGTTTTCTTGGTTTAGTAGTTTATTACAAGTGGTTTGTTGAAAATTTTTCCTGGTTATCTAGTCTAGTTACTTAGTAAACTTGAAAATGTGTTATGTTCATCTAGAAAGAATAATTTGATGATTGTTTTTATGAATTTTAAAGAAGATTTGTGAATGATACAGTTTTCCACTTCCTTCTAGAGATGGTGAATTTGTTATCTACAGTGATGCTTCGTTGAAATGAATTGGTTGTGTCCTAATGCATAATGATCAGATAATTTCTTATGCTTCACATCATTTTAAACTTCATGGGATAAATTACCCCACACATGATTTGTAATTAACTGCTATTGTTTTTTTAATTTGGAGGCCTCATCTCTATGGTGTAAAATTTGAAATCTATACAGACCACAAAAGTTTGAAGTATATAATTACTCAGAATGAATTGAACCTAAAAGAGATGAGATTGATGGAATTAATCAAGGATTATGATTGCATGATTCATTACCATCTAGGAAACTACAAATAAAGTGGATAATGCTTTGTGTCGAAAGTGTAATGCTACATTAACCATGTTAAATTTGGAATAAGATCCTTTGATTAATGATTTGATTAACTATATCACAGATATTATTGGTGTAGGAAATTCATGTGTTTTGTTTCAAGAGTCAGTGAAATCATCCCCTACAGATAGAAATAATAAAGCTCAGAAAAAAGACAGTGAGTTACAGAAAAAGGTAGAGTTGGTTTAAAAAGGTATGTTTACATATTTTAACATTGATAATGATTGTGTTTGGAGGTCTGTAAAGAGATTATGTGTTCCTTATGATTCACAGTTGATGAAAGTGTAATTATGTGAAGCTTATAGTTCTCCATTTTCAGTTCATCCTGACAGTACTATGATGTACAGAGATCTTCGGTAGTATTACTGGTGGGATGAAATGAAAAGAGGTATTTTCGACTTTACTGTGATGTTTTTGACTTGTCGACTGGTTAAAGTAGAGTGGAAGTTACCGAAAGGGATTCTTCATCCATTATCAGTTCAAGAGTGGAAATGAGAAAATGTGGCTATGGATTTCATCGTTGGATTACCAAAGACTTCTCAAGGTAATAATGCGATCTGGTTTACTATTGAACGATTGACTAAATATGCCCATTTCCTTCCAATATGAGATACATTGTCTCCAGATCATCTTTCCCAGTGGTATGTTAAATAGATAGTTTGGTTTCTAAGATTTCCCCAATCCATTGTATCTGATCGTGATCCCAGGCTTACTTAAAAATTTTGGAAAGGCCTTCAAAAGTCAATGCGTACAGAATTAAATTTTAGTATAACTTTTCATCCTCAATCATAAGGGTGGTCATAATGAACTATTAAAACATTAGAAGATATGCTACGACCTTTCTTAATGAATTACCAGGTTCATTGGGACAAACATCATTCATTGGTTAAATTTTATGATAAAAAAAGTTTTCATTCCAGTATACAGATGGCACCATTTGAGGCATTATATAGAAAGTGGTGTCGAAATCTATATTTTTAGGATGAACTAGGTGAAAGGGAACTGATGGGATCCAGATTGGTACAAGATATGGAAGAAAAAGTTCAATTTATTCAGATGCACATGAGAACATCTTAGACCAGGAAGAAACATAATGTAGATAACCGAAGGAAGGATCTTTAATTTGAGGTATGTGGTCATGTATTTCTCAAAGTCTCTCCAAGGATAAGCTTGATGCATTATGGTAAGAAGGTAAAGATGAGTCTGAGGTTCATTGGACCCTATGAAATCCTGGAGAAAGTTGGATCTGCTGCGTACATAGTGGCATTAACTCCATGTTTATCTGAGGTACATAATGTTTTCCATGTTTCAATGTTGAGAAAGTATATTCCAGATCCATCTCATGTTTTGAGTCCAGAGGTAGTACTAATGGGAAATAATCATTCATGGGAGGAACAACATGTCCAAAATCTTGAACGAAGAGAGAAAGAGTTGAGGAATAAAGTAATTCATCATGTAATGGTTTAGTCAGAAATGCGTATGGTTGAATGGGAAACATGGGAATCTAAAAATTCCATGAGGGGTAAATACCATCCTTTATTTGATAAGTGAATAAAATTGTTAGGACGTAATTTCCAAATGTGGGGAAGGATGTAACACCCCAGGAAAATAAGGAATATGAAATTTCTATATTTTTTAATATTTTTTTAATTAAATATTAATTTTAATTTAAAGGGGATGTTATGTTCGATGGCATACACGATACACAACAATGGGATTCTTTGAAATCTTACGTTGCACACAATGTTGAGCTATACCAAAAAATAATATAATATTATTATTATTTTAAATGGTAGTTAACGCATATCCGTTGTATTGGTGAGAATGAAAATAACTAACTCGGTATTATTATACATTTTTGTTAAATGATTTTACATTTATCCAATAAAAGTTAGATGTTTTAAATGTGATAGAATCCAATTTTAAGCATAAACACTCTAATATTCTTTAAAAGGTTGATTTACAACCTTTTAAGGGTGAACAATTTTTGAATCAAGTTTCTGTCACATTTATATATTCTATTTGACAAAATAATAATTTTTCATTAGAATAGGAATATCCAAATTTACTTTGGATATAATTTTGGTATTTTTCTAATAATATTTATTTTTAATGAATAGAGAAAAATACTACATTTTAATTGAAAAATGTCTTTTAATCTAATTTATTTACATAGATAGATTATTATTTTAATTGGTTTTAAAGTGTAATTGAATTATATTTTTACCATTTAATCCAATTTTGGTCATTGGAAGTAATTCCACTCTTAAATTGGACCAAAACAAAGGTAAATATTTTGATAGGTATTATTTCATAAAAAAATGTTTTTCTATTTTGACAATGGAAATTAATATTAAATTAATTTCTTCCACTTATATGTTTTGAATTTAAAAAAATGGACTCCATATTTGAAATCATGATGTCCAAATTGTATAAATACGTATATTTTATTTTTATACATTATGAATATTTACTTCAGTAAATAATTTATTTACCATGGTTGAAGGGTAAATATAGTAAATAAGGGTAAACAAATAACATTATAATAAAATTAAATTATCCTAACATGTGTCCAAATCCTATTTTTTTATAAATTTATGACCATCGACATTCATGGGCATGTTTTGGGTCCCAATGGAGCCACTTGTAAGTGAAAATGATACATTATATTAATTAATTAAACGTATGGACAAAAATAACCTAAACATATATCTTTTAGTAAACCAATTTTACATGGGGTCCTATAAGTGATCTCTTAAAATATTTATATTATGTTCAAATATAAAATTATTTCCTATATTATTATATTTTATTTATAATTTTTAGAAATTAAATCAACAAATTTAATTATGACATAATGGTGATGGTGTAATTTCTTCATTAATAAAGGATTCTAATAAATTATAATATAAATAAAAAAATAAATTTATTTTGAGCCTTTTTATGCCATCCACTAATTTTATAGTTTAGGATGACTTATTTTATTTTATTTAAGTAAGTTTTTCAATAGAATCATGTAGGTTTGGATTTTTTAAAATGTCATGTTATGAATTGTATAAAAATTGACATAAAAGAGTTTTTAAATAAATCAATATTTAATTAAATGATAAAATAGTCCTAAAAATATATGACTCATAAAAATGAAATATATGATGTAAAATATCATTAATGTTCTATTTTGGGTCGCTTTACATTTTATATTAAATATATTAACCATATAGTATGAATATATAAGAGGACATGGTAAAAGATAAATAAGTTAAGAAAGGGTTAAATAATAAAGATAAGGACTAAAAAATATCCAAAACCAATCAAATTATTATTAGATGATTTTATTTAGACTTATATGTACTTTATCATCAAACTAAATAAGTTTTGGCACCTTCAAATCCGAAAATCATTTTATAATAAAATAATAAATTCAAACTTTCCTAAAGAGCCTCTCCTCCATCTTATAAAAGGACACCACATCTAACCCATTACTCACACCTCTCAAGCCTCTTAAATCATCCAAACTCCACCCAAATAATCTCCAAAAATCCATCTCTCCCTCTTAGAAGCCTTATATTAGGCATAAGGAAAATCAAGAAATCCTTTTGGTTCAAACCAAAGAGAGTTACCCGGTTTAAAGGTAACATCTTCCCGCAAGTTCTCTTTTTTTTATTTTACCTATTCAATCCTTATGAACTTATTATTCATTGTGTACATAACAAAACCAGTATACTCAATATACTAGGTCGTTTTTCTAAGAAGTACTCAAACTACACTTCCACAAACCTCTATTTAATGGATAGAAACATATTGTTTCTATGGATGACGGACAACTAACTCACGAAATGATGATTATTCAATATTCTCCTACAACCTCTTATGGCGGCCGTTTTGATGGAACTGTATTTATATGTGATATATATTATAGTTATATGTGATATATATTATATTTATATTGTCTCTATACATATGTATTTTTCATTTATAGCATAACTTTATGATTTCCATAATGGGTAAACGCGATAATTTCATTTGAGGAACTACGAACTACCACCCACTCAAAGTGATATGACTTGTTCAAGAAATGTGTGAAATGTATAAAGGATGGTTTAAATTAAATTATATATGATATTATACTAGAATTTTAATATACCTATGTATCATTATGTTTTCATTCCATTAAATATGAAATATAAATGAAAGTAGTGTTCATGCGTACATACAGCTTACCGTCTCTATGAATGGTTCAGTTCATTTCTTATCTCAAAATTTTAGGCACTATTATAATGAAATATATATATACTTTATATATATGATATCTAAATAATTAATACCATTATGGATATTATTTACTTTTGACCACATGGACAACATGTAATTATAGGAAGTTCATTTTTAAATAAAGTACCAAATATCGACAAAACGACCGTTAATAACTTGAATGATTATGTAATGTTTATAAGGTGGTAATAAGTAATATAACAGTAATAATAAACTTTTAAAAGTTTATTAAGCAAGTATAAATTATCTTTGTTTTATTATTCCAGATACTGAAGAACGAACAAGTCAAGTTGGACACGAGAAAAGGGACATCGTCTCAATCTCCTTTCATTAAGGCATATTTTTTCCTACAGGACTTTCTTTTATATGTTGTATAAACCCCTTTTATTTTTCATTACATTAAATGGTAATATTTTTCTATATTTTATTTTACAAAATGACAATGTGAATTTTTATTTTTAACATATGTGGTGACAATGACCTTTCAGCAGTCGTGAGCATTATTTGATATTTGGCTTCCACTATAAGCCGTGGTGTTTTTAAAAGGAAAATAAATACTATATACTCTCTTTATGCATTATGTTATTGAAAATTGTTTTTATAATGGTTTGAATATATAAATATCATGAAATGATTTATTGTGATTGAAATGTGGAAATCTTATCTTTCCTTTATATTTGTTTTATGTTTTATGAATCTATTATGGTTCTTGGGAATTTTTACATATATGGATGAGTGCAAGATAAACCTAGGGTGGGAGAGCCTGAGATAGCTCTTCAATGCATTGGGTAACATGATGGAGGTAAATGTTAATGTTTCTCCTAATAGATTTATGTAATATACTGTGATGGGTATTCCAAATGTAACTACCAATGTAGTGGTGAAAGCTAAAACAGAAGTATGTTATTTATGACAAAATTTACCTTTATGATTTATGATTTCCATGTGTTATTAATAAATCTTATGATCTTGTGTGGTGTGTTTGAGATTGAAAACTATGTTTTACTTGACATGTATGTTTTCTTGGACTAATTTTTTCATTAATTTTTTTATAACCCTTACTATGATTTTTATGCTCATCCCGAGTGTTTAAAATGATTTTCAAAGGATTTAAGGTAGGGTAAAAGAATGGAATAATTGAAGAAGATTTAAATGATGAAAAGAATTCTTATTTTCTTTTAAGAGTTTTTATATTATGAAAAAAATTAATGCTGGGTAGAATTGTCTACTTTCTAATATTTGAGATGTAATGTAATAGTTATGGCCTAATTCCTTAAAACACTAATTTTAAAAATATCCTCAATGTGACCAATTAACATAATTCAAGATTATGTAATGTTTAAGGTTGGGTCCTTATAATAGTATTCTAAAATTTGGAAAGAGTATTTATGTCCCCTATATAGTTGAGCCAAAAAAATAATTTTTATATTTTGATCATAGATCAAGTTTCTCTATACACTATCGGAGCATCAATATATATAGGTATCTGAAGGAACACTTCTTGTGGGACAACATGAAGTGTGAAATTTTTATTTATATATTAAGATGTTTTGTTTATTAGCAGGTAAAGGCTGAATGATGCCTTCCTAGAGGAGTCAGGAAACCTATACCTATTCGTAAATAGAAATGAGATGAAATTGAAATTGGATTTTTCATTAGATTGTAGAAGACTTAAAAAAAGAATGATGCAATATGGGTAATTATGGATACTCTAACCTTGTATTATGATTTTCCCTCTATAAGAGAGAATTTTATAGTTGATCTACTTCCCTTGATATATATTAATGATTTTTTATGACTTCCTGGTGTACCTATTTCAATTCATATTGATCTTGATCCATGATTTACATCTCAATTATGGATTATTATTCAGAAGGACCCTAAAAGTGAACATTATTTGATCACCACATATCTCCCTCAAAATGATGGTATGTCAGAAAAGAATATATATACTCTATAAGACATTTTGAGGTCCTAATCATTTGACATTAATGGTATGTGGGATCTATATTTTCTTTTAGTAAAACTAGACTATAACAATAGCTTCCATTCTAGTATTCAAATGGATATTTATGAAGCATTAATAGAAAGAGATGTTGTACCCCCACTTGTCAGGATGAATATGGTGAAAAGAATCTTTTAGGTTAAGAACATGGGGTGGAAAAATTAAATAAGTAAAGACTTTTCAAACCCATATCAATTAATCTTAAAAGAGGAAAAATAGGTATGCTGAAAAATGAAGGAATGATTTGGGATTTATTGTGAGAGATTGTATTTTCATTAAGGTATCTCCATGTAATTGAACTATAAGACATATAAAGAAATTGAAAATGATCCCTATGTACATTAGACCTTTTCAAATTCTAGAAATAATGGGAGTTGTGCCTTATCATTTGGAAAATACACCTAGCCATTACAAAGTACTTGATGCCTTGCAATTCAATTTTTTAAGGAAGTACATGCCTGACCCAACATAGTTTCTCACTTATAAAGAAATATAATTGGATCTAGATTAATATTAATGTGAAGAGACGACGAGGATTATGGATTATAAGGAAAAACTGTGGAGAAATCATATGACTCAACTCTTGATTATATATTTGAAAAATCATAATATAGAATATGGGACATGGGGACCTGATGAAATTATGATAATGAACTTCCCAAATCTATATATGCGGTAACATTTAGGAAATTTTGATGGAAAAATTTTTAGATGGAAGAATGTAACACCCCATGATATTATGGTATGTATTTTTTTAAATAAATTTAATCTCTTTCATAGCTTTTGTTGCATTCAACATTGAGTTCAAATAGACCATTATCTAGTATCATGTGATTTTTATAACCTAGAATTTAATTTCGCAGAAAAAAATATATCTTACTAGTTTTTAAAATATATACTGGTGGATTATAGATTTATAGAAAAAAATTCATTGGTCATCAATTGATTAATAAATAAAAAAATGATGATTTTAAAATAAGTGTTTTTAGAAAAAAGAATAGTTATTTATGTTCGTGCAATGTAGTTATATCAAAATAAATTGAATTAAATACTATATATGAATAGTTTTAATGTATATTTTATATATTCAATAAAATGTTTTAACATTCAAGTAACATTTTTACAATGCATAGGATATGAATATATTGAGCTTTATTCTTAAAATCATCATTTTTGAAAATGAGATTTTTATTGACTTTTCTAAAATTATATTTAAATTAATTTATGCCACTAATAAGAATTTTATTTTTTAAAATTATATAAAAATTTTGAATTTGGAGGTTCAAATTTTGTAATTGGATTCCTTTTATTTTTTGTCAAATTGAATAGTATCTATGGTAAAATTTATCAACTCGGTAAAAGGTAAATCAGAAAAATTTAGGTAAAATATACATGACAAGGTCATAATTATTAATTCATATTCTTATTGGATGAATATCTTTCGGCCCTTATCACCTAAGGATTTAATTTTTGTTATTTATTGGACTTTATTGCATGAAAATGAGTTATATTTTTTTTAAATCAAAGACTCTTACAAAATGTCACCCTTCTAGTCTTTAATGTATTTTATGCGTCAACATGGGGACAAAATAAATATATGAATGAAACTAAATTTTATTTTTGATAATGGTAAAAAAATAATTATAGAAAATTATTTTTATTATTTATAAATTATATAATTATTTTATATGCTTCAGAAATGCTGAAACAGTATTTAATTAATTAAAATAATTATAAAATAATCAATTCTAAAAATATTAATTTTGTTATTATTTGGATTTATTAATATTTATAATGAATATTCTAGATCTATATAATTTATTATAAAGGTTTTCAATCATTATATTGTAATTCACCTGTTGTATTGATGTATTAGAGGTCAAATTAACAGAATAGTCCCAAAGTATCCATTAATAATAATTTATTGAAAGAATATTTTTTATGTTATTTAAAATTCATAAAAATATTATCATCAGTAATGGTAATGCAATATATTTTAAAACTCCTTAAATTTTTCATTTATGAGTTATTTTTCAATTTATATTCTCGTTTTCAATCATTTATAATTAAAACAATGGTTACCCTGGTTATGGTCAGAAATATTTATCTAATGAGTTAATAAAAACAATACCATTTAAAATGACACATTAACAATCTAAATTCTATTGGTTTATTAGATTAAAACCCTATATTGTCTTATATTTTAATTATGTTCCATTTTGAGTCATTTGGTATGCTAAATTACTTTATATTAATATAATATTTTTGTGAGTTTCCAAAAATTCTCCTAACCTCAATTATAAAAGGGTACCTCCTCTTTCATTTATAAAAACTATATTGAGATATATTACATGACCAAAATCTTATCATTTATGATCCAAAAATCCATATACATGTTTTGTGACTTTTGGTCTACCAAAAATAACAATGATAGATCGCTTAGGAAGATATCTGATGGACGTCCTTTAAAGAAGAGGTAATGTTTTTTACAAAATCATTGAACTTCATATATTCTTCTACATTCTATTCATATGTTGTTTCAGTAATAAAATAATAAATATCAGGTCACATATATACAAATATATCAATTTCATTATGAAACAAACATATTCTACCATTTATCAATCATTTAAAAAATGAATGCACCACACATGCATAAGTATGGCATACCGTCTTGTATTTAATAACCTATTACATGGAAGGTTATAACGATGAAAATAATGGATATATATGTTAATTATAAAATATTATTTATTCTGATAAATTAATACACTATACACTTTCTTACCCATTAAAAAATTTTGAAATTATATCATCGCTCGTGCGTACGTACAATTTACCATCTCTACGAATGATAAGATTTATTTTCTATTATAAACATTCCAGAATTGTTATAAAATTATATTTAATGACTTAATAAGATATATATGAAATTAATGACATTCAGAATACGATATATCTATTTCCTATATAAGAGAACCTGAAAATTCATTAAAAATTAAGCATGAAAAAATGAGGCAATTATCAGATTGAATAGTGAAATAAATAAAATATTATTAATAAATGAGGGGTAAAAACATATAAGGTGATCATATATGATTCCATGATTTTTAATAAGATTCTGGTAGAAGTTAATAATTTATTTAAAATATCTATACACATGGTTTTGATAGCTACGGATTAAATCATACCTAATATTGGACCCTCTATGAGATAGTTGTCTTAATAATTATAAATCATGCCACTTTACAAATTATGATACTTCACATATTATGTAACGATAATCAGGACAATGAAAATTTATAAATGAATAAACGATGTCACACTGTTCAATACATTTCAATAAATCAATAAATTATGGATATGAAAGTTTTAATATTTCTACTAGTGTATATTTACATTCCATTATAAATTTAACTTAATCTGGTAATGTTCTATATGAGACATACACATTGTAAGATTTTCAAAGTCCATGAAACTGATTGGTTTATGTAGTCACTAATGGATGACTCACTGATGGATAACTCACAGATCGAAAAAGACACCAATGATGGAATCACCAATTGAACAAACGACACACCAATGGACAAGTCACCAATTATCAGTCACACCGATAGTTTAAGTGACTCACTGTTGGATGACTCACAGATGGGCAATGCATCATTTTTAAAAAGTACATACTGATGGTTGACTAACTTATGCATGAAACACCAATATTTCAAAATGATTCACCGATCTTGATAGAATAATGATTTTATACTGATTATACTGACTCACCAATTCATATGACACACCGTTAGTCTTAAAAACTATTATTAATTTATTAATTCAAATTTCAAAAAAACGTTCATATTTCAAAAAATTATTATTTCAGACATTATTTAATGTTGTCTGTAGTATATTCCAAGGATAGTATGTGGTACATGTAGATGGTAAGATCATTGTGTCTGCTGGACCTCAATGTATAAAATAATTACTAGCTAGATAATTCTATATAATGAGAAAAGGCACCATAGTGGACAGAAAGTGAAAAAGAGATGAAGAACACCTTAAATTCTCATGAATACTTCCAAAATCCCAAGAACTAAAAAGGGAAAACATACGAGGAGATCAAGAAGTAATGAAAAACCTACTGAGGTACCCTAAACATCCTTTGAAGAAGAAGCTAAACATTTCACAATCCTGGAAACCTGAAAACAGTGATGTCAACACACTTTTTTGGAGTCATATTTCATAAGAGGACTTGAACATCATATACAGTACATAAAATGATTTTAGATTTGCACTGCATAACACACATAGCCTTTTAAACCAAACTCTACATATTTAGCTCTGTTGTGTTATTTTATTTACATTTCTGAGAAGTGTGTGTATCTTTCTATTACACACACACACTGACTCCTATGCATAACTAGAGGATACATGATATCTTCAATCTCACACTCTATTTATCTTTTATATCCCATGTAAAACTATAGAACTGGTCTTTTTTGGCCATTTTGTTGTTTCCCCATGAATAATTGTGTAAGATGTTAAGTGTTACCAAGACAACCTTGTGTACTGTTGTGAACCCTGATCCAGTTTGTGGATAAAACTTGTTTAATAATATAAACTGTTTGGTGACATGTGATCACAAAGTGGAGAGGAATAAGTCTCAGCATGAGATTGAACCTCTTTCTTCCATTTCTGTCATGTCTATTGTTATTTTCCTTTACTATTTTATAACATTATTGGTTGAAATAAAGTAAAACTCTGATAGTTATTTTAGCATGTTTTTATAACAGTTTTTAACCAATAGGTTGGTTTAAAAAGTTATATTAATCATTATATTAGTATAAATTTAAACTAATCAATCATTTGAGAAATTAATTCAGCATTCAAGACAGATATAACATTACTTCAAACTGACTTAGTTTTTTTTTAATTGGGGGAATTTTTCAAAGAACTGTCATTAAATAGGGGAAAAATAGAAATTATTATATATACTCAATTCACCCCCTCTTGACTATTCTACTTCATCCAACATTTCTTATTAGGGGTCATTGGAATTTTCAGTTTTCAAAACCTTTTCAAACATGCTTCAACTGGGATTTTAGTTTTATTTCAAAGACCATAAAATTTATGTTATTTATAAATATTTATCCTAGTGAAAAAATTTCCAAAATTATATTATGGAAAATATATTAGAAGTAGATGCTATAAATAAACAACATTTTTTAATGGAAAAAATTATGCTCAGTGGAAGCTTAAAATAAAAATACATTTAGAAAGCATGGGATTTGAAATCTGGACTGATATTGAATGTAAATATGAAATCCATGAAACTTTTAGAGACACATGGGATGAAGCTACCATGATTTACTATAACAATCACTATAAATATATGAATGATTTATACAATTCACTATGAGATGAAGAATTTAAAAACATTTCTTCTTGTAAAACTACTCATGAGATTTTTGAAACTTTTTCCATTTTCTATGAGGGAAGATATAATGTGAAATAGATGAGATTAAATACTTATACTATTAAATATGTAAATTTTAGAATGAATTCTGATGAATGTTTTTTTGATATGTATCTCAGGTTCAATGAAATTGTGAATAACATGATTTTTTTAGGAATATTTGTCACAAAAAAGGAGCAAATCATGAGGATTCTTAGATTCATACCGGAGAGATGGCGAGGGACATCCCTATCCATAAGAGAATCATGTATCAATGATAAAATTATTATGAAGAAACTAACTAAAAAATTAATGATGTATGAAGATGAAATAAAGGAAAATCAAGATAAGGAAGAAACAAATAGAAAATTTATATCCTTCTAGACTACCACTTCTAAAATCGAAGACTAAGATAAAGTTCAAACTGCTTTTGAGAACACATGTAGTGAAGAATCATCTTCAGATAGTGATGAAGAGATGGATCAGTTGGGAAGAAAATTTATGAAATTTTATAGGAAGAAGAAGTTATTTAGGAAACCCAATTATATTGGAAGATATGATAATACAGGAAACATGAAAAAGGAATGGAAAATAAATGAAAAATCGGAGAATATAGGCTGCTATGAATTCAAGAGGAGATGACATGTCAAAGTTGAATGTCGAAAGTTAAAATACAAAAATAACTATAAAAACAAAGGAAAAAGTATAAGATAGATATGAAGGCTACCTGGAGTGTGTTTAAGGATTGATCAAGTGAAACATAATCATCTCTTGGTGAGAAATATGACATGAAAAATATGTGCTTTGTGAAAAACACATCTGAGTTAACCTTAGACTCTCTTACACACAATACCTATTATTCTAAAAATGAAAGTGAGTCTAAGAATATAATAAGTGATGAACTATTTGAATATTATAAAATACTAGAAGTTAATTGTAATGAAATAAATGATTACTATAAATAATTAAAACAACAACATGATCTTACAATAACTATTATCTCTAAACATACTACTAAAAATGCAAATAATGCTCAACTTCTCCTGGAACAATTGGTGAAGTATTTTGAAAATTTTGAAATGGAAAAGATAATATTACTCAAATTCATGGTAAACAAATAGCTCTTAAGTACCCAAATTGAATATAATATCATCCCAATCAAAGAAATTTATCAAAAACAAATGTATAACTATTTTTAGTAAACCTTATTTTCCAAAAAATTAGAATTTCAGTGCACATTGTAGTTTTAGAAAATATTTTACAGCATCAGTTTTTTCTGAACTTATTAAAGTCTATTTTTCAAATACATTATATTATACATATATTAAGACCATAAAAAAATTTTGGTTCCAAAATCCTTTAATAATAATGTTTCTAAAACCAGAAAAATATGGGTAACAAAATTATTTATTGGATGAATTTTTTTATAAGTAAACTAACTAAAGAGTTCCTGTAAAAATATTTTGTACTTGGATAGTGGCTATTTAAGAAAAATTATAGGATACTACTCAGTCGTCAAGAATATAATCATGATTTCATGGATGACATGTCACATAGGGTGATAATGGTAAAGGAAAAATCAATGTCCTAAGCCAAATTTGTAATCATACCTCTATTTAAATTTCTAAAATACTTTATATTGATGGGTTAAAGTATAACATGATTAGCATATCTCAAATCTATGACAATGAATTTAATATTAAATTTTAAAATGATTCATTCCATGTTTTTTAATACATAAAATAGTTAGTATTTACTTTTCTTAAAAATGATAATGTTTGTTCTATACATTTAGACACACTAGCATCACAAAATGATCCCTACCTAATTACCTTTCAGAATGAGTCTTGGCTCTGTCTTACAAGACTAGTACACTGTAATGTACACACCCTTAAGAAAAGAACTAGAAAATGTTTTGTTATGGACCTTCCCATACTAGAGTTTCCAGACAATAGAGTGTGTAATACTTATTAAAAATGAAAGCAACATAAAATATATTTCAATCCAAAGAAATAAGTTACAACTTCTCAACCACTCGATTTGGTTCACATTGATTTGTTTGGACCATCTAGAGTTTAAAAACTCAATGGGAAGAAAAATGTTTATGTTCCTATAAATTACTTCTCTTGGTATACTTGGACCTTTTTCTTAGCTTATAAAAATGAATCTTTCTCTCATTTTACCAATTATACTAGGACTGTAGAAAATCATAGTAGACGTAAAATTAAATGCATACGAAGTGACCATGGACGTTAGTTTGAAAATCAAGACTTTGAATATTGTTTCTCACAAAATGGCTACAGGCATAACTTCTCTTCCCCTAGGACACCTCAATAGTATGGTGTATTAGATAGAATAAATATAACCCTGTAGGAAATTTTACAAAATATTCTCAATTAATATGACTTACAGATTTATTTTTTCATTGAACCTGTTAGTACAACTTGTTACTTAAAAAATAGAGTCTTAATGAGACCTATCCTTAAAAAATTGTTATGAGATGTGGAATAATAGCAAACCCAAGGTATATTATTTTAATGTGTTTGGATGTATATTTTATATTCTAATCAAAAAATATAATATAGATAAATTTGACATGAAGAGTGATTAAGGAATATTCAATGGATATTCAACATCAAGAAATCCTTATAGAGTCTTTAATAAGAGAACCAAAAGTGTGGAAGAATCTATATATATCATGTTTGTTGAAACAGATCCACATGAACCTAGGACCTCACTAGGGAATCTTGAAGAGGATATGCTTAATTTGGACATTAATTCTAATCCTTCTAGTCATCCTATTATGGAATCTGTTAAAACTTCCAGTTTTGGAAATTCTATAGAATCTAGACCTAATGAACATGAACTGAGAGATAAACATGGAATAAATAGTCCTACATCTTGTAGACCAACTAGAAACCACAAAAACCATCCCTTAGATGTTTTAGTTGGAGATTTAGACAGAGGGATACAAACTACAGCTTCTTTAATAAATCAGGTTGAACATAAAGCATTATTTCAATAAGTTTAACCAAAAAATATCAATGATACAATCATTGAAGAATTTTGGGTGATGAATATGCAAGAAAAGGTTCATTAGTTTGAGATCAATAAAGTCTGGAATCTTATTGATAGACTGAAAGATACATTGACCAGATGAACTAAATGGGTGTTTAGGAATAAATTAGATAAAGCTATAAATATAGTTAAAAAAATACTATATTGTTTTCACAAGCCTATAATCGAGAATAGGGAATTGATTATGAAGAATCCTTTGCACTAGTATCTAGGATTGAAGCCATTAGAATCTTACATTCTTACACAGAACACTTGGATTTCAATATTTATCAAATGGATGTCAAAAGTGAATTACTATATGGTTATATAATTGAAGATGTTTTTGTTCAATAACCCCAAGGTTTAACAAATCCACATTTTCAAAAACATGTTTTCAAATTAACTAAATCATTATATGGTTTTAAACAAGCTCCAAGAGAATTGTATGATAGGATATGTAACGTTATTATTTCTAGAGGTTTTAAAAGAGTTTAAGATCCAACTTTATTTATAAAAAAATTCTAAAGATGTTTTAATAGCTCAAATATATGTAGATGATATTATTTTTTGTTCTTATAAAGATTATTTATTAAATGATTTTTAAAAAATGATGCAATGTGAATTTGAAATGAGTTTGAGGGGTGAACTTAAAAATTTTCTTGGATTTATAATATTTCAAACCAAAGAAGATATTATTATAAATCTTTGTAAATATAAGAAAGATATTTTTTAAAAGATATGGATTTTATTGCATTAAAAGTAGTGAAACACCTATGAGTTCTACTTGTTAGTTATATCTTGATGAAAATAGGAAATCTGTTGATCAAACTTCTTATAGAGTAATGATTGGGATTTTGATTTACCTAACTGCTAGTAGGTTGGAGATCATGTTTAGTGTGTGTATATGTGAAAGATTTCAAGAAAAC
Source organism: Viscum album (assembly GCA_963277665.1). Lineage (NCBI taxonomy): Eukaryota > Viridiplantae > Streptophyta > Magnoliopsida > Santalales > Viscaceae > Viscum > Viscum album. The sequence continues at coordinate 2,007,600,649 of OY728152.1, forward strand.
CCTAATGTATCACATTTAAATGATGATAAAATTGTTTTCTAATACCTCAAATATACAAATAATTTAGGATTGTTCTACCCTTGAGAACAACCTTTTGATGTGATTAGTTATTATCATGATGAATTTTGTGGGTGTGAATTAGATATAAATAGAACCTTTAGAACATTTCACTTTTTTTGGGAATGAATCTAATTTCATAGTGTAGTTAAAAATAAAAATTCAACAGAATTATCTACTGCTAAAGAAGAGTTCATTGTGGATGGTAGTTTCTATGCACAAATTTTGTAGGGAAAACACAATTTATTATACTCTAGATTTCAGTTCATACATACCCACCTAAATTGTGACACTAAATGTTCTATTAACATTTCTAAGAATGAAATTTCGCATTCTAGAACAGAACATATTGATGTAATACATCACTTTTTGAGAGACTATTATCAAAGAGGTGATATAACTCATTAGTTTATTGGGACTAAGCATCAATTTTGTGAAATATTCTCCAAACCCTCATATACTGACATAAAGAGTTTTATTAGACCTAAACTAGGAATGATAAATCTATAAATATAATCTGAACTTATCCCCTTAAAAAAATATGATTTTCTGTGACACTGATCACAATGAAACCGATCATTGAAACCGATTAGTGAAACCAATAAGTGAAATCGATCAGTGAAACCAATCAGTGAAACCAATCAGAGAAACCAATTAGTGAAACCGATCAGTGAAACCAATCGGTGAAACCCATCAGGTTAAAATGATCCGTGAAATTGATTAGTGAAATCGGTTAGTGAAACTGATCAATTAAATCGTTCTTGTGAAACCGATTATATGATTTTGATCACATGAAGTAGATCATGTATTACCTATTAGATGAGATAGATATAGTTAGAGTGAAACTAACACAGATATAGACTTTTTAGTAAATCAGTTTGTCTATACATTTTAAGTAAAATGACGTAGTTTATTATTTTTCATTTTATTTTTATTATATTTTATATTTTAATGAAGTACAATCCCATAATGATAAAGTTAATTTGATCCATACTACCTTTTTACCATTCACTACCCACTCTACTTTTGAGCCTTTGGCCTTTCGACTTCCTTCCAACATGAACCATTGGAATGGAATGTACGAAGCATGTGATAGAAGGACCAAGTGAATCATCTTCATCCAAGCATCAGAAATAAGAATCTAGTTGTGTCACAGGTAATGTGAATTTGGGTTTGGGAAGCCTCATTTTGACTCCAGTGAAAGAATTGTTTGCTGATTGGTTGTTGTCGGGAATGTCTCTCTTACTGATAGCTTTGGAAACACAAGTGTGGATCAGTGGGATGGAAAAAATGAGAGACTTTTCTATCCAAACCTTGTAAACCAAATTTATTTCAATATAAAAGTTTCTTTGGAAGTAGATAAGGAGGCTCAGATGAAGTTAGGGGTAAATGGAAAGGAGATATGTTTTTCATTAAAAGAGTTGGTTGAATGTAAAGAGATTCCTCATGAGGGTATATATGCTGACCATATGGGTAATATTAAATAGACCTCAAATTTTTTTTCTTATGAAAACTATTTAATGTAATTTATAGGAAATGAGGAGTCATGTAGGTTGATAGATTCAGAGTTAGATGGAGAGGACAAAAAGCTCTTCAAATCCATTCAACACCAAATCTGCCCAAGGAAGAGAGATTTTACTGCATTGAAATTTTAGGATGGTTTACTGATTTATTTGTTGCATATTACAGTGAATTTGAATTTATTTAGGTATATTATGGTACATATTTGTGATATGATCAAACCGTACAAGAAAGAATCCTATTTATATTATCTGAGAATGATTTTTGTAATGTTGAAGAATCTACAATGTGTGGATTATGAAGATGAGGGGATCACTTCTTGTAGTGGTTTCTGTCTACACAAAAATATCTGCACGAGAATGAATATCTTTTAGAACCCATAGAAGAGAACATGGGTAGAATATAAGGAGAAATATTTTGAGTATTATAATCGGATAGATCATCCAACTAGACCAAGGGATCAAGATGATTTGGGTCTTAAACCTGGTGAGTAGGTGGCTTTTTCAGATGAAGAGGAAGCTGAGCCTGAGCTTCCATGATAATAGGTGTATCCTATTAATTATTGAAGTGTCTTAGATATGGTTTAAAGTCTTAAAGACATTTCATATTGACCTGCCATTCCACCAATTGAATTACCATCTTGAGTACCTTTGTTGGTTGAGGAAGATGAGGAAGAGACTAAAGTCTATGGAGTTAGAGGATATGTGAAAAAGACTGATGGTGATGATGATGAGGATGATGATGGGGATGATGATGAGGACGACGATAATAATGGTGATCATGTTAGTGAATCAGTAAAAGATAGACATGTTATAGATAGTTATGGTGAGGATTCAATGCATAAAAATGATGATGAGGCTGGTATATAAGATGATTTTGATCCTATTAGAATGGATCCAGCTGATCATGATGTTGTTCATGCGGATGGAGATGCCATAAATGAGGTCATACATGACCACCCTGATGATTATAAAGGCATCATTCATGAAAATAATGAAATTATGGCTAGAGGTACATATGAAGATGTTAAAGATCATATTTCACATATTACTAAGAATGAATAAGAGCCACAAGTGGCTAGAGTAGCTGGTGTGCCTTGGGTAGCTAGAGTGGCTGGAGTTCAAGATGAAGAGGAATTTTAGATAGTACTAGTGCCTCCGAAGGTTATTTTGGATGATGGTTGGGAATAAAAATAATACAAATCTCCAAATGAGGATGAGACTCAAGGAATAAGATTTATAATTGATAATTTGGTTCCTAGAGACTAGACCTGTTTTGGTGAGTGGAATAGAAATCTAGGATATATTCACTTTTGGATACATTATGATTTAGATGAGGAGATGGTGGCTCCTCCTATTGCACAAGCTAATGTGGAACTTCAGGCACATGCTTCCCTTGTTTTTCCTACCATTGACGAGCCTATTGTACCTTCTATTCTAAGTAACTATGTCACTAAGGATGATCTTGAGAAAATAAAAGCTATTATTTGTGAATCTAAGAGATCCTCTATTGGTTTCTGAAATGAAACTTCCACTTTTATGGTTATTTCATAGGTAGATGCTAAAAATATTTCTAGAATGGTGATTCAAGAGATATAGCCCAACATAATCACTACAGCCGAGACCATAAATAGAAATAATATAGGGATGAGAGATGAAGTAAAGAAAGTGGTTCAGGATTTAGTATCCCTATATAGTGATTGCAGAACCACACTTGGGGGTGTTATGGAGGTTTTTAGGAACCTTGTTACATATTTTTCAAGTGCATATTTGAATTAGTTGATGGAGGATCATGGAAATATGATTTCTAAAGAATCTAGTTTTAGAGTTACTAGGCATGTTACTAATATGGGGTACTTTAGAAATGTGATGAGAGAAGATTTGAGGTCAATTTAGAATGACTCAGAGACACTTTCAATGGTGTACATGAATAATGACCTTGTTTTTAACATGGTGTGACAGTGTACAAATGAACCATCTAATACCCAAAATGAGATAAAAAAAAGTGGACAAGTATTTTTCTAAAATATTCACCAAGCATGGTCTTATTAACAACTTTAAGTACTTGGATGAGAACCTTAAGATACCTCAAGTGACTGAGGCCTTCAAGATGACTGAAAATCCAATTTTTTTTATTTTTGAAACACTTTTTGGTTAAGTGAGAACCCAGCATACAAATCCATTTCAGGCTAAGTGAGAACCATCATATCATCACAACAAAACATTAACCGGATAGGCAAAGAACCATGTCTAGGACCAAACCCGTCCCAAAAAACACCACAAAAGACCATCACTTTGTAGCAATGTGAGAACCAAATAAAATCCAAAGCCAAAAGCATCACTATTACTCGACATTGACGTTGATGTCTTGATTCAAAACACCCGACCTCCATCACCACTGTCACTGTAACCCATCATGACCTTAAAACAGATTCTTCACCTAAACAACCCGAACAGTGGGGACACAAAATCCCATAATCGACACAAAATCATCGATAAGAAATATCAACTGAAATTCATCATCGACATTGAAGAAACACCAAAGCTCACCTTTGCCACCAGAAATAGAATGCGGGATGGAAACTGCCGCACCAATCCAACCACCAAAAGATCACCCAATTGCGCCTCCATAATAGAAGAGACCATCACCACCCAAATCATCAAGGAAGCCATCAAACCAGACCAAAATGTAGTCTCTCATGATGGATCTAGGAAAAATGGTAGAGATGGCTAGAGAATGGAAGACCCTCACTAAAGGAATAAACTAAGACCTTCAATATGAAAGTTATCCAGTAGGAATATTTTACAACCACTTTGGAAAAGATCATGGAGAACAAGGATGATTTTGAAAAGGCTATGCAGAATGGGAGTAAAATCATCAATGATTTTATAAAACTTTTGATGCCCTACCTGCAAGTGCAAGCTGAATCTATAGTCATCCTTTCCACTGCTTAAATCAGCACACATTCTCTGGCCCCAACTCAGATGATAGTATCTCAATCCATATCTTAGTACAGGATTGTGATCCAGGAGCAACATGAATGTTAGGTTCTGTCAAAGATGATACCAATCGTTACATCTAATATTCTTATAGGCATTTACTTACCCGGTGTTTCCATTCAAGAAGCCCTTCCTACATCTGAAAAAATAATTTCTAAAACTTATATTGACCCTTCATACAAAGTAAAGGCTCTTAAAAAAATCCCAAGCCTTAGTAGTGGATAATTTTTTGATCGTTATTTGTACTTTTCTTAGGATTTTTGTACTCTTTGTACATTAATGAATCTCAATTTAACTCCAATATATTTTAAGTTTATTTGTGTTCTTATTATTTTTCCTTTATGATTCATTTCACCTTTTTGATAATCCCAAAGGGGGGGACTCTACTAGATTTTAGGGCTTTAGAAAACGCTAAAATCCGTCACTAAAGCCCTTTTGCGGCCGCTTAGTGTCTGCCAAACGATGGAAGTTTTTGGCCGATCACTAAAACCTTTAGCATCTTCTATTTGTAGGATGCTAATGATCATCTCCTAAAAGGAATTTTTCGATCTAGGATGCATCAGGAAATGCAGGTGTGGTTGGAGGGTTTCCACCAGCTTGCTTCACTGGCCATGGTGGATGCACGACGGTCGGGGAGGGTCGAGGTCTGTTAGGGGTGGTCGTTGTGTGGTGGGGTGATGTCGGGGGGGGGGGGACCAAAAAGTTGTTTAAGGTGAATTGGTGGGCCCATGATGACTACTAGTGACAAGGGCGGGGTTGGGGTAGCAGGGGGCTATGGAGGTGGGCGGCGAAGTGGCGGCATGGGTGTTGTAGGGCGTGTCGAAGAAGACAACCAAAAGGTTGGAAAAATTCAGTGTATTTTTAGTTCAATACTAGTGTCCTCCATTTGGTGGTTGCCAAAAAACGACAACCAAAAGGTAGAAAAAAATCCTGACAATTTTTATTTCAATATTAGCATACACCATTTGGAAGATGCTAATACTCCTTTTAGCGACCGCCAAATGGGGGGTCGCTAATACTCTCATGCTGCCACACACGCACTGGTCCAGAATTCTAGTAGTGGAAATTTTTATAACCTTTTAAACTAAGAGGGAATGTAACTCTAGTATAGAGAAAATGGAATATAATCAATATAATATATATAAATTAATCTTTATAAGGGGGAGAATTTACTAAGTGGTTCATGATATTGAACTGATATAACTATCCTAAAAACATCCTTATGTATATTCTCTGATACAATTATTGAGGGGGGATTAAAAGTAAAGGCCCTGTAGATATATACAGAATCCAGATTCACTATTGGTATGATAAATCAAGTAATTATTATTCCTTAACATCATATATAACTCATTAATGCCAATATTTTTTATTATAAAAAAGGTGGAGATTGTTGGACCCTCTGTGAGTTAGTTTTTTTTATAATCACAAACCATTACACTTTACAAATTATGATACATTATATATTACAGTATGATAATCTTGTCAATGAATATTTATAAATGAATAAATTATGTTAGATGGTATAATACATTTCAATAATTCATTAAATTATGGATATGTATGTTTCAATATTTTTAAAAGTGTATATTTACATGCCATTAGAAATTTCACTTAATCTGGTACTATTTTGTATAAGACAGATACTTTGTATGTTTTTCAATATACCTAACACTGATTGGTTTAAGGAGTCATCGATGGATGACTCATCGATGGATGACTCATCGATTGAAGAAGACACTGATTCTGGACTAACTGATAGAACAAATGACATACTCATGGACATGTCACCGATGATCGGTCACACCGATAGTTCATGTGACTCACTGTTTGATGACTCGCTGATGGAAGACACACCGTTAGTTCAAATCACTTACTTATGGACGACTCATTGATGGGTGACACACCAATTGTTCAAAATGGTTCAATAATGATGACTGATCGATGCTAACATACTGATGCTGACCGACCAATGCTATTTACTCACCATAACATATGACTCACCGATAGTCAGAAGAACTGTTTTTAATTTATTAATTCAAATTTATATTAAATTACCATATTTAGGAAAATTAATGTTTCTATAATTATTTAATGTTTTCTGTAGTATATTCATAGGATGTTAAAAGGTACTTGAATGTGGGAAGATAACTATGTCTGCTAGACCTCGATGTATAAAAGAATTACAAGCCAGATCATTCAATAATATGAGAAAAGGTGTATTAGTGGAAAACAAGAAAAAAATTGCAGAAGAAGACCTTTAATTCTCAAGCATACTTATAAAATCCAAAGAACTCAAATTAAAGAACATACAGGTTGATCATAATGTAAATAAAAACCAACTGAGTTTCCCTAAACATCCTTCGTACAAGAAGCTAAACATTTCACACTCCTGAAAGACTGAACATAGAGACTTTAACACTCAGTTTTAGAGTAAACATCTAGAAGAGGACTCAAACTTCAATTCCTCTACATCAAATGAGACCAGATCTACAAAAAATAACACACAAATACTTCTAAACATAACTCTACATCTTTATCTCTATTGTTTACTTTTATTTACATTTCTAATCGTAGTGTGTATCTATTTGTTACACACACTTAATCATGTGCATAACCGGAGGATGAATGAAATCCTCAATCTCACACTCAATTTATCATTTATATCCCACATACAACTTTGGAAGAGGTCTTCTCTGACATGTTTGTTGTATTTTCCAAGAAGAATTGTGGTAGAGGTTAAGTGTGACCTGGACAGCATTGTGTAGTATTGTGAACCCCGATCCAGGGTGTGGATAAAACATGTTTAATAATTTGAACTTTTTAGTTATAAGTGACCACCAAGAGAAAAAGACTAAACCTCATCTTGAAACTGAACCTCTTATTTTAATTTATGTTGTGTTCTTTTCTGTTTTATAGCATATTTCATTCAAACAAATTCAAACCAAGATAGTTAATTTAGCATGTGTTTATAAAAATTTTAAACAATTAGGTTAGTTTCAAAAGTTATATTAATCTATATATTAGTATAACTAAGAACTAATCAATCTTTTGAGAAATTAATTGAACATTTTGGACTCTAATAAATTCACTAAAAACTGACTTAGTTAATGTTTTAATTAGGTGAATTTTTCAATGAACCATATTTAAATAGGGTTTAAATAGAAATTTTTATAGATACTTAGTTCTCCCCCCTCTTGAGTATTCAACTCCGACCAACACCTAATAATAGGATTATTTTACAATTTCATTATTATCTAGGATTGTTTAAATTTATTTCTCCACAAATGAATATTTATCTTCAATGTCTATGTTCTCTATGAATAATTTAAGAAATGATATTTAACATTATCCAATAAATATCTAAATCCATTTTTACCCATGTTTTACATTTTGGAAAAAAGTTTTAAATTTATATTTTTTTCATTTTTCTAACATTGTTCGTTATAAATATTTTAAAAAATATAGAATGAATGTTATTATAAAATATATAGCTTGAGATAATTTTCCTACCATCATGAATCCTTAATTATTTGAAGTATCATTTTCAATTTTTCAAAGTTCTTTTCCAATAAACTGTTTTATTTTATTATTGTGCATATTTTTAAATAAATTTGTAAAAAAAGGTGTTTATCTTAAGAATTATTAAATGATTTTATTAGAGTATATTCATCTATGTTAACACCATGTGTTTGATGTTTATGGTCAATTTAGTTTTATCTATTATGATACCATTTATCATATTTTATTGAGAGGTTTATGATCAATTTTATTATGGATTTTATATATTAATATTATTCACCATATTAACCTTGATAGTTTATGAATATGTTTATTGATTGGGGAAAGTTATTAATATTTCATGTGCTAGTTTCAATATAAATTTTTAATATGAATATGTCTAAAACATTTCATTTGAGTGTGCATTAGACTTAGTTAGTGATGGGTGGGACCTTCTATTGCCCCTTTATGAATTGGTAGTTCTCATGAGACAAACTAGTTTGGGTATTGGTTGAGGCCATACCCGTTAATGTATGGTTCACTATCTAAAGAATTAATTGTATTATTAGGATATATTGAAGTATGAATTCCCTCAATATAAGATTTATTATGGGCCTCCATGTGACTATCTAATTAATTTTTTATATCCAAGTATAATGTTTATGTTGTGTTAAAATTTAATTATTTGATATACATTAAATCCTACCATATTATTCTCATGTTATTATTTCTAATGAAAAGTGTTTCATTTATTTACCTTTTCATAATTTATATTATATTATTTTTGATAGATTCGTCAATATAAATATCTTGGATAAGAATTTGATCTCATCACTTTTCTTAGGCTTTATTTTTCCTCAAATGTTGAGAAGTATATTAAAAATATTATGTAGGGAATATGTATGATACTAATTGTGTTTTAAATGGTGTCACTATATTGTTTTTTATATATTTAGTTTTAATATAAGATTCATGTATGTCTTTATTTTTCATAAACTATTAAACTATTTTGTATTTTGGGATGTTATTCCATTATTAATACACCACTGTAATAAATTAACCACTAAATATAGGATACTGGGGATGGGTTCTTTACAAGTAACCATAACATGTTGAGTAATCTAGTCAAAATATTTTTGTAATATGGAAATTTTATCTTTTAATTTTTGAGGTATTTTTTTTATTTTAATCCCTTTTAAAATACACTATTTCATTCCATTATATACATTAATACTTATTTCACATATTAACCAGGAATTACATTCTTAATAATACACATTATAAGAAAAACAACCCTATGTTCATTACTGTAGAATCTTTTTCATGATATATAATAAAACAATGTGTGTAGGGGGGAAATGGTTCTAATAAATTTTCCTGGTATAATTTTTTGGAACATAAATAAAAAAATTTATAACTTTTATATTGTTTATTTGGATATAAAATCATGACTAGGTAAATGGAAAAATGTTAATGGTGTTATCCAACACTAGAAATGAATCTCCCCTTCCATTTTGAAGTGAAAAGTCCATTTTTCCTTCAAAATAATGATTTTGAAGAGAAATTACAAGTCTAAAATATACGAAACAATGATACTATAAAATTGGAGAGGAGGGTTTATATTGATGATGTTTGTGATATTTTAAAGGGGATATACTATCTGTGGGCATATGTAAAGTTTTGAATGTCAAAGAGAGTTAAAATATTTCACATAATAATCTTTGGAGGAGATTATGGAGATTTTGTTTGGTAAAATTGGAAGAGAGTTCTTAGAACAAATCATATTGAAGGACGAGTAATTCAAAATCAATAGGAATGATAGATCCCACAGAAACCATAATAATCATGATGTCCCTCTATATCTCCAAGATTATATAAAATGAAATCAAAAAATGAATCTAAGGATTACTAAAAGTAATAGGGAGTGCAATGTTTTCAATATATAATTTTATAAAAGTTTTGGGTTTACCATAGATAATTTTAATAAGAAAAAATCAATTACTAGAATAGGAATAATAGCGGAAATCCATTCTTGTAGGAATCTGAATATATTATTTTGTGTTTGAATATAGTGAAAAGACACATCATTATACCTCAAAAGTTTAAACATTCAAATTCAAAAAACCTTAATCCATTAAAAACCCTTAATTAGTTTATCACGATTTTAAAAAATACATGATTAATTTTGTGGATATAAAAAAAATTCATCATGAATATGTTAAATTTTTTTAACATTGAATTAGAATACCCTTACTCAAAAATCATACATTAGTGTTGAGATGAATATTCTAGGAATATATATATATGTGAGGATATGTGAATAAAAAAATGATGTATAATTATAAAATTATGGATATTGTTTTAAAGGATTGATGTCATAATGGATAGGTAATTGAATTTTTCTTTAATAATATTTTCTTAATTAACTTATCTATATTCAATGGATTATGTGTGGGGGAGTTGATAAGGCCAATATCTTACATATTTCATTCAGTATTTATGTGGGTTAAATCAAATTATTTTACTATTTATTAGGTATTTGTACCATGTTTGGATTATATAAATATTTTGGTACTAGGTGAGATAGTAAAATAAAACATGGGTTTCAATTATTTTTATGATTTTGGGAGAATATTAGAATAAATCCTATAGTTAATCAATAGTCTTCAAGGGAATATCATAGGTCACTATAGTTTTTTCTATGGAAATATTTATAATTATATGTTTTTTATGATTTCATAGTCATTTCAAAAAACCGACCATGGGGTATCCATGAATTCGGCCAATCAACCGCAAGAAGGAAATTAATTTACTATCCTATTCAAAATTAACTATGGATTAAATTTTTCAAATTCTTTAAACAACCATATGAATAAACAGAAAATAAACCACATCTCTTAACCTATTATATGTTCATAATGATCAACCATGTGATAAAACCTACAATGTGCTTGATATAAAACCCATAATAAGTAATCTTCTCAAACATGTGACACATAATAATAGAAAATTATAAAAAAAATCCTGAAGATGGAACACATTGAAGAAATAAGAAAACACAAGTTCATCTCAACTAAAAATTAATTTTTTTTACCATGCATATTTTTATGAAACCATATGACCATCCAGGATTTCACACATTCACTTGTCTACAATATAGTCATGCCATGCCATTACACTAACGATTGTTATATGACTAGATGAATTTTTAGGAAACTGACTAGATGATAAATTATAGGTTATGGGTAGACATTCGGGGATTCATCCAAACATAAATAAACAATATTTGGTCTTCAATTTATGTATTCATACATCCAAATGTAAGATATGATATAGATCCTAACAAGAAAAATATTTCATAAATTACACATTAATAAAGGATGTGAACTTTTTGTATTGAACAATTTTAATCAAGGATTAAGTGGGGAAAATAGGAAAGAATTTAAAATTCCATAGAGGTAAATATCTAACAGGTTTAAATAGACAAAAATTATATAATATAAAACTCTATAATAGGATATGGAAGGATGAAGAAACATAAATTTTGGGGAGATCATCTTGGACATGCTCACATGGTATACTCGAAAATATATGCTATATTCATTTTTCACTTTTTAAATTACCTTTAGTGTAAATTTCTTCCCTTTTAAATTATACTTCCTCTTTAATGGATGGTAAAATTATAATAGATTAGTTAATTGGTTGATACATATTTTGTAACAATTTAGATCTTATTCAATATGTATTTAAAATGTCCCTCTCTTACATTAATCTAATTTCAATATTCCTCTAGAAGTATTTATTATCAAATGTGATCATATTTGGTTTTAATTAAATTACCCCTTATTTCATTTTATGATGATAATTATATTCCTCCTTATATTTTTGGTAGGCTTATAATTCAACAAGAGTGAGCTGGGTGGTGAAGTTCTTGGTGATTTCTAACATGTGAGGATGTGGTAATGTGAGCACATTTTTATTTAGGAATAACAAGATAAAATTAAGAATTTCAACTATCAACATAGGGGGTACAATACTACACATACACATATATTAAAGAGGGTAAATCATTATGAGATCTCATTTGTGGTTATTCTTCTTATCCCTATTTGATCAAGAGAGTGAGAATAAGTGATCATTGATTCTCTCTATTACCATCTTAGCAGAAGATATGTTGATTGTCTTAGGGTGTATGATAAAACTGAAATAAGATAAGACATCATGGAAATAGTAACCATTTTATTAATTTATTTTCTAATCAATGTTCCATTACATTGTTTATGTTTTAGAATAATAATAATCTCTTTTAAAATAATTTTCATTTTTAACCAACCAAGTGAAAAAGGATATTTTGCATTACTCTCCAGAAGAAAGTGGTGGTTACCAAACAATATCTGGATTATACTCTTAAAATTAAAATATTTTTTAACATTTTTTGATGTAGACCTAATTTGGGGAGTATAAAAAAATTATTTATTCTCCAAGTCCACCATTGTAAATGACTAGGGTAGTCAAACTGGAGGAGCCTTCCCAATCCAAGAACTCACTTTTCCTAATTCTATTATTATAATTTATTAAACATTTATACATTTAATAAAGGATAATAAATATGAGGGATTTTTTTGGAATAAATACTAAATAAAATCATCTAGATATAGTTCCAACTAAATAACGATAGCGTGAAAGAATATTCTTCTAGAAAATTCATGCAAAGTAAATTTTCATTGCCTAAAAATCAGTTTCTTTTTTACTTAATAAACACACATTGTCATATGTGGGAATATAATCTTCTTCTTATGTTGTAGATATGTGATAAAATCAACATCTCTAAGTAAAACTCAAATTCAACACATCAATTGTTAGAATATAATGAAGAATAAGAAGTTATACCTTGAGTGGAAATTGGAGAATGAATGTAAGATTCATACTAAGATCCCCCTAAACCATGATTAATTAAAATGTTAATCATTGAATTTCAATGTGAAATGCTTATGTATTGAACTATATTACACCCTGGATAGATTCATTTGGTTAGATACTCATTATGCAGAGTATAATATCTAATAGATATAAGAAGGTTGGAATAAATGAAGAAAATAAATTATCATTTTATGGTGAGAATATAGAATAAAAGACAAAAAAATATATAATTATACTAAAATAAAATTTTAGTAAGAAGATGGTTGATCCCCTAAGGAAATACCCAAACTTCATACTTCTCTCCCATATTTATAAATTGAATGGGAGACTCTGGTAAAAAGTTAATACTTGTAACATTTTAAAATTGAGTCAAATGTAATATATTTTTTTTGTTTTATGTATGGAAATTAAAAAAACTAAATAAATATTTATTCAATTGAAAAAGAAATAATCTTTCAATTTTTTTTATCATCTGTCATAATTTCATCCTAATCCGAGGAAGGATGTAAATGTTATTGATTGAACATTGATGTATGGTCCAAATTCATGAATCTAATCCAATATTGACAAGTTTCTGGTCATCAACATGATAAATTATGACCCAGTTCAAAATCATCAAATTAAATATTTATCCCCATATGTTTTCATTAATTTAAAATAAAATCAAAACATATAAAATTTCACAATAAAAATACTTACGTGTTGTTCAAATTGAAAAATATTAATTTTAATGCAATTTATAATTTCACGCACTAATATTAAATTAACATTAAATCATAAATTAAAAAATATGGATTAAAAATGACTATAAACAATGAATAAATCACATGAAAATCATTAATTATTACAATTATTAAATTCAATCCAAACTATTTATTTATTTCAAAAAATTAACAATCAACAATGAATCAATAAATTGATGGGATTTTAAACACTAAAATTCATTGTATATTTATTTTAAATATTGGATCTGTCACATATATAGTGTTATATCCTAAAAAAAGTAAATATGAAATTTCTATAATAATAAATTCTTTTTAATAGTGGGTGTAATATAGACACCATAGGAGGCTGCCTACTCCATCAAGTGTCCAGTGTCTGTAAACACACCACATAGTAATGATGGCCCATATATTTATAAATTGAAATAAAAGCCAACAATACATTATTAACCAGTATATGGGTGATTCAACCTAATCACTAAACCATAACTATGAGAATAATGTTCCAAAAAAACCATAATCATCAATATAGGGGAAATATATCATGATTACCCACTCAAAAAATGGGCAGAAAATCCTTGAAATATTACATTCAAGAGGGAATCATATCCCAACTATTATACCAGTATAGAGAATAGAATCCCCACTAAAGGAAATTAAATTTAGTATCACATATGAAAAAAATACTTAATTAGATAGCATAACATCCATTATCGAAGGCATAACAATGAGTGAGGGAAACGAATCCCTAGTCTCCAAAAACATTCCATTGGAGGGAAATGTGACCCAAAATAACCAATCATGCTTCGTAATATCATCCCCTTCCATGTAAACCTCACATTATGGGAGGTACATACTATAAAAAAGGTATAACAAATAAATAGGCATTCCATTTTAGCCATATCATCCCCTTCCTTTGAAGTGTAACACCTTGGAAATTACATTCCACTCCCAAGGCCTGAAATCCATTTTTAAATTTCAAGAAACCTGCTTTATTATTTGATAGGTAACCATTGGGAATAAAATAGAACTAGGAATTTAATTATAGGAATCGTCCCCCTTCTTCATAAGTATCACATCATTATAAGTTCAACCCAGAATTAATGTGAATAAATATTTTAATGGAAAAAGGATTTCATGACATCGAAATCATAAGGTTAATTTATAATTCCATCACATTACCGTGATCATCAAGGTTGTGTGATTATTATGTTCCAAACCATGGAGGGTATCACATTCCATTATATTTGTTATAATACACTAAATAATGATCCCAAAACATAATAGACATAGAATCTATAGACAAATTATCAAATAGTTAGAGGATAATGAATCCAATATCACCCCAAAAATTATCACATTTTTCATGATGTCCAATTCATTAGGATTAATCAAAATAGAAGGAAATGTTTTCCCTATCCATAATCCATGTCAAGGTGAAATGGTATGCCATATCACACATAATTTAACATATTAAACAAGGGTAATTGGGTAAACCTAATAGAAATAAAAATTATAGCTAGGTAAAATGACACATGAAAAATTCATAGCTACATAATTTCATATTTCATATATTGTGAAATGTTCTATAGGTTATGTATAAATTAGTTATAATGAAATACAAATTATATTAATTTTTAGTGTGGTTTTTTCACTAATCCTAAAATGAGATCCATATCAGAGTCCAGGTTATAACCAACTCAGATTCTATAATCCAAAAAAAGGATGGACAATTACCCCAAAAATCAATCATATAATCCAAAAATTTATTTCATGTATACACTATTCTTTTATTCAGTCCAATAAGTAGCTGACCTCACATAATTCATATAATTTCTAATGAAGTTAGGGTAAGGTATACTATTCTATGTCCTTTATATTATAATCTACCATGATTACATTCTTTTTGTTGTGAAGGCCACAAAAATAATCCTTCAATTTTTTACAATGTTATTTAGTTTCCATTTCATCGGGAAATTTAATAAATTTAATGGAATACATAGAACATAATGTACATAATCTTTTTCAAGTATTGAAGGAACAACCTATGTAATGGGAAAAGTGGGCTATCACATTAATACACCCCCACATGACCATGGGTTTTAAAGGCTCTAAAATAAGGACATAAACCAAATATAATAAATTAAGGGAATCCAACAATGGGTAGTAAGTATATAGTTCAATGCACATTAATTTAGGCCTATAATAATTAGAGAAGAATGAATTAAGGCATAGAAATGTGAGGGTACATTATGACCATGGAAGACCATACCTAACACTTTCTAGTCAATGTAAGATAATTTAAATTAATTTAATCAAATAGTATGTGAGTGGTGATTTGAGTATCATATATTTCATGAAATAATCTATGAAATATTGTAAATGGTTAGTGAAAAAGAAGCCCCAAGGGAATTCATCTCATTATGAAAATCTTGGACACCGGCACTTAATCTTGTCCAGTCACAATCAGTCCTGACCTTCCATCATCTATCAACATGCTCCCCAAAATCCAATAAAAATTAATTTAATTAACTTATAAATAAAAATAAATAATTAATAAAATTAACTTCCAAAACTCATTTAATTAGTTACAAATAAGGGATAAATCACCAAACAATGAAGTAATGCTAAAACCTCAAGAAATGGGATATATATCACCACTAAAACACCCATGATTCCACTACCCTTTGAATCCCTAATATATAATATTGACTTGTAAATATATTAAATTATTATTTAACATAAAAAATAAATTTAAATAGTGAAACTACATACCTTAATTAAAATTTCATGAAACTGTGTTTGATTACCTCACTAATTCCTCATCTATCAATTCCATATGAAATCCTCATTAGAACAACTTCACTCCACCATAATCTAGTTTAATAATCACATTAAACATTAAAATAGTTCACAGAAATTATACGATAGGTTGATAAAAGGATAGAAGATACAGTGGGGGGGATACAACATAATATCCAATGAAGAACCTCTAAATCAACCACATATTAATTGATAGAAGGTGGAAGAAAATAGAAAAGTGGAGTTACAAGCTCCCATTGTCAGTTTGATGAAGCATAAAACCCCTTTAAGGGGGGGGGACTAAAAAACCACAAGAAAACCATTTATTGGTTTTAAAGAAACTTCTAAAAAAATTCAATATGGTGTTTCCATAATGTTCATTACATAATTCAATTAAATGGTTTTCCCTCAATTGGGAGACCTTCAAGTCCAAGAAATTTTTCATGATATATGGAAGAACATATAAATCCCAATATTTCTAACTTGGGTAAAGCTGCAATGTGATCCTTTCAATGTTGTATAGTTTCCAACCATCAACTACTGCTTCATGTGGACCCTTCCTCTATTACGTCGATATAAATACTCCCTAATTAGTCCTTAATGATACAATACATAGGTTTTGTCATATCCAGAAGCATGTAGATAATTTTAATTTTCTTGTTCAACATTTAAACCTTTCTAGGAAATATGGTTACTAATACATGGACTTCATCATATTTTAATCCATTACATAGTGGCATGGGTTCAACGAACTCTAGATAACAGATTATATAAAGGCTAAAACAATGCACAGTGATATGTTTCCACGGTAAAACTAAGAATCAATAATATATATCAATATTATAAAGGCTACTCTTCATAGATTAGTTAATTATGTTGTGTAATGGTCCTTGACATAGAGATTATTTCAAATTTTTACCTGATGCGAACACTCTCAAATTCCTGTAGGCTACTCCATTGAAGATACAACCTTATAAATACACTCATTGAAATTTCAAATGAATCAAGATGTCATAGTTATGAATACTAATCAAAAATTCAAATCATCCCATATTTCATCCTAATTAGAACTCAACCATTTTGAAACTCCACTGATACCCACTGATGAAAGGAATTATAACATCCCCCATTATAACACATTGCATTCTCAATATGTCTTAACAAGTATATCTCTTTAGAATAATCAATAATTGTAACTAAATAAAGTGTTTGAATCAATATATCATAATTAATATGATTATTCCAACACCACTCCCATACAAAGATAACATTCCATAAAATTATACAGATCAGGCTCTGGACCATCATAAACATTGTTCATCCCAAAAATGATGCAAATATATCTTTATCAATTCTATAACTCTCAGTCATATATAAAATTTCTTACTTGATACATATCTGTCCAAAAACCCCATTAAATCCTAATAACCTAATCATTATGGAATCATCTTATCCACTTACTCCACAAAAATGAACACACGCCAATGGAAGTCATGGATTCTCAAAAAAATAATGTCGTAAAGCCCTGATCAATGTTTTTGGTCTATAGAATACTAATATACACCTTGAGTTACATTGGGGAACCTATAGAAAATTTACAAAATATTAAAAACCAATCACTCTTGTTACTAAATCAAAAAAAAATTACGTTCTTCATTTCACTTGTCATCACACTTTTTATATGTAATGACACCCACATATATATTCAACTAATAGATAGAGTTTTTGAATTCTATTTCATTAGTCATTGATTTCATTGACCGAATCAAATATTCTAATTCAACACCCTAAACTAGTTCACTCCCAATGACCGAACACACACACATGCTTTATATATCTATGTTCCTATACAGAACATCTAAAACTACCGACCATGTTTATCCATATGAATCAATTAAAAACCTCACTATATTACACCCTTAAAATGTAAAAACACTATCAATGTTTTATCCCCACTGTGTAATTTAACATATCATTAGTCTTATATAATATTATTCTCATAACATATAACTATATAAAAAATTTTATAAAAAATTAACATGCACTCCATGACCTGGAAAAACTATCCAAATCCTCAATCACATGACTTTGAAAAGGTGGTTCTATAGGTAGACTCTATCCAAAGTCATTAACTATCCACTACTACATACTCATTATGAAAGAATAGTACACCAAATTCAATGATATCATTCACTGAAATGTGACTCCCATATTGCAAACCATTTTTGGATCTATCTTGCCTTGATAAATTTCTCACAAATTCATGAGGGCACTACGTCCATAGATAGTGGATGCACCACTCAAATAATCATAATCATTTTGGGTCATATAAAACATTACTGAAATTAAAAATAGATTAGTTACCCTACTGGATTCTACATCGCAAAATATGACACATCTAACACCCTTATATTGGTCAAAGAAAAATATAACATGAAAGATCAATTAAAGTAGTGAAGAAAACGTTTCATATACAGTTCTATCTCCATATCTAACCAGTTCACACTCCAAGGGTTATCTACAATAAATTTCTTCTATATCACCTGACCTAGATCAAATTATTTTGGAGAATTATTTAGTCTTAGACCATATCACATCATGAAGGTTCCTCATAATGACTTATACCCCATATTGGTCTTATAAACCAAAAAATTCATCCCTATCATGATTAAAAAAAATATAAGTAACAAAAGAAAATAATATTCACAATTATTGTCACTATGATATAATATCAGTATTCATGATACCAGAATACACACTCCTCCCAAAATGGAGTGTTTCCATTTCCATCCGTCGACACAACCCGCAT
This sequence comes from Viscum album, assembly GCA_963277665.1. NCBI lineage: Eukaryota > Viridiplantae > Streptophyta > Magnoliopsida > Santalales > Viscaceae > Viscum > Viscum album. The sequence goes on from OY728152.1 coordinate 2,007,619,980, forward strand.
TCCATACAATAAAAATCATACATAACTAAAAATATTATCGCTATTAAAATATATCACAAAATATAAATATATATTGTACAATACCATACTATTATACAATGAAAGGGATGGATTATAAATTTTTACATTTAATGGTGAACCTGACTATTGTGGTTAGTCAAAACACAAAAAAAAACTAGTGAACGCCATATTTTTATCTTGTCTTATACTGATTAATATTATTAAAAGTTTCATCCTAGGGATCCTAATACCAGTTCTAAAACCTATAATGGAGCATGCATTCTATGCATGGGGGTCACATCACCACATTATGCACCAAACATACTTCCATTTTAATATGTCTTATGTAATTTCCAATGTTGATCCCAAACCTGATCGTACATCACTCAAGTGTTATTTATAATAGAAAATATTATACTTTAGATTATGGTATAAAATCAATCCCCATGAAATTATATCACCTTCCCCTCTATGAAAATACTCACATTATCACATCTCATTCTAGGTATAAGAAGGTAAAATTCCTTTTCAATCCACTAAAACAAGACATGGTATAGTCCTGAGCTATACCATTTTAACTAGGATCTTTGACCTAGTACATAAATAATATACCACAAGTTTTATAACATATAAATCATCTAACATTATTTGGTAATGAATATCAAAGGTAACATACACTTCATCACCCCATTATAAGACTTACTAATAGCAGGAATCCATATGTTATTTCTATACTAGACACTCTATGGTTTTATTCATATTAGGTACAAAAATAATAAGATAACCCCTCTCATATCACTATCATATACATGGTCACATTAAACGTTCTCCCAAGTGATGTATCCCATCATAGCCTCATAGGATTAAAAGGAGGTAGTAGTAGGAAATCTATCACACGACTTTATACTCACCCTATAGAACAATGGTCTCACATTCTTATGGATGGATTGTAGCCCAACCTACCCACTCTCAGGAAAGGTATCAGATACTCAAATGATTCACCACATCTATTAAGAAATAATATTTACACAATAAATAATAAACTATAGTTAAATATAATACAACTATCATTTTATATAGGATACTTTTTATAAGGTGTTACTGGGACATTATATATTAGGAAACATTTCATAATCAATATCCACAACCACATGTTACCCCATTAAATTAATGTTATTAATATATTCTAATATTATTTTTTCTAAAATGACTCTTTTCAACCCATTTTAAATGAAAAAATAATAAATTAAATCATATCAAACTAACATACTATTAATAATAATAAAAGCCCAACATTAATTGAAAAAATCAAAATCAATAATTTTGATTACCTATAAACATGAATTTATACTAATGAAATTATTTTTTGGAAAAAATACATTGTCTTCATGCATGTTTAAAATATTTCTATCACCATATACCATATTCCAAATAGTATGAAATAGAAAAACATGGAATTTATACCACATTATCGTATTGTTGATCCAATTCATCCCAACCATGACTGAACCTGGTTCCACAAACCTCAAGTGTGCCTCATCATATGGTAGTGTCCATCAACAAGTTTAAAAGGATATATGTAATAAGTGTAAAACCTATACCATCATTGATATAAATATCCACAATCATAGAAGAAGTGATAATAATAAATTACCATAAAAATATACAAAACAAAATTTGAAATCACTACTACATTCCATCTATACATAAGTAACAACTACTATACTATAATAGAATTAGTACATGAAATTTCATATAATCATTTATTAACTAACTAGACTTCACACCAGATTGTAATAGATAACATGATCAAAACAATCTAATATCACCAAATATATAGTCAATAGTCCTTCCCCAGTCCAATCTCTAAACTCTAGTCAAGCTTTGTGGCTCAAACATAAAAAACATGGGCCATTACATCACAAATGGATATAACAAAGAAGTATTCATTGGTACTAGAGTTTCTGAGAAAGATATGGTTAAAACAAGAAAGGACACAACCATTTGTTTTTCTAAATTATACAATAAAAGTGTGTGTATAGTGAGAAATTATCATATTCAATAAAACATTCAATTTTTGTAATAATAAATATGTCACAAACATGGGTGCTACAAAACAACACAATATCACTATTGGTACTGGATAGGGAAAATATTTCCAATTAAATTTATATTGAATTTAATTGTTTTAAACCCACAAAAGTGTTACTATAAGATGAATTACTTCATTTTTATGACACTGGTGTTATTTTGAGTTGAATAGTTAAAATGACCCATTTAGGATTTTTAACTATTTTAAATTATTTTTTTATTTTGGACATAACATATTATACACTAATAAAAATTGTAAAATTAATTATTTTCCAGATTCTACATATCTAGGGATTCATTTAATATTTTGGACCAAAAGTTGAATCGACCATATGGAAGCTCAAAAAAATCTCACAAGTTGTCTCATTAAAACTATATACAGTTCTTCCGATTTTTCATGTGGGGTCCAAAAATAATCCTTGGTGGTCCCAATTGTTGTGATATTCAGTGGGTGGACGCGCAAGATGTTTTAGAACATCTTTCATGAATGTTAGGCCGCAAGAATTTGATGTTTTAAGGGTCATTAAAGCATCTTAATATGGAGGTTTGCGATTTGTCATGTCTGACTGGACAAAATAAAGTGTGCGAGTAAAATGGGCATAACTCTTGAAATACTTGTCCAAATCCATTGAGAATTTGAGGTGAAAATCCTGAAATTTTTATGATCAACCTTCAAAAAATGGATAAACACGTGAAGATGTAATTTAATGATGATACAACACGTTAACATTTGGGGGATAAATTATGGTTATAAAAGGAGGAGAACTCCACCCTCTCAAAGCATCTCTCATTCCATCCCATTCCTTCTAGGACACCAAGGAGGAGAACTTTTCGGCTTTCTCTTTTATTTCTTTTCTTTTTCATAGTTTTTTAATGACTTATTCTTTCCCATTCATATCGATTAACCTTACCATGGTGGGGTAAACATTTGGGGTGATTGGGGAAGGGTTGGTTTTCTATTTTCTAATGCTTGAGTTCTTGGTCATAATTGAATGAAATTTCATTATTCTTTATAGTTTTTTTTAAATTTAATATAGAGGATTTTTTTATCAAGTGTGATCATTCTAGACTTTTAATTCCGGTTTTTATTTTTTCCTTGCTAAAATAATCATTATCTCCCTCCACTAATTTATGTTTTATATACGATGGAATAAACCAAGAATTAGTGGTGAAGCACTCGACAATCTTCAGTACATGTAAAAGGGGTATTGAATGTTCATGATTTTTTGGGATAAACAAGAGCTAATCGGGTATTGCCCACGCCAATTAAGGATATTCAATACAACTATTTTTCACATGGAAGGAGAGTTGACCAAACTAAGATCTTGGTAAGGTTTTCTCTCATAGTCATAATTTCACCAAGGAAGTGAGAGGAAATGATTGTGGAAACTCACTTTAATCAACCAAGAAAAAGATATTTGAATTAAATTGAACAAGGATGGAATTACAATTAGGGAACCTACCCCGACCTAATCACCCTTTTTAATATCATAGTTCTTCAATCATTTGAATTTCAAATTTCATTTCAAAAACACAAAATTGTTACCCTTGTTTAAAAGTGACAAACTGATTTTGTGTGAACTCCTCTTCAGGAGACTTACTAGGGTTAATCACTAGACAACACTTAGGAAAATTAATAATTGTTTTTTCATGTCCTATGACAGGCGTTTGTCAAACATGGAGTTGTTTCCTGGGAGGTAGTTCCACAATTTAGTTGTAAATATTTTACTTTTTCAAATCAAAAAAAAAATATTTTACCATATTTTTTTCAAATGATTATTTTTTTAATTCATGAAACAACTACCCAAAAGTTCAAGAACCAATTATTGAATCAACTTGGACTATATAGTATATAATTTCTTTCTTGGATAAACAAATTCAGGGATCTCAAATCCAAATCATTATAGAAGATGAATTCAAGGATCTCATTGAAAACCGTAAAGAGAAACTCGAATACCAAGTGTTTGAGGGTTTGGAAAGAGAATTAATTGATCGTCAAGAGTATTTTATATAATTTTATCAAGAAAATATCAAATTGAAACACCAAGAAGAAGAAGTTCATAAGGATCTTGAAGCCCAATTAAAAAGAATCAGTCAAGCAGTTCAAAACCTGGAGACCTCAATAGAATGGATAGCGGACCAAGTACATGCTTCCCAAGATCAAAAAATAGAGCCATAACAAGAAACCGAACCAAAAAATTTCTGGAATAAGTAGCCCCAAAAATCCTTCAAGTTCAAGAACCCATGGAGTCCTTGATTAAATTAGAAGAAGATCCATTTATCCTAGCTCAATTAATGTTCGAGGAGATTGATGAAGAAATTGATATACATATGGGAGATCAAAAAGATCTGGATAACTTCTGGAATGAGTGTGAGGAACTTATTGATCCAACTATTCCTTATAATGTAGATGATTCAAAAACATTGAAGGAAGAAACCAACCAAGTAGTGTAATTTGAAGATAAGATAGAGGAGTCTGGCTACCAACCTCTATCTAGGGAAATTCAACTCTAAGAGGTAACTCCCATTGAAGAAGCAATTGAAGCCAAACAAGCTTAGGGAGTTAATATTTTCCTAAAATCATTATCTTTTTATTTTGTTGAAACTAAATTGAGTATTACATCCCCTAATTTTAATTTTTTAGATTCATCCAACCAATGTATTTCGTTGGAGGAAGATGATGAAAAAGAAGATTCATCCACAGAGGAACATCTAGAGCTCCCCAAAACTGTTGAACATTTAATGGATGGAGTAAATGAGAAGATCAAAGTATATTTTCTAGAGGAAAATGAGACACAAGATATTAACTTTTAAAGGGAAGAATTTGATATTGATTCTTCATGCTTTAATTTTTTTCAAATAGAATTAAACTCTGACGTTCCCTATGATTTTTCCATAGATGTATCATACCTTCAGCGACAACTGGAGAATAAAGAAGATTATGTTCATGCGGAACCCAAGAAAGAGGAGGACTCATTCGATGTCCTAACCCCACCATGCATGATGTATCTCATTACAGTAGGGGTGGACTTGGTATGATATATCAATGGAGTCCTCAATAAAAAGGAACAAGTGCATGTTGGAAAGAAGAATTTTTTTTGGTTCATGAGCAAGAAACCTCACCCACCATTAGATTGGGGATAACCGATTAGAACTGCCCTATTGAGGCATTCAAAACCCAATGCCCACTTAGGGGATTAAACCATGTTTTATCCTTCTATTCTCATCCTATTTCTATTTTCATTTTATTCAATAAATAATTTATGTTTTCTTTTGTTCTTTTATTTCTGGGTTTCAGAGTGCAACACTTTGGAGCTTAACTCAATGTTGCACTACGAATACATGAGTTTGTACCTCTCTTTCACACATTCTTGATATTGTGATTCATTTTAAAGTTGTCTTACATGTTAAATACACATCAATTCATTGAGTAAAATGCATCATTTAAGTGTGGGGTAGGGAACCTTTGTCATTTAGTATTTTCATTTTGTGTTTGTTTTTCAAAACAAATTGAGTGTTTTCATATATTTTTTTGTTTATTTTTCAATGTTTGGTGTGTTTTTTGAAACTTTTGAGCTAAAATGATTATCATTACCATTTTTGAAACCCATGTAAATGAGTGAACCAATCTATTCAATTAAACTAAGCTGAAATGAATGCTCAAATGACTTGTTTTCGAGTTCAAATATTTTGGAATTTCATGAAAAGTACAATGATTTTTGAGTCCCATGCCATATTTCACAGTATATATCATTTAAATAACTTTATTGTGAGGCTTCTAAACCATTTTTGTCATATTATTTTCATTCACCTCAATTTTTGAGAGAACCAACCCATGTTTGCTTCAACCAGAATTTGATTTATTCCTTTAAAAACTTGAGGGTTTGGGGTACATGTGTTTTAAATGATTGAGTCATTTATTTTGTTTAAGCCCCCTTTTCAAAATAATCATTTTCATTATGTCCTACCATATAAATTAATCATTGTAGCACCTAGTATCCTTGAATATCCTGTTTGGTTAGCCACATTACAAGCCAATTTTCCCAATCCAACCTGCTCTGGAAGTGAAATTGCATGATCTAGTTGAACTTAAGTGTGGGGGAAGATTTCTTGTGGTGTACTACTCATTTGGTGATTATTTTCTTGGAATATAAAATGTTGAAGATCTAATGTTTCTAATGAATATTTCATTTGTTAAAAGTTGTTCATTTTTTGGAGCTTTCATGATAAGAGAAGTTGTGCTTTTCTGGAACTTCTGATGTAAAAAAGAAAGATGTTCCTATCTAGAGCTTTTAAAAAAATCATGATTGAAAATATTGAAATTTTTGATACTGAAATACTGAGATGATTGAATGGTGATGGGTCCAATTTTCTACAAAGGGGAAGATAAAGATACCGTATTTGTGGGAAAATTAGAATCTTTCAATTTTTCTTCAAAAAGAGTCGATCCCACCTTTTTCAGTCTCAAAATTTTTAACATCTAAATCCTACCAACCAGAAGCCACAAAACAACCCTGAAAAGTCCTAATGATAAACTCATATCCTTGACTCACATTGGGTGGAGAAGTAAGAATTTATCAAGCCTATGGTGACTCTTGTATGGGTTTGGATGAGAAAATCCTTGTTCAACATTTACATTTGAGTGATGAGAGAAAATTCATGTGAGGTAGGTGTTTTGTGTGCATGGGATAAGAAATGAAGTGGAAATATATTAAAATCTAAAATGGATAACTTGAAATAATTGTTTTTGATGAGGCATGATATATTTTTGTTTCATAGTATGGATTTGGTAGATCTCATTGGTATGTGTTTTGTATTTGATTTGATATTATTTTTACTTGTCCAGGATTCCAAGTGCTAAGTGTGGGGGAATTGATAGATAAAATATTTTTGATTAAATTTATATTGAATTTAATTGTTTTAAAACCAAAAAATTGTTATGATAAGATTAATTGCTTCATTTTTATAACATTGGTGTTATTTTGAGTTAAACTGTAAAAATGGCCCATTTCGGATTTTTAACTGTTTTAAATTTTTTTTAGTTTGGCAATAAAATATTCTACAATAATTTAAATTAAAAAATTATTTATTTTCCTGATTCCACACATCCAGGGATTTATTTACTATTTTTGGACCAAAAGATGAATCTACCATATAGAAGCTCAAAAGAAGCTCATAATTTGTCTCATGAAAACTTTTAACAATTCTGCCGATTTTTGGTGTGGGGTACGTATATAATTCTTGGTGGGCCCAATTCTGGTTTTATTCAGTGGGTGGACACACAAGGAGTTTTAGAATATCTTTAATGAAGGGACGGTTGTGGGAATTGACTGTTTTTAGGATTATTAAAGCATCCTAATCTGGAGGTTTGCAATTTGGCATGTCTGACTGGAGAGAATAATTTGTTAGAGTAAATGGACATAACTCTTGGATTACTTGTCCAAATACGCTAAGAGTTTGAGGGGAAACGTCCAAAGTAATTATGAACATCATTAAATAAGGGATCAACGCGTAAATTTTTCATTTAATGGGGCTACAACGCGTCAACATTTGGGGGAAAATTTATGGATATAAAAGGAGGAGATCTCCACCCTCTCAAAGAATCTCTCATTCCATCCCATTCCTTCTGAGACACCAAGGAGGAGAACTTTTTGTCTTTCTCTTTTATTTATTTTCTTTTTCATAGTTTTTTAATGCTTTCTTCTTCCCCATTAATCTCAATTACCCTTACCATATTGGGGTAAACATTTGGAGTGATTGGGGAAGGGTTGGTTTTCTATTTTGTAATGTTTGAGTTCTTGGATGTAATTGAATGAAATTTCTTTCTTCTATAAAGTTGTTATCAATTTAATATAGAGGATTTTATTATCAAGTGTGATCACTGTTGAATTTTAATTATGTTAATTATTTTTTCGTTGATAAAATAATCATTATCTACCTCCACTAATTTTTGTTTTATATACGATAGAATAAACCAGGAATTAGTGGTGATGTACTCGACGATCGTCAGCACATGTAAAATGGGTAGTGAATGTTTATAATTTTTTGGGATAAACAAGACCTGATAGGGTATTGGCCATGTCATATTCAGTACAACTATTTTTCACAAGGAAGGAGAGTTGAACAAATCGAGATCTTGGTAAGGTTTTCTCTCACAATCATAATTTCACCAAGGAAGTGATTGGAAACAATTGTGGAAACTCACTTTAATCAACTAAGAAGGAGAGTTTTGAATTAAATTTAACAAGTATATAATTACAATTAGGAAACCGACCCCGACCTAATCACACTTTTTAATATCATATTTCTTCAATCATTTAAATTTCAAACTTGATTTCAAAACCACAACATTTTTACCCTTTTTTAAAAGTGACAAACTGATTTTGTGTGCACTCCTATTAAGGAGACTTCCTAGGATTAATCACTAGACTACACATAGGAAATTTAAAAATTGTTTTTCTATGCCCTACGACAGGTGTTCGTTAAACTTGGTGTCCTTGCCGGGGAGGTAGTGCAATAATTTATTCATAAATATATGACTTTTTCAAATAAAAAAATCTTTTACCATATTGTTTTCAAATGATTATTTTTTTAATTCATGGAAAAATTACCCACAAGTTCAAGAACTAATTATTGAATCACCTTTGTATATAGAGTATAGAATTTCTTTTATGGATAAAATTTTTTTGGGAGCTTGAATACAAATCATCAGAGATGATTAATTCAAAGATCTCATTGAAATCCTTAAAGAGATCCTTGAATACCCAGTGTTGGAGGGTTTGGAAAGATAATTAATTGATCTTCAGGAGTATTTTCAAGAATTTTATAATGAAATGATCAAAGTGAAACACCAAGAAGAAGAAGTTCATGAGGATATTAAATCCTAATTCGAAAGAATTAGTCAAATAGTTCAAAACATGGAGACCTCAATAAAGTGGATAACGAAACTAGTACATGCATCCCATGATCAACAAATAGAGCGAGAACAAGAACCAAAACCAGAAAAATTACTGGAAGAAGTATCCCAAAAAATCCTTCAAGTTGAAGAACCCATGGAGGCCTTGATGAAATTAAAAGAGGATCCATTTATCCTAGCTCAATCAATGTTGGAGGATACTTATGAAGAAATTGAAATACATAAGAGAGATTAAAAAGATCTGGATAACTTATGGAATGAGATTGAGGAACTTCCTGATCCAACTATTCCTCAAAATATAGATGATTCAGAAACATTGAAGGAAGAAACCAACTAAGCGGTGGAATTTGAAGAGAAGATAGAGGAGTCTGACTACCAACCTCTATCAACGGAAATTAAACTCCAAGAGGCACCACCCATTGAAGAAGAAATTGAATCCAAACAAGCTGAGGGAGTTAATCTTTTCATAAACTCATTATATTTTTATTTTGTTGAAACTAAATTGAGTATTACCTCTCCTTATTTTAATTTTTATGATTCAGATAACACATGTATTTCCTTGGAGGAAGACGATGAAAAAGAAGATTCATCCATGGAGGAACATCTAGAGATCCCCAAACCTGTTGACATTTAACAGAGGGAGTACATGAGAAGATCAAAGTGGATTTTCTGGAGTAAAATGAGACACAAGATACTTACTTTGAAAGGGAAGAATTTGATATTAATTATTCATGATTTACTTTGTTTCAAATATAATTATACTCTGACCTTCCCATTGATTTTTTCATATATGTGTCATACCTTCAGTGACCACTGGACAATAATGAAGATGTTGTTCATGAGGAACCCAAGAAAGAAGGGGACTCATTCATTGTCCCAACCCCACCATGAATATTGTATCTTATTATAGTAGGGGTGGACTTGGTATGCTATATCAATGGAGTCCTCAAATAAAAGGAACAAGTGCATGCTTGAAAGAATAATTTTTGTTGGTTCATGAGCAAGAAACCTCACCCACCATCAGATTAGGGGTAACCGATTAGAACTGCCCTCTGGATGCTGTCAAAACCTGGGTCCCACATGGGGGATTAAACCAAGTTTTATCCTTCTATCCTCATCCTATTTCTATTTTTATTTCTTTCAATAAATGTCTTATGTTTTCTTTTGTTCTTTTATTTGTAGGTTTTCAGAGTGAAACACTTAGGAGCTTAACTCAATGTTGCACTGCAAATAAATCAGGTTGTACCTCTTCTTCAAACTTTATTGATGTTGTGATTCATTTTAAAATTGGATTACATGTTAAATCCACTTCAATTCATTGAGGACACTGCATCATTTAATTGTGGAGGGAGGGAACCTTTGTAGTTTAGTATTTTCATTTTGTGTTTGTTTTTCAAAAAAATTGAGTGTTTTCATATTTTTGTGAGTTTATTTTTCAATTTTTAGTGTGTTATTGAAACTTTTGAGCAAAAATTATTATCATTACCATTTTTAAAACCCATTTAAATGAGTGAACCAATCTATTCCATGAAGCTGAGCTTAAATGAATACTGAAATGACTTGGTTTCAAGGTCAAATCTTTTGGAATTTCATGAAAAGTACACTGATTTTTGAATCCCATTCCATATTTCACAGTCTATTTCATTGAAATCACTTTCTTGTGAGGCTTATGAATTGTTTTTTTCTTATTCTTTTCATTCACATCATTTTTTTAGAGAACCAGACCATGCTTGATTTAACCAGAATTTGATTTATTCCTTTCAAAACTTGAGGGTTTGGGGTACATGCGTTTTAAATGATTGAGGCATTTATTTGGGTTAAGCCCCCTTTTCAAAATAATCATTTTCATAATGGAATAACTTATACATTAATCATTGTATCCCCAATTAGACATTAATATCCGGTTAGGTTATCCTCATTACAAGCCAATTTTCTCTACCCAACCTTCTCTTGAAGTAAAATTGCATGATCTAGTTGAACTTTAGTGTGTGGGAAGATGTCATGTGGTGTACTACCTCATTTGGTGATACTTTTGGTGGAATATAAAATGTTTAAGAGATGATGTTTCTATGGATTATTTAATTTTGTTATAAGTTGTGCCTTTTCTGGAGATTTCATGAGAAGAGAATTTGTGCCTTTCTGGAGCTTCCTATGTAAAAATAATGTTGTTCCTATCTGGAGCATTCAAAAAATCATGTTTGAAAAGATGGAAATTTTTGCTGCTGAAATCTTGAGCTGATTGAATGATGATGGATCCAAATTTATACAAATGGGAAGATAAGGAGACCATATTTGTGTGAAAATTATAATCTTACAATTTTGCTTCAAAATAAGCCAAGCCCTCCTTTTTCAGCCTCATAATTTTTAACATCTAAATCCTACCAACTATAAGCCATAGAAAAAAACTGATAAGTCCTCAGGAGAAACACATGTCCTTGAATAACATTGGGTGGAGAAGTAGGAATTTATCAAGCCTATGGTGACTCAGGTGTAAGTTTGGATGATAAAAGCCTTGTTCAGCATTTCATTTGTGTGATGAGAGAAGATTCATGTGAGGTAGGTGTTTTGTGTGCATGGGATAAGAAATTAAGTGGAAATATATTAAAATCTAAAATGGATAAATTGAAATAATTTTTTTAAATGATGCATGGTATCTTTTTATTTCTTAGTATGGATTTGGTAGATCTCATTGGTATGTGTTTTGGATTTGATTGGATTTGATTTTTACTTGTCCAGGAGTCCAAGTGCTAAGTGTGGGGGAATTGATAGAAAAAAAGTTTCAATTAAACTTATATTGAATCTAATAGTAATAAACCCACAAAATTGTTACTATAATATTAATTGCTTCATTTTTATGACATTGGTGTTATTTTGAGTTGAACAGTAAAAATGGCCCATTTCGGATTTTTAACTATTTTAAAGTTTTTTTGTAGTTTGGCCATAAAATATACTACACTAATCCAAATTGAAAAATTATTTAATTTCTTGATTCTACACATACAGGGATTCATTTACTATTTTGGGACCAAAAGCAAAATCGACCATATGGAAACTCAAAAGAAGCTCACAATTTGTCTCATGAAAACTGTTTACAGTTCTGCCGATTTTTGGTGTGGGTCGATAAATAATTCTAGGTGGGCCCAATTGTTGTAATATTCGGTGGGTGGAGGAAAAATGAGTTTTATAATATCTTTAATGAAGGTAATTCCATGGTAATTGGCCGTTTTAAGGGTCATTAAAGCATCCTAACCTGTATTTTTGCGATTTGGCGTGTTGACTGGATTGAATAAATTGTGAGAGTAAAATAGTCATAACTCTCGTATTTCTTGTCCAAATCTGTTGAGAGTTTGAGGGTAAATGCCTCAGAGGATTATGAACAACATTCAAGAAGGGATCAATGCATAAATATGTCATTTAATAGGGTTAAATGCATCAGCATTAGGGGAAAAAATGCTAGCTATAAAAGGAGGAGAGCTCCACCCTCTCAAAGCATATCTCATTCCATCTCATTCCTTCTGGGACACCAAGGAGGATAACTTTTCATATTTCTCTTTTATTTATTTTCATTTTCATAGTATTTAAAAGCATTCTTCTTCCCCATTCATCTAAATCACCTTTAACATAGTGGGGTAAACATTTGGAGTGATTGGGGAAGGGTTGGTTTTCTATTTTGTAATGCTTGATTACTAGGACATAATTGAATGAAATTTCATTCTTTTTAAAAGTTGTTTTGAATTTAATATAGCAAATTTTATTATCAAGAGTGATCATTCTTGAATTTTAATTCCGTTATTTATTTTTTCCTTGGTAAAATAATCATTATTTCCCTCCACTAATTTATGGTTTATATATGATGGAATAAACCAGGAATTAGTGGTGAAGTACTCGACGATCGTCAGTACGTGAAAAAGGGGTAGTGAATGTTCTTGATTTTTTGGGATAAACAAGACCCGATCAGGTAATGCCCATGTCAATTAAGGATATTCAATACAACTATTTTTCACATGGAAGGAGAGTTGACCAAACTGAGATATTGGCAAGGTTTTCTCTCACAATCATAATTTCACCAAGGAAGCGAGAGGAAATGATTGTCGAAACTCACTTTAATCAACTAATAACAAGAGGTTTGAATTAAATTGAACAAAGGATAGAATTACAATTAGTAAACCGACCCCTACCTAATCACCCATTTTAATACCATATTTCTTCAATCATTTTAATTTCAAATATCATTTCAAAACCAAAACATTTTTACACTTGTTTAAAAGTGAAAAACTGATTTTGTGTCCACTTCTATTCAAGAGAATTCATATGGTTAATCACTAGACTACACTTAAGAAATATAAAAATTGTTTTTTCATTCCCTACGACAGGCGTGCGTCAAACTTGGCACTGTTTCTGGGGAGGTAGTGCCACAATTTATTTTTAAATATTTGAAATTTTCATATTAAAAAAATCTTTTACCATGTGGATTTAAAATTATTATTGTTTAAATTCATGGAAAATTTATCCATAAGTTCAATAACCAATTATTGAATCACCTTGGTCTATAGAGTATAGAATTTATTTTTTGGCTAAATAAATTCAGGGAACTCAAATCCAAATCATCACAGAGTATGAATTCAACGATCTCATTGAAAACCTTAAAGAGAACCTTGAATACCCAGTGTTGGAGGGTTTGGCAAAGAATTAATTGATCTTCAGAAGTATTTTCTAGAATTTTACCCAGAAATGATCAAAGTGAAACTCTAAGAAGAAGAAGTTCAAAAGGATCTTGAAGCCCAATTTGAAAGAATTAGTCAAACCATTCCAAACCTGGAGACCTTAATAGAGTGGATATCGAATCAAGTACATGCATCCCAAGATCAAAAAATGGATCCAGAATAAGAACCAAAACCATAAAAATTTCTGGAAGAAGTATCCCCACAAATCCTTCAAGTGGGAAAACCCATGGAGGCCTTGATTAAATTAAAAGAAGATCCATTGATCCTAGCCCAATCAATTTTGTAGGAGATTGATGAAGAAATTGAAATACATATGGGAGATCAAAAAGATCTGGATAACTTCTCGAATGAGTGTGAGGAACTTCTTGATCCAACTATTCCTCATAATGTAGATGATTCAAAAACCTTGAAGGAAGAAACCAACCAAGAAGTGGAATTTTATGAGAAGATAGAGAAGTTTGACTACCTACCTCTATCTAGGGAAATTCAACTCCAAGAGGCACCTCCCACTGAAGAAGCAATTGAAGACAAACAAGATCAGGGAGTTAATATTTTCATAAACTCATTATATTTTGATTTTTTTGAAACTAAATTGAGTATTAACTCCCCTTATTTTAATCTTTCAGATTCATCCAACACATGTATTTCCATGGAGGAAGACGATTAAAAAGAAGATTCATCCGTGGAGGAACATCTAGATCCACCCCAAACCTATTGAACATTTAATGGAGGGAGTAAAGGAGAAGATAAAAGTGGATTTTCATAAGGAAAATGAGACAGAAGCTACTTACTTTGAAAGGGAAGAATTTGATATTGATTATTCATGCTTTATTTTTTTCAAATAGAATTAAACTCTAACATTCCCTTTTATTTTTTCACAGATGTATCATACCTTCAATGACCACTAGAGAATAAAGAAGATGTTGTTCATGCGGAACCCAAAAAATAGGAGGACTCATTCATTTTCCTAACCCCACCATGCATGTTGTATCTCATTATAGTAGGGTTGGACTTGGTTCATGAGCAAGAAACCTCATCCACCATCAGATTGGGGATAACAGATTAGAACTACCCTCTGGAGGTAGTCCAAACCCAGGGCCCACTTGGGGGATTAAACCAATTTTTATCCTTGTATTCTCATCCTATTTATATTTTCATTTCTTTTAATAAATATCTTATGTTTTATTTTGTTATTTTATTTTTAGGTATTCAGAGTGCAACACTTAGGAGATTAACTCAATGTTGCATTGTGAATAAATTAGGTTGTACCTCTTCTTCCCACTTTCTTGATGTTGTGATTCATTTTAAAATTTACTTACATATTAAATCCACTTCAATGACTTGAGGACACTACATCATTTAATTGTGGGGGAGGGAACCATTGTAGTTTAGTATTTTCATTTTGTGTTTGTTTTTCAAAAAAATGATTGTTTTCATATTTTTGTGTGTTTATTTTTCAACATTTGGTGTGTTTTTGAAACATTTTAGCTAAAATTATTATCATTACCATTTTTGAAACCCATGTCAATGAGTGAATCAATCTATTCCCTGAAACTGAGCTTAAATGAATGCTGAAATAACTTGGTTTCAAGTTAAAATCTTTTAAAATTTCATGAAAATTATACTGATTTTTGAATCCCATGCCATATTTCACAGTCTATATCATTGAAATCACTTTCTTGTGAGGTTTCTGAAACATTTTTGTCATATTCTTTTCATTCACCTCATTTTTTGAGAGAACCATACCATGCTTTCTTTAACCAGAATTTTATATATTCCTTTAAAATATTGAGGGTTTGGGGTATATGTGTTTTAAATGAATGAGGAGTTTATTTGGTTTAAGCCCCCTTTTAAAAATAATCATTTTAAGTGTGGTCTATGTTATACATTAATCATTGTGGCCCCTAGTATCCATGAATAGCCTGCTAGGTTAGCCACATTACAATCCAATTTTCCCTATCCAACCTGCTCTTGAAGTGAAATTGCATGATCTAGTTGAACTTAAGTGTGGGGTAAGATGTATTGTGGTGTACTACCTCATTTGGTGGTACTTTTTGTGGAATATAAAATGTTGAAGAGCTGATGTTTCTACTGAATATTTCATTTTGTTAAAATTTGTGCCTTTTCTGGAGCTTTCATGATAAGATAAGTTGTGCCTTTCTAGAGATTCCAATGAAAAAAAAATTATGCCTATCTGGAGCATTCAAAAAAATCATGTTGAGATGATTGAATGATGATGGAGCCTATTTTCTACAAAGTGGAAGATAAGGAGACCATATTTTAATGAAAATTAGAATCTTTCAATTTTGCTTCAAAAAGATCCAAGCCCTCCTTTTTCAGCCTCAGAATTTTTAACATCTAAATCCTACCAACCGGAAGCCATAGAATAACCATGAGAAGTATTCATGAGAAACACATGTCTGTGACTCAAATCGGGTGGAGAAGTAGAAATTTACCAAGCCTATGGTGACTCTTGTGTGAGTTTGGATGAGAAAAGCCTTGTTCAGCATTTACATTTTTGTGATGAGAAACAATTCATCTGAGGTAGGTGTTTTGTGTGCATGGGATAAGAGATGAAGTGGAAATATATTAAAATCTAAAATGGAGAACTTGAAATAATTGTTTTTGATGAGGTATGGTATCTTTTTGTTTCTTAGTATGGATTTCGTAGATCTCATTGGTATGTGTTTTGGATTTGATTTGATTTGATTTTAACTTGTCCAGGATTCCAAGTTCTATGTGTTGGGGAATTGATAGAGAAAATATTATTAATTAAATTTATATTGAATTTAATTGTTTTAAACCCACAAAAGTGTTATTATAAGATGAATTTCTTCATTTATTTGACATTGGTGTTATTTTGAGTAGAATATTAAAAATAGCCCATTTTGGATTTTTAACTATTTTAAATTATTTTGGTATTTTGGCCACAAAATATTATACACTAATCCAAATTGAAAAATTCTTTCTTTTCCTTATTCTACACATGCAGGGAATAATTTAATATTTTTGGACCAAAATCTGAATCAACCATATGGACGCTCAAAAGAAACTCAGAATTTGTCTCATGAAAACTGTTTACAGTTCATCTGATTTTTGGTGTGGGGTCCATAAATAATTCTTGGTGGGCCCAATTTTTGTGATATTTGGTGGGTGGGCGCACAAAGAGTTTTAGAACATATTTAATGATGGGAAGTCCAAGGTAATTGTCTGTTTTAAGGGTCATTAAGGAATCCTAATATGAAGTTTTTTGATTTGGCGTGTCGGACTGGACAGAATAAATTGTGAAATTAAAATGGGAATTACTCTCGGATTACTTGTCCAAATCTGCTGAGAGTTTGAGGGGAAACGCCCAAAATAATTAAGAACAAAATTCAATAAGGGATAAATGTGTAAATATGTCATTTAATGGGTCTACAATGCATCAACATTCAGGGTACAAATTCTGGATATAAAAGGAGGAGAGCTCCACCCTCTCGAAGCAACTCTCATTCCATCCCATTCCTTCTAGGACACCAAGGAGGAGAACTTTTCAGCTTTATATTTCATTTCTTTTCTTTTTAATAGTTTTGTAATGCCTTCTTATTACCCATTCATCTCGATTACCCTTACCATGGTGGGGTAAACATTTGGAGTGATTGGGGAAGGGGTGGTTTTCTATTTTTTGATGCTTGAGTTCTTGGACGTAGTTGAATGAAATTTCTTTCTACTTCAAAGTTGTTTTAAATATAATATAGAAGATTTTATTATCAAGTGCGATCATTCTTGAATTTTAATTCCGTTATTAATTTTTTCCTTAGTAAAATAATCATTATCTCCCTCCACTAATTTCTAGTTTATATATGGTGGTATAAACCATGAATTAGTGGTGAAGTACTCGAAGATCGTTAGTATGTGTAAAAGGGGTAGTGAATGCTCTTGATTTTTTGAGATAAACAATACCTGAATGGTTATTGCCCATGTCAATTAAGGATATTCAATACAACTATTTTTCACATGGAAGGAGAGTTGACCAAACCGAGATATTGGTAAGGTTTTCTCTCACAATCATAATTTCACCAAGGAAGTGAGAGGAAACGATTATGGAATCTCACTTTACTCAACTAAGAAGAAGATGTTTGAATTAAATTGAATAAGGACAACATTAAAATTAGGAAACCGAGCTCGACCAAATCACCCTTTTTAATATCATAGTTCTTCAATCATTCGAATTTCAAATTTTGTTTCAAAACCACTACATTTTTACCCTTGTTTAAAAGTGACAAACTGATTTTTTGTCCACTCCTCTTCAGGAGACATCCTAGGGTTAATCACTAGACTACACTTGGGAAATTTTAAAAAAAATTCGCATGCCCTATGACAGGCGTGCGTCAAACCTGGCGACATTACTGGGGAGGTAGTGCCGTAATTTATTTGTAAATATTTGTCTTTTTCAAATTTAAAAAAATATCTTTTACCATATTGTTTTCAAATGATTATTGTTTTAATTCATGGAACAATTACCCAGAAGTTCAAGAACCAATTATTGAATCACCATGGTCTATAGAGTATAGAGTTGTATTCTTGGCTAAACAAATTCGTGGAACTCGAATCCAAATCATCCCAAAGGATGAATTCAAGGATCTCATAAAAAACCTTAAGGAGAAACTCAAATACCCAGTGTTGGAGGGTTTGTCAAGAGAATTAACTGATCTTCAGGAGTATTTTCCAGAATTTTATCAAGAAATGATCAAAGTGCAACACCAAGAAGAATAAGTTCACAAGGATCTTGAAGCCTAATTCGAACGAATTAGTCAAACAGTTCAAAACCTAGAGACCTCAACTGAGTGGATAGTGGAACAAGTATATGAATCCCAAGATGAACAAATAGAGCCAGAACAAGAACCAAACCCAGAAAAATTGTAGGAAGAAGTAGCCCCACAAATCCTTCATGTTGAAGAACACATGGTGGCCTTGATGTAATTAAAAGAAGATACATTGATCATAGCTCAATCAATGTTGGAGGATATTGATGATAAAATTGAAATACATATGGGAGATCAAAAATATCTAGATAACTATTGGAATTAGTGTGAGGAACTTCTTGATCCAACGATTCCTCGTAATGTAGATAATTCAGAAACATTGAAGGAAGAAACCAACCATGCAGTGGAATTTGAAGAGAAGATAGAGGAGTCTGACTACCTACCTCTATCTAGGGAAATTCAACTCCAAGAGGCACCTCCCATTGAAGAATAAATTGAATCCAAATAAGCTCAGGGAGTTAATCTTTTCATAAACACGTTTTCTTTTGATTTTGTTGAAACTAAATGGAGTATTACCTCCCCTTCTTTTAATTTTTTCAGATTTATCCAACACATGTATTTCCTTAGATGAAGACGATGAAAAAGAATATCCATACATGGAGGTACATCTAGAGTAACCCAAACCTGGTAAACATTTAATGGAGGGAGTACATGAGAAGATAAAAGTGGATTTTCTGGAGGAAAATGAGACAAAATTTTCTTACTTTGAAAGGGAAGCATTCGATATTTATTCTTCATGCTTTTATTTCTCTCAAATAGAATTAAAATATGACATTCCCTTTGATATTTCCATAGATGTATCATACCTTCAACGGCCACTAGAGAATAAAGAAGATGTTGATTATGAGGAACCCAAGAAAGAGGAGGAGTCTTTCATTGTCCTAACCCCACCATGCATGTTGTATCTCATTAAAGTAGGGGTGGACTTGGTATTCTATAACAATGGAGTCCTCAATAAAAAGAACAAGTGCATGCTGGAAAGTTGAATTTTTATCAGTTCATTAGCATGAAAATTCACCCACCATCAGATTTGGGATAACCGATTAGAACTGCCCTCTGGAGGTAGTCAAAATCTAGGGCCCACTTGGGTATTAAACCATGTTTTATCCTTATATTCTCATCCTATTCCTATTTTTATTTCTTTCAATAAATATCTTGTGTTTTATTTGGTTCTTTTATTGGTAGGTTTTCAGAGTGCAACACTTCGGAGCATAAGTTAATGTTGCACTGCGTATAAATCAGGTTGTACCTCTTCTTCACACTTTCTTGATGTTGCGATTCATTTTAAAATTGTCTTACATGTTAAATCCACTTAAATTCATTGAAGAAACTAAATCACTTAAGTGTGGGGGAGGGAACCTTCGTAGTTTAGTATTTTCATTTTGTGTTTGTTTTTCCAAAAAAATTGAGTTTTTTCATTTTTTTTGTTTATTTTTTAATGTTTGGTGTGTTTTTGAAACTTTTTAGCTAAAATGATTATCATTACTATTTTTTAAACCCATGTCAATGAGTGAACCTATCTATTCCATGAAACTGAGCTTAAATTAATACTTAAATGACTTGGTTTCATGTTCAAATCTTTTGGAATTTCATGAAAAGTACACTGATTTTTGAATCCCATGCCATATTTTAGAGTCTATATCATTGAAATCACTTTCTTCTGAGGCTTCTGAACCATTTTTGTCATATTATTTTCACTCACCTCATTTTTTGAAAGAACCAGACCATGCTTGCTTTAACCAAAATTTGATTTTTTCCTTTCAAAACTTCAGGGTTTGGGGTACATGTGTTTTAAATGATTGAGTCATTTATTTGGTTTAACCCCCTTTTCAAAATAATCATTTTAATTATGTCATAACTTATACATTAATCATTTTAGACCCTAGTATCCATGAATAACATGTTAGTTTATCCACATTACAAGCCAATTTTCCCTATCCAACAAGATCTTGAAGGGAAATTGCATGATCTAGTTGAACTTAAGTCTAGGAGAACATGTCTTATGGTGTAATACCTCATTTGGGGATACTATTGGTGGAATATAAAATTTTTAAGAGATGATGTTTCTACTGAATATTTCATTTTGTTAAAAGTTTTTCCGTTTCTGGAGCTTTCATGACAAGAGAAGATGTTCCTTTCTTGAGCATCTGATGTAAAAAGAATGTTGTGCCTATCTGGATCTTTAAAAAAACATATTTGAAAAGATTGAAATTTTTTCTGCTGAAATCCTGAGCTGATTGAATGACAATGAAGCCTATTTTCTACAAAGTGGAAGAGAAAGAGAGCATATTTGTGTGAAAATTAAAATATTGCAATTTTTCTTCAGAAAGTGCCAAGCCCTTCTTTTTCAACCTCAGAATTTTTAACATCTAAATCCTACCAACCGGAATCCAAAGAACAAACCTGAGAAGACCTCATGAGAAACACATCTACTTGACTCACATCGGGTGGAGAATTAGGAATTTATTAAGCCTATGGTTATTATTGTGCGAGTTTGGATGAGAAAAGCCTTGTTCAGCATTTACATTTGTGTGATGAGAGAAAATTCATGTGAGGTAGGTGTTTTGTGTGCATGGGATAAGAAATGAAGTGGAAATATATTAAAATCTATAATGGAGAACTTGAAATAGTCTTTTTTAATGAGGCATGTAATCTTTTTGTTTCTTAGTATGGATTTTGTAGATCTCATTGGTATGTGTTTTGGATATGATATGATGTGATTTTTATTTGTTCCGGAGTCCAAGTGATAAGTGTGGGGGAATTGATAGAGAAAATATTTTCAACTAAATTTATACTAAATTTAATTGTTTTAAACCCACAAAAGTGTGACTATAAGATTAATTGCTTCATTTTTATGACATTGGTGTTATTTTGAGTTGAACAACAAAAATGGCCCATTTCAGATTTTTAACTGTTTTAAATTATTTTTATATTTTGTAAATAACATATTATACACAAATTGAAATTGAAAAATTCTTTCTTTTACTGATTCTACACATCCAGGGATTCATTTACTATTTTTGGACCAAAATATGAATCGACAATATAAAAGCTCAAAAGAAGATTACAATTTGTCACATGAAAACTGTTTACAGTTCGGAAAATTTTAGGTGTGGGGTTAATAAATAATTCTTGGTGTACCCAATGGTTGTGATATTTGGTGGGTGGAAGCGTAAAGAGTTTTAGAACATCTTTAATGAAGGGAAGGCCATGTGAATTGGCCTTTTTGAGGGTCATTAAAGCATATTAATGCAGAGTTTTGAGATTTGGCGTGTCTGACTAGATAGAATAAATTTTGAGTGTAAAATGGCCCTAACTCTCAGATTACTTATCCAACTCCACTGAGCGTTTGAGGGGAAACACACAAGAAAATTATGAACAACATTAAATAATTGATCAATGTATGAAGATGTAATTTAATTGGGCTACAATGCATCAACATTTAGGGGGGAAATTCTTGCAATAAAAGGAGGAGAGCTCCACCCTCTCAAAGCATCTCTCATTACATCCCATTCCTTCTAGTACACCATGGCGGAGAACTTTTTAGCTTTCTCATTTATTTATTTTCTTTTTCATAGTTTTGTAATGGCTTCTTCTTCCCCATTCATCTCTATTACCCTTAACATGGTGGGGTAAACATTTATAGTGATTAGGGAAGGGTTGGTTTTCTATTTTGTAATGCTTGAGTTCTTGAACGTAATTGAATGAAATTTATTTTTTTTCAAAGTTGTTTTCAATTTAATATAGAGTATTTTATTATCAAGTGCGATCATTCTTGAATTTTAATTCTGTAATTTATTTTTTCCTTGGTAAAATAATCATTATCTCCCTCCACTAATTTCTGGTTTATATACGATGGAATAAACCTGAAATTAGTGGTGAAGTACTCGATGATCGTCAGTACATGTAAAATGGGTAGTGAATGTTCTTGATTATTTGGAATAAACAAGACCCGATCGGGTATTGCCTATGTTAATTAAGGATATTCAATACAACTATTTTGCACATGGAAGGAGAGTTGAGAAAACCGAGATCTTGGTAAGATTTTCTCTCACAATCATAATTTCACAAAGGAAGTGAGAGGAAAAGATTGTGAAAACTCACTTTAATCAACTAAGAAGAAGATGTTTGAATTAAATTAGTCAAGGATAGTATTAAAATTAGGAAACTAAACCCGACCTAATCACCCTTTTTAATATCATAGTTCTTCAATCATTTGAATTTCAAATTTCATTTCAAAAAAAAACATTTTTCCCTTGTTTAAAAGTGACAAACTGATTTTGTGGGCACTCCTCTTCATGAGACTTCCTAGGTTTAATCACTAGACTACACATATGAAATATAAAAATTGTTTTTCTACGCCCTATGATAGGCGTGCGTCAAACTTGTTGTTGTTACCAGGGAGGTATTGCCAAAATTTATTTGTAAATATTTGACTTTTTCAAATTACAATAAAATCTTTTACCATGTTGTTTTCAAATGATAATTTTTTTAATTTATCGAACAATTACCCACAAGTTCAATAACCAATTCTTTAATCAACATAGTCTATAGAGTATAGCTTTTATTTCTTGGCTAAACAAATTTGGGGAGTTCAAATCCAAATCATAGAGGATGAATTCAAGGATGTTATTAAAAACCATAAGGAGAACCTCAAATACCTAGTGTTGGAGGTTTTGGAAAGATAATTAATTGATCTTCAGGGGTATTTTTAAAATTTTATCATGAAATGATCAAATTGAAACACCAAGAAGAAGACTTTCACAAGGATCTTGATGTCCAATTTGAAAGAGTTAGTAAAACTGTTCAAAACCTGGAGACCTCAATAGAGTGGATAGAAAAACAAGTACATGCATCCCAAGATCAACAAATGGAGCCAGAATAAGAACCAAAACCAAGAAAAATTGCTGGAAGAAGTATCCCCACTAATCTTTCAAGTCGAAGAATCCATTGAAGCCTTGATGAAATTAAAATAATATCCATTGATCCTAGATCAATCAATGTTGGAGGAGATTGATGAAGAAATTAAAATACATATGGGAAATCAAAAAGATATGGATAAATTTTGGAATGATTTTGAGGACCTTCATGATCCAACTAATCCTTATAATGTAGATGATTCAGAAACATTGAAGGAAGAAACCAACCAAGTAGTGGAATTTGAAGAGAATATAGAGGATTCTGACTACCTACCTTTATCTAGGGAAATTCAACTCCAAGAGGAACCACCCATTGAAGAAGAAATTGAAGCCAAACAAGCTCAGGGAGTTAATCCTTTCATAAACTCATTAACTTTTTATTTTGTTGAAAATAAATTTAGTATTACCTACCCTTATTTTAATTTTTCAGATTCAGCCAACACATGTATTTCCTTAGAGGAAGACGATGAAAAAAAATATTCATCCATGGAGTAACATATAGATCTCCCCAAACCTGTTGAACATTTAATGGAGGGAGTACATGAGAAGATCAAAGTGGATTTTCTGGAAGAAAATGAGACACAAGTTACTTACACTGAAAAGGATGAATTTGATATTGATTCTTCATGATTTAATTTTTTTCAAATAGAATTACACTCTAACATTCCCATTAATTTTTCCATAGATGTATCATACCTTCTAGAACCACCAGAGAATAATGAATATATACTTCACGCGGAACCCAAGAAATAGGAGGACTCATTCATTGTCCTAATCACACCATGCATGTTGTATCTCATTACAGTAGTTTTGGAATTGGTATGATATATCAATGTAGTCCTCAATAGAAAGGAACAAGTGCATGCTGGAAAGAAGAATCTTTGTTGGTTCCTGAGCAATAATCCTCACCCACCATCAGATTGAGGATAACCGATTAGAACTTCCCTCTAGAGGCTGTCAAAACCCAGGGCCCACTTGGGGGATTAAACCAAGTTTTATCTTTCTATTCTCAGCCTATTTCTATTTTCATTTCTTTCAATAAATATGTTATGTTTTATTTTGTTCTTTTATTTGTAGGTTTTCATAGTGCAACACATTTATGCTTAACTCAATGTTGCACTGCGAATAAATTAGGTTGTACCTCTCCTTCACACCTTCTTGATGTTGTGATTCATTTCAAAATTGGCTTACATGTTAAATCCACTTTAATTAATTGAGGACATTGCATCATTTAAGTGTGGGGGAGGGAACCTTTGTATCTTACTATTTTCATTTTGTGTTTGTTTTTCAAAAAAAAAAGAGTTTTTTCATATTTTTTTGTCTTTATTTTTCAATTTTTGGTGTGTTTTTGAAACTTTTGATCTAAAACGACTATCATTACCATTTTTGAATCCCATGTCAATGAGTGAACCAATATATTCAATGAAACTGACCTTAAATGACATTGTTTCAAGTTCAAATCTTTTGTAATTTGATGAAGAGTACACTGGTTTTTGAATCCCATTCCATATTTCAATGTCTATATCACTGAAAATCACTTTCTTGTGAGGCTTCTGAACCATTTTTGTCATATTCTTTTCATTATCCTAAATTCTTGAGAGAACCAGACCATGCTTGCTTTAACCAGAATTTGATTTATTCCTTTCAAAACATGAGGGTATGGGGTACATGTGTTTTAAATGATTGATACATTTGTTTGGTTTAATCCCCCTTTACAAAATAATCATTTTCATTATGGACTACCTTATACATTAATCATTTTATCCCCTAGTATCCATGAATAGAATGTTCGGTTAGCCACATTACAAGAAAATTTTCCCTATCCAACCTACACTTGAAGTGAAATTGCATGATCTAGTTGAACTTAAGTGTGGGGGAAGATATCTTGTGGTGTACTACCTCATTTGGTGATACTCTTGGTGGAATATAAATTGTTGAAGAGGTGATGTTTCTTCTGAATATTTCAATTTTTTAAAGTTGTGCCTTTTCTGGAGCTTTCATGATAAGAGAAGTTGTGCCTTTCTGGAGCTTCCAATTTAAAAAGAAAGTTGTGCCCATCTGAAGCTTTCAAAAAAAAATCATGTTTCAAAAGATTGAAATTTTTTCTGCTGAAATCCTGAGCTGATTGAATGATTATGGAGACTATTTTCTACAAAGGGGAAGATAAGGAGACTGCATTTGAGTGAAAATTATAATCTTGCAATTTATCTTAAAAAAGATCTAAGCCCTCCTTTTTCAGCTTCAGAATTTTTAACATCTAAATCCTACCAACCGGAAGTCACAGAACAACCCATGAAAAGTCCTCATGATAAACACATGTTTTTGACTCCAATAAAGTGGAGAAGTAGGAATTTATTAAGACTATAGTGACTCTAGTGTGATTTTGGATGAGAAAAAACCTTTTTCAGCATTTACATTTGTGAGATGACAGAAAATTCATCTGAGGTAGGTTTTTATGTTCATGGGATAATAAATTAAGTGGAAATATATTAAAATTTATAATGGAGAACTTGAAATAAATTTTTATGATGAGGCATGGTATATTTTTTTTATTAGTATGGATTTGGTAGATTTCATTTGTATTTGTTTTGGATTTGATTTGATTTGATTTTTACTTGTCCAGGAGTCCAAGTTATAAGTGTGGGAGAATTGATAGAGAAAATATTTTCAGTTAAATTTATACTAAATTTAATTATTTTAAACCCACAAAAGTGTTACTCTATGATGAATCACATTATTTTTATAATATTGGTGCTATTTTGAGTTGAACAGTAAAAATGGCCCATTTCATATTTTATATTGTTTTAAATTATTTTGTTAGTTTAGATATAAAATATTGTACACTATTCCAAATTGAAAAATTATTTTATTTCCATATTCAACGCATTCAGGGCTTCATTTACTATTTTTGTACCAAAAGATGAATAAACCATATGGACACTCAAAAGAATCTCACAAGTTGTCTCATGAAATTTGTTTACAGTTCTGCCGATTTTTGGCATGGGGTCCATAAATGATTCATGGCTGGCCCAATTGTTGTGATATTCGGTGGGTGGACGCACAAAGAGTTTCAGCACATCATGCATGAAGGTAAGGCCATAAGAATTCGTCGTTTTAAGGGTCATTAAGGCATCCTAATCCGGAGTATTTCTATTTGGCGTGTCTGACTGGAAAAAATAAATTGTGAGAGGAAAATGGGCATAACTCTCGGATTACATGTCCAACTCTGCTGATATTTTTAGGAGAAATGCCCAAGTGAAATATGAAAAACATTAAATAAGGGATAAATTCAAGAAAATTTAATTTAATGGGGATATATTACGTCAAAATTTAGGGGAAATTTCTGGAAATAAAAGGAGGAGAGATCCACCCTCTCTAAGCATCACTCATTCAATCCCATTTTTTCTAGAACACCAAGGAGTATAACTTTTCGGATCTATCTTTTATTTATTTTTATTTTTCATAGTTTTTTAATGCCTTATTCTTCCCTATTCATCTTGATTACCCTTAACATGGTGGGGTAACCATTTGGAGTGATTGGGGTAGGGTTGGTTTTCTATTTTGTAATGCTTGAGTTCTTGGACGTAATTGAATGAAATTTATTTCTTCCTCAAAGTTGTTTTTAATTTAATATAGCATATTTTATTATCAAGTGCGATCGTTCTTGAATTTTAATTCCATTATTTATTTTTTCCATTGTAAAATAATCATTACCTCCCTCCACTAATTTCTGATTTATATATGATGTAATAAACCAGGAATTAGTGGTGAAGGACTCGACGATCATCAATACGTGTAAAAGGGGTAGTGAATGTTCTTGATTTTTTGGGATAAACAAGACTCGATCTGGTATTTCCCATGTCATTTAAGGATATTCAATACAACTATTTTTCACATGGAAGGAGAGTTGACCAAACTGAGATATAGGTATGGTTTTCTCTCAAAATCATAATTTCATAAAGGAAGTGAGAGGAAACGATTGTGGAAACTCAATTTAATCAACTAAGAAGAAGATTATTGAATTAAATTGAACAAGGATAACATTAAAATTAGGAAACTGGCCCCAACCTAATCACCCTTTTTAATATCAATGTTCTTCAGTAATTTGAATTTCAAATTTCATTTCAAAAACACAACATTTTTACCCTTCTTTAAAAGTTACAAACTGATTTTGTGTGCGCTTCTTTTTAGGAGACTTTCTAAGGTTATTCACTAGACTACACTTATGAAATTTAAAAAATGTTTTTCCACACCCTACCATAGGTGAGCGTTATAACTCACTTTTTTAAATGTCATATGATTCAATTAAATATAATTTATTTTATATGGATATATATCTTGATTCCCTACCCTCTTCATGATAATTCCAAATGCGTAGGGTTCTTAAGGTCAAGTGTAACGCCCCAATATTTCATAGTACGTTATTTCTTCAAAGTAATTCAATAGCTTGCGCTACACGCGACACCGAGTTCAAGTGCACCAAAACATACCAAACTAGCCATTCAAAAAGCGGTTATGAATAGTTTAAAATACATTTTTAAATATTATATACTCTATATAACATTAACAACCATATTATGTGTTTCTTATACATAATATAATATCAAATTCAATTTTTTCAGATAAAAGAAGTATTTCAAAAAATACAATTTTAGGCTTTTAATGGCGAACCCTTTTTTTAAACCAATATTGTACACTTTTATATATTAAATTTAATGAAATTAAATTCTTATTTTTAATCAGGACATAAAAATTTAGTTTGGATAATTTTTTGGTACTTTTCTGATAACATTCATATTTTAACAAATAGTGAAAAATACTATGTTTTAATTTAAAACAACTTTTTTAATCCAAATAATTTACAGTGTTAAATTATGCCTTTGAAATGTTTTTACTTATAATTAGATTATATTTTTATCATTTAATACAATTTAGGTCATTATATGTAATTTCAACTTTAAATTTGAGATAAAAAAATGTCAATCTTTTGATAGTTTTTCCTTTTAAAAACTTGTCTGTTGGTTTTGACAACGAGAATTAGTTTTAATTAAATAAATGAAACATCTATGTTTTTAATTTGGTAATATAGACATCATTTTTGAATTCAAAATATCAAAATTTTCTTTGGGTGAATTTTTTGAATTTTTCTGAAAACATTCAATTTTTTATGAATAGTGAAAAACACTACGTTGTTATTTAAAAACGACATTTTATTTATATAATTATTTATTTTATTTAAATTTCTTTAAGTTAAAATAGATATATAATAACTATATATGTTGAATTTAATTCATTGAGTAAATTTTATAATAAAATTAGATGTATAAAATTTTATAGAACTTTTTAACCTCTTTTACCCACCTCCTATGAGCATTTGTATATTTTCATAAGACATAATTTTACCACTTTTGTGAGATGAATTTCAAAAATCTGAGAGACACGGTTGACATCATTAAGTTAAATTTGGTTCAATATGATGAAAATATTTTTCGGTGAATAGTAACTTTTTTACTTTTATTTACCGCGGTTAAAAGTAAATAGGATAATTAAGGGTAGAAATGATGTTATAATTACCCTAAAACATGTCCTAATTCTATTGGATAAGTTTAATTTGACCAAAAACAACATTAAGAATAAAATTTAATCCTTTAGGTCCACTTGGATTAGATTATGACATTTATTATTATTTTAATTAAAGAAGAGTTAAAAGTGTTATATTTAGTGTTTAATAAACTATACCATTTTTAATATATGGTTACACATAATATAAATTTGACAATAAATATTCATTAGAAGTATAAAAATATTTCATACAGAATGGTATTATATTTATAATTTTTAGACATTAAATAATTTAATTTATTTTTGACACAATGATGATGCAGTAATCTCTTTATTGATGAAAGAATCAAATAAATTGTATTATAAATATTAAAATAAATAAAATTTCAATGTTTTTATGACATAAAATATTTTTTAGGTGAATATGAATTGTTAGGTTTGATTCAATGTATCTGTTTTGAAGTAATTATGTTGTGATGACTTTCACAAAAACCAAATACTAAATAATGTCAAAATTGACATAAATTAATTTTTAAAACAAATACTATATTATTGGTTGATATAATATTCTTAAAAATCCAAGGTTTGTCCAAAAGGATTAAATAATAATATATAGTCTTTAATTAACATCTATAGGTTCTTCTATAAGTTTAGAGTAAGTTTATTAACTAGATAGTTTAAGAATACAAGAAGACATAGTAAAAGTTAAAATATTTAACGTAGAGTTAATTCTAAAAGATAAGGTTAATAAGGTGACCTAAACCAGTCTAAAACCTACTGGTTGAGTGGTTTTAGACCCATCCCTACATTATCCTAGAAATAAATCATTTTGGAGCCATTATAAACCAAAAATAATTTTATTACAAAATAATATTTCAAGCTTTTACAAAAGTGACCCTCTCCTCTCTTATAAAAGGGTAATTCCCCTTATCTCAAACTCACACCTCCAAATACATTTGTATCAGAAAAACCCTACCCAGATATCCTCCCAACTACCCTTAAATCAACCTAGAGTCATTACATTTTTCAGAAATCCAACCTATGGATCCCTTTTTATCAACTCAAAAAGAAACACCCGAAGAAGAGGTAATAATTTCACCACCCTCTATAATTTTTTTCTACTCTTCCACTTCCTCTTTCGTTGTTGTCTTCATACCAAAATAATAACTCAAGTACCTACTAAATACTGTTATATTAATATAAATATGGTATAACCATTTTTTTATTCTATCCGACATATAAATGACAAAGTAACCATACGTGCGTATGTACGGCTTACTATCTCCGAGTCGTGGTGTAGTTTTTTATTCAAACACTTCATTATTTGGATAGGTATAATAATTAGTATAACTAATTTAATAATATTTATAACATTTTAATTATTCTTTATATATGATATAACATAATTTTATATATGATTTCACCATCAATATAATGATATTTTCACTCGTGCGTACGTACTGATTAACGTCTCCACGACACGATGACATTCATTCCCACGTTCACCATTCAATGATGATTATAAATATATACATTATTTTTATGAATGTAATATGTGACATTATAATTCTACTAAAGATATATATATATATATATGTATATATGTATGTAAGTATGTCTGTATTTACTTACATATATCTTATTCACTTACTTCTATTCAATACGATATGAAAACAGAAACAACGTTTATGCGTACGTACGACCTACCATATCCATAAATGGTGCCTCCCATTTCATATATCTATCTATTATAAATATTTATAATCTAAATATATACGATATATAAATCATGTTTTATATTTCGGACATATTTAAATCATGATCTAAATGATACGATCATGAATGATAAGTTAAATCACGTACGGTATTGAAAGCAATTGTTGCCCAAAATGTTAATTTAACATGGAAATCATTATTAAATGTGTTTTATAAAGTCATAAATGAATCTTATATGATATAATAAATATGAATATGGTTTTGGTATAATTTAATAACATACTATGGTCATTATACTGGAGGATAAACATACCCTCGACTAAAGGAATGTTCAAGGCAATGGTTAATTCCTCAATCTCATTATTATTCGAGATTGTTTAGGGGTATGTTTTTACTAAGACATTTTTATTATCCATGTCAATGATTCATAAAATATTATTCAAAGGGATTATTTTTCAGGGTCTCTTTTATTAAAACATCATTTTAAATGTTTTAAATATTTATTCTTCTAAATCACTCTCATTAATGTCCATGCTTTCAAATTGGGTTTTAAGGATTTATTTATAGGACATGAATGTTTTTAAAATGTTAATTCCATTATAAAGTTTCAAATTGGTATGGAACACTTTTATTCAAAAATTTCTTTAAATGTATTCCTTTTTGAATTGTGTGACTTTTAAATTTTTTCATGAAAATTTAATATTTCTCTCAAAGAGTTTTACAAATAATATTCATCTAAGTCAGCATCCATTGATAGATTTTAAACTTGTTTGAAGTTGATTTATTATGATAAAAATCATCCATAATGAATTGAATATTTTGTTATATGTTTCACTATGGAAATGTTATTTTCATACCATTCATGTTTTATGGATAAAATATTGATATTTCATATGCAAGTTTTAATATGAATGTTTATGTTATGTTTCATCCTTTTCATATGACAAATGTATTAGACATAGTATGTGATGGGTGGAGCCCACTATATCTCCTTGATGCACCAGTAGGTCTCATGAGACAATTATATGTGGAATTGGCCAAGTGATTTCCCAATTTGATATAAGGTTTTGGTGAAGGCCTTAATCATTTTTAGATGTATTGGTCGAGGCCTTGACAAATTGTTTCTGAATGCCTGGCATTATACATTCCATCGTTATGAAAATAATTTTGATGGTTCTTGTGGTTATTAGACTAGAAGAAGACTCATGAATATGTTTTATTATGGAATTATTTACTCAGCTCATATTTCATCCATAAAGTGTTCATGTTTATTATTTGTAATGGCAAGTATTTTCAATTATTCACCAAGCCTATTGTTTATTTTATCTTCCGCTAATTTGTTTACCCTTACTAATCTTCTGAGCTCACCCCATTCTTATGTTTTATTTTCCCAGGATTTCTAAGAAGTGTATTATGATTGATATGATGGGTTAAGCTAAAAGGGAATAATGGCATTCTTAAAGAATTAACTATGATGTATTTTATGTTTGAAATTTTAATGTGAAGTTGATGTATGTCATCTATTTCCAAGACTGATAAACTGATCGGTCTTTCGGGACATGATTTTATTGTATCATGCTAATGTATTAAAATAATGCACCGACTCTGGGTAACCGGGGTCAGGGCGTTATAGTTGGTATCATAGGATGTTTAGCAATATCCTTGAGAATTTATTTTGATAAACTTTGATTAGATAACATTACTATAAGATTGAATTTGAGGATTAGAATATAAGAACATCATAGAATTTTGTTAATGTTGAGATTTTGTGTATTTCCCAAGAAATACATACTTGTATGGATACGAGAAGGTAAAGGTAGCTCTGGAACAGATGTACCTAGGAGTGAAAACTTCAAAAAGGAGTTTCAGGCTTGACCTGAGGTATCCTGGTACACGACAACAACACTTGCTACACTCGGGGTTACGAAACTCCTCAGAGATATTCTTAAGATAATTCACATTTTTATTATAATACATTATGAATGATTTAGAAGTAAATAATTCCTCAAAGAAAACATTTTATGATTATAGATTATATGCATAATATTTTTAATTTACATTAGTTATTTTGAATGTTTGGAATTATGCATTGCAATTCATAAACTGACCTAGTGTATACCATTGTTTAGATATGGAACTCGGTATAAGGTATGTGAATTCCAGGAATATTCATGATTGAAAGATAAGAAGGGTCATATATTTCATGGTATTAAGACAACATTTAAAAGGGAAATAGTCTCCCACGTTTTCTCATCATATGACGAAATAGTATAATGTGTTAATAAGATATGTTAGGAATTTTTTGAGTGCTATGGATTTGGAAGGATGCAAGAGTATAAAAGGATGGTAGAGAGAAATATGGATAAATGGAAGAGGGGAAAGAAGGATTTTCTCATATGTGATAACTGTGGAAATAATAACATTGGTAAATGTTTGAAGGGAATGAGAGTTTGTTATAAGTGTGGAGAAAAAGGACACCAAGTATGTGAATTCAAGGGTAAGAAAAATGTTTCAAATGTATAATGATTCATCTGTAATGAGTTGGGACACTATGTGAATCAATGTCCAAATCATCAGAGTATTATCTAAATGATGCTATTGGATAAAAATCAAGTTATTATTATACCACAGATGAAAGAGAAATAACTAGTGTTTATATGTTGTTATTAAAGAATTATTTCATTTGAGTGTTGTATCAATGATGGACCGGTTATATAAATTTTGGAAATAAAAAAGGATTGTACTATAGTACTATTTCATTAAGCACTTGAGATTGTGTTGAACCCAGAAAAGTTACTCAATAGTAGGTTAACTTTTTTGGAAAATATATGGTTGAGGGAAAGATAAACCATAATATGGTTCAGATACTAATGTAGTGATTTGGGAATAATATATGATTGATTTGGAAAAATTATATTGGATATTCTTGACTAACTTGAAACTGATTAATGATTTGTACATTCCATCATAATTGGAGTTTACAAAAAATTTTGATAGAAGGAGTATATCCAGTATTCTATAAGGAATAAGGGAGCATGAATGTATTCAATAAAGTTTTTTGGTAATTCAGGGTGTCACAAAATTTTAAAAGAATACATGATGAAGGTTTTCACATGTTATTACATGGAAAAGTGGATCTTGACTCTCTTTACCTTCCTTATAAATTTTTTAATGTGAGTTTGGACAGAATTATATTGGATAATTCTAAAGGCTGAAATCTATTACGTTCGACATTGGATACTGTTTTTATGGTCAAATAATTTCTTTAGATTATTTTTGGATTTTCATAAAAAGAACAACCCAGAGGTCGGGCGACAACCCATCCTGTCCAGAAAGGCGGTGAGACATGAACTCGTAACTGAAGGTTGACATGGGTGGATCACCTACCACTGGAATACAAGATGTCTAGGTTTTTATAATATAGGTTTTTTAAATATTTTGAAAAATTAATTATAAATTATTTAATTATAGGACCCTACACGATTAGGATAAATAGAATATTTTAGAATTATATTATCTTTTGGAGTAAAAGATGAGTTTATGGTAGAAATTAGTTGAAGAATGAAACTCTACTTGTCAAGTATTTTGTTTTCCACATATTTGATGAATAAATTAATTATTAATCTTTAGGTAAGGGATAATAAATCCAAAAATGTGGTCTCCTAATACCTTATGTTTTGTTGAACTAACGATATTATAAATCATCATTGATTGATGGATTTAAGGCACTCAATTTCACACTTGTTAGTAATTGATGACCTCAATCACTCATTATAAATATTTACATTTTCCCTCCAATTATGTGTTGCTAATTTCCACCAATGTTATACTAATAAAGATCATAATTTGGTGGTAACTTTTCCATTCTCTTTCCCTCTTATTAAGACTAAATTTTATTTACCCAATTTCGGATGTGGATTTTCCACAATGGTATTTTTCTATTTTATACATTTTATTTTTGAAGAAAAATTTCAAATTTCAAGGATAAAATTTATTGAAGGAGGGGATATGTAACACCCCAAGATTTCATAGTACGTTTTTTCTTCAATGTCATTCAATAGCCTGCGCTACACGCAACAGCATGTTCAAGGGCACCACAACTTTCCAAACTAGCCACTCAAAAAGTGGTTATGAATAGTATAAACTACATTTTTAAATCTAATATACTCTATATAACTTTAAATTTCATTTAATGTGTTTCTTAGACATAACATAAGAATAAATTTATTTTTCTCAGATAAAAGAAGTGTAATTCAAAAAATGAAATTTTACCACCATAACGGTGAACCCTTTTCTTAAACCAATATTTGACAATTTTATATAATTAATTTAATGAAATTAAATTCTTCTTTATAAACGGGAGATAAAAATTTAGTTTGGATAAATTTTTGGTGATTTTCTGATAACTTTCATATTTTAACAAATAGTGAAAAATACTAGGTTTTAATTGAAAACAACATTTTTAATTAAAATAATATATAGTGTTAAATTATGAATTTTAAAGGTTCTGAAGAATAATTAGACTATATTTTTATTATTTATAACAATTTAGGTAATTAAAAGTAATTTAACATTTAAATTTGATTTAAACAAATGTCAATCTTTTGATAGTTTTAAATTTTTAAAAACCCGCTTTTTGATTTTGACAACATGAATTAATTTTAAATTAATAAATGCAACTTCTATGTTTTTAATTTTGTAAAATATAATTCATTTGTGAATATGGAATATTAAAATTATCTTTGGGTGAATTTTTGGTATTTTTCTGAAAACATTCAATTTTTGATGAATAGTGAAAAACACTACATTATTATTTAAAATGACTTTTTATTTAAATAATTATTTATTATATTTAAATTTATTTTAAGTCAAAATAGATATATGATACCTATATATGTTCAATTTAATTCATTGGAGTCATTTTATAATAAAATTAGATGTATAAAATTTTATTGAACTTTTAAACCTCTTTTACCCTCCTATTAGAAGCATTTGCAAATTTTCATAAAACATAATGTTACAGCTTATGTGAGTTGAATTTCAAAACTTTGAGAGATATGGTTTTTATCAGCAAGTGAAACGTGTTTCCACAATTTGAAAATAATTTTTGTAGAATAGAAACTTTTTATTTTTATTTACTACGGTTAAAAGTAAATATGGTAATTAAGGATAAAAATGATATTATAATTACCCTAACACATGACCTAATTCTATTGGATAAGTTTAATTCGACCAAAAACAACATTAGTAATAAAATATGATCCATTAGTTCCACCAGGATTAGATTAGGACATTTATTATTATTTTATTTAAAGAAGAGTTAAAAGTGTTAAATTCAATGTTTAATAAACTAAACCATTTTTAATATAGGGTCACCCACAATATAAATTAGAATATAAATATTCATTAGAAATATAAAAATATTTCCTACATAATGGAATTTTATTTATAATTTTTTAACATTACATAATTTAATTTATTTATGACACAATGATGATACAGTAATTATCTTATTAATGAAAGAATAAATAAATGGTATTATGAATATTAAAATAAATAACATTTCAATGTTTTTATGACATAAACTAATTTTAGAGATGAATATGACATGTTAGGGTTGATTCAATGTATCTTTTTCAGAGTAATAAAGTTGTGATGTCTTTCACAAAAACCAAATACCTAATAATGTAAAAATTGACATATATTAATTTTTAAATCCCATACTATATTATTGGTTGATATAATATTTCTAAAAATATAAGCTTCGTCCAAAAGGCTTAAATAATATTATATATGTCATTAATTAACCACTTTTATTTCTCTAGGAATTTTATATTATGTTTATTAACCATATTGTGAAAGAATACAAGAAGACACGGTAAAAGTTAAAATATTTAACTAAGAGTTAATTCAAAAAGATATGGATAATATGGTGACCTAAACCTATCTAAAACCTATTGGTGGAGCCGTTTTCGACCCATTACCACCTCAAAATATACATAAATAATTTTGGATCTATTTGAAACCTAAAATTATTTTATTATAAAATAATATTTCAAACTATTCCTAATGTGACCCTCACCTCTCTTATAAAATGGTACTTCCCCTAATCTCAAAATCACACCTCCAAATCCATTTGTCTCGGCCAACCCCAGCCAAAATATGCTACCAACTTACCTCACATCAATATAGAGTCATTAATTTGATCAAAAAGTCAACCTAAGGAGCCATTTTGATCAACTCAAAAGGAAACACCCGATGAAGAGGTAATGATTTCACCACCCTCTATCAAGTTCTTTTCATCTTACACTTCTTCATTCTATATTGTTTCCATACCAAAATAATAACTATTGTACCACCTAAATATTTTGATGTTACTATAAATATGGTAAAACCATGTTTGTTATTATATCCATCCAATAAATGACAAAGTCACTTTATGTGCGTACATACGGCTTACCATCACCACGTCATGTTGTAGTTTGTTATTTAGACACTCCATTATTTGGATGGGTATAATAATGAATATAACTAATGTAAATAATAAATATTACATGTTAATTATTCTGTATATATGATTACCATTTTATTACATACTATTTCACCATCAATATAATGATACTGTCAGTCGTGTGTACATACGGATTACCGTCTCCACGACGCGATGAGATTCATTCCCACGTTCACCATTCAACGATGATTATAAAAATATATATTATAATTAAGTATTTAATATATGACGTAATAATTATACTATATATATATATATGTATGTATGTGTATGTACTTACATATATCTTATTCACTTACTTCCATTCAATACAATATGAAAATAGAAACAACGTTTATGAGTACGTACGACCTAACGTCTCCATAAATAGTGCCTTCTATTTCATATATATATATCTATTATAAAAATTTATATATTAAATATATATGATATATAAATCATTTTTTATATTCTGGAAGTATTTAAATCATGATCTAAATGATAAGATCAAGAATTACATGTTAAAACATGTACGATAATGAAAGTGATTATTACCCAAAAAGTTGATTTAACATGGAAATCATTATTTAATGGGTAGTATAAAGTCATAAATGAAGCATATATGATATAATAAGTATGAATATGGTTCTGGTTTAATTTAATAACATACTATGGTCATTATACTGGAGGTTAAATGTACCCTCGTCCCATGGAATGTGCAATGTAAGGGTTAATTTCCCAATCTCATTATTATTCAAGATAGTTTATGGGTATGTTTTTACTGGGTCATGTTTATTTTACTTGTCCATGTTTCATAAAATAGTTTTCAAAGGGATTATTTTTAGTGGATTCTTTTATTAAAACATCATTTTTAATGTTTTAAATATTTATACTTCTAAATCATTCTAATTAATGTCCATATATTCAAAATGGGTTTTAAGGATTTATTTATATGGACATAAATGTTTTTAAAATGTTAATTCAATTAAAAAGTTTCAAAGTGTTATGGGACACTTTGATTCAAAAATTTATTTAAATTTATTCCTTTATAAATTGTGTAACTTTTAATTATTTTAAGGAAAAAGGTAAATTTTTCTCAATGAGTTTGACAAATCATTTTCATCTATGTTAACATCCTTTGATCGATTTTAAAATTGTTTGAAGTTGATTTATTATAATACAAATCATCCATATTGTATTGAAGATTTTGTGATATGTTTGAATGTGGATGTGTTATTTTTATACCATTCATGGTTTATGGATAAAACTTTTACATTTCATATGCTAGTTTTAATACAATTTTTTTTGTTCCAAACTTTTCATATTAGGAGTGTATTGTACTTAGTAAGTGATGGG
Organism: Viscum album; assembly: GCA_963277665.1. Lineage (NCBI taxonomy): Eukaryota > Viridiplantae > Streptophyta > Magnoliopsida > Santalales > Viscaceae > Viscum > Viscum album. The sequence continues at coordinate 2,007,658,559 of OY728152.1, forward strand.
TGGAGCCCACTATCACTCCTCGGTACATCGGTAGGTATCATGAGACAATTAGACATTGAATTGGTTGAGGCCTTTCCTAATTTGATATATGGTTTTTTCCGAGGCCTTAATCATTTTTGGACGTCTTGGCCAAGGCCTTTAAAAAATGTTTCAGAATGTCTGGCGTTATACATTCCCTCATTATGAAAATAATATAGATTGTTCATGTGGTTATTCAACTTTTATAATACTGATGACTATGTTTTATTATGGAATTATTTACTCCGATCATATTTCTTCCATAAAGTGTTCATGTTTATTATTTGTAAAGGCATGTGTTTTCAATTATTCACCGTGCCTATTGTTTATTTTTTCTTCTACTAAACTGTATACCCTTACTGAGCATCTAAACTCACCCCTTTCTTATGTTTTATTTTCCAAGGATTTTCAAGAAGTGTATTATGATTGATATGTAGGTTTAAGCTTAAAGGGAGTAATGTCATTTTCAAATAACTATCTATGATGTATTTTATGTTTGAAATTGTAATGTGAATTTGATGTATGTAATATATTTCCAAGACTGCTAAATTGATCGGTCTTTCAGGACATGATTCCCTTGTATCATACTAATGTATTAATATAATGCACTGAATTTGGGTAATTGGGGACGAGGCATTACATCATGCCCATGATACACAAATTTCCTTGGAACCAAGCCTAATGCCCAGGCCATGTCATGAATGTTCGTAGTGCATCATCCACATAAACTCCTTACCTTCACTTAACAATTTTTTTATTCAATGCTTATAAATCACTATAATGTGGAACACATGGAAGTTATGAGTTTTCATTGAATTTTCCCAATACCCCTTACACCGTGTTTTATATAATAATGACCCACACCAACTATTTTTATGTTCCCAGGTACTAAATTTAATAAGGTAATTCATGATTTTATACTCACGCACACCTAGTCTACTAAATTATTCTCCAAGTGACTCTATATGTCAAAACCTATGTAAATTAATCATAATTTAAGGTATTTTTTTCATCTAAAAAGTTTCCACCATTCATTTTTGAAAGAAAACTACTCATTTGAATATCTATAACAATGGAGAAAGACCCCCCCCCCCCCAAGAGTACCCAATAATGTTCCTCTCCATTATAGCTATCTATGAAAATACCACTTGGGAACCACCTTTCCCAATGTGATAAAAATTATCCAAGTAGACTAAAAATTGTCCCTATCCACCCAAAATAACCACACTAGGATCCCTCCTTACATGGGAAACCAACTAAAAGACCCCAAGGTAGCCACTTCACCTAATCCAACCATAAGACTACCACTCAAGAATAATTTTTTCCAAAATAACTAGGGTAATCCCACTTAGGAATTGTTTTACCAATGCACATAAAATAAACCCAATATGATCCCACATCAATTATCACATCTAATAGAAACCCATTAGGGAACCACTTCTCCTAGGACTCATTATAAAGTTTTCTGGTGTCCCTCTTCGCCAAATATGACAAAGAGATTCCAAATATGATGACACTTTTCGCAAGTAATTCAAGATAGTCTACAGGTAAGGGATCCAAGGTCCTCTAGATGGATGAATATGTGGATAATTTCAAGGAATTGAAAAATAGTTCATTAATCACACTTGTACTTACAACAACCTAATGTGGATAAGGTTTTGTAGTATATTTTTATGCATCCATGAAGTAATTAGAATGTGTTACCATGAAGAATGACATGGTTACAATAAATGTCTCGTGATAATTGATGGTACATGATAAAAAATACCATACTCATGATTTTGAGTTTTCTATTGTAATTTTTGCATTAAATATATGGATTCATTATCATTATATAAAAATGAGACATATATTCAAATATCATAAGTTTTATGGTATATATTCACATAGAATGATTTAATCATGAACTATATAGGATGTTTATAACTGATTAAAGATTATAACTGCCCATTACACTACCACCCAGGGAAAGTGAAAAAGTTGGACAATGTATTGTGTTGAAAGGATCACGCAAGCATATCCATGATGAGGATCACAGAAGATCCAATGTTCCTAGATTTTTAAATTAGGGGTATGGAAATATTTTTGGATGGTTATAAATATTATCTTTCAGAAATGATTGTTCAACAATATATGTAGTTGGAGATTTAATAGGCACAAAAGGATGATGTGGATCTACATAAGTAGGTGAAAAATATTCTTTTGTTAAACCTTGATTTTGACTGAATTGTAATATTAAAGAATAGTGTATGTTTCTCATCCATACAGAATTTGAAGAATGAGCTTTTAGAAGAGGCTCATAGTTCATCATTCTTTATTCATCATAGAAATACAAATATTTAGGGATATTTGGAAGTGTATTTTTAGAAGGATGACATGTAGAGGGATATCACAGATTTTCTGTCAAGATACATGATATTACAGAAAGTTATGTATGTGAGTCAAATTATTAAGGGGTCGTTACAACTATTATCTATACTATAATTGAAATGGGTAAACATACCATTTATTTTGTCATCATACTCTCCAAAAATTATTAAGGGAACTAAACAATATTAATCGTAGTTGATCACCTTAAAAATTTATCCTACTTAATCACTATGAGAGATGATTTCTATCTGTATCATATTACCAGGATATACATGATTTAAATAGTAATATTTCATGGTGTATAGTATTAAATTATGTTCGATCGATAACATAGGTTATCCAAAATGTTTCGGTAATGTCTTCAACAAGCTCTTCATATAGGTTTTAATTTCAACACTACGTGTCATCCTTAAATAGATGGTTAGTATAAGATAAAATTTCAAGACCAAGAGGATATTTTGAGATAATTTTTTATGGATTTATAATGTGGTAGGGACAAACACCTTCCACTAAATGAGTTTTCCTACAATAATATCTTTCAATTGAGTATTCAGATGGATCCTTATAAATCCCTCGTGAAAAAAGAAGTGTATATATCATAATTACTAATATAATGTTGGTGTGAAAAAGATATTTCGATATTAACTAGATGAATAATTGAAATATAAGGTTGTATCCATTAAATAACACATATGGGTAACACAATGTCAGTAGAAATATTATACTGATAATCATCAATGTGAGCTGGAATTTGAAGTTGGTGACATGGTATTTCTAAGAATTTATCCATGGAATAAGTTAATTAGAAGGTAAAATTCCATTTCAAGGGGGTTATAATGTAATACCATCATATTTAAGAATTTTCTTCATATTAATCTAATTTTTTGATAGCATGGATTACACACGACGATTAGTTTTAACAAACCATGATATAATGCCAATATTAATATTTTGAAATAGATGTTATAACCTATCCATTAAACATGGAGGTATTAATAGGAATAAAAAAATATTAAAAAATAACACTAATACTATTTTATAAATAAAATATATTTCTAAAAAATAATTAATTTTTATTATTTTTTTTATATGTTTTGAAAATACAATTTTTTCCGAAAATGTATTTTAATGTTTTTTTAAAAAAAAATTGAATTTTTTTTTAAAAATTCTAGAAAATATATTTGATAAAGTTAAATTCATTTTTACTAATGTATAAAAATTATCTTATTATTAATTTTTGTGATTTTTCTTAAAAAAGGAATTTTTCATAGTATAGTAAATTATATTAATTTTTTTTGAAAAATAACATTTCATTTAATGAATTTACAAAGTTAAAATATTATTTTCAAGTGTTTTAAAATTAATTTTAGTTCAATTATATTTTTATTAATCTAAAATATTTAATTTTATTAAATTTCATATTGAATTTTTTTATCAAAATGTTTTACACTAATTAATATTTTTCCTTGGAAAAATTATTTTTCATTATTTAAGCTAGTTTAATTTTAAATTAAATGTTTAAACACATTGTAACGCCCTGAAACTAGTTACACAGAGTCTTTGAAATACTACATTACAATGGCATGATCACAAGGGATCAAATCCTGAAAGACTGATCGGTTTAGTAGCCTTGGAAGTAGTATATACCAATATAAGTTTTACATTACATTATGAATTGAAAAACAACAACATTTTGTCTCATTTTAACACATTTTTCTCCCTTACACTATCCCTATAGTTTAGTCATAATATAATTCTTTGCATCCTTGGAAAAATAAAACATAGAAAGGGGTGATTTCATGTGCTCAGTAGGGATAACAATATAGAAGAAACATTCATAAATAAGCATAAAAATTTAAGGAAAATGTATAAGACTAAAAAACATGCCTTTTAAACTTAAACTTCATCATAATATTTCAAAGATAAATCAAATAATTCCATTAATTTATTCACATGGATATTATACATGTCGATTAATCACAAGTAATATCAATAGTGATTTCATAATGATGGAATGAATAATACTAGACATCATAACTACATAGTCAAGGCCTCGTTCCAGGACTAAAAATAAGGTTTTATCAAGGCCTTGTTCTAAGACACAAGTTTGTCTTATGATAACCTCTGATGCATTGAGGAGCTTTAGTCGGCTCCACCTGTCACTTACAAAGTCCAATGCATTCTTCATATTAGAAGGTTGAAATATAACCTAAACATTCATATTAAAACAAGCATACTTAATGTTAATAATTTACCCATAAACTGTGAATGGTATAAAAATAAAACATCCACAGTCAAACATATCATAAACCATAAATACAATATGGTAGATTGTATATTAATAAATCAATATTAAACAACTATAAAATGTATCAAAGTATGTTTACATAGATGAAATCAAAACTATTTGAGAGAAATATCTCTTTCTATTTTGAAATCATTTAATAGTCACATAATTATAAAAGAAAACATTTATTTGTAAAATACTCTTATAAGATTTTAAGGGAAGCTTCTAAGGATTTATAACTTCGTAAAATAGTTTCACCTGTCGTATAAGTTAAAAAAATATTCTTACCCTATTTTGTCGAAAAGGTTATAAAGTACCTTCTTTGGAAATAGATGGAAAGATTCCTTTCAAACATTTTTATAAAAACTTAAACAATGGTATTAATGAAGTTAAACCATAATATAGTAAATAGTAAAAATGTTTTGAAATACATTTTTAAGAAACATGGATGTGGATGATAAAGAGGTCCCAGTAGATACTCATGTATAAACAACAACAGATAATAAAGAGATTGTGAAATAAACCCTTACCTTATACAATTACTTGATCAAGGGTATGTTAACCTCATATATAATAGATAAATCATTGATATTAAATTATATAGTATCTACATACATAAGTATTATATCATATATGATCTCTTAATGTTTCATTTTTAATAATATTTCAGTAGTATCATTGTTTCGGGTGTTAACTGATTCATTTTCCTTGATATGTTTTGTTATGTAAATCTGTTTATTTATGGATAGGATTTATATAATTCCTATATATATGGATATTAAGTTCTTAAAAATTATTTTTAATCATAAAATGAAAATTATTCTTGGTTGATTACGATGGGGAATGAATCTCATCGCCTTTGTGGAGACGGTAATCTGTACCTACGCACGAGCAACAATATCATTATATTGATAATAATATAATATGTAATTGGATGGTATATCATATATACAGAATCATTAACATGTTATATTTATTACTTACATCAATTATACTCATTATTATACCCATCCAAATAATGAAGTGTTGAATAACAAACTACACCACGGCGTGGAGATGGTAAGTCATACGTACACACGTATGGTGACTTTGTCATTAATAAGATGGATAGAATAATGAATATGATTTTACCCAATTTATAATAACATCACATTATTTATAATTTATTGGATTTATTGTTTTGGTATGAAAACAACAAAGAATGTGGAAGTGGAAAAAGAAAAGAACTTTGAAAGAGATGATGAAATTATTATATCTTCTTCGAGTGTTTTCTTTCAAGATGATCAAAAGAGATCCATTAGTTGGATTTCTGATCAAATTACGGCCTCTAGGTCAAATTAAGGGTTGTTGAGAGGATATTAGAGAAGGTCTTGGCCAAGTTATATGGATTTGGTGGTGTGATTTTGTGAAAAGGGGAAGTACCCTTTTATAAGAGAGGTGAGGGTCACTTTTGGAAAAGCATGAAATATTATTTTATTATACAATCATATTCTATTTATAGTGAATAAGAAAAGATTTATTTCATAGCTAAGGTGGGTATGGATCAAAAACCTTTCAACTCATTGGTTTTATATAGGTTTAGGTCACCATATTAACCTTATCATTTTATATTTAACTCTTACTTATATAGTTTATCTTATACCATGTATTCTTGTATTATTATAATAAATGGTTAATAAACTCACTATAAAAATAAAAAAGAACCTCAGGTGGTTCATTATTGATATATATAACCTTATCTAAGTCCTTTTTATGATCCTTATATTTTTAAGAATATTATCTCAATTAATAATATATTAATTGTTTTAAAAACTCATTTATGTCAATTTTGACAGAATTTGGTATTTTCTTTCTGTGAAAGACATAAAAACATTATCACATCGAACAAAAATTCTATATTAAACCATATCATGTCATATTAACATATAATATTAGTGAAATTCATCATTAGTATCAATTTTCAATTATTTGGATATTTATAATATCAATTATATTAATCATTCATTTATAAGGTAATTACTGCCTCCTCATTATATCATAAAGAAATTTAATAATTTAATTTATAAAAGTTATAAATAAAATACCATTATATAGGAAATATTTGATGATTTCTAATGAATATTTATGATCGAATTTATCTTATGTATAACCCTATATTAAAAATGTTTTAGTTATTAAACATTGAATTTAAAAAATTTAACTCTTTATTAAATTAAATAATAATAAGTGTCCTAATCAAATCCAAGTTGACCAAAGGATCATATTTTATTTCTAAAGTAGATTTTGGTCAAAATACACTTATCCAATAGAATTTTTACATGTGTTAGGGTAATTATAATATTATTTTTTAACTTTAATTGCCCTATTTACTTTTAACCGTGGTAAATAAAAGTCCAAATTTATTATTCACCAAAATTATTTTCATCTTATTGAACAAAATTTTACTCACTAATTTCAACCATGTTTTCCAGATTATTGAAATTCAATCCACATAAGTGGTGAAATTACATTTTCTGAAAATTTTCAAATTTTCCTAGAGGTGTGTAAAAGATGATAAAAAGTTCAATAAAATTTAATACATCTAATTTTATTATAAAATAATTCCAATGAATTACATTGAACTAATATAGGTATTATGTATCGAATTTGAAATAATATTAATTTATATTAAATAAATAATTATTTAAATAAAAAGTAGGTTTTAAACAATAACGTAGTGTTTTTCACTATTCATCAAAAATTGAATGTTTTTAGAAAAATACCAAATATTAAAACTAAGATAATTTTGATGTTCAGAACCCAAAAATGAAGTCCATTTCAAAAAATAATATTTAAAAAATTTCAAAAATAGACTATTATTATTCATAACGGCTAGTTTGATTGGTCGGCGTGTGCTAAAACTCTATATTGCTTACATTTCAAGCTATTGCATTATTCAAAAGGAAAGGTAATGTGGAAGCTTGGGGTGTTATATTCTCCCCTCATTAAAATAATTTCATCCTCAAAATTTCTATAATATTACTGCATAAAAAGATTCAGAGGGTTCTTCATCATAAGGTCATCGGGTTCCCACATTGTCTCTTCCATCATATGGATTCACCAGATGAGTCTTCCCATATCTCATCACTTGTTCTCTGATTTCAAGAATCTAGAAAGTCTCTACACAATAAGATAGATCGAGTTCAAGTTAAATTTCTTTATAGGTGCGTACATGTGTTGGGTCAAGAAAGTATTTTTTTTAATAGTGATATGTGGAACCCATCATGAACTTTGGAGAGACAAGGCAGAATTTCCAAATGATAAGCTACAACTCCAATTCATTCTAGAATTTAGGATGTTTCGATGAAACTAGGACTTAATTTTCCATTTATACTGAATCATATAACACCCTTCCATGGAGATACCTCCATGAAAACATGATCACCTACTTGAAATTCCTAAACCATCCTTCGGCTATCGACAAAGCTCTTTTTAATACATTGATATGCTTTAATTTGGATTTGGATAATCTTCATGATTTACATTATTTCCTCAAAATATTGTGGGCTTACAAGTTTTCACTCACCAACATCATCCCAACAAGTTGGTCTGAGACACCTCCTTTCATATAACGCATCATATGGTTCCATAATAAAACTTGAATGAAAGCTATTATTATAAGAAAATTCTACCTATGGTAAATACTGATCCCACATACCTTGAAAGTCAAGAGATCATGATCTCAACATATCTTATAAGGTTTAAATAGTCTGGTATGATTGTCCATAAGTTTGAGGGTGGTAGGCAATGCTCAAACGAAATTCTGTATCCAGGGATTTTTCAAGACTTTTCCAGAATCATGATGTAAAATAGGGATCAAGATCAGAAACAATCGATATGGGTACTCCATGAAGTCTTACAACATCATTAATATATAGTCATTATAAAAATTCAAAGTGGTAAATCTTCTCTTATATCAATAAAATGTGCTGACTTGGTAAGATGATCAACAATGACCCATATTGCACCATTCCTTCTTGGAGTCTTTGGTAGCCCCATGATAAAGTCAATCATAATATCATCACATTTCCACTTAGGTATGGGAATTGGATTCATGATTCTTCGATGATGTTGTCTTCCTGCCTTCACATAATGAAAAACCATACATTTTTGACACATAATCAATAATCTCCCTCTACATGTTGTCCCACCAAAAATGTTCCTTCAAATATTTATGCATCTTAGTGCTACCAGGGTGTATATAGATATTGGAGCAATGTGCATCATCAAACAATTTTGTTTTTAGATCCATTATGTTAGGAACACAACGTCTCTTCCCAAATTTCAAAATTTCATATTCATATACGAAGTCAATAAATCCCCCATCGTTCTCAACTTTAAATTTATTTTGAAACTCCTCATCCTCAGTCTAAGAACTTTTTGTCCTTTCTAGTAAAGAGGTTTTAGCATCTATATGAAAAAGTATTTTTGTTTCACCTTCTATGATTATTCCCATATCCATATTTACTATATCCATGAACATAGGATACCATTCAACTCTCATCTTGTCAAAAAATCCATGATTCTTTATTCTAATAGCATCTTCTACCTTATTTTCCTTCCTCAGGTGGTAGTGTATAGTGAAATCATAATCATTGAGTCATTCAATCCATCGTCTTTGCCAAATGTTGAGTTCTTTTGTTGAGAAAATATACTTCCAAATCTTTTCATCGGTATATATCTCACTTTCTTCACCATAGAGATAGTGTATTTATATCATCAAAGAAAATATTATACCTACTAACTTAAGATCATGAGCGGGATAATTTGTTTCATGAATTTTTAGCTGTCGTGAAGCATATGCAATAACACTCCCATTCTGCATATGGACACAACCAGGTCCTTTCATTGATGCATCACAATAAAAAACAAACCCATTGAATAATAAATCAATATTACTCCTTTGGATACATATAAAATCATTTGTATGCCTGGTTAACCTTGTAAATTTAGCCTCATACTTTGTGACATTCACAGCCTCCTTTTTCCTCAGACTAAAAAATTTTCTTTCCATATCCAATCGATGGTCAGGAGGAAAGTATTTCGCTATGAAAATATTTTTAAAATCTCTTTATTCAATATTTTATACTTCTTCATATTCCTTTTTGTTTTGAATTAATGACCACCATTTATCTTCATCTCCCGTGTGGTGATAAACTTCCATGAAAACCTTTTCCCTTTCACTACTCCCAAAAGCATGAAAAATTCCTATAAAGAACTTATCCATTTCTCATCTACAAATGGATTTGTAGTCCCATTCAATTTTGGAGGTTTTTGCCCCATTAATCTGTCTAACATTGATCCTCCACATTGGGGATCAGGGTGCTCCATATGGTAAGGTTATTATTCCTAACCTAAGTGAGTTGTCCCAATATGGTGTTAAGAAGAGCAGCACCAGTTGCATCATAAGCTCCACTATAATTATATTGAGTAGGAGGGAAATCCCTATATGGATTACATGCATTAATACGGTTTACATTCCATCCATAAGGCACCATTTCTAAACAATGGAATGCACTAGATTAGTTTATGAATCACAACACATAATTCCAAAATTGTAATACACTTAACATAAATTTAACAGTTTATGAATATAATCCACAATCATAAAAATGTTTTCTTTGAGGATTTATATGCTCATAAATCTTAAATAATGGTTTGTAAAGAAAATTTGAATTATCCTATGAATATCCATTGGGTGTGTCGTACCCAATAGTGTAGCAAGACCTATTTTCTTGTACTAGGATATCCCAGGTCAAGCCCAAAACTCCATGTCAGAGTTTTCACTCCTTGGTATATCTGTGCCAAAGCCACCTATACCTTCTCGTATCCATACAAGGATGTATCATTTGGAAAACCCACAAAATCTCTACATTACCAAAATTATAGGATGTTTTCTATACCAATCCTCAAATATTATCTTAGCGTAATGTTCTCTAATAATTGTTTTCCTCAATCTAGTTTCCATTGTTTGTAGTAAACTTCCTCTTATACCGAATGTAATGCCTTGAGCCTAGTAACCCAGTGTCGGTGAATTATAAAATAACATTGGCATCATCCCATGGGATCAAATCCCGAAAAACCGATTATTTCAGTAGCCTTTGAAGTACTAGATACAAACATAAGTTTTACATTACATTATGTATTGAAAAACAACAACATCATGTCTCTTTGTAACAAATTAATCTACCTTAGACTATCCCTTTAGGTCAATAATAATATACTCCTTCACATCCTATAAAAGGTAAAACATAGAAAGGGTTGAGCTCAGGTGCTCAGTAAGGATAACAATATAGTGGAAACATTCATAAATAAGCATAAAAATTTACGAAAAATGTGTAAAAAACATAATCCTTTTAAACATAAACATAATCATAATATTGCAATTATAAATCAAATAATTCCATTCATTTATTCACATGGATATTATACTAGTCTAACAATCACATGTAATATCAATAGACCATTTTATAATGATGGAATGCATAATATCGGATATCATAACCACATAGACAAGGCATCGTTCCAAGAGTACAAATAAGAGTTTGTCAAGGAAATTGTTCGAAGACACAAGTTTGTCTCATGAGACCTTCTGATGCATTGAGGAGCTATAGCAGGCCCCAATCGTCACTTACTAAGTCCAATGCATTCCTCATGTGAAAAGTTTAAAAGGTAACAAAAATAGTTTTATTAAAACTAGCATACAAAATGTTAAAACTTTAACCATAAACCATGAATGGTATTTACTATAACACATCTAGATTCAAACATATCACAGAACATCAATAAAATATGGAATATTTTTTCATAATAAATTAACTTCAAACAAGTTTAAAATCCATCAAAGCATGTTGACATAGATGAAATCAAAACCATTTGAGAGAAATATCACTTTCTATTTTGAAAACATTTAAAAGTCACATAATTATAAAATAAAACATTTATTTTGAAAATACTCTTACAATATTTTATGGGAAGCATTGAAGGTTTTATAATGGAGGAAATAGCTGCACCCACTGTATAAGTTAAAAAACACATTCATACCTCAATTTTTCGAAAAGGTCATAAAGGACATTGTTTTGAAAGCGACAGAAATATTCCTTTAAAAACATTTTATAAAAAATCAAAAAAAGGGTATAAATAACATTAAACCATAATATAGGAAATAGTAAAAACGTTTTAAATACATTTTTAAGAAACATGGATGTGGATGATAAACAGATCCCAGTAGATACTCACCTATAAACAACCTCAGATAAAAAAGAGATTGTAAAATGAACCCTTAACTTGTATGTTTCCTTGATCAAGGGTATGTTAACCACTTGTATAATAGTTAAATAATTTTTATTAAATTACACTGAAACCACATACACAAATATGATATCATATATGATCTTTTAATATTTCTTTGTTATTAATATTTCAGTAGTATCATTGTTTCAGGTGTTAAGTGATTTGTTTTCCTTTATATGTTTTGTTATGTAAGTTTTGTTTATTATTGATAGAATGTATTTGATTCGTATCTCGAATGATATTATGTTCTTAAAAATTATTTTTAATCATAAATATATAATTATTCTTGAATGATTACGATGGAGAATGAATCACATCGCATTCGTGGAGACGATAATCTGTACGTATGAACGAGCGACAATATAATTTTATTGATAGTAAAATCATATATAATTAGATGGTATATAAAATATACATAATCATTAACATGTTATATTTAATAATTAAATCAATTATACTCATTGTTATACCATCCAAAAAATGATGTTTTGAAAAACAAACTACACCACGACGTGTAGACGGTAAGTTGAACGTACACAAGTATGGTCAATTTTTCATTAATAGGATGGATAGAATAATGAATATGGTTTTACCATATTTATAATGACATAAAAGTTTTTATAAGTTTCTGGAGTTATTATATTGGTATGTAAACGACAAATAAAGAAGAAGTGGAAGAAGAAAAGAACACTGAAAGAGGAGATTAAATTATTACCTCTTTTTCGAGTGTTTCCTTTTGAGTTGATAAAAAGGGATCTGTGGGATGGGTTTCTGAATAAAGTAAGGCCTCTAGGTCTATGTTATGTTATTTGGAAGGATATTGGAGTAGGGTTTGGCCGAGCCTAATAGATTTGGTTGTGTGATTTTGAGATAAGGAGAAGTATCCTTTTATAAGAGAGGTGACGGTCACATTCTGAAAAACGTGAAATATTATTTTATTATACAATCATATTAGAATTATAATGGTTATAAAAGGATTTATTTAAAGTATATGGTGGGGATGGGTCGAAAACCTCTCATCCAATATCTTTTAGATAGGTTTAGGCCACAATATTAACCTTCTCTTATAGATTTAACTCTTACTTAAATAGTTTAACTTTTACAATGTATTCTTGTATTATTATAATAAGTTTCTAATAAACATACTATAAAAATCCAAGATAACCCCAAGTGGTTAATTATTGATATATATAACCTTATATATGTCCTTTTCTGAACATTATATTTTTTGGAATATTATATCAATTAATAAGATAGTATTTGTTTTGAAAACTCATTTATGTCAATTTTGACACTATTTTTTATTTTGTTTTTGTGAAAGTCAGAAAAAATTTATCTCTTAGAAAAAAAATTATTTAATCAACCCTAACATGTCATATTAACCTATAATTTAGTTTAGTTCTTCTTAATTCTCAATTTACATTTATTTGGATATTTATAATATCAATTATTTAAATCATTCATTAATAAGTTAATTTTTGCATAATCATTTTATCATAAATAAATTTAATTATTTAATGTCAAAAAATTATAAATAAAATAATATTATGTATTAAATATTTTTATCTTTCTAATGAATATTAATAGTCAAATTTATCTTATTTATTTTCTTATATAAAAAATGGATTAGTTATTAAGCATTGAATTTAACACTTTTAACTCTTCTTTAAATAAAATAATAATAAATGTCCTAATATAATCCAAGTGGACCAAAAGGATCATATATTATTCCTAAGGTTGATTTTGGTCTGAATAAACTAATAAAATAGAATTAGGAGATGTTTTAGGGTAATTATAATATAATTTTTTACCTTTAATTACCATATTCACATTTAACTGTGGTAAATAAAATTCAAAAGTTACTATTCAAAAAAAATTCATCTTATTGAAAAAAATTTGACTCATTGATGTTAAACCTACCTCTAAAATTTTTGAAATTGAATTCACAAAAAGGGTGAAATTACGTTTTATGAAAATATTTAAATGTTATTTGAATGTGGGTAAAAGACAGTAAAAAGTTTCATAAAATTTAATACATCTAATATTATTATAATATTACTCCAATGAATTAAATTGAACTTATATAGGTATTATGTCTATTTTTTTACATAAAATATATTTAAATAAAATAAATAATTATTTTAATAAAATGTTTGTTTTAAATAATAACTCATTGTTTTTCACTATTTATAAAAAATTGAACATTTTCAGAAAAATACCAAAAGATCACCCTAAGCTAATTTTGATATTCCAAATCCAAAAATGAAGTCCATTTCAAAAAATAAAATTTTTAAAATTTCAAAATGTTGGTATTACTATTCATCACTGCTAGTTTTATTTGTCATGATGTGCTAAAACTCCATGTTGCGTACAATGCAAGCTATTGCATTATTAAAAGGGAAGCATGGGGTATTACACATATGTTAATAGAATTTTAAACATGGTTTAAATATTTGGAATTATAATAATTTATATTATATATATTGGTTAATATAATTTTTTTTCAAAATAAATGGTAAATTCAGTAAAATGTAATTACACCAATTAAGGTTAAAATAGGATTATCATTGGCTATACTGAAAAGTTAATGGTTAAAATGAAATAAAAACATATAAAATTCATATTTTATTGCCATATTTCCACTTTATAAAATATGATATTTTATAATGACCCATTTTGGATCCTTTTTTCATGTTTAAAATGTGGGCACACCTTTTTTCAAAAATTGCATGTTTGTTGTCACCCCCACATATAAAAGGGCACCCTATATCCTATTCACTTCACACATAAAAAACTATTTTGTTCAACCATAAAATCATAAAATTTCTTCCGTAATTCCCTATTCACACATTATATTCCCTATTTTTTTAGTAAAACACTATTATGATTCATTATATATAAAAATAAAGAGTTTCTCTAAGGAATAGGTAAAATCGTTAAACATGTGTTTTTTATAACTTCCACTACCTCCTTGAAATATTATTTACCATTATTATATAATAAAATCATTATATAACATATAATAATATTTTATTATGTTAATTTAATGATATAAATCTCTCTACCCATCCAAAATGTGTAAAATAAAACTGTCTATCGTGAGTATAGCGAACTACCGCCTAGCGAACCGATGTAAGTTGTTTTCTATATCCACCTATCATGATTGGATATAAAATTATATTTTTAATATTTATAAGATATTTATGGTACAATTATTCTTCTAATACTATCATATAACATATACCTTCTTACATTTCATTCTGTAGGAACATGATGACATCCATCATGTGTATAGTGGAATAACTCCTCATGGAGTGATGTTATTTGTTCTTCACATAGGATTTACATGGAAGGTAATAAATGTAGTTTTAATGAACATATGTTATATATATGACCTAAGAAATTTCTACAAATAAAATATATAATTTTTCTTTATTTTGTTTCATTCATTAATAAAATAGAAATAATATTCATGCGTACATATAGCCTACCATCTCCATGAAATGTGTAATGCATTATTTATCAAATAAGTTAATTGATTACATAAAATAAAAATGAAATTAATATATATATCATCATTAAAATTTAAGAGAATATTAAACCATGATTAAATTAAATGGACCAAGATACAAAATCAAATCATACATGGAAAACACATTTCTAACCCGAAATAAGATTTTAATAAAGAATTATTAATAGACAGGTAATATAAATTCAAAAAATATATATGGAATGATATATATTATTATGGGTTTAAATATATTTATGATAATCATATAATTATTATACAATATGTTCAAATTTGTATGATTAATTTTGAGACCTGAGGTGAGGGATTTCTAGTCTCTCACGTATTTATGGGAGACACACACCATATTCACTAGTCATTAGTTTTTTTATCATCCATGTACTACCAATTTGAAATTTAATTTCATTAATATCCTTCCATAAATTTTATTTACATATTCATTGTATCTTATTCTTCAATGATCTTATAATTCAAAAGATTTCAATAATAATAAGGGATTTTCATCTCAATTTTATTTCTATGGAACACATGACTTATACATCACATGTTTCTTATATGTGGTGTATATACTACCTACGAACGTATTTTATGATCCTTATCATGATAATAATGGTATATAAATATTCATATAATGTCATTTTTCCATGAAGATTATGATACAAAAACACCATTGTCATAAATATTTTACGTTATAGTTTCTCTGTTTAAAGATATTATTTATGATATGCTTCCAATAATGAAATTTATATTATACATCTCAATAAAAATAGGTTATGTTAAGATCATAAATGTATTTCTAGAAATAATTTTTTTTTTATTTTCAATTTCCTCAAATAAAGGATTAATGAGACCAAAATAATGTTTTTTAGAAAAAATCCTTTATATTTCTTTCTTTTGTTGATTTTTTTACCAGATCTAGGTTTTCCAAAAATGAGTTATAGAGTGTTTTTACAATTCTATAATGATTATTTCGATTCATTTTTATCTATTTTTACATTTGTTTTATTATAAATTTTATGTTATTTGGTATAAAGTATCTTTTTTATTTTACATAAATGTTAAAGGAATCTTGTTTTTACTTGTATAAAATAATTAGAATATTCCACCATCATGGAAAATGAATTATTAAAATATTAGTTTCTATGTTTATAAGGTCATTTTCATGGAAAATTAGTTTGATATTTTTTTTAATATTTTGGTTTTAAAATTTTATTTTTCATGTAAAAAGGCTAGTTTAGTCATGAAATGATCCATGTGATCTTTAAAAAAATTCCATTTATGATGACCTCCTTAAATGTTACATAATATTTACAAGGGATATTAAATAGTTGTTGCATCATTATTATTTATATGGATAGTGTATGATTAGAATCAAGACATGTTTATAAAACATTTTCATTTTCCATTGTTAATTCGATGATAAATTGATGAGGTGATTATGAGACCCATTTTCATTCTATGGGTTATGGTAGGATGGAATGTTTATGATAATATTTTCATTTAATAGGTTATTTTATGATTAATGCCATGTGATATTTTCAAACACATGTGTATGGTTTTCATTATGTGATAGTGGTTTTATTATATCCAAGGATGCTTGTTACATTATAACGAACGAAAGAGGTCATGTTATAACCAATAATGGGTGGGACCTATATCTCCTTCCAATTAATTGGGTAATTTATTAAATCTCATGAGATAATAATTAGAAACATGATATGATGCTTGATTTAAAATGGGATATATGTTAATGGTATTGATCTACTCTTTTAAATATGTGATAATTCTATATTCATTATGAAATGGGAGAAAGGTTATGATGCATAATCTATTATGTGTTGTAACCAAGGGTTGTACCTTTATACAAATGGAGTATGGTTTGTTTCGGTTGTCAATCCTCACAAGGAATATAAGTTATTTTTCATTGAAATGGATCTTATAGTTTATAAGGATAACAATATTAACAGTGGCACCATTTCTCAGCATTTTTCAAATTTTTGTGGTCCAAAATTTGGAGGATCTATTTCAGCTGGAAAGTGGATTTCCTTAAAACCTAATGAAAATATGAAAAGGCATGTGTTTTGTGAATTTTTTTTCCCAGATTCTATTTTAAGAAGGATAAAAGAAATTTCATGGTGATTTACCCAACAATGAAGAGAGTTATGAACATCAAAGAATTAGAGCATCACAAATGGTGATAGTGATCTATGTGATTATTAGAATTGGAGCATTGCAACATGACGGTTTGATAGAAAGCATCCTTGTTATGAAAAGCATTGTGAATAAAAAAATTCCATGGAGAATTATGTTAGGAGTATAACTGCAAAGTTGTTTTTTAAATACTTTTAAAATACTCTAATATGCTGTGGAGCCTCATTAATTGGAAAACTTAAAAATATGAAGCTATCTATAGTTCATTTTAATGTCTTTTTGTATGAAAATCCAGAAACACATTGAGTTCACAATGCTAAGGAATCTTCATAAATATGTCTTTTAATGAGAACTTGAGCGTCATGAAAATAAAATAATTCTTGAAGGATGTTAATTATTTTGATTATAGGGTGCTATGAAATGATGGGATATTCCGGGTTGAGTAAATGATATTCATGAAGGAAGTTTGTTCCAAAAATGAAGGGATGCTTCGCAATGGATTGAGCTTCATGAAAGGCTGTTTTGAAAATCAGTTTTCAGTGAACATTTATTTCAATGTGTATAAATTTAGGTATAAGGTGCAAAAAGAGTATCCTTCTAGAAATGGACAAAGACTATAATTCCAGTCCTTTGAAGCGACTTTCATGTCTATAAACATAGTAAATCATCTCTCAAAGCGATGAGGTTGGGGGAGTCAACAGAAGTGTTCTAAGGAATGCAAAGAGTTATCCCATAAATATTTTAATGGCAGTGTTCCAATAACAGAGTGAATATTTCCAAACGTCTGTTTTCTATAACTAGTAAATATCTTTGTATTTAGTTATGACTATCACACTATTGGTATATGTTCCTAGCACTAACCCTTAGTGGTGAACCATGTAAAATTGTTGTGTAGTCTCTTTGGATGTGACTTTTTATTTTCTACACATTCCCATCAGAAAGGTTTAACAGGTTCCCTCTAATGTGGGATCAAGATCAATCACTTTAGAAGAGAAAACTGAAAACCTGATTCACCCCTCCCCACTCAGGGTCTTCTGGGGTCCTTCATGTGATATTAGAGGAATGTTACTAGTGATAAATATGTCCTTCATTTATTTCATAGAGAACATAGTAAACGTTAGGGGATCCCCCCTCTTTGATTGAAGAAATTTATAGACTTGGATGAATAGGATAACATATCATCTAATATTAATTGGAATGGAAGTACACTTTGCTACTACACAATGTGTTTAGTTCAAAGATACAATAGGACTCTCTATGACTGAAACAGATAAGAAAATTCAAGATGTTGATTCCAAGGAATGGAATTCCCTTACTGCTACACTATATATTCAAATATATCTATAGGAAATGAGTTTCAATTCTTGAAAGTCAATGTGGAAAAATCTAGAGAATATTTATGAAGGTGATAATAATGTGAAGGAGGAAAACTACATGTTTACACAATATGTTTAATGATATAAAGACACATCCGGTTGAAAATGAATATACCTTCTATAATCAAATTACTAATTTTGTATGAATATTTTGAGGTCTTGGTGAAGAAAAAAAATTAATTAAAATTGTATAGAAAATATTGAGAAGACTTCCACCTCTTTACAATACAAAAGCGTCAGCCCTTATGGATAATAATATTTCAAAAAATTCATTGGATGATATTCTGATTAGTTTGCTTGCATATGAAATGAGAGTCAAACTAGATTAAGAAAAAGTCAAATTAGCAAGGAGATTAAATTCAATGCCTTGTAAAACCTTGACATCACTAGATTCTATGTTGATGAAGCTAAAGAGGAAGAAGAAATTATTTCTCTCTTTTCCAGGATATTCAAGAGAGGAAACGGGGGATTTGAAGGAAAGCTACCCCTGTTATCTATTCATAGTGGTAGAGTTGGGAACATTTCTTCTCATTGACCTAGATACACATATGATTAAGAAAACAAATATGTAAACACACAAATGACTCAAAAAAGTTTTTCTCAAATGTGAGAATTAATATATTGAAATAAATTATAGATAAATAGATTTTTCAGTAATGAAGAAGATGATGGAAATGAATTTTTTTAGACTAAAACCCTGTGTTTAAATGAAGAACCCTTGACTCTATGATGGCCATAGTTGAAAAGTCAGAATCATCAAAAATTAAAGCTAGAGATAATAATTTGATTGATGATGTTGATCTCAAGTTTCATCTTAAGGATTATCTTGGTAAGATTGAGAATCAAAATAAAATATGAAAAATGTAGAGATCATTCATGAAGAAATATTTAGAATATTTGGATCATCTTGAATCTAAAATTGAATGACTTGAAAAAGTAGTGAATGAATAGTCAACAACCTTGGAAAACAAAGAAGATTTAGTTGAACTGAAGCTAAGAATTGAAGAACATAAAAATGTCATCAACAAACTTACATCAAGACTGGAGGAGAATTACATGAATGTTTAAGGTCCTGAATAATAAGTTGTGAGTCTTAGGAGTAAACTTGAAAGTGAATCCAATTTAAATGAAATAAATGATGAAAATAAATTTTGGATGATTCTCATATTCTGATCACTAGAGATAGCTAAATAAGGTTCTTATAGATTAGAAAAGGGTTTTAATTATCAAATATCCACCTACATTTGAAATATTAGAATTTCTTGTGATTCCTAAACATCAAAGGCTAGAAATTCGAGAAACTGAAGTAAAGGCTAATTGAAATATAAACATATTGAAAAGTTAAATTATGTCTTAAAATGTACATCCCAAATTCAAACATGAAGGGAAAAAATATTATAAAAATGTTTCCCAAAAAGATTGGTAGTTAAACTATTTTCCTAATGATGGAGATATTGGGAGAAAAAAAAGTAAGAAGACATTTTCTCCCATGAAATGTCAATTCTGTGGCTATCTAGGCTATACCATGTCGTACTGTGATGATGTAATGACGTATTTGAATGGGTAAGAGCTTGGAAGTCAACAATTGATAATGAATTCATATCATACTTATTATACAAGAAATAATTTATATGGATATTTTTTTCAACATTCTAACACTGGAAATAAAGCTATTTATTACAGGTAGAGGAAAGGGAGGAATAATTCATAATCAAAGGCAAGACAATACTCTTCAACTAGAAATTGTTGTTCTTACTAACATATGTTATTCTTTGGAAATACAGTATAAATATGACGAACCTATTCAGATTTAAAATATATTTGAAAGGCCACCTTTATCCTTCAGTCAATATAATATTTCATGGAAGTAGAAAAATAAAATTAAAAAATCCAACCTTGTATAAGTTTTCCTCAAAGCTACAAATAGCAGCAACACCTAGATTTATGATAGTGAAATCCCATCCCATATAACGGGAAATGAAGACCTATGGTATAATATTAATAAAAGAGTCGATGGGATAGTAATTTTTGGTAATGATGGTGATTTTAATGTCAAATGTAGTGGAATTACTAAACATATTAATTGATAACTAACCAAAAATGATGTTGCCTACATGGACGGTCTACATAACAATATTTTGAGTGTGATTCAACAATGTGACTCTATATTGATGGTAAAATTTAATCTAAATGGGTTTAATATCAAAGGAATTGATGTTAATTCACTTATGAAATGATACAGCATATATAACAACTTATATCAGGTTGATAGTAATGATAACATTTGTTACATGTTTGTTGAAGTTGAAAGAAACTTGTGGAACCAGAGTTTGGGACACATTAATAAATAATAAATGTAAATTATATCTAGAATGAAGATTGTTAGGGATATACCCAACCTGTAGCATGGATAATAAAAGACTTCTAATGCTCACATATAAAGGAAGCTGGTCTGTACTTCATATCAGTAAAAAGAAGAAATTGGAATCATGTCTTCTCGATCTCATCCATACAGATTTATATGTCCTGATAAATGTTTTTGGAACATACAAAGAGTGGAAATTAATTATTTTCATTGATTATTACAGTATAATGGATTGTGTGATGGTTATATATGGGAATTGAAAAGTTCATGATTGCTTGAAAACATATCTATGAATAGCTGAGAATGATAATAGATGAACAATCAATGTTATATGGTATGCTAATAGAGGGTAATACACATCCATTTAGATTCATAATTTCCTAGAGAAACCTGGAATACAATATTAGGTGGATGATGTTTGAAACCAAAAAAAAATATTTTTGAGCATATTAATCGATATGTGAATAGTATGTCTAGAACTATGCTGATTGAAGGTTGTGTCTCTCGCCATTACTATAAATAGGATGTTAAATACGTAATGTATAGTCAAAATCTAACAGAGATTTATATAGGATAAAATAATACACCATATGATTTGTTTCATTAAAAGAAGACCTCATTGAAGTATTTTTTTGTTCTCAAAATTTAATGTTTCATTAAAAATCGTGAAAGAAATTATGGGAAGTATACTAATTATGCAAATGAAGGAATCATCCTTAGATATTCAATGATTATAAAATCCAAAAAAAATTCTTCAATAACCATCTAATAAGAATTTTTGAAATAATTGAAGTTAATATCATTAAAGATTATACCACAAATACCATTATGGATATTAATCTATTTTGATTGAAGATGTATAATACAATGGATGTGGAACAGATTCAAATAAAGATGTAAATGAATGGGTGAAAAACATTTCAGAGTCACAACATGATGTTGATTCTGGAGAATAATCATAAGAGGAAACCATGTCTGAAGAATTATTCTTTGAACCTCACAATATTAATTTAAGAGTATAAATTGATCAATCAAACATCATTGGGTATTGGACAAAATCCAAACAGATAATGAGAATGATTAATAATGCACAATGTTCTTTCTTACTAATTGTTGAACAAACTTGTTTGAAGAGGTTTCAAAAGATGAATCAAGGGTGAATGCCATGAATGAAGAGCTAGATTAGAATAAAAAAATCCAAACATGGGATCCTTTTAATAGAACTGAAAGTCCCAATGTGATTAGAACAAATTGTATTTTCAATAATTAATTCGATGAGCACAGTAATGTAATCATAAAAAAGGTGTGACTAGTCATTAAAGGATATTCATAGATAGAAGGTTTTGATGCTGAAGAATCATTTTCCCCTAGTATCTGGAAAGATTCGATCCTATTTTTTATTCCATGAATATTGATATAGTACACAAAATATATCAAATGGATGTCAAAATAACTTTCTTGAATCATGTTCTTGAAGAAGAATTCTACATTAAACAACAAGTGGGTTTTTTACTTGGTAATGAAGAAATGATGTTTTTAGATTGAAGAATGAACTATATGGTTTAAAACAGGCACCATGAACATGGTATTCTTGGTTGGATTCTAATCTAAATAATCTCAAATTTAAAATAGGAGGAGTGAATCAAAAAAATATATCTAATGAATTCTTAGAAAGAATAGTTTATAGTACTTATGTGCAAAGATGATATTATATTCGGTGGGAGTTGTAATGGATTAGGGGATGAATTGTAATAACCTGAGATTTTATAAGATATATTCTTTTTAATTTCTTTCATATCTTCTGTTGTACGATACACCAAGATTATCCTGCGCTATACACAACACCGTATTAGCCTGCAGTATACGCAACACTATTCTTAGATTGTGTTACACACCATTTCAAGTTCGTTTGATAATAGTCATTCTACGCAACATTGAGTATATATATATATTCAATGTATAAATGAAAAAATGTATGGATTCTATTATAACTAAACAATAAAATATTCTTTCACTATACGAAACCCTGACTTGGCTTGCATTACACGCAATCACGACCTTCTTCGATAGCGTGTGTTGTACGCAATACCAGGTTTTACTAAACAACGATATGTTATTATTATGAACTAGCCGTTATGAATAGTATTAACTATATTTTGAATTTTATAACATTATTATTCATCTTACACATTTTCTAGAACATGGTATAAGAACAAAATAAAATTTTCAGGTAAAATAAGTATTTTTCAAAAAATGCAGTTTTGCCGCCTTTTGATGGCGCACCCACATTAAATCTAGTTTTTGACATGTTTATAAGTTCAACTTTACAAAATAAAATTATTATTTTGAATCAAGATATAAAATTTTACCTTGGATAAATTTTTCATATTATTCTGATAACTTTCATATTTAAATGAATAGTAAAAACACGCTATATTTTAATTAAAAACAACTTTTTTCAGCATAATAACTTATGTGGTTAAATAATAATATTGAATGGTTTTAAAGTATAAATAAAATATATTTTTACCATTTAATACAATTTATGTCATTAGCCTTGATTTTACATTGAATTTGTAGGTTAAATAAATTCAATCTTTTGCAATGTTTTAAACAAAAACCCGTTTTCTTTCTACAACGGGATTAATTTTAATTTAATTTCAGCAACTTCTGTGTATTGAATTTGTAAAAATTGATTCTATATTTGGAATCAGTGGGTTCAAATTATATTAATAGACTACTTTTTATTTTTGGGCTTTATGAATAGTAACAACGGTAAATTTTATTTACCATAGTAAAAGGTAAATTGGGTAATTAAGGGTAAATATAATAATATAAAATTATACTAATACTTGTATTAATACAATTGGATGATTATAATTTGTCCTAAGTCATATTTGGGTCAAAAACGAATCCATTAGAACCCACTTGGAGGTGATTAAGAGCTTTAGTTTATTTTATTTAAAGGAAAGTGAAATATGTCTCACTCAACTTTAATAATTAAAGTATTTTTAATATAAGTTTATACAGAATATAAATTCGGTTATAAATACTCATTTGAAAGATAAAATGTTTTTATTTTTAATGGTAATTTATTTGTAATTTTTAAGAGTTATTTAATTACCTTATTATATTATACATTAATGATGCAGAAATTATTTATTTAGTGAAAAATCAATAATATAGTTTTTATTGAAATATTAATACATATCAAAAGGCCCAGAAATATGAAAAATACTTATTATTACTGTATATATAAACCCTAATCATCCACTGGCCGAATTTGTGACCATTTGGATCCTTATTAAGGTGATTATGACACTTATATTATTTTATTTTAAATGATTCCAAAGTTGTCACCTTCATAATTTAATAAATATAACAATTTAACTATTGTTATTTTAAGATGATAAATTCGAGTAAAAGTATTATTGTGAATTTTAATAGATTTATATTCATAATAGAATTTTATTTTTAATTTTTATTCAACAAATAATTATATTAAATAATTATACAAAAATGTTGTAGTAATTATTTGATTAAGAGATAAACCAAATAATTGGTTTTAAAAATAATAAAATAAATATTATATGAACTATTTAATGTGATCCACTAATTTTATAGATACATATGACCTTTTATGAATCTATTAAAGCTTTTAGTTCGAACATATCTTCTGTATATAATTTATTTAAATTCAAATAAATGAATAGTGTCAATATTGACACTATTGTTATTTTCTAAAAACAACATATTATAAAATTGTTTAAAAATCACAAAAATATTTAAAAATTATAAATTTAAATTTATATGGTTGAAAATGTTATAAAGTACCTAATTATGGAAAATTCACAACAAATAAGTAATTATTTGTTATAATTTAGAATTTATAATTTTATTACCACAAATAAAATAAAATTGATTAAATAAGGATAAATCAAGTTTATAATGTTTAAAATAAATTCCTAACATGTATAAATTTTATTTTTTGATGCGATTAAAACCCTATCTCATCTAAAATATGAATATGAGTCATTTTTGGTGGTTTTTAAGTGGGGTTAGATTTATTATAAATTAATATTTTTAAGATTTCCAAAGGTGCCCCTCCCCTCCCTTATAAAAGGGCACCTCCTCCCTCTCTTCCTCACACCAATTTGAGCCTTCAATATCGTCCAAACCCTGACAAATTCTCTTCTCCACTTCCCTAGAAACATCCTAGAGGTCCTGTTATTCTTCAAAGACCAATTGTAGTTCCCTAAGAGGAGGTCTCAAAGAGGCGCTTCAAAGAAGAGGTAATGTTCGTTACCGATTCTTTCAACTTTATTTCTTCTTCCACTTCTTCTTATTTAGTTGTTTCATTATGAAGTAATAAAACCAGTATCACTCATATACTGATATGTTATTATAAGTATGAGACAACCCTATTTCACCATTTATTCATCCTACGGAAAACGAAATCACCGCGCGTGCGTACATACGGAATACTGTCTCCACGTCGTGGTGTAATCTATTTTCCACCACCACATTACTTGGATGGGTATAATGGTGTAAATAATGACTATATATGATTATTGTAAAGTGATATTTGTTCTTAAATATTATACATACACTTCAATGAAATTCCACGATCTTGGGAATGATATCATCGCTCGTGTGTAAGTACGGACTACCGTCTCCACGACGCGATGAGATTCATTCTAAATGATTAACCATTCTTGAATGATTATAAAGTATATATAATAAGTAATCATGAAATATATGACATAATAATGATACTGGATTTATGTATTTATATATGTATGTCATCTACTTAATTCCATTCAATTCAATAAGGAAACGAAAACATCGATCATGCGTACGTACGGCCTATCGTCTCCATGAACGGTGTATTTCTTACCATTTATTGATCTATTATATATATTTATATTCTGAATATATATTATATATAAATCATGTTTTGAATTACTAATGTAAGTAACCATGATCTAAGTAATCATATGAATAATTACAAGTTAAAACACGAACAACAAATGAAATGATTTTACCCAAAACGCTACTTTAACATGGAATTTACAAAAGAACGAGTAATATAAAGTCATAAGTGAAACATATATGATATGATAACAATGAATATGATTCTGTAATAAGTCAATAACATTATTTAAATCATTATACATAAGGTTCGGATACATACGAATCATATGAGACCTAAGGTAAGGGAAATATCACAATCTCATTTTTATCCGAGATTGTTTATACTTTGAAATTTACTGGGGTGTATTTTATCATCCACATCTATGTTTCCTCAATATGTAATATTATTTACATCCACTAACAATTTTTTAAATCCAATTTTACCCTTCTGTGAGTTTTTAGTAAAAGATATGAAAGGAATCTTTTGTCGTTTTTCGTACGAGGTACTTTTTGACTTTTCCGACAAAAGTACGAGAAGATTGTTTTTTTTAACTTATAGGGAATGAATGGATTTTTATAAAATTATTTCCAAGAAGTTTACTTTACAAGTTTTCAAGTTTATTTTTAATCAACTTCTTCTAGTTTAGAATTGAATAACATGTTAAGAAATGAAAAGTGTTTTCGAATTAGAAAGGATATTTTCCTCAAGAATGGAGTTCAAGTGTTTTATTAAAATTATTTTCCATATAAGATAATAAAGGGTTATGTTTCTATCCCTATTATTACATTGGTTTGATTATTTTGTGATGGAATTATTTTTAGGAATTTCTTTATCTTATATGAATTGTTTTATGATGTTTAAAAATCCCATTTTTATTATAGGGGTTATGCTATGATGTAGGGTTTATGATTTTGGGGCAGAAATAAGAATAGTATCATTATGAGATGGGTGGGACCTATATCTCCCTCCAATGCATTGGGTAAAGATTTATATCTCATGAGATATACATGGTTGGAACAGCAAGTTAAACCGGTTCAGTAATATAGGACTGGAACGAGGAGTGAACTCGATTCAGAAAGGGACTTTGTCCACTAAGATGGTCTTGGCAGGAATGCCTTGGCTAATATGGAAATCATATCATGTGCTTAATGGATTCCACAATTACATGTTTTATTCCCATGCTATTTTATCATTCTTAATGTTTCTTTATGATCTATGCCTTACATACTTCCATGTTTTATGTCATTGCTCAAGCTTTTGATGTTTAAACATTATGTTCTTGTTTTTAAGTTTGAATGTATATGGTATGTTTTATTTTATCCATGATTACCCTTACTGAGCATTTGATCTCACCCTTTTTATGTTTTCATTTCCTCATGATATAAAGAAAGGTTTTAGGTAAAAAAAAAGGGAAGATCTTTATGGGAGATGTTGAAGATCTTTCACCACGATTAGAAGATTGCGTTCCAAGTTTCCAAAGACACTAAACTATTACAGTCCTTGTGTGTTTGTTTTTGTTATGAATTTAGTATTCCGCAAAAGTAATGTAATGTCCATGTACGTCAATCTTTGGGTCTCTATAGTTTCTATCAGAGGAAAGGTTTAGTTAACCTTTGGAAACTAGGATGCGAAAACGTTAGTAAGATCCCTAGAGATATTTCTAAGGTATGTATAGGGATGTCCCTAAGGATAAGTATACATATAGGATATAGTCCTAGAACTACGGTAACGATCTTATAATTTAACCTAAGATGTTAGATATTGAAGGTACTCCCCCTTTATTATGATTTTTTCCTCTCACACAACTTTTTTTTGGGTTTTAGAAAATGGCTGGAAACAAGATGATTCACGATAATGAAAGATATGATGGACATTGGAATGATATTCTTCATGAACAACCAAATGAAATGGGATTTGGAAGTCCAAACATCATTATTATGCTGAATCAGCAATCTCATAATATGATCAATAAACTCAAAATTGGTAAGTTTCCTGACTCAGCTAATAAGAGAAAGATGGAGTTTCATGGTGATCACGGAGGAAAGAAAGTTCAATTTCCCCTATATAAATCATGTGGGAAGAGATATCAAGGATAATGTTTCAAAGGAACTGGAAGATGCTTTGGGTGTGGAAAATAAGGACATAAAGCTAGTAAGTGCAAAGGAAAAGGTTCAGTTAACACCATGGATGAGGATAATGGTCTTTCTACGACATCAACAATGGTTAAATGTTTTAAATGTGGAATGTACGGGGATTATGCAAAACATTTACCTAATGGAAAGTCTCATGAAGAGAATCAGTATGGTCGTATGGGTAATATTTATGTTGATGATGATGAAGAGACTACAAATGATATGTGAGATGAAAGAATTGTTGAAGCTCGATCAATGGTTTAAGAAGGTAGTAGAATGATTACATGTTTATCAAGTGTAATGTTGTATAAGTAATCTCATGGTACTATGGAATAAAGAGACATCTAAGGATTGTTACACTGTTGTCTTTCCTTAAGTTTTTAAAGTGTGTGATGAATGGTACCAGTATTTTTGGAAAGTATATGATATGCGCATAATGAAGGGATAAGGATAAAATTAAATGTTTTATAGTATTCATGAGCTCATGACTGATATAAGGAGAAGGTTATATCTTGGTTTTAGTAAATAGAATATTTGGATTTTGGTATGTGGAAAGAGTTAACTTTTGACCGCATTCATGTTTTCACTAAGGTTTAATGGGTATTCATTTTTCAAGAGAATACATGATTAAGGTATTCACATGATTGGAATGCGACCAACAATATAATGGGGGATAAATGATGGTTGGTTGATGACATTTCAAGTAATCGTTTTCTTTATACTATGAGCTTGGACCGAAGTATTTTAGATAAATATTGGAATGGATTATGTTGGACAAATGATAGTATTGTTTAAGGATAGAAAATTTTTCGATATTATTGATGGGATGTTATAGTAATGTATTTTCATAAAAAGGACAACCTGTAGGATGAGCGACAACCCATCGCATCGGACAAGGCTGTGGGAATCGAACCCACAACTGAAGTGTGACTGGCATTTATCGCATAACAATGGCCTACAGGAAGTCCCTATTTAGTAGATACTAGTTTTATTTTAGTAATTGGTATGATATATGAAGTATAAGTTCATTTTTGGAATCGTATACGATTAACCTCACAATAGATGGACTTATGTATATTTGATAACTTTTCTAAACTTTTGTTTGAAACAGATGGAATGACCCATCATTCTATCACATGATCTACTAACACTTCACGAATAACAAATTCAACTTCATTTCTTTAAGAGATGAAGTGGAAATTATTCAAAGCATGAACAAAAGTGAGATTGTACCAAAATCAAGCAAGTATTTCTTTTAATTCAAAATTTTCATCGTTAGGGAAATGATATTGAAAACCAAAAATGTTGTCCTAGTGATCTTATATCTGATAAATCAGATGGTACCTTATATCATCACAAATCTATGGCTTTGTGATTTTTGGCTTTTTCATAGCCATGTTCTCTACCACTCTCCATCAGAACTTGATGGTTAGATTCCTCTTCCATATCCATATTTTCACCTATGTTCTCCTATGTGGAAACCCAACTATTAGTTTATTTTGGTAGCCGTTACATTTCATAATTTAGTTTTTAATGATATGTTTTGGTATTCCTTTTTACGATGTGGATTTCAATTAAAGAAACTTTCAAGTAGAAAACCATTTATAACCCCGACGAATTTCGAGGGCGAAATTAATTTTAAGGGGGGTAGAATGTAATAACCTGAGATTTTATAAGATATATTCTTTTTAATTTCTTTCATATCTTTTGTTGTACGATACACCAAGATTATCTTCCGCTATATGCAACACCATATTAGCTTGCAGTATACGCAACACTATTCTTAGATTGTGTTACACACAATTTCAAGTTCGTTTGATAATAGTAATTCTACGAAACATTGAGTATATATATATATATTCAATGTATAAATGAAAAAATGGATGGATTCTGTTATAACGAAACAACAAAGGAGTCTTTCACTATACGCAACCCTGACTTGGCTTGCATTACACGCAATCGTGACCTTCTTCGATAGCGTGTGTTGTACACAATACCAGATTTTACTAAACAATGATATGTTATTATTATGAACTAACCGTTATGAATATTATTAACTATATTTTTAATTTTATAACATTATTATTCATCATACACATTTTCTAGAACATGGTATAAGAACAAAATAAAATTTTCAGGTAAAATAAGTATTTTTCAAAAAATGCAGTTTTGCCGCCTTTTGATGGCGCACTCACTTTAAATCTAGTTTTTTACATGTTTATAAGTTCAATTATACAAAATAAAATTATTATTTGGAATCAGGATATAAAATTTTACCTTGGATAAAATTTTTCATATTATTGTGATAACTTTCATATTTTAATGAATAGTAAAAACACGCTATATTTTAATTAAAAACAACTTTTTTCATCGTAATAACTTATGTGGTTAAATAATAATATTTAATTGTTTTAAATTATAAATAGAATATTTTTTTCCATTTAATATAATGTATGTCATTATCCTTGATTTTACATTGAATTCGTAGGTTAAATAAATTCAATCTTTTGCAATGTTTTAAACAAAAACTCGTTTTCTTTCGACAACAGGATTAATTTTAATTTAATTTCTGAAACTTCTGTGTATTGAATTTGGAAAAATTGATTCCATATTTGGAATCAGTGGGTCCAAGTTGTATTAATAGTCTACTTTTTATTTTTGAGATTTATGAATAGTAACAATGGTAAATTTTATTTACCATAATAAAAGATAAATTTGGTAATTAAGGGTAAATATAATATTATAAAATTATCCTAATACTTTTCTTAATACAATTGGATTATTATAATTTTTCCTGAGTCATATTTGGGTCGAAAAGGAATCCATTAGAACCCACTTGGAGGTGATTAAGACATTTAGTTTATTTTATTTAAAGGAAAGTGAAATATGTCTCACTCAACTTTAATAATTAAAGTATTTTTAATATAAGTTTATACAGAATATAAATTCGGTTATAAATAATCATTTGAAAGTTAAAATGTTTTTCTTTTTCATGGTAATTTATTTGTAATTTTTAAGAGTTATTTAATTACCTTATTATCTTATACATTAATGATGTAGAAATTATTTATTTAGTGAAAAATCAATAATATAGTTTTTATTGAAATATTAATACATATAAAAAGGCCCAAAAATCTGCAAAAAACATATTATTAGTGTATATATAAACCCTAATCATCCACTGGCCGAATTTTTGACCATTTGGATCCTTATTAAGGTGATTATGACACTTATATTATTTTATTTTAAATGATTCCAAAGTTGTCACCTTCATAATTTAATAAGTATAAAAATTTAACTATTGTGATTTTGAGATTATAAATTCGATTAAAAGTATTATTGTGAAAGGTAATAGATTTATCTTCATCGTAGGATTTTTTTTTAATTTTTATGCAACAAATAATTATATTAAATAATTATACAAAAATGTTGTAGTAATTATTTTGTTAAGAGATAAACCAAATAAATGGTTTTAAAAATAATAAAATAAATATGATATGAACTATTTAATGTGATCTACTAATTTTCTAGATACATATGACCATTTATGAATCTATTTAAGCTTTTATTTCGAACATATATTCTATATATAATTTATTTAAATTCAAATAAATGAATAGTATCAAAATTGACACTATTGTTCTTTTATAAAAAAAACATATTATAAAATTGTTTAAAAATCAAAAAAATATTTAAAAATTATAAATTTAAATTTATATGGTCTAAAATGTTATAAAGTACCCAATTATGGACAATTCACAAAAAATAAGTAATTATTTGTTATAATTTAAAATTTATAATTTTATTACCACAAATAAAATTAAATTGATTAAATAAGGATAAATCAAGTTGATAATGTTTAAAATAAATTCCTAACGTGTCTAAATTTTATTGTTTGATGATATTACAACCCTAGATCATCTAATATTAGAATATGAGTCATTTTTGGAGGTTTTTAAGTGGGTTAGATTTATTATAAATTAATATTTTTAAGATTTCCAAAGGTGCCCCTCCCCTCCCTTATAAAAGGGAACCTCTTCCCTCTCTTCCTCACACCAATTTGAGCCTTAAATCTCATCCAAAACCTACCAAATTCTCTTCTAAAATTCCCTAGAAACATCCTAGTGGTCCTGGTATTCTTCAAAGACCAATTGTAGTGCCCTAAGAGGAGGTCTCAAAGAGGCGCTTCAAAGAAGAGGTAATGTTCGTTACCGATTCTTTCAACTTTATTTCTTCTTCCACTTCTTCTTATTTAGTTGTTTCATTATGAAGTAATAACATCAGTATCACTAATATACTGATATGTTATTATAATTATGAAACAACCCTATTTCACCATTTATCCATCCTACGGAAAACAAAATCACCGCGCGTGCGTACGTACGGAATACCGTCTCCACGCCGTGGTGTAATCTATTTTCCACCACCACCTTACTTAGATGGGTATATTGGTGTAAATAATGACTATATATGATTATTTTAAAGTGATATTGATTCTTAAATATTATACATACACTTCAATACAATTCCACGATCATGGGAATGATATCATCGCTCGTGCGTACGTACGGACTACCGTCTCCATGATGCGATGAGCTTCATTCTCAATGATTAACCATTCATGAATGATTATAAAGTATATATAATAAGTAATAATGAAATATATGAAATAATAATGATACTGTATTTATGTATATATATATGTATGTCATCTACTTAATTCCATTCAATTCAATAAGGAAACGAAAACAGCGTTCATGCGTACGTACAGCCTACCGTCTCCATGAACGGTGTATTTCTTTCCATTTATAGATATATTATATATATGTATATTCTGAATATATATTATATATAAATCATGTTTTAAATTATGAATGTAAGTAACCATGATCTAATTAATCATATGAATAATTACAAGTTAAAACATGAAGGACAAATGAAATGATTTTACCCAAAACGCTACTTTAAAATGGAATTTACAAAAGAACAGGTAATATAAAGTCATAAGTGAAACATATATGATATAATAACAATGAATATGATTCTTTAATAAGTCAATGACATTATTTAAATCATTATACAGGAGGTTCGGATATGTACGAATCATATCGAACCTAAGGTAAGGGAAATATCACAATCTCATTTTTATCCGAGATTGTTTATACTTTGAAATTTACAGGGGTGTATTTTATCATCCACATCCATGTTTCCTCAATATGTAATATTATTTCCATCCACCTACAATTGTTTAAATCCAACTTTACCCTTCGGTGAGCTTTTAGTAAAATATATTAAAGGAATCTTTTGTCGTTTTTCGTACGAGGTACTTTTTGACTTTTCCGACAAAAGTATGAGAAGAATGTTTTTTTTAACTTATACGGCATGAATGGATTTTTAAAACATTATTTCCAAGAATCTTTTTTTACAAGTTTTCAAGTTTATTTTTAATCAACTTTATTTAGTTTATAATTGTATGACATGTTAAGAAATGAAAAGTGTTTTTGAAGTAGAAAGGATATTTTCCTCAAGAATGGAGTTCAAGTGTTTCATCAAAATTATTTTCCATCTAAGATAATAAAGGGTTCTGTTTATATCCCTATTATTACATTGGTTTGATTATTTTGTTATATAATTATTTTTATGAATTCCTTTATCTTATATGAATTGTTTTATGATGTTTAAGAATCCCATTTTTATTACATGGGTTATGTTATGATGTATGGTTTATGATTTGGTGGCACGCATAAGAATGGTATCATTATAAGATGGGTGGGACCTATATCTCCCTCCAATGCATTGGGTAAAGATTTATATCTCATGAGATAGACATGGATGCAATGGCAAGTTAAACCGGTTCAGTAATACAGGATTGGAACGAGGAGTGAACTCGATTCAGAAAGGGACTTTGTCCACTAAGATGGTCTTGGCTGCAATGCCTTGGATAATATGGAAATAATATCTTGTACTTAATGGATGCCTCAATTATATGTTTTATTCCCATGCTATTTTATCATTCTTAATGTTTCTTTATGATATATTCCTTACGTACTTCCATGTTTTATGTCATTGCTCAAGATTTTGATGTTTAAACATTATGTTCATGTTTTTAAGTTCGAATGTATATGGTATGTTTTATTTTATCCATGCTTACCCTTACTGAGCATTTGAGCTCACCCTTTTTATGTTTTCTTTTCCCCAGGATATAAAGAAAGGTTTTAGGTAAGAAAAAAAAGGAATATCTTCATGGGATATTTTGAAGATCTTTCACCACAATTAGAAGCTTGTGTTCCAAGTTTCCAAAGACACTAAAATATTACGGTCCTTGTGTGTCTGTTTTTGTTATGTATAAAGTATTTCGCAAAAGTAATGTAATGTCCATGTACATCATGCTTTGGGTCTCTACATTAATTTTCCAATAACATGAAATCATAATTTTAAATGTCTTTGATTAGTGAACTCATATACTTCTTGGGGATGAAAGTGACTCAAGGGAAATTCCACACATTTATTTCCCATGAAAATTATGTCATAGAGTTGATGAATAAATCCAACATGAATGAATCAAAACCAAAGTAGAATCCAATTGCGGTTGAGAATAAACTAATAAATCATGAAGATGATACATTTTTAGATAGAACTATTTATAAGAGAATCATTAGAACATTATTTTACTTGTGTGTGACATGACTACATATTGTCTATGCAAGACGCATAGTGGCCCACATTCAGAGTAATCCAAAGGAATAAGATCTAATATAAGTAAATAGAATATTAAGGTACAATAAATGCACTCACAATTACGAATTATAAATTTCTACAAGGATATATAATGAACTATAAAAATTTTCTAATACTTAATAGGATGGATATGTGGTTTTAGAAAGTCCACAAGTGGTGGATTATTATTTATTGGCATGAAATGTGTGGGATGGTTGAGTATGGAGAAGAAAAGTAGTTCTATTAGTATTGTGGAAGCATAGTATATCTATGCTAAAATGTCTTGCACTCAGCTACCATGGATGAATAAAAATTGACTGATATTGGGGAGGAGGTGAAATTTGCAATGGTGATTCACAATGATAGCAATACCATGATCGATCTTACAATGAATCATATTCACCATTCTCCTACAAAACATATTGAAATTTTATATCACTTCATCAAGGAAAAAAGTTGAATAGGGAATCATTAAAATGATCATTTTGGAACTGATGACCAAGTGGAAGACATTCTTACTAATCCATTGGCATCACATGTGTTTGAGAAATATTGGTTGAACCACGTTGTTCCGCCACCACTCAATGGATGAGGATGTTATGAATACTACACTCTACCTATTTTTGATAATTGTCTTAATCTGTTTATGGATGTGACATAGGTTTATGGGGAAGATTTCATCTAGGGGGAGTGTGTTTGCAAATCTATTATATACCAATATTGGTCTTTGGGTTTATTTCTAATGGGGAGTGGATGGAGAAATTCAATGGAACCAAGATGGAAAATTTCAATGATACAAATGTGGATAATGAAAAATTTATGTTTCTCTTTTTTTAGGAAAAATGGTTGATGTTTTTTAGGAACCATGCAATGATTCTATGAAATTATGAGATATTTGGTATTCTTTGGATATATTCGGAGCATATCTTGGCCATCATTTTTTATTCCCAGACACCATAACCCAATTCATGCTCTTCTATTTTTCTATACCAAAATTATATCACGTATACATGGAGTGTTGGATGAGATGTTTCTTGTGTATGAAGTTTTATTTGTAGCTACTGATTCATTGAATTTATCTCTAGATTTCTAACAAACCAAAAGGAGGAGGTTGTTGTAAACAATAGTTATTCTATTAAGGAAATGGAGTATGGTTTGTGTTAATTTTAAAACCTCACATGGAAGATTAGATATATTTCAAGGAAATGGATCTCATAGTTTAATCCGATAATATTATTTAATAGGGTTTCATTTCCTAGTATTTGCCAAAATTTTGGGAACCAAATTTTTTAGGTTGACTTTCATCGCAAAAAGTGGAATTCCTTGAAGGTCGTATGAAAATATGGCAGTGGCGTGAGTTTCACAAAATTGGGTTTCACAAATTATTTTTCATGAAGGGTAAAATAAATATGATATTTATCTATGAGGCAACAACAACCATCATGAACGTAGCTGAATTGGATCATCACAAACAGTGATGGTGGTCTCTATGATTACGAGAATTGGAGCATCATGGTGGGCTAGATTGATGGAAATCTTTATGGTTACGACAAACATCTCAAATGAAAAATTTCCAAGGAGCTTCATGATAGGAGGAGCACCATGAATATATTTTTAAAATATCTATAAAAAATTATAAGAGGTGATGGAGCATCGTGAATGGATGAGCCTATAAATATGTGTCTACCCCACTTCATTTCAATGAGTTTTTGAATGAAATTCTTGAAGTTATTGAAATTTTTGAAGCAAATAGATCTTCATGAATTTTTTTTTCTATGCAAGCTTGATAATCGCGAGAATAATATAACTCTTCATTGATGCCAATGATTTTGATTAAAGGGGGATTCATGAAGATGGGGTATTCAGAATTGAATAAGTGAGCTTCATGAAGTTATTTTGTTCCACCAAGGTAGTGGTTCTTTTCAAAGGAGTGATATTTGTGAAAGGTAGTTTTGAAAATCAGTTATTAGTAAACAGTGATTTCAAAGATCATCAACTCATGTCTGAAGTAGAATTATAGTATCATTCTAGATAGGTAAAAAGTCTTTAATGGTATCCCATTTAATTGAAATTCATGTCTATAAATAGGGTTGGACTTCTCTCAATGTGGTGATATAGGGGGAATCGATAGAAGTGTTATAGGGGATATAGTGGGATATCCCTAAAATATTGTAATAGAAATGTTCCTGGAACATTGTGATTATATACAAACTTTTGTTTTCTACAAATAGTGAAGATTATTTGATTTAGGTATGACCGACACAGTTTTGGCATATGCTCCTTAAACTTTCCATTAGTGGTGAACCAAGTAAAATTTATGTATTGTATCTTTGAATGTGATTATTAACTTTTTGTACTTTTCCATCAGATAGGTCTAATAGGTTCATACCAATTTTGGAATAATATTTATCACTTCTAGGGGGAAATTTGACACCCTGATTCACCGTTCCCTTCTCGGGGTGTTCTGGGGTCCGTCATTACGAAATAGGAAATAGGTGTTGATACCTGTCCCATTATGATTTGATGGTATCAGATGTTATCCCAAACATATGAAATTGTTCTTATACATAATATGGTGTTTCAAAAATAAGATATTAAATTAGGGTACAAGATTTGTTTATTATAATTTTTCACTCTTTATGGTCATGTTTTTTTAAATGATAATGCATTTTTTTCATGGATATGGATTATGATCCATGATAGATTGGGTATGAACATCATATGTTATATTCATAATCTCATAACATTATGATTATATTATTCTTTCATAATATCATTGGTTGATATCCTCCATGTTCACCCATATTGAGTGTCTGAGCTCACCCTTTTCTTATGTTTACATTCCCCATGTTTTAAGGAATGGTTTGTATTGGTTATGTTAATAAAGTGTACAAAAAGGTAAAAAATATAATGAGTGGTGTTTAAAATATTATATGAACTAAGAATATTGAGTAAATAGACTTGAGAGACACTAAAACATAATAGACCTGAAGTGTGTATTTGTGAAATATATTGAATATTCATCTAAAATATATTCTATTAATATCTAAAAATCCTAGTTCATTATAAAACAATAATGAGAAAATTTTAGTTAGAACCATAGTTATAATTCATTGTATGTAAAATGTCCTATAATTTTGGTGAAGGATAGTCCAGGCGGTTTCTAATAAATTACATCCATGCCAGGATACTAAAAGTGGATGGTGATCTAGAATAGTTTTCTTATGGGTAATAATCATGAACATTGGGTATTGGGATTTGACATGATCATCACCTTGTAGGAAATAACAGGTGTTGGTGAAAACCTAGTTTAAAACTCAAATGGGATATGTTTTGAAAACTCTAAAACTCTTCATGAAAAATCATGATAGATTTGAATAGATAATGATATTTAATAACCTGGGTAAAAACTATGGTGTCATAGGATGAATGTAAGGTGTCATGATAATGAAATATGATTAATTTATTTTCATGACTGATCTCTCTGGACAGAGATACCTAACGATCACTCTAACCATTTAGGTTTTACTAAGGTATTGAAGATACAGTGAACATGTTGGGGTGGTCACACATACACTCAATTATTGAAGTATCGTATTTGAGAATTGTTATATGAATTCTCATATATCATTAAAATTATGTAGGAATGTTATTTTTTATGACCAATGATTATATAATTAATTATCAGTGAAAAACACTAGTGGTTTGATCATATCATCTCATGTCTATGAATATTCTCTGATTGAAAATTACAGGATTATTCTTCTTGGAAATCTTATTATTCAACCTCTATTTGAATGTGATGTTATATTAGAAATGGATTTCATTTATCTATATAAAAACTAAATATATTTTCAATAAACGGATGCCACATTTGATATTCCAAACCAACCTTTGACTTTCTATCATTGTGATGATAAATATAAACCTTGAATAGAAATTAAATCCACTATATGGGTCTTGATTCTTTTTCAGAAGGGGTGTTTATCTCAGATGTTTGGGGAGAAACATAATATTTATTACATTCCTATTAAGAATGTTTTTTTAAACTATTTATATAATAGTTCCCATGTATTCCTCTGAAATGTGATGTTCAGTTCATAATAGAACTCATACCTTATGATACACATATTTCAAAGACTCCTTATAGAATGGTGCCAATGGAGTTGCATGAATTTAAAATAAAATCAAGGAGAATAATAACAAGGGATTTATTTTACTTTTTGTTTCACATTGTGGTGAACCTAACCTTCTGGTTAAGAATAATGATCGATCGATTCATCTTTGTATTGATTATTGAGAACTGAACAATATCACAGTCAAGAACAAGTTTCCTCTACCCCGTAATAATGAATTTTATAATCAACTACATAGAGGATAGTACTTTTAAAAGATTTATATTAATTATAGATAGCATAATTTTATGGTCATGAAGGAGGATACACCAAAGGTATAATTATGTTCATGGTATGGAAATATGGTTATATAGTGATGCCATTTGGTCCTACTATTTTCATTGTTATCTTCATGGATTTAATGAATTACATCTTAAGATATTACCCTAATAATTTTTTATTATTATTTATAGATAATATTCTTATATATTAAAAGATAAAGGATGAAAATGGATATCACATGATAATGGTGCTGAATACCTTTAAAAGGGATAGGATGAATGAAAAATTTATCATGTATGACTAGTGGCTACAAAATTATTCATTTGTTGGTTATATACTCTCTTGTGGGGTATATATGTGGATCCATCATATATGGAAATTAATAAATGTTGGTCCAAACCAATCACTGTCAATGAGAAAATATATTTCCTTGGTTTATATAGATATTATTGATGGTTTTTAGTTAATTTTCAATACTACCTAATCAACTCAAAAAATTAACATGTAAGAGAGAAAAGTTCCTTTAGGTAGTGAATGTGAGGAAAATTTATAGAAACTGAATATAAGTTTTGTTCATGAACCTTTTCTTACCATACCCTATAGTTTATAAGGGTTTTTAATATATATTAATTCATAATAGATTATAATGGTATGTGTTTTCATGAATAATGATTTGGTTATTGCTTATTCCTCATGAACATTGAAGGTTCATGAAAAAAATTACCCATCTCATTATTTTGAGTTAGATTTAATTATTTATACATTAAAGATATGAATACATTATCTTTATGGAAAATAGTGAGATATATATACTTATTATAGAAATATAATCCATATATTTGCATCAACTAAGTTAAAAAAGC
This sequence comes from Viscum album, assembly GCA_963277665.1. Lineage (NCBI taxonomy): Eukaryota > Viridiplantae > Streptophyta > Magnoliopsida > Santalales > Viscaceae > Viscum > Viscum album. The sequence continues at coordinate 2,007,699,011 of OY728152.1, forward strand.
ACTAGATAATATTCATGGATCTGATTGATGAATATGACTAATTAATCAATTCACACTCTTTGAATGAAAATAAGGTAACCAATGCTTCAGTCGAAAGGATCATTCTTTTTTACTAGTGATGAGGGTGAAAAAAGATCCAATATCTATTAATATGTAATATTTAGATCTAGAAATTATGAAGTATGGGGAAAATATTATCTTTCTCAAATGAGTGTTTTATCATCTTTAAATGTGAAGATTAATGTGGTGGAGACGATAGATGCAAATCTATAATATAATGTGAGAAATATCCCTATGATTAAAATTTAAGGTAATTGAATGATGACATTTATGAAGATCTTATGTCTTCCATCCATAGAATATTTTAAGGAGTGGTTAGAGGTTTCTCCAAATTCTTTATTATATATTCATCTTAGAATTATATATATGTATAGATATTCTATAGAGTATTTCTGGTGGGATGACACGAAGAGAGATATTACTGAGTTTTTATCACATCGCTTGGGAGTTCATAAAATTATGGATTAGATACAAATATCTATAGGGATGTTAAAAAATTATTCATATATGAATGAAAATAAGAAAACATCACTATAGATTTTGTCATAAGACTCCGAAAAACCTCTAAAGTGAATAATGTCATATTGGTTGTATTCGATTTACTTATAAATTTAGTACCCTTAATCACTATATGATACGATTTTCCTATGGATGTAATTTCTAGAAAATACGTTAAGGTATAAGTAAATTTTCATGGAGTATCAAATCATATTATATCTGATTGGGATTGGAGTATTACCTCATAGTCCTGTAAAAGGCTTCTGCTGGCTCCAGATATGAAGTTGAGTTTCAGTACTGTGTATCATCAATAGATAGATAGAACACCAAAAGGGAACATTGAAAGACTATAGTATATGATGATATATTGAGATATATATTTCAATGGTGATTAATATCAATACCTTTTCTAGTAGAGTTTTTATATAATAATAGATTTCACTGAAGTTTCCAAATGGATCCTTGTGGAGACCAATTTGTAAAAAAGAGTAAAAAACAAACATGATGTGATGTAGTTAAAGAAATAAAGATATTGGTACATTATCTATCTTATGAGATGGTGGATAAAGCATGATTCATTCAACAGAACATCATGCTACCTTAGATTCAACAAAAAATGTACTACTCACAATCATCGACATTATCAAGAGTTTGAATATAGTGATAAGTTGTATATATCAATTTCTATAAGAAATGTGGTTATGATATTGGGGTAAAATAAAGATAATATAATGTTATAATGAACCCTTTGAGATTCTTGATCGAGTATATTCAACAGTTTATCAGCCGGTGCTTCCACTGAACCTCTCTCATGTCCATGATATGTTCCATATATAACTCCTTAGGTTATATATACCTAGTTATTTACATGTACTAAACACTAATGTAATACCACTAGTTCATGATATTTAATATAAATATAAACTTGTGGATATTATAGATTATATGTAAAATTTATTATGAAACAATTCAACTCACCTAGTAAATGTTATGTGCTAAAACCACCAATACGAAGAAGCTACATGGGAACCTAATGATATGAGGAGGAGTAAGTATCATAATTTGTTTGTATAAATGTGGTGTAATTTCATGTGTGAAACTCATTTTACCAGGTTTAGAATTTAAAACATCACTATTTTATAAAATATGTATTTAAAATAAACATATATCCATCGATATCTTGCATTACATTATAACGGTTTCATACCAATAAAACATATTTATAAAATATACTTAATTTTTTGTAACATCTTTATATAATTTTAAAATACATACCATATCAAAAATAAATTATTCGCTTTTTATGAAAAAAATAAATAAATTATTTTTTCCCACATATAGAAAATTAATGTTAAAAAATGAAACTTATTTTTCAATTCAACGTGTCAAAGTTTTCTTCGAGTGAATTTATTATAATTTTATGAAAATATTAATTTTTCAAGGAATAGTGAAAAATACATATTTTTATTCAAAATGGCCTTTTATTTTAAAGAATTTATAAAGTAAATTTTTTGTTTATAAATTGTTTAAAATTAACATCAGTTCAATGATATTACTATTAATATTATTAATATAGTTTTAATAAATTTTAAATTAAATTTTATATAAAAACATCTTACACTTATTCAAACTGTTTCTTTGGAAAAAATGTTTTTTATCCCATCTTTGGGATTAATTTTAAATTATATTCTTCCATAAGTATTAATTTAATTTGATAAAATAGATTAAATATTTTCAATTATAATATTTGATATTATTTAATAAGGTAGTCATATTTTTTGGTCAATAATGAATAATAAAAACAATAAAAATTTATTACCATGGTAAAAGTTAAAAAAAATTTACCCGGCTTTTAAACTAAACATATTAGTGTTAAAATTACATAAAACATGTAATACTCAAATTTCATTGACATATTTTGATCTTATCTCACCTAGGGTTTAATAATGAACCTCTTTTATTTTTTGGAATGTGTAAAATTTGTTTAATTATTAGAATTTTCGATATTTCCATGTTTTGTCATCTCCCCCACTAATAAATGGGAACCCGCTCTCATATCCTCTTCATTATTTCAAAGAATTTTTCAAATAAATTCACTAATATGTTCCTTACTTCACACCCTATATATTATAACCCCTATTTTGAATAGAAAAACCACCTATGAATGCTTTTGTTGTGAACCTAAAGAGGTTTTCCAAAAAGATGTATAATTCTTAACCGAGTGGTTTTCTATTTCTTCTTCTAAATCCATAAAATATTATTCATATATGATGACATAATAACAAAAATATATTTAATATAACTTTAATTTATTATTACTATTAAATAACATATATCCACCTCCCCCTCTAACTGTAGGATCGAATATGTAATAATGAGATACTCAAATACAAGAGGGGGTGAATTGTATACCTTTAAAAATTCTTTTGTAACTTTTAAATATGGTTTTGTTTAACAAGGATAAACAAGATAATTCACAAAACCTCTAAGTTCTAAATGCTTTCTTGATTCAGGAAATATGATTCAGAGAAATCAATTCCGGAAAAATGATTTTGGAAATGAAACTTAATGAATGTTTACAAAGATGATGATTCTACCTTAAAGCGTATAGAATCTAACTAAATCATAGTACAAGTATGAGGAAGTATAAGATAGTTATACTTTCCTCAAAAATATAAATGCAGTGGAAAACTTGTAACAAAACAAGTAACAAGTAGTAAATCTGTTAACCCAAATAGAAGGGTATCCAACAACCTTGGATAAAGGTCCCTTGATTTATACTTTCATGAAAGTCTGTCTTACCAACACCAGGGAAAGAACTCGATAAAAAGATCGGAGTCTATATTGTTATCCTCGTAAGCCCTCAAATTAAAGGTAGTCATCACCTCTATCTTCCTTAGCAAGGAAGCCCTCAACTTCAAGGTAGTCATCCACTCTGTATTCCTTTCCCCAGAAGCCCTCGATTGTATAAAACAACAATCAGAGTCGCACAATGAAAATATGAACCAGAAGTTCAGTATGCATTAAGCATGAGAGTATCTCTCTTTAGAAATTACTTCAGATCAAAATTTGTCCAAAAAAGTATGAAGCTTATTTAAATGAGATCCTATTTATATGAACGACTTCAACGGTTGGATCCCTACTCCAATGGTAATATTTTTCCTTGAATTTTGGAGGGACCTGTACACGTGTCACTCAAACAATGGTTCATGAGTAACTGAAAGCATGACATTGTTTTATAACAAAACAAGTGTAAGTATAACTAAAATATTATATTCGGAATGTAAGCAAATGAAAGTTTGGAGTCTAACCAAAATTGAATTCATAGTCTGTAATACAAGAATATTCGGATTCTATTTTCTAGGAATTTGGGACATGAATTCTATAGAATTATGGAGTCTGAATTTCAAGGAAATTCGGAATCTAGATTCACAAGAATTCAGAACCTGAACATGCTAAGTTCAGAGTCAGAGTTCATGAGAATTTAGAGTCAGAACTCAAAAGACTTCGGAGAATGAATTCAAAGAACTCTGAGTCAGAACTCAGAGAATTTCATATCCAGAATTCATATTCAGACTTCAGAGTCAGAACTCAGAGAAGTTCGTTACCAAAATTTGTATTCGGAATTCATAGTCAGAACTCAGAGAAGTTCATAACCAGAATTCGTACTCTGAATTTAGAGTCAGAACTCAGGAGAATTCATATCCAGAATTTGTAATTAGAATTCAGAGTCAGAACTTGGAAAAATTTTGTATCCAGAATTCGTAATCAGAATTTGTAGTTAGAACTCGGGAAAAACTCGTATCCAGAATTCGTAATCAAAATTCGGAGTCAGAACTCAAAAGGGTTCGTAACTAAAATTCTGAGAATTTAGTTCCTGAAGCAGAATGATTCACATCTAGGTAATTATAGTATTCTGAGGTTTTGGTTTGAATCCAAATTTTACACTTAGGAAAATTATGATATTCACAATGAAAACATGATAAGGATAAATTTCATTGGGGAAGGAAATTTTTCATCATAGAAGTAAAACATAGGGAAGAAAAAGTTTTCCTTGAGATAAAGAGTTTTTTATTTTCAAAACAAGAAATAATAGTAAAGTCATAAGGAAACCTTAATGACTTAACAATCTCCCCTAAGTATGAAGGAATGGAAAATTCATAAGGAAAACCTTATTGACTCAACTATCTCCCCCTTTTTTGAAAGCACAAACATCCTTACGAAAAAGTATATAAGGAATTAGAAAAAAAATCTAGACATTGAAATAAAATGTATCTCCCTTTTTACATTGGCAAGGATGAATACAACTAACTCCCCCTTAGGCTTTGGAAAACTAAGGATCATATTCTATATTTACGGAATGAGAATTTTCATTATCTTGAGTATGGAAATCTTTGTAATGAGAACTCCCCCTTAGATAAATTCCCCCTTACTTAGGGATATTTCTTCTTTTACATAGAATTCCTTTTCCATCTCCCCCATTGTGATTTTCAAAAAGAGTTTGAGGGAATAAAAAAAAATATAGTACCTAAAATATTACTACAAACATCTAGACAAAAACAAGCAACCAAAATTTCATTAAGAATGGAAGAATTTTTACATGGAAAAACATATACAACAAAAGATCGGATTTGGATCTATTTTGCTTCTTTTTCCTTGGGTATCAGCTTCTTCATGATGGTTTTCATCTTCTTTAGCTCTTTGTGATCCTCCTCTGCTTGCTTCGCTAATGCTTTGATGATATCATCTTGATCCTTCAGATCCTCTATCGGAGCCTTAAGCAAGTCATCTTGCTTCACTAGATTTTCTTTAATCTTGATTCGGAGATTCCTTTCTATTTTCCAACTTTGGACAACATAATTCAACTTCCTATTCAGATCTTTGACATCTTGAATCCGAGTATTCTACTCAAGATTTAGTTTTTTATCAAAGATATTTGTAAGATCCTTGATTTTGGTGTCTTCTGTATCAAAATATTCCTTGAAATCTTATTGAAATTGATCAATCTCTCTAAAATATTCATCAATCTTCTTCGACCAGCTGGCCATTTTCTTGCAAGATTTTCTATGGGCTTCATAGTTGATAAAGAAATTATTTTGTTCAACCTCAACCTTTACACACATATCCATCATCATGGATACAATGTCTGATTTCTGATTCATGCCATGCCGGAGCATCTGGCATCTGGAGTCAATTGTTGGAATGATCGGAATGGTGTCCACTAGCTTCTTCAAGGACTAAATGACAAAATCATGTCCTAGAGCTGATGATTCGAAATCTGACACTTTACTTGGTTTTGGTTCTTCCTCTAGCTTGACAAGCTTCCTCTTAGAGGATCCTCTAGCTTCCTTCTTCCTTAGAATTTCTTTGGTTGGGGTATAAAAAACCACTTGTTTCCCCTTGTTGGTTTTCAGAATAGCTTCTTCATCTGGAGACTCCTGCTCACTCTCAGACAACTGAACAATCCTATCATCATAAATTTTTTCTTTCTCAGCTCCTACCTCAATATCTTTAGGGAGAATGAAGTCATGATTATGGCTCTCTTCCACAGATAATTTTTTCACTTCCTCTTCACCCTTCTCATCAATTCTAGGAGTATCAAGTTTCGAAGATCTGTCTTGAGATGTCTGGATTGACAATTTTTTGGAAGCACTTTCCTTATCATGAAAGTATACACCTTGATTTATTAGATCAGCTGTGTCATCACTACTTTCATCTTATTGTACTTCTTCTACATATTCCATTTCAATAACCTTCTCTTTGTATTTTTCCGGAGTCATGTATTTCTTCCCCAGTGTCTCAGGTAAGGGTTCAACCAAAAAATATTTTGGTATAGGAATGTTTTCGGATGCTACTTCTGCAGTCTTCAAAAGAGATTGCAAAATTTCTTCCACTGACATTTTCTTCTTATGCTTCTTCTCTTTGGCTTGCTTCTCAAGCTCTTCAGTAGTCTTCTCTTTCAATGCTTTGGCCTCTCCAGTGTCTAGACCAAATTGTGGTTCCCCTTCTTTTCGGTTCCTCTAATCCTCCCTCTATTTGGATACTAACTCATCTGGATAGGCTTCCTATTTCTTGGGCTTTGGAGGTGTGGATTCGATTTCATTGGCCTTAGGGGTTTTCTCTATTTCTTCCACTTTCTTTTTTCCCTCTTCTTTCCATCTTTCTTTGATGGTTTAGCCTCCTCTACATTTTTCAGAATGACTTCTGATTCATTCTCTTGTAGATCATAAAACTCACCTGACTCCTTTGAGAAACCAACTTCCATCCTATTGAGGGTATCATCACTGATTAGCATTACTTTTCAATTCCTTGTCTTGTAACTGAAAGGGATCTTGAATGATTCAAGATACTAAACTATCAACTTGGAGAGAAGGCCAGGATACATGATTATCTGGGCTCTCATATTCCAATTCTTGATATTTTCTATCATAATGAGAATATGCTTCATCATATTGATTTTCTATAGATTTACCAAAAAAACCAAGATATGCATATAAATTTTCTGAAGAGTGTCTTTGTCACCCTTTCTCGGTACGATAAGACCTCGAACCCATAACTCTTGGATCTGATTGTTGGTAGAAAAGTGAGCAATTTTTGCGGTCTTGACATCTGTAAGTCCAAGAAATTTCATAGCCTTCACTTTTACAAAACTCTCTTGAACATCTGGCAGCTTGTATGAACAAAATTTTGCCTCTCCTTCATAAGATAACCCTACCAATATAGCAGGCTAGGTGTAATAAAGTGCAAATGTTTTTCCATAACTCTTGAAGGATAATTTTTCTCTACCATCTTCCTTAAAGAAACAAGATGACTCATAAAACTCAATCAGTAAATCTGGATACACTACATCCTAATCTCATGTCTTTGAAATGGATACACTCTCCCATCCATTAAGCATGATATTATTGGAGATAATAGAGTCATATTTGTTAAAGAAGTTAGGATGTACCAACCTCTCCCTATATATCTGTCACTCCGCAATCAGATTTACAGTAGACATATCTTTAGAAGGAACTTCACCATACATTCGGACTTGAGCATTTCTGAAAGGTTCGAAATGGGATTTTGTAGTGGGGCAGAGCTTTGACATGCAAAATCTTGCGAACTGATGTGGGACAACCATCAGGGGACCCCTTTATATAGGTGTTTAAATGATGGTTGAACTTCCCATCTGAATCAAATTGCTAAGAATTCTTCTGATCAGATCTGACAGTTGAAAGGATAGCCGTAAGGAAAAATTTGGTAGGATCTGATCTTTTGAGGTTTTTTAAAAGAAAACATTCAGATTTAAGAAAACTAGAATCTGAGAAATTTAAAAAAAAAATAATCTTCCAGCAAATTAAAGATGATTATGAAAACTCAATAAAGGATCATACATTTCATATTTTGAGGAGAATTATTCGTATTGAGGAAAATTCTTCTTGAAGGACTTTATATTCCAAAAAAACATGAGTAGGAAAAAAATTAGTACGCAGATCTTTATTACGAAAATTTTCATTGCAAAAATTTTCCTTACGAAAATATTTATTATGAAAATCTTCATTACGAAAAACATGAAAAACTTCATTATGAAAAATATGAAAAACATCATTATGAGAAATATGAAAAACATCATTACCAAAAATAGGAAAAACTTCATTATGAAAAATATGAAAAAATCATTACAAAAAATATGAAAAACTTCATTATGAAAAATATGAAAAACTTAATTACAAAAAATATGAAAAACTTCATTATGAAAAATATGAAAAACTTCATTATGAAAAATATGAAAAACTCTATTACGAAAAATATGAAAAAAATAAATTCTAAAAATATGAAAAACATCATTACGAAAAATATGAAAGACTTATGAACAAATGTTCCCCCCTATGAAAAGGTGTTTATTACTGTAAAGAGATTTGTTCAAAAAAATTAAATAAAGATAACTAACTTATGGATATAATTCCTAACTTCTGTTCAATGTATTAAAATCTATCGGAGGGTAAAGATTTTGTGAAAATATTAGAAAGTTGATCTTGAGTTCTGATAAATTAAAGAATGATATCTCTTTTTTTTTGTGATTCTTAAGAAAGTGATGCCTAATATCTATGTGTTTTGAATGAGAGTGATGGGCAGGGTTTTTACTAAGGAAAATGTCACTTGTATTATCAAATAAATTTTGCGTTTTGGTAAAACTCATACCATAGTATGTGAGTGTGTGTTTCATCTACAACACTTGAGCACAACTGCTTCCAGCTGCTACATATTCAGCTTCAGTAGTGGAAAGTGCTATTGTGTGTAGCTTCTTGCATGACCATGAAACTAATGAATCTCTTAAGAAATTACAAGTTCTGAATGTACTCTTCCTATCCATTCTACATCCACCAAAGTCAGCATCCGAAAAACTTTTTAAAATAAAATCATCTCCATAAGTATAAAAGAGTCCTAAACCCATGGTTCCCTTTAAGTAGCGAAAAAATATTTTCACCTCCTTTAAATGAGATTTTGTAGGATTCGATTGATATCTTGCACATAACCATACTGAAAACATTATGTCTTGACAAATAGATGTAAAGTAAAGTAAACATTCTATCATACCTCTAAAAGAGGTTTGATCTACTGGTTTCCCAGCTTCATCATGATCAAGTGTGTTTGAGGTACTGATGCGTGTACTTATGCTTTTAGTGGTTTCATATGCAAAATTTTGAAGAAGATAATTAATATACTTAAGTTGGGTTATATAGATTTCTTCTGGTTTTTTAGAAATTTGAAAAACAGGGAAAAATGTTAACTCACCCATCAAACTCTTTTCAAACTCAGATTTCATTAGATCAGCAAAGGAATCAGTTAAATATTGGTCAGTTGAAACAAATATAATGTCATCAATATAAATTTGAACAATCGAAACATTTTTCTTATCTTTCTTTATAAAAAGGATTGGATATGCATTTCCCTTAACATAGTTATTTTAAAGCAAAAATCTTGTAAGCCTATCATACCAAGCTCTGGGTGCTTGTTTAAGGCCATATAAAGCTTTGTTAAGTCTAAAAACGTGATTAGGATGTTTTTTATCTTAAAAACAAGGAGGTTGTTCAAAAAAAACTTCCTCTTGAACATAACCATTAAGAAAAGAACATTTCACATCCATTTGAAAAAGTTTGAAATTTAATACTACTCCAAAGTCAAGTAAAATATGAATAGATTCAAGTCTAGCTACTGGATCATAGGTTTCTTCATAGTCTATTCCTTCTTGTTGATTATAGACTTTAGAAACTAATATAGCTTTATTTCCAACAATGATTCCGTTTTTATCACACTTATTTCTGAAGACCCATTTTACTCCAATAACAGAAGTTTCCTTAGGTCTTCGAACCATGGTCCAGACTTTATTCATTTTGAAATTCATTCAATTCATCTTTCATAGCTTTTATCCAATCATCATCACCTAATGCTTCATCAATTATTTTTTTCTAATTGGGAATGGAATTCTAGATGTTTTACATCATTTATTAAGGAACTTCTAGTCCTTGAAAGTTTATTCAAATCACCAATGATGCTATCACTAGGATGATTCTTAAGAAACACCTGATTTGGGTTTTGTAAAACCTGTTCATCAGCATAGGGTAAGAAATCATCTAGGTTAAATGTTTCAGAAGTATCTTATTAGACATTTTCCTTAGCAGAAGGATCTTCTATCAAAGGTTGATAGTCAGTTTTTGAAAATACATCCAAGGACATAGGTTGGGGTTGTTTAAAAACAAAAGGATCAGTTTCATCAAATTTAACATGTACTGTCTCTTCAACAGTACAAGTGTTTTTGTTGAAAACTCTATAAGCCTTAGAATTTGTGGATTATCCTAAGAAAAATCTTTCATAAGATTTTGGTGCAAATTTATTAAGATTATCTTTAGTATTCATAATGAATACCTTGCAACCACAAACCTTAAAGTAGGAAAATCTAGGTTTTCTACCATTTCATAATTCATAAGGGGTTTTATTAAGAGAAGGTCTAATCAAAACTCGATTTATAGTGTAACAAGTAGTACTTACAGCTTCGGCATAAAAATGTTTAGCTACAAAATACTCACACAACATGGTTCTAGTAATATCTTAAACAATTCTATTTCTTCTTTCAACAACACAATTTTGTTGAGGTGTTCTGGGTGCTGAGAAGTTATGAGTAATGCATTTTCTACTACAAAAAGTTTCAAAATCAGAATTTTGAAATTCTCTTCCATGATCACAATAAATAATTTTCAAAGTGAGGTTTTTCACATTTTTAACATGGGCTCTAAAACTTTGTAAATAATAAAAATATTTGGAATTCATTGCTAGAAAGTAGACCCACGTAAATCTAGTGTAATCATCAACCAAGAAAAATAAATAATACTTGATCTCAATGCTTCTAGTTTGTGTAGGACCAAAAAGATCCATATGCACCAACTTTAATGAATCAGTATTTGATATTTCACCAACTAATTTAAAGCTTTATTTATGTTTCTTTCCATATTGAAAAGGGTCACAAACTTTTGACGAATCAAAACTAAGCTCCGGTAGATCCTTAACTAATATTTTCCTAGAATGTTCTCATAATTTCCTAAGTTTACAATGTCTTAACCTTCTATTCCACAACCATAAATGATCTTCCATTTCACTAAGTCAAGGTTGATCTTGGATTCTAAGGTCTTCTAAATTCAGTTTGTAAACATTCTCTTGCCTATGGGCAGAAAGAATAAACTCTTCCTTGGAATTGTGTACTAAGCACTTTTCATTCCTAAAATTCACATGGTAACCTTCATCACATAATTGGCTTATGATAATGAGGTTGTGCTTAAGACCCTTTACAAATAAAAAATTTTAAATCAAACTTCTTCCAAGAATAATTATGTTACTCATACCAAAAAAATTTCCCTGGTCATTATCTCTGAAAGTTAATTTTTCTCCTTTCGTCTTGATAATATTTTCAAAATATTTTATGTTACTAGTCATATGCCTGGAAAATACACTATCCATGTACCATGTATTATTGTTGGTACTCTCTCTAATTTCTTGAAAACAATAAACAGTTAGGTTTTCAGAATCCAAACTTGCTTGGATCCAAAATTCTTAAAAAGAAAAATTTTAGGCACCCACGTATTTTTAGAAAAATATGATTTATAAAAACCTAAAGACTGGGTTTTTTTTACGGAACAATTTTTTGCCTAGTGTCCACCACATTGACACTTAGTGCATAATGGAGAACTTTGATGAACAAAATAATTGTTACTAAAAATTGGTTTAGAACTAGTATAACCAAAACCAGAACTATTCCTTAGAGGTTGGATTTGTGAATACATTTTATCAAAATGTTCTTTACCTAAGGTAAAGTTTGACAAACACTTCCTCAAGGAAAATATTTCAGATTTTAGTTTGATAACCACGTTCTTGTCTTTAAAAACAATTGATTTTAAACTAGATCCAGGCTCGAAAACATTTTTCTTAGAAATTACGTTTTCTAGATCATTAGAATGTTTATTCTTCACAGAACTTAATCCTCAAGATTTTTTGAAATAATTTTAAAATAAACACTTTTGTTATCATGATCTTTAGAAAGATCTGATATTTCCTTAGTAAGAATAGTATTCCAAGAATTTTCCTTATCATTTTTTTCATGTGCTTTGAATTCTCAATCACAAGAAGTTTGGAAAACCTAGAAACTTATTTATAGGAAGGTAAAGTATTATCTTCATTAGAAGAAGATTCTCCATCCAAAGAGTTATAGTATTTACTATCATTAGAATTCAAAGAAACATTGGTCATTGATTTAGCATTGTGCACCTTAGCCATTAAGCAATGATTTTCAATATGTAGTCTTGCTATTAGACCAAGATTCTTTTGTCTAGAAGATTCATAGTCTGATGATTCATCTGAAGAGTCTCCACCACAGACACTACTGGTGTCATTAGCATTCAAGACTTTCTTAGCTTTAGCCTTGTAATACTTATTTCTGTTTCTCCCAGAATGCTTTTCCTTTCTTTCTTTTCTCTTAATTATAATACAATCAGGTCTTATATGTCCCGCTCTCTTGCATTCATAACATGTAACTTCTGAATCTTTCTTTTCTTTACTTTATTTCTTCTTGTATCAAGATTGAAAGTTCCTCTGTCCAGCTATCTTGTTCACCCTTTGAGCAAGATTGGCTAATTCAGTTTCTGAGGATTCACTTCTACTAGATTCGAATTGGATAATAACTTTCTTAGATTTGGAACTTGTAACTCCCTCATGAGTCTTAGATTTCATATGATTTGAAGTTGTAGTAAAATCAACACTGCTATTTCCATTATTTTTCTTTATGTTATCAGCATCTCTCTTTATTCTAGTCTCATGCTGAATATGATTTCCAAACAGTTCATCTAAGGAAATATGAGTAACATTTCGGTTTTTATCAGTAGCAGTTCTCTTGGATTCTCATTCATTCGGCATGATGTTTATGATCTTATAAACAAGAGCTTCATCATATAATCCTTTCTCACCCACGGATTGTAAACTATTCACAATAGTCATGAATCTTTGTTGCACCTTACATATGGGTTCTCCATAAAGAAAAAAGAAACCAGGATATTTAGCTCTATGCATGGATCTTCTAGCTTTAATTACTTTGGAAGTTCCAAAGTGAGTAACTTCATGTTTCTTCCAAATACAATTTGATGCTTCACAAGATGAAATTTGTCTATATATGTTTTCAGTCATGGAATAAAACAAAGTATTGTATACCTTATAATTCAGTTGATACTCATAATTTTCTTGATTGGTAAAGGTATTATCTTCTTTGTCATGGATTTTATATCCTCCAGTAAACATAACAAAATTATCAACACCAGTATTGATAATGAATGTCTTCATGCGATCTCTCTAATATTAATAATCATTTCCATCAAAGATAGGTAGTCTAGTTGGATTGAGATTGTATATGGAACCAACATTGATTCTTTCCATCTTAAAGAATATTCCTTCCACAAAAAATTGTTAACAGAAAATGATTGTAAACATGGAAGATATTCCTAAGTAAGAAAAAATATAGAAAAAGAGTATCTCTAAGAAAAAAATGAATCTGAACTATACGAGTCCAAAAAAATGATACCATAAAAGTGTGAATCTGGAAATTCAATTCCGAAAGTAATGAGAAAATAATTCTCTTCTGAATATAATCGTGAGATTAATTCAGAGGTCACCAGTCCTTTGATACTAATTTTAGGATCAAATATGTAATAATGAGATGCCCAAAAACAAGAGGGTGGTGAGTTGTATACTTTTAAAAGTTCCTTTGTAACATTTAAAGATGGTTATATTTAACAAGGTTAAACAAGATAATTCACAAAACCTCTATGTTCTAAACACTTGCTTGATTCAGGAAATATTATTCTGAGAAAGAAATTATAGAAAAATGATTCTGGAAATAAAACTTAATAAAATATTACAAACAGTAATATTATACCATAAATCATATAGAATCTATCTAAATCAGAGTACAAGTATGAGGAAGTATAAGATAGTTATACTTTCCTCAACAATACAAATGCAGCGGAAAACTTGTAACAAAACAAGTAACAAGTAGTAAATATTTTAACCCAAAAAGAAGGGTATCCAACAAACTTGGATAAAGGTCCCTTGATTTATACTTTCAATAAATTTTGTCTTTCCCACACCAGGGTAAGCCCTTGATACGAAGATTGGAGTCTATCTTTCTATCCCTGCAAGCCCTCAACTTCAAGGTACTCGGAACCTCTGTCTTCCTCAGCAAGGTAGACCTCAACTTCAAGGTAGTCAGAACCTCTGTCTTCCTATCCCCAAAAGCCCTCGATTGTACAAAACAACAATCGGAGTTTCACAAAGCAAATCTGAACGAGAATTTCAGTATGCACTAAGAATTAGAGTATCTTTCTCTAGAAATCAATTCAGATCAAAATTTGTCCAAAAAAGTACTGAGCTCTTTCAAATGATCTCCTATTTATAGGCACATCTTCAACGGTCAACTCCCACCTCCAATGACCATATTTTTCCTTGAATTTATGAGGGACCTCTACACGTTTCACCCAATCAAAGGTTAGTTAGTAACTAGAATCACACCATCATTTTATAACAAAACAATTGTAAGCATAACTAAAATATGATATTCGGAATGAAAGAAACTGAATGTTCAGAGTCTAACAAAAAGTGAATTCATATTTTGTAATACAAGAATATTTGGATTATATTTTATAGGAATTTGGAACCTAAATTCTATAGAATTCCGGAGAATGAATTGCAAGGAAATTCAGAATATGTGTTCCCAAGAATTCATAACCTGAACTTACAATGTTCAGAGTCAGAGTTCATGAGAATTCATAGTCAGAACTCATAAGAGTTTGGAGTCTGAATTCAGAGAAATCAGAGTCAAAACTCAGAGAAGTTCATATACAAAATTCGTATTCAGAATTCGGAGTCAAAACTCAGAGAAGTTTATAACCAGAATTCGTATTCGGAATTCGTAGTCAGAACTCAGAGAAGTTCGTAACCAGAATTTGTATTCCGAATTCGGAGTCAGAACTCAGGAAAATTCGTATCCAGAATTCGTAGTTAGAATTTGGAGTATGAACTTGGAAAAGATCGTAACCACAATTTGTAATCAGAATTCGGAGTCAGAACTCAAAAAAGTTCATATCCAGAATTTATAATCAGAATTCGGAGTCAGAACTCAAAAAAATTTCATAACCAGAATTCTGAGATTTCGGATCCTGAAACAGAATGCTTCATATCTAGGTAATTATAGGATTCTGAGGTATTGGTTTCAAACCGAATTTTACACTTTGGAAAATTATGAATGAACAAAGAAAACATGATAAGGATTAATTTCCTTGGGGAAGTAAATTTTTCCTTATAGAAGTAAAATGTAAGGTAAAAAGAGTTTTTCTTTGAGATAAGAAGTTTGTGATTTTCAAAACAAGAAGGAATGTTAAAGTTATAAGGAATCCTAAATGACTTAACAATATCCCCTATGTATGAAGTAATGGAAAACTCATAAGGAAACTCTTATTGACTCAACACTAACAAATGGGAAACAGAACCACGGATCATGTGTACAATGTACTATTGCCTCGCAAACCGATGTAATTTATTTTCCATTAGCACATATCATGACTATATTTGATGATGGATTTAATTTTCATAAATTATATTTATTATATATTTATAACTATTTAATTTTAATATCACATCTACCCTTTTACCTTCTATTCCATTTGAAAATTATATCACCACTTGTGCAGACGTGTGGACTACCACCTCCACGAAGAAAGGTTATTCGTATTTCATTTACATATGTCATTCATGGTAATAAAGATATATTTAATTAATATATACTATATAAATGATATAAAATTATTCTTTAGTTTTTTATACTATTACAATTTATTTTACTCCATTTATTGAGAAAATGGAAAAATCATTCTTGTGTAGGAACTGCATACCATCTCCATGAACGGTGTAATTCATTTTCTATCTCTAACCTTTTTGAAAAATATAAACTTGTATATAATAAATATATATGGAATATATATCATAATTAATATTATATTTTTTTTTAAACAATATTAAATGTGCAAAAACAAATAAAATGAAACCTAAACTTATAGGAAATAAAAATCATTTATTACACAAAAATAGTTATTTTTTAAACAATTATTAATAAACATGTAATAAAAGTTTATAAGTAAATAATATATGTTATGATACATATTATTAGGGTTCTTTAGTGGGTATATGACAAATTAAAATTTATTATATTGTACTTCTGAACACATATAAAGGAAATCAGAGTTGAGGTAAGAAACTTTTTCTCACTTTTATTTCTACGAGCCACATGCCATATTCATCACTTATTTATTTTTTTTGGTGTATATAATACCCATGACTGTATTTTATCATAATTATAAGGATAATAATGATATATGAATATCCACATATGGTTTTCTTTCAAAGATATTACTATTTAAATGTTACCAAAGCGGTAAATATTTTATGTTACAATCCCAGTGTTTGTTTCGATTTTTTATGAATTAGTTTCTGATAATGAGATATTAGGAGATACATATAAAAAAATCATGATATTTGTTATCCTTTTATTATTTCTATAGAATTTATTTCCTCATTTAATTTTCCTATAATAGTAAACTAAATAGTTGAAAAAAATATTTTTAAGAAAAAAGACTTTATTTCTCAATTCGATTGAAAATCCTTTCTCTTCCATGTCCTTGATTTCTATAAATACTGTAAGGAATGTATTTAATGTTTTCCCATGTTTGTTTAAATAAATTATTAATAATTTTTTTTAATTTAAAAAAAGGATCAATATGAATATTATTGTTATTTTCCAAATAAGGTAGCATTTACTTTTTCACAAAAAGGTGATATGCATCTTTTCTTTAACATGTACGAAATGAATGTTATTTCATTATATCATGATAGTACTATGATTTTAATTTTTAATCAAAATTTTACAAGGTTATTTCTAAAAAATATTTTAATTCATACTTGGTAAATTTTTTGATTTTAATCATGTGATTTCAAAGTAGAAGCTATATTTTTCTCAAGAAATTTTCTATGTTATATTCAAAATCATTTTCCAGGTAAGATATCATCCTTTTATGTTACATAATATTTAATGGTTATATGATCTAAAGATATCACAATTATTAATTTTCATTTTTTTTATTTTTATTATGAATCAATGTTAATTAAACTCATTCATTTTCTACGGTTATGTTATGATGAAATGAGGAAATATTTATGAAACCCATTTGGTTTCCAATTGTTATGTTGTGATGAAATTTTTTGAAATCAATTTATTTTCCACGGTTTTACTATGATTAATATTTTAAGATATTATGTCACACATCTATATGATTTTCATTATTTGATAGGTGGAAATAGTATTATATATCCCTCCAATGCATTCGGTAGTGATAAATAACTCATGAAAACAATTGGACTACAAATTGGAGTGAACCCAGTTCAAAAGGGGGTAGTACACTATGATATCATTGGGAGTGAACCTTGAAATAAATAATGATTTAGGGAGTTAACTCATTAAACTATGATATTCTGGAAAATTATCCTTGACTACTATGAAATTAATTTTCTATGCATATATGTATGCCACAATTCCATGAATTATTCTTAAAATATGAATGTAACACCACCAAATCATAAAGGGTTAAAAGAATAAATGATATGACTCATGTCAACAAGGTTCACCTTCCTTTTCAAGAGCCTTTATGATTAGAAATCCAAAGTTAAGTGTGGTTGGCCTAGAATAGTGATCAGGATGGGTGACATTCTGGATGTTTCTCATGCCATTAATTAGATGACCCGTGTAGGAACGTGGGTGGGCCCCAGGGTGGGGACCTTGTGTCTGCTGGGAAACCGGTGGCACCTTGTGGGCCAGGACCCGACGACCATGTTATGTTGGGGCGCTTGTGTTGTCATTGGGGCCCAGTTGTTACATTTGGTATCAGAGGTGGTACCCAGCCTTAAGTGTGGTGCACTACCTGGGTTGAGATGTAGGGCTCACAACGAGGATGGTGTGCTCTAAAGGGGGCGGTGATTATAACACCCCCAAATGATAAAGTTTTAAATGACTAAATGAGATGAATCTTGTCAACAAGGTACACCTTCATTTTCAAGAGCTTGTCTTATTAGAACTCCATTGTTAAGCGTACTTGGCTTGGAGTAGTGATCAGGATGGGTGACCTTTTGGGAAGTTTCGCAGGGTGTGTGTGGATGAGGACAAAGCACACTGGAAAGGACATGTGTGGTCCTATGGGGATAGTCATTAGTCAGATGACCCGTATAGGCACGTGGGTGGGCCCTAGGGTGGGGACCTTGTGTCTCCGAGGCAACTAGTGGTACCTGGTGTCCTTGGACCTGATGGAAAAGTTTTGGTGGGGTATCTTTGTTGTCACTAGGGCCCATTTGTCACAATGGATCCATTATTCATGTTATTCTATTGCTTAATGATTCATATATTATGAACTACCAAGAATAATTTCATGTCTCAAGGTTATGATCCTGGATATAAAGGGTATGATTTTAAAATGTCACTCTCGTTTTCTCATACCCTTATGCTAATGTTGTGTTGATATTTCCCTTTTTACCCATACTAAGCATCTGAGAACGCCCTTTCTTTTATTTCATTTCCCTATGTTTTTAAAAATGGTATTGTATATTATATTTATCGGAAAGGTTATAGTAATTAAGATCCTAGTGGGAGAGGATTTAGTTCACTTTTGAACCAGATTCTTAGGCGTCCATGTTCCCAATGACATCATTCCTATATGATTATGGCATGGATTTTTTGATTATGTATTTAATATTTTCCTAGTAAGATTTAAAATCTATGTATAAAATTTTTGGATCACTATATTATAATTACATATATTTTAATGAGAAATAGGAAGGAAAGTATTCCTAATTTTAATCAATTAACATTCACCATCTATGTAGTTCCTCTTCATTGTGTTCAGGTAGTGTATAGAAATGGTCATCCAACCCCAAATAATAATAGAAAAATTAATACCTATTAAGTCCCTCTCAATTTTTATCGAACTCATATCTTCATAGGGTATCTATTTAAGAGGACCTCCCTTTGATAATACAACATAAAAAATATGAGGTCCTATACATGTTATAAAACCTGAAATTTATAACCATGGAGGTCCTATAAGTGGAATTAAAATAGTAAACAATCAACATATAGGTACCCCAAATAATATAGTCTTGAAACAATTAAATATAGAATTCCTCCCCAGAGGCCTCATGGTATAGATCCTCTCTATAGGTAGACATTTTATCAAATTGGAGTTTCTCTCCATAGATGTGAATCATAAATCAACAACCATAGAGGACCTCCCCATGGTTCCCATTATGAAGGGCCACATAAAAGTGTTTTTAAAATTTGGATAGAAGGTCCTCCATAAGAATCCATTATTTCAAAATTTTATTCATATTAAGAGGAACATGGAAATCCAAATCTGGTTATGATACATACATTATATCCAATCAATTACACTTCATCATTTTTAGTTCGAATCCTGAATAAATGATCACTGTTTGTGCCTCACCCATTTTAAATTCATCTTAATATAGAAAATAATGTTTATAACAATATATATTCCATAAATAAAGTAGAATGTAAGTAACTATTATGGTTAAACACAGTTTAAGATCATCTTTTGGAAGATGAGGAGTATTTCACTATTGTGTTAAATAAACTATTGGAATAATGAATATTTGATATGTTCTGGCCCATAGACATTTCTAGGTATGAAAATACCAAGAAACTGAATGATTAATTGATTCCACATATCTATTAATTTTTTTTGTTTCCTTCTCATCATATCAAATCCAAATGCTTACCCTATAAGGGGTATATTTATTACATTTAGTAAATTGATGATATATGACTCCCTGTTGACCTGGATTCCCTTTTAATGTATTGGAATCCCAAAGATGAACAAAAACATGTGTATCATCAATAATCATGTCTTAAGGGATTAAATACTCTCTTCTATATAATCAAAACTACCACATCTAACATACAAATCAGATTTTGGTGTGAATATGGAGCTCCTCCCATCATGGAAGTAGAAGTCTAACAAGCGTCCTCAATTATAGAGACTTGTAATGTGATTATTTTTGGAAAAGTATCATGCACTCAGTCTGTATATGAATGGAGTTCTATTTCATGATTTTTTTTATCCCAAAATATTAGAATAGGTATACCCATCAAGAATGTTTTAATGAAAGGATCTTCCATCAGATCATTATAAAATAAAATAAGAAGTCCAATTTATAATAGGACATCCATAAAAATAATAACCACATTCTATAGATGATAAGAATAATCTATTACGACTACAACAAATGGTGTATGTGGATACTAATAGAGTAAAATCATGAAAGGTGGAAGATTACAAAATTAAAAAAAATGAAATAACATGAAAACATCAACAACCCACAGTGATGAAGGAATGTATTACCTCCTCCACCATGCCATCATTCATAAAAATTTCAATGGTATCTAGTTGTGGTTTTAATTGAGTCGATTAATCCTAGCCTACAAGGTTCAATGTATTTTTTACCTCCCATTATTCTAAATAAATAGGGTATTATTTAATGGTATTATATCCAAAAGAAGTGTCTAGATGTTTCACTCCACTGACATTTCATGAATCCTCTTATTTATATTGATAATATTTAGTGGATGAAATATGGTACTCAATTATAATTTACATTTAAAACCCATTTCTAGAGGACTATTTAAAGGGAAAGGAAACAAATCGTTGGGGTCATAAAAAATCATCCCTTTAAAATGTAATATTTGGATGAGGATTATAATATATCACTTGATGGATATTTAAACAATGAAGAATCCATATACTATTCATATGTGGATAATGATTTGATTCTTATCACACATTTCAAATTACTAAACATTGTATTTTTAAAACGCAAAGATAATATAGAACATGATACAAGTGTGTAAGAATAAGATGAGGAGATTTATATTCAAAACAATTTCACATTACAGTTCATGAAGAATGTTTGTACACCCAAAATAAAATAAATACTCACAACATGTGATCTCATATGAAGAATTAAATTCAACTCAATTAGTGAAATAATAAAAAGTATAAAAGATAAAGGTGTTCTTGCATCCACATCCCACCCACGAACTGCCAAAATTGAGCCTTATTCCACCATGTAAAAGATGATTCAGTATAAATATGACTAGGATAAGCTAAGGTGACTCAATTTTTAATTAAAAATAGATAATATTTTTATTGAGTGAAACACTCCAATTGAGGAAACCATCTTGCATATAATGACTCTAATTCGATAAGGGTTATCTTCTAAACAATGTGTAAGAGTTAATTCATCCAACCAATATATTTATAAGGATATCAGTCTACAGAAATATGTTTTTCTTACACTATTAGGGGTTTCCTCTAATGGTGTGACAACTTCCACCATTTTAGGAGAGTTACTCATCAATAACTAAATCATATTGTAAAAAATAAGTGGAGAAAAGTCCTCATTATAAGGATCTATAAATATAATCTACCTGATAATTATGTAGTAATATAGTTATTTTAGATATTTTATAATACATTTAATTTCTTCTTGTTTTTATGGAATCAAAAATGTGAAAAAAAATTCCAATGTATTATAAGAGTGAACCATATCCAAAATGGGTGAATTTTTATCCACCCCCACCCAGTTTTAAAAATTCCAAAAAAAAATTAATTTAGTGGGTGTCCAAAATAGATTATCATTCATTCCATGTCTCTATATAGATACATAATAGGACTATTAAACCAACATAATGTGAGAACATATAGGATCTTCATGAAAACCATAGAGGGACCTAAGTTTTTGTAGTATTGAAACCAATAATCCAAATAAATTATCAATTGGGAAGACTTGTAATGGATGTTATTCTACCAACACATCTTAATGATGAATAAAACCATTATTTTTAACTCATATAGAAAAAATATCATTAAAATGTGAAATTATTAAATTTCATCTTCTGTTTGAAAGGATTAACTAATTCCATGAATAAGAGGCTTTTATAAAATAGCTTTGGGGATATTAACAATGAAAATATGTGATAAACAACAAATGGAAATCATTAATTTTTGTTATTGGGTTGGTTTTTAGTAGTTAAATCAATATCATAATGACTAAAATATCCATCTGGTATTCCCATCCATGTATAAATAGGCATTAATTAGGATACTGAAAGAATATAGTAATGCAGAGGCTACTATTGTCATAGTCAATCCAATAATGGTGTATTCCTCAGACCCTATTCCATTAAATAATCAAGTAACTTCTCCAATTGAATTTCAATAATGGGAATAAGATGGTTTATTTCATAGAAATGGAATCAGTCTAGGATTATTTTATTTCTACAATTGAGAATAACATATTGGAAATGTAAGAAATCATAAGACTTGATCATGTATAGTTGAATGATTACCCCATTTATTTCCCTTCTAATCATGTATAGGGACACAATATTTATAAATATTTCATATTTTATAAAATTATCAAAATATGATTGACACTGAAAACAAGATTTTTGGGGAAACTACATCAATGGTTATGTTTTTCTTCCCTACCACACCTAAAAAAGATAGGGAGCATAAATTTGTTCCAATCATATATGTAAAAAATATATTATTACTAGATGACTTTAAAATCAACCAAATGTTTACATAAAATAATTAAGGAATGGATGAGTATGTTATTTATAAACCCAATTCGATTTATAATACCTATTTTGAAAAATTCATCATCACGTTATACCAAGATTCAATGTAATAAATGTCAAAATGGAAGTAAATAAGAAGTGAAACAGACACAAGAACCCCAGTTTGTATAGACCCTGTTAAAAGTTTTCCAACCACTGGGAGGATGGGTACCACCACAATAATTAAAATTCTGATCTATTTTATTGTGTAAATAAGCCTCAGTTAGTGAAATTCATCTGATACCCCCCTAATTTATCAAGTAGGTCTCATAGGAACATGAGTTTAACACTAATATTAATGTATGAAAATGTAGTTCTTGATCAAAATGATATCATAAAGGACCATGATGTTTCAGTACATTCCAATTATCTATATTAATGAAACTAAGACCATAATATTTATACTCTAATAGGGTCAATGGGAATCCTAGTTTAATCCTAAACTTTTTAGTCCTCACTATGACTTCATTATATGTGTATATAAATTAAAAGATGTAATTGAGGTGGGAAAGTACATATCCTTGGGTTCAAATGTTCGACGTAATCATCGGAAGGAACAAATAACTCATTATTTTTTCAAGGTAATGGATTCCATGGAATAGTAATATTTTTCACCGAAGAATCAAAACAACTAGAAGTCTCGTGGAAAAAAAAACATGCCTTCTACTTAGAATTACAGCATTCCAAATAATGTCTTCATAATCCCTGTGTAAAAATTTATTATGTGTGACCATCATCACTCTTTAGAACATAGATAAAAAAATTGAGGCTCTCTAAAGCTTTAATGAGTTTAGGAATCTTGTTCCCAAATCTAAAACATATCCTAAAAAATTATTCTATATTGATTTTCACACAATCTTTTCATCCACGAAGAAAGATTGATAAACATATATACAGGGACACATTAGATCCTTTTATGTTTTGGAAATATACAAGATATCTATTTTTAATAATCCTTAATTTAAAATGGCTATGGAATCAAACACATCTAATTTAAAATCATTCACTGTTAGGGATATAGTGATTGTAATTTGTATCCTTTTGACCTAAAAATATAGGGATATGAAAAAAGTGAATAGTAACCCCATAGGAGTATCAAGTTGATTAATCAATTCAGAGTCCTTTTTAATATTATTGAATTTATGGTAGAATTTATTGACCTGAATTTCAATTCCTATTTATAAAAATCCCTATATTCACATTAACATAACAATTTATTATTCATATCCCCAATTTTTAAAATAATATATTGATGGGAAATAATTAGTACTCTATAGAGATAAATCTTATATTGAGACCTATGAATACCACTAAAATTATGATGGGTATTTTATAAGTGATGAGAAAGGATCATTAATATATAATTCCACATAATTTATTGCCACTAATGGTTTTGATGCTAATCTATTCCATATATGGAGTGGGATCTACAATGATATTATGTTTCCTTCTAACTAACTAATGAAATAGCTTCACATCTAAGACTCATTGAATCATGTTTGACAGTGATATTAAAAACCTAATTACATTCCATTTTTAATCTATATAGATTAATCATTCCCCCAGCACTTATATATGAATTTGGGTTTTATTCATATTTTAAAAACATAATCAAGGGTCTATTATTGTTTGGAAATGAATCCTGAATGAAGATCATGGGATTTATGAATATTATATTAAAAAAAATTGGTTTGTAGTGCACCAAATGATTCATTCCATTCCTCGTAAATATTTAATTAAAATAGAATTGATAATGATGCTATATCACCACTTAAATATCAATAAGTAAGTCAATTTTAAACTTCGACGAATGATGGATTGGATAGAGAAAGAAACATTCTCAAAGATACTTCTCTAGTATATATAGAATGTGTGTCAACTATTAACGATGAACCCCGAAAGTAAATTTTTTTTTCGTGAATGAAGATTTCCATCCATTATTATTCAATGATTACATGAATCCAAAAGAAAATTACATATACATTGATTTCCTTAAGAAAAAAATGTATTTTCAAGGACTTTTAAATAGATTCATGATTATGATTCCCATATATCTACTCATCACTTTCTTCCGCCATATAACTCAAGAATCTATTAATATGAATTAAGGAAAATGTTTCCAAACCATGTTTTCAATGAAGAAGATATAATTGATAAGTGGATCAAATACAAAACTACTAAAAAACAAAGTTATAACCATGGATTTTTAAAAACATGTGGCTACAGGTGACCACTATATCCAAGAATAAAAAATTTATGTTGGAAGGATATATACCATTTGTTCTATAAAAACTAGGGTTATGGGTCACCCCTATACCCACAGTTTTTGTAAACCGAGGAAATAGGTTTCGTGGGAGATAAAAATTCAGGGTAAGTCCATGAGAAAACCTACACCCATGCCTACATTGGAATAGGTATTTTTTTGTACCTATACCAATATTTTGGGTGATGTGTTTTTATAATCCACCTATACCCATGGTTTGACCAAACCATGGGTATAGTTTGACCCATGATTTTCTTATAATAATAATAATAATAATAAGTATTTTCATATAAATAAATTTTTATACACACACACACACAGATATATATATATATATATTAAAATAATAATAAAATGTGTTTTTGGAGGGTGGTAAATTTATTGGATTATAATTGGAAGGTATTGGGGTCAATTCCCAATAGTGGATTTTTTTAAATAACGAATACCCATGGTTTGACCAAAACAGTGGGTGCAGGTTGGCCCATTATTTTTTCATAATAAAACCAAAAAAACATTATTATAAGTAAATAAATATATATATATATATATATATTTGAATATAAGAACACAAAATGTGTTTTACTAAACTGGTAAAGTCATTGGTGTATAGACGGAAGGTGCTGGGAACAATTCACAATAGTGTAATTTTTTATTAAAGGACCTATTCCCATGGTTTGGCCAAACTGTTGGTATAGGTCTTTCCATTGAAATTTTCACCACCAACGGTTTGAGAAACATGGGTATAGATGGTACATACCAACAGTTTGGTCAAACTGTGGGTATATTCCTATCCTAATGGCTTAAGCTCCCATGGTTCATAGTACAACAACCCTACTCTTTATTTCAAATTTACTAATTATTTATTACATAAACTTTCAATTAATAAAACTCAGAAGACAATATTTCTAGTGTAATTGTGGCTTATGAACATTACATAACAACTTAAAACATGAAATTCACATATTTATTGAAAAATTATTTTACATGACCCCAACATTCCTCTATACATATCAATGCATGGTATAACATAAGGACATACATAACAAAAGGGTGAGCTATAAGGCCCGATAAAGGGGTAAAAAAGGAATGAAATGAATAATACAGTACGTGTTATAAAATTGTAATATCAATGGATCATAAGAGAAACATGAACATAAATTCATAATATAATATTATTATATTTACATGGAAATGAGGAAATAACATAAAACACTACATCATTAACATAAAAAATCCGATAAACCCCCTTCCCAACATGGTAGAAAAAATTACTAAAAAGGAATCAGGTATAACTCTATCATAACATGAGTATCATGATAGTAAACATTACCCAATGCATTGGAGTGTTATCTGGGCAGACCCTTTCTAATCATTTAATTATCATGCTTAAGTGTGAAACATAGATCATATAACATGGATTCATTAAAAAACCTAATTTATTCCATGATCAAGGATGGTGGAATTCATACATATAAGTCACCATTTTATAATAATGTGTGTATAATGTTTAATACCATGGATAGAGTAATTAGTATGGTAATCACTACATGATGATTTTTTCATGGAAAATCGTGGTAAAATTTTGGAAGCATAACGACATCATATGGAAATTCAAAAATTGTGTTGATGAGAGTGAAAGGGGTATCTAATTATTTATAAATGGGATGTACAGTAATGGGATAATGTAAAATAGTATCCCAACTTGTGAAATGGAATTTAGATGCATAATATAAAAGAACATCTTGAATGGAAATGAGAAGAGAGAAATACCATAAAAAATATTGACATAGTAACTAGTGGGATTAAAGGATCAGAGGGGGATTAATGGGAATTAAATGATGATGCAATAATTTATAAACCAAATGCATAGTTATTATTTTTTTAAGAACATATCCCAAATCATGAAAATTGAAATTAAAAGGCATGACATAAAAGAGGTGCTTGAAGAAATAGGAGGGAGGGAGATCCCTTACAAGGATGTGTGATTCCAATGGCTTGGGAGAGGATTCATGGGAGATTGGGGTTCTTTAGTGGGACCCTAGAAAGTAGTGGATAGAAGTTTTTCAAGACTTAAGGAGATTTAGTGAAGAGGATAGGGTGTTTTGGAGGGGTTTATATAGTAAAGTTGGTGGAATTCGTTATTATTTTGGTTTTGGACACTACACACTAAAATATTCAAAACCAAAAACCATACAATGTCTTATGACAATGGTTTTGGGAAAAGGAGAGTGGTATATATTATTTTATAAGGAAAAGTTCTAAAGATATTAAAATAATTTTGTTTCTTGTTTGGAGGTGAGTCACACCTCAAGGAAATGATTTTAAAATCATAAAATATATTATATGTCATGGAGGTTTCAAAAAGGATTTATAAAATAAATAAAATAAACCTAAAATGAATAGTTTAATGGAAAAGCATATATTTTTCCAAATATTCCTTTTATAGTATTTTATTACATCGCTATTGGGTCATTTTGATATCATAAGACACATTAAGTAACTATAATATATTAAATTTTTACCCTAAAATTCGACCATCTCTTAAAATTATGAGAAAATAATTGTTGGATAACATGGAATTCCTAATTCCAAAAATAATATTAATATTATATACATAATTTTCTAAATATTTAAATTTTAAATTTTAATTTAAAAAATGATATTTATAGAAAATTGATGGGTTTTGATAAAAATAGTTTCCAAAACATAATAAAAATTACATTTGTCTTCATAAAAAATATATGATCATTTATGTTTAAATAAAGTAATTAAATAATAATATTTTATAAAAATATTTTATAATTTAAAATCCATTAATTCATCAAAATTTATTTCTTAATTGTATTTTAATGTTAACAAAAAATGCTGTTTGTTTATCAAAAATCATTTATAATGTATGAATAACAGAATTAATGAATATACATTACTTTGTATAGAAATAATTCACATAATTATAATGCTAGGGTCTTGTTACAAATACCATTATTACAACATCATACACCTAAAGAGTAAGTAGTGAGTTGGTGCAGTTTTCATTGGGTCGATCGGTGAACATGGTTTGGACCGTGATCTCGATGACCTTGAAATTATCATATAAAATATTTCATGAATGCTTATGTTGTGGGATATATTCTTGGGATTGGTCTAGGGAAATCTCATAAATGATATATCCATCAGAATATACAATAAATGGAATTCATAGGGTAGTATTCTATTGTTTGAGTCCCTCACTTCCTTTTTCTATGTCAAAAGGATTTGTTGAAACCCTATGTTTATACTAGTCATGTGATCACTAATCAAAAACTATATTATCAATGGTAAGGATATGTAATGGTCATTTAAATTCAATTGGATATAATAATACAAATTGTGTGAGTGTGTTTTATATATCAATATGACATTTAATTAAAATAATTATAATTTTAATCATAAATTATTAGGTCATTACATCCTCCCCCACTTAATATATTTCACCCTCAAAATTTACTTCTTCCAATCTAAAACAGTTGATGGAAACTCTTCTTCAACACATTATCTGGTTCCCATGTCTCTTCTTCAAACTTGTGGTTTCTCCACAACAATTTGACATGGGGAATTGTCTTATTTCATTGAACTTTTTCCCTATGATCTAATATCATTACCGCCTTCTCTCCATAAGAGAGGTCATTATCTAGTGGAACCACCTATAGATTTATTATATGTGATGTGTCTGGTATGTACTTTCTTAAGAGTGATACATGGAATACATCATGTTCTTGGGACAAGTTGGGTGGGAGTTCTAGTTTATAGGCTATTACTTCAATTTAATCAATGATCTCAAAATGGTCGATATACCTTGGACTAGGATTTACATTTTTTCCAAATATCCTAACACTCTTCCTTGGAGATATTTAGAGGAATACCATGTCTCCAACATCAATCTCTAGGTCTCGTTAATGATTATTAGAATTGTTCTTTTTTCAACTTTGGACAACTTTGATGTGTTGGTGGATGGTCTTAATATTATCCACCATTTCTTCGACCATTTAAAAAAGTAGAAGTTTTCATTCCCCAAATTCATCCCAACATGATG
The DNA here is from genome assembly GCA_963277665.1 of Viscum album. Taxonomy (NCBI): domain Eukaryota; kingdom Viridiplantae; phylum Streptophyta; class Magnoliopsida; order Santalales; family Viscaceae; genus Viscum; species Viscum album. The sequence goes on from OY728152.1 coordinate 2,007,728,219, forward strand.
GTGTTCTAAACCTATTCCCATAAAGGGCTTCATAAGGAGCCATATGGATGCTTGAGTGGAAACTATTGTTGTAAGAGAACTCCACCAATGGAAGATGTTGGTCCCTTCTACCTTTCAAGTCAGTTAGAAATTATCTAATCGTGTACTAAAGTGTTTGGATAGTCCTCTTAGATTGGCCATCAGTTAGAGGTTGATACACCATGCTGAATTTCAATTTAGTGTTAGAAGCATATTTTAAACTCTTATAGAACTTAAAGGTTAATCTTGGATCTCGATCAGACACAATAAATAGTGGTACTACTTGTAGAGTTACCACTTTCTGATGTATATATGTGCCAGTTGATCTAGTGATAAATCCCCTCAAATTGCAATGAAGTGTGTTGTCTTTATAATATGATCCAAAAAAACCCAGATATCATTTTTTACATTAGATGTCTTCAGATGTCCGATGAAAAATTCCTTGGTGATGTTTTCCTATTTCCATGTTGGTATGCCTAATGGTTTCATCATCCCATTATATTTATACTTTGTAGCCTTAAATTTATGAAATACTAGAAACTTTGATGTATATTTATTGATCTCTTTCTTCACATTATCCCACTAATAGTTCTCCTGGATATCTCAATACATCTTTGTGTTTCCAGGGTGAATGGAGAAATTCGATCTATGTGCGTCTTCCTAAAGTTCATTCTTTAACTCATAATTTTACGGAACACATAGTCTTGAACCAAATATCACAATTCGTTCTTCATTAATATTGAAATATAATGATTTATCATTTTTGATAGTTTCCCCTTTATCCTAAATTCCCACATAATCTTTTTTATCATACTTCAACCTTTCCCAAAGAGTCTGTTGAGCAGTCATTTTTGAAAGGATTGATAATGTTCCCTTTATTATGATTCCCATGTCTGTCATTGTCAAATATTGAAACATGGGATCCTTTTCAATTCTCATCAATTATTGAATTATTGGGTCCTTTGTACTTAGTGAGTCTGCCACCTTCTTTTTTTCCCAGGGTGGTAATCTATTGACCAGTTGTAATCCTTGATGAGCTATAACCATCTACATTGGGGAATATTCATATCTTTCTGTGTGAATATAAATTTGAGAAGATTGTGATCGGTATATATTTCACACTTCTCCCCAAAGTGATAACTCCACCATATTTTCAACACAACGATCATTGCATCCAACTCCATATCTTTAAATGGATATTTTTTTCATGAATTTTCATCTTCCTTGAGGCATAGGCGATGAATTTTTCATTCTGCATTGACGCACAACTCAGGACCTTCTTCGAAGCATCACTGATGATTACAAAAAGCTCCCCACTAGTGGGTAGTGTGATCATATGGGAAATGATATTATTCTTCATAAAATCCATGATTAATTCTTCACAATTATTATTCCAAAAATACATTACTCCCTTTTGATTTATCTTGGTAATAGAGGTTTAAAATTCTGATAAAGTTCTCACAAATTAGTGATAATATCCAGATTACTGCATGATGCTATAGATATCTATCACATATGACCACCTCGACCATCTATAAATTTATTTTGTTTTTTATGAATCCAAATCTTCCATGTTGTTTGTGATTATATTCTCCAATAATGGTACTTCATTGAACCAGAACTCCCACTTTATGTAATATTCATATAGCTTATTCGTTCTAAAGGACTCTATCCAAATACTCAGATTCTCCTCAAGATCCTCCTTGGTTTTGTAATATATTTGAATATCATATATAAATACTAACAAATATTTTTCAAGGTAATCCAAACATACTCTATTCAACATGTCTATGAAGATTTATGGATTATTATTGAGTCTGAATGGCATCACTAAAAACTCATTATGCCCGTACCATGTACAAAAATTTGTGTTGGGGATATCCTCATACTTCACCCTTACATGGTATTAAACTAACCATAGATCCACCTAAGAGAAGTATTTTTATCCACATATCTAATCGAACAATGCATAAATTCTTGGAAATGGATAATTATTCTTTATCATTATTTTTTGAGATCAGGATAATAAATGCAAAGCCACATTGGACCATCCTACTTCTTGACAATTAGTGTTGGTGAACCCCCTGGTGAAGCACATGGTTGTATAAACCATTATTCAAAATTATATTATAGTTGTTTGTTTATATCCTCAAGCTCCACAAAAACTATTGCATATGGATTCTAGTATATTGGAAATGAAAACGGTATAAGATCCATCGTTAATTCAACATATCTTATAGGAGGAAGATTAGGAAATTATCCGGAAACACATCAGAAAATTCCATCAAAATTGGCCTCTCTTCAAAAATGCTTTATTATTTATAATCAATCATCCAAGAATGATATGAGTGCTCTTAGGGTAGTAATATCCATACTTGAGATGATGGTTCTAAAAAAGATTCATTCCCCTCCTTGCGGTTGTATAAAATTGGGGGACGCTTCCCCAAATGGAGAGTGATTTCCCTCTCATGGAAATTAATGTTCTCTCTAAATAGGGAAATCCAATCCAAGAAAATAATTGCATCAAATTCCCCCAAGGTGAGTATTAAGAGGTTCATCAGAAAGTTAAATCCAAAAATTCTGACAGGGGAGGATTCATATGCATGGGATGCTATAATTTCCCCATTTTCCTTTATCAGTTACATATCTACTTTTGTGCTTTGTGGTGGTGTTTGGATTTTTATAAAAAATATTTGGGATATAAAATAATGTGTAAAAATAGAATCAAAATTTATATTCACTATTCATTAAATAATAACCAACATACCTATCCCCACTTCGATGTTGAGATTCACTTCATTGGTAGTGATGGAAAAAAAGATCACCCTTATTGTCATTGTGGTTGATGGTTTCCCATATCAACCCTTGGCATTGGATAGTAGTTTGAAATGTGCCTTGGTCCCTTGAAAATGTACCAATGAACAAAGCGTTAAGGATCATATGGAGTGTTCCTTTTCTCTAGAATAATATAGGGGTTTTCATGTTGATAATTGCTGGTGTAGACACCAAAAAAGTCCGTAACTCCTAAAAGGGGGTCCGAAATGATGAAGTGAAGTCATATTTGGAATCATAGGCTCGGTCCAGAGGGCTCAGACGTGTGGTGAGAAATTAAAGGGTACTCAAACGAAAAAAAGTTGTTCACGTGAAAGACTCTCGGGATTCGCGAAAAAGAACCAGTGCGGCGCGCAATTTTTGCATGCCTGGTACCGCGTGGTGAGGCCTTGCGTGCTGAGCGCTCTAGGCGCGGAAGATTTCGCGCGCCGCCTGGATTCCGCGACGGTGAATTCCTATAAATATAAGGCAACCCCAACCATTTTCGGGTTGCAGAATTCAAACCAGCTCATGTGCGCGCAAATCGAACTCCCGCGTGCGCAATATGACTTCCAGGTAATAACCATTTTTCGCGCAACCTTTCCCCAGGGTTAGCCTTTGTGCACAATCCCACTGACTTAAGTGAATTGGCCAACTCCTCTGAGTTCCTCCTTTACACGCAATCACTTCCATTGTGCTCCCTCCCTCCTTTGCGCGCAAAACCCAATTGCGCGCAATCCTATCTTTAGGTTTCGCCCAAACCTTAGGAATCGGTTGTTGCCTCCCGCGCGCAATCCAAGCCTATTGCGTGCAATTCCCCTAGCCGCGCGCAATCCCTCTACCCTAATTTCATGACCACCAAGTGTTTTGTGCGCAAACCTTCTCTTTGCGTGCAAACGCCAGGGCCCCTCACCTTTACACCCCTCAGGTGCCTCCCTACTTAGGCGCCCAATGTCCTCTATACCGGGCATGCACGCCATGCGTTGTTTTCCCGTACGGCCTTCCAGGATTGTACGAAGTAACCTCAAGGTCCCTTGGGTAGTGTTTCCCATTGTGTTTCTTTTCCTTATGCTCCTTCGCATAGGCACGCTAATGGCTATTTCTTCTTCACATATCCACGCTAACGTGGACCCCTTGATGGTTCGCCATGCGACCCCCCTTCACTACGGCCTTGCCGATGCCTTCTCTCCCACAAGGGGTAGAGGGTGTTGAGCATGTAAGCCCTAGGGATGTGGAGTGAACCCACCTCGTCCAAGATGTAGGACGTTAAACTACCAATAACCTCATCCTCAACACATGACATTAAACTATGATCTGACCTCGTGCCTCGCACGCAGGGTCCCCCTGGCCCGGAAATTCATTACACCACTCGTCTCCAAGGGAATGTAATCTTCCTCACATGGAATGATATCCTCCTTTTGGAGTGTCGTTTTTCCATGGGGGAAGGGCTTCCTTAAAGCGTAATCCCCTAGCCTCTCCTGCGGAAGGTTGCACCCATGCACCTCTGTAATTACCCACTGCCTAGGACAGTGGAAGGCATGATAGGGAATGAGGCATCTACTCTGTTCGGTCCCAAATCACTCTCCCTCTGTTCTTTTTCTCACCACGGGCCTCCATCCTGGAGTAAGTCTTGGAAATAAGGGCTGCTAACCACGCATAAGCCCCTATTTCCCCTTTGGGCCGCTCAACGTGTAAGCCCCACACCATTTCTCATGGATGCACCCTTCACGACGTGATCGTCTGGTCATGGTTGCCTCTTGTTTCTCACACCGAGCATGACTCATGTGGGCTTAGAGCGAGCATCGACCATAAAATGCTCCATGGGCCTCCTCAGAGCGTAAGCCCCATCCCAGTGAACTACGGGGACTTTGATCCGTGCTAAATCATGGTACATAGGTAGCCTCCATGAGGTTCAATCCCACCACCCGGTCGTTCCGACTTCTTCACGTCAGTTCGCCAACACTTTGCACCGCCTCAAAGCATAAGCCCCAAATTGCCCATCCAGCATGACGTTAAACTGTATGCCCGTCCAGCATGACGTTAAACTGTCTGCCTCATCCCGCATGACGTGAAACTGTATCACTTCCCACAAGACGTTAAACCATATGCCCTGAACTACGTGGACTTTGATCCGTGCTAACTCATGGTATGTAGGAAGCCTCCACGAGGTTCAAGCCCATCACTCAATTATTCTGACCCCTCCACTTCGTTTCACAACCGCTATTATGGGCTGCCTCATAGCGTAAGCCCCATATCCACCATCACGGGCCGCCTCTGAGCGTAAGCCCCATATCCAACACCCAAGTCTCATCCTAACCTCTCCCTCGAGCCCACGTGCCTCGGGAAGCTCATTCCCTAGCCTGGAGGTCTTACTTCTTCCAGGCTCTAATCCATGCATTCATTCTCATAGGTCACCTCTTCAGGAGTCCCACTGTATCACCAAACTACATGGACTTTGATTCCCTGCCACGGGGATACGTAGGAAGCCTCAATGAAGTTCAAACCCTTCTTCACTCCATCACCCATCCTAATCCTTACCCGGGCTGCCACATCCCGGTGGGATCATGCCACCTCATTCCACTTAGTATCTAGGAATCCACCCATGTGTTGGCCCCAATATCGGTGTTCCCCCTAGGGGTCCTTCAATCTGATCAACTCTCAGTGTTTTGATCGGTCTGATCCATCTCCGCAAGATGTTTAACTCGCGGCATACCCCGTGTTAAAAATGGGAAGCTGAGGAAAACCTCAGATGGAACACAATTCCCCGCATTCGATGTGGGATTCCTCGGGCTTCCGCGCCCTCGAGAAGCCCTATAATAAGGGACATAAGTCGTACATCCCAATCCCCCAGTATCAAGGCGTGCCAACGACACCCCAGCGTGACCATTCTCCTCACTGAAGGTTGCTGCCCTGACCAGACCCCTTGGAGCATCCCAACGGAAGCATTGTAATTAACTAGTGTCCTTGAAAATATGGCACTAGGAGAGAGGTTCATGAATACGCCTTAAATCTATGAGGGAGATGCAGACTAGGTGACGAGATCTGAGGAGGAATCCATGGAAGGAAGATTCGGCATCCCATTATCCGGGTTTCGATCAAGGTGCAGACATCCCTGAACAAGGAATAGATGTTGCCCGCCATTGGAAAGCGGGAATGGGGGGCCAAAAGTCGTGCGTCCACCCCCTGCATGATGGATGTGCGTGTTCCCCAGCGGAAATCGTCGGAAACAGAAAATGGTGAACCCGACGTGAACATGTTCTCCTCAATACGGAGACTTGTAGCGTTGGGGGTGTCGGAAGATTAGCATGTCACAAGGTCCGTGCACCTATCACCGGGACATGAAACCCGCCAGGGGTTGGGGTAGTCAAGACGTTGAGCAGTCCATTCCGTGACGTTGTCAGTGTGGATCCCTATTACCGACCAAGGAATATGGAATGTTGGTGGGTTATTGGTTGTTGATTTATTTCCCTATTAACGCTAATGGGTTCATCTCCCTACTTCCAGAAATCAGATCGCTGCATCCAGAGCTTGATCTCCACCTGCCCACCGGCGTAGGGGTAGGGGCAGTACCGACGTAGCCACCTCGTGTGGTCCTGCCTTTTCTACAGTTGATCCAACTGCTGCGACTGTCGGGCACTCACGCCCCCTCTCCCCTTCAGAGATAATCCAACGAAGGGTGATCAACGACCTGGTTCGTAGGTATGAGGAGGAAAGGGTCATACCCACCAGGGACATGGCTCGTTTGGATCTAGAGGCAGTTGCGCCTCACCACCATCGCCTCCCCCGGGGGCCGCACCAGGAGCCACTGCTCCCCACTCTGACGTTCAACCGTTTCAGGAGTTTATCCCCGGAGCGCCTTGACACCTCCCTTCCCTACGCCGATGAGGTAGGGGATGTCTGGGTTCGCCCAATCAGAGACCCTCTTCAAGGGTCCACGGCAAGGGCCCCCACCAGGCTACGTTGACGACTCCGCCTGACTCCCTGGGCTGAGGAGTAGGCAATCTATGTGCCCGCACTACTGGCTCCAACCCATCTAACCCGACGCCAGCGTCGGGCGCGAGCGAGAGAGAATGCCCGCCCGGGGGCACCAACATCAGCAAACATTGTGGCCCAAGCCACTACTAACTCCTATCATCAAACCCCCACATTTGTTGGGTAGGGGCAGTTACATGCCTGACCCGGATTGAGGCCCCGACCACCATGCAGGCAGGTTGGGTCGACTCTCCCAGTCGTTGGCACAGGCAATGGCCACCGCGGACCAATTCGTAGTAGTGTCACCCAGCGTGAAGGCCCACTCTGTGCCACAGATATGGAAAGATAAAGGCTTCTCTGTAACAGCTACACTCTATGTATGGCTTTTTCCAGTGCTCACTGCACTGGGTACGGGGTCACTTCCCCTGTCGTTGGCCGTGAGTATGGAGCTGTTGCATATTTGGTCATTCACCCACATGGAGGTCCTCCCCATTTCCCTTTAGACATCTGTCCCGGTGCTCCTCGCACCCCGGCCTTCAGTCCTCTCCGCCCCAGCACTATTGCGGCCAGAGGAATCCTTGATAGAAATCAGCCATGCTCCGAGGAGCCACCCCGGGGCAGGAAGGCGAGACGTCGTCAGCGCAAGAGGAATGTCAGGGAAGTCCAGACGGAAATCAAACCAGTCCGTTTCTCAGACTCTGATCCGGAGTACGACTCGACGATGGAACCCTCCCCCCAACCCTTTGAGTCAAGGGCGGGGATGGGGACACAGCATGTTTGCCTCGTACTCCCCAAATGCGAGATCTGCATGATTCCCACCTCCCTCTGATGGTATATCCAAGAAGACAAGGACTTAGCGTACCCATAGGGACCAAACTTACAGTTAACACTAGCCTCTCCGGAAGCACCTTCCACCTCGGTCAGAGAGGGTGGAGAACTTTTTTGGGGACCGACGGAAGAGTCGCGACATGACACACCCTCGGCAAGCACCGACACTGTGACAGGAGGCCTATTCGCCAGCCCATCCTATTGTGATGTGGCATCCAGGACACTGCAACCCTTAGAGGATGACTTTGGATTCGGCGGCCAATTTGCCTGCTCGCTGTATTCTCCGTCGGTCATCCCACCAGCCCAGCGGCCTGCCTCGGTACCGCGGCCAGTTCTCTGGCCATTCTCAGTTGATGAGCAGGGTAAGCAAGGTCCGGATCCTAAACTAGAGTCGTGGAGCTTCTAGACCATCCTCCCAGCAGGCCACTTCCCCGAGAAGTTTTGGCCAGTAGAAGGATCAGATTTTGATATCCCATAATCGCTCACCCTAGGAGAGTTTGAATGTTTCTTCTAGACTCTACGGGTGACTCACTCCCGTCTTCACCATCAGCGAGCGCCTTATTCCAGGAGTCAAGCACATCTCAAGGATATCAGTGAGCAATGTCGTCAGGTCGCCCTGGCCGCGCTCCCCGTGGTTCGGCACCCCGAGTCACTTGGCCACCACAGGGCCCTCCAGCAACAATGCGTCCAGAGTTTTCAAATACTCCGCAAGGTTATCGAGGCGGTCACTCCCCACGCACACATTCGTTGATGGGGGAAGTACGCTTCCCTTCTTTTTAGTGCAATTCACCGACATCCCGACTCACCAAGCGGTTCTGAGGGTATGCCCCCAAGGGCAGAAGTGGTCAACAAGGCCGACCTATCAGGAGAGGGAAACGGTGTGGAAATCTTCGATGGGGACTCACCCCTTGAGGACAAGACCCTACTGGATCCATCAGGGAGAATTAATCACTAGAAAAGGAACCTCCTAGCCCTCCCCACACCCACTGAAGCGTTAACACTGAGCCGGAACATCGGCAAGGGTAAAGAACAGGTTGGGGCTGTCATGCTCGCCGACCCGTCTGCCTCAGTGCAGAAGGTATAGGAAGATCCCGAGAAGACCACACTATGTCAATAGCTTGCTGAGCAGAAGAGGCTGGTCGATGAGCTTCTGGCCGAACGCATTGCAGAGTGGCGGCCTGACTACGGTGATCCTAGGCCAGGACCCCAGGGGTGGGGCAACTACCCCTCGACGAGATTCTCCTGGGTAACCATGATCATGCCATTTTTGTCGACAGAGGAGAGGCTGGGGCTCATGGAAAGAGGGCGAAATACATTTCCCCGAACCCTCCTGAGTGGCGTGATCACCCAAGGGACCCCTCTTGAGTTCCACCCACTGCCCCAAGAGTCGCTCCGTCAGCCGCCCCGCGAGCTGCTAAGCTTGACTACCAGATTGAAGAGACCGACAATGCACTTGTGGATAGGGATCCCCATCAGGACAGTAACCCGCATCCAAACAATCTGATGGCGGCACTCATCACCCGCTTAGAGGCTCTGGAAACTCGACAGGTGGAAATCCCACTGGACGACAAGCCATACCCAGCATGGGTAGATGATATGCCGGCCCCACCAGGATTTGGGGACCCCACTTTCGCCCCCTTTAATGGGAAGAGAGACCCTCCACAACACCTAGACGACTTCAACTCGAGGTGTGGGCCTATGTTAGGATCTACAGCGTAGCAGAAGGCCACCAAGCTTCGTTGCTTCGTTCAGACACTAGAAGGACCAGCATTCGTCTGGTACAGCCAGCTCCCTGCTGGATCTGTGACTAGCTGGGAGGACCTTCGTAGGCAATTCCTCTACCAGTTCAGTTCTACAACCCGGAAGACGAACATCGCAGACCGCTTCAGGTGCAAACAAAGGCCCGATGAGCGAGTCATGGACTTCATCACCCGATGGAAGGGGATCACGTACACCCTTGACATGACACTATCTTAGGATCAATTACTGACAATGTGCGTAGGGAATGTCAAGGCAGAGCTGGTTCCTTATTTGATCAATCATAATTACCCCGGAGGGTTTCGAGACTTCTCAGACAAGGCTCAGCACCTTGAAGAATCCCTGCAACAGGCCATCCAGGCACGCTTGTTGCCTCCTGTAATCCCTGCAAAGAGAGCTCCCAGATTCGAGCCCACTATTGTAGCCCAGATAGAGGCCCCCAGGTAGCAATAGTTGCTACCAGTAAGACCAGCTCCAGAGCACCATAGGGGTCTGCCTCCATGGGCACAACTCCCCACCCAGTAGCAACTGCTTCAGAATCAGCAAGCACCTTCGCGTAACGCACCTCCACCACCTAGGCCAGATAACCAGGCTCTGCCTCCTCAACATGCTCTACTGGACCCTCTTCAGGACCAGCCACCAAAAGACCCCTTTCTAGATAGAAGGAATCGGACCTACTCGTTTGATGAGGGTCAGGTCCCTGGTTACTTCCGTAGTGCCTTGGACCAGAGAATCATGCGGCTTCCTAAGTGTCGGAAGCCTGAAGAGGCGCATCTCACTGATCACCTTAACTACTTCCCTTATCACCAGACCCTAGGTCACACCATCCAGCGATGCTACATGTTCAAAGATGGGCTCCAAGACCAGATTGACAGCAATGTAGTCAGGTTGGGCCCAACCCCGGCATAAGTGGCAGGTGTAATTGTGAGATCAGATGGTAGTAGTGGTGATGAGGATGAGTGGCGGCAGGTTTCCGACCATGGGTCCCGGAATTATAACGACTGGATGGCCTGAAAGACGGTCACACGTGCCCATGGTATCATCCGCACGCGCCTGAGTCAGCCAGAGCCCTCAGAAGTTGTGGTCGCTACTTCGACATCATCGTCCCAGCCTGCCTCTTCCCAGAAGATCAAGCGGTGGTGGCACAAGAAGAAATAACGCGCCCTTCCAATGTTGTAGTCATCCCGCACTCTTGGTGACTTCATTCCCCCAGAAATACAGATCCCTCAGAGACTCCTCCCAGTAATGGATGACTCCTCAAGTGATAGTCAGTGGTACGCTTCGTTTAACACCGTAGAGTTGGTAAATCCCTTTTTGACTCCTGACGATGAGGAACGCCAGGTGGACCTTCCCAATGTCCCTAGTCATCGCCAACGTCGGTGGAGCCGCGGGTACGTGAATCACTGGGGCACAGCAGCTAGAACCTCCAGCCAGGCCGTGTATGCCACTGAGACAAAGAAGCAGGCCCAATACAGAGCTTAGCACACGCGGCCCCTTCATTTAGTGCCGACAGGTTTGCCTCTACCACCATTTGTGTTGCTGGATCAGGAAGAACGACCTCGGCCATGCCACAACCATCTCATCCCTGCCACCAGTCGACCCCAACCTTCCGGTCATAATATACGGGCCTCAACTAGTGAACAACAAGATGTTCCTAGTACCAGTCAGTCACCAGTCCAGCCGGCGGAGCCTATCATGCCTCCAATCGCAGAAAGGACCCCTATAAGCAGAAGCTCACGTTTGGACCGAAAGAATGATGTCCTGAAGCATCTGGCCCGCATTCCAGCAAGGCTTTCTATCCTCGAGGCTCTTCTCCTATCTTCTGAAATGTGTGAGGCGCTCGCCGAAGGCCCTAAGGAGCCCCCTCCAGTTTGAGACGGAGGTAGCAGCTGTAGAAGCCTTCCACGCTAAGGCTATTGAGAACGCCGAATTTCATGCGGTTATCTCATTCTCCGGTGAAGATGAATACCCTCCCATACAAGGGCACATTCGCCCACTGTACGTCACTATCCAGTTCAACAGTGTGGAAGTCCGCCACTTTCTTGTTGACACGGGATTAACCTATTCCCAACTCGGACACTGCGGAAGTTGGGCCTGTCTGAGGATGATTTGACTCCCTCCGACTCCAGGATGCATGGGTATGACAAGACCGAGCAAACTACACTCAGCAAGATTCACTTGAAGACCTAGTTTTATGGCCTAATTGCGAGCACTAAATTCATGGTTGTCTCCCAGGACACCGACTACAATGCGTTAATGGGTATACCATGGCTCCACCTTCACATGGCGGTCCCCACATCGTATCACAAATTCCTCAAATACTCCCTTAATGGTCGAGTAGGCGTGCTCCAAGGAGATGCATTTCCATTTTCCTCTTGTGAAGCCTGTTATCTAGTTGTAGACTACCACAAGAGCAAGGATAAGCAGGTTCTGGCCGGTGAGGTCGAGCCCGCCACTATCATAAGTGATCCCTGGGTGGGTTTGGATGATGCTTATGTCTTCCCAATCCATCGGTTGGAGACCACGACCCCCGACATGGGGTAGTGCTTTGTTGTTTCAGGTACCAAAGGAAGGCATATTTCTAGGTCCAAGCAGCGGCGGAAATCACCTCGTACTCCTACACCAACCAGGCTCAGGTGATCCCTGAGCCTCTTACCCCTGTACAGTATCAGGACGTCAGGCTCATGGCAACGGCGGTGCATCATAACTGTCTCTTCTGCCTGGCCGACATCGACCGTCTCAAGACGACGCGCCACTACTGCTTTGATGTCATAAAGTGTGGCCACTTGGGCTGAAGACCAGATGGGATTGGATCAACTTCCTTTGTCACCATGGTCTCCGTAGTTCATGAGTTTCCTAATATTGTGACCACTGCCACCCAAGATGGAACCAGCTTCCCATCAAGGTCTGGTAGCCCCGAATCATCTCCCCTCGTGGATTATCCCTCCATAAGTGGAGAGGAGGACGTGGAAGATGCTCCCCCTTCCATTAAGGGGGGCGTCTCCACCACAGTCGACGAGTTAGTGCATGTGAACCTCGGTGGCGAGGCGGACCCAAGACCCACATTTGTCAGCACCTCTATGCCCCCTGAGGAGCGCCAACGGTATGTATAATTCCTTAGACAACACTGTGATGTGTTCTCTTGGAGTTACGATGAGATTCCAGGAATAGATCCTTAGGTAGCCGTCCACCGCCTTGGCATTCCGGAAAACCATCGCGGGTTCAAGCAGCCTCCCAGAAAGACGCACCCCTCTCACGGTGCCCTAGTTGTGGCCGAATTTCATAAGCTCATCAAAGCCAACTTCGTCAAAGAAGTTCAGTACCCCAGTTGGCTAGCCAACACTGTTCCGGTCAGGAAGAAGAACGGACAGATCAGGGTCTGTATCGACTTCCACGATCTCAATCGCCACTATCCGAAGGATGATTTTCCCCTTCGATTGACATAGTTGTTGATTGATGCCATGGCCGAGTTCCAAGCCCTCTCCTTCATGGATGGGTATTTTGGGTACAACTAGATCTGGATGGCCCCTGAGGATGAAGAGTTCACTTCCTTCAGGGCCCCCCAATGTACTTTCTGTTACCAGGTTATGCCCTTTGGCCTTAAGAATGTGGGCGCCACCTATCAATGGGAAATGCATCACATATTCAAGCCAATCCTCAGCACACTAGTGTAATGATATGTGGACGACCTGGTAGTTAAATCTCGCCAGCGCCAGAACCATCTCAAAGACCTTGAGAAAGTGTTCGGCTTCCTCTGTTCTCGCCACCTGAAGATGAACCTGTTTAAGTGTGCCTTCGGGGTCACCTCTGAGAAGTTTCTTGGCTTTTTTTTTCAGACACAGAGGCATCGAGATCAACCCGGAGAAGATCAAGTCTATCATCCAGATGCCTCCCCTGAGCAATATTCGGGAGCTTCGAGGTCTCCAAGTCCACTTAGACTATATAGGCCAATTCATTTCGAATCTGGCCGGAAAGTGTAAACCCTTTTCCCGGATAATGAAGAAAGGCACCACCTATGAATGGGATGAAGAGTGTCAGAATGCCTTTGAGGAAATCATGCAGTATCTGCTCCAACCTCCGGTCTTGATGCCACCCGTCTCAGGAAGCCGCTGGTCCTTTACGTGACTGCCCTGGAATGGTCCGTCGGTGCACTTATCACCCAGAAAAACAATGAGGGAATAGAGAACAACCTCTAATACCTCATCCTCATGCTCCTCGATACGGAAATTAGATATTTTCCCATCGAGAAGAGCTGCCTGGCGCTCCTATTTTCCAAACAGAAATTACGGCACTACTTGCAGCACTACGAGGTACAGCTGGTCTCTCAGGTAGACCCGTTGAAGTACATCCTGAACCGACCTATGTTGTCCGGCCGACTAGCACGTTGGGCGGTGATCCTCCAACAGTTCGACATCAGATTCATACCTCAGAAGGCTATCAAAGGATAGGCGTCGGAAGACTTCTTAGCTACTCATCCAACCTCCATGGATCAGCCACTAGATCTAGGCTTTCCTGATGAGGTAGTCCTCTCAGTTTATCATGCCATCCCATGCTGGAAGATGCAATTTGATGATGCCTCCCAGATCCCCACCGGTAGAAGGCTTAATGATCCTAGGCTCAACAGAGTGGGCCTGGGTGTCATCTTCATCACCCTGGAGCAAGCCGTTCTTCCATATTCATTCTTGTTGTCAAAAGGATGCACCAACAATGAGGTAGAATATCATGCCCTCATCACTGGCCTCTAGCTGGCCCTTGAGATCGATGTGCCTCATCTGCATGTGAAAGGGTACTCTGAGATGGTTATCAAGCAGGTAAATGGTGACTATGTTGTCGGAAAGCCAGAACCTGTTCCATTGTTGGAGTGCACCCTCCATCTAATGGCTCAGTTCCCTTCTTGGATGGAGGTCGTTCATATTCCCCGGTCGCAGAATAGTCGGGAAAACACATTGGCCAGCCTGGCCGCATCACTTACGGAGCCCGAATAGGATGACTTGATTATCCACGTGGCACACCGGAGAGTCATTGCTCTCGTTATCCCGAAGGTTGATCGTGGCTCGCAGGGGAACCATCTCACCGCTGGTACCCCTACATCAGGATCCCCAGGGACATCAGATTCAGTAATTGAAATAGTTCCTGATTGGAGGACACCCTTGGTTGAATATCTTAAACACAGTAATCTTCTGTCAGACCGAGCTGAGCGCGAGCGAATCCGACGCCGCGCGCTGCAATTTACCCTTGAGAGTGGTCCCAGCCTTGAGAAGATACTTTACAGGTGCGGATTTGATGGAGTTCTCCTCTATTTACTTCAAGGAGTCGAGATCCCTCAGGTCATGCAAGAGGATCATGCTGGTTCCTGTGGCGCCCATCAGGCCGGGTCGAAGTTGTCCCACCAGATTCGGAGGTTGGGGTACTTTTAGCCCTCCATGATCCATGACTTCATCGAGTTCTCCAAAAGGTGTCATGCATGCCAAGTTCACGCTAACTTTTTGCATCGGCCAATGAAGCCTCTACATACTACCAAGAATTCATAGACCTTTGTAGTCTGAGGATTCGATGTCGTAGGACCTTACCCACCATCGACGGCTCGCTAATGTCGGTTCATCCTGACCACTACAGATTTATTTTCCAAGTGGGCAGAGGCAATTCTGCTCAAGGAAGTCAAAGACCGTTCTATCGCTGACTTTGTGAGTTCCAACATCATCTATCGATTTGGAGTACCTCATGCTATCCTCACAGATAACTGAACCAACTTCCGAGCAGCCGAGCTAAAGAAACTGTACGCCAAGTACAACATTTGCTCTAACCATACCTCCCGCTATCATGCACAAGCGAATGGACAGATCGAGGCATTTAACAAAACCCTCTCTAACATTCTGCAAAAAAATGGTTGGTCAGAATAAGAAAAGATGGCCGGACAAGCTCCCCAACTCCCTCTAGGATTATCGGACGACGAATCATAATTCCACCCAGGTGACCCCGTATTCCCTGGTGTATGGAGTTGAGGTCGTCCTACCCATCGAGATTCAGTTTCCCTCATTGCGCATGGCGGTCTACGACCAACAAGCGCAATATAGAGTTGATGAAATCCATTTAGCTGAATTGGAAGCGCTGGACGATAATAGGCTTCGCGCTTTGCACAACCTGGAAAGGTATTAGAGCAGGATGGCTCGAGCTTTCAATAAAAAGGTTTGCCTCCGCTCTTTCCCTCAAGGCGATCTGGTACTGGCCCACAGGGCGCCAATGATTCCTGGCAGGAAACCACCCAAGTTGGAGCCCAAATGGGAGGGGCATTTCATCATCTATAAGGTCTATCCCAATGGTGTGTATTCTCTGGTGACTATGGATGGTGAGCGTGTAACTCCTCCCACCAACGCCAAGTTCCTCAAGCAGTACTTTGCTTGAGGTCCGTGGGTCCTGCATGACCCTAAACTGAATTTGGTCCTATATTTGGTCCCCTAGGGTCCCCCATGAACTTAAACTAGATAGGGGTCCCCCATGACCTTAAACTAGATAACGGTCTAGCATGACCTTAAACAACATTTGGCCCTGTATCTGGGCCCCTTTGTTCCGAGTTCTAAGACCTTAAACTAGGATCCTTGGGGTCCAGCATGACCATAAATTGCATGTTCGTCCTCACAAGACGTTAAACTGCACACTAATCAGGCCTTCCTGACTGAGGCCCAGCCTCAGGCCCCTTGGCCTTCTCGGGCCCCTTAGCCCATTCCTTACATGGAGTGTGTGTTGTTGTGTAGAACTATTTCCTCATCCAACATGGGTTACCCATCATTCCGTACACATTCCTGGAATAAATGCCCCTTATCTTCTTACATGACGTTAAACTATGCTTCTAGAACTACGTGCGGCTTGATTCCCATCCTTATGGAAAACAAAGGACCGCCTGAACACCTAGGTTTCAGGTCTAGCCCCATTTCTTAAGAGATCCCACGATCTCCCGGTCACCTCAGCCTCTTAGCATGTCCCTCCTCCGAGGGTATATACATAGGTGTGGTATAGGGTTTTTGGCACCATGCCCCCCTTCTCCCGAGAATCCTCCATCTTTTGGCTGCTCTCAAACTGAGCCCTTCGATCCTTTCCAGTGGTCCGCTAATGTGCTCAGAGTACTCTGGTCTAGGACCTAGAGTGTCAGATTCGACTTAGGAAAGTTGTTTTGTCCACTTGTCAAGCTTCTTGCTACCTTTCATTCGGGCCCCCGTTATCTTTCACACCTGGACGGACCCCCAAGAACAGCTTGGATACAATGCCTAAGGGCTCTCCTACCGTCACGGGCCAACACCCCTGAGGGTTTTAGACAATAAATTGATACAAATCCCGCATTGCGAACATGGTCAGTGGTCGATTATAATTTGTTTGTCCCCGTTTTAGGCTAACACGACAGGATTCTCTGTTGCGAACATGGTCAGAAATAGTCCTCAGTCATCACGCCGGCTCCTTCGGGCCCTGAATGTTGGTTGCATGATTCACATTATGTTCCACCCCATCGTGTCAAGGTGGAATCTCGACACTACTTGCACTAACCCTCAGTGCACCCCCACACATCAGATGGACAAAGCTGCGTAACGGTGTCTCTTGGGGCTCTCGCAATCCGAGCGCCAAGGTTATATGCTTGGTTTTTCTCTAAGGACCGTGCACAGCTTGACCCTCATTCCTATGGGAGACGAGGAGTCACCCAATCATTGAGTTTTGGCCCCAGCTCAGCTGGAAGCTAGTGTCTCCTGCCCCCCTGATTGTTGGACCCTCGTCGGCTCCTTGGCCCGAGGCTCCTCTCCCGGAATCGCACATGTTAACAGTATGAGGATATGCCCCATCCACATTGGGTACGCCTTATCGCATTGGGCATATTCCCCTAGGTCCAAGCCATATGACCTTAAACTATGTTGTTTGGTCCTACCACATGACCATAAACTGTGATGATATCGTCCTGGCCGCATTACGAAAAACGACACTGGATTGTGGTGACCTCCCAATAAGGGACATCACGTCGGGTATTGGTCAATTTCCATACCATTTTTCAACGCTTGTTACGGCTTTATTATTGTGGTGACGCCAAGAATTTATAACCTAGGCCGATCGTTCCACAAAAGAAAAAAACATTCACCATCAAGGAAAAACAAGATAAATCAAATATCGCTTCTTTTGGTGCGAGGGCTAGACCTGCACGCCTCCTTCATCCTTCGCACAGGAGCCATATCATGCCATGCCACACCTCAATAACTATATATGGCTTGATTCACATCCTTATGAGATACGTAGGAGCGCCTGGGTACTTCCCCGCAGGCCTAGCCTAACTTTCATGTCCAGTCCCTCGTCCTAGACACATCCCCAAAGAGAACATGGTAAGCAGTACCCGGTCCTCATTCACGATGGGTTTCATCTGTCACTTTACTATGCATCCCCTGCCCTTCATACTGATCCCTGGTCTGAGCTCTAAAACCATAAAACTAAGATCTGCTAAGAAATATATATGGCTTGATTCCCATCCTAATGGGATACGTTGGAACACCCAGACCTCCTGTCTTTGGGTCCAGCTCGAGTTCAGCGAGTTTGTCTCTTTGGTCCCACCTTCGGGACCCCAACCACGGGATTGCGTGGCGTAGTGCAAGATTATGTCCTCATTCACGTCGGGTTTGCAATAGCTACACCATGCACAACTCTTTATAAGGATTATCCCTCCTATTTTATTTCCCCCATGACATTAAAAGGCACCATCAAGAACTACATGTGGCTTGATTCTAATCCTTATGAGATACATAGGAATGACTGAACATTTCGTCTTGGGTCCAGCCCCAGGGATTACCAAATCCTCTCCCATATTACTGTCGGCCCCTCAGCCTAACTTCTTGGGGAGTGGTGTAACTGTGACATCTACCCCGGATAAGATCAAGATGCCCCATAGTAATGTTGGGAAGGGACAGTTCTCTCGCCAGAGAGGTCCTATCTGAAAATTGGGATGATCAGCGACCAGATTATTATGTCTGCCTAATGCGCCTCCCCCATGGTGGCACAATCATTGGAGTGTTAGATTCTATTCCAACAAACCACCACTCCACTTTCACGCTTCGCATGCCCCTTTATTCGGATCCTCATCCTCTTTCATTTTCGATGGGACCCTATAACAGTATGGATGATAAACTTTGGTCCGCCTGCTGCAACAATATGGATGATAGACTTTGGTCTGCCTGCTACAACAATATGGATGATAGACCTTTGGTCCGCCTATTGTAGCAATATGGATGATAGACCTATGGTCTGCCTGCTGTCATGGGCCAACATCTCGGAACACTATTCATGTTTGATGGGACCCCCTAACAGTATGGATGATTGACCCATGGTCCGCCTACAGTCCTGGGCCAACGTTCCAGAAGACCGATCGACGATATTTGAGTTAGGCCTCGTGTTGCGAACTTGGTCAGCGATCAGCCCTCATTTTTTGACCCCATTTTAGGAAAATGCGATATGGATGTTGTGTTTCCACCATGGTTAACAGTTATCCTCCATCGTCACACCCCTATAGTGTTCCGAATTCAGGTAACGTGATTCACCTTTTTCATCTCCTTATGTTTGGATGGATTTCAATTCCCCCATCATTTCCTTGCTCGTGTGTCAGAACACAATTAGAAGATGGTAAATCAATCGTTCTGAGGTCCTCTCCTCGAAAATCCATGCCCGATTTCGGATGCTTGAAGCTTGGTTAATGCCCCATAATTGGATCAAATGATAACACAAGCATCCTTTATTTCTCACGTTGGGTGTGACCCACATGAGCTTAGGGGTGAGTTGTTATTCATTTCAGAATTATGGTGATCATATTAAACCAAAGGTACAGATAAATAGATTGGTCCTTACATTGGATCAAAATATTGAGCAGTGAAAGAAAAAAGTTCATGATATTGCCAAAACAGAGCCCTTTGGGATCAGCGTGTTGGATTGATCTTTCCAACACTGCTACCCTTTGGATGGTAGCCTCTAGGACTGATTCTCGCTCCTTGAAGACTCTCTCTTCATCAGTAGCCGCGGAGCGCAGCTTGCCAACCCTAGCTTGTGTGTGCGCCTGCTCGGTTTGAAGTACGATCATCTGGTGACTCACCTCCACCAATTGTTCTTGGGCGTCAGCCTATTGGGCCATCAGTTGCTCCACATTCTCAGAGCACATTTCAATGAAGACCTCCTTCTCTTCCGCCTACCCTTTGAGGCACTGGATCTCCTGCTCCGCCCTCAGAAACCCTTGGGTGCTCTCCGATCTTTCTCGACACTGTGAAACGTCGGTGCGCAGGCCGCTCTCGGGTATCTTCTCAGCCATGTAATCACAGACCGTCAGATGAAGACGTTGAGCATTTTCCCCTCTGGAAAACAGGTAGCGTAGCCAGGTCTGGAGTGATCCCCTCCACCTCAGCCAATCTGACTGGGGTTGCCTAAGAAAGTGCTGGATAAACTTCCACCCTTTGCGCCGTGTCATCCGGATCTCCTTGGCCGCTTCCGAGTCAGAATCGTCTATCTTCTCGGGATCAGCGGGCCGATATGCAGGAAAGGTAGCCAGAAGGTCGGCAACAGGGTCTGCCTCAGGGATGTCTTCATGAGGAATAGGATCCTCGACGTCTGGGCGACCATCCTCTCTCGCCCCGATAGCAACGATGCCCCCATCCGCTTCCGGCCTCGCCCCAATGATAGTACCACTGATGTCTTCCTCCCCCTTCTCACCAATTTTCGGGGCCGACATATTGAGGGAAGTATGTTCTGGACGAGGTGGTATGCCCGCCACTGGTTCGCTCATAGACGTCTCGGGCTCAGCATCCCGACGAGCCTCCAATGTCGAGATCACTGGGAAAGGCACACCCTGGTTAGTTGGGATCTTTGATAGCAAGTACCAGTAGTGAAGCATGGGACTTACAGGAACCCAGAGAGTCGGCCTCAAGTGTTATGTCCGCTACAGGAGTTGTCATAATAGGAGACCCCTCAGCGCTTGTTAGTTCAATGATGAACATCAGAGCCCCTTCCTATCCCACCAGTGCTTCTCCTCCCTCCTCTGTTGGGGACATCTGATCAGCACCTATGAGCTCCTGAGTGAGATAGAGAAATGGATTAGAAATTACAGAAGAGAATGGAAGAAGAAGGAAGATGAATAATTAAATAGACTAACCTCGAGCAGTTTGGTTATCTCCATGTCAGAGACGACGATCTCACCGCTCTCCAGCAAGTTCCCTTGGTAGGTCGCCCCCTACGACCCTTCACCTTCGGGTTCTCCTTCTCCTTCACCTTCTCCTTCATCTTCTCCTTCGCCTTCATCTTCTATTGTTTCCTCCTCTCCCTCCGACTCATCATCACTATTGCCTTCTCCTGGCAGCATCATTTCCAGATCGTGTCTTGGCAGAGCATCAGTTTCACCAAGAAATGTGGCTCCACACGCCGACCCCTTTGGAGTGCGTATGTGTCCATGTCCGTCAGATAGGCATTCCCCCAATGGATGTTTACTCTGTCGGTAACTCGAATAAGCCCGACCTCTGACAACTGGATCCTGTCATGCATTATCTTCTGCCAAATGGCTTCAACACTCATTGATTGTTGCAGGGTCATCCATGATGACCATAATTCTGGGAAAATTGCATCTTGGGATGGTTCGAGCAGGTATCTTATCTGCTTCCCGGGCAGTTCTCTAGCCACCTCGTGTGAGCCCCCTCCAGGCAACGAGGTCGCAGTGACACCATGTGATTTCCCTGCTACTGAGGTCTCGGCCTGCGCAGGACTCACTTCCTGGCGCGCCCCTGGTTCTCTCCTTCTAGCAGTACCATGCCTCCCCCATTTCCCAGTTTCTGCGTGGGTAGTCTTGAGTTGCCGGACACACATGCGTAAAAGCCCCTCAGGGTACGCAGTGGTCCAGTGCTCGGCGTACTCGATTGCTAGGCCAGCGTCGACCCCGGTGGGAGGAAGGGTGATAACGTCGCTGGAGCCAAATGTGGTGAACATCAACCACATCTGGGGAAGGACGCAGGGATTCTTCTCCTTCTAGACAGCTGTAAATACCTTCTTCAGCATTCGTTGGAGGCACCCAAATTTCCTGGCGAATCGGGATGGCACGTAAGGCTCGCAGATCACCTTCCCGTCGATCCAAGCCATGAGTACCCCGCCCCGGATGCTCTGAAAATACTCCTGCTGCTCTAGTGAGCCTCACCCATTTTCCACCATCTTTCCGACCAGGGTGGATAACGGGATGAAGTTGAAATTGGTGTGGTTACCAATTCGGATCCTTACGCCCTCCTTATTGAGCGTCATCGGCGCCACCCCGATGATGTTTAGCAGAGATGGTCGCAAGTTATTGCCCAGAGGACGGATAGAATTTGGGAAAGTATACCTTCCGAGAAGAGTAGCCACCCAGCTGTGAAAGATCTGTAAGGGGCCACATACCCTCCGAGGCGACCCCCCTCATGTGATGCATCCCAGAATGGCATACAGCCTAGCCAATACATGCACCCCTAAATTGAACCTTTTGTTGGCGTCCATGGTTCCCACCATCACCAGTGTTGCTGGATGGATGCCCATCCTCGCGTCCCACACCATCAGGAGCCACCCACTCAGGAAGGTGGTGAGGAACCTGGTGTACTGGACGTTTGGGTCCCGGGCCTCAATGAAGTGGTATCCCCATGATTGGTAGTGCCCCGTCTCCAGGACTCTCCAGTATGACTCATTCCTGCTCCTCTGGGCCGCGTTTGGGCACCGTTTTCCCTGTCCCGGTATCTTTACCCTCGTGTCCCTCTCCAGGAACTGGCTGAACTAGTCCTTATAGGCGATGTCTTTCTGGAAGTCTCTGAAATTCATCCTCTCTTTGGCCAGGTC
The DNA here is from genome assembly GCA_963277665.1 of Viscum album. Taxonomy (NCBI): domain Eukaryota; kingdom Viridiplantae; phylum Streptophyta; class Magnoliopsida; order Santalales; family Viscaceae; genus Viscum; species Viscum album. The sequence goes on from OY728152.1 coordinate 2,007,750,452, forward strand.
CATCAGGTGCCATGTCAGTATGGGGTTCTGTGACCTGTCCTCCCAGGTGTTCTTTGGAGGAACGAACTCATCGTATTGGTAGCCCTCCAGTGGGATACCTTTGATGTATTGAACGTCCCAGAGGTTGATTCCGACTTCCCCATGGTGAAGGTGGAATGTGTTGGTATCAGGGGACTGGGTGAATAGCTCCGGCCGGAGCTCAGGTTGACGGTGGAAATGGAACTGTGACGTCCATAACGACTCGAACAGGCCAATATACCGCAGCTTGGCCCCAAACTGGTCGCATGTATGGCAAACCCAGAATTCCTAGGCCCACTCACTGGTAAAGTTGCCCCCAGACCGCAGGTCCCAATATTTCAGCTACCCCTTAGTGTCATCTGTGATGCTCTGACAGAACGTGCTTGCGTAGAGGGCCGGAGAATTCTCCGCGGCAGGCTCATCCCTAGTAATGATCCTGGTCCTCGGGTTCAGGACATATACCTCCATGTTCCTAGTTTTCCTAGAAGGATGGCCGTTTTTGGTGGTGTTGTAGTGGGGAAGCTCATCCTCCTGGGTCACCCATGACTGCGGTGTGTCCACCTCAAATCCCGGTAGGGGAACCTCCTCCCGGATGCCGAAGTTCCAGAGCGGGAGGATGTCAGACGGAGGATACTCCTTCTGGGCGGGGGTCAGTAGGTTGTACAAGGTTAGGTTGTTGGAAACGACCACCTTGGTGCCATAAAACTCCTCATTCACCGCCATTTCAGCTCTACGGGCGGTGGCTTCCCCCTCATCAACTTGGTTTGCAGCTATTCCGAATTTTCTTGAGAGTTGCACGAAATTAGGAAGAGGTGCATGGAATCGGAATGGGTTTCACGCAATATGGACTTGTAGCATGAAATTCAGAAGTGAGGCACGCAATCAGAACCATTGGCACGCAATACCCCGAGTTTGCGAAGTAATGTGCCCAAAACGTGGAAGGAATCACGCGCTGCCAGAGTGTTTTTATGAGCAGCCGCAGAAGTAATTTCGCGCACGAGAGCATTGAACCTATCACATGGAGAAGCTTGAGTACGGAACTCGGGACCCAGCGCCCCTTTTTATAGGTGAGGCCAGGGTTCTGCGCCGCGCGGAATGTGTATTCCGCGCCGATCTAGTGTTTTGCGCACCCCATTGTCTTTTTGCGTGCAAAGTGCCCAGGAGATCCACCACTTCGGCGTTTTGGCATTTCCCTCGGAATCTGATCATTGTGACCTCTTGCCGATCCAGTTCTGAGGGGGGGGGGGGCATTTGTAGACGCTGAAAAAGTCCGTAACTCCTAAAGGAGGGTCTGAAATGATGAAGCGAAGTCATATTTGGACTCAGAGGCCTAGTCCGGAGGTCCTGGACGTGGTGCGTGAAATTAAAGGGTACTCGCGCGAAAAAATGTTGTTCACACAAAGGACTCTCAGGATTCGTGAAAAATAATCGGTGCGGCACGCAATTTTTGCGCTCCTGGTACCGCGCGGTGAGGCCTTGCTCGCCAAGCGCTCAGGGCGTGGAAGATTTCGCACGCCGCCCAGATTCTACAATGGCGAATACCTATAAATAGAAGGTGAACCCAACTTTTTTGGGGTTGCAGAATTCAGACAAGTTCCCGTGTGTGCAAATCGGAATCTCGTGCGCGCAATATGACTTCCAGGTAATAACCCTTTTTCGCGCAACCTTGCCCTGGGGTTTGCCTTTGCGTGAAATCCCACTAGCTTAAGTGAATTGGCTAACTCCTCTGAGTTCCTCCTTTTCGGGCAATCACTTCCATTGCGCACCCTCCCTCCTTTGAGTGCAAAACCCAATTGCGTACAATCACATCTTTAGGTTTCGCCCAAAGCTTAGGAATCGTCTGTTGCCTCCCGCATGCAATCCAAGCCCTTTGCGCGCAATTCCCTTAGCCGTGCGCAATCCCTCTACCCCAATTGCGCTCCAACCCAGTGTTTTTGCATGCAAAAATTCTCTTTGCGTGCAAACCTCAGAGCCCCTCACCTTTACACCCCCAGGTGCCTCCCTGCTTAGTCACCTGATGTCCTCTATATCGGGCATGCACGCCATGCGTTGTTTTCCCATACGGCCTTCCAGGCACATATGAAGTAACCTCAAGGTCCTTTGGGCAGTGTTTCCCATTGCGTTTCTTTTCCTTATGCTCCTTCTCATAGGCACGCTAATGACTATTTCTTCTTCGCATAGCCACGCTAACGTGGACCCCTCGATGGTTCGCCCTGTGGCCCCCCTTCACTACGGCCTTACCGATGCCTTTCCTCCCACAAGGGGTAGAGGGTGTTGGGTATATAAGCCCTAGGGGTGTGGAGCGAACCCACCTCGTCTGAGCTGTAGGACGTTAAAATGCCATGCACTTCGTCCTCAACACATGACATTAAACTGTGATCTGACCCCGTGCCTCGCATGTAGGGTCCCCCCAGCTTGGACATTCATTACACCGCTCGTCTCCACAGGAATGGAATATTCTTCACATGGAATGATATCATCCTTTTGGAGTGGTGTTTATCCATAGGGGAAGGGCTGCCTCAGAGCATAAGCCCCTAGCCTCTCCTACGGAAGGTTGCACCCATGCACCTCTGTACTTCCCCACTGCCCAGGCCAGTGGAGGGCGTGATAGGGAACGAGGAATCTCATTTGTTTGGTCCCAAATCACTCTTCCTCTATGCTTTGTCGCACCACGGTCCTCCATCCTGGAGTAAGTCCAGACACTAAGGGCTACTAATCATGCGTAAGCCCCTGTTTCCTCTTTGGGCTGCTCAACGCGTAAGCCCCACTCCATTTCTCACGGACGCACCCTTCGCGACATGATCATCTGGTCTCTGCTGCCTCTTGTTTCTCACACCGAGCATGACTCATGTGGTCTTAAAGCGAGCATCGACCATGAAATCCTCCATGGGCCGCCTTAGAGCATAAGCCCCATCCCAGCGAACTACAAGGACTTTGATACATTCTAAATCATGGTACGTAGGTACCCTCCACGAGGTTCAAGCCCACCACCCAGTTGTTCGGACTTCTTCACGTCGGTTCGCCAACACTTTGGGCCGCCTCAGAGTGTATGCCTCAAATTGCCTGTCCAGCATTACGTTAAACTGTAAGCTCATCCAGCATGACGTTAAACTGTTTGCCTCGTCCCGCATGACGTTAAATTGTATCCCGTCCCGCATGACGTTAAACTGTATGCCCTGAAATACATGTACTTTGATCTGTGCTAACTCATGTTACGTAGGAAGCCTCCACAAGGTTCAAGCCCATAACTCAGTTGTTCTAACCCCTCCGCGTCGGTTCACAACCACCATTATGGGCCACCTTAGATCTTAATCCCCATATCCACTTTCACGGGCCGCCTAAGAGCGTAAGCCTCATATCCAACAACCACGTCTCGTCTTGACCTCTCCCTCGAGCCCATGTGCCTCGGAAAGCTCATGCCCTAGCCCAGAGGTCTTACTTCCTCCAGGCTCCAATCCATGCGTTCATTCTCACAGGTCGCCTCTTCAGGTGTCCAACCATATCAACGAACTACACAGACTTTTATTCCCTTCCATGGGGATATGTAGGAAGACTCCATGAGGTTCAATCCCCTCTTCACTCCATCACCCATCCTGATCCTTACCCAGGCCGCCACATCCTGGTGGGATCATGCCACCTCATTCCACTCCATAGTATCCAGAAAGCCGCGCATGTGATGGCCCCAATATCGGTTATTCCCCTAGGGGGTCCTTCAATATGATCTGCTCTCAGTGTTCCGATCAGTCCGATCCGTCTCCACAAGACGTTAAAATCACAGCATACCCCGTGTTAAACATGGGAAGCTGAGGAAAACCTCATATGGCACACAATTACCTACGTTCGATGTAGGATGCCTCGGGCTTCCGCTCCCTTGAAAAGCCCTATAATAAGGGACAAAAGACGGACATGCCAATCCCCCAGCATCAAGGTGCGCCAACGACACCCCAGCATGACCATTCTCCTCACCGAAGGTTTCTACCCCGACCAGACCCCTTGGAGCATCCCGACGGAAGCAGTGTAATTAACTGGTGTCCATGAAAATATGGCACCGGGAGTTAGGTTCATGAATACGTATTAAATATATGAGGGAGACCCGAACTAGGTGATGAGCTCCGAGGAGGAATACACAGAAGGAAGAACCGACATCCCATCATCCCGGTTTCGATCAGGGAGCAGACGTCCATGAATAAGGAACAGATGCCACCCGCCTTTGGAAAGCGGGAATGCGGGGCCAGAAGCCCCGTGTCTTCCCCCTGCATGATGGATGCGTGCGCGCCCGAACAGAAAGCGTCAGAAATAGCTGGCTAGGTTCACTTATTTCCTGGACCTAAAGCATTTAGTCATCCCCTTTAAGTAATTTCCAGGGTGCTTCATTCCACACTTTTGACAATTGGGGTACTAGAACTTTTTTAACACCATTGGATTTATCTATAGTACTGCCAGAATTAATATTCACTTTGCACTTTTTATCCCCATAATAACCCTAAGATTTGCCGATATCCATATCGCCATTGAGGGCCCATCATAAAATCTCTTTATAGCTTTCAAAGTCATGGATCACTCGGACTTTCTTTACTCTAGGTTTTATCCTACCAAAAAAGAGGTCAACATTGCATTCAAGGGTAATGAAAAAACCCGAGGCATAATAGACAATTCTAGGGATGTTTTCTTTGTACCCCCCAATAGACTCATCATCCTTTTTCTTGAGTGTATTGAAATATAATCCCATCTTATGACATTATGTGGAGGGGAAATATTTATCAAAAAACATTTTCCAGAAACCCTTCCATCAAATCGCCTCGATCTCTTATACAACCTTCATATTTTTTATCAATTTCATCCATTGATCAGCTTCACCCTCTATATGATAAATATCAAGAAGAATATTCTCCTGTTTGGAACATTTAAGTATGGATAATGTCTTCTTAATGTTGTTGATCCATTTTTCAATGATTGAGGGATTAGATGATCTATTGAATGTTGAAGGCCTTTGTCTCATAAATCCCTTGTTTGTGACATTTTCTTTATTGGTGGGGGGGAGGTGGAAGATCCTATTGATACAGGGTTCTATTCAAAACATGAGTTATCTGAGAGAGTATTATGATAAAATTTTCCATTACCTCTCCAATAGTATTGGGTATCTTATTAAAGCAGTCATCACATTGATCATCACATTTTTTGTTAGCCAGATTCCTCATATTACGAGCCATTGGCTAGAATAGAGACAAATAAGGGTAGTCATTTTAAACTATTAAACACATATAGTGGAATCCAATGGAATCTAATGGATAAATTATAAATAAAATTTAACTCATTGACTTATGAATTTATAGGATTCTATATATGTCATCCTTGATTTTTTTCCTAATTTATATTCTAATTGGATATTTTGTATCCCCTTAATAATGGTTCATATGAAGATTATGAATTTACCAATGAATATCTCCTAGGAGTGTCAAATCATGAGTGAAGAAATGCCTATTTTCATTCCCAAGTTCCCTTTAAATTCTATCTCAAAGCGGTGTTTTTGGGTTTTACCCCTAGAGACATATGTACTAATGCCACCTCTACATGTTTTCTTCCAAACAAGGATGTATTTTATTGATAAACCAATTAATATATATTAACAAAATATTAGGGATTATTTTCTTATAATTAGTCTTTTCCATAAGGATTTTACTATAGTTTTATAATCCTAGACCCAAAAATTGCTAAACCCATCATCTGATACAAACTATAACAACCATGGTATTCATTTTACATTTAAACATTATTTATTTCATAAAATTACTCTTAATAAAATTCAGATGATTGAGAGTTCTAGTGTCTTTGGTGATTAGGAACATTACATAACAACATAAGACATGAAATTAATATTTATATTGAAATTTTTTTTACATGAAAACAATATTTTTATATACATAGCATTCATGGGATAACATGATGAAATACCTAAGTAAAGGGTGAGCTATAAATCCCAGAAATGGATTCAATAATAAATTACATGAATAAAAAATTACATGTAAGTCCATATTCATATCAATGGAGCATAATGGAAACAATAACATAAAGATATGATATAACATGATTATCATAAAATGGAAATGTGGAAACAACTTAAATCACTACATCATTAACATAAAAGAATCAGATAAACCCCTATCCCAGCATGGTGGAAAAAATATAATAAATTAATCAGGTAAAACCCATTACCAAAATTACACATCATTATACTAAACATTTCCCAATGCGTTGGAGAATTATCAGGGCACACCCTTCATAATCATTTCAATCCCATTCTTGAGTGTGCCATATAGATCATATAACACAGATTCATTCAACAAAATAATTTATTACAAGATCAATAAATGATTAATTCATACATGTAAGTCACCATACAATAATTATATGGGAATAAAAGTGATTACTCATGATAGAGTAATGGGTATGGTATTATCTACACTATGATTTTAGAATGGAAAATCACAGTGCAATTTTGGTAGCATAGCGACCTCATTTTTAAATCCATAAATTTGATTGATGAACGAGAAATGGTTATCTCATCATTTATACATGGTATTGACAACAAAGTGATCATGGAACATAATATTCCAACATTTTAAATGGAGTTTAGATACACAATAAGAAATAAATTCTTGAATGGAAATGAGTAGAGAGTAATACCTTACAAATTTTTAGTACAGTAACCAGTGGATTTGAATGATCATATAGGGGGATTAATAGGATTAAAAGGAAAATCCCATTATTTATACACCAAATTTAAATTATGGATTTATCGAAGAACATTTCCCTAATAAATTAAATGGATATTAAATGAAATGACATAAAAGAGGTGCTTGAAGATAAAGAAGACAGGGAGATCCCTTACATGGATGTGTAACTCCAAAGGCATTGTAGAGGCTTCTTGGGAGCCTGGGGGAACGTTTGGAGGACTATGAGTAAGGAGGAAGAGTGTAAATGAGATTCAAATAGCTATAGTGAAGAGTAATGGTTGCTTTGGTGGGTTTATATAGGTAATGTGGGGGAATTTTTTATTATTTTGGTTTTGGATACTACACACTAAAATATTAAAAACCACATACCATACCATATATTTTTCCCATGGTTTCATGAAACAGGGAATAGTATAAATTATTTTATAATGATAAGGGATGAATATATTAAAATATTTCCATTTCTTATGTGGAGGCAAGTCACACTTTCAAGGAAATGATTTTAAAATAATAAAATATTTTATATATCCTGCACTAAGGATTTATAAAATAAATAAAATAAAACTAAAATTACATTATTTTAAAGGAAAAAATATGTTTTTCCTAATATAAATTTTTTATAATTTTATTAAATCACTGTTGAGTGATTATGATGTCATAAAACACATTATATATTTATATGGTAATTAATTTTAACCCAAAAATTTGATTGTCACAGAAAATTATGAAAAATTCACCATTGGATAATTTTGATGTACTGATTCCAAAAAAATATTCATTTTATCTAAATAATTTTACAAATAAGTTAATTTTCAATTTAAAATAAAAACTTACTTTTATTTGAAATTGATTAGTTTTGAAAAAAACTTTTTTCAAACCTTAATAAAAATTACAATTGAAATCCTAATAATTATACGATAATTTATATTTAATAAATTTAATTTAATAATAATATTTTATTAAAATATTATTTAATTCAATAATTAATTAATTCAACAAAATATATTTCTTATTTGTATTTCAATATTGACCAAAAATACTATTTGTTCTTTAAAAGTCATTTACAAAGTAACAGTAATAGAATGAAAGTATATTCATTATTATATAAAAATAAAATGAACATAATCATAATGAAAGGGTCTTTTTATATATCCTTTTATTACCCCAGCATACCCCTAATGTTATGGTTTGCGATGGAGGGGCTTTTATTGGGTCGTTCCGTGAACATGGTTTGGGTTGTTATCTCAGTGAGCTTTAACATCTCTCGTAAATTGTTTCGATCATTATTTAGTTGTTGGATATCATCTTAGGCTCAGTATTTAAAAATACCAGAAATGATTTCTCCCTTTCAAGCTCTAGTAAATGGGCTTCATAGGGTATGATCCTACTGGTTGTGGCCATCACTTCTATTTTCTATGTCAAAAGGATTTTTTAGAATCCTATATTTATACTAGACATGTGATCACTATTCGATGACTATATTATCCATAGTAATGATAATTAATGGTCATTAAAATCCAATTGTATATAATAAAACAAAAGGAGTGCATGTGTTTTCTATATCCATAAGAAATTTAATTAAAAGAAATGGAATTTTAATCATAAATGTTCGGGTTATTACACATAAAACCATGTGTCTGGAAAGAACCCCCTGTTTTCTGAGATATACTAATAGTTTTGAACCATGGGTATATGTAAAATTCAAGTAGTTATATTTTATCCATTTTGTTCAATAAGTGTGTTGTCTTGCTAATTTTGACCCAGGGAAGAACAAGAATGATTATAATAAAACCCTAGATTAACTCTATGAATATGAATAATCTTTGTGCCGAGGATGATTTTTTATATAGATCATTAAATATATTTTTGGTGTGATAATATGTTTCCAAATACACTCATTTTTGTATGGTTATTCAAGTGAAAAATATATCTAAATAGATCATGGGGATAAATAGGTCACTTCCTTCAATGAAAACAATGGTGTATATTTCTACTCAGTGTTTCCCTTTTTCTTTATGAATGTTTGGACTACCTATCAACATGACAATTATCACATTTTCATGTATGTATAAGGGAAGGTTGAATGATGTTACATATATGATCTAGCGGTCAATTCTTAGTAACACGTTAAAAAACCTATTGATCACGAGGAATTATTCAGTAAACTATGGAATAATTTTCTAATAATGAACCCATTGAAATGAAATTTTTTCATGAAATTATAAAAAATAATTTAATTGGTAGTATTCCGTCATGGTATCATGGTTAAATTTGATAAGAAAATGGTGATACTTGTCATTCCTCCCCATAACCAGAATGAAATGTAGGTATTCTAAGGATACCTCGCATATATAATATATTTCAAAGCTAGCCTCACAAATAATTTTTCCCTTCAAAAGGTTGATGAAGATATGAGACACTTTCCAGTGGGATGGGTATTTCTAAAACACCTTAAATAATCTCAAGAAGTACCTACTTCCCATATAGTACTAATTTATCCGATTGTGGGGAAACCATATACCCTTTATTTTGAGACCATGGAGTGGTATATTGGTTCCCTACTCACTCATAAAAATGATACAAGAAAATATAACATATTTTATTATATTAAAAGGAAAATGTTAAAAGTTGAGGCTTGATATTATAATATCTAAAAGAATAATTTCCCATTCATCTTCATGATGAATAAGAGTAAAAATTATTTTATATCATAATGAGATCCCCTTGGTCAGGATTTTAAATCTTCTCAAATATATCCTCAGTCATTTGGTTCTAATTGGGTGCTAGGTGCAATTGGTGTTTATCCTAAAAAAACTGACCTTTACTTAGGGTCATCGAAATCAATTAAAGGGCATTCACTATTAGATTTTAATATAACACTTCCTACACTATAAGAGTATCCATTAGATATAGATAACTCTTATAAAGAATACATTTCCATAAATAATATTTTTAAAGCATGAGAAATATACATTGATGTTGTTTAATGAGTATTATGGGAAGAAGGATGGAAGATATAATACCCAATTGTGTTGGTTTGCGGATCATGTTTGTGTCTTTAGAAAAGAAAATTATAAACTATTTATTGATAAATTCTGAGGGATGTAATAATGAAAATTATTTATACTTATTCCTCATTATAGTCATAGAATTAAACTTGAAAATACTAATTATATTATAGGATATCAAGGTCATTCGAAAGAGATAATGAAGATAATCAAGAGTGACTATGTAATTAATAAGGAAGAGTTGATTCCACTTTTGACTATCTATGGTGTTAATGGGTAAATTTCCTTTAGATCCAACATTTTCCCATACTATATGTTTATATAATTCTTAATATTATTCACTATCCAATGAAACTATTATAACGGTTAACCCGAGTCAAAAGAAAATAGTCATTCATATTTCTTACAAAAATGTGGTCAATTGTTCATTGGAAATAAAATGGAGTAAATAAATGGAATTGGAATTACCCATGATTTATCTGAATCCTCATCCCAATCAACTACTGGAGAAACATTTTTGGATCTATTCTATAATTTTTTTTCTTCGAAATAGAGTTATTCCATTAAATCAATACATTAAAGAAAAAAATTCATCTATCAGAAACAAGATTTTTCTTTTATAATGGTCCAAATTCCCATAAGATAATACAAATGAATAAATATGTTTGAGTCCTTGTTAGGTGAATTGAATGATGATAAATGGTCATTATTATATAGGTAGTTCATTCTGGAACTTTTGGTGACCATTAATTGAGAACATGGTTCTTACATTGCTTCATAAGACGTGGACACTTTTGTCCATCAATGATGGAAGACTTTACGTAATTTCTAAATGGGTTCTATGAATTTCAAATACATAAAAAACATAAATTATAATTCCAAAGTGTTATTTCATACTACTAAATACCCATATCTATTAAATCTATATTGGATAGAAATCATGTGTATATACACTCCCACTATAGTTTGGAAGTTCATTATTAGTGTTACAACCACTGAATTATTATAAAAATGGGATATGTTGTAATGACTACGTTTTTTACTCGAAGTACTTTAGAATCCTTTGGAAAATATTTTGGGAGCCGATATTAAAAATAGAAATTTTTTTGGCACAGATTCATTTTTGATTGAATGATAAATAAATCTCATTTAGTGTCTCAAAAAGGAATTTTGAGACTACCGTTGAGTCCATAATAGCATGTTTACCCTAGGCATAACATAAGGTTGTCTTCACCGACAGTTTTGATTTGGGGTGTTTTGGTGATGGGGCGGCATGAGGTGGATTAAATTAATTAATTTAATAATTAATTAAAATCTAACCTAACCTCTCACATCCCCACATTTGGTGTGCATGACAGAAATCAGAGGAAATCCTCCACTCCTCTCATTGGCGATGAACATAAATAGAGCCAAATGCATGCAACGAGGTGCCATTAATCTCTGTTTTTGATACAGATTATTATCAAATCAAGAACTAGAATGATGCAGGCATCACTATTAATCCAATTATCTGGAGTATCATCAATAAGGGACATAGATTTAAGTTTTTTTCTGATTACCTTGTTTATTCATTGATTTAAGGTTTTAATGTCCCAATACAATTTCTTGAGATCCTTTCTAGGTCGATCTATATGTTTTGGGGGATAAACCAGGGCAAATTAGACTATTTTTCAAGTGATTAATAACTAGAATCACCATCTTAATAATGTGTATTTCAGTGACACGTTCCATGTAACTCTTCCTATTTAGGGAAATGATCATTTCAAACTACATGTCGTGTATAAGATCTACACGCCATATAGTGCCCTAAATTGTGTGACCAAGAAACATGGCTTGGGATTACCATTTTAAAACACATGGTTGTGTACTAACACATGGTCAAGATACTTATACATGGAGTCTGATACATGTAAATAGGAAAACTACATGTTAAGGTATCCATTAATCCAACCACAATGTGATGTATGGGATACATAGCGTGTAAGGGACATGGATGACCGGTCTGTGTAGAAGGGGAACATGGTCAGGGGGCAGGTGATGAGGGAAAAAACATGTGATTCCATTAAAAACTATTTATTCATAAATGGGTTGGTAAACTGGGTATATAGAGTAAACAGATAGGTTCTCGGATAGGCTCACACATTGTGTGTTCCATAGTGTATTCATTCAACTTCTAGAAGATCCTTCTAAGATCTTCTACCTTTTGTATCTTCTTATCTTGAACTCAGATTAAGGATTGTGACTAGTCTATCCAAAGAGGTTTTCCATATAAAAAATTATAGTTTTCTTCGTTGTGGATTAAGATATACATGGTTTTGTAAATTGAGCATTACACCTGTGAAGCTATACTAATTAAATGTTTGTTATCGGTGCGGTTCATATAGAGAGATACTGAGACTGGTACTCCCCTAGTATACTAGGGTGTGGGTTTCCATTACCTATATTAATAGGTAGATATGTGACTCCCTATATCATGGTCATTGTTTCTCTACCTTTAAGTAGTTTCCTCTTGGGGTGTTACTCCCCTGATGGATTAGGGTGGGAGTTACCTTCTGATGTTTGTGATGGTTGATTAGGTACTCATATACTGGAACAGAGAGTGATTCCTTTATTAGTGGAGTTAGTACTCCCCTATTTGAGAAATCAAGGGTGTAGGTCCCCCATATATGTCATATAGATAAAGTAGGTACTTCCCTATTGGGTATGGTGTTGGTCCTCTATTATAGGATTCGGTACTCCCATGTCTTTTCAGGGTGTAGGTCCCCCAAATGTGTTGTCCCGGTAGAGTCAGTACTCTATTGTGGTGTTAGAAAGAGGGTCCTCAAGCCTGTATTGGTTACTCCCCTATCTTATTATTGTGTGGGTTTCCCATATTAAATGAGTTGGAATAGTGAGTACTCTTCTGTCCAACGAGGGTGTGAGTCCTCCAGTAACTAAGTGGTACTCCCCTACCATATTAGGGTGTGAGTCCTCAATTTACGAAGTGGTACTACCCTATTCTATCAGGGAGTTAGTTAATCATGAGGATTAATCCCCAATTGAATCATGGTGAATGTCATTTCATATGGAGTTGTTATCCTTTGTATCCAAGTAGCAATGGGGATAGGGTCCTCCATTGGAGTTGGATCTCCCTCAGTTGTGGAATACATCTACAAGGAAAAATCCCATCCAATATATGTGAATGATACCTAGATAGGGGTTAGTTATTCCTTGATAGGTTGAGGTGCAGATGACACAATAAAGGAGAGATAGAGGTTTCACAGGTTAGTTAGGATCAATACTCCCTTACTGCAGGTCAGTGGCGAGGTACGTGTCCCCCCATTATCACTTGTTAGATAGTATTCATGTGGTGCATAGTTTGGAGTAGTGTTCCCTCAAATGTATTCACTAGTGATCGGAGGTCCTCTTCATGTTTTTTTCATTAGTTTATGCTGGGTTAAAAGTAATGACGATGAGACCTCTATCACATGGAACTAGAGTTAGACCTAGCAATATGTTCTTAAAGGAGTGAATCTCTCAAAAGGGTGACATCTTGGATAAATGTGCTCGTGTATTTTGTTATCTTTGTTTTAAGTTATGGTTAGATCCCATGAAGGGAATTGAGTTTCTAGCTATGAGGTTCGACTATCAGGATACTTAGTGTCTTATAATAGTATATATGGGCGATTTTTGGGAGTCTTTATGGTGTTTCCACATGTAAGGGTTGACACCCTGGGTAGATCGAGATGAATTTTCAGGTAATATAGAGAATGGTTTGAGATGTAACTTTCTATTGATTGGTTTTCCCTCTGGCTAGGTCGAGCGGACTATTGTTTTTCAATTTCTCCCTTTTTCATTTGGGGGGTTTTGGGGTTCCTACTGGCTATTTTTATATTCACCACTAGATGGTATTTTCCCATACATATTTCATGTACTGTGAAGACCACATGCCTTTCAACGGTGTCCTATAAGGACTCATGGCTGGAAGATCTTATTGAGGTAGACAAATTGATGTGTTTATTAGAGTTTGGACAAGGAGAATTCTGGTAGTTACAATTGACAAAGATCTCCTCCTCCGGAGTAGGTTTCACACATTTATAGTTTCCTTTGGTGGGCATTGTTTTTTCCTTTTTACACTTCCAATAATTTAATTGTTCTTAATTTTGTGGGATATATATGTATTCATGCATTGGTTTCCTTTGATTTTTACATTTCAGTATTTTGTGAGCTTAGAGATGTGTGTGTGCATACATAAACATAGGAAATGCCTCCCATGATAGTGATATGACTTCTCGCCACTAGTTTCCAGCCCCCATCCTATTGGAGGCAGGTATTGGGAGTTGTAGACTAGGCCCCATTAGGTCATGTTGTGATATATTGGTATCAGAGGTGGTCAGTTACACATTCGTGTTGTAGTGTTGTGAGCTTTGTTTGAGTTGTATAGGGACAATATTAGGAAGTTTTGAGTTTTGATCTCATCCTAGAGGTTCTAGTGTTGGTGAATTGGATGAAGTATCCATTCAATGGTACTTTGATAACCTTCATTACGAATCATTATATTCGGATACTGGTCGCTTTGAAATAAATGGTGCATTCATCATGTAGGATTAGGTTTTGGATTTTCCTATCCTTCTTGAGTTATCTCCCCATATATAATCTTTGACCATGGTATGTATTTATTCTATTTCATGATGACTTAGAAATTTCAACCAAACATGATTCTATGACATGAATGTGATGACAATCCTCTCTGTGATGAGGCTTCGGTGCAAGAAACTAATTTTGAGGCATTATATCCAGTTGTTTTGTCGGTTGTGCCACCACCTGTTGAGCAGAGAATTCTAAAAAAAATTAGGATGAGGATGTGCATAGGATGAATATGATTCATGATTTATATATGTAGAATCCATTAAGGTACTAGGGTGATCCAGATCCCTAGGTATAAAATGAGTAGCTCGAGGAAGTCACACAAATTTTCATCTTAGTGAGGAAACATCCTTATCAGATGGTGATCCTATCGGTGATCCTTTTGGAGGGTTCACCAAGGAGATGGTAGATTCTGGTGATACAGACTCATTATGAGGAGATGGTGACATGGGAAAAGTTCAAGGGACTCTTCAGGGAAGTGTTTTACCAAGCCACGTTGGGATTAATGCATATCCAGGAGCATCTATAGCTTCATCAGGGCAACATGATAAAGGTATAGTTTTTCATGAGGTTCACAAAATTATCGTGATACTCCTTGGTAATGGTTCTGGATCAGTTCTTCAGAGAACATACGTATGAGAAGTACTTTCATTGGGATATCACGGTGTCTGTGATTCTTCTGTGCATTCCCGCTGATACCGGTTTGTTAGAAAAAACTCTAGTGGTGGAATATTTCATATATGAGGATCATATGGATGTGTCCTATAGCAGTGGTCATGAGGTTGAAGCATCTATAGGAGCCATAATATTATAGGTAACAAGATCACAATTCCTAAGTCATAACCAAGCCTAGACATAGAATCATGGATCATTAGAACATGAGCATCATCATAGACTAGATCAGTTGTGTGAGAGGCAGTGTTACACTTGTGAAGGTCAAGGGCATATTTCTAGAGATTGTTTCACCCAATATTCTACTTATAGGGGGATATATTATGAGATTCCTTGAAAATGAAAATGATTCAAGAAAGTATTCCCATGAGGTGGAGGATGAGGAGGAGCGGGAAGAGTATCTGGAGGTGGTAGGTAGTTCAAGTCATTTCCACCCCCACCCCCTGGTGGTCTGCTATAGGCTTAGGGAGCTAGAGTACATGGGCAAGGAAAGCTTCAGGCCTTGGAGGCCTTTGACTTGGATGCTCTGAGGACGAATATAGGTATGCCTTGTGGACTTTATACATTCCATAATATCAATTTTTAGTCATTTTTTTGGGTAATCTATTCATTTTTCTCATACTCAAGGTTAAACCAAGGTGACGCGGGGTACCGGTACAACCCCAAGTTGGTAGTTGCAAGACTTGGGCTTGTAAAGCCCATTGTGTGTTCTGGAATCCCTTTTATTCATGATTACCCTGGTTTGTGTGGAATCAGAATTGTATGTGACATGCACGATGATGTTGTGGTGCAGTTTGACATAGATTTGAAATCAAGAGTGATGGGGGATGCTTTCCCCACCGAGATGAATTTTTGTCATTCGATGAGAACTGTGCGGGAAAGCAGGTGCCTCCCAAAATTGACAATATCAATGTGTAGTGGATGAGTTCCTTAGGATTTATTATTCACGGCAATATTATGCAATGATGCGTCGAGGCAGGTCCTGACATTGCCAGTGGAGTATTTCATGCATGACCCCTTTAGCATGGTGGCCCTAGAAGAGGGATACCCTTGATTAGAATTGTTCCGTAGTGGAAGAGTTAGAACGTATAATGTTTCCATAGTATGGATTGGATTTATAGCTTCTTTACTAAGATGGGATGCCACTAGTGGGTGTGACATTATAGTGTTTTGGTGAGCAATGTTGCAGTTGGATGTTTGTAGATGAAGGGCCTAGTAAGACCTAGTGTTTACTCTTGGGCAGCCCTATTTCATTTCTAATTACCCTCACATGTTCATTGATGACCTTAAACACAAAAACTCATGATGAAGTTGTTGTATAGTCTATCCAGGGGTCGATGTGAATTATAGTGTTTTGTCAGTATCTGTGTCATGTTAGAGAGGCGGTGTACCACTAGACACCAGGACTGCATATGTAACATTTTGCTTGGTGTTTTCCCACCTTTCATTGCTAAGGAGGCTTGTACCAATTTTTTGAACTATGTTTTCTTGGTAGAAGCTGTACATAATAATGATTATATCTTGGTGGTTCCTTTGTGTGTGTGCCTGTAAGAATCACATCAACCCTTCTTGAGCTCACTGGCATGGGAGTCTAGTGGGGATCTCTGTTTATTTCATTATTTAAAGCCTTTATCTTTCTAAGGATGAAAATCCCTAAGTTTTGGATAATGTTATGACTTGGGTTTTGATCCAAAAGACATTGGAATACTTTAAAAAATATTTTCGAGGCCAAGTACTGAGTATGTGTGGGAAGATGGGGCTTTACGTTCCTCAATGCGGTGATATTAAAAATTTGAAATATATTTTTTATGCACATAGAATTTTTCTGGAAACTTATTTAAATATCGTTCTGTGTATCGAATAAAATTTTAGATACCTATTTTATTTTCGGAACATCATGTTTACCCTAGGTATGGCCAAAAGGTGTCTGTGTTAGGAGTTCTGATCGATGGAATTTCAGTGACGGGTCTTCATGAGGTCGATTAAATTAATTAATTTAATAATTAATTAAAATATAACCTAACCACTTCCTATTATTACATTTTGATTTCATGACACAAAGAGGAGGAAATCCTCTTCTCGTCCCTTTGGCGATGTGTAGAAATAGAGCCAAATTCATGCAACGTGGTGCCGTTAATCCCAATTTTTGAATAAAATCATCATCAAATAAAGAAAAATAATGATCTAGGAGTATTTCATGATCAAAACCATTGTAATTTCACTAAATAGGTAGGTGGATTTATGAATTGGTCCCAATTATCTTTTTTACGAATTATTTTATGGTTCTAGAACCCAAATAAAATTTCAATAGATCCCTTCTAGGTTGGTCAGCATGTTTATGGGTAAACTAGGGAGAATATGAGATTTTTGTAGGTGATTCCTGACTGGAATCATCTCCTACATGGCATGTAGCTTAGTGACACACGTCTTGTAGCTCTTATTATTTGGAGAAGATGAACATTTGGGACTACATGCAATGTATAGGGGTTACACATCTTGTAGTTCCCTAAACATTTTGAACATGACACATGGCTTGGGATAGCCATGTGAAAACGCATGGCATGTACTAACACATGACCAAGATACTAGGATACAAGGTCCAGTACACTGAAAAGGTAAAACTATATGTGCATTTAGATGTTTATCTGAACATGCCATGTAGTATGGGATACATGACATTTAAGGTACATGATTGACTGGTCTATGTAGAAGGGGAACACAACCAGGGGATGAGTGTTGAGGGACACAATAAGTTATGAATTCACTCATCGTGTACCCATATATGGGTTCGTAAACCTTGTATACAGGATACACGTCTGGGTTCTCGGGTGGGGTCACCTGTAGTGTGTGCCCGGGTTCACACCATGTACTCCTAGAGGATACTTTTGAGGTCATCCACCTTCCATATCTCCTTCTCTAGGACTTCAATTCAGGCTTGTGAGTAGCCTATCCAGTGTGGTTTTCTATATAGGATTTGACAGTGGCTTATTTATGGGTTAAGAGATACAATGTGTTGTAATTCAAGCAAGATTATTTTTAATCTGTACAGAGATGATATTCTTCATTACTGTGGTTTTTGTAGAGAGATTTTGGGACTAGTACTCCACTGGTAGAATAGGTTGTGGGGTTCCCATACCTATCATCTTAGCTAGTAATGGGACTCCCCACGTCATGGGCATGTGTTCTTTACCTTTGGGTAGTTTCCTCTGGGGGTGTTTCTCCCCTAATGGACTAGTGTGCGGGTTTCCTCATGATGTTCATGAAGGTAGAGTAGATACTCCAATATTGAACTATGGAATATGTACTCTATTTTTGGATTCAATGCTCCCTTATTGGATCTGGGTCGGGCTCCTCCATATATGACGTATAGATAAAGTGGTTACTCCATTACCGTGTAGGGTGTGGGTCCTCTATTATAGGGGTTGGTACTCCCAAGTCGTTTCAGGGCATGGTTCTTCCATACATGTTGTTCTAGAAGATTCGGTACTCCCCTTCCTAGTCAGGGAGTAGGTTACCATGCCTAGGGTTAGTACTCCACTATTGTGTTAGGGTATAGGTTTTCCATAAAGAATGAGCTAGTAGTGTTGGTACTCCCCCTATCCTACAAGGTTTCGGGTCCTCTAGTAATTGACTGGTACTCCCCTACCGTATTAGAGTGGCAGTCCTTGATTTATGAATTGGTACACCCCTATCATATTATAGAATCAGTTATTTATGATTAGTACACTCCTATTGGCTTATGGTGCATGTAATCACTTATAGAGCAGTACTCCCCCGTCTCCGAGTAGTAGCGGGGAGTTGGTCCTCCATTGGAGTTGGAGATCCCTTATTTGTGGGATACAACTATAAAGAGTGATCCCATACACTTGATGTAAATGATACCTAGATAAGATTTAATGCTCCCTAAATGGAATGAGGTGAGGACCCCACCTTACTGGAGTGACAGAGCTTTCTTGGGTTAGTTATAAGAAGTACTCCCATGACTACAGGGAAGTGTTGGGGTGTGGATCACTCCATTAACCCTTGTTATAGAGGATGCACGAGGTGACTAGTCTTGACCAGTGCCCCCTCAATTATGTGTTGTGGTGAGGGGTGGGCCTCTTCACATTTGTTTTTTAGTTTTCATTATGTGCATTGTAATGATGATGGGACCTCTGATGTGGGGAACTAGAGTTGGGCCTAACAAGATGTTCCCAATGGGTCACTTTATATCAGATTTTCTATTTAGGATGATAGATTTATTTCTAATGGGGCGAATCTCTCTGATAGGTGCCACTTGGGATGGTTGTTCTCATGGAAAGTGTTCTTCTAGTTTTATGTTATGGTCAGATACTATTAATAGAATCTTATTGCTAGCTATGAGGTTAGAACCGAATAAGACTTTGTGTATGAGATGAGTATATAAGAGTTATTTCATGGATTCATGGTGGTGTAGTCACATGTCAAGGATGAAACCCTAGGTAGATCAAGATGAATTATCTTGTACATATGAGGATGGTTTGAGATAGAGTTTCTCTCTCGATTGGGTTTCCCTTCAGTTAGATCGATTGGACTGTTTCCTTTCACTCTCACCCTTTTTGATTTAGGGATTTTGAGGAGCCTACTGATTATTGTTATACACACCTTTTCACAAGATTTGTCTGCATGTGTTTCGTGTCTTCTGATGGCCAGATTCCTTTTATCGGAGTCGACAGAGGACCCGTGGCTGGCAGATCTTAGTGAGCGAGACAGACCAAGGTGTTTATCAAAGCATTGTTGAGGATCTTTCTGGAAGTTTCACTTGATATAAATCCCCTCCATTTATGCAGGTAGGATGCTTTTACAGTTTTCTTTAGTGGGAATTGTTTTTCTATTTTTACGCTTCAAGTTATTCTGTAGTACTGTAGTTGCGGGATATATATGTATGCATGAATTAGTTGCCTTTAGTTTTTATTTTTAAAAATTTTGTGAGCCTAGAGATGTGTGCATGTATACAGGTACTTAGGAAATTCCTCCCATGTTGGTGATATGACTTTTCATTGTTATTCAGTGGCCCCTGGACTATTGGAGGTATGCTTGGGAAGTTGTGAGATGGGCCCCGTTGGGTCGGTTCATGACAGGAGTTATTTCCCTAGAGTAAGGTGGAAAATTGTTTCCATCGGCATTATGAAGCTTAATATCATTACAATATATAATTTCTCTTAAAAATACAAAGGGACCATGAAACAAATTTCAATTCCTTCAAACTGAAAAATTTATTTTAGAACTACAATATTACGTTCATCCTCTCATCTCACTATTGTGTAGTGAAAAACATAAAGATATGTTCCATTAAAAAAACATTATCCAATATTATTTCAGAAATAGTAGTCAATGAAAATAATTCTTCAAAAAAAACTCGGACCTAATTTAAGAGATTATAGTATAAGGACTCTTACCTCTACACAATGAACCCCATACTCATTGGTACATATAAAATAATTTCTTTTTTTCATTGAATTTTATTTTCATTCACTTCTCATTATAAATTTTTCATCAATTTTCCATGGATAAGATTACAAAAAATTTGATGAAAATTTAAAAAAGTATAAATGAATAGCGGTTTCACTCATTTCACAACCTTTAATTCCATTAGAATTAAGAAACCTAAAACATAAAAAATATGTTATACCTTATCTAGGTCATCCATGGATAATTGGTTTTTCCCATGATGAAAACATTGATACAGTGGAATAATCACATGAATCTTGAAGAATAAAATCATAATTAACTTATATAAAAAATTATGTATTCCCTAATTTATCTTACTCTTTTAATAAATGTTGATGAAGGGTGAATCACGCATACTACCAATCAAAGGTCTCTCAAGAAGTATTTTTTTATAATTTTATATTAATATTCATTTTGAAAAACATTAAAATATTGGAAATTTTTCCTCATTTTATGATGTTGAAAAATAAATCAAATTACTCCTTATCAAATTATGTTGAACTACATAACATTTAGTACTCTTTACATTGATAGAAAAATTCTCCAAGAGGTCTATTCCATAGGTTATAGTCTTCTTTTGGGTGAAACAAAATAGTGTAATTATTATGTGTTCATGACTCAATCATTTATAAGTCTTAACTAAGATAAAAGTTAAACCATGTCCTAGAAATACAATTTGAATGGTTTATATATTAACAAATATATAGTGACTCATTCACTTCCTATTTTGGGTTCTTATAAAAATACCTTTAATAGTATTCTTATTTCCCAAGCTAATAATCATTCATGTTATGTATACTATAATAAAATGGTTTCCTAAAAAACATACTTCATTTTATCCTTCATACAATCATGATATATATAAATATTTCTTTCAAAAACTATCTGATTTATTGTTATTATTATTTCAAGATATGGAGTGATGTATTTATCACCTAACATGAAACCACCCAAAAATTCCATTTCCAGCAATCTTCTAAACCATCTTGATGTCTTTTACTTCAGTAGTTCACATCATGATTTCATTTAATTAATAAATACTTGAATAAAATCCCTAAATTTTCTCACATCTTCTCCAGTACATGATCATGATCTATAAATAGGTCATTTTACTGAAGTTTATTTATCCAAAAATTATACTTCATATAATTTTTCCACATCATATGAACCTAAAAATATATTTACTTTATAAGTTAACAAATAATATTAAATTTAATGACATATGGTCATCCCCAAATGGCTTTTAATATTCATTGAATGTTTTTTACATGCGAACTAACATTCTTGAATGTGTTAATGATCAATATAGGAATATTAGATGGTTTTTATATATATAAAAATGTTGATTCTAGGATAAAAATTAATCCATAATTCTAAAACTACACATGGATTTTTTTTATATTATCTTTAGAAAGATAGTGATGTCAAGACATCCTATTTTAGGCCTAACCATGAATAACATTTACATCAATCCTACAGTATAGGAAACCACTCTTTAACATTTTATTTTCTAATGGACCTACATAATGATGGAACAAGTCCAATTTTTCTTCATGTTGATACCTCAAACTGATTAGGTTTCCTCCTTCCTATAACCAATACACCCATTTGTTTCATTACTATTTCTCCTACACAGGATCCTGATTTTCACATAGATTTTATTCAAGAGATACATGTGACTTGATTACTATTATTTCAGTATTTTTTTTTACATCCATATAATATATATTTTACATATCCATGAACCAAATTCTATCTCATCTTATACATTATCCTATTACTTGATCTTCCTATTTCACATCTTAATTTTTAATATTAATCATGCGATAATATGATAATTTATATGTCATTACTCGAGAACTATGTATTGACGGATTCTTATTAGTTAATTATATAAAATGATGTCTAAATCACCAATCATGGGATTATATTTAAATACCATTATCATTAAATACCTTGTTTTATCATATGGTTTCCATGATTCATATCATTTCTTTCTTTGATTGGATATATTCTAAGATAAATCATATATTGTTTCAAAGTTTTTTTGTGTATTGATTAATATATTCATTGGATATATAGTTATGGTAAGGTATTCATTCCTAAATTCATAAAAATATAATCTCCAACTTCTATAATCCTTAAAAATCACTTAACAGTGCAACCTTGGTATGTTCTAATCAAGAATTTTCCAATCTCCTCATAAATACAATTTTTTATACTATATGTTGTTCCCAAAAAAATTAAATCACAAAAATCCTTTCTTAGATACTGGTTATGAGCCCAGATGATTCCAAAAAGTACACCCACACCCTCTCCTTAGTTATGAAAATCATTTCACATTTTTTACATTTAACAATAAAGACATATATTTTCTTCCCTAGGGTAATATGCTCTAATCCACTGATCCCTAAAAAATATTTTATTGTAACTCATCAATCATATTTGATATACATTCATACTTGTAATTATTTTCTCATTTCATTACTTCCTATGTTAGATGATCTAATTTATTACTAACATCATTCTCATCGCTTTTATATAGTGTGAAAATTGTCAAAATATTTATCCCCCATTTGGGTTTTCATGCCTCATAATCGATCTATGCACTATGAACATAAATGGAATATACTTTTTTCTGGAAGTAATATATAATAATATGGGACCTTATTAATTCACATCATGTTCTAAACATTTTGTTTTCATTAAAATGAAAACAATAATGTTGGCATGGGTTATATATCAAAAAATTGGTCCTTTATTGGTGTAATAATTATGACAAAAATCTGAATTCAAATTCATTTTCAAAGGTCAATTGTACTAGAATAAGGTGAATCAATTCACATCAAGTCATGTTTTCCTATATATTAGACACAATGCCTCACCCCTCATTTTATGGAATGTTACATAATCTCAAACTGTAGCCAGTTTTTGTTGTAATTAATTAAAAATTAATAATATCTTCATTGGTATGAGTTTTATGATCAGAGAATACTAAAGGGAAGATACATGTCACATATAAATATGAAAACATAACAATTTAATATTACATAATAGTTTATCTACTACCTTCTATTCCTTCCCCTTGTATAGAACCAGAAATATTTTTTTCATTTGAATGAAAAAAAGATATATCTAATCACATTGAAAACATACTAAGTATTGCTTGAGAAAAATTAAATTTCATTTCTAAAAATCCATTTACTGAAGTGGATTTTGAAAAAATTAGGGATGAAATGAAAATACCTAAATTGTTTAGGGACAATAATTTTGGCCTTGATGAATTAAATCTATTCACTACATTTTAATAAATTTTAGTTTGATATTTTTTATCTATTTTTCATTGACGAGTGCCAACTTTAAGGATTATTGATTAGTTTAATCACTCCATCATTGGAATATTTAAATTTTTAGATTTTGATTTATCAAATACATCTCCATTTAAAATTTAGGTGGATTTAATTATCATGATGTTACATTAAGTGATCTCTAATGGGTTTTTATGGACATATAGTAGAAAAAATAATGTTAAAAAAATAGATAAAAGTTAATGAAAAAATATTCCATAAAATAATAAGAAAAAGAATATAAAATTTTTTGAGGGTCCCTCTGTTACCATGTAAATTTTTAAGAATAAATTAGAGTATTATTCAAATCCATATTCAATAGACTCCTAGATTTATATAATTGATTACTCAAAATTAGATAAATAGACATTGTTCATCCAAGTGTTAATTCTTCCTCCTATACAACCATATTGTTCTAAATATTCTTATAATCATAACTAGATTATGTTTTTCTTTATCTATGTTGTAGTGGTATCCAAATATTGAATAATTCAATCCTCCATGGACATAATTCACATTGAATTAACATTTACACTTCAATTCAATTAGTTTATATTAATAAGTTTTCCAAAGAATCACGATTCTGAGGTTTCTAAGTTGATACATTGATTCTATCACTGAAATATTCAGTTGTAGTGTCATTACCCACACTCACTCTTAAATGACTTCCTTTAAAAAAATTATTGATTTACTTTAATGAACTCTATCATATCATAGGGTGGTGAACATGTAGTGGGGGCTATATATGTTTTTATATTAACCCTCCAAGGGAGTATTGTAAATTAATGATCCCTAAGAACACTGACGCTAGAATAACATCAATATTTTTGTTCTCTAATAATAATTTTCATTAAATGATTGCTCATCCAATTCATCCATCAAATATATTGAATTCCATCAATACATGTAAATTGGAAGGTATATAAATCAGACAATAAGCTTCAATGTTAAATAAATTCATTATTGATGCTCACCTGGGATCACCTGAGAGTTAGTTTCATTAAATATTTTTCTCTCCTCAGGTAGTTCTATATGGATTTCATCTAGAGTGGATCCTTCTTATTTCAGTATGAAGATGAATTCTTTATTCACAAATTCATTATTATCAAACATAGAATGAATTCTCTATTATCTAATTATAACTTAGGCATTCGATGGACCTTGAACCTCAATCATCAGGATTTCTTAGTTATTGTTTTGGGGAAGGGGTCCCATTGACAAGAACACTCAATGGGACGTTTATAGTTCTTTTGGGGACAAATGAGTGGGTCTGATCTCACTAACTATTGTGTTATTGAATAATCCACCAGAGGAGACCAAATTGTTCTCATCTCATGCTAGTTAATTAAAATACTTTTTTTCTACATAAAATTTTATAATACCCTAGTGTCTGAACCATCATTTTTAATTGAAATATGATTATGTAAACACAATAAAAAATTATTTATATTAGTCAAATTACCCATTAAAATTATAAAACAAATCTATATCTGATTTAATTTCACTTATTAATATAATAACTCCCTTCAAGGTTACAGCTTCGGTATGTATTGTGAGAGCTATTATAGTGAGTAAAATGGGTGATGTGGTTGTGAAATACAATAATTTAATGTAAAAAATATACATGATATAACTATTAGTGGGTACCCTCCACTTTTGGAACAACTGTCACATAAATAATACGATATATTGCATCTTTAGGATCTTCTTCTTCATTTTTTATTTATATTACAAAAGGATTTCTTATTGAAAATGAGAATATATAATTTAAATGATGTGATATTAGTTATCTAGGGATAATGAAAAAATTAGAATAGAAGACCATCATTTTATAGTGAATGTGTTTAGCCAATACACAACATTTTATTAATGTATGGACATTTATGGCATGATATTTAGCCACATTTTTTATTTAAATTATCCAAGGACCAGAAAGGTTTATTGGGTAAATTTTTCTTCAATATCTAGTATCATTATATGACATAGCGATGAACCCAGTTCCATTGTATTAACTGATTGCAGAAAACTACCCACTGGGGTACCACCCTCTATGTACAGGTTATGAATTATTGTATCCATATTGAGAATATTTCATCATATTAGATCTAATACCAAATTTATAACAATATACATAGGGAATAATCATTATATTTATTCTAGGTTGAGTAGATGATCCCACTCTTCATTGATCAACTACTTTGTCACAATTTCAGTGGTTCTATGGTCCATTATTACACACACATGTGTATCATTATAGGAACCTAAACATTGATTAGATATATATATTTATCTCCATATCCATTGTTTATTTACTACCTTGTTAGGATTTATTTCCATGTAAAAATCCATTGGTGTCTTAAAATTACATATTTTGGGTATGTAGAAACCACCTTATAGATCTATACATTGACTGATAATATCATTAGATAGTGGACACCTATAAATATATTTATTTCCCTAATCATGTATGTGATCCTAGGAGGAATAAAAATGTTCCCATTTGGGTCTAGAGGTTCTTTTGGAATTTTTAATAATTATTTCTTAAATCCTTTCATCTTTATCATAGACACTACTCCACTACTGATTAGTGTACCATTGTAAATATAACTCATTAAGTGATTCATATTAAATTGTGTGTTTCTTATGATCTTGAATGTGTGAAAGAAAATTAAATTTTCATTCCATTCTAATTTGGGTTCATAATATATTTCTTCCACATCTCTAGAGATAAATATGTTGTAACCCTTTTGTAATTTTTTAGAATCCTCTCTTGGGGTATAAAGAAATCCTGGAATGATCATACCCAGTGGTGAGGATGCTAAAGGAAATTTAAATAGGAAACATGATTTCATCATGATTATTATACTGGGCTATTATAACCAATACATTTATCACTAAAATTCGATGTAGCTTCATTTTTACATCATTGTGAGATGATATATTTTTCCATAGAAACAAGAATTAGCAAGTAAGCCTTTATGGTGTGTAAGATTCACAGACAATATCGAATTCGACTTACGAAGAAAGAATATAGTCACTAATAGTTATCTTATACGGTCATAACGCCAAACATCCTCAAAAATCATATTTTTTCATCACACAAGGATGTATTCAAATTTAATGATATTAAATTCTATGTGATTATACAAGATATTATGGGCCATTTAACACTTAAATAACAATGTATAAATATTTGAAATGGAATTGATGAATATATTAAACCTATATATTGGGAATTTAACTTAACTAAGGTCCTCAAACATGTTGAAATTACCTTTGATTCATCCATAAATCAACTTAAATGACCTTCCAAAAATAATAGAGAATTTCAATAACATATGTTACACATGAACTATGGGATCTTAGGAAAAACGAGTATCCTCAAGCCCAAAGGTCTTCTTTTGACTATTTAAGAAACCCTCATGATGTTGATCTATCACAAACCAATCATTGAATCATAGGTCGGTATAAATCATCCACTGATCAATATGGAATGAAAGATGATGAGATACATGTAATATTATATATCAGTGTTTATATTATAATCCCACATATTATATTAAACCCTTTTAATTTCCAGAAAATAATTTCTTTAAAACCCCATATTCTACACGGTGGGATTCCTTGTTGGATGTTTTATGGAATCTTATCCTAATGTGGGCCCCAAAAACTATTTAACTGTGTATCAAAACTGAAATTCTTTTCATGGATGAGTGTGTTAAGTTTTAATAAAATTTGTATCTTCTAGTACAACACACACTTGTACCAGTATTCACGTAGTATTTCATCAAACTAACATGGGGAGGAGAAACTAAATATACATTTTTCTAAGGATCAGTGCCCTGGAGATCTTTTGAGCTCCTCATTTGATAATTCCAAATTAGTTGTGCATTAATTTTATTTTTTTCATCTATGGAATATAGTGACTCAAGAGTTCATGAATGAGATCTTAACTCTAATACATGTTTATTTTTTATACTCTAAATACATAAAATTCCGTCGATACATTTAGTTGGTCTTGAAACCTGATGCATATTATTAAGATACAATACACCCACCAAAATTCATGTTTGAAGACACATTGGAGGGAATATATCATAATATTCGTTATAGCCTAGTAGTTTACTAGTATTAAATTTATGTAATTTTCAGGACCTCTCCCCCTAAAGATACCCCTCCTAGGATAGAAATAAAGGATGACATATAATGACCCAGAATCCTTCCTCTAGTAGTCACTGGGTTGTTGAATCACATAGAGGTATAATGAACATACAAATGGGATTCATTATCCTTTATGATAATATAAAGAAGAGAGAGATAAGATAAACACATAAATAATATAATAATCATGTAGATAAAATAAATCCATTGCCGATACATTAAATATCATACTGAAGTAATAAAAACAAAAATAGATACTAGAAGAACCAAAAATATAGACTTAGTAATGACCATGAATCCCAAATCACTCCTAAAAAACCATGAGAAGGTAAAATATAGCCTGATCCTCAACCTTATTCTACTATCCAAAAATACAGTTTATATATATGTGGGGTGAGAATAACATAATACATAGTTAGATCCTTATTGGATCCTCTAGTGAAAATGATAAATATGGCATACTAAATCCCAATGAAAAAAATTAACTAGTCACCTAAAAAGGTATACTATGTTCATAGCCACACTAGGGATATTTCTCACCATGTATCACATAAAAAATATCATATATTATATTAATTAAACAAAAATGGTATCGTGATACTACTTCCCCATTAATTTTTGACCCCATCCAAATGTCATACATCTTGATCCATCTATCCCGAAAGGATTTCAATCAACGACACTTGAGTTCATGTATCACTACATGCACCTCATGAATCATATGATCACATCATCTTATACCAAATCCCCTTATATAAAAGAAGGTTTTTCAAGGATCTATCAAATATTATATGTCATGTATCATTAATTTTGTGTTATACCTCATTCAATCATAGCCCATATATTGGGCATGTACCTTGATCCATCATTGCCTATATATGTCATATCAATAACGTAAGAACCCATATCTT
Organism: Viscum album; assembly: GCA_963277665.1. Classification (NCBI taxonomy): domain Eukaryota; kingdom Viridiplantae; phylum Streptophyta; class Magnoliopsida; order Santalales; family Viscaceae; genus Viscum; species Viscum album. Next base: position 2,007,779,398 of record OY728152.1, read on the forward strand.
CTTTTCATTTATGTCTTTATTTTCTGGTTGTTTTTTAGAAAAAAGTGGAGTTTTTTGAAATTCTAGGAGTACACACCGTGTACTTATAAGTACACGCTATGTACCCATTTGCTGCATGTGACAATGTACTTGCTATGTAACGGCCGAGTACATGGTCGTGTGGGGTGACTTGGAGACCACCTAAAAGGGAGGACACTTAAATAAAGTACATGTCATGTACCCTTGAATACCACGATGCGTACTTTCATTTTATTTCATTAAAGAGACCGGGGTCATGTCTCCTTTATAGAAATACCTTCTTCTATATTCATCTCATCCAAGATCAACCGTACGATGTGATTTTTCTCTGAGCCCATGACTCGTCATCCATTTTTTTAATCGAACTCTGTCAGTTGCGTTGGAGTCGCATCATTGAGTTATTTCTTCTTCTAGAGCCTCTTACCTAGATTTCTCATATATTTTGAGATATTCTTGGTAGAACATTTTTAGTGTTTTTGTTGATCTATGGATTTCTAGTGTGGTTTAATGATCTAGGTTCACTTATATCAATCATACAACGCCGAGGTAGGTGGTTTGTTCCTTTCTATTTTTATTCCTTGAGTGATATGTGCAAAAATTCCCAATACCCATGTTTGGGGTATTGCGTGTTTATGGTTATAAGCCCTGTTATTGTATGATATGCCTTATGTTCTTGAGTAGAGGATTTAAGATTGTAAATAAGGTTATTTACCTTGATATGGATGTGTTTCTCATGTCTAAATGATATTGACTATTCGATCTAGCCTTTCCTGTTAGGCTACTTTGTTTTCCATGCCTAGTTTTTTTAGGATGGAGTGGTTTTTATCTGACATGTTGATAGATTTTGTATACTATTTAGACAATTAGTTCTTGTGGTTTTCATTGGCCACCATATACTGTTTGTGCACTATTGAATTACAGAGGGATGTGAGAACCTGGTGTTGTAGACCATAGGGAGAATTGACACTGAGGGCTTATCTATAGTGGTTGTTTACTTTTACGTTGAGAGACCATATGGAGGATGGACGTTGTGCTTACTTAGAGTGTTTGTTGTTCCACATTATTAGGCCACATGGGGATTTTTATATTTAGTTCTTCCTTAATGTTTCTATAGTTATAAATACGAGACCACAGGGGGAATTGATGGTGAGTGCTTCCTTAGGGAGTCTTTGATAAAGTTAAACCAGAGGGGTTAGACTGTGAGTACTTACCATAGGGTTTCTTGTGTTTGATTCATTGAACCAGAGGAGTTAGGCTGTGAGTACTTCCCATTGGGTTACTTATGATTGTTTGTTGCTTGACTAATAAATGAAAATGGATGTAATTGAAACTGTAGTTTTATTTAATTTAGAGTATTTTCTTGTTTATTGATTCCTTTTACATATTGTCTTCCGTATATACTCACTGAATGTTAGTCTTAGATATTTGGTTGGTTTCCTAGTAGGATACATCTCACACCCTTTTTTGGGTTGTTTATTGGTGTGTTAACAAATTATATTGTTGCCGGTCTAGATAAAGGAAAGCACCCTTCTACTATAGGTACTTTACTGCGGTGGGGCTAGAGAGAATGGGACCATGTTGAGGCTTGAGATTTTGTGGAACCATTTACTTGAATTTATTTTGTACATTGGTTTTGCACTATATTACAACATTGTGACTTGTTTGGATGATTTCCTAGATACTTGTGACATACATCATTATTTATATATATGCTGAAGTTGTTTATTTCTTCCAGTATTCTGCTATTTAGTTATTGCATGTTATTACTACTTCTGCTATTGTTATCTGTTTATTTTTGCTACTTTACTCTACCAATGAGGGAATAGTTTCCCCACTATCACACCCAAGTCCCTCGTTACTAGTCGGCAGCCTCTTGCATTTGGGGAAATGAGATTGAGGTTGTGTGACCAACATGGTACAGGTCACCTATGGGTGGCACTCGGAACTAGGACCTTACAAATAATAATCCGTTGGATACTATATCTGTAGATACATGTGTGTGAAATAACCAAAATCCATCAAAAAAACAATAAACATATATGGTAAAAAGACCAACCTACATACCATCACATAATACTAAGATGATAATGGAGTGGGGCTCAAGGGGAGAGTCATCCATCCAACCATCAGTATCCTAGATGACAGGGGAAACACCCTCCCAGAATCCACTAGGTGTTAGTCACTATAACCAACATGGGTTCTATAGTGTATGAATTAAAAAAACATACAGAAAAACAATATTTCTCATAAAAATACTATAGGGATTGAACTATTCTAAAGCTCAACTATAATAATTATCTCTTGGACATCTGGCTGCCACCCCATGATACTAGATATCTTATAAGCATGAAATATTATAAAAATATATATATAAATTTCCTATTTTATTTTTATAATTAAATATCATTGCATAATTAATTAACCATTGACTTATAATTCTCAAAATTATATTCCATAAACCATCTGTTAACATTGATTTAAAATTGACTTTATTATCTTCATGTGAATTCCATGCATTCTGAGCATAATCCAACTGAGCCCATGATTTTTTACGATTTTATTTCTCTAATATTAAGTAAAAAACCAATCCCATTGGATAAAATATTTATTAAAAATAACCCATTCCCCTGTTTCAGTTTCTTTAGGAATAATATAGAGCTTTTAAAAAATAGATATGCATCAAAGGACAACCTTCATAATTAATAATTGGAGAAAGAAATGTAGATAAAAAAGAAACATGGTCATATATCAATTAAATAGTTTCAAAAAAGTAATAATCCAAACTATCACCATAAAAAAAATTATCCCATATTCCACCCATTCCATCAAATCTATTTACATAAATTATACACTCGTTTGTATCAATATTCAACTCACGGTTATATGTGTCAACTACTGAAAAAAACTAGGGCATCCACACTTGTATCTCTTTATCCGTACTAGTACCATATCACATATCATAGATAAGACCACATCTGAAAAAACCCGTAAGGTAGAAAAAACACAGAGAAGGTAAATATTGAAATTTACTGTAAAACAAGGAATTTCCCATTTATATGATTGTTCCCTCACTAGGTCCCAACAACAACACATTTTTCCTTCATAAGATAAAGGGTACTCTCAGCCCCATGTAATTATCTCTATCAATAAATAGGTTTTATTCCATATTGAATTGACTAATTCAACAATTAAGGGTTAATACTATAGATTCCCTAAATCATTATCTATTACAAACAATGAAATCTTTTATATATATTCAGTCTATCATTCTTCATCATTAAATATATATATAAAATAATGATTCTATTTTAAGATTCATTTAATAATTTTTCTCATCGACAAAAATTATAGATTCATGTTATTTAGACAACTATATTAACACATAGAATAAAATATTTTATTCTAGATTCCCTAAATAGATATTTTATTTACATAAAATTCAAATAATAAGAGTTTCATTAAACATGATGCATCAATGTTTTTTCTAACCAACACAATTATTGACATTACATTAATTACCAATATCATCATGAATAAGATGTTAACCCAGGAATAAATAACATGATAAACAAAATAACATAGGCAAGACAATATATAGTCAAACATATGTAAAATTTTCATCATTGTAGAAGAATATAAATGATATCTAACTATACAAGAATTTACGTTCATTATATATTTTATCTCTTTTTATTGTTAATTACACCACTGAAAAAAGAATCTAAAACATTCTCAATGTATGATTTCATTTAAATAAAAGGAGAAGCGATGAATACATCAATTTAATAAATAAATATTCCTTACATGGATTTTACACCACAACCATACAAAAATAAGATAAACTTAATTATAACAATAGAGATCAACCTCCATAACAAGGAAAAAATAAAATGAGTAGAAAATAGATCAAATGGATAAGATAAAAAACAAATAAAAGGTTGAAACCTACTCATATCACCAATAACTGATCACATGGATTCAATGATTAATCCATGTTTAAAGTTAATTCAATTCATTCTAAAATCACTAAGGGGAACCGAGGGTTTAAGTGGAGTAGAGGTATAAAAGTGGGTTATATGGTAGTTTTGGTATTTATAGAAAAAATAAAATTTATAAGATCATCACAAGCCTCTTGGATCACATTATAAAATATCCAGCCACCCAATATACTATAGAAAAGGGACAGAAATTATTCCATAGGAAACTAGATAAATTTATAACTGAGATATAGAGAAATATATATAGCATATATCTTATATACCTAGGGTATGTATTATATTCTTGCCAAAACCACCATTCAACTAGTACCCTTGGACCAAATAGAAGCTAAAAAATAGTCTGTAATCAGTTACATAACTCCTCCCATATTAGAAGAACAACCCAAAGATAACTATACCATAGTTGGGTCCTCCACGTCATAGACACTTCACCATCCAACACTGCTGTCGTACTCTATAAAATAATTCTCGGTTACAAAATGTCACATCCAAACCTCCATGGAAAATCCATTTCCAATAATATAATAGCATATATTTCCCAATTTGATTCTCCTTACACCACATAAATCTTCAATACACAATATTGGCAACCCCTAGCAATCAAAATTTATCTATACGACACATAATTCTCTCTTATTCTACAATTTCAGCTTAACTCTTTTATTTCACTTCCAAAACACATTTGAACATCCTATAGGAGCCTACGAAACCCAAAATAAACAAAGGGAATGGCTACAAGGATCAGAGAACATACACTATATACAGTTATAACCATAAAGGTTCATGAGAATTCAAACCCAAACTCATTGAGAATATAAAGGGAAGGATTACTTGAATGACCACCCCAGGAGTTACCTTTCATGAATCTTTCCATCTTAGGAGTTAAACCTTCCCATTTGAGGAAAAAATGATAAAAACAACAGTAAAACCAAAAAACACAAAAACACTCGCTTAGGGTAGATATATCTAACATGAGATCAAGGTTACCAAAAAAATAGGCATCATGGGAAAAAAATATCATGAATCATAAAAAAAGTTCTACAAACATAAAATAAGAAATACTAAATTGGTAAAGTTAAATAGAAAAAAACTAGGTACTGATCAGATATCAATGCCTCATGTTCCTAGGTACTCTCATCTCCACCACTACACCTCCCATATACCTAAACCAAATGAATAATGTGCCCTTATTACACCTTCCTTTAGTTGTAAAAGATCTCTAGAGGCTACTCTTCGAAGGACGGGTCATCACAAATTTTTATTTATCCCCAATCAATGATGTGTGAGTCATCATTATGATGCCATTAAATCTTTTTCATAATGAAAACAAGTATTTTTCTCTTGTATGGTGGAAGCTCTATGTGATGTTGGATGACACCAACCTATTCAAACACCTCCAAAGTACCAATAAATTAAGGAATATATTACTCATTTGACCAATACTTCACTACCAAAAATGTGGAGTCACCATCATGAACACACAGTCTCCAACATCAAATTACATAGGTCTACTCTTATGATTGAAATATAAATTCTAATGATCTTGTGCCGTCATTATCCACTCAAAAATCACCAAACCATCTCTATAATTTTTTCACATGTTCTAACCCAATAATTATAGACACTATTACCACATTCAAGAGAATAACAGAATGGAAATGTTAGTCATAAAATTATTTAAATAGTTATATACAAATGGTGGAGTGAAATTTAGCATTATAAAAGACAAGAATAATGATATTTGTCTCATCAATGGACCTCCAAAATCATGAACATAAGAGTGACACATTAATTCAAGGGTCCATATAGTTTACCCATTCTGACCATACATCTATATATGGAAAATAGTTATAAGACACAACTGGGAAAAAAATATATTGGAGACCTATCCAAACCCCTATATGTAAAATAAAGATCATGGTCAGAGATGAACATACATGGGACTCTATGGAGTTTCATTACCACCTCCACACACTGCCTCGACAAAACATTCACTATGTTCGACACCTTGATTTCAAAAAATTATGATGGTTTATTCAAACGATCCACTATTACACATTTATAATCAAATTATCCTAGATCTTGTGGTAAACCTATTACTATTTCCATCAATATGTCCTCAAAAATCTACTAAGGAACATTTAACAATTGGAGCAGGCTACTAGTAACACAATTCCTGACATTCACCCCTTATATGACCAAACAATGGGACACATACTCTATAACATCATGCCTAAGCTCATGCCAAAAAAATTGTCCTCTCAAAGCATGATAAATGTTTTTAAAAAATTGATATACCATGAAAGGAGGGATATGGAACACCGAGAGAACCATATTATGTATCACTAAATGTATGAATATCCTACCCTAAAAACTCACAGTGTTTTTAATCATTAGACCAATCATTAGGGTAATCAAAGAAGACAATTCGACCAATCTAGACATCCAAATTAGAATCCTGTATGTGGGACTCCTCCACCTTCTCCCCCAAATTCCACTGCACTATCATATAAAAAAGAAAAACTCTACTGCCAACCTATCCCATATACAAATAAACTCTTTATGTCTCTTCTTTCACTCTCTAGTAATCTCTAGATTCATTCATGGCATCACTATGTGACATTCTACTCAATGCATCAATGAATAAATTACCCTTCCCTAAGGATTATTTAATCATTTAGTCATAATTCTATAATAATTCCATCCACTTTTTTCTATTCCAAACTTAGGTCTCATTTGGTGAAGACATGCCTTAGGATCTATGGATCAATAAATCCAAAAAACCACTCATTGATGTGGTAATGTCACCAAAACACCATGGAGAAGTTAACTAGTTCTAACACAATATAATGGGTGGAATAGATATTATTATAGGTACATAACTTTTGAGGATCCTAAAAACAATATATATTTACATGAACAAAACACAACCCAACCCATGGAATGAAACATCGTTGAAATACATGAACTGGACTCCCCCTTATGTTAGAAGACTTGATAGATGACTGAACAAATTCACATTCCCTTAATCAAATTCTACCCAACACTAATCAATATATGGGAATTCTTGGTTATTTATAGGAAAGGATGTTATAGAAGTAGAAAAATGAGATAAACCATCTATAAATAGCCTATAATACCCTAAAAGACCAAGGAACCTCCTCACCTGTGCAATAGTCTTGGGGTCTTCCATAGAAACCCATAATATTATCTATAAATGATCCATAAATTCTCCTCTTTAGGATCTAACGTGCTAAGAAAAACATCAAAACCAATGAAATATCACTTATAAATCATCCTGAATAGATATTGATGATGAAGAACTCCAAAAATGTAACACATATCATCATCATTTTATACCTTAGACATGAATTACAGAAGGATTTGGACAATTAAAACAACTATGAGTTTATCAATAAACATCATGAACACTATTTTAATCATAAACATGAACATGTTTATAACATTTCTCACATTTATTGGAATCACAGTGAACATGTAATTCCTTGGAAATTATTCTTCCTTATTTACTTAACATTATAGTAAATTTAATGATCTCTTAACCACAAATAAATAACTGATTTCAAGTATCTTTTTTCAACTGGTAAAATAAATTTATAGTTCAAGGTATATGGTAGTGGTTCTTTACTATCACAAGATTAATGTTTGGATAATAAATAGAAACTCCAAAAACATCCATCGGTATTCTTCATGAACCAAACCAGTGCCCACCAATTTTACACACTCGACTGAATAAAAACTTATTATAATAGATCATCAATAAGCAGCCATAACTTCACAACTCAAAATCCATAATTCTATACAAATACATCAAGATGAATGAAATTTTAAGTTGTATCTTGATCCAAATTTCATCCATATGTTGAGAGGAGAATGCCACACCCTCCTCCAAAAAGACTTCTACATACGATTTTATAGCCCAAGGAAGCATCAAATGATAAAATTTATATGAAAATATAATCATATTATCTAACATGGAATAAATGTATCAAACATACATCTAGGGTATCTATGGGTCTCACACATAATGAACACAACATCTTCTCCATCAACATCATAGAACATAAACCAACTCCTAATGCATTCCCAAATTTCCAGTACATAATAAAAAAATTAATACTGAGGATTATTTCAAATGGATATATAAAAAAACATATTATGTCTCCCTAAGAGTAGTTCTACCACAACACTAGCTCACAATCTCTATAAAAATCATAAAAATATAATCAAACTCAAATTGGTGTGGTCAGTGGAAATTGAATTATATGTCTCTCCACTATAAATCTCAAATAATGTATTATTGTATGATATATGAAGGAGTCTGTAACTCATAAATCAAATAAGGAATGCGCCAAAGTAGAAAAAAAGATAAGGGTAGCACATACAACATCTAGAATGGTAGGTGATGGAAATTTTGTAGCATAAATATGCTCATGACATGTTCCTTGGAGTCTCAAACACAATGTATGACTACCTCTTTAGTTTCACTCTATTCCCTGGGGACATAGAATATCTCGGTGTTTTCTTCTACATACCTCATCTCCAATCTGTTGATCGTAAACTAGATAATTGTGGTACTAATTCCTTATATAAAACTACCTCAATAGTGTAACTTAAGGAGGAACATGCGGTGTAATCATATTGTTCATTATATTCATAAACACTCATCACTGATGATATTGGCCTTCATAATAAAAACATCCATATGATCCATCGGAAAAGGGTTGAGACATGCCTCCCATGGAGAAAAGATACGATGTGTGATGAAAGATAATCATATATATCTTCAATATCTTATTTCTAGAAAAATAGAAACCCCAAACCATAGATATACATCTTAAAGAATATTTATGACTCCCTTATCATTTGAATCTAGTTTTGGACATCATTCTCTCAATAAATTTTTCTCTCTCAAGAAACTTGAGAAAAGTTGATAGTATAAACAAGGTGACATAGCACTAGATCTCTATATGAAAAAAAATCCTTGAAATGAATTTTCTTGTCATCCCTATTGAGAACTAGGTCTGAAATATATCATAGAAGGGTCCCGCGTAATCTTCAAGGAATGTTATACACAACTTCCCTGATTCTACATGTGGTGTTTTCAAAGAAAACAAAACATTGTGCTCTATCTAAGAATTGATCAAACTGAAAACAATCTCAACCTCCTACAGCTTTTCTTATATCAATAATTTTGAAATGGATACCTATTTTTTGAACCTAAGATTAAAACTCCTTTATTTTTATCCACACTATCTCATCATCTTTAACATGTTCACTATGATGATCTACTACCATTTCATGTAGAAAATTTTTATTATGAACCTATTGAGGATGTTTTCCAGGATCTAGACCAAAAAAAATTATGACTACTAATCCTAGAATAAAGAATATTAAAATCTTCTTTATTAATTTAATTATTTGTTCATTTAATTTTTGTCATAATACCAAGGTCTATAGTTTTCAAATGTTGGAGGAAACAAGATTGATTTATGACCCTTTCCTTGATCTCTAAATCATAACCAATATCACTTCACATTATAGGTTGGGAAAACAATTATGTTCAAACATTAGATAATAGGTGTCCCTAAATACCAATATACCAATTTATTTCTCTTTTTTACATCGCTTATTGTGTTCAACTAAAATTTTTTCCCTACCAATCCCTAAAATGATCACATGTTCTCAAATACAAACTCATTACTATAAGGACCTAGCCTTAAACATTACATAATCTTGAATTAATTTAATAATTCACATTGATGATCTTTTCAGGATTAGAGTTTTATAGAATTAGGCCACAATAATTACATTACATCTCAAAAATTATAAAGTAAACACTTCTACTCAATATCCATTTTTTCATAAAATAAAAATTCTTAAAAGAAAACTGTAATTATTTTCTACATATAAATCATATTGAGTTCAACCTTTCTCTTACCCTACCTTATACCCTATGAAAAAAAAATCAAATACATCGGATGAGCATAAAAAGCTCAGTAAGGGTTATAAAATAAAGAAGGAAAACATTAGTTTATCAGTACATACAAAGCATATGCTCTTTAACATACCTAATGAAATCCTAAGATTTCTGGATAACACATAGAAATCATAAATCATAAAGGTAACTGGTGTAATCCATATCAAATATATATTGTATATTCCACAGCTACGTAGGTAGTTACAGTTGGAATACCCATAACAGTATATTCCCTAAATCTCTTATGAGAAACATTGACGTTTTCCTCCATCATGTTACCCAATTCATTGGAGAGATATCATGGTCTCACCTGCCCTAGGTTTATTATGAAACCACCTATATATGTAAACAATTCCCAAGAACCATAACATAATCATAACACATGAACAAGAATAAAGTAAAGATAACATTATCCACATTGTAATCACAATATAACTGTTCTATATTTTGACATAGTCAATCCATTCTCAAAACCATTTTCAATACCAGAACTCGTAAATATAGTATATGTTATTTATTTTCCTTTTAAAAACATTAAGACTTGTTATGGAATCCAAATATCAAATAATGCTCATGGGGGTGGAAAGGTCGTTGTCACCATGTAAGTTAAAAAGAAACAATCTTTTTGTCCTTTAGTAAAATGCTTACTTGGGAAAAGTTTTATTTTGAATTAAATTAAAAGTAAAATTGGTTTATACACTATATAAAATAAATTCATGTATAAATCAATGGATTCCTCAATAGAAGATTATTGAGACCAAGTCCCCTACAAAGATTCTACCATTAGTTTAAGGATAAATCATGACATAATTATGAGTTACAAAATAAATAAACCTAATAGAAGTGTAAATTAAGTGTAAAAAAATCATAGTTTATTCATACATATTCATTTAATGACATAATCAAGAAGTAGAAGTTTATCCCAAAGAATTTAAATTTGGTTAATATGTTATCTTACAGAAATTCCACGGCCTAACAACATCGCTTTAAAATATAGCAAATGAGTTGATGAGTTAGAAAAGGGTCTCTCATCACATGGAAATAAAATGTACCAAAATAAGGATATATAAGAACATACCCCAACATAAGAAAATGGTAATTTAAAATACATAAAATAATTTTTCAACTAAGAGTATGGTGAAAGGTTCCCTTACCAATTTGTAACTTACGAAACATAAACCACATGATAGAAGAAGCATAAAATAATGATTTAAATGAAAATAAATTAAATTATATTTAAAAAAGAATAAAATAATTGGTAGTACATACACCACACAAAAGGAAATATTGGAAAATATAGCAGGAATCTCACAGGAAAAAAAAGTGAGATGAAAACCCCTTACCTCATGTTCGAATCGACTCGTATGTTCCCTGTTCTTCCTGAATAATTATCTTAAGTTAATTTCTACTCCCTTAATAAAAATTTTCAATTTTATTATTATTTTTATATCACTTATTATATTGCTATAACAATTATTTAATTATTTGAGTTCATATCAGACATTTTGTCGATGTTTGGAACATTAGTCAAAAAATGAACTTGTTATAATTACAAATATCCATGTGGTAAAAATTCCATTATATATAGAATTATATTCATTAATTAGATATAATATATATCATATATATTCATAATATTCCATATCATTTGGAGATAAAAATGGAACACACAGCTCTTGGAGTCGATAAGTGGTACGTACTCTAGAACGCTACTTTCATTTCTATTCTATATTTAAGGAAATGAAAACATAATAATAAATAGTTATATTTAAATTAATGTATAATATATATTATGAGATTTATTTAACTACATTATTTATACGTTCTTCATGTGGCATGAATGAGTCACATCACATTGAGGGGGCGGTAGTCCACACTTCCTCAAATGAAATTATAGTATTTACCCATTATGGAAACCATAAAGGTATGATATAAATTAAAAATATAGAAGTATAGAGACAATATAAATAAAATATATATCACATTTAAATACAGTTCCATCTTAATGGCCACCAAAATAGGTTGTAGGAGAATATTGAACAATCATCGTTTTGTGAGACAATAGTTCATCGTCCATAGAAACAGTATGTTCTTTATCCATTAGAGGGAGGTGTGTGAAAGTGTTGTTAGAATCATTATCATATAAACTACCTAGTATATATATGATACATTTTTTTATAAATTAAAGGAGTAAAAAAAATTTAGGGTGTAGGATAAGTAAAATAAATGAAAAAAACTTAAGAGAAGATGTTACCTTTAAATCCGGTAACTCCCTTTGGATTGAACCAAAATAATTACTTGATGTGTCTTCTGCCTAATGTAAGGCCTCTAGGTGGGAGAGAGGGATCTCTAGAGCTTATTTTGGTAGAGTTTTTATGATCCTTGGGGCTTGATTGGTGTGAGTAATGGGTTAGTGGTGGGGTATTTTAATAAGGGTAAGGATCGGCTCTTTAGGAATGTTTGAATATATTATTTTATTATATAATTATTTCTTGTTTCTAAATGTCAAAAAACTTATTAAAGTTGAATAAAAAATGACTCTTGTTAGATATAACATCATAAAATAAGAATTTTATAGGTTTTGGATAATGTTTTAATCTTTATAATTTTCGTTATTTAAATCATTCATTAATGAGGTAGACACTACATCATTATTATGTCACAAATAATTTTATTTAATTGATAAAAAAATAGATGATGTATTTAATCATTTTAGTTTTAAAATGAATATTTATAGTCGAAGAGTTAACTTATATAACCCCAAATATTAATTTATTTACTTAAAGATATATGTTTATGTCATTTTTGTCATTACATTAAATTAATTTATATAAAGTGTCATTATCACACATAAGTGGCACTATGGGGTCCCAAAATAGGCCCAAGGATGACCATGGTAGAAACTGTATCAACAAATAGGATTACGACACATGTTAGGGAAATTTAATATTATTATAGTATTAATTTTACCTTGAATTACCTTATTCACCTTTAACCGAAGTAAATAAAAGTCAAAAGTTATTATTCACTAAAAATTATTTTTATCTTATTGAACCACATATTACATACTAATAACAACCATGTATGTATGATTTTTGAAATTCAATTCATAGAAGTAGATAAAAATGATTTAAATTAATAATTTTCTTCTTAAACTACTACATTGTGTTTCACAAGTCATCAAAAATTGATTTTTTTCAAAAAAATACCAAAACTTCAGCCTAATCTATATTTAATATTACAAATTCAAAAATGAGGTATATTTTACGTAATTAAATAAATATGATTTTCATTAATTAATTTAAAATTAATTCCTATCGTCAAAATAAAAAAAGGGTATTTTTAAGAAATAATACCTATCAAAAGATTGACCCTTGTTTATGTTCAATTTCAAAGTGAAATTACTTCCAATGAAAAAAATTGTATTAAATGGTAAAAATAAAATCTAATTACACATTAAAACCAATTAAAAATATATTCAATCCACTCAAATTAATTATATTAAAAGGCAATTTTTATTAAGATTCAATATTTTCAATATTCATTAAAAAATGAATTTTATCAGAAAATTACTAAAAATTTACCTAATGTAAATTTTGAGGTCTTGATTCTAATTTTTTTTCAAATAGAACATATAAATGTGACCAAGCTATATTTAAAGTGTTTCACCATTAAAAGGCAGAAAATTGACCATTTAAAGAATATTATATTATTTATGCTTATAATTAAATTCATTCACATTTTAAGCCTCTAACATTTATTGGATAAATTTAAAAACATTTAAGAAACACGTTTAATCATAATATGGTTATTTCTGTTCATTCTCGCCAATAAAATGTCTAGGCATTAACTACCATTTAAAATAATATTATATTATTATTTTTTTGTATGACCCAAAGTTGTGTGCAACATAAGATTTCAAAGAAACTCGTTGTTACGTATCGGGTATGCCATAGAACATAGAAACCCCTTTAAAATAAATTTAGTATTTAATTCAGAAATATTAATAAATAGGAAAATGTATTATTCTTTATTTACATGGGATGTTACATCCTTCCCCCTTTTAGAAATAGGATCCTCAAAATTTTAAAATTGGTCTTGGAAACTTCTTTAAATGTCCCACATTGGAAAATTGATGAATGAAACATTCACTTTATATGAAAGAAATAGAAGTTCAAAGGTCACCTAAGATATCCAATACAAGGATTACATGAAAACATGGATATGGAGGTGAAACTAAGGGTTAAGTTCTGATGGAGAGTGATAGAAAACATGATTTAAGAGAAAGTTAACCACCAGAAAATCACAAACCTATGATCGGTTAAACAGTCTTTGGATTCCCAGTAGGAAAGGTAAACAGACAAATTTTTTTATTTTATATTCTTTTTCATAGTTTTGGAGAATTTGTTTATGAGGTTTACTAAGGATATAAAGAAATATAGTTACTTTCCAAGTACAATTTCATCCTTTAATAATTTTCTTCCAAAAAATGATCTTTTCTACAAATGATGAGTATTCAAGATGACTTGGTCACATCTGAAGTGATAGAATCATCTTCTAGAGAATCACATAATCCACAAAATATGAACTATATATTTACCTTGTCTTTATAAATTTACCAAAACCAAAATTGTTAGTACAAGATCAGATTATCCCAAAAAAATATAATCCTTTAAAAAAATTAATGTTATTGCTAATCTCCAAAATTCAAAAAACAATACCCAAAGTTAAAAAAAAGACCATTAAATAAAAAATTGTCCATAAAATACTTCAATGTAAACCAAACTAATATTGAAACCCAAAACTCAGAAGAATTTAATCACATTGTCTTCCATAGTAAATCTTAACATTTATCTCCAAATAAAATCGACTACTATTAATGTCTAATACTAAATTGTAATTAACCTAATCACATATTCTCTATGATAGGTTAATAATTACCATAAAAACCCAAACATACATAAAACAAAAATTCTTACAAAATAAAATTTCAACCATTATTCCACAAATGAAATCCCATAGTATTCTATTTTCCTTATGCATATAGTGTTTCCTTAAAAGAGAGAACGTCTTCTAAAATAACCTTTATCACTTATTCATAAAAACCATTTTACTATACAATGGATATCCATTTGATAAAACATAAGTTCCCAAATTCAAATTATTTTTTATCCATAAAATAATTTAACTAAATGAATAACTCATACTAACCAGGGACATTACATAGGTCAGTGGTAGGTGATTCACCCTTGTCACCCTTCGGTTGTGGGTTTGATTCACATGGCCTTGTCAGATGCAACATGTTGTCACCCATATTACGGGTTATCCTTTTTATGAAACTCAAAAATAAACAAAACACATTTTAACCTCAAAGGTTGTCTTATAACTATCATGTTCATCCCAACTCCTTAAGACCTAAACATCTTAATGATTACTTATATATATTTTCATTTTCATCTCCATCATATGATAAAATAATACTATTCCTAAAAGAAAGAACCTCATACTATTATCATGGTGTCCACATGGTTTCATTTTCATTTATTTCACATAGGTAGAATGTCTATGCATTGAAAAAATGATTTTTATATATATAAAAATTATTTTCATACTTCATCCAAATACACCTTGTACAATAAGGGTCATATAGGTGTTCAGAGAAAAAAAAATTGAAAATAATCATGTATAACATATAATTTCAAAAAATATGATAAAAATTGATTTTAATAAAACAGTCAAACAAAGTTTGAGTTGAAACATTCAATCAATGGTCCTTTTAAAATACCATAAATATGTGTTGAAAGTCTATAATTTAAAATAAAATATAAATAGGTTGCGCACGTGTCTCCTTCTTTAGACCCTTTTTCAAAATCATAATATACTTCAAAATCATGTGATAAGGAAAAATATTTGAAAATTCCTTGATAATATTTACATTTCTTGAAAATATGAGAATATTGTGAAAATATTATTTGATTAAATACAACCCATGTTCCGTGATGATATCGAGGTATAGTGGAGGTTTTTGATATCTCAATCAAATTCTTGTAAGTGAGTTGTATAATTGAAAAAATTTCACAATCATTTGAACATGACATTGTAATAATTATTGAAAGCATGTCATTAGGATGAGATAGGAATGTTGTTGTAGATCCCCTTCCTTCTATTTTTCACTGACTTTCCTTGATCTAAAAAGTTATAAAAAAATATATAACTTAAAGAGTAGTCATAAATACCAACCATGTGTCTAATAAAAACTCATAATCCCTAAAGTTGTCTATACCATCCTTTGATGCCAACTATAAGGCCCATACCTTAAACATTACATAATTTTGAATTACGTTAATAATTCACATTGATAATCTTTTCAAGTTAAGTGATATAGATAATTAGGCCATAACTATTGCATTACATCTCAAAAATTACTAAGATGACACTTTTACTCAGTATCCATTTATTCATAAAATAAATATTATTAAAAGAAAACAAAAATTCTTTTCTTGATATAAATTTTCATGAGTTCTTTCTTTCTCTTACCCTTCCTTATACCCCGTGAAAAAAATTCTAAAAAATTGGCTAAGCATAAAAAGATTAGTAAGGGTTATTAAATAACTAAAGAAAAAAATAGCTCATCAATACATACAAAACATAAGATCTTTAACATACCTCACGAAATCATAAGATTTATAAATGACACAGAGAAATCATAAATCATAATGGTAACTTGTGTAATCTATATAAAACTTACATTGTAGCTTTCACAGCTACGTCAGGAATGATATTTAGAATACCCATCCGAGTTTAGTCCCTAAATATCATAGGAGAAACATTAACGTTTACCTTCATCATGTTATCCAATTCATTGGAGAGCTATCTAGGGATCACCCACCCTAGGTTTATTACCGAACCACCCATATATGTAAACAATGTCCTAGAACCATAACATAATCATAACACATGAAAAAACATAAAGGAGTGATAATATTTTCCACATTGCAATCACAATATAACTGTACAATATATTGACATAATCAATATATTATCAAATCCATTTTCAATACCAAAACATTTTAAAAGATTATATAGTAATTATTTTCCTTTTAAATACATTATGGCCTGTTGAGGAAGCCAAATATCAAATAATGCTCGCGGCAGCGGAAAGGTATTTGTCACCGTGTAAGATAAAAAAATTTATTTTTTGTCCTTTAGTAAAACTATTCATAGATAAAAGATACATTTTGAATGAAATTAAGAGTAAAAGGGGTTTATACACCGTATAAAATAATGTGGTGTGTAAATGAATAGATTCCTCAATGAAAGGAGATAGAGACAAAGTTCCTTACAAAGATTTTACCATTAGATTAAGGATAAATTGATGACTTCATTATCTGTGAAAAAAATAAATACACCCAATATAAGTGTAAATTAAGTTTAAAACAATCATAGGTCATTCAAACATATTCATAGCATGACATAATCATGAAGTAGAAGTTTAACCCAAATAATTGAAATAGGTCTAAGAATTTCTCTTACAAAAATTTGATAGCCTAACGACGTCACTTTAAAATTCAGAAAATGAGTTGATGAGAGAGAAAATGTTATATCATGTCATTTACATAAAATGTACAATAATAAATATATATATAAACATATCCCAACGTATGTAAATGGAAATTTTAAATACATAAAATAAGTCTTTAACTAAAATAGTACGATGCAAGGTTCCCTTACCGATTTGGTAACTTACGAAACATAAACCACATGAAAGAACGAACATAAAATGAAGATTTAAATCACTATAAATTAAAGTATATTAATAAAATAATACAATCATTGGCAGTACTTACACCACACAAAAGGAAATAGTAGAAAATATACCATGAATCTCACAGGAATAAAAAGTGAGACGAAAACCCCTTACCTCGTGTCCGACATGACGTGTATGTTCTGTGTTCTACCTGAATAAATAAATTATGTAAATTTGTAATTCCTTAAGAACATTTTTCAATTTTATTATTCCTTTTATATCAATTATTACCATTCTATAACAATTAGTTAATTATTTGATTTCATATAAGACATTTTGTCGATGTTCGTAACTTTAGTAAAAAATTAACTTGTTATAACTAAAAAATTCCCATGTGGTCTAAAGTCAATTATCTCCATAATTATATTCATGATTTAGATATAATATATATCATATATATCCAGTTTATATGAATTTATAATATCAAATATCTTTTTGAGTTATGAAATTAATCACATTGTTTATTGAGATAGTAAGTCGTATGTATGCATGAACGCTACTTTAATTTCTATTTTATATTTAAAAGAATGAAAACTTAATAATAAATGGGTATATTATAATTAAATTATAATTTATATTTTGTGTAATTTAATTAACTTCATCCTTTATATGATCCATGTATGGCATGAACGAGTCATATCACTTTGAGGGGGTGGTAGTCTGCACTTCCTCAAATGAAATTAACGTATATACCCATTATGGAAACCATAAAAGTGTGATATAAATGAAAAATACAGAAGTATAGAGACAATATAAATATAATATATATCACATGTAAATACAGTTCCATATTAATGGTCATCATAAGAGGTGGAAGGATAATATTGAATATTAATCGTTTCATGAGGCAGTAGTTCACCATCCATAGAAATAGTAAGTTCTTTACCCATTAGACGGAGGTGTGTGTAAGTATAGTTATAATTTTTCTTATATAAACAACCTATTATATTTAGGATACTGGTTTTGTTATAATAGAAAATAATAAAAAAGGTTTAGGGTGCTGGAGAAGTAAAATAAAAGAACAGAACTTAAGATAAGACGTTACGTTTAAATTGGGAAACTAACTTTTGTATGAACCAAAAAGATTTCTTGAAGTGCCTTATACCTATTGTAAGGCCTCTTAATAGAATAGGGTTATATTGAGAGACTATTTGGGCAGAGGTGGGATGAGTAAAGGGGATTTATATGTGTTAGTAATGGGTTTCAGGTGATAGTGTTTTATAAGGGGGAGGAGGGGCTCTTTAGTAATGTTTAAAAATATTATTTTATTATAAATTGATTTTTGGTTTCTAAAGGTCCAAAACTTAGTAAAGTTGAAGCTAATATGTCTATTGTTCTAAATAAAATAATCAAATAATAATTGGATAGGTTTTGGATATTTTTTAATCTTTATAATTTTATTTATTGATATAATTCATTAAGAAGGTAAACACTGCATCATTATTTTGTCATAAATAATTTTATTTATTTGATGTCTAAAAATTATCAAATAATACCATGATTTAGGAAATATTTTTATATTTCAAGTGGATATTTATAGTTTAATTGATAACTTATATAACCCCCTATATGAATTGATTTACTAAAAGATATATGTTTATGTCATTTTTGTCATTACATTAAATTAATTAATATAACGTGTCATTTTTACTCTTAAGTGGCTCCATGGGGTACCAAAAAAGACCCAAGGTTGCCCATGGTCCGAAATGTATCAACCATGGGTATTAGTACACATGTTAGGGTAATTTAATATTATTATAATATTATTTTCACCTTAAATTACCCTATTAACCTTTAACTATGGTAAATAAAACTCACAAGTTACTATTCACAAAATATTGTTTTCATATTTTTGAACCACATTTTATATACTAATAACAACCATGTATATTGTATTTTCAAAAATCAATTCATATAAGTAGTAAAAAATCATTTAAATTAAAAATATGGGTTTTAACTACTACTTGGTGTTTTCTATATTCTTAAAAAATTAACATTTTTCAGAAAAATAACAATAAATTAGTCTAAGATATATTTGATATTATGAACTTAAAAATGATTTCTATTTTACCAAATTAAGAACATAGAAGTTGAATTAATTAATTTTATATTAATTCTCATTGTCAAAACAAAAAAGTGTTTATTAAGAAATAATAACTATCAAAAGATTGACATTTGTTTATGTTCAATTTAAATGTGAAATTACTTCCAATGACCAAAATTGAATTAAATGGTAAAAATATAATATAATTAAATTTTAAAACCAATAAAAAAGATAATCTACCCATATAAATAAATTACATTAAAAGGATGTTTTAAATTAAGATAAAGTATTTTTCATTATTCATTAAAATGAATTTTTTGAGAAAAACACCATAAGTTTACCCAATGTAAATATTGATGTCTCGATTCTAAATAAGAATTTAATTTTTTCAAATAAAAAATATAAAAGTGACCAAAACTAGATTTAACAATGGTTCTCCATCAAAAGGTTGTAATTAGACCTTTTAAAGAATATTAGAGTATTTATGCTTAAGATTAGATTCATTCACATTTTAAACCTCTATATATTATTGAATAAATGTAAAAACATTTAAGAAACATATTTAATCCTAATATGGTTAGTTCTGTTCATTTCTTCCAATTCAACAGCTAGGCATTAACTACAATTTAAAATAATATTTTATTATTTTTTTTAGTATGACCATGGTTTTGTGCAACGTAATATTTCAAAGAAACCTGTTGTTGCTTATCAGATATGCCATCAAACATAGAGTCCCCTATAAAGTAAAATTAATATTAAATTCATAAATATTTATAAATATAAAAATGTAATATTTTTTATTTACATGGGATGTTACACTTCCTATCCCTCAACCTGAACTTTTTATACCCCCTTTTCATGAAAACCTCCCCCAAAGGTACCCCACTAGGGTCATCAATGATGGAATGGAGATAATTACTCATGGCTCTCAACTCCATTTGGCCTTGGGTTTGTGACTAACACTGAGGGTATAATGAACATACAAATGGGAGGTATTACCCTCTCATAGAACATACATATGAGAGATATAAGATAGATATTCCAATCCCATCCTACTATAATCTGTAAAATAAATCAAAATTACATACACGTCGTGTCATAAAAAACTAATTCAACTACTAAATAGAACTATAGTCTCCAAAAACATAAACTCTGTAGTGGACACATAGAACAAACCTATCTTGAAAAATTATGAGATAGTTATATTTATCCTGATCTACAACCTACTCATACAAACATGAAATTATTATATATATTGTGTGAGAATTAAAATATACTTAGTAGGATTCTAATTAGAGACTATCATGTGAAGGATATGGAATATATACTAAATACCATTGAACATAATGTGAAACTAACTCCTCATGTAAATTGGTATACTATATTCCCAGCCTAACTTTGGCTTTCTCTCATCAATTATCTCATATAAGGAATCATATATAATTTTAATGAAACAATAATGGTACCCCTCTAATACTTCTCCATGGGGTTTTACCTCTTCTCTATCATTATATTTCATGATCCATATCTTTCAAAAATAATCTATACAGAAGATACATGGGCTCATGTATCACAACAAACACTTCATGCATCACAACATCTCATTATTCCATACCACATATCCATTTAGTAACCATATTGGTTTTGTGAGCCACAAAATACCATATGTTATGAATCATACATTGGATATTATACAAAAATCCATCACTTCCCATATGTCAAGAGTGGTCCTCGGGCCATTAAATCCAACACCTGCCTTACCAATAATAATACTTTGGATACTATATCCAGAGACGAATGTATGAAAAATAACAAAAATCCATTAACACCCTCTACATACATATATGGGTAAATAACCACCATAAATACTATAAAATAATGTATCCTAAAGAATATAGCTGGTTGATAAAGGGTAGTCAACCACCCATACCTCTCCAACCAATATATCAGGGAAAGGGCCCACAAATAATCAACTATGTTTATATCTTCCTAATTGAAATTGGAGTGGTTTCATATCAAACCACAAATAATATAAAATATAATATATATCACATCCACATTAATTTTAATAACATAATCCTAATATTAAAGAAATATATCATCACTCTTACACCTGGCTTTCACTACATGGGATTGGATATCTTATAAGAACATAATAATTGTAGGATCTACATTTAAATTTAATTTTTCTTTTTTATTATTTCATTTATTTATTTAATTAATTAACCATGAACTATAATTATTATAAAAACAATTCCAATAAACATTTATACATAATTATTTTTACCACAGATTATTATCCTTAGAAAAATTGCATGCCCTCCACGAATAATCCCACCGAGTTTCCAATTTCCCAAGATTCAACATATTTACATTATATTAAGAAACAAACCCATAGGTTAAAACATTTATTATACATTTACCATTCAATAATTCCATGAACTCTAGGAAAGATCCTAAACTACAAAAAAAGTGAGATACAACTAGGAACATCTAATATCTTCAAGTAATAGGGAATGAAATATTGAAAAACAAGTAACCAATCCATCTGACCATTATATAGTTTCAATAATAATAAAACATCGTAGATTTCATCACAACACTAGGTATCCATAGCTTTGACCAATTCCATAAACATTTGTTCCATCCCCAACACTCTCAAGCATATCTTCATTCATACCATTATTACAAGATTCAATTATTTCAATAAACTACGACCTACGACCCAAATATCAAAATCCATAGATGGGTCATATCGCATCGTATAGTAGGGATCATATCTAGTGAAATACAAAAGATATAAAAACAACCAACCTGGTCAACTTGTAATCTTGGACCCATAAGAATTAATTTACCCATTATATTGAAACTTGCTCACTCCTCCCCAAACAAAAAAAATTAATACTTTATAAAACATGATAATTATTGGGCTCAAATAATAATATTTTTTTGAAATCTATTTTTATTCCATATTTTAATTAATCATTTCAATTTTTACAGGTCACAAATATTGGTAACCTATAGCATAATATAACAAAATCTATGAACTCACTTATATATACTATCTAGAATTTTACAACTATATCAATATTTGAAGAATAAGAGTTCTCATCTAATATTAATTTAATCATTATTCTCATAAATAATAATTATACCTTCATGTGCATTAACCAATTCCAGTAACACGTGGAATAACCTAATTTTTTAAGCATACACTAGGCGTCAATTTCATTTACATCAAATTACCTAAAATACGATTTCAATAAACACTCCAATCCAAATTTTTTTGAAACCAACACAATCATCATCATTACATTCATTATCAACTTAATCACCAAAATCATGATAAAAATATAAAATAGATTGCACAATATCCATTAAAACATGAAGCAAAATGTCATCACCGTGCTAGAACACAAACAATATCAAAAAAGGAAAATTCATTTTATTATATTTTTATTACTTTCTAGGGATAATTCCACAACCACCCAAAGATGAAAAATAATGGTCAATTTATTATTGAACATAAATAAATGTGGAATTAATAAATCTGCAACATGAATACATCGATGATCATCACATGAGAACAGAACAATAATGTGGTTCTTTGATTTCCTCACCTAAAAGAAAACTACATCCTTTAACGGATGTTGTCATATAATTGTGCCAAAATAAACAAAAAAACTCCCTAAGAATTATGGAGATCAAAGATCATAACATGGAAAGACAAAATGAGAGGAAAATATATCAAACAAATAAAAACTACAAGAAAAGAAAGTATAACTAACCTCAGATAACTATAGATCAATCTTAGGAAGCCAAGAACTAATCCTTGATGAATGTGGATTCAAAGACATCAAAACTCACTCTGCCATACCACCATTATGAGTTTATAGGGTTGAGTAAAATTGTTATTGAATTTTGGATGTGGTATTTATAGTTAAAATAAAATTTATTAGAACATGGAACAACCTCTAATTCCATAATGCATAACTTCTAGACACATGGTATTCCATGGAAACATGAATACACTATGCCACAACCCATAGGTCAAAGAGTTAATGAGATCCACTACTATTTACATGGAAAATATTATTTATACCAAATTTATTTACTATTGTTTAGCCAATGGCACAATGACACAGGTCCACTTTATCAAAATGGAGTCTACGATACACCCTACCCTATATGCCATAACTACCCCCTTATTGAAAAAACACCCCTCGAAGAACTATGACACATCTAGGTCATATACACCCCATCCAAATGACTACAAGATGCCACAACCATTCTCCATAGAAAAAATCTCGGTCATGTTATGCCACAACCTAACCTCCATGACACAGCCATGCTTATAATAGAAGTGGAACTAATTTTACTCCTTGAGCCTCATTACACCATAAATATCCTCAATAAATCCATGAAGTTGAGCCTATGACATACTACTAGGTTCCATGGAATAAAATTCTCAATTATTTTCATATTTCATATTATATTCATTTTTTCGTTTCTAAAACACCTTAAAACATCTTCCCGGTGTCTCCAACACCCAAAATTCACAAATTGAAGGGCTACCATGTTCTAAAACCCTACATGAATATAGGTAAATAATTATTATTATAGGATTCATATACATATGAATGGTTATATGATGAAGCCTTGGAATGATGCATCATGCAGGCATGGTTGTCTTTTTTATCATCAATATATGTCCCCTTGGAAGAGATGTCGTATTTACTACTATTTTTTACTCCATGAATCAAGAGAAAGGAATGTATTCATATATCACTGAGATATAAGCATCTATAAGGAGCCTATAACTATATGTTGGAATGATGTCACATAAAATAGGTCTTTGATGATGAACCCACACAACTGCAAAGTGTGGTGAGAGATATGGTCACTAACTCCTACCGTAAAAAACCTCAATTACATAAAATAAATATCTATGGGGGTGACCGGTTATATTTTAGTAATTTTTTTTAAGAAAATGTGATTGTTTATTAAAAAAAATAATAAATTTCAAAATATTTTAGTGAGATTAGTATTATAGGACTATTTAGTAACATTATGAATAAATATGATTTTAACATGAAGACTGTGTGGTGAAATTTTTTTAATGTTAAAAAATTTCCCCTGACAATTTCAACAATCGAACTTCACCCATGTGTCATCACCCAGTTAATTATTACATTGTATAGATCCAATCACATATAATCCCATAGGCTACTTCTCAAATAAGATCACCTTTACTAGTATAAACTTCATGATGGAATGATGATAACGAAAAAAATATGTGGTACCAAACACACCAAGAGTAATGTTCATGAAAAAGGAGAAAAGTAAGAGAGATAGGATTTTTCCAAGTTGATAAGTTACCTTTGAATGATGTAGTCCCCAAATATTTATAGAAGTGAACCTATATCTTATTTCTAATATGAATCCATTTCATAATCCTTGTTCCTATTTATGATCACACATAAATATCTATCCTATGAACTCTCCCCTCTCAAATAATAACTTTTTCCTATTATTTTTATTTTGAAATATTTTAGTCCTACTCATTCTAACCATATACTATTCTATGGGGGTATTTAGTACTGCCCAAATATACTAAATATGAGGGATTAATTTTAATGAATATGGGTATATATTGATGATTCTCCTAGTCCTCAAGAGTCCTACTACTACACCATGAACAAAGTAATCTTTACAATAGCACATGTTACCCAATCATCCTCAAAATTTGTCATGGTTCTCATGTATCTTTATATTCAGACCTTAATGTATATGCCTCATCAAAACCATTCCATGATATAAGGCCTCATAATGAACCCACCTAATGAATATGCCTATACCATGACCTACCAGTAATTTAACCTACCCTTCCCACAATTATAATTGTTCCTGCTAACAATACTATTGATTTAGATGTGGTTTTTAGGGGCTAATTAATTTTCACAATCACCCGCATCCTTTTTAATAATAATACCTTATGCCTTTTATTTTGAGGAATTCATAACTATAATTCTCGAAGATGATTCTTGATTTTGTCCTAGTGTGATTTTAGATTACCAAATTCTCATCAAGGTGAATCTCTATGTCAAAACATAAAGGGGATAATAGGAATTCATTTTATTTGTTTTATATGATGTTTATTACACAAAAAAAATAGTGAATAACCACTTCCTTAATTCCTCTTCAAAACTACAAAAAATGACCCACAATAAGAATACCACTAAAGAGAAAAATATCCTACGATATTTAATAGAATACCAATTGGGATCATCTTTACCAAAATAACTAGGATAATCCCATTGGAGTGAATCTTTTCCCATTATACCTAGAAGAATCTAACTGGGGTACAACTTCACAAAAAATGACCAGGTGAAGTGCACTACGTATCCACATCACCTAAGAAACCGAAGATAAACCTAAAAGGGCTCCACTCTTCCCAATCCACATAATGGAATATAAATAGGTAGATACATCTAACAATACACCTTCAATAATCCCATTTGGGAGCCACTTCACCCAGCGTATTGTAGTTCATATGTTTTAATGAACTACATTATACATTAGATTGACATAATATTCATAGACATGAATATTAATAAATATCTTTTCTTATAATGATAATTATTTATATAATTTTAATGTGATTATTTCCACGAATATGTATTACATTGAAAATATCATAAATTACCCTCCATGATAGAAACCCATGATATATAAAGGAAAAACTTTTATACTTTGTCTTATGGACATATGAATTCATCTAACATGAAACAGATTATGTAGATAGTCATGTGAGGATAAAAAATTGGATAATATTTCATATCATAATAGTGTCAAATGATAACATCCAGGATATTAGATTTATATAAAAACATCCATGACGGAATTCAATATGTTTGCATGCCATTGGATATTCTTATCAATATGTGTGTGTAATAATCTTTATATATTCATATTTTTATTAATGATTATCATTACTCACATAACTATATGTATTATCATAAATTGAGATTTCATATATTCAATATCAATTTTGATACATTTTGTGCATCAATGGTGATATGTTATTAATGAATAATGGGATTCCAAATTTGACTCTTCCATTTTAATGGAAGTTGATATATAGGATGTTCAATTGGAATTGTAACTTTAAACTAAATTATTTGGTCATGGTGTATGGATGGGATTATTTTTTGAATTTAGAAAGTAATATAAAGCACAATAATTAATGAAAAGGGGAAACATCCTCCTATAATATATATTGACAAAAGGATTATATTACATAGTGATCATTCATATGTTATTATCGATGATGCAACATTAATATCTTTCCTTTTAAGTAAATTAATAATTTTTTGGAAACCATTTTTATACTGTAGTAAATACCTCTTAATTTCATCATGAAATAGGCCTAGTGGGACACACAATTATTTTTTCCTTTGATCATACAAAAATCCATTTGTATTTAATAGCTGAAATAAGTAAATATTCTATAGAATGAAGAATATTATTAATACATGATATTTTATTTGGTTATATATATTAAAAAAATCCATTTTAATGAAATTATATATTTATGTGAATATATATTATTTATTTATCAGTTTTTTTATTTTAAATTTAATAACTATTTATTTATTAAATAAAAATTTATTAAATTACATGAATATCAAAAAAAAATGTGGTCTTGAGCTTATGAGTAGAATATTTTTTTATATGTCTATTTATTGGATAAATAAATTTTATTCCATAATGAAATAAATAATGAAGAGTATGAAGACTCATAGTATTGGATCTGGTGATTAAAATATACTAACTGGAAAATAAAATCAAATTTTCATTTTTTGGGGTTTCACGCATCATGAAATAAAGTAATATTATTATTATTTTACATGTTATGAGTTTGTATGTGTTAAAAATAAATGATCCATTGCCTATATTAAATTAATTAATATTTTACCCTAACCACATGTATACATATAGATTGTTATGTCATATTTGAAGAGGCTAAATTTGTATAAATAAGATTCCCTCGCTAGATATTTCCCTTTCAATAAATAATTTCACAATGGTTTTCTCTCATCCCAATATAACTAATACCTCCTCCTATATTTCTATCGATACCATGAAAAAAATTGACATTCTAATAATCCTAAATGAATATAAAGCATCCAATATGAACAACAAAATATAATCAATCAGCCATACTAGCACCTGGGGATTCATTAGTGTTATTTGGAGTTTGAAGGATCATATCATCATCACCTCTAGAGGGATTATTACTTTTATCCTCATGATTTCACAATAATACAATAAAGAAGGTTCAAATTAAAAACATCATTAATGGAAAATGAAATCATGTAAGAGGTACTATTTTATCATGTTTTTTAAATTTATTATAAGTTTAACATGAAATTAACTCATATTTTTTAATATTATTCATCAATATTCATTGGATTTTTTTTATTGTTCATGACATTATATATTATGTACATAATGGATTAAAAATTTATTCATACAAATATTGAGTTGTAAATTTCCAAATATGAAATGCTACTTCATCTAAAACATTTAATTGTTGTCAAAGAGATCATGTTTAAATTTATAATTTTCTATTTACTATTGATTACATACATGGTTAAAATATAGTTTTCATTTAAAAAAATTTTTCCTTTAATCTGATTTCTTTGGCCGATAATTATCATATTTTTTAGTGATCATATATTCAAAATCATATTAATAATAAACAAACAACATCAAAAGAACCAAATTAGATGTAAATGTGATTTTGTTCAGATATTAAAAGAGTATACAATGTGTAACATAAAAGTGCGTGTTCTATGTCCCAGTAAATTACACCTATATGAAACATATATTTAAAGGGTCTTAAAAAAATAAATACATGAAAATGTATTAAATATATGATTTTTTTTAAAAAAAGGGTTGACACAGATATTTGTGAACTACACATCATGTAAATACCGTACACACATTGTACTTTAGATGCTTTCATTATGGAAAATCCATAGACAAATATGCATTGTGTATTAATTACATGATGTTTAAGGACTGATAGTCATGAACAAAAAGTTTATATGGAATATACCAATTATAAATAATATTTATCTTCAAAATGATTTCATAAATATACAAGCCTCATCCCCAGGCTTGTATCATGGAAAAGTGGAAGTAAGATACACATTGATTAGCTATATGAATACACTATTTACCGAACATGTTTGAATGAAAAATGAAAAAATATTTAATTACTCTAATAAATCTAATAATTTTTTTGTATATAATTTATTGATATCACATTCTATATGATAGTATTATTGGATAATAAATGCTTCACTTAATTCATAATAATATTCAGAACTAAATGACATGTATATAAATTTTAAAAAACATATTATACAAGACCTAAATCATTACAGATGGTGTAATTTTTAAGTCTCTCATTTTCCATTTATTGATTGTACCTTCCATCAAATTACTATACATTTTATGTCAAAAATATTTCATTTGGGTTCATTGTACACATTAAGGACCATGTTTTGTAAATTTAATAGGTATTCACTACGTTGGTTCAATTTAAAAGTTGGTTATTTAATATTATTAATTTTTAACTAAAATTTATTTAATTTAAATTATTTAAAATAAAAGATAATGGTTTTTTTATGTTATATATCATATATATTATGTTAAGTGAATTAATATATTATTCAGATAATTAATTAGACTATTTCTCTCACATTTTAATTTATCAATGAACTATTTAAAATGATCGCAAACTAGTTATTTTAAATGATTAAATATAACATGTATGTCACTAATCATAATTATAGAACATACCTATTTATTTTTTGGTTTGATGAATTTTAATATTAATTATAGGGGTTTTTTATTATTAATTTTTTAATTAAATTTTATTTCATGTGCGTCATACAATGTCTATCATTATTTAAGACCTATGTGTCTGATGTTTTTTATATAAATTCTCATTTAAATAATACAATAGTTAACATCACCTATGTGTTAGTATAAAATATATATTTTGGAATGATTATCTAGGAATATGGTTTTTTATCGTAATGTATATGAGGTGAAATCATACCAGGTGATACATAGTAGAATAGGTGAAATGCTACTACTCATTCCCAAAATGCAATAAGGTGTTTCCCCCATAGTGAATGTTGATCCTCTATCTTCTCAGACAATGAACTGAAAAATAAGATCACGATACTTTTATTTATATATTTTATTTCAATTTTGTTAGGATTAATATTTTTGATGTAAAATAGATAACACATAAACAAATGGAATTGCATGGAAAGATGGAACCATACTAAAAAAGGTATTATGAATAAATATTTCCTTAGTACAGGTTAATCCATTAATTAAAATCAATATAATATCAACAAGTCAAGTAAAATATCTAAATATTAAAATTTTATGTATAATAAATTAATTTCCAAAAACTAATTACTAAATAATACTAAGCTTTACATTATTTTATTTAAGGTAAATCATATTTAACATGGCCATTTGGGAATTTTTTGGGAGAATATTATTTATCATGGATTATTAAAAAATATTATTATTCAATATAAAAATGATCAAATTGAGTTTAATGAACTTGTACTATTTATTTCAAATTTGTTGACTTGTGTTGTGGTAATAAATGTTAGGATTTTATGATTCGGGGTTACAGTAATTGGATCATTGAGGTTAAAACCTATAGTTCTCAAAAATACCTACCAAAATACCATCATATAGACTCCATGCTGATTTTTTGGGCTATTTGAAGGAAAATATGGATCCATCCACTACAATATTCTTGCAATAAGACATTATAATTTCAATGGAGTTTATATTAATGACCTGATAAAATATTGGTAAATTAATAATTAAATTATTATTATTAAGTCTTATATAATATTATCAGTCTATACAAAAAAATAATCCGATTTTATATTATTTTCATTTAATGGGATTTTTATTTTCCGTATTATCCCTATAATAAATTATTAAATATTATTATATCCTCATTAATAGTAACTTTTAGGAATGATAAAAAATGCATGTACATTATGTTATTAAATGAATCAGACTCTAATATAATAGATAAGACAATACCCAATATACATGATAAGAATGAAAATGATAAGGATTCCATAGTCTATTGATTACACATGAACAATGTTCTATATATTTAAATTTTGTTACAATAATCCATTTTAATGAACTTGTGAATTCATATGAGAAGATGAATTCTTAGAGAATTTCTAACCTAGTTTATGATATTTATCGCGAGATATATAGATGATAAAAGTTAGAAAATTCATGTCACTTCAAATGAGAAAACCTAAAAATGGTATTTCAGATAGACCTCACATAACAAAAGTCATTGGATATATTTATACTTAAGAGATTATTCAGTTTTTGTTGCCTTATGAATTGTCTATTAATATTATTAATACAATAATCCCTTTAAGCTTCTCTATAATTATATTAAATTTCAATATGAACAACATTGAGAAGTGTCTCCAAGATTTAGTTACTATTATTCAAATATTAGGTAAGGCTATTAAATAAAGTAATCCATTAGTTCTTATGGTAAACAAGAGGGAAAAAATTTTAAAGGCCCTGGAATGAACTTTATTTTTAAGGAATAAATTCAAGGCCCACTAAGAGATGTAGGATCAAGGGGAATGAAATGTTACAATATATAATTTTTCTCTAATATGGAATGAAATTTTATTGGATGATAAAATGTAATAAAATGTTGTATATGTTGATTATATATATATATATATATATTAATCAATAGAATACCTTTTTATTAATTCATGCATATTAAATTCAATATTATTTACTTATAATAAATCACAAGAACCATATAGGTATAAAAATATAATTATAAATAATATTAATTCACTAAGAACAAAATAAGGGTTACTCCATGATTGGTGTATTTTGGTGAATGAGTTAAAAATGACTAATAAATTCAAGTTAAACATATGTATAATTTTATTACCAATAAAATTTATCCAAGTACCCATTTGGACACAATGAGACATTATTTCAATGTGTAATGGATGTTGTTATGATATTTTTATACAAAATCAATAGTTTGAAAATTATTGAATCACATATTTTGTAAATCAAAAGTCAATGATGAATAGATATATAGGAAAAAAATTCATTATTGATTGATAAATCATTATCATGTAAAAATGATAGTAGTTAAAAATATTTATATCCCAAAGAGTGTTGTAGTCTCTTTTGAGAATAGATAGAAGGTATACTATCTAATTTATTATATTGATTCTGGTAATGAAAACATTATAAATTATTATATGCCACAATTATAATAGAATTTGTTCAAATATATTTATTGAAATTTTCTAATGGAATTAATTAGTATGTTCATATACATATATATTTTTCTTAAATGGATTATAGTTTTTTTAGTGAATAAATTAATACTCTTGGTAACTGATATATGAACCTTTATGATGGATTTTTTGGAGTAAATCAAAACAATGTATTCATTGATCATTAATATGTAGAGTAAACTAGATCTCACAGCGATAGTGCATTATAAATTTTTTTTGATGGAGTAATAATGGATCGATGAAATGTTTTATATATAATTCAATTATTCTATAATTTTTTCCAAAACATGTTTTAAAAAAAATTATGTGAAGACAAAATAAACTAACTCTTATCATATTAAAATCAATAAAAAAATAAATCCATAATTTATAGTTACTAGTTTTTAATGTTAATCACTAGATACAAGATAAACATTTCTACAAATAAATATCAATGTAACACTAAATGACTCTCTATTATTTATCAGTTATACACATTATATATTCCCTTATTAGTCTACACTAACTATCCTTCATTACGAGGGAAGTCTTTTTTATAGTTTAAGTAAGCCAGATGTTTTTAACTCTTTGATTCAGATTCACACGAGTTAGCATTGGATCACATACTTCACTATGCAAGTTATGAGAAGTGGTTCCAAAGAAACACTATGTGTAGGAAATTAAAATCCAAGGAAGTGGTTTATATTAATTGTATTGTTCGGTATATATATATATAATTATTTGTGAATAATGGAAAATGAAAAATACTAGTCAATAGAAACCTACAAATATTAATACGTATATATGAATTAATTAATTAAATGTATATACCAAAAAATAAGGGAGATATAGTATTTATAATTCAAAACATGATTATACCGATTTTTATTAAAATAAAATGATATATGGATGGTACCAACGAATACCAATTTAATATAAATGATTATTAAAAGGATGTGTGAGATGTATCCATTGACCAAACCTTTATTACAATTAGGATAATAAAATCCAATTTAACTATACTTTTCATAGTATAATTTTATGATCATGGTATTTTTTTAGATTAAAAATAAATTTTCTTTAATTAATACCTATTAAATCATATCTATATGAACTAAAAAATGTATTGGTGACAGTAATGAGTGACATCAAGATATGAAAATGGTGCCTATACATGTATAGATAAAATAAACCGTAGTGATCATAGCATAGTTTTTAGAGCAAGTTTGTAGTACATTTCTTAAAATACTTATTGTATGAACTACTATTTTATAGAAATGATATGATGACATCGTATGAAAATATATTTCCAATCATACCAGTCTGTTCAGACAAAAATTTATTCTTCATGAATATTTTAATATAGTATCCTATCTCTATCAAATGATTTAAAAAAAGTTATATATATGGGGTTACTTTTTATAGTCAAGGTTTATAGCTAGAATATAAGTAAAAATTATATGCCAAACTATTTTCTAAGTAAAATGGCATAACATCTCGTCATGATAAAGTTTATAGGAATAAGAGGACATGTGAATAAAAATTTCACAGTAATAAGTTATATTATTTTCCATAATATTTCATTATATTCTTTGATAATAAAATAATGAATATATTGAAAATATAAATCAAAATCCAGTGTAACTATATAGACTTGTTGATATAACTAGCTGACATCACATGAGAATATAAAATTTAATGAGTTCTTAGTATAATGAGAAATGGAAAATAATAGAATATAATGGAATATAAAAATAGTTTTCATTATGATCATTTATTATCTAAGATCATATTAGAGATAATTAATATGCAGGATGACCTTAATATTGTATGTGGTTCCAGATCTACAATAATCAAGTACTTGGGGCTTCTAACATAGCTTCAAAACAGTTTTTTTCAGTCATTAATTCTTCTTAGGTTGTAAAACATTGTAATAGTTTTGTAATGATTATGTTAAAATATAATTATGGTATTATAAAATATTGAAATTTAATAAAATATTAAAATAATTGGATACATGGGCATATTATGACATGTATGATTATCTCAATGATAGTATGCCAAAGTAAACAGATTCACCACACTGACATGTTTTTATTCCATCCCTTGCAATGACTATATGATAACCCTAAAACATCTATCCATACTAAACATAAAACTATATTACATGTGAAAGATAACTAGTCACATAGATATTGTATCTAGTGAAAGTGGTATTCTATTGGGTTTGGTTTTTTAGAATTGACAACTTTTTATATTAGATTTCCTGGATATTAATAGAAAATAATATTTTAAATACATTATCAAATAATGATTTTTATTTTGAAAAAATTATATTGATAATTTACTAAAACAATTTTATCATTTAAAATGTAATAATAAATTCTATGATATGATGAGAACCATGATATACAATGGTAATATTCTTAAACTTATACATACGGTCATATGATGTCATATGATAGAAAATAGATGATACATACAATCAAGTGAATGCACTCGTTGAAGGATAATAATTCATCTCATGATTTTATTCACTAATAGTCCCCCAGATGAGATATAATAATGATAGACCCACTAGTATGAATTCCACATATTTTTACCTCATTTGATATTCCTATTTTTTATCATGCATACTAATCCATAGATATTAAGATTATTATTAATGAATATATTGAGTCACATAAAAAGATGTATTGTTATTAACAATGATTTTATTTTTTCATGAACATTTTGGATAAGTTTTTTTTGTATTAATTTATGTGTTATTAAAAAATATGTTGATGAAGTATTTGTCTCTTAATTTTTAATGGATGTTGATATCTCGGTTCTTTTATTGGAATGGAACCCGCTAACTAAAATCCATTTTCATGGTGTATGGATGGGTTTCTTTTTGGATGACAATGAATGAAATATCCAGAACATAGGTTAATAAAATAGGTATAAATTTTTTTAATGATATATCATGAATAGATAATTATATTATTGAGCTAGTGTTCCTATTTTTTTTGTAATTGTGTAATTAATTTCTTTTTATATTTTTATATTGATCCATTTCTATACATTAGTCATGTACATTAGGAAATCCCACCAAATTTTATAGAGAAAAAGGAACAATATGCCACACACTACATGTATCCTATGATCACAATTAAATTATTTTGGAGATTAACTATTGGAATAAATAAGTATTCTCCAGATTAAAAATATCATTATTCGAGATATTTAATTTTATCTCATATATTGAAAAAATATTTTTTCACCATATAATTATATAATTACTCAAATATATATTATTTATTTCTGTATTGTTATTCAAAATGAAATAAATATTTATTTATTAAATAATATATTTATGGGCATACCAAAAATATATTTGTTCTCTAAATAGTGAATATAATATTTGTGTATTTTTTTAATAAATGAATAAAATTTATTTAAATATTTATTTTTGGAATTCGATAATTTATGAAGAGGATTAATGGGATAATTTTTTAGTCAATTGATAAATATTTCACAACCGAATAGTTAAATAATAGTTATTATTTTGGGTATTTTAAAAAAATAAGAGTTAAAATAATATTATTATAATTTTACATCTCATGAAGTTCTTTATGGGTTTAATATATTATTAATGGAATGTTTGAAATTATTAAATATATAACCCTAAAAATCAATCTATAAATTGTATACTATATCATCTATAACATTGTTACATCATTGTTCACAAGATTCACTAACTATAAATATATTTCTAAATGAAACATTTCTATATGTTTTTATTATAAGAAGCAGATAACGTATTCTCCATCTTCCCTTCCTCCTAGAATGAGAAGAACTTGATAGATTCATTAAATCCCAAATGAATGTGAATTGATCAAGGGAAAATTGAAGTATGATCAATTGTTTATGCTATCAAATGTAGTTTTATCAGTGTACCAAGAAGATCATATGTGCAAGTGTATATTACCACTAGGAGTAATTGTATATATTACCTCATGATTCAAAAATGATACAATAGATATTTCCTGAATTAAAAATAAATTTAATGAGTGAATAATTCAAAATATATTTAGAATTAATTATTACGTTTTATATTAATAACATTTTTACATGAAAAGATCCCCACTTAGTGTTTGTGTATTTTTTTCAATATTGGTTATAATAATTTCATCATTAGTGATATTCAATACTATGCATATTGGGTATTATACATTAAATCAAATTAATTTTGAGTTATTAATTTTCCAAAATGTTCTTCCACAACATTTAGAACCATCACAAGGCACCCGGACTTAGCCCACTAGAGCACCACTTCAACCAATCCACCTAGAGTAATACCACAAGGATTTCAATTTTATCATTCCACCAAAAAAATTACAAGGGACAACAATGCCTTGGAAACCTATGATATTTTGACTATGATTCCACATCAACCATGATACTAAATAAAATACCATTAGGGTACCACTTTTCCCAAGTCTTACAATAGTTCATACTAGGGTTCCATTTTTCTTAAGTTTTCCACTATCCAACTAACCTCGTTCACCATGCTTATCAAGTGTAAAGTAAATATGTATTCCCCATTCACTTAAGTATCCCATATGGTATATAATAATTTCCAAAAATTACCCTCCTATATCCCTTATCTTGAATCAACTTTTCATTAGGTATTGTCCATAAAATTTTGATCTATAGACACCATAGATACAATACTATGTTATGAATATTAGTGTAATCCATTTCAATAACATATTTGTTTTATGTTAGAAATTTAAAATAATTTAAAAATAATTGATTTCTTTCATCCATAAATAATAGGATTATAGTATTTATAATCATGATGTACATTTATAATGTGGATTCTCTCATGGGGGGTAAATAGTTTTTTCTTTTGGAAACCCATCTTAGATCATCTAACTTCTCTAGTGAAGATTGACACCCTGACCATCAAGTTATTATTTAATCTTCGAGTCAAACTCCTGAAACTAGTCAATGTTGTTCAAATATTAATGGGACTTAAACATAAAATCTAGTGTAATCCCACCATATATAATTTATCCTTCATGTATTTTCATGAATAGGTATCACACCACAATTTCTAGATCCACTTTATATAGTAGTCCCTCACACATGACCTTAAATTACATGGAATATGTATTAAACATATGTAATTAAACTCTATGATAATATATCCTTGGTTTTATGAATTAATTAGTTTATCATTGGCCTAGTATGTGTGACCATAAAAGGAAATTCTTTTATAGTGGATACATTAGATAAAAAGGTTACTCGATTATCCTGGTCACAGTAATTTGAAGGTGTTAAATTTCATATTATATGGCACTGAACTACATGGCGTCTCATTCATTTTACAGAGCTATGTAGGAAGACTCTTTTCATGAACCCTCTCCAAACATCTCAACACATAATAAATCCCCAGTTAGTGATAAATTTCTGAGTTTCAAACTTTGTTGACTTAAAATATAATGTAATCAACCAATGGGGAATAACTGTAAAGAATCTATCTTATATATGTATATGGACAACCTCAGATACCTATTGTTGTTTACAAATGTATGTGGAGTTAATAGACAACATTAACTATAATTTTATCTTATATTATTACTAGGAAGGATTTCATGAATAATTTCTAATTCTATAAGAAATCACATGACTAAGAGATACGAAACATTTTAGAATGATCTGACCACCCACTCATTCTTCCACAATGTGTAGTTTAATGTATATTCACCATGCCCTAACAAAAAACAACATATGTAAAAAATTCATCCATTATAAAATGTGAGAATAAATGTGAAAGTGTAAATAGTGATCAATACATCTTTTATCTATAGTTGGGTGTCTATAAACATATCACATAAAAATTAACTAGGAATCATGTAACAATTCATTATAAATAGGAATAGAATACCATCATAGTATAATGGCCAATATGGGAAATGCATCACAATAACATAACCAAATTGGTGATAATAAAATCATAGTAACAAAAAAATCATCAATACATGGGAAGTGTGACTTGATAACATAATAATAAATGTGGTTATATTATCCTTGAGAATTCACAATCTATTCAGAATTGTATCATCATTATAATATCAAGAGTGTAAATAGAATCCCAATCAAAACATATACAAGTAGGAATAAAACCCCAAAAACATAATAAATGAGATTTTACAAAATCTATTTCCACATGTTTAATAACGATTGTGGGTAAATAGTCCCTAGTATTGGTCCACACCATAATTGTGGGCATCACATCCCATAAAAATCATTCTCACATGGAAATAACATCCCTTTTCTCAAAATCCTCACATCATTAAAGTACATCCCACAATCATGGGAATAAAAATAACTTGTAATATAATGAATGGAATCATTAACATTTCCATTAAAGTATCATATCACGCATAGCACATCCCACTCCCATGGGAAATAACACATAAACAACAAAATCTTCTAGTTCAATATTTTTCGTTGCTTTAATTTGGAATTTCAGCCAGTTGTCATCATCATAATAGATATGATGGCATTATATTCCATTGTACATGCATCATTATATTCCACTATAATGGTTACAACATATTTGATACTGATCTCAACAAATAAAGGGCACAACATCTAAAACCACATTATCATATGGTGGGTGGGAAATGTGATTCATACCTCCCATCACAATGTATTTGCATGAATGTCATCCCAAGACTCTTGCATGATAAACATAATTGTTCAAAAGATAAATGGCCCAATTCTATGTTCAATGGATATGGAAAGAAGTCCTATAGCTAATCAGACATATTATGCATTCAAGACTGCATCCAACTCTAATAAATAACAAATAAAACATGGCATAGTTACCTTTAAAAAATTACAAAATACATATTGGTATTGTAAATATATTTTAATATCTATGTTATAAATTTATAATTGGTATTTAATGTTGTCAAAATTAAAATATGTCTAATCCTGTTTTACCCTCTCATTCCTAACAATGATCTATATTGATGACCGAGGTATGACATACTTAGTTACATTATGCAAAAATGGGGAGAAAAACTCTACCCATATGTTATAAAAATAATTCCAATAAAGTAAATAAAGAATCCAATGTATTTTATTTTTGTCAATCCATATCCTACACCACATAATTTACACATTTCATACGGATGGTAGGCTAAGGGGAATTAAACTAGTACCTTTACGTTATATCCCATCAAGAAGATATTATTTTTGATATCATGGAAATAAGTCTCAATAGTTTAAATTTAACCAATGATCCTAGTGTACAAGGAGTCAAGTGAAATAAAAGTGGAACACAAAGCATAATACTTAAATCACATAATCATTATCATTAAGTGAAGGTACATATTAATTAATAGAGTACACTGACCAACCTCATTTACCAACCCCTTCATTGTCGATGGATGATAAACGCATACAAACATGTTCTTTTACATTATAGAATTACTCAAGGGAATCCCCCAGGGGGTCCAATGAATTATTTTAAATTCACATTTATTTAATCCTAAAAAACCATTGTTCAAGGAATCAAGGTACAATAATAATAGGGTACATCGTGACCCTATAAGTCCTTAACCAACTTATATGGGTCAATGCAAAACAATTTAAATTAATTTTAGATCAATCACACTTAGGTGAATTGAACTATATCACACATCATATAAAATAATACATAAATGATTTGGAACAGTTAGGGGATACCTACCTCAATATGAATTTATCAAATTAATCACAGCTCAACTTCCCTCTTTTAAGGTTATCCAAGCCCAATCAAGCCCCACCGACCATAATATATCCATACATATCCATAACTCTATAAAACATTTATCAAATTAATTATAAAATATGCATAATTTAT
Organism: Viscum album; assembly: GCA_963277665.1. Taxonomy (NCBI): domain Eukaryota; kingdom Viridiplantae; phylum Streptophyta; class Magnoliopsida; order Santalales; family Viscaceae; genus Viscum; species Viscum album. Next base: position 2,007,819,567 of record OY728152.1, read on the forward strand.
TATTACAATTAACAATAGAATTAATTAAATTTTCAATAAACAATGAGTAACTCATAATATCTAATAAATACACAATAACATTAAGAAATAAGGTACAAGTAACTTCTAACAAATCCCCAGACCACTAAATGTAAAATCCCTTACATCGGAAATTGATACATCTTATTATTTCATTATAATTTAATTGTAAAACAATATTAATAGATTTCTAGCACAAACTAAGTGACACCACATACAACCATGTGTCATTACCTCTCTCAATCCTCAAATAGCCATTATATATGAAATACCTATCATAATAACATAATTTTATCTTGATCTAGTATAATATGTGCTCAAAACCCTAACCCATGTCATTAAAATTATTGGTGAGTAAGGGAAGTGGAGAGAAGAGGCTAATGGGGAGTAAATATACCACATTAAACTAAGAACATCCTCTAAATCCACCTAAAACCAAGGGGAAGGAGGGTGGAAGAGAGGGAGAGGGGGGTATGGCTTGCCCTTCTCGGTCAGTAAAATCACAAGAAACCTATATGGGGTTTAAATAAAATACCATAGAAATAATATTTAATTAATTTTTAAAAATCCTAGAACATTTATTGTGGAATGACCCAACTGGTTATGATGTAAATCCCTACAAGGTAATCCCTTGTGCCAAGATCCCTCCAACCATGGTATAAATCCCTACTCTAAAGAATAAATCTGAAAACCAAACCTCTCCATCACGAGTCAAACTATTGTATGATAATCCAAACATATATATGTGGCCTACCATAATTAATGGATTAATGGAATAGAATACCTCAACCACTGTGTGTTGAATCATCTTTAACCAGGCCTTCAAGAAATAACACATGGATTATGAAATAACTATCCATCTATATATAATATTTAATATTAAATAAAATAAAATATTAATCTTAGGAAGGCTAAAATGTTACCACTACATATAATCTTACAATTAACAAAGCCATATGTTATAGTGTGGTTTATTTAGTCTTTATGAAAGGAAATCATATCTCGGCCGGACTATGAAAAAATTCTATTAGGACACGGTGAACCCAACATCTTTCATGATATATTAATCATATATAATCCACTCTCCATGATGTAGTTTCCTCATCTATGGTTTGGCCTTTTAGCTATATTTGAGTTTCAATATAAACACCATGCTAACTCCTAGAACATATTTGGGACACCTAAAAATGATAATGAACCTCAAAAAAAATACTCTCAAAAATTTAAAATGTGTTTATAAATTCTAATTATATATCAAGATATATATATATATAAATTAACAATTTTTCAGTCCTTAATGGAAATCTATTTTTCTTTGATTCCACTAACACACTCTGTTGTAGGGTGTTATCCATCATTAGTTCATATAAATTATATAATTGTTTATAAATTTATTATAGACACATCAAATGTAAAAATAATAAATTGCATTTATCATTAAGTTAATTCTTGAGGACTATGATTAAAATTAAGAATAAATTTATTTATTTCAACAAATTGTAACCAATTAATGCCATGAAAATGGTGTGATTGTTGAAAATCTGGTTAAATAAATGAACTTGTGGCATAAGAGTGTTCCTAGTGGATTGGACTTGTATTTTTTATATATTAAGATTTTTTTAGTTCTTTATTTGGTATGTATATAATGAATTTATAAAATTTGATATCATTGATAATAATTTAGGATGGTTTTGGTTATTTTAGGTATTTAGCATCATTTTTAGGGACATGAAACACTAAATATTTGAATTATATAATTTCTTATAACACGTTATATTTTATCAAAAATTTTATTTTTTATTTATTTTTTAAGCTCTTTTTATTATTTATTTTTTCTTTTTAGGTAATAGGTTAATGAGACACTCACCCATTACACGATCATAGAGCACATAAACTTAAAAAAACAAGAACAATAAGAACAGAATTAGTGGTTCTTTATTTTCTACTACTGGTCTATAATAATGAAGATGGAATATCCTAGGATACGATGATAATTCTTTGGTAAGTACACTAATAATGTTTTCCAAAATGGTAAAAAACTTATTTTAAGAAAAACACCATTATAGACCATGTCATTTTGTACATTGAAAGAGTTCCTCGAGTATTGTCTTGTTTCAATTTCAATGAAAAAAATTCATGATAAATTTAATTGGGATAGAAATGATCTAAAGTATGGAATAAATTAGAAGTATTAACCATCAATATATGAACAAGAACCTATTTAATTATTTAAAAATATGTGACCCATTCATACAAATAAGAGTTTGAATGGTGGTATATTGTTAATGGAGTTATCATTTTCATTAATGCGTCATGAACTTTTTTATTTAATATACTATCATATAGTAATGTCCCTTCATGTGACATGTTGAAAAATAATTTACTTGATAATTACATACCACCTTTGAAGATAGAAAATCATTGAAATGAAATATATAGTATCATGAAAAAAATGTGATGTATGATTTGGCAGCTTTGGTTTAGATTAACCAGATTCTTTAAAGATTAGTAAATCATGGATAAGATATCTTACTCAAAATAAAAATGATTTTATATAACTTTTAGTCAGACTCAAGATCCATGACTAATACCTCTTTGGATGGTAGATTGATGATAAAGTCATTGATATTCACAATAGATATTTTGGATGAGATCTTACACAATGAATGTTTATAGAAACGATTCCATGGTCCACTATATAGAGGAATATATAAATTACATGAAACTTCCCACATGGTAGCCTCAGAAGAAAAATTACCAAATAATATTGATGTTATCTATGTATTTAATCTAGGACCAGTTATTCCAAAGCTGAATCCCCAATATTGTGATATATATAGAGAGTAATAGGAATTTTAACAGTGTAAAACTATATTAACGAAAAACTAATCACTTTAAGGGAATTTTTTAAGTTATAACCAACCATAACCCAAATTATAATATAATTAAAATTAGTAAAGGTGGTTAGAGAATAAAAACTAATTATGATATCAATAGAACAATAGATAAAATATCAGTAAAAATTATAGTAGACCTAAATATAATTCCTTACAATAAGTCTTTGGTACTTATCAATAATATTAATAAACCCATATGTCATTGTGCACACAATGCTCATAATATATTTATACACGTAAATAAAGTGGGATACTTCATTAATTAGATTTTTATAGTTCTCTTATGGATAATAATAACCAATGGATGAATAAATAATATTTTTTTTCATTAAATAGATGGATAGATGATAAAATTCATTAACATTATGTAAAAAAAAATCCCCATTAATATTTTTATGTATTTACATGGTATAATTTAATATGATGATGGAATAACCAATGATAGGACATCAAATAAACTCTACTTTATAGAAATTGATTCATTTGGAAGACTACATAAAAGAATAAAAATTTTAATTTACATGAATATTGAAAAGTGAAATAACTAATTAAAAATTATTATAAATTTTAGAATAGAGAGTAATATCAATAAAAGAATAAAACATATTTAAATAAATATTAAAAAATTCAAAATATTATAGTGACCTCCAACCCCCCTTTCCCGTTCTAAAATAGAATGAGAAAAAAGAATACTAACTATCAGTATAATAAGTTATTAGAGATCGTAAAGTAAATCAACATTGATATATTGTTCACTAAAGTTAACTATTAAATGTTAGTATATGTGAAATAATTAGAGGGTATATTTTACATAATAATAATAATGTAAAAAATTAGGTGTCATCATTCTTTGTGAGAAGTTCCTCTATAATTTAATGAAATATCCCATCTAGGAATAGAAGTTTTGTAATTTATTCTATCATAAGTACCATTGGTTCCTGTATAATTGAAATTAGAATTTTTAAAATACTTGATTAATATTAAATAATATTAGCAATATTTTTACTCCAACTAATTATATTATCATTATTATACCCATGTGGTATTTCCTAAAATGTTCTTGTAAATGTTGGAAAATTCATATCGATGTGATTCTCTCAAGCTATGGATGAAAATATATAGTTTGTTTTCCATGATACATTAAATAAGGTTCACCTATTTTCTAGATAAATTATTGATTCTAACCAAGGGATAGTTATATTTTGTGATGTGTATAAAATTTCTTCATTAGAACTGATGAAAAATATAATTCATAAAGCATAATGGATAGAGTTTAATTTAATCTCCACATCTAGTTATTACACAAATTCCATGATTTTAAATGAATAAGAATTGGATAAAATTATGGGTCTCAAAATTTTTATATGGTATATTTTGAAGATCAAATTTACATAGAATAATTTCAATAAATAGTGGATATTAAATGGATTGTGTTTTTATTAAGGTTCTCCTAGTAATACTTCAACTATTTAATGTAAAATTCACTAAAATTTTAGATGAGGAAAATATTTATTACATTTAATTATCCTTTTTAAAATAAATTTAATCACATATATTAATATTTAATGTACATTTTTCAAATAACCAAAAAATGGAACACACATATATATGTGTGTGTGTGTGTGTTAAGGTAAATAAATCTTGAAATAACATTGGGGATGCATAAAATAACCTTCATCAAAACAAATGTATTCCCAAAAAGTGCTTTTATAAGCAAGGATAATAATTAACTACTAACCTCAATAGAGTTTAACACCATGCATGAAATAAAAAGTAGATAAAGAGGTATCAAATCTACTCAACCCCAGGATAATATTTTTTGTCACAAATAAAGAATAGGTAATACCACTAAAAGTTGTTTCTTTAAATGGAGGAAAAACATTGATCAAGAGTGATGATAGTGAAATGAAGTTGAATACAATATTTATTAGATAGAGTGTATGAGTAGTATATTATAAGTTAAACATTTACACATATAGTAATCAAATTCCACTAATTTTTATTAATCAAATGGTTGAATGGTTATCCTAAACTGAATATTATTTAATTTTCAATTAATATTATACATACATCCATATTATAGTGTAATTCATATAAATATTTATTTGACCCTAGATACCTCAATAGGAAAAATAAATTGATCTAAAAAATATTAATTCTATTCATGAGCTATTTGTTGAAACAATACTAAAATACATTTAACAATTTATTGAAAATATTAGAATTAGTTAAATTTTCCAAAGATATATTTGATAATAAACCATAAAATTTGAACAAACTTTTTATGTATAGGTTATTACTATTGAGGGGATTCATTTTATGAACATAGATAATCTAATGGGATCATGAATTGTGATATCTACTAATTGTTTGAAATAAATTTAGCTAATGTTGGATTCATGTGATTGAATTATGGAAGCATTTTTTGGGTAGTTGTTTGATCATATTGTTTTTAAAAAACAATTATATATTACCTTTTTGTTTCCTTTGGAATTGGGGATTATATCATTGATTTAAGATTCAAACATTCCAAGCGGTTTATAACGGGTTTTTTCGTAGAACCGGAAACATCCAATGATTCCATATCCATTTGGACCTACATTCCAAAGGTAGGTGCTCATTAGTTGTGAACTGATGAGACTTAGGAATTTGCATTGGTTGAGAGGATGGGAGGTCGGACTCATCACACCTTTTTGAGAGGAATTATTGTCTCTCCGGGACTCTCTTTATAGATTTAAGTTATGTTTATGAATCCTTATTACATTACCAAGTATAAAATGAGCTTTCATTTAGATCTAACAATCAATGATTGATATGTGGTAAATTTAAGGAATCTTTTATATGTATTCGAGGTTCTCCACTGATAGATAATCATCTGAATTTATTATATATTCTTAGTTAATGGTATCCTTCAATACATAAAAGTATCTTGGTCATTATGATGACCATACTGGTTTTAAAGGCACTCAGTGGGGCACTTGATGTTTATTGTCATTCAGAAGGACATGGATTATTTCAGAATTGGGATCATACCCGCATATGAGCTACCTACGTATCCTTTGTTTTGGAAAAGGAATCAAAACCCACGTAGTTCGAGTAAGGGAGTATGATGTTTAAGTATGATTTATGGCTCAAAGAATGATGTCATAATTAATTTTACACTCTAAGCTCACGTGAGTCATGCTCAAGGTGAGAAACAAGAGGTATTGGTGAAACCAGACAATTGTGCCATGAAAGATGCAATCATTGAAAATGATGTTGGGATTATATATGTATGACTGCCCAAATAGATAGAGATCAGGGCTTATTTCAAAGAAGAAGCCTAGGAATAGGGTCCATAAAGGTATATGTGCTTTTATGGAGATTTGGATACTCTAACTTGGGGATTACTCATGAGGAAGATGCCCAAATTAGGAGGGGACTTACGATTGGGTTTTACTCCTAAGAAGGAAGTCCAGATCAAAAAGTATATTAAGACTGGTTAAGAGAAATTAAGACTGGGGATTATTCCTAAGGAGGAGGCCCATGTTAAAGGGATTTGAAAATAAAGGGACTTGGGGCTTACTCCTAAGGAGGATTCCCATATTTGAGACTAGGGATTACTCATAAAAAAGAAACCCAGGTTAAGGGAATTATGGTTGGGGCTTACTCCTAAAGAGGATGCCCAAATTTATGAAATTATGACTGGGGATTACTCCTAACGAAGATACCCAGGTTAGGATACTTGGACTAGGACTTACTCAAGAAAATGAGGCCCAAGTTTAGGATTCTCTCATCCTAAAAAATGAGGTTGAATGAATGAAATATCTAACCTTAGTGACATAAAGATACGCAAATAACTAGGTTCTAGGATATTTTCCATAGAATTCCTTTCAAATAAGGAATCCAACAAGGAAATCATTCCATAAATGGATTTGGAGAGAGTTCTGAAGGCTAAATCTTGAAGAGGATAGGTGGATAGGCATAAGAGAGTTAAAATAGGTAGGAGGGTCACCCAAAAAGAGAGGGTTGCACAAGTTCTGGTCGACGTGCAAGTACTGCGTGGGCGCGCAAGTCTTGGTCGCACAGGTGTACCTACACGACACATGGGTACATGCGCGACAGTCAATATTTAGGGTAGAACTTGGGTGAGACTTGGATAAAGCCTTTAATACTACCCCTAGAGACTACCAGAAGAGAGGTGCGCAAATTATGTTGAAGGGGTAAGGCGGCGCGCTAGTGTGTCAATTTCCCTTATAGGTTGGACACTTAGGCGCGCAAGTGTTGATGAGTTTTAACACTTAGGCCTTACTACCTCTCTTTAGATCTTCTGTTCTAGGTAAGAAACTACCTTAGAAGTGTTCGGAAACTTTTAGAAGAGACTAGGGCACCCGAAGCTCAGATCTGAATTTCTGGAAATTTTTCCATCTCAAATGGAGGGCCCACAGGGGGTATTTATAGGCTGGAGAAGACCCTGGGTGAATTTCAAAGAAGGTGCGTAAGTCACCTGCATGACCAATGGGCGGCGCACAAGTATACTTGCACGTCCTTGGTGGAACTTGTGTGACCCAAGTGCATTTGAATCTTGGTTCATGCCTTTGTCAATTTTTGATTTTTCTTCAAAGGATGAATCACTTTGTGTTCAAGGTATTTCCCTTTTCAATTCGTTTAGACTCTATGATGGAAAGGAGCGTCAACAAAATTCCCCCCTCAGATTTTGATGCGAAAGAAATAAGGATGTGACTCTGAGGAAAAGAAGAAAAAAATACTCAATTGATTGACAATTTATCTAAAAACATATTACCACACTCATGTATGAGGGAAAATCTGTAAACTACGACTTAAGAAATTTTGAATATGAGGGATGACATGAAAAAGGGATAAAAGGCATTAGAAGAGGTAGTTCCCAAGAATGAAGTTACCACTATTTAACAAACTCGTTAGGGGGTTGAATTATTTAGGGCCTTCTAAGGGAATTGGATGCATAGTCAAATAATAATATCTTTTAGTTGACATTATTGTTATGTAGACTGTTTATGCAAGGCCACTTAAGGGCACATGCTGCACAGTCAGGAAAAAGATCTCTCAGAAATTTACTTTTCTACTGCTAAAAAGCCAGTGAAAATTTATGGGGATTCAAATTTTCCAAAGCAAAGAGTTTTCTGTATGGAGAGAGGTACTTGAATATGGAAAAGATATTTCCAGACAAGATTGTCTAAGAACTGGATGAATTTCACTCTTATAAAGGTCTAACCCAAACTTAGGGATGGGAAATATAAACCATAAACTAGAATACTTTTAGATCCTAAAAAATAACATGGGGAAAATATGTTAAGGGTGGCTATATATATGTATATATATTTTATAGATCCTTTACATATTGTTGATAAGACCAATAAGGATAAAAGAGGCTTTCTTCCCAAGAATGAAGTTACCATTATTTAACAAACCCGTTAGGGGGTTGAATTATGCAGGGCCGCCTAAGGGCATTAGTTGCATAGTCAAATAATAGTATCTTTTGGATGACAATTCTGTTATGTAGACTATTTAAGCAAGGCCGCCTAAGGTCCCATGCTGCATAGTCAGGCAAAATAACTATCATAAATAGGACATTTTGTGACCAAAAGTCAAGAAAAGGGTTATAAAGATCTGGAAGTTTTTAAGGTTAGGAGTATGACACATAAAAAATGGGCATTTGTTCAATGCATGCAGAGATACATAGACCAATGCTAACCATAATCATGTTGTGGCTGGGTCCTGAATTGAAATGTTGGACTTCACTACGTATCCCATAAGGATGGGAATCAAGCTGTATGTAGTTCTTGAAATACAGTTTAACATCGTGTGGGAAAAAAGTGTAATAGATCTTAGTTTAGGGTCATAGAACTTGGACCATTATAAGAAATACACAATGTGTGTTTTCACAGGGACTCTTCAGGAAGGGGACTGAAAGTGGAATTTGGGGTTTATGCCCAAAAGACTTGGGGCTAGATTTGAGGGACACTCGAACGTTCCTACGTTTCCCATAAGGATGGGAATCAATCCCACGTAGTTCTATAAATACCCTCTGTACAAATTTGGTTCGTACAAGTGAAGTGTGAAAGGGGACTTTAGTGCAATGACAGTTTGACCCAAGATAAAAGGTTCGGGCTTTGCCACATATGCACGTAGTCTTTGGAATGTAACAAGATTGGAAATAAATATAAATAATGATTCTCTCTCAGGATAGGTTATCAAAGTATGTTGTAATTTATTATCATACATGACAAAGGTGTTGTATAGTTTAACGTCGTATAGCAAGGAAGAAGGTGAACCAATCTAAAGATATTCATTCTGGGGGCAGTTTCATGAATCAACATCATATGAGACGGAGGTGAACCGATGTGAAGATATTGGTTTTGGGCTTGAACCATGGGAGGTTGCCAACGTACCCTACCTGGAAGGCACGGATCAAAGTCCGCGTAGTTCAATAAAAGAATGAATTAGGGATCAAGTTTTTCTTGGGGACAATGACCTAAAATGGTGTTGGGACTTACGCATGGTTAGCGGCCCAGAGAGGGTGTTATGGTTGAAGTTTTCTCTAATCTCACGCGATTCATACTCAGTGTGATAAACAAGATGTAGAAACAACCTTAAAGATGTATAGTTTAATGTCATGTAGGACATATGAAGGGACTATGCAGTTTAATGTCTTGCAGTTAGGACTATTTGTGTTGCACAGTTTAGTGTCATGTAGTAGGGAAAAAATACAGTTTAATGACATGTAGGATGTATTAAGGTATTTCTGTATAGTTTAGCATCATGTAGTTAGGGCCATGGGGACAATACAGTTTAATGTCATGTTTGACAAACAAGGGGGACTGTGCAGTTTAATGTCATGCAGTAAGGACAAAAGAGGACACAATTTAACGTCATCTTGGACGTATTAGGAACTTTTTCAAAGTTTAACGTCATGTTGGATGAAAAATGGATGATAAAGTTTAGTGTCATGTTGGACGATGGTGCGAATAGTTTATGGTCATATGCATGGACCATTGTTGTATAGTTTAACGTCGTATAGGATGACGAAAGGGACACCGTTTAACATAATGTTGGAAGAAAGTATGAATAGTTTAAGGTCATATGCATGGACCATAGATTTATAGTTTAACGTCATATAGGACGATGAAAGGGACACAATTTAATGTCATGTTGGACAAAAGTATGAATAGTTTAAGGTCATATGCATGGACCATAGATGGTGCAGTTTAACGTCTTGTGGGAAGAAAGTAATACAAATAGTTTAAGGTCATATGCATGGAATGGCATGTATTTTTTGTTTATAAAAAATATTTCTTCACAAATCTGGAATTGGTTGGAGTAGTTATGAGTTCTTCATCCATTAATATTAAATAATAAGCTCCATTGGAATAGACCTTATGTATCGAGTAAGGTCCTTCCCATTTTGGTCCAAGCTTGGGAGGTTTCTTTCCAGGTATCATTGGAGTTCTGAGAACTAATACCAATTCTCCCTGATCAAATGAACGAATAAAAACTTTTTTGTTGAAATCTCGTGCTATTTGATTCTGATAGACTTCCAAGTGGTTCAGGGTTCACAATCTTTTCTCATTTAACTGTTTCAATTCATCTAATCATTTTTAAGATTGTTCATCTGTAGATGACTGACCACAAATGGATACTCTGAGCGAAGGTAATTGAACCTAAATTGGCAAGACTGCTTCCATTCCATATACCAATTAATATGGAGTGTACCGCGTTGTAGTGTGGGTGGTGGTCCGATAAGACCATAAAGAATGAAAGAGTTTATCAGACCATGACTTCTTATCTTTATCCACCATCTTTTGTAGTATATTTGACAGAGTCTTGAAGAAAGATTCTATCTGGCCATTGGCCACTACATGATACTGAGATGAATGGTTGAATTTGATGTTGTATTCTTGATACAACTTCCTCACCTCGATTGAATAGAAGTTTGTGCCATTTTCCATCAACATGGTATGAGGGACGCCAAATCTGGTAATGATGTTAGACTTGATGAAGCTAACAATGCATTTAGAACTGACTTCTTTGAGGGGTATTGCCTTTGCCCATTTGGAAAAGAAGTCAGTAGTAGTAAGAATATACATCAACTGCTTGGCTGTAGCAGAAGGATAAGGTCCCACTATATCCATTCCCCATGTGGAAAATGGCCAAGAGTATTTAGCTATATGAAGCAACTCTGGGGGTTGATGAATGAAGTTGTCAAGTACTTGGAAAGAAATACACTTCTTTGTAAAATCAACACAATCATGTATCATTGAAGGCCAAAAATATCCAATCCTTCGAATTTGATCAGATAGTCTATGTACAGAGTGATGGGCACCACAGACTGTTTCATGTAGTTCTTTTATGACAACCATTGTCTCTTCACCATCAATGCATCTGAAGAGAACTCCATCAAAACCACGCTTGTAGAGAATTTTCTCTAAATGATCTGGGCTATCAAAAAGAGTGAAATTGACCACAAATCTCTGGACTTATTCTTTCCCAACTCTATCAGGCGGAAGTGTTCCATTTTGAAGGTATTCCTTGATAGGTGTCATCCATCATGTAGTATGACCATATGGTTTAGATATGGGACTAATTTCATTGATTTCCTCTATTTTGATTTGAACATAAGGTGAAACTGTATGACGGTGGGAAATACTAATGGTTGTCTCATCCCGATTTGGATCTGCCAGAGCTATGGATATATTATCTAGTGCATCATCTTGGGCATTTTGTGATCTTGGGACATAAGAAAATGTCGGTTCCGAAAGAAAATCTTCCATTAACACTGTGACGTAATCATACAAAGGGATTAGTTCTTCTTTTCTCATTGCGTAATCCTCATTGACTTGTTTGATTACCAGGTCTGAATCACCTTTCACCTTTAAGTGATTCACTTGTGCTTGAAGTGCCAACTCCAATCCTGCGATAAGAGCTTGGTATTCTACTTCATTATTTGTACCGACTCCCAATAATGAGAAGGAATAAGGCAGCAATGCCTTTTCCGCATAAAGGAGTAAAAATCCTAACCCAACTTTTTTGAATTTGGGATCTTCTATTTTCCTCCCTGTTGGACTTCTGGAAGCACCATCAAAGTACATTTACCATGTTTTAGGACTATCTTGAATAAAGAATACTTCCTCATCATGAAGTTCAATATCTGAAGATGTATCTTCTACTGAAGGATGTTCGTCAAGGAAATCAGCCATAGATTGGCCCTTTATTGCCTTTTGAGACACATATTGAATATCAAATTGCTGCAAAATAACTGCCCATCTTGCCAGACGTCATGTAAGCATTGGACAACTAAGTATGAATTTGAGCGAGTTATTGTGAGATACTAATTGGACCTCGTGATTTGTAGGTAGTGTCTTAACTTCTGAATTGCAATGATTAATGCTAGGAATCACTTCTCAATATTTGAATATCAGGTTTCTGCTTCAAGCATAGTCCGACTGAGATAGTAGAGGCTGTTTTCATTTCCAACATCATTATTCTGGGCAAGAAAGGCACCTAATGATCACTCTAAAGCTGTCACATAGAGGATAAGTGGTCTTCCTTCAACAGGTGGCATTAACACCGGTGGACTCAAGAGATACTTCTTGAGAATATCGAATGCTTCTTGACATTCTTCATTCCACTGGTAAGTTACTCCCTTCTTCATCAATTTGGTAAAGGGTAAACTTTTTCCTTCCTAATTGGTGATGAAACGCCGAATATAGGATAAGTGTCCTTGAAGTCCTCTCAATTATTTCAAATTTAGAGGAGGTTACATACCATGGACTGACTTTGTCTTCTCAGGATCGACATCAATACCATGATGGCGTACAACAAAGCTGAGAAATTTTCCTGAGGTTACCCCAAAAGCACATTTTAAGTGGATCATCTTCAAATTATGTTGTCTAAGTTTATGGAATATGATTTCCAATTCAGCTAAATGATTAAAATGTTTCCTGGATTAAACCACCAAATTTTCCATGTAACATTCAACGAACTTCCCTAAAAAGGATTTGAAGATACGATGCATGGGACGCTGATATGTTTCCCCTACATTCTATAGGCCAAATGGAATTACCCGATAGCAAAACACACCCTCAGGGGATCTGAATGATATAGATTCTTCATGTTCTGGAGCCATTCAGATTTGATTATATCCAGAATATCCATCCATTAAGGAAAGTGCTTCATATCTAGCTGTTGCATCAATTAAGAGTTCAGTAATCGGTACCGAAAAATCATTTTTAGGAAAATGCCGATTAAGATCTCTGAAATCAATTCAAACTCTAAATTTACCATTCTTTATTTTCGTTGGGACAATATTATCCAACCACTTGGGATATTTAACTTCTCTGACAAATTTATCTTTGATGATATTATCCACTTCAGCTTCAATTTTGGAAGCATAGGTTGGGTGTGTTATTCTAGCGGCTTGTTTGAATCCTCTATGTTCTTCTCGAAAACCCAAACGATGAGTGGAAACTTCAAGATCAAGCTCTCGTATCTCTGTATATTTCCAAGAAAATATATCTCAATTTTTCTTTAAGAAGGAAATAAACATCTCTTTATCTTCAAGAGTCATGGCCGCACTAATTAATGTGGGGCGTGGATCTTATTTTATACCCAGATTTATTTCTCTGAGTTCATCCATGATGGTAGAGATACCCTCTTGAAATGATGGAGGAGTATCCCTGAGATATTCTTCTTCTTCTTCAACATGTTTTATTTCTTCTATTTCCACTTGCATAGTAGATGATGAAGTAGAATTTCCCTGATCAGAAGAGATGTTGAAATTTTAACATCCTGAAGAAGAAGATTCCATTTACGACCCTATTGATGATGAAGGGTCTTCCTTGGAAAATATAGAGGAGATGATGGATTGAGAATCAACATCATCATTCACTTCTAAAAATTCTATAACTTCTTCTGGCCTGGTTTCCAAAGTATAGACTTATTGGATTTTAGTATATGAAATAAAGACATATGCATTTGAGCTTTCATCATTGCTTGGTGAATCACCAATTTCTATCATGATTTCTAGCTTGATTATCGTAATTGACATTATGGAAGTTTCCATAAGATTATTTTGATTTGGGTCTATCCTGTCAATTTGATTGATAGGCAACACGTAATCTGTACTCACATGTGTAAATGGGTTTACTGGAATCTTTTCCAAACCATATGAAGCATTAACATTGGTAATATCTTTTGTTGTGGATTCCTCTTTTCCCGTGATGTGGTAGAATTCCACCTCAATGTATTGATAATCACATGTCTTGAACGATGCATTATCACCATACAATGTCCCAACTCGACCATCGAAACAACATTTGAGACATTGATGGTATGATGAAGGGATAACTGCATGTTGATGTAGCTAGGGTATTCCAAGAAAGATGTTGAAGGCTGAGTCTTGATCAACAACCATGAAATATGAATTGTATACAAGATCTCCAGACTGAGTTCTGAGAGTAATCTCGCCCAGTGGTTCTTTGACATTTTTATCATATCCTTGTAACATCATAGTAGAAGGAGATAAATCAGATTCCATGAGGCCTAATCAACGAAGTGTACGAATAGGCATGAGGTTGACTCCTGAACCATTATCAATGAAAGCTCTTTGGATGTCTACACTATTGACCTTGCTAGATAAATACAAAGGTCTAATATATCCATGCACGACATCATCTTTATCTTTATCTGTGAAAGATATCACTGCATGGCATTCTGCAAGATTACTCTCTACATGGTAGGCTTCAGCTGCATCAATTTTAGTTTCAAACTCCTGAGGAATTGACAAAGCCTCAATGAGTGCCTCCTGAAGATCGTTTGATAAATTCAAGGCATCTAGAATTGATAACTTGGCCGGTACTTGGGCCAGGTGTTTCATTACATCATACTTTTGATCTAAAGGTCTGCATTTCCAAACAGGAAAATGTGGGTTAGCAGGTGCCTTGGAAGTTGATGCTTTGGAAGTTGATGCATCTTGTACCAGGATAGGATTTTGTAATACTCCTGGATTTGGAAGATTAGACCAATTAGGTCTATTTACTTGCTGAGAAGAAGAAGGTGGAACCTCCAACCGATCTTCCAGAATAATTGTGCCATGACTGAATCTGCTTTGTGTAGAAGAACTTTCTTGTTCTTGATGAGCTCATTGAAGGGCTCTACCATGAGATTCTGTCACATACACAGTTCTAGCCAGGGTATAATTGTAATAGTGTCCTCTGAAAGATCCATGTCTTCCCCTATATCCTGAGCCTCTGGAACTTCCTCTGATTCCTCTATTTGATACGGGGAACCTAGGTTCATCGAGTTGAAAACTGTGATTGGCATAAGGATCTGTTAAGTGATTCATATTAACAGAACTGAATATTAACTCTTCATCCGATGAATACTCTGCCTAACTATCCAATTTAGGTTGTAAAGTTTGATGGGGTGGTGCCCATTTCTTCGAAGTAGATGGCATAAAATCTATCAGAGTCAAAGGCAACTTGGTCTTTGACACATACTCATCTTCTTCTGATTCTTCTTCTTTCTTTGAATTATGTCGTTTCTTTGAGGATTTTCCCTCTGATGAAGATGGTTTTGCTACGACATTCATGGAAGAAGACAAAATTGGTTTCTTCAATTGTGTTCGCAAAAGATCATGAGTTCAGTTGATTGTTTTTCTGACCATCCAATCATCATATTTTTGTGAATTTTTTTTTTCTTGACTTCTTGCCACTAGCCTTCCTCCTCTGGATCTGTAGCAGTAACACATGCTACCTAAGCTGAAGAACCTTTCAGTTTGACTTGTCCTAAATCGACCATTTTTTGTAGGAGGTCCTTGAAAACTAAACACTCCTGAATGGGAAGCCCCAGTATTTGATGAAACGGGAAATAGTTGGGACGGTCTTCATCTCCTTCCTTGTTTGGTCTCTTGGGCCTTGGCAATTGTACCAAATTATTTTCTAGAGAAGAAATGAAATAACCAGGAACATGTTCATTTTGGAAAGAGTAAACTTTTCTCTTAAAATCCTCAAATTGTTTTCATCTTTGATCTCTTCAATCATCTTGACGAAATGACCTTAATTGTTGGTGCTCAGGAGGTGGAGCCCTTCGAGAAGATGAAGGTTTTGAAGTAGAAGTAGGTACAGGTGCTTGTTTAAGCATAACTATATAAGTCTCTGCTTTGCCCATTCTCCTTCCTGGAGCTGATGGAATTACAGGATCATTATCCTTAGTCTTTGTAAGAGAATCTTTAATCTGTTGAGAGATTGAAGTAAGGTCTCGAAGCCCTCTTGTGTATTTCATAGTGATCAGTGGTGTGCACAACTCATCACGTAAATTTGCAACACAGATTGGCAACAATTTCTCTTGAGGGAGTGCTAAGATTAGGGAATATGTTAACCCCTTCCAGTGAGCAATGAAATCTAAGACCCTTTCATTCTCCCTTTTCTTATAGTTTGTAAGACCAAAAACTATTGTCTTTGGAAACGTTGAGCTGAACTGAAGAAGGAATTTTTGGCGAAGATCCTCCCATCCGGTAATTGACCAGGATTGCAAGATTATGTACCAGAAAAAAGCAGGTCCTTGTAATGACTGTACAAAATACATGAGCTTAACTGCTTCTTGTTGCTGAAGGGTTCCCATCATAGGATCACAATGAGAAACAAAACATGTTAAGTGTTGCTCTGGGTCTCCCGAACCATTAAAGATTAGGAATGTGGTACTTGAAAAATTTGATGGGGGAGGAATTGCATCAACCCATTTAGGGTAAGCTCTTTTTTCTGGTTGAATTTGAGCTCGTTTTCCCTCCATAGCCTCCAACCGAGCTGTTAATGACTCAATAGTAGTTATTATCTTTTGAGAAACATCCGGTTGAGTTTGGACATGAATAGGTGCAGTGACTAGAGCTTGGACAGATGTGGTAGCTGGTACTGCAATTGATGGCATCACTACCGATTGTTGTTGCACTTGACCCATAGGATTAGACCTGTGAGGGTGTACTGATAAAGGAGGATATTCTTGATCCATCTTAGTAGCCATAACAAATTCATTTGGATGACTAACTCCATCACGCTTAGGAGGATGACTACCCTAATGTAGTTCTACATTCATACTCCTCAAATCCTTCTTTTCTTCCTCTTGTTGTGAAAATATTTTCACTAGTGAGAGCGATTGTCCTTCTCTAGAGGAAGGGTATGTAACCTGATTCTTTCCTTTCCTCTTGTTGGATCCCATTCAGATAGGGGGAAGTGGGTTACTTGAAGGATTACCTAGGGTCGGAGTAATCCTTTGATTTCATGTACGCACACCTTCTTCATTTGTGTCTGTTCGTACAACTTCTTGAGCGGGAACCTCTTCATTTGAACCCTCTGAGTGAACCTCATCTGGTGGATCAGCAACAACGAAATTGATGACATTAATTGATGCATAATGCATTGCATCCCTTCTATTGGAATTTCTGTTATATTGTCTTCTTCCCTGTCTCTGATGAGACATTTCCTTTTGTCGATATGATCCCTCTAGAACTTCTTGACGAACCATAATTTTGAGGTAATATCCTAATAATTTTGATCTTCGTTCCTCTTGAGGCTTCTTTCCAAATTGAGAGAAGACTAACTTTCTCTAAGGAAGAGATTGATGATTTGAAAAATTCCCCAGTCTGGTGGGCTGGGGTTGTTCCTGCTCAACTCCTCGAATCCTATTTGTTGATTTCGAGGGTTGAGTTAAAAGTGTCCCCAGTCTGGCAAGCTGGGGTGGCTCTTGAGATGATAAATATGAGACTTTCTTGAATTCTCTCCTGATCTTGTGGATTTTAGTCCAGAAATTATTTGGATGCATCAACTTGTATCCACTTTTATCACTCGACTCAAAAGACCGTTGGATGATTTCAGACACTTCTGTCACATGGTGATGTGCTTTCTCCAAACAAGAGGCCTGTTCAATATTCTCGTTTCCTTGATGCAGGATTATTTCAACAACTTGTTCTTTGTATGCTTGATTTTGAGAGGAACTAGTTGACGCCTGTTCGTGGGAAATCTTTTGATTACAAACAAAACCCATTGACTGTGGCCGACCATGGGCAATAACATTGCATGAGACCATTTTCAACGGGCTTTGGTAACTGGAGAGCATAGTGAAATTTAGTGCTCCATGAACACCTCATCCCCTGATATGAATAATAGATGGGGCATTGGAAATTACCTGGCATAATCTTCTTAGTTCTCCAAAGCATGAATATTGAAGGGCACTCTACTACTTTTCAGCCTTCGGATATCGAGAAACTGAGAGAGATGCCAAGTCAATTTGGCATTGTAACCCTTCTATAATCTTGATATGATTTTCATATTCATCATAATATAATATTTTATTTTTAAACTGACAAATATTTTTCCATATGTTGAGATGAATAACATGAATTCCATATTCCATCAACATCTCTATAATATCATTCTGAGAGTTGGCCAAAGGCCAAAACATGACTATCACATCACCTTTTTCTAGTTGTTTTCTCATATTTAGTACTTCCTCTTTATCATTCAATGAAGATTCTTCTACATTATTATACCAGAGCTGGTGCTTCCTTGTTGCTTCATCAGATTCAACAAGATTGGTAGAGAATTCACTGATCAAACTAGAATATGAACGTCCCAGGGGTGGTTTGGAGAATGACCTATACCCCGGGCTATCTTCTGATTGAGAAAGTGTTTCACTTGTTAGTGGTAAAGCATCAGACATGACGGGATTCACATTTGCAAGTGCCTCAAGATAATAGGGCTTTATCATCACTGCATTGTCTTCTGAAGAATTTTCCAGATAATGAAAATTACTAATGCAGAGAGGACGTTCGCAGCTAAATTCATCATCATGGGGAGGACCACTTTGGTGGGTTACAGCAAAAGATGAAACATTTTTCTCCTTGGTCTTCTGACCACACAGAGGGTTCCTATGGCTCTCATATGAATATGAAACTATGAGATCAACCGCATTGTCATGAATTAAGCCTTCATGAGGAAGTATCTGATGCAGACCTTCAGAATTAAAGTTCCCACTATTGGTAACTAAGAGATCATAATCTTGAGTTGCAACAGATAATTTTCTGATTGCATCAAAAACTCCAGCATCGAGTAAGAACTTATTACAAATTGGACCTTTATTTCTTGACTGTGATGGGAGGGTCTTCTTCTTAGATTCCTTCTTACTCAGTTTGGGAACCACTTGTTGATTAAAGTGGTTATTATGAGTAGGTGCATGTGCCTTCTCAGGAGAAATGATCAGGTTAGGCTGATTATCTCCTCTCAAATCAGGTGTATGTTCCTGAAATGGTTGTCCGTATGATATGCGAAAGTGAGCCCCACAACCCTCTTGGATTGGAACAGAGGTGAGTGTATGTTCTGGAGTGAACTGTAGATTTGTCACTCCACTGGTAGGGATATATTTATGTGTCTTTCCCTGAAATGCTGCTGAAGTTGTTATAATATCCTTGCAGGCATCCAGAATATGAGCAGGGATTTTCTTATGTTCTATCACCATTGATAGAATATGCTTGGTGACTTCAGCTGTCGGAACGGGGATATAAGTCCATTTCATACTTGGAGTAGGTGTGTGTTCCTGCTCCTATCCCCTTTTTCCGGTCGGTGAATCCTGATAGTACTCAAGTGTGGGAGCAGAGAGTTGAGTCTGCCTCCTGTTTGTCACCGGAGCTTTCCGACTGACTTCTTTGAATGCTACCAAACGAGACTGTTGGTAGGCTTGATCAATATTAGCAGGTGTATGGGCCTGCTTATTTCAATCTTCTGAATGCGGTTGATGAGCCTCCTTAAAAACTGATAGACGAGGCTGTTGGCAATATTGATGAGTGTAAGTAGGTGTATGTGCCTATTTACCAGTTTTCAACACATTGGTTTGGAAGGTTTCATCATATGTAGTCAGACGAGCCTGCTAACTAGCTGATGATTTATAAACAGGTGTATGTTCTTTTCTATAGTACTCCATGAGAATTTCCTAGCGGGATTGGCGTGCTTCTACCAGACGAGTCTGTTGGAAAGTGGAATTAAAACGGATGGTTGTGTGTGCCCGCTCATTTCTTGCCACCAAGTTTGGTTGGTGGACTTCTCTAGAGATGGCAGAGATGAGAACTTGCTCACTGTTGACCATATTTTGCCTTTGGAAGTTCTTCTTGCCTACTCGGATTCGAGGAACCTGAGATGAACACCTAGAGTCAATACCCTCATCATGTTGATGGCGAACAGCCGCACGAGTCTGGCGGCGATTGTTGATGGGAGCCCTCGGGAAGGACTCATGTTTCCTTGAATTAAGTCCCTGAGGGACCTGCTCATTCACCTCCCCAGAATATGGGAGTGAATGGTGATTGAGTTCTGGGGATAATGACCCGAATTGGTATGAGATGGTGGTTGGCACCACCTGCTTCTTGATCACTGGTCATCACTGTCCGGACGACCATAGTGAATTGTTCACTTGGAGGCCTTGTCGATCAGCCTCCAGAGTTGGAATGGTACCATGTTGACGGTACTTCTTAATCCGTGCATTCTATACCCATTATTGAAGACATTGAGTAGGTGATGTCACCCTTAGAGCAGACGACGATCCATTAGGAGTAGCAGTAGATGCATTCACAGCAGAGGTTTTCACAGTAGAGGCATTCACAGACATGAACTTAAGAAATTCCATTCTCATAATGCAGAAGATCTTGAAAAAGAGTTCCTTTTTGATATAATAGACATAATCAAGATAAGTATGTCAACTACATCTATTGGATAGGCACATATGTTATTGATTTTTTTGTTGGCCCTCCCATTAAGTTTTAAATAGGGGCCTAACAAATAAGTAAAACATTATTTTAACTTGGTTAAGGATTCACATCGGGTTCACCATTTTTTGTTTCCTCTGGAATTGGGGATGATCTCATTGATTTAAGATTCAAACAATCCAAGTGGTTTCTAACGGGTTTGTTCGTAGAACTGGAAACATCCAATGATTCCATATCCATTTGTACCTACTTTCCAAAGGTAGGTGCTCATTATTTGTGAACTGATGATACATAGGAATTTGAGTTGGTCGAGAGGATGGGAGGTCGGACTCATCACACCATTTTGAGGGGAATTATTGTCTACTCCAGGACTCTCTTTATAGATTTATGTTATGTTCGTGAATCCTTATTACATTACCAAGTATAAAATGATCTTTCCTTTAGATCTAACAATCAATTATTGATATGTGGGAAATTTAGATAATATTTTATATGTATTCAAGGTTCTCCATTGTTATAGAATCATCTGTATTTATTAGAGATTCTTAGTCAATGGTATCCTTCAATACATAAACATATCTTGGTCATTATGATGACCATACTGGTTTTAGAGACACTCAGTGGGGCACTTGAAGTTTATTTTCATTCAGAAGGACATGGATTATTTCAGAATTGGGATCATACCCACAGATGGGCTACCTACGTATCCTTTGTTTTGGAAAAGGAATCAGAACCCACGTATTTCGAGTAAGGGAGTGTGATATTTATGTATGATTGATGGCTCAAAGAAAGATTTCATAATTTCTTTTACACTCTAAGCTCACGTGAGTCAAGCTTGGTGTGAGAAACAAGAGGTATTGGTGAAACCAGAAAATTATGCCATGAAAGATGCAATCATAGTAAATTATGTGGGGCTTATATATGTATGACTTCCCAAATAGATAGATATTGGGACTTATTTCAAAGAAGAAGTCTGGGAATAGGGTCCATAAAGGTATATGTTCTTTTATGGAGATTTGGATACTCTAACTTGGGGATTACTCCTAAGGAAGATGCCCAAATTAGGAGGGGACTTATGATTTGGTTTTACTCCGAAGAAGGAAGCCCAGATCAAAAAGCAGATTAAGACTGGTTAAGAGAAATTAATACTGGGCCTTATTCCTAAGGAGGAGGCCCGGGTTAAAGGTATTTAAAAATTAAGGGACTTGGGGCTTACTCTTAAGGAGGATGCCCATATTTGAGACTGGGGCTTACTCCTGAAAAGGAAACTCAGGTTAAGGGAATTAAGGATGTGGATTACTCCTAAAGAGGATGCCCAAATTTAGGAAATTATGACTGGGGCTTACTCCTAAGGAGGATTCCCTGGTTAGGGGACTTGGACTGGGACTTACTCCTGAAAAGGAGGACCAGTTTAAGGATTCTCTCGTCTTAAAAATGAGGTTGAATGCGTGAAATCTCTGACCATAGTGACATAACGATACGCAAATCACTAGGTTCTAAGAGATGTTCCATAGAATTCCTTTCAGATAAGGAATCCAATAAGGAAATCATGCCATAAATGGATTTGGAGAGAGTTCGGAAGGCTTAATCTTGAAGAGGATAGGTGGATTGGCATAAGAGAGGTAAAATAGGTAGAAGGGGCACCCAAAAAGAGAGGGGAACACAAGTCCTGGTCGGCGCGCAAGTCTTGGTCGCGTAGGTGTACCTGCGCGACACATGGGTACTTTCAAAACGGTCAATATTTAGGGTAGAACTTGGGTGATACATGGCTTAATCCTTTAATAATACCCCTATAGACTTCTAGAAGAGAGGTGCACAAGTTATGTTGAAGGGGTAAGGCGGCGCGCAAGTGTGGACATTACCCTTGAGGGATGGCCACTTAGGCGCGCAAGTGTTGATGAGTTTTAACACTTAGTCCTTACTTCCTCTCTTCGGATCTTCCTTTCTAGGTAAGAAACTTCCATAGAAGTGTTCAGAAGCTTTGAGAAGAGACTAGGGTGCCGGGAGATCAAATCGGAATTTCTGGAAAATTTTCCTTCTCAAATGGGGGGCCCACTGGGGGTATTTATAGGCTGGGGAAGACCCTGGGCAGATTTCAAAGAAGGCGCAGAAGTCACCTACATGACCAATGGACGGCACGCAAGTATACTTGCGTGACCTTGGTGGAACATGCGTGACCTAGGTGCATTTGAATCTTGGTTCATGCCTTTGTCAATTTTTGATGTTCCTTCAAAGGATGAATCACTTTGGGTTCAAGTTATTTCCCTTTTCAATTCATTTAGACTCTGTGACGGAAAAGAGCGTCAACACTAATGTAATGTATACACATATAAAAACACTAAAACTCAAAAATAATTGTTTGAATTGGTCTTTTATTTCAATATCAATAAACCATATCTTATTCTATAAAATGCGGTGTTTTATAAAAATCATATAGCTTAATGATACATACTAAAAATAAGGATATAAAATATTTGTTGATATAATGAATAATTATAATACAATATTGGGAAATAAAAATAAAATAAAATAAGGGACTGGAGGTTGTAGTGGTAGGTGACTTATCAATATAGAAGATTAAAAATATGGAATATAGA
This sequence comes from Viscum album, assembly GCA_963277665.1. Classification (NCBI taxonomy): domain Eukaryota; kingdom Viridiplantae; phylum Streptophyta; class Magnoliopsida; order Santalales; family Viscaceae; genus Viscum; species Viscum album. The sequence goes on from OY728152.1 coordinate 2,007,842,840, forward strand.
GATAAAATAATTTTCGTGATAAGTTCATATATGATAAATTACTTCATATAAATTATAATATTCTCTATATATTTCAAGTGTAGAGATGTAAATTTATAATGTGTAAATTTTTACCCTATAAATATATCATTATAAGAATATATTTTCCATATGGATGACTTAATTATATTTTCATGATTTACTTCTCTTAAATGGTTGATCGACTAAATCATTTAATTATGTTGGCCAAAATCTACATTGGATGTTATACATTATCTCTACCATTAATCACCTTCCCTAGGACACTATAGAAAATACCCTATGGTGGCCATGATATTAGAAATTAGATTCATTTAAAAAACATTCCACAAAGATACAAGTATATAAAATCTCATAATCACATCAAAATAATTGAAAATATTGGAAAGAGGAATGAAATTTTGTAAAACCCAATCATATAAGAAAAGGTGTCCCGCATATGGGTAACAAGTATATGATCCCATTTTGAACACATTCAAAAATACATACATTGGTTTATACATGGAGTTTGTTTGAAAATTGGTGAAATATGTTGAAATATTAATGAAAAAAGAAATTATACTGGTGAAATTATAGAATAATAATGTCTTCATCTAGTTTGGAATTATTTATTTAATCATTAGTTATCTAGGTACCCATTATATAAAAATATGATATGAAGATTTATTAAATTATATGGTTTATAATACAATATAATAACTCCATATCATAAATGAAAAAATGATCATTTGAAATTATATAAATTCTTGATAAATTAAATCTCTGAGAATATGGGGAGATCAAGTGAAAATAATTTTTTATGTATATTGATGATGCAATTTTTTATAGGAAATTATTAAAAAATAATTTCATTTTAAAAGGATATTTTTCCCTTAATGTATAATACCATTCACTATTGAATTATAATAAATCATTTGGTTTAATAGATAAAAATTATAACTAGGTTAAGTATTCTCAAATACACAATAATACATTAATTAATCCAATTTCATTGATCAAATAACCAAATAAAATATTGGGAATGAATGTAAATTTTTTAGAAAAAGAAAAATAAAAGTAACTTTTCCAAATATAATTAACTCTATGATCTTTAATTTCTTCCCAAAACTCCCTTTATAAATGAAATAATGTTAAATAATATATTACTGAAGTTTTAGGAAATTTTTTTCATAAAAATTTATTTAAAAAATGTGGTTTATTATATATATGTTTACACAAAACATAATTATACTCATAATTTCCTACCTCTCATGTGCCATTTCAATGCATGATTGAATGTTCTTTTAAAATAAAGGAATGAATCTTCTTAAAAAGTAGTATTTCAATATAATAATGAAATACCCATAATTTAAAAGAAAATATTAAGTAAAAAATTAAACTTCTCAATTCTTACTAAATTTGGCACAAAAAAAACATTTATTTATAGTGCTAAACAAACCTTGATGTCATTTTGACATCATATATAGTACTTAATGACACATATTAACATTTAATACCACCTAAAAATATAAAAATATCAATAATGGGAATATATATATATATATATGATAGATCTTATGATCAAATTCTAGAATTTAATTACCATTCATAGAATTAATGTTCAACGGTTCTTTTAGAAAATAATTAACTACATATATATTTTGAATACATTGAAGAACTAAATATATACTCATTTAAGTTAATATAAAGGTAACCTTTCACCATATACTAATTATAGTCATGTAATATATTCTTATATGTAGAAATTAGAGTGGGTGATTCAGTGATACATAATTTTTATAACATTTTCATGTTAACCTCTGTTAAATGTTACAGTATTGGATATACTTATCTTACACTTTATATCTTCTATGTGTAAATAAAATTATGTAGGATAACATAAAAATATTTACAAGGTTTTCCCAAAAAAATTCTGGTGAGGTTTTTTCCCAAATTGAATTTATCTAAATCATGCATGATCCATTAATATCATGAAATGAGTTACTAAATGGAATTGATATAAAATTATCTTTTGTAATATTCATCTTAATTAACCACTAACAATACCACTCTTTATTATAAATAATGAATCAAAAATTATAAATAATTTCATAATTTTACATATACATAACATTATTCTAATGAGATGATCTCCATTGGGTTTTTATAATATAATTTCATTTTAACCTAGATACATATAATCGTTTCATTTGAATAATTCTTTAACATGAAAAAACATATATTTTCCACAGAGTATGGTCAATAATAATTCACATTGTAGTTATTTATAGCTTCATTTATCACACATATAATAGTAATTCTAATTTTTTAAAAATAAATTAAGTATGATGTTTTTTGATTCATTTTCATGACCTAAGAAAAAATAAAAAACATTTAAAAAATATAATTATTTTTTTACATAAATTAATAAAAACATTCACGTTTACATTTTAAATATTATTATATTAAAATTAATCAAAATTAGTGTTTATAAATCATAAATTACCATCCAATTTATTGTACGAATATAATCACCAATCATTAAAAGTATAAATTAATTTTTTATAAAATATAGGATCTTTTTACCTATCGTATTGATGCTTTTAAATCATTTTTAGTCCCCCTAAAATCAAGGAATTATATCCATGATATTTTTAATCATTACATTATGTCAATTAAAAACACTAATATTTAAAATAATAATACAATAAAAATAAATTTTAAATGTTATTCTCATTATATGTTTACTATGAAAATATCTACATTTTCTATATGAACAAGACTATATAATGTTGTTTTTTATGGTAACACTGTGAATGAAAAAACCAGGGCCATTTTGTATAAAATAGATATTTTTTTGATAAAATCAATTAGATCCATGAAAGAAATCATCAATATATTTCATCCTAAAAAACATATATATAAGAATCATTAAACTAGAAGAAACCAACAAAAATAATGTTATGAAACCTAGAAGAAAAATTGAACATAAGTTTCTGCACCAAAATACACACTTTGATACAACTGAGAAATCTATTTTGAATGATAAATGAAAAAATAAACTAATGAAAAGAATAATATAATTATTTTATATTATTTGGATTGAGTGTTACTATAATGGTCGAATGTTACAAACTATTTTATTAATGTAATAGAAGATGATTTCCATGTCGTTCTCTAATGTTTTAGATAAAATGATACTATTATAATAATATATAAGATCAAATTAATTAAAACTGGTGTTACTATATTCTGATCTGTACAGAGTGTATGTCCCCTTGGATTTAATCATCATGTTCATCCCTAAAAATGGTCAAAGGATTCCCCCACCTTAACAAATCCAGTTATTGAATAGTAATAAACTATAAAAACTAAACAAGTTTACTCTTATATATAATTTATAATAACCCATATATATACCTCATGAATGATGAGAACTCATATCTAAAATTATAGGATATACTTTAATATCATTATAGTGAACCGATATTCATGTCATTTTCCCCATTTCACATTATCTATCTTCTATGGTCTAGTTTTGGTTTCCTTATTCCTTTTGGTAACATATATATACTTAAATTTGTTCAATATTCTTTCAAAATTATGAATTTTATTTGGGCTAATCCACCATATTCATTAGTTTCTAGAAATTATACTTCTAAATTCCATCATTCAATATGTCCTAAAAGTTACCATAAAAATGATTTTCACATGGACGAACCTAACAATATCCAACTTGATAATCATTTTTATGATTCAAACCTAATTTATTTGTCAGTACCCAAATAAATTTCTACAATCAAACATTATTTATAGCTACATGGTTCACCATTCATGCATCCTATCATCACAATATTAATGAGTCAAATCATCTCCCAAGTTTATCTCAATCTAAAACATTATTCATTATATATAATTGATTATTAAATACATTAAATTTTCATAAAATTATTTATTTTCCCTCAAATAACTTTAATATGAAGTGATATTTCAACTAAATATTCTATTTACTATATTATAACATCATAATACTATGTAGGATAATCATACTTTTGGAATTAGATAAAAAATTCCTATTATTCTAACTTAATTATAGATCCTTTAATATAAGAAACACTCCTCCCCTATATTTCCAAATGAAACATAGTATTCTTCTATTGTTAAAAACATAAATATTAATTGATGTTTCGGAATCCAACTCACATTTTATCCTCCATATGTAATAATATTTCTTGTGGTATTCCTCTGAGTATTTTAATCTTATCCTATTTTTATGTACACAAACCAAATAGATGATAAATCTATTTTGAAAAACTAATAAACATTGAGAACATTTTTGGTAATAATAATCCAAACAATAACATCCTAGTTTAAAATTATAAGGTTATCCATAAACTGAATAAAATATATTAATCCTTGTGTAATTTCTATATATGTACAAAAAAATGACATAAATCATGATTCATACTACTTATTCAATAGGAGTATTTTTCATGTACTCAAAAACTTATTTAATTCTAGGTGTCTTTTCCTTCCTTAACATAAACTATCGTTCTATTTGAGTAGTGACCTACTTATAATCACTCATTTGGAAACATTCCACCACCTTTAACATATAAATAAATTGATTCAGGAACAATGATATGGAACTCATGTTTCTTATAATCCAAATACCAAAAATCCATTTTTATAGATCAAGATCCTTTATCTTGAGACTTTTATATAGTTCAAAATTCCACCCATTAATCATTTACTTAAATAGAATAGTAATAATAATTGCATCCACATACATATTTATAATTATTAAACACTCATCACCATAGTCCTCGAGGTAAAAAAAATGACCACCGATTCTCTAGATGAACTTTAATTCCACAATAAAGGCATTGAACATCCTATTCCACTACCATACTGCTTTCTTTTACCCATAGCAGACCCACTTTTGGTGTACACGATATTATCACTCAGTTTACCCATAAAACCTTCATATTTATACATTTAAATTATATAGTATATTTATTCATGATGAATTTTGATTCACCTGTAACTATTATAGTTGACACCCTTCCAAGTAATCCTAACTAAGAACTATATTAATAGTAATTTGATTAACTATAATAGAAAATAAAAATATTAGGTGGTGATTAACATGATATTATATGAAACTACACTACCAACCATAACATACACTAATATTATCAGAATATTAAAAATACTAGGAAGAGTAACCCACCATATAAATATAAGATGGAACATCACTACTCTATAAAACCAAAACAAAACAACTATAATCCTTCAAGAACCATGGAATTCGTCCAATGGTGGAATTTTTGAAATGAAAACAAAATAGGATCCACCTCATCATGGAGTTTAAATAAAATCAAATACTAACCTCGAAATATGGATCCACTAAATATGGACCCCTATGATCACTAAAAAGTGTTATGCTATTAGTAAACCATTTGGGAGGGATATAGCCTTTGCTGGATGTTCATGGAACATCATACAAAACTCAGACATCACATCCCAAAATACAATTGAAAACCACTACACCATTCTTAACTAAGATAAAAATTATTGATAATATGGAAAAAGAAATTCAATTATCCATGTCCTTCTTCAGGATTTTATAACCCCTTCTTTAAGAACCACTATCATGAGAAAAGAAATCTTATTCAGAAGATATGAAACAAATAACTCAATGATTAAGGTAATTTACTAGTAATTTTACTATAAAATGAGCTATAAATAATCACACTTGAAAAAATAAATCCTAAAAATCCATTACAAAATAAAATTTTAGGGCGTACCTCCTTCAAAAGCATCCAAAGATGAACCTGAACATACCCAAACCATTAGGAAAGATACTATATAAAACTAGAATTGGTTATATTATGGTTATATCGATATATAAAGTTATAATAAGGATAAAATAGAGCTCTAACATATATCCATGATTGTGGTAAACAAAACCCACAAGAACAAAAACCCAAAATTGAAATAGTTAAAGAACCCAAAAATCCCTCCACCATCATAATCCAAACAATTAGAAGCTCTATCACACTAGATCAAAAAATGGACATGAATAATTAAGGACATTTAAATAATATGAGTGTGTATAAAGGAAAAATATAATGTTATTGATGCAAATCCAATAAAAAATGAGTCATACAATATAAGATAGAACAATAATGAAAGAGGAAGAGAATACATAAATGTATTTCATTATATCCATGAGACTATTATTTAAAGTACCTTGTATAATATTCTAAAACCTTATTCCCTTCCACTAGAAGAACCTCTATAACTCCTTACTTCTATATTCCCCATAATTTTGATACCTTAAATAGTTTAGTTTTCTTATAGTCTCATTTTCCACCATGTCTTGCCCATGGAAAAAGACTTTAAAAACAAAGAAATTATAATTGAATAAGACGACACACATTATTTATTTCATATCATTTATAAAGGTAATATATTATATTGAATCTATATGATAATGTATTGGATTCATAACAAATACATATGTGTGAACCAACATTAAGTATCATCCTTTATCATATTTCCTTCCATTTGGAAGGATGTAGTACAAAGATTCCCAAATATTTCATCTCCACAGGTCTCTTACTCCATGATTTAAATCATAAAAAATACTTTAGCTTTAAAAATTTATGTATAGTTCTCACATAATTGATCAATAAATTTATTCCATCACTTTATGAAAATTATTTTTTAATCATGTATCTCACCATCAGAAACTATTAGCAAATACAATGCTCATGTTTTCACTCGTTTAGACACCCCCATGGATCAATGTGTTACTTTACATGATCCAACTAAAAATTTTATATAGAAAACTACAACATCTAGATATCCTAGTAGAATTAAATTTATTGTTAACACCATTATGTTACCCAGTCCTTACAAATCCATCAAGTTCCAATTCTATGTCATTTCAAAGACATAAACTTTTCAAACAATCTATTGAGTTTAAACATCCACATAATGTAGAATTTTTAATCATATAGATGTATAATTATTCATACTCTACTCATATTATGAGTATAATGAAGAACCTAAGTCTATAATACAACACATAGGTGGACATGAGACACACAACATAAGCCTACTCATATATTATAGAATAGGATATGTTGATGCACTTTTAGAAGAATATATTTTTTAACTGACACTCAAACCACTACAACAATTCTTAGTAAAATATTTTACCCCATATTTTCAACATATAGGACCACCATTATCTGAAATACTATAGCTTCTACCTCTCCTTCAATTTGCCTTTATATTAAATTTTCCTACTTTAGAATGTATCATACCAACCACACTATAGACATTACTTATTAATTATTTAACCACATTTTGATATATATCATAATTAAAATTTAGAACTCAAACATTTTAAAACCTTAAGTTAATATTATTTATTGATTTAATATCTATGGTAACAATCAATTACATTGATTTTTGATGTAATGAAAGTAAAAAAAATTACCCAATCTAGATCCCCACAAATTACCTTCACTAATTCTAATTGACTCTATATCATTTGGATGTTGTTTAATCAATCAACGCCCATCATTAATTCTATTAAATTCATTTTGAATAACCTTATTAATTGGAATAAATTATCATTATAGTTGCTTTCTCATTCAAGGATCATCATATGATAATCTTTTTTATTAACTTCATGGATGTTATGATCTATAATCTAGGATATAAAAATTCATATCAATGCATTATTATCAATAAATTCACATTATCCCTTATTTATTTCATTTAGTTTCATTCTAGTAATTGAAATATTAATATCATTTTATAATAATCATCAATAATTTGAAATTTTTTATATCAAAATCTCTGACTTATACCTTTATCTCATCCAATTCCACTACTTCTAAAATGAATGAACTCCCATCAAAATTTTGAAACACAAAAATACTGATTAGAAACTTCTTACCATAATTCTCTTATAAGTTCGGGAGTAGAATGATACTAATAAACCATGATAAAAAACACTTTAATAAATTTCTATTCATATAGATATCCACAAGGAAGCTAGGATACATCATATTGGGTCTATAAAACATCCCAATCACGAGATATAATACTCAAAACCATACAAAGTAGAAATAACGAACCAAAAAGCACATCCTAAAAATGTACCAGAACATAGAATAAAAAACAAAAGTATTACATTAATTTGTAATACTTACTTTGATAATATTGAACTAGATCATTGGTAAGACTGATGAAAAAAGGTAACTATATAAAAAAATAACCAATGTGTTTTATGTGGTTATAAATAATTCTTACTTCATTAGTGTAATTCTATGAACTCTTTTTTTATGGAATGAATGATGATGACAATATTTATCTATATATTATTATTGAATAATTGACTCCCCTAATTAAATATATTATGACACAATAAGTTATCCTTGTTCCTCTATCTTATTATCTCTATAAAGTGTATATTCATGAGGTTATGATCTTCATGGTATGATGGTACTTGGTTGATGGAATCCACTACCTTAACTCCACCTACTGGTGAACCATGTATGCTTTTGAAAACTCTATTATTTTACTCTTAAATAACCATTTTAGGAACCCTTATCTATCCCCCTTGAATATTTATTACTCTTACATAAATTAAGAGGTGAGAATTATATACCATTATATTTGAAACTTATGAATGTCCTTTACCCCAGCACAAATTCTCTATCATTCGATATCTGGTTACAATTTCGTTCATATAATTATTTGGTCTAACATACTTTGTTCTATTTATTATACTTTAAAAAAACCAGGTAGTTTTCATGTTGCTTCACCATATTCATTTAGTTTTTAAAATTAATGCTATATAATTACTCATTATATATTAAATAGAACATTGCCAAAAATTACATTCCAATCGATAAACCTATCAACTACATCCAGATAAATTATTCTGAGTAATAACACTAAAATATTGATTTGTGGAATATAGTTTATGGGTTTAGTCAAACAATGTATATTCATTTCATTATCAGTTCATTAAGGAAGATTTTCAGAGACTATATTGATTTTATTGTCATCAATTTTACACAATATATATTATATTGTGAATAATTGAAATATATATATTAACATGTACTATTTTTATTTGACTTGTAACATGTAGACATTACAATAGTAGAATTGAGTGGGCTTCACCAAAAATATATTTATCAGGGTCTATTGAAACTCAATGAATTATCCATATATGTTTAGATAATTATAAATTTATAAAGTATTATATACTACAAGTAGTAGAGATAAATTATACTATACATATATTCTATAATTATTCAACACAATGTATAAATAAAAAATTTCAAAATCTATAAAGTCAATTTAATGATATATTATGTGATATTTGTTTTATGCACACCTAATTCACAATGATTTGTTAGACATTTTTATCATAAATTTAATTAGTCTAGTCTAATTATTTCATTATTTCTAGGATATTTTATTTAGTGTGTCATCCACCTTTAACAAGATGATGTGATTTAACATAATTGGCCTCCTATTAGGTGTTTATTATTTTTTATTTTAATAATTTCATAGCTACAAATGATTAGAATTACAATTAGTTTGTTTTTAAATTATTATAATTATAATTATATCTAGTTTATTTTAATAGAAATTATTTTTATTATTATTAGTATGATATTCACTATTATTAAATATATTATTATTTTTAGGTTTTTTGTGATGGATACTTAATTCAATGGATGAGTAGAAGGAAAATGTAGTGATCATCATTACAAATATTAGTCAACCTCATATAAAGAGACACCAAATAATGTTCTTGATTTTATTATCATGGATATATTAACATTATAAAATAGGAATAAAAGGGTTTTCAATGATAAAACAACTTGTATGAGTGGATAAAATAAAGAAATAATAAAAGAGTGTAGATACTTTGTATTTGTTTCTGATCAATCAAATCAAAAATTTATAATTTAAGGAAACATGAAACATGTATTTTCCGACATGGATGTTATGGATGAAAGGCTTTTGGTTTTTAAATTTTCAATCATTGTGTGAAATTTTATGCTGAAGGGAGAGAAACACAGGTAATTGGGTGATCCCTTAAAATATATGTCATATATTTATGGCTTATATAACTAGAAGTCAATTTCAATTGGTAATGGATTCTTTCATGTAGAGTTTTCATCTAAATTTTTTAATCAAATATATTTTTATTTTTTAACTCATTCTCTCTAAAACATGGTGTGATTCAAATATAGGATTGGTATCCTCAAATTAACCCCTTTGATTAAAAGAACTATTGTTCATATGTTTGGGTGATGTTTTTTGGTGTAAAAATGATATATTTGAATCCTAAGAAACATAATGACATTTCTTAAACAATTGGAACTATAATAAGAATAGATAATTTTAAAAAATAACAAATATTTATTAGTTTGTTTAAAATATAGTGTAGTTTTATTCATCAAATTCATATATTGATAATTTTTTTCATTCAAAAAATAATGAAATCATGATTATGATTGTTGAGTATTTAATGATCATGCCTTTTTTCTCTGAATTCATGATGATTGGTCCTGATTATTGGAATTAATGGAGGTCCAATGTAATGTTTAACATATTTATATTCATTGGACATTAACAAATAAATTAGAAAATGTTAATGAATCCTAAAAAAATAATTTGTAAAAGGAACAATTTTATTATCATTATAAAATTCTTCAATGCCTATATATTCATATGAGAAAACCAATAAATAATCATCAGGTGGAATTAATGTCATTGTTGAGAGGAACACAAGATATGATGAAGCAAAGAAACTGATATAATGTGATCCAAATAGTTCATACATAAATATTACGTATTTATAGATGAATATTAAAACATTTCATAATAATAAATTCATAATGTGCATAACGGTTTAATGTATTTTCATATAGTACACATAAACATCATATTTCATGAAATATTTTCAACATCGCCCACAATGTGTTTTTTATATTATAATGCCCTAAGTTTGATTATCCATTAATTTTTTTCATTCAAATGACTTTAAAATTCATTATAGATTAGGACATACAAGATAATAATAAATCCAATGACAATGTATACTGCTATAATGGTATATTAAAATGAATATACATTAAACCATTTATCAGATATAATGTATTATTTAACAATTGATCAATAAATCCATTAAAAATGAAAAAATAGTATAGGGCTATAAATTCAAAATAATAATATATTTAAATCTAGATATTCCATTGGTCCAGCATCACCTTTATGAATCACCATTAGTACAACAAAACCTACAATGAAAAATATTTCCATGAAATTATAAAGCATTTTTTAAGATCTAAAATTAATTTAATGGAAATGGGATGAGTTAATGGAATAACATTAGTAAGTTATTAATATATATGAAAGAAATATGGTCATTGAAAATATGGTAGTTGAAAACATGGACATTTAAAATAAGGCTACTGCAAATTTCATCATTTGTCATATATCATATTGGTATATTGATGTCTTTTATTGTTAAATAGAAAATTTCAATTTATATTAACACATAATATATATATATACTAATTACATATAAATATTATTATTATTATTATATATTAATGTGTGATATGATATAAATATATATATAATTAAAATAAATATTTTAATATTAATGGTGTTATAAAATTATATTTTACAATTCAAGTAATTTTTATTTGTGGAATTTTTTAATATGTACTTAATATAAAAGTAATATGCCTTTTTTCAATGAACTATTATGATTAGTGTTGTATATTTTATTCAAAATATAACACTATAATACAAGTAACCTAGAATTGATAATTAAATTACAACATTGGGATAAGATAAACAAGATTTTATCCTAAAAGATCAAATAGTTTGGAAGTCTTGGAATACTTGAAACATACGTAATTATAACATTACATTTCAGAACATTAAATAAAACATAAAATTGTTGTGATAATTTTCATATTGATTCTATTATATTTTTGGAATAATTTATATATACATTCTTGTTAAATGGGGGAAAGGAATACATAATAATGGGTGAGATTTGATTCTTAGAAATGGAATGCATAAAACAGAAGGTATCACATAAGAAATTCCATAAAACCATCCCCCCAAAAGCAGCCCTCTTATATTAGAGATGCAAGAAGGGAGATAATGATGCTTGATTCCTTCATTAAAAATTCCATTGAATTGTGACAAACATTGAGGGTATTACATACACTCAAATGAGAGGCATTACCCAATAAGATAAGAGGATTGAAAGATAATATTGAAGTCCCCAACAAATCCAACTCAAAATAAAATTAATGAAATATTCCCACGTACATGAATGTAATGTCATACTATAGATAATACTTAAAGAAAGTTATATGCCCCAAAAATTAATCCTCAATAGTGGCCTCAAAATCTCAAATAACTCCTTAACAAACCATGAGCTTGTAAATTACTACCCGAACACCGACTATCTCTTACTGAACTGCAAAATAATTTATATATAAATTGTATTAGAATAACATGTATACATAGTAGGATCCTACATAGATCATTTCCTGAAAAATCTATATGAATAATGCTAAATACTAGGGAATAAAAAGTGAAACTAACTTGTCACTTAAACATGTATTCTATGTTCCTAGCCTCATCATGACTACCATTTATCAAATATTTCATACAATAGATCGTATAATATAATATCAAAATAAGGAACCCCTCTAACACATCCCCTGTAGTTTTCTTCACTAACCCAACAACACATTTAATGACCCATATATCTCCAAAAAACATTGTAAAATAGAGAAACCTAGGGTTAATTTTGTATCCTTCATCCCATGGATCACATGATATCATGCAACATCTATAAATAGTAACTGAGTTGTTTCTAAGATCCACCATAGCCCATATATCTTGTATTATACATGAATTTATCACCACCCATACACATCATTCCTATAATAATCCAAGAGATACTATATTTGTATATACATGTATGTAAAATAATAAAAATAATAACAACCCTCTACACTCATATAAGGTTAACCACCACGCACACCAGCATATAATATTACTAGGAGAAGAGAGTAGGACTTGAGGGGGTGTTCATCCATTCCTTTCTTTACAACCTAGTTATTGGGAAACACACCCTTTTATATTTTACTAGATTTTTTCCCTACTAAAATTGGTGGTATGTTATACGAAATCACTAAATAAAAAGGATATAATAGATCTCACAAATACACCATGTGAAATTTCCTAGTCTTAAGCTCAACTCAGCTATCATCTTGTAGACACACATCTTCCATGACTATGAAATATATATACAATAAGGACTAAGAATTAAAGGTGATTATTTTTTTGAATTATTTCTATTAACATTCCACATCCTATTAATTAATTATTTGTCCATTAATTATAATTATTCCAATAATAAACATCAACGGAAAAACAGATTCACATGCCCTCTATGGACAAGGGAGATGATTCCACTATTCCACAGAATTGTCAACAATTTAATTGATTTCAAGAACCAATTACATTGGTTGAAACATTTATTAATAAATATCATTCCATATTTCCTTATACTATATGAATAATCTTAATATTCCATTGAAGATAAGTTTTACCAATCACAACCAGCTACCTCACGTAGGGGGAATTGAAATATAGGAAAAAATAATCTTGAACATAAAACCATTGAAGAAAGACATTATCAATAAATTATATATAATTTATCACAAAAATATGAAATAATAGATTCAACCCATTCCATGAAATCTCTTTTTATTCTCAGCAACATCATAATGGAATCCGTCATTTTTATTAAATAACATTTCATTTCATTTTACAAACAGAAGATCTTTAAAGTATCATGTCTTGAAAATAAGTTACATAATACATGAAAACATATAACATTATTTTAATCCTATTGAATGTATTCATGAAATTTTCATCCGAATTTCAATTACTACATCACATAACCTGGGGAAATACATCAAAAAAAGGATGAGCATAAGGTCTGGTTAGGGAAAACTGGGAAAACAGTTTACTTGTGAACTTGAGAGGATATAATAAGAACATGAAGAAATATCATAAAGGAATGAGAAATAAGAATATCCTGATAAAAATAACTTGAATAATATCTTAGAAATGTGTCTACAACATTTAGTTGGGACATTCATAAAAATATACCCAAGGTCCATCCCCAAGGTGTCAAAAAAATTACCAATGTTATTCACCATGGTATCATAAAACATGTCATCTCTAGAGATTAATTTCATTACCCAATGAAATGGAAAACTATTAGGGCACACCCTTAGTATTTATTTATTTTCACGATATCTACAAACATCATAATAAAATTTTTAATAAATAATTCCAATAGAATAAATGAAATGGGTTCCATATCAAAATCTTGATGTTTTAAAAATTTCTCAAAAACATGATCATTTGTTCATTTTAACCCAAGGAAAAAAATGAGGGTTTTGTGTTTATCAATTAAAGTATAAAATATATCATTTTTTGTCTTGATTAATACCCTTATAAGTGTAATAGGTTTGCGTATTCACATAAGGAAAATAAAATAATTTCTTGTGAAAAAGAGAAAGATTTTTAGAATAAACTTCTCCAGCATAACAACTATGAAACATAGTTTTAGAAAACATGAAAAGGAGAAGGGAATGGGGTCTAAAAATAATAAATGACTCATAATAAAGTATAAGGACAGAATAAATTTTAAATAACAACATGTTATATAAATTTTAAATACATAGAACATTAATGAGAACTTGAAAGGAAAAGAGAAGTGGAGAATTCCCTTACCTTGAAGAATAATGTCTAAAACTCTAGGATCGAGACCTTTAAGGTTTGATAAAACATTGGTAATACTCCTTGGTAGTTAATAATATCTGATATTAGATGCATATTTTTTTTAATGAAATAAAAAAAATGAAGGGATTTTTATTTATAGTAAAAGAGAAGGAGTTTTTTATTAATTTTCATGGACACCTCATCTGTGGAATTTTCCAATCCATGGTCTTTCCGATGGTATTTTCTCATGGTTTAGGCTACATGGGACTACTAATATAATATTTTAATCCAAATTAGTTGATAATAATTTGAAATTACATACTACATCATTATGATTTCCTAAAACACACAAAAAACTAAAAAACTATATTTTTTACTATTCAATGAAAAACAAAACATTTTATAAAAATATCATAAATTCACCATAACATAATATAGGTTTTATGAATTAAAAAATGAAATAAATTTATAAAAATAATTTTCTAAATATGAGAAATTAATTTTTTATGTAAAATCACTATTTCCATGAAAAAACCAAAACATAATTAATAATTTCTAAAACAGTTATTTACTTTTACTATTGTGACTTACCATTCAAGATTCATAAATTACATTTATATTTCCCTAGGTGAGGTTACTATTACATTGGTAACATTACTATTCATAATAGTTGTATTACTATTGATACATTACTATTCACAAAAAATTATGTTGATCTTATCAGATATTAAATTTCTTATTGATCACAACGGTATATGTCTATTTTTCAAAAATAATTTCTCAATATCAATTATTAAAAGTCTAAAAAATATATAAAATACACTTTTTATCAATATTCATCAATAATACTAGACATATTAGAAAAATACTAAAAAAAATCCTCATATATTAATTTTGATATTTGAAATTCAAAAATGATGTTTATTTTACTATAAAAATAATGTTATTTAATCAAATGGATTCCACCAAGTAATTAAGACCTAATTATATAGCCCCTTGTAACACATGCATAGGACCTTAGAGTAATGTGTGAAATGGTTATAGAATATTGGGGTGGCTGTGACCACATTTCTTGAGTGGTGATTTCAATCAGCTTGAACTTCTTCCATATACAGTTTTGTTCATGATTAACATTTTGGAGCTCATTTTGGGCATGGTCCAGAGCAAAGCCCAGTGAAGAAACCTCCTTCCCATGCTCCAATAATTGGTCTTCAAACGGACTAAGTCTACTAGATTAGGCTATATACTCTTCTTTCTATGTTATTTTACCATGATTATTTATATTTATAAACAATAATCATAAATTTAAAAGTTTAGTTTACAACAGTCATATAGACCAATGGTCATAATTAACCAATGGTTATATATTGGTTGAAACTCAAAGGTATTATTTCAATTATACTCACTAAATTAATAAAAGTACATGGTTTTGTTGAGTACAAAACAACACAAAAATTTAGGAAACAAATATTATTCAATGGTTCGGATCATTAAATTATTCCCCACTTAAGATATTTCTTCCATGAAATTTCAACTCATTCCATCACAAAATAAATGGTCTTGGTACCTTAGTTTCATAGTCTCCACAAGTTCTAACATAGATTCTTCATATTTATGGTTCCTTCAAAACACATTAACAAGGTGGGTTGTCTTTTTGTATAGAACCTTGCCTCTATGATCCAAGATCTCCACTGGCTACTCCTCATAAGAGTGGTCGTGTTCTAGCAGTACCACTTCAATATTTATTATGCGTGAAGGGTTAGGTATGTACTTATGATAGAGGGATACATGTAATACATCATGAACATGATATATTTCTTAGAGGAAGTATAAGATGATAATCCACTACTCCTACGTGATCAAGGATTTCATAGGGGACAATGTACCTAGGAACGAGCTTCCCTTTCTTCCCAGACCTCATGACTCCATTCAATGGAGAAACTTGAAGGAAGACCTTGTCACCAACATCAAACTCCATGTCCCTTATACAGTTGTCATCACAACTCTACTGCCGACTTTGAGTAACATTTATGTGTTATTGGATGTCATTAAACATTTCGATCATCTCTTGCACATGATCATGCCTAAGAAGATTTCTATCACCAACTTCATCCCAACAAGTAGGATATTTACATCACTTCCCATATAGAGCTTCATAGGGTGAAATTTTAATACTCAATTGGAATCCGCTGTTGTAAGAGAAATCACCTTATGGGGGATTTTGATCCCACCCACCATTAAATTTCATTGTGCATGTTCCTAGAATGTATGTGTTTGATTGAATAGTCCTTTCATATTGGCAATCGATTTGGGGTGATAAGTGGTACTGAAAATAAATTCGTTACTCAAATCATGTTGAAGACTTATCCAAAATTTTGATGCGAAACTTAGATCACGATTAGATACAATAGAAAGTGGAACTCCAACCAGCCTTACCACTTCATCAACATAAATCCTAGAATGTTAATCTAGATAGAAATCTTCCTGAATTTTTATAAAATGGGTTGTCTTGGTGTGATGGTCCACTATAACCCATGTCACATTGTTTTCTTTGGAAGTTCTTGAGATACCAACGACAAAGTCTATAATGATATTGTCCCACTTCCCTATTGATATGGGCAGTTATTGTAATATCCCTTTAGAAATTTGTTACTCTTCTTTAACTTTTTGACATACCAGGATCCTTATAGTATAGTCAGCAATCCCCATTTTTATATTATCCCAACAATAATGATCACAAAGGTACCTATACATTTTCGTGCTTCAAGCATGTATATATAGTGTAGACATATGAGATTCATCTATCATATCATTCTTTATTTACATAATAGAAGGAACACATCACCTTGTATGAAATTTCAGTTCAACTTTTTAAGCTTTGAACTCATGAAACATCCCATTCTTCACTACCTCAAACTTCTTATATAACAAAGGATTTTATTTCTGGGCTTTATTAATCTTCACTAGTAATGATAGTGGAGAAATATTTTGTGATAAGGTTTATGATATTCCTTCGCTTATAATTCCCATTTCCAATTTTTATAGGTCTTTAATCAAGGGATATCTTTTAATCCCCATCATTGATAAAACAATAGGGTATTTCCTACTTAATGCATTAGGGGATTTGTTTTCTATTTCGGGATGATAATGAATTGACTAGTCATAGTATTTAATAAGTTCCAACCATATCCACTATCTCATGTTCAATTCATTTGGTGTGAAAAATATATATCAAACTTTTATGTTTTGTGTATATATCACACTTCTCTCTAAATTTATATTGCCTCTATATAATCATACCAAAAAACTGCACCCATCTTTAGATCATGTGTAAGATAGTTCTACTCATTAGTCTTTAATTATCGAGATCCATAAGTAATCAACTTCTAGTTTTTCATGAGGATTCATCCAATAACTTTCGTGGATACATCACTAGAATAAAAAATCCTCCCGCTTGATAGAAGTGTTAACATGGGGGCAGTAACAAATCTCTTCTTCATCTATAGATAACATTCTTCACATTCCATTGTCCATATGAACATGACCCATTTTCGAGTTAACTTCGTTAATGGATTAGAATGTTGGGTTTCATTTTCACAAACCTCCTATAATCTCTTAATAATCCAAGGAAACTATAAATATCAGTAATTGTTATAGGCTGAGGCCACTCCTCCACAAACTTTTTATTTGTAGGTAAAACTATTATTCCCTCATTTGTTACAATGATCCCCAAGAAATAAACCTTTTGTAACCAATATTTACATTTTATAACCTTTCAAAAAAGACTCTCATTCTATTGCATTTGAAAAATAACCCTTAGATGATCCTTTTGCTCTCAAAACATTGGGAATATATCATAATATCATCAATAAAAACTACAAAAATGTTTTCAAGGTAGTTATTAAACAATCTATTCATCCAATCCATAAAAATATCATGAGTGTTAGTCAAGAAGAAGGGAATAACAAAAAACTCATAATGCCCATATCTAGATTGAAAGGCAGTTTTTGGAATATCTTCCTTCATCACCCTCAATTGATGATAACCAAGTCGAAGATCAATCTTAGAGAAGAATAGATCTTCAAAAAGCTAGTGAAATAAGGAATCAATTCTTGTAAGAGGGTATTTCTTCTTTACTGTGATCTCGTTCAGTTCTATATAATCAATTCATAGTCGCATTGAACCATACTTCTTCTTTACAAAGAGAATAAGATCTCCCCAAGGAGACACACTCAATCAGATAAACCCCTTCCCCAAAATATCGTTGAGTTCTTTCATTAATTCATATAGTTCCACATTTCCTATCTTATATGAGTACTTTGATATCATATGAGATCCTGGTATGATTTCTGTGGAGAACTCTACCTCTCTTTCTAGGGGAGGTCCATGTAACTCCTCAAGAAATTCATCAATGTATTGTTGGATGATGGGGACATTTTCTCACCTTATAATCTCATTTACTTCTTAATTATCACCAATAAACTCTATAAAGAAGGATATAAAAGGTGCTTCTAGACAAATCTCTAGATTAGAAATCTCTCCATGCAATATAATTTTCATTTTACCATTTAGGACTACTGAGATTACCTTTTGTATGTATTTGATCATAGAATTATACTTTTAGTGAAAATATATCCCTAGTATAATTTCTAATTCCAACATGAGAATGACTACTAGATCTGTGATAATATTTTGCCCATTAGAGTAAATACTATATTTTCTAAACAATGATTATTATTGGATAATCCTACTAGGAGCCCCGACTAATAACTCTACTTCTAGAAATTTAGGGGTTGATTCTAAATTCATTGTAAACATGGAGGAAATAAAGGAATATGTAGAACCAGAATCAAAGAAAGTACATGATAGTTTGGAGAGAACAAAAAGAGTACATACCACCACATCATTTAGAGCATCAACATCAACTGTCACGATAGCAAAAGAACAGCCTTACTCCCTTGGCCTTTGGTGAGGTTGATGGTGATTCCCCTCCACTACCCTAGGATTTTGAAAGTGATTGTAAAGGTTCCCATGATGTACACACATGATGAATTGGACTTCAGGTAGGGCTTGCCCCATCTTCCCTATGTCAACAGTGTTGGGAAGCTGAGACATCACCTTTCTATGATAATTCTGTGTGATATGGAAATCCCTTCCACACTTGTCCCAAACAAGTAGTTCCCCAAATGCCTCTTCCCACACTTATTACATTTGGGAATTTTCACTTAAATTCCAGATATTCCAAGACCAATGATCCTCCCCAATATTTTCTCTATTTATCTCTTGTTTTCATTGGATTTTTGAGAAAACTACATCTCACAGAAATCCACTTCGACTTTCATAGCAGTCGGCACGATCTCCCAGTAGCTATCACTATCTCAGTTGGAAAAATTATTCTGAAAATGAGGTATTTGTCCACCAAATAATATTTCAACCTTCCCATTAGGATTTATGAAAAATCATTAGGTGAAACTATAAAGTCTTGTGATGTTCATCTCGCAGCTTCCAGCAGATTGAGTATCCATTTATTTTAGCTCGAGAAACTACTTCTATATTTTTTTCACATCAAAAATGAAAATACTTATTGAAGAAGATCCCTATGAACTATTATCACTCCAAATATTCAAACTCTACTCTTTTCCTCAGTTTTTTAATTAGTTCTCACCATTTTTCAGCTTCTCTCTCTAAACAGTAAATATAAAGGGGTGACCTTCTCTTATTCATAATTGCAGAGCATAGAAAAACTCATTTTGATAAAGCTAATCCATTTTTCAGGGGAATTAGCCCGTAAGGGGCTCTATGTATTAGGTTTTACTCTCTTCGTCACCTCCTTCATCAAGGGTTACCGCGTTTCCTCCTTCCTTAGGCTCGGTGGGTTCATGGTGGTGGATCCTCAGTTGTGGGGTGTCGGCGACTTCATGGAGTCAGCTGTCTTGACCATATAAACCGCTGATATCCTATTATTCCCCAAATCCTTCTTCACCGGATAGGGTTTCTCAAGGAGGCGCAGTGCCGGTCTGCGGATAAGATCCAGCTTCAGTGCCTTGAGTCTGTCGTTGCGTCTTCTGTGGGTGCGTTGGCGGGTTCTTTACAACCTTTGTGTGCAGCTGGGATGGTGGCGTCGGGATCTAGCCTACGACTGGTCTACATTCCATCATCTGGTGATGGTTTTCATTTTTAGGTTTTTTCAGTCATGCTAGGTTTGGAATGCGGCTACGTTTGTTTGGCGGAGATGGTTTTTTTGTGTTGATTCATTATTTGGATGAGGTTTTGATGTTGGTTCGTTGGAAAATTGATTCGCTTTTGTGTACTTTCAAGGCTATTTTTGATTCAGTTAGGCTTGTGGTCATTTGATGCTAGCATAGGTTTTTTGTGCAAGGTTGAGTCTGGATTTTGTTGATTTCTATTGTGTTGTTGGTGTTCGGGTCTTGGTGGTCTTGCGATGAACTCGAGTTGGTGTTGCAATGGTGATGTTTTGATGAAGCAGAAGGGTTCGAGGGTCTTTTCTGGTTTTTGATTTTGGATGGAATCTTCCAGACTTTCTACAATGATTTACTCTAGACGAGGATTAGAGTAGGTGATTTCATCTTGCATGACTATTCAGTTTTGGAAGTTTGAGAGGGTATGGCTTAGCCATCGGTACCAGGCCCATGCAGAAATGAACGGGACAGCTAGCTGAATAGTTATGCATTGGTAGAGATTTTCCATATTTATTATGTTGCTGGGGAGGGAATTTCCAAGTAGCATTGTTCTGATATTTGATCTTTTTTGTGTTGAAGTCTCTATGTCTTTGAAGTCATGTAAGGTTTCCCTACATTTTCTTTAAAAGGGGGGTTTATCCAAAAATCAATAAAAATTTTAGGTCTTCGGGCCATTCAGTCAGTCATTTTTCAGAAATCAATGGGTTGGTAAATCCACAAAATACTGGTGGTCGTTGATTCATAAAGGACTAAATAGAAATTTTTTCCCTTCTTGGTGAAATTGTTCTCTTAGTTTGATTCAATTTATTTCCCATAACTTGAGTCATTTGGTTCATCATTCAAATGAAACATTCCATTCTTGCTTCCATCGGAGGGTTGTAAGAGCATAGTCCATTGTGGTCACCATTTTCACAGTTCCTCATATTACCCGCCATTCTCTAAATGAAAAAAAACCCTAGTGAGTATCTTATTATAGTTATGACTCTTTTAACTATAATGGATTTTTATGTCTTAAAACATCATGCACAAACATATTATTCTTTAGCAACAATTACATTCTTCTAAAAATTCTTCATAATGATTCATAAAAAGCTTGTGATTTACAAAAATATATCCCCCAGGAGTGTCAAACCACAAGTGTAGAAAGGCCTATTTTTATGCACTAATTACCATTCGAGTTTAGCTAAAAACACAATATTTGGGGTTTACCCCTAGATATATTTGTGCTAGATCCAAATCCACTTGTTCATTTGCAGACCGATATCTATTTGTTCAAAAACCATTTACATAATATGTCACCAAAATAAGAGGATTATTTCTTATATTTAAACATTTTTATATGGTTATTCATAAAATTTTCTTATCCAAATGTCCAAAAATAAATGAACTATCCTTTTAAACCTACAATGATATCCCTCCTTTTTATTACATGACTTTTCTTTTCATTTTACAAGTAAATGATCTTTAAAGGTTAGTGTCTTGGAAATAAGGTACATAATACGTGAAAACATATAACATTATTTTTATTCAATTTAAAGGATTATTTTAAATTTTTATCCTAAGATAAATTACATTATATCATAACCTGGGGACATACATCAAAGTAAAGGGTGAGCATAAGGCCTAGTAAGGGAAAACAGGGAAGAAAATTTACATGTGAAGTCGGGAGAATACAATATGAACATGAGGAAATGTCATAAAGGCATGAGAAATAGGAATATCATGATAATAATAAAATTAATAATCTCTTGAAAATGTGGAAAAACATTTAATTTAGACACTAATAATCATATCACCAAGGTCCATCCCCAAGGAGTCATAAATATTACCAAGGTTATTCACCAAGGTATCGTAAAACTTGTCATCTATAAGGATTAATTTCATTACCCAATGAATTGGAGTGCAATCAGGACACCCATAGTATGTCATTATTTTTATGTGATCCACATATATCATAATAAAACATCTCATAAATATCCCAATGATAATAAATGAAATGGGTTTCATATTAAAATTGTGACATTTTTAAATGTTCTTGAAAACATGATCATTATAACATTTATAATCCAGAGAAAGAGAATTAGGGATTTATATATGTCTCTTAAAGAATAAAATATATCATTTATATGTCTTGATAAATACAACTTAAAATTTAATTGGATTGTGTATTCACATTAACAAAATAAAATGATTTCTTGAGAAAAAGAGGGAGATTTTGTGATGAAAATTCTGTATCATAAAGGCTATGCAACATGGTTTTAGAAAACATTAAAAAGAGATGAGATAGGTATATCCAATTAAAAAAATACTCGTCATATAGTAAAGATATAGAGTAAAATGTAAATAAGAACATTTTATTTAAATTTTAAATACATACCACATAAATTGGGACTTGAAAGGAAATGATTAGTGGAGAATTCCCTTACCTCGAAGAGTAACTTCTAAAACTCTAGGATCAGGCCCCTTAGAGATTGAGGACAAGTTTAAATTAATCCTTGGTAGGTAATACTATCAATTCTTTGAGGGGGTGATTTTGGAATGAAATAAAATTAAGGAATTTTTTGGTATTTATAATAAAAGAAAATGAGTTTTTATTAATTTTCAAGCACACCTCATCGATAGTATTTGACCATGGTTTTGGCCAATTGAGACAGCTCATATAATATTTTTACCCAAATGAGCTGAAAATAATTTTAAATAACATATTACATCCTTATGATGTCATAAAACACACCAAAATCTCAAAAACTATATTTTTACTATTCACAGAAAAATTAAACATTCTATAAAAATCTCATAAATTAACACTAACCTAAAATCGACGTTTTGAAATCAAAAATGAACTTCATTTTATGAAAATTATTTTCGTAATAAGATAAATTAAATTTTTATGTAAAATCACTATTTACCAAAAAAATACTAATACTTAACTAATAATTTCTAAAATGGTTATATACTTATAATATTATACCATTACCGTACAAGATGCCTAAATTACATTTATACTTCCCCAGGTGATGTTACTATTCTATTGGTAATATTTCTATTCATACAGTAATTTTAGTATTAATAAGTTAATATTAACCAAAAATTAAGTTAATCTTATCAGACTATAAATTTCTTACTGATCACAATTGTATATGTCTATTTTTTTAAATTTATTTCACAGTATCAATTATTTAATGTGTAAAAAATATTTAAAAATACTCTTTTTTTCAATATTCATCAATAATAAAAAAACATATTAAAAATACTAAAAATTCATCCTAGATTAATTTTTACAGTTGAAAATCAAAATTGATGTTTATTTTACCATAAAATTAATTTTATTTATACAATTGGATTACACAAAGTATGTAAGGCCTTATATAATATCCCCTTATAACACCTACATAGGAACTAAGAGTATGGTGTTCAATAGTTATAGAATCTTGGTGCAGCTCAGACAACATTCTTGATATGGTGATTTCAATTAGCTATAACTTCTCATGTAGGCTATTTCATTCAAGCTTAACATATTGAAGCTCTGCTTGGGATTCATCTAGAGAAAGGAAAAGTGACACTACATCCTTCTCAATCTCTAAAAAATGGGCTTTCTACTGCTCTAGTATTTTATATGAGGCCATTAATGTCACGACCCTTCCCTTGGGACCCGTTCCGTGACTACCCTAAGCCCGCCTTCCATAGGCCAGGGGCTGGTGACTACCACCAAAAGGCGTATTCCCTAAAACTGGGAAGGCATTGCCTTTATGACCAATAAACACACGCAACCAAGCACACAACAAGATACGAACACAAGTCAACTGTATAGAAAAAAGATTATTGAAAGTAAAAAGGGTCCGGAATACAAGACCAACAGTAATGGTACAGGTACAACTTAAATAAAAAGAAAGGCATATATTGGTCCATCCTCCGAGGTTCATGCCTGAAGGGTAGGAACAAATCGACTCCTCAGCACTCTATGCATGCCCGTATCTTCTAGATATCGACATGTCGTATGGTCCACCTCTGAGCTCCGTCTAGCCCTGGTACCCTCAACCTCGATCAGTGTTGTATGTCATCTGCACCAAACACAACAAGTTGTGGGTCTATCCCATGTAAGGGAGAGTATAACGATACTTAGTAGGGACCCCAAGACCCTCAAGGTCTCACAAAATCCACCAAGGATAAACCACAAGGCATGAAATCAACTGACAACCCTACTTAGGTATATGACCATACATATACTTAAGTTATCAAGTATTCCCATCTCAATAATGAGGTAAAACCAAGTCCAACTCAAAGCTCAAATCTCAACTCCTCCACAAAGGAAGGAATACCATGAAGGCAAGTACTACACATGTACTCCACATAAAATAATACCACCCAGGTATTACCACGAAGGAAAGTAACGCAAGGTACAGACTCATCTCACACCATGTATAACTTATGTACATAAGTACAGATTATTATTCGAAGAATAGATCATCATATTCTGTTAAGAGGCTCTACTTCTGAACCACATAGGATTTCTCGGTGCTGAACCACACAGGATCGCTCGGTTCTGACCCACACAGGATCGCTCAGTGTTGACCCACACAGGATCACTCGGTGATGACCCACACAGGATTTCTAGGAGTTGTCCCACATAGGAATTCTCGGTAATAACCCACATATGATCGCTATGTGATAACCCACACAAGATCGATAGGTTCTGACCCACAGAAGATCACTCTATGTAGACCCACACATCATCGCTCGGTGCTAACCCACATAGGATCACTCTTCGTTCTTCAGGTCACAGCAAGCTACCATGTCCCCGCACGATGCTCTATTTTCTCTAGGAGGGTTCTCTCCATAATCCACTGGTCGATACAGAACCTTCCACAAATTCTTAGGAAGATGTTTCTTAAAGGACCGCCATGTCATATGGGTCTCAACGCAATGGATGGTACCTCAATCGGACGCTCGTTCTATGAGTTTGTATACTTTTAGTCCTGAGGGACTGGTTGAATTCATGATTGATCCAACCTTACCATACTCCAAATTTATCCAAATATCCATTGGGGTATACTAAAAGTGACCATCTCTCTCCAAGGTTTCCAGTGCCACTGACGGTTTGTCAAGCCGA
Organism: Viscum album; assembly: GCA_963277665.1. Taxonomy (NCBI): domain Eukaryota; kingdom Viridiplantae; phylum Streptophyta; class Magnoliopsida; order Santalales; family Viscaceae; genus Viscum; species Viscum album. The sequence continues at coordinate 2,007,869,024 of OY728152.1, forward strand.
CACTCGTTACCAATGATATGGCCGATAGAGCGAAAAGTTCGACATTGGCCAGGGCCAGGTCCGACCCGGTCGGACTAACCCAGCCTGACCCAACCTAGTCCGAACCGAACTGATTCATGTCTACTCGGCCCACTGGGTCAGGTCTAGCCCGTTGGGTCTGGCCTGGCCTGCTGGGTCCGGCCCGGCCACGCTGAGCGGCCCGGCCCGCGCTGGGTGGCGCAGAGGCTGCAAAGGCTGCGGAGGCCATGAAGGCTGCAGAGGCCGCGGGCAGCAATGTCCACGGATGGCACAAGACTGCAGGGTGGCATGTCGTGGCCACAGGAGGCATGAAGGCATGGGGTGGTGGAGGCTGTGGGAGGTGTGGGGCTGCGAGGCAGTGCGGCGGGGCCTTAAGCAGCGTGGGGCCGCAAGGCCGCGGTGCGGCGCAGCGAGCCCACGGGGCGGCACAACGAGGCCACAGAGCGGCGCAGAGGGTCGTGGGGTGGCATGGAGCAGTGGAGCCATCACCATATTCACGGACGTTAAAGTTTTCGACCACCTTTCTTATTCGTCGTCGTGGCACAAAGCCACTTTCTTCCATCACAAAGAACACTCCATTCAAGAAGAACAGCGGAGGGGTTGGTCCATGTTTTTTTGGCCCGCACCCTACACATTAGAGCAGTAGTAAGCGGAAAAACAAAATATTGAATAAAAAATTTCAAAATCTAAAACCTCATGTAGTGATTATTCCCAAACCTGCCAATGAAAACATCACAGATCAACTTGTTAGAGAGATAATTTGTATTCTTGGTTTTAGAAGGGAAGAACATGGGAAACAATAATCACACAAAATTAAACCCCTACCTCAGTCGTTCATTGACGGAGGTTGTGAGGAAAGAGATGAAGTCGTTAGGGATAGACGGACGTCATTGACATTGGCATTCCCTCGATCATTGTCTTGTTCATCGTAGGAGATCCTTCGACGATGTTTGGAGTTAGATTCATTGAAGGAGAACAGTTCTTTTTTGGCATTCTTCGTTGGAGAAGCTCTTCCAGAAGTTCTCCCTTCCCCTTTGCCATCCCAAAAATCCTCCCTCAAAGGACGAGGTACCAACATAAAATATTATTTTACATTTTAATTGTTGGCACCATTAAGTTGGAAACATTTATTTGGAATAATAAATATTGTGTGTGGCACAATTAAATTGGGGTATGTTCAAGAGACTTCCTTACATTTAAGTGGGAGGTTCATGGGTCGGGTGGTCCCCGTCTATGAATTCAAATTTGGGGGGTTTACGCTCAGGTGGTCCCCACCACCATAACCCATGTGGGGGGCTTTAGTTCTTGTGTTCCACACCTTTATAAAATACACATGAGAGGTTTCAACAAAAAATTAAAATGTTATAAATTTTTATTTTATTTTACTCTTCTATGAAAAACCCAAAATCTAACTTTCACCCTCACTCTACTGCGGTCGAGGTGAAGGCCTCCTTAAGAGAATATCAGTGCTAAGATTTCATCAGTGCCCTCAGATTTCAATTCCGAGAACCGGTTCAAATGTTACAAAAACCCACTCTCTTGTTTATTGAACGTACTTGAAAAAAAGATCAGAAATTTATTCCAAGCACACCGGGCCTTGGAATCACGTGCCGTCAATTTTCACAGACTCGTAAAATTACCATATGTTTAAATAAAATTACATGGAAATTCTGGGTCTTCACAATTAAATCTTCTTTCTGTATTAATTAGTCATGATCATTTATATTTATAAACAACAATCATATTTGTAAGAGTATAGTTTCCAGTGGTCATATTTACCAACGATCATAATTAACCAATTTTTATATAACCATAGAAACCCAAAAGTCTCATTTAAATTATACTCACTTCATTAATAAAAAAGTTATAGTTTTCTCGAGTACAAAATAAAATAACACCCAAATTCCTGAATAAAATATTATTCAAAAGTGTGGGTCATTACAATCATGCATGTCACCAAGTATCTAGCTATCAAAGAATCATCTACTAAAAAAATAAATGAGACCTCCCTTCCTGTATCTCATAAAAAAAATCTAACCAAGGCTCACATCATGTCACATAGGAAGGATCAAATCTATAGAAAAATAATGATGTTTTCATGGAGCCAATAGAGTCAACTGAAAATTCATTCCCTATCAAAGGCTTACATCCCTCATGTAAAAAAGGTCTCACTCGGCTAAAAACATTTACCATTATCCAAAAATATTTTTTAATATCAGAGATTAATATTTTTTTAGTAGGTTACAACTATAGTAATCCTTATGTATTATCTAATATGAATAATTAATTATTTAAACTTCATTAAAAAATAACATCCAATTTGAAAAAATATTAATGAAGAAAAATACCACTCGCATGCCTTTATACTATTTTCAAAAATAAAAAATTCTATATTCATGTTCTTTATCCAATTTTATAAGCATATGGATGAAACAACTATCTAAAAATATATCAGGATTCATTTGATTTCTATCGATTTATAAAATGAATTATTTTCCAAAACATGCCTCTTGAATGCTTTATCCTTCCTAAATTCATAACTTTTTGTTATTTTACCATTTTCATCAAATTAAAATGAAAAAAAATGATCAAATACAACCCAAAAAATAAAAAAGTAGCACAGAATCAATAAAATTATTTGGAAAACCGTTATCATGGTGGAATAGAAGTTCTCACAACACAAAATAAACATTTCTTTTCATTAATATGGTTTGATTATCATGATGGTTAATTTGACCATCACATTCGGAGATAAAGAATAATTCCATTTTGACTAGTCATAAAATAATAGGTGAATTAATGAATCCACTACCTCAAGGATTTCAACTATCCTTGATTGGGAATGAAATAGTATCACAAAACAATGATCACCTCTTTTGAAAGGAATGTGCAAGCCCACGATTTTTTTGTGCCACAACTGGTCCAGTGAATAACATATAAATTCATCCTAATAAAGGATATCAAAAACCATTTCTTGTAAAGAGTGAATGGGAGAAAACAAGGCCAATCAAGGAAGAAACCCCAAGAGAGGGAATATTACCCACAAATCACCACGAATCAAACATATGATGTCATGGATCAAAACTTTCTGAAAGTTCTTAAGAACCAGTTAAGAAAGTACTTAATGAAGTTATTATTTAAGATAAAAATTGGTAGTTTGAGAGAAACCATGGATATTATTATATTTATAGGTTCACTATCAAGAACACCTTTACAATGTGATTGGATCATTTATAATGTGAATGTCTTGAGATTATGATCAACTGAAAAATACATCTACCAAAATCACCGATCCAAGAATTAATTCACGTATGGGGATTCATGTTAACAACATGTGTTTTTAGTCCTAGATTAATCAAATCAAAAATCCAATATATTCAAATATAGAATATACCATATATTACATTAATTACATACCCCCATGAACTCTACTAAATCTAAAAAAACTACTTCGTCCAAAAACATCCAAATCTTGATGAAAATTATATTTAAAATTTTGAACTCCCCCTGAAATAATAGTATAGTGACTAAACAAAATTGAATATACTCAAGGATTCCATCCAATAACTAGAAGATTTGAAACAAATAAAATAAATTGGTCAAATAAATCTATTCCTTTACATTTGATTCCACTCAAAAATATTCAATATTGATAATTTAAAAGGAAAAACTACAGAGAAGGAAAATAAAAGGGTACCACAAAAAAACCACCCCATGAGAGAAATCTATATAATCCCACCATAATCGGATCATATCCACCTACCAAAGAGGAATAAATAATAAACAAACAAAACACCATATATCGGATCCTATATAATCTCTAACGGGAGATACCTCTTGAATAAGTGAATGGACCCAAACAAAACATCAAATAATATAAAACCATATCATATTACAAATATTTTTCAAAAACTACAAAACATGAATCACTCTGACCGAAGACCCAAAAGTCAAATAACATGGGATAGTGAGTGTGAATCTACAACTAACACTCCAAATGTTCTCCCCTCCATGAAACTATATCACCAAAGGACATGAACCATTGGAAGAAAATGCCCACATGACACCATATCCTTGAGGTCATGGATCTCCACAAGCCACTCCTCATAGGTTACCTTATAATCAACACTAATCTCTCTCAAATTTATGTTTTTAGTGTCTTCGTGGAGATAACAGTGAAGTTGTGACACATAGAAGACATCATATTTTCATTTCATCTATGTGGTAAGTTCTATCTAATACATATTGAATCCAACATAATCCAACACTTATAAAGGACCAATAAACATAAGTTAATTCTTACTCAAATATCTAAACATTTACATTCATGAATATTGATAAAAATTCTCAAAAACATGATCTCTATCATCGAACACTAGAGATATCCTCTTATGATCGACATAAGACATTAGATGATCCTAAAATTTTATCATCCCCACATGAATCAATTCAAGAATCTCTATCATGCTATAAACTACATATGGACTATAAATTGATGATTATTCAATATCAATCCTCCATAATATGGAACAAAAATGTATTACTTATAAATTTTCAAACGGTTCCATGAAAAGGGTGGAGTGAAAATATTTTTCTAATCAAACTCAAACTAAGGTGGGTTCCCCATCCACAAACCTATAAAATTTAGAACACAAGAATGTAACCTGAATTTATGATTCTGGATATTAAACTCATACCCAAAGTTGTTCTATGATGAAAAAAAGTCAAAAGAAATAAATATTATCCAAATAAATATTGAATAACTCTATATAATCCTAAGCTAATATGTGGTTTAATATTTATGATGATAATATTCGGGACCCCATGGAGTCTCATCATGAACTCTATATACTAACTTAACAAAATTTCCACTGATACTGAAATCTTGATCACAACAATGTTAGATGCTTTCATCAAACTGTGAACTATGGACAATTATGAATCTGAGCCTCCTTCATTTAATGGTGAAGAATACCATTGAGATGTCTTCCTACCTAAATTGAGTAATATCAAAATTCTAGAGAAACCCAATGAGAACATGATGATTAGCCTTCACCTTATGAAAGACCAAACATTGAGAAAAAAAACTCTAGAACGAAATGTATGAACCAATCGCACTAAAACTGAGCCCCAAAATCATACTCTATCTTTATCAATACAATATATATTACTAAGGGGAAGCTATGGAACTCATGTAGAAACACCTCGGGCATCTCAAAAGGAATGAAGTGCCTCCCTTGTAACAACACATAGTGTTGTTCATAGTTAGGCCTTCTATTAAGGGAATCTCTAGAGAAAGAATTTTCTCTCTAGACCTCCACCTCAAAAATACGCATCTTGAAATAATTAAAATTCTTTAACAATTATGACAATAATAACATCTAAAAAAGGGAACCTCTTCCACAAAACTATCTAATTTCCTTAGTAATCTCTAAAAGAACTTCCTCCACTCTCTATAAATCTATAGATTCATGCATGAAATCACTAAATTAATTTATTATCAACACATCATCATAAAAACTACCCATAATTAGTTTATATGAAATTTTGATGTCATGGTCCTATATGAATTATATTCACCATCGTTGTTATAAGTTCATGTAACGTTAGGATAAGAAAATCCTCAATATCCAAGGATAGATAAAAATGAAAATATAATCATCAATGAGGTATTGTCACCCCAAATTAAATGATGACATAACTAATACTAAATCGAGATAAGTAGTGTAATAGTTATTCTCCTCAGGATGATACATATGATACACATATGAAAAAAATGAACTTTTTTTACATCAAAATCCATCCCAAACCAAGACATAAAGCGTGATAGAAAACATCCAACAGAACTACCTCTTTTGAAAAATGATTAATTGGAGCACTAATCAACTTCTCCATTAGAAAATAAAAAGTTTCATGACATTGAATGGTCCTCATGTATGCCTTGTACTTTCTAGTCAAAGCTATTATAGGAGTCACAACCTATGATAAATCAGCCAAAGACTTTCTATAAGAGCCTTCTTTACTAAGGAAACTATTCACCAGTGAAACTATCTTGGGTATATTCTAATAAATTTTTTCCACTATATTCAATGTATTCACAACTACACCATGATAGGAAACAGGATATGATATGAAATGAACTTCAAAATACAAAAACTCAAACATTGAAAGATTCACAAATAGAAATTAATGATGAAGAACTCCAAAAAATGACCACAAATTCTCATTGTACTACTTCTCAAATACTATGTAAATAATGATGTCATTTATGAAATACCCTGAATATATCCAAGAACTATATGAATAATATATTCATCAAATCCATGAACATGGTTGTCGTAATCATCACATAAATTGGAATTGTAATGAAATCATAATTCCCAAATTGATATAATATTTAGTTATTCAACATATTCTTGTATTGTAACCTCATATGATGATATATAGACTATAAATTGATCTTTATGAACCAAATAGTTCATTTTAACTGATTGAGTAAATAATTAATACATAGGAGAGTATAGTGGTTCTCCACTTTCACATGATTCAGTCGATGATGATGAATATAGACACATGGCCTTCCATCAGCCTTCCTCAAAAATAAAATGGGGGCATCCCAAGGTGACACACTAATCCCACTATAGAATCCTTAAAATAAGTCTTAAATCTATACTTGCATATCTCATGACTCAAAAGCTTCCATCCCATACTAAGTCATCAATATCAGTGTGTCACCTATTTCTAGATATTCACAAACACGATCTCTCATCTAGGGGGAACTCTATAACCCCCTCGATAAATACATCCAGGAGATCTAAAAAAACACAATGAAAAACCATATATTGAACATATCATGAACTCCACATCCTCTCATCCATTAAGGAAGACAGGGAAAAACACACCTTTGACCCAGATGAGGGTATCACTCAACAACGAACACTAAAAATTCATCATCTACATCAAATATTACAACCTAACTTCTAAAACAATCCCTAATATCTTTCATCAAATATAGTAATTCCATATTAAGAATGATATCAGATGTTTGTATATATAAACATCATAATTCTCGAAAATTGTGGTTATTCCATGGAAGTTACTCATAGTCATAATAAAACTTATATAGATAAGCTTAATATTTAACTGGCATCATCAAATATAATGGAGAGAGAATCATCTTCACCTAAATTACAAAATTTTATACAATTGAATGTGATAAGAATCTATGTGTAGTTCTCAAGTCATACAAAGCAGGCACTATGTATTATACAAGAAAATTGTGCCTCAAACGACATCTGGATCACCTGGAAATGGAAGCTACATATCATAAAACTGACCAAAACCTACTACATGACCTCACAAACCCCAATGTTAACCACCTTCAAGGTATACTATATACTCCATGATAGAGAATCCCAAGATTTTCCTCTAGCAACACTCTCACAAATATACTGATCCAAATTTGAATCACTGTGTTACTACTTCTTTAGCCAAAACTACCTCAATAGAGGTACCGGAAGAAAAACACCTCATGCATGCTACCTTAACAATAAGTTTGGTATTTCTTACTACTAATTACATTTCCTTATATATGAAATAATTATGGGTAGTACCTTAGAATGTGAATGACAACCACCACCCCCTGTGAAATGAGATGAGGTGGTTTGGGACTGACCCCATCAATACCAATGTGATTCATTCTAGGAAAATGGGAACCCCTAAACAAAAATATTATGCATAAGGTATTTTGATGACTCCACGATTATAATGATCTAGTACTGGATAGTAACCTATCCATAATCTATTCTCTCACATGTTTGGGGACCATGTTGGATGGAGATATTTTTTAGATATTGGATGTTTGAAAAAAGTTTGTTAAAGGTTTTTTATTTGGTTTTCATTAGGTAGAATCAAATTACATTGAAAAATCTCCTAATAAGACATATGAGTATTGGATTGGAACGATTGGACACATATTTCTTAAGAAATTACATAATGTGAAGTATTCTATTTTAGAGTTGTTTTTTGGGATTCAATTTTTTCAGACATGGCTTTCTTGAATGAGAACTTTGGAATGGACCAAGGTGTTATATCAGATACATAAAATCATTTAGATATATCTAACATAAAATTTGAGGATTATTTGTTGATATAAATATTATAAGCATCATGAAAAAGTTAGGATATGATAATTATGTTGTGGTAGAAAAGATAATTGCTAATTTTATTTCTTTCTATGATTTTGAATTTTTCATAATATAGATCATCGTATCAAGATACATGAGACACATATGTTGTTCAGTGACTATGAGTGAGATTTTTCTGAAGTTTGAGGTATTAAAAAAATTATGACCAACTGATCCACTAGATAGAAATCTAAATTAGAAAAATAGATCCGTCAAATAGACCATCAGTTGTTTAGTTTTATAAATAAACAATCCATTGTTGATACTAGTCCACTGGACTAGTTTCAACCATCGATCCATCAAAAACAACACATCAGACATCTCAAATTGTATTAGATGGACCTATGTTTTTTATTGTGAATCAGGTAAGTTTTTGAAACTGATCGATGAGTATATAAAGCATCCAAAAAATAGGTTTCTATAAATGTTGAGTTATAATAATTTAGTCAAACATATTATTTGGATCGAAGCACCGAAGAGAGAATTAATTTTTTCGATTATCCAATCAATAGAAAAACTAATATACAATTGTAATATGGTAAGGTTTTATATGAAATTATATAACAATGATTCATTGGATGAACTTGTGACATTGATCAATCAAATGAATAGGAGAGACTGATCAATTAGATGAAATACAAAAACTGATAATTCATTATCTGATAAGATTCTTCCAAATATTTTTCATAGATCTAAGGGGAAGTTGAACAAATTAAGAATGTAGAGGCATATAAAAGGTTCTAATAAACTATTTTTACATGGTTCTGAAACCATTATAGGTTTCAGTGAAGTTTATTACAAAAACTATTTAGTGTCCTTGGAGCTTTTAATTCAGAAATCATTTCCACTTTTTTTTAATCACATCATGTTAATCGTAAGGAAATAGTTAGAAAATGATATTTTCTAAAAATTTAGTTTTTGTATTGGGAACTTATAACAATATTATTGAAAAGAGGTTTATAATTAATATGTTTTATATATTTCTATAATATTTTAGATTAATACATACAAGTTTATTATAATTTTTAAGGGGTCAAATGATGTTCAAATTTACCAATTAATTCAGATCTGGGAGTTTCACTGATTGGGAAATCAATTTAGAGTGCACAATTTTTATTTTTAGGGTGAACCTATACAAAGGGTGAAAAGTAAAATATAAAATGACATTGTTCATGTGTGAAAAATGTGAAGCACTGGAGTTTTTCTTTGAAAAATAAGTTGAAGAGGAATATTTTTGAACTAAAGAAGTTAATAGAGAAGTATTGGTTAAGAGTTACTACATCAGACTATGAAATTAGACAAAATAATTCATGAAATTGAAATAATAAGAAAATAAAGTGTTTTCAAACAAGAAAATAATGGTCGTTTTAACACAAAGGATTCAGAAAGAGAAATCAGGGTGAGTAATTAGAATTTTTTTATATAAAGTTCTGATAAGTTTTCCCTAACTACTTCATGGTTAGAAAGAGAAGAATTGTTTTTTAAAGAATCACAAATTTGAAAGTTGTTAAAGGATCCCAATGACATGCTATAAACCTATTGGTTAAGGTTTCTATTCTTTTTAAAACAACTTATTTATATCTTTTTTTTCTAAAATAATCCTATGGAAAATTATATTGATTGTTGTTCTATAATCCAGTAAGTGTACTAACAACTTTTTTTATCAACACCAAATGATTGTTTTATAGTGTAATGTGTGGTATTAGAAAGATTCAAAAATATTGCATGTATTATCTACTATTATTGAGAAATGAAACCAATAAATACAAATGTTACCACAAATATGTGAATTATTGGTTTTTAGTAAGGTGATAAATATTTAACAAGAGGTGAAGGTTATTATACAATAAAGATATCATAAATAAAATAGGTAACACTAATTCACCCTCTCCACCTCTAAGTGATTACATTGATCCTATTCGGTCCTTTAGATTTGGTATTAGAGGGTACTTCTCCTTTTTTTTACAAATTTTCTATCTATTTTTAGGAGACGTTGTTACGAAGAATTTCAATTGTGTGAACAGTAAAGGGATTCTAGTTTTTTAGGTAAAAAATTATCATATTCAGAAAGATATAATGATGTCATACCATATATCTCTTGGTTATGATGTTTTGGAAGATGATAAAAAATTATTTCTTCCTACCATTTAAAAAGATCCCTATACATCAGATGATAAGAAAAATTTGGAGAATGATAGAAGGTGAAATAATGTATTACTCTCATCACTTTATAAAAGAAAATTTCATATATATAAGGGATTTAAAAATACTAAAGGTATCCAAGAAAATTTTTATAACATCTATGAAGAAAATATGATGGTGAAGTAAGAAATTTTTCAAATCTAGAGGCTGATGTATTATGATCATAAATTATATGATTGAAAATCTATCAGTGAATTATATTTTTATTACCATAAGATGTATTGGTTAGAAGTTGGAATATTCAAATGTTGTTAAAAAAAATTTATTAATTATTCTTTAGTTATTCGATAATAATGTTTTATACTTGGAATATATAGTTCTTGGAACTCTAAATTTAGATGACTTCTATATAACACTCAATACTTATGATATGAGAAGATATAAATTTATGAAAAAAATATAAAAGGTTGATCGATAAATTTCCTTCAAATATGTCATGTAAAGAAAATCCAAGAATGTCCTAGAAGATGAAGATGATAATGACTCGGAATCCTCAGACCAGATTAGAATCAATTTCAATAATATTTTTCATTATTTTATAAATATTTGAAAATAGGCATAGATAAGTTCATAGGGATATTACCACTAATATTATTTCAATTTAGGGCTATAAGAAATTGTGATGAAAAATACCCTTGATGGATGGAAATGATATTTATGTAGATGATAAAAAGTTAATAATATACTAGAGAGAACATGTATTAAAATAAAAATATTATTCATAAGGTAAAGATATTTCATTCTCAAAATATAAAAGGAAAAGTTATTTTTCTAATGATGATGATGATGATTACAGTGATAATGAATATGAAAAATCACTAAATATGGTGTAAGAAACAAATTTATTATAAAATTAAATAATGTAGAGTTTACTAGTGATGAATTTAGTAGATATAATGGATAGGAAACTTATTAGTGTTTTCTATGAAAATAGAGTTGAAATAAAATCTTAGAATGATTGTATGAATTGAAATTAAAATAATGATTTTGAAAACAGAAAATTTTTATAGAAAATAAAAATGAATATTTTATTGATTATAAATCTATGTTTCTCGAAGAGATTAATCACGTGATTAAGTAGAAGTAACTAAAAATGAACTATAATAAACATATTTAATTGAATTTAAAAGTGAAGGGGGAAGAGTTATAATATGTTCAACAAAAGTTCACTAAAACATACAAGGGAGTAATGAGTTTAAAAAACACTCTTCCTATAATTTGTGAATGTAATAAAAATAAATACCTATGATATATTAATATAATTTGTCTCAAAATATTTAAATGAATAATGAAGGGGTTCATTTTTTAAATAAAGATGATAAAATCATGTATGAAACTAAATCCAAAAAAATTAAAATTCAGACATTTCTAAAATTTAAAATTCTAAATCAAATGTTATGGATACTTGCGATACATTTGAATATAAGAAGAAAAACTTATTGAATAATTTGATTTAGAAATATAGGGTATTTTTTAGGTATTAAAAAAGTCTAAACATAGAAATTAATAATGCTTTATAAAAACATGCATAATTATCCATGAATTATAGAAGTTACAGAGGAAAATATCATTTCTATAAATATTGATGGTATTGTCGTGCATTTTTTCATGTAAAAAATATGTTTTGGTTCAGTAAAAAACACTACACATATCACATGATTAATTATAAAAAAAATTAGCAATTCAATACTCTCAGAGAATTAATTTTAATAATGTTGTTTTGAAAGTTGAAAATAGATTAAAAACTTAGGAAACTATCTGTGAAAGATGTGAACAAAATTTAATAATTTATAATGATGTCTGTTTTTTCTAACCATATAAAATAATTCTTATGAAAACTCCCATAAAATATATGTGAGGAAAAATAAATGGAATGAAAATGATCTAGTTTAATAAATCACTCACAATTCTTCAAAAGTAAAATGAGCCAAGATTTTGAATAGTGGGTGTTATTCACATATGATATGAGACATGAATATTTTTATGTATGTGAATGTTTTGGATGAACGAATAATTATGTTAAATAGTGATTAATATTATATAATGAAATGTGTTGGATCATTCATTATTGGGAAAGAAACTGAAATAAAAAATTACTTCTTTATTAATTGGATGAAAACCCACTTTTTAATTATTTCACAAAAATGGGATGAAGGTAATAAAAGTATTTTTTAGAAAATATGAGTTTTTTGTGAAAATATTTTAATATGGGAATGTTTTTATGAGATTCTAATATAGAAAGGGAAACTTCTTTCAAGTTGGGGATTTCCAAAATTCATATTATAAATCATGATAGGAAAATCAATTATGGCATAAAAGGATGGGACATATGTGTTAGTGTAACATGATAAAGGTAAAAATTGTTAAAGTATCTATGATTTTCATAATACTTCAAGAATAAAAGATTGATGGTGTTCCATATGTCAGCAATGGGAGATTATAAATTCAGTGTGTAAAAAAGTTGAAATTCATTCAACTCATCCCATAATGCTGATTCATTCTGATATTCGTGGTCCCATGAAAAAACAATCAACTTTTTGAGATAAGTACTTCATCAATTTCATTGATCATTTTACTCGTATTACTTATATTTTTTATTTGAAACAGAAATCATAATTCTAATGAAAAGTATGAGATTCATGATATTAGTAGAAATGGATATTGTATATTCAATGAAATGGAAGAAAATTTATTATGGCGTTGAATAAAAAATTCATAATTAAGAAATTATATTAAAAATGGTATTCATCATGTGTTCAGTGGACCTTACACACTATAGCATATTAGTGTTACTAAAATAATGAATATATGTTAGGTGGAGATGGGGCGTACACAGATTCTTGAACGTGAAATATCTCCCTACTTATGGATGATGGAATTGAGTAAAAGAGTTCATATTCAGAATTAGTGTTTCTATAGAAAATGTTTTGATATGACTCATCATGAAATGGTCTAAAATAAAAAAAAATAGGTTTGAAACATTAATGGGTTTTTTGAGTCCCTGCTTCATCAAAAACAAAATTGCAAAATATGGAAAATTTTCTCAAATAGGTGATTATATAATTTTCTTGGACATGATCCAAATGGTAGAGGGTATATTTGTTTCATGAAATAATTATGGTATTTATTTGACTTTGGAAATGTAAAATTTCTTGAAAAATATGAAGAAGAAAAAGTTTCACAAACCCATGTGGATAAAGGACATGGATAAGTTGAAAGAAATTTTTTTTGAGAATGATGAAACAAAATCCAAAAATAGTGATGCCACCGAATTAGAAGAATCAAACTCAACAATTTCTAGTAAAAGGGATGAAGTTCATACATCTATTATGAGGTATAGAAAACAAGTAGGTGTAAAAAACATAATATGTAAAGACCCGTAAAATTCAAGGGAAATTTTTTTCTTAATTTTCTTTAGAATTTTACAAGAGCGCGGTTTCAGACGGCACCTGATTCCGAGGCCCGGAGTGCCCGGAATTAATTTCCGAAGTTTGGCTCGGGTACGTTCAGTGAACGAACGAGCGGAAATTCCTAACTTTTGATCCGGTGCTCGGAATTGAAATCCGAGGGCACCGATGAACTCGCAGCGCCGATATTCGCTTAAAGAGTCCTTTTCGGGAGTTGCGTTTGATGCGGGTTGAAAGTTAGTTTTTGGGTTTTTAGTTTAAGTTAAATAAAATTTGTGAGGAACAAATTTTATTTCTTTTAACTAGTTAAGTCCTACCAAAGGGAGTTGGGAGTGGGACCCACATCCACTTAACCTCCCTTGGGAGGATTAAGTGAGGTGGGGTCCACACGAACCCCAACTCCTCAAATTCTCTCAAAACCTCCCCTTTAACTCATTTCTTTAAATGTTGTCAACTTGAGTTACTTAATTAATTAAGGGAGTTAAACCCTTTTTGAATTTCAAACCTTTGAAATTATTTTGTGTTATGTGTTAATAAAATAAGAGGTAGTCTTATTTTATTTTGGGTTCTTTGTTTGTCATTTTGAGAGCTTCCTCTTCATCTTCAAGCTCTGACGAAGAACGAAGAACGTCGTCCTTCAACGAAGAACTTCTCCGCCGAAGAACACGATCCATCCGCGACGCCGTATCCGCGACGCGACGTACTTCTTCCGCGTCATCTCTTCCGCGACGGTTTTCCGCGACGAACGCCTTCGATAACGACTCTTCCTCCGACGTCAAAGGAATCGACACCGATATTCCACGACTCCGTCAACGTGCGACTATCAAGGTAAGGGTTCTTGAGTTCGTTGTTTCCTTTTTATTTGACTTTCCTCGAGACTTGACGTAGAACGCTCAAGTTCCGACGAAGAACGCCGCTCCGCTCTTCTTCGTCTTCGGTGTCAACGAGAGAGAACACCGCACCTTCCTCGGACAACCTTCGTCGGCGTACAAGGATTCGCCAACGACGTGCCTCTTCGGACGCGTCTCTTCGTCAACGGAATTGACGAACGACTACCGCGACGCCCGATCTCCGCGACGTCGTCTTCCGCGGACATAGTCAAATCCTCGAACTTATACCCGAGGCAGGGGTTGTTGAGTATTGTTAATTTATCCCATTTCTTGCTCGTGGATTGCATGTCTACGTGAGGCTTTTGATTATTTTATATAAGTGTTGTTGTTAACGCGAGGGGGGGGGCCGGACCGCACGAACACGGCCGAACCCCCCTCCATCGTTCTTGATTATTTTTGCGGATGGAAGCAAGTGGCGTGGTGCCGTCGCACCACGCGGATGATTGTTCGTTTATTTTACGCAACGCCGTCGCGCGCACACCATGGAAGGATCTTCAAGAACGCGACGCCGTCGCGCCGCGTTGAAAAGAATCATGGCACGGCGAAAGGGGCGCGGTGCCGTCGCACCGCGCCGGACGACGAACACCGCGGCCGGTTCCGGGCCGCGGCGGGACGAGGAGACCGCGGCCGGATCCGGGCCGCGGCGGGGTGTGAAGACCGGCGGCCGGGCCGCCGGCGTCGGAAGTCGAAGGCGGGACCGGAATTTCCGGTCCCGTTGGTAAAAACCGGCCGGCCAGCTGGCCGGCCGGATGACTTAAAACCGGGGAATTTAATTCCCCGGCCGGTTCTTTAAAACCCCCCTCATAATGAGGGGGGCGGTTCCATGGAAGGGGGGGGGGGCAGCAGCCCCCCGGTTTGATTTAAAACCGGCCCCCACGTGGGGGGCCGATTTGTTGCAAACGGCGCGGCAAAGCCGCGCCGCCCTTCTGAAGAAGCGGGGCTTAGCCCCCCGCGTGCGCCGCGGCCCGCCGCCGCCACCGCGGCCCGCCGCCGCCGCCACCGCGGCCCGCCGCCGCCGCCACCGCGGCCCGCCGCCGCCGCCGCGCCGCGGCCCACCGCCGCCGGCCGCCGCCGCCGGCCGCCGCCGCCGCCCCGGGGGGGGGGGGGGGTCGGGCCGGGTCGGCCCGGACCCGGACCCCCCCGTTTCGAACCAGATTTGGTGTTTGGCCCATAACTTGAGCCTCGGACCTCCGAATGACGAACCGTCTGCGGCAACGCGATCCTTGGATCGAGACGGTCGTTTCGGTATATCGCACTCAAGGTTTCGGTTTACTTTGAGTTCGGTCGGGTTGGTTCGTTCACGGAACCAACCGGGCCTTCGGAGCAGAAACGCTCATATCTTGAGCTACGGACGTCCGATTGACGTGCCGTCAGCCGCGTTGTGTTCCTCTTAGAGAGACGGATCTTTTGGCATACTCCGCCCGAGGTTTGGACGCAGGAGGAGTACGGTCGGGTTGGTTTTGCCTTAAAAACCAACCGGGCCCCGGAGACGAAAAAGCCAATAACTCACAGACCGGGCGTCCGATTGACGCGCCGTCTGTTTCGTTGACTTCCCTTGATGAGACGGAACTTTTGACATACTCCGCCCGAGTTTTGGATACAGTCGGAGTATGGCCGGGTTGGATTGTACCCGAAATCCAACCGGGCCCCTGGAACGGGAAAGCTGATATCTTTCAGACAGGACGTCCGTTTGACGAACCGTCAGCGGCGTTGGTGTTTACGTTTAGTAACGGTCCCAATGAGTATACCCTATGGGAGTTCGGGGTACAGTTGAGATACGGCCGGGATTGGTTCGCACTCGAAACCAACCGGGCCCCTGGGACGAAAAGGCTAATAACTCACAGACCGGGCGTCCGATCGACGCGCCGTCTGTTGCGTTGAGACCCCTGTGACGAGACGGACTTTTGAGACACTTCTTCGTGGGACTTTGAGATACTTGGAGTATCGACCTGTAGCTCGTGGAGCGGACCCTCCCAGTGACGAGCGTGCGAAGTACGGAGACCGTGTAGCTGGCTGAGACCTGACGACTGCTTGACCGACTCGACTTGGAGTGAGTCGACTAGCCCAGTGGACGGAGCACTACTTTCTGAGGTGCAGACCCATGGCGGACGGAGCACTACCTGTGTGACAGTGCAGACCCGCGGTGCTCGTCCGGAGAGTACCTCAGCAGGCTACTAGGGGGTGTGCACTACGGTGTTTGGGTGACATACCTCGGCGGGAAGCACTACTGTGTTTGGGTGGCTGGCCCGCAGTACTCGACAGGAGGAGTACTTCAGCAGTCTTAGGTTAGTGAGCAGTACCTCGGAGTCGTGACAGGACCACTGTACACTCTAGAGACGGAGCTCTTCAGCAGTTACGGTTTCGATAATGAAAATCCTGGTTTGAGCTGAGACTTTTTGACCTTGTGTTTACCTCATGATTGAGATGGGTCACTTGCTAACTTTGGTATATGTATGGGCATATACCCGGGTAGTGGTTATCCGTCGTTTTCACAATCCTTGTGTTTCCTCATGATTGAGATGGGTTACTTGATAACTTAGGTATATGTATGGGCATATACCTAAGTAATGTTTATCTGTTGAGATCTTCTTGTGTTTATCCTTGTTGGTTTTAGTGAGACCTTGAGGGTCTCGGGGTCCCTACTGAGTATCGTTATACTCACCCCTGCACGGGCTATGCCCGCACCTCGTTGTGTTGGTTGCAGACGACGGACAGTGCTGACAGAAGCCGAAGGTTCGAGGACTGGACGGTACCTGGAGGTGGACTATACGACGAGGCGGTACCCAGAGGCAGACCACTGGGCGGGACATACTTGGAGCAGACGGCGGGACCCGAGGAGCAGAGGAGCTGTCTGTACCCACCCTTCAGGTGGGATTTCCAGTGGACATCTCAGCGTAGCAGCTTTACTTTTCAGTCGCTGTTTTCCCTTTCGAGTTGTACTTTACAGTTGGGCTTGTATTTCCGGCCCCTTTTTACTTTTCAGCTCTTCTTTTTGTACTTAGTGTTTTACTTCCGCTTGTACTCTGTGGTGCTTGTTTTCTTTTATAAAGGCAATGCCTTCCCAGTTATCGGGATTTTACGCCTTTGGTGCTAGTCGCCAGCCCCTGGCCTATGGAAGGCGGGCTTGGGATAGTCACGGCACGGGCCCCGAGGACGGTTCGTGACATAATAGGTGATAAAAAAATAAAATTTACCAACACAAATAACCTCAAGGTTTGTTCCACATTTTTTTGTATTCAAATGATGTTCCAAAAGATATTAATTATTTTTTGAGAATTAGGACTGAATTCATGCTATAAAGGAAGATTTTGAGTCAATTGAGAATAATGATGCTATGGAAATTGAAAAAAAATAAAATAATAAATATTTTATTAGTACAAAGTGGGTGTTCCAAAATAATTTGAATGAAAATAGTGAAGTGATAAGAACAAATAATGATTAGTTTGCAAAGGTTACTCAGAAATTGAATGTAATGATTTTGATGAGACTTTTTATTCTATAGTAATTTTAGAATCATTCATTGATTATATTGTAATTTATACACAATGAATTAATAAAATTATTTATATGGAAGTTAAATCATATTTTATCAATAGATAACTTGATAAACAAGATTATATTGAAAACCCATGAGGCTTTGTAATTGAAAAATATGAATATTATGATATAAAGTAGAAGAAATATTTTTATTGGATAATGAAATTTATGTGATCTTGGTTTTATAAATTGATCCAATCCGTATTAAAGTTTAACTTCAAGAAAGGAAGTGTTGAAAATAATCTCTACATCAGAGAAAATATGAATATCTCTCTCATTGTAATTGTTTACATTAGCGACAATATATTTAATAGTAATGAAAAAAGATCTTGCGAAATGTTTGATGAAGTTATAAAGCAGTTTATTGAAATGTATATTATTTTTGAATGTAAATATTTAAATGGCTAACAAATCTCACAAAATAATATGAATATTTTTTCTATCTTAATTATTGTATTCTAAAGAAATTATTTAGATGTTTTTCATGGAGAATTAATATCCAATTTCCACTTAAATTTCAATGGGAATAATGTTTTCAAATGATATGGAAAGAAAGAAGTGGATTCCAACTAATTTAGAAATATTATTGAATGTTTTTTTATAAATTTATTCTAACAACCCATTCTTGAATAACCTAGAAATAAATTAATTTTTGTGGAATACTAAAACATTACCCAAACTGATTTTGAAAAATGTAGTAGTCTAGTGCCTTTGGAAACTTTGAAACATAAACACGACTACATAAGTGAGGTACATTATCTCCCACTAGGTTTTTTTAGACTAGAACCCATTATATTTTCATCATGAATAAAATATATCTTCATAACCTCTGTATGGGAACATAAAAAGGGGTGAGATCAAATGTTCGATAAGGGTAAACAAGAGAGATATGTAAGAATAAACATGAGCATGAGGGTATGAAAATATGATCATAAAACTAGATGATCATACCTTGTATATCAAATATCATCGACATAAATCATTGAATAATGATTATAACTTCATAATAAATAAATTAAAAGGGAAAGAAGAGAATAATCCATTAAATCATGACAGTGGGAAAAAGACATGGAATTATTGAATACACATTAACATATAATATCTTTACCTATAAGTCAAGACACACATCTATGACTTTTTTACGGAACTTCATAATGACTACACCTATAGGGAGGGACACACCACCATCCCCAGTCATTGTCCTTTCCTTGTACGTGATTGGGTTATCCCTTCTTCCAATAGTGGTTCAGATTTCCCCATCTTCCCATCATGGACCGGGATTCCACATCATCCATCTTCATAGTGACTACACCTATTATGTAGGATAGACATCCATCCCCAGTCACTTTATTTTACTTAAAATGGATCAGGCTTTTCTATCTTTATATATTGGATCAATCCCATCAACTTTATTTGTGTCATTATATCAAGACATATAAATCATTACCCAATGCATTGGAGGGTTATATATGTCCCACCCATCTCATAATAAAATCAATCATACATGTATCATAATATAATAAATCATTCATCATATCATGAACCATACAAATTTATGGGTTTCATAAACAACCTATTATAACCAATTAAGTGGAATGGATATAATAAACAAGTAATCATACATTAAACTATTGAAAATGTTAGGTTTCATAATCATTTCATCATATAATTATCCATGAAAATAAGTGGGTTTCATAAGCATAAACCCCATGGTAGAGGTGCGAGTTTCATATAAATATTACCTATAAAACGTAAAAAGGTTTTTTAAATGTCCTTCCATCCAAACATAAACCATTAAAAAATAATATGATTGGTATTAATGGATCATGTCCCTAATAAAGGTTAAACAATAACAAAGGACGACATATTAGAGGGTTAATGATTTTGAATGACCACTTGAAACATTTCATAAGAAAAATTTCCATTCTTTAAATATACATTTCATAACACCATTTCAAAAATTCATTTAATATAAACAAATCATTAAAATTTCAATTAAATCATTTCTTAAGTAAAATATCTTTTATTATTTGAAAAAAACATTTTATAACATAAATACTTCTGAAAAAGAAGTTATATTAAATTAAATAGAAATTTTAAAAATAAGGATTCAAATAATTTTTTAAACAATTTTCATTCATAATTTTTAAAATAATTTTAAAAATAACTTCAAAACCATTTTCTATGATATATTGTAAAATAATATTAAAACAATTTTAAAAACATTTATTTGAAAAGTATGATTGAATATTTTTATTGAAAATTATTTCCATGAAAATTATTCTTGAAAACATTTAAAACTAATTTTAAACATAAAAAATTTTGAAAACAATTTTTTAAAACATGGCAAAGAACAAAGATTTCTATCAAAAGAGAGAGGTAAAGTCAAACATCATTAAAAAAATCATTTTAAATAATGTACCATAGAGTGGAAAATTGGTACCAATACTTTAATATATCATGAATATAAATAGGATAATAAAATTAATTAGTGTTCTTGAGAGACGTATCAGAATATTTCATTAATGGAAGAAAACCTATAGAAAATCTCAATTAGAAATTAGATTTTAACAATAAATCATTACCATTTTTTGTATCATTGAATCATAATTAAAGGGAAATAAAAACATAAAATAAATTATAAAATATCATGAAAATAATGAGGTTAAATATATAATATTTCAATAATTGTAACTACACCTAATATACAAACATAAGTTCCTAACATGACATAGGTCTCAAAAAAGGGAAATTGAGACGCAATTACCTTACCAATTTGGTATCTTTTGAAACATAAATCTTCTGAAATAAATATAATCAAATAGATATGTAAATACTAATAAATTATTTTTTATAATCATATAATACCTCAATGGAATTTATACACACAACATCTATGAAATGAGTGGTGAATAAGGCATTTATCTCACAGAAATAAAAAGTGAGATGAAACCCCCTTAACTTATGTATTAACTCTCTTAGTAATCATAAAAACATCATGTATAATAAATATAATTGTATTATACATAATTTAAAAAACCATAATTTTATATCTAATACCATAAATGGTTTTATTTTACTTAATATTACACTCTAATTAACAATTCCATGTTAATGTTTCATTTAGTGTAATATATGCATTTTTTATTCATGTGTCTTAAGTTGATATATTTTTTATCTTAATACATATATCATGATTTCCATAATGTCAAAAATTATATAAATATATTTTTTATTAATTATATATGTTGTTATAATAATCTATATAATATATAAATATCAAGTGGAATACATCGTTCATGGAGGCGGTAGGTCGTTTGTACGCGTGAACGTTATTTCCATTTTGTTCATTTGAAGATAAAAATTTTAAATGATATATATATATATCATTAAATAATCCTAATTATGTCATATATATCATATAATTTCACTTAACTCCACCTAAATATATTCCATGTTGCGTGTGAATGAATCACATTGTTTTGAGGAGGCGATGGCCCAAAGTTCTCCAAACGAAATTATCGTATTTATAGAAAATGATAAAAATAAATGTATGTATTATATATTAATTAAATAAGTATAAATACAACATATAAATATTATATATTATATAAAAATATATATTCCATCATAATTCACAACCATGATCGGTGGTAAAGGGAAAAAATAGACAACATCGTTTCGTGACGCAGTAGTTCACAGTACACAAGAACAGTAAGTTTATTACCCATTTGATAAAAGATTGTGTAAGTGTAGAAAACTTAATTTTAATGAAAAAATATCTGAATATTGAGGATACTGAGACTATAATTTATGCAAGGAACAATATTAATTGAGGTATTTTTGAAATAAATAAAAATAGAGAAGCTTTTGGAAGGTTGTTACTTGTTATTTGGGTAACTCATTTCGATTTACTGCAAAGGGATTGCTTGGTTAGATTTCTTCCAAAAGAAAGGTTTCAAGGATTAAAGGAGTCATTTTGTGATTATAATTGAGCATATATTTTCTGAAATATGTGGTCTTATATGTTTGATTATTGGGGGAGGTGGTGGACATTTATAAGAGGTGGAGGGGACACACTTGGCATTTTTGAAAACAAGTTTGGTGTACCCACATTTCATCTAAAAAATCATATAAAAAAAATCATGATTGGATGTTTTTTTTGTAAATATTATCAAGGGTGTTGGACATATTTATAAGAAATTTTTTTTCTTAATATTAAGGTTTAGTCCCTTGATAAGCTAAATTTTACATTAATCGTTATAATTAATTTTAATCACATTTCACTAATATTTTTTTTCAAAAATTAAGTTGATATTATTAGACACTAAATAATATAAATATTACAATAATGTTTTTATGTTTTTTTAAATAAATTCATAGAAGTGGAAAAATTAAATTTAATTTTAATCACACAAATGTGGCAAGAAAGCAGGGTTTTAAAGGTTGAATGTTAATAAGTACATTTAGATTTTATATATAAAACCAATATAAAAATGATTCATATAACATAAATTTTATTAATACAGTTATAATTGATTTATTAAGTCTTTAAAAAAACATAAAATATAATTTATCTATATAAATAAATGTGATCTTAATGTAGTTTGAAATTTAAATTCAATGTTTCTCACTATTCATCCAAAAAAAATGTTTCTCAAGGAAATCCATAATTTTAACTATAAGATAATTTTTGAATTGTAAATTAAAAAATAAATTTTATTTTATCAAATTAAATTATTAAAATTGTCTAAAATTAATTATATTATTCTTCACATAATGACATAAAAGTAATTCATTTCAGAAAATAGTATTTCCAAATATATAGAGACTTTACCAATATTACATGTATTAGTATAAATATGTTTTATTTATATAAATCCATAATAAATAATATGTAAAGTTTAGTTATTTATATTCATATTTATTTTAAAATGGATAGGTTATAACTATATAATTATAAAAATAAAATGATGTTTTGTAGAAATTTGATGTTGTGTGTAACGCAAGACAAATTGATATTGCATGTTGAAAATTATTATCTTTGTGTAGAACATATTAATGGTTTGACTTAGTGTAGCATTCAACACCTTACATCAAATAAAATTAATTTATTCGAAAAATAGTTCATAAAATGTTAGGGTGTTGCATTATACCCCCTTTAACATTAATTTCACCCTCAAAATTCATCTAGGTTATTAATGAATTAATACTTGAAAGATCCTTTTATAGAAACCCACATCATAAAAATTAATACTAAAACTTCCTTTAAAAATGGTATTTTGAAAAAATATGGTTACCCCAAGTAAATAATATCTAGGTTTCCACATGTGATAAAATTGGTGGCATGTTAAAATATATACATGGAGTAAAAGTATAAATATTTATAAGGAGTGATTGTGGTCATAAATCACAAACATTTGAATGATCGATGTAATGTTGAGGGCCTCAAATTTAACAATATGTGGTTTTTTAAATGGACATCGATTCAAAAAAAAATAAGGTATTAGGACACCATTTTATTTCTATAACATTTTCTTGGTGTGGAATAATTTATATTGAATGATACACCTAAATAATTTTAGAAAAAACCACACCCTTCATTGATACATGGAAAAATTCTACCCCACATTTTTCTCAAAAAATGGCGGTGAATTTTTCATTCTTTATGCATCAAAATATCTTGAGATATTTGATAATACATCCCATTTATCATCTGTTATCATAAAAAATGTTTTTAGAACATTTTATCTAATATTTATAAATCTTCATATAGTGAGATAATACTTTAGTCTCACAAAATACATTCGAGTTTTAACATAAAATTTATTTAAATGGGTAACCTTATAACCCTTATGAAACATGAAAATCCAAATACTTGGAAATAAGGTCACTAAATTTCACAGAAATTAGATCATCATTGATCCCACATATACCATGTCATAGCTTTTAACTTTCACATACCAAACATGTGAATACCTTCATCAACTATTCTCTAGAAACAAGGTAATAAATTGTATTAATATTTATCCTTATTGTAAATAAGAATTTTTTCTTATTATAATGTATGTTGGAATTATTACTTAAGTCCAAAAATATTGTAAACTTAATAAATTATAGCATAAAACAGTTGTTAACAAGTATTTATTTAGTTCCAATGTAATCAATACTATCCCATTAACATGTACATATCCAAAATAACCCTATCCAAAAAACATTATCTTAACATATGGAACATATTGAGGGCAATATTCCCTTGTTCAAAATATCATGTTGTCATTATATATATTTTTCATTCCATCAGAAACATTCCACATAATCTTGTAAATCATTAGTAAAAAATATAAATTGAACAGTCCTTTTACATTTCACCATTCATATAACATTATTATTGAATACAAATAAATAAAAACATCAATTTTTAAAATTCATCTATAGTCTATAAGAATGATACCCCATTATATTTCTTAATACGTCATTCCTTTCACATTTCACCTATAGTATAATCATCATCATCAATATAACCATTCCTTATACAACATTTTGGATTCTCTTCAAGAGCCATCCACTTAGGACATGATTTTCCTAATGACCATTCATTCCAAGGTTAAAACATTTAACCATTGATGATGTATTAAGCATTCCAATATTTCAATCTATTTAATTAACTAGTCCCTTTATATTTCCTTTGAAGTTAATTGCTTTGGGTCCTTCATTTCCACAGTCAAAACATATTATTGTTCCTATATGATATACAATTGAGTTATTATTTCCACATTCATGACACAAATTGAAATGAATCTTCTTTACTGTAGGGTCTCCATTACCAAAATCTCATTGAACCCATTCCTTCTCTTCCTTGGTGAGTCCAAAGGTGGGTTAAGGTGCACATTGATAATCATGTTCTAGGGAAATTGACTAGGAATGATCATAACATCCTTCAATATAGTGACCTTACCATTTGAAATATCATCATCAAATTCTCCAAAACATTCAAATTTAACCATATTTCTTTAAATTTACTCCATGGAGTAAAAAAAAACCATTGAGTAGGGAACAATAATCATAGTTAGGAACAACATAATCTTGGAAAACCACTTGTAGGATGTCTAATTTATGACACTTAATTTTATCTACGACACATTAGGTTCATCCTAGTTTATTTATATCCAAATTATTTTTAAATACTTCATGATGGTTCTTGAATAGTTTTTGAATTTCCCAAGAATATCTCCAAGGATTGTCAAACCAGGTGCGCAGTAAGGATCAATTTCATTTACCAAGTTATGCTCAAGATTTTCCTAGCACACATTACTGGATTTGTTATTCCTAGGTTCATATTTTACAGAACCATTCCTACTTGTAATTTTCGGAAAGGGATGACTTTCTAAGAAACAACTCACTCTATCATTTACCAAAATTCTAGGACATTTTCTTATTATTATCCTCATATTTAATCTTATTCTTAGAAACATTCCCAGACATTCCCTTAGAAATATTACAAGGTAGCTCACTAATATTTTCTCATCCTAGTATTAAATGGTTAACATAATATTATCTTTTATACCAACTATAATAACCCAATATTATTGTATATATACATTAATTTATTTTTTTGGAGTACTTAAATCAATTACCAAATAGAAACAGAAGTTACATATTATTCTAGTGCCTTGGAAACATGTAAACATAAAAAATTGTACATGAGTGAGCTACATTATCATCCACTAGGTTCTCCAAGTCTAGAGCCCCACTTAGACACATCATATGTAAAATATATTATCATTACATGGGGAAGAAAAAATAAAAAGGGTAGAGCTCAGATGCTCAGTAAGGGAAAATAATGTTGATATGTAAGAATAAACATGAGAAAAAGGGCATTAGAATGTGAACATAACATTAGAAGATCATACCCTGCATATCAAATATTGTAAACACTAATCATGGAATAAAGATTAGTAGTAAATAAAAAATAAATCATAGTGGAAACAAGAGCATAATCAATGAAAGAATAACATGGGGATAAGACAGTAAATTGTATTATACACATAAATTTGTAATATCATTCCATATAAGTCAAGATTCATTTCTAGAACTTATCAGGGAACTTAATGGGGACAACACCCACTATATGGAACACACCACCATCTCTTGTCATAGTAATTTAAATGTAAGGTATCAGGATTTCCCATATTCTCATACTGAAATAGGTTTCCCCATATTCCCATTTTGGACAAAGTTTCCCCATCTTCCATATTCATGGAGATCATGGGCTTCTCCCATGAAACGACTTCCATCACTTTTTCTAGTTACACTGACACACCTTCTTCCAAGATGATATACCCCAAAAATTTTACCTTGCCAATCTGAAAATGAAATTTAGATAGACTGACATATAGCTAATTATATCTCAATGAACCCAGGATGATGTCAAGATGTTGGTCATGATCCCCATGATTTTTAAAGTACCCAATGTTTCCATCCACAAACACCACCACAAATTGTTCTATTTACTGATGAAAGATCCTATTCATCAAGGCCACAAACACTGCTAGAGAGTTTGTTAAACCAAACAACATTAAAAAAAACTTATAAAATCCATCCCTGCTTTTGAATGTAGTTAATGATATATAATAAGTCTGAAAACTCACATGATGGTACCCGGAACTCATATCTATCTTTGAGAATACACATGACCCCTATAGCTGGTCATACATATCATTGATATGTGAAAGAGGATAACAGTTCTTCACGTTCAATTTTTTCAACATATGGTAATTTAAAAACAAGCATAAACTCATATTACCCTTCTTTGCAAACAAAATATGTGATCCCCAAGGCGATGTAATTGGACTGATAATCCAATTATCCTCCAATTACTCCAAGTACTTTTTGATCCCTTGAATATCAATTGTTTCTATTCTGTAACGTGTTTTAGATACCGACTCAACCCCCAACAAGATATCAATAGTGAATTCCAAATATCTCTTAGGTGGAAACCCTAAAAATTCTTCAACAAAGATATCTTGAAACCATTTCACTACTGGTGGAATGACCTCTTGCCTACCACTGCCATAATCCAACAATGGACTAGATTAGGATATGAGATATCTTAGTTGCTGAGTAATTAAACCTGTTTGGCTTTCATGGATATCCCATTATCCAATAATAACATACTAGTCACCTTTTGGAGATACAAAGGTCACTCTCTCACGGTAACAATCTATATGGGCTCGGTTTGCGACTATCCTATCTATACCCATAATCAAGTCGAATCCCATTATATCAAAAACATAAATATCCAAAAGGAAATGATACTCTTTGATCTCTAGCAAACATACCTTACAAAAATAGATATCCCTTGACTTTGTTCCCAATGGTGTATCAATATTCATCCCCCTGCTTGCAGACTTCACCTCTAGTCTCAATCCATTAATAATATTTGCATATATAAAGGAATTAGAGGTTCCAGTATCAAAAGAGGCACTAGATAAAGTAAAACCAACAATAATAGAACCTCTAAGTGTCGATAGACCATCCTTGCTCTCCACATGTGTAGGTTTCACTGCATGTAACTCTCTTTCCCCTCTTACCTGTGGTGTCGTCTGACTCCCTTAAGTAACACCCCTCTACTGATACGGGCACTCATTCCCTAAATCACAAAAAAAACACATCCTCTACCGACATTGATAGTAGAACTCCAGGTGCCAAAACTATAAGGTGTTGAAAACCCCCTTCCCACACTTAGACTTTAAGCGACTACTCCCTCAGCATCAGCTT
The DNA here is from genome assembly GCA_963277665.1 of Viscum album. Lineage (NCBI taxonomy): Eukaryota > Viridiplantae > Streptophyta > Magnoliopsida > Santalales > Viscaceae > Viscum > Viscum album. The sequence goes on from OY728152.1 coordinate 2,007,897,044, forward strand.
GTTGCTGCTTCCTATAGAACATCAATAGGTTCCCCATCTTTCCACAAAACTGGCACTCCACTGGTGGTCAAGGACAATATGTACTATATTTTCCCTTCATACTACACTGGTGGAAAATCACATGAGTAACATATGGTGAAACTATTCCTATGGACTTTCCACCCTGCTTTCTACTATCCTGACACTACTACAACCTGCCCCTTTATCAGCGCTAAAAGCCAGCATTAACAGTGCTAGAAAAGCGTTGTTAATTCTGGGGTAGATAAAGGGGGGGTCCCCTTTATCAGCGCGTGGTGGAGCAATGATAAAGGTCAATTATATCAGCGCTTCTCGGAGCGCTGATACAGGGTCCCTTTATCAGCGCTCCTCTAGCACTGTTAAAGGTGTCCTTTATCAGCGCTAAAAAAGCGCTGATAAAGGCCCCAGCGCCTGCACCTAAAAAACAGTACCTGCACACCAGAATACCTGCACAAAGTAGCGCATGCACACCTGCACACCATAGCACCCGCACCCAATATTTTGACTGACAACGGTATATACATTTACTTAACATCATGAATACAAAAAAATGCATTGCTATATACATTTCAAACATTGTTTTACATGGTTACATTTACAATTATTCAACAACAGTTATAAACATTCATGTTTCATCCTTTGATATCTGTGATCCGCTCTCGATGGTATTTATTGCCGAACAAAGAATCCGAACTCAAGGAAAAAAATTCACCTATATAAGAAAACAAATATTATGTTAGTAATGCAATAATGAAAGAAATTAAAACAGTAATATGAAAGAATACATTAATATGGAAATATGAAACTAAAATATTAAATTTTAAACTCAAAAGTTTTCATTTTCATAACAATGAAAGGGAATAATGTAAAATCAATATGTTTTTGATTGATTTATCTCATTTAATAAATACTGATTCTTTATCTAATGAAAAGCTTTACCAGTCACACTGTGTGTCGGATTGAGGTGCGGTTGATTCGTACACGTTACAAATAACTCGTGGATCATTGTCCTAAAGTATCAAAACAATCTGAAGGCGTTTGCTCGGTTTGGCGTATGTCATTGGTGTTGTTTTCCAAAGTTTATGTCATTTTCAAACTGATATCAGACAATTTTAGCCATACCGGTCACACCGTGCGTCGGATTGAGGTGCGGTCAATTCATAAATGTCACAAATGACTCGTGGATCGTTTTCCTAATGTATCAATACAATCTAAAGGCGTTTGCTTGGTTTCGCATATGTCATTGGTGTTGTTTTCCAAAGTTTATGTCATTTTCAAACTGATATCAGACAATTTTAGCCATACCGGTCACACCGTGCGTCGGATTGAGGTGCGGTCAATTCGTACACATCACAAATGACTCGTGGATCATTTTCCTAAAGTATCAAAACAATCCGAAGGCATTTGCTCAGTTTGGCGTATGTCATTGGTGTTGTTTTCCAAATTGTATCTCAATTTGAAACTGATATCAGACACTTTTAGCCATACCAGTCACACCGTGCGTCGGATTGAGGTGTGGTCAATTTGTACACGTCAAAAATGACTCGTTGATCGTTTTCCTAAAGCATCAAAACAATCCGAAGGCATTTTCTCGGTTTGGCGTATGTCATTGGTGTTGTTTTCCAAAGTTTATGTCATTTTCAAACTGATATCAGACAATTTTAGCCATACCGGTCACACCGTGCGTCGGATTGAGGTGCGGTTGATTCGTACATGTCACAATGACTCGTGGATCGTTTTCCTAAAGTATCAAAACAATTCTAAGGCGTTTTCTCGGTTTGGCGTATGTCATTGGTGTTGTTTTCCAAAGTTTATGTCATTTTCAAACTGATATCAGACAATTTTAGCCATATCGGTCACACCGTGCGTCGGATTGAGGTGCGGTCGATTCGTACACGTCACAAATGACTCGTGTATCGTTGTCCTAAAGTATAAAAACAATCTAAAGGCGTTTTCTTGGTTTGGCGTATGTCATTGGTGTTGTTTTCCAAAGTTTATGTCATTTTCAAACTGATATCAGACGATTTTAGCCATACCGGTCACACCGTGCGTCGGATTGAGGTGCGGTCGATTCTTACACATCACAAATGACTCGTGGATCGTTGTCATAAAGTATCAAAACAATCCGAAGGCGTTTGCTTGGTTTGGCGTATGTCATTGTTGTTGTTTTCCAAATTTTATCTCAATTTGTAACTGATATCAGACACTTTTAGCCATACCGGTCACACCGTGCGTCGGATTTAGGTGCGGTCGATTCGTACACGTCAAAAATGACTCGTGGATCGTTTTCCTAAAGTATCAAAACAATCCGAAGGCGTTTTCTCGGTTTGGAGTATGTCATTGGTGTTGTTTTCCAAAGTTTATGTCATTTTCAAACTGATATCAGACAATTTTAGCCATACCGGTCACATCGTGCGTCGGATTGAGGTGCGGTCAATTCGTACACGTCAAAAATGACTCGTGGATCGTTTTACTAAAGTATCAAAACAATCCGAAGGCATTTTCTCGGTTTGGTGTATGTCATTGGTATTGTTTTCCAAGGTTTGTCATTTTCAAACTGATATCAGACACTTTTAGCCATACTGGTCACACCGTGCGTCGGATTAAGGTTAGGTCGATTCTTACACGTCACAAATGACTCGTGGATCGTTTTCCTAAAGTATCAAAACAATCCGAAGGCGTTTTCTTGGTTTGGCGTATGTCATTGCTGTTGTTTTCTAAAGTTTATGTCATTTTCAAACTGATATCAGACAATTTTAGTCATACCGGTCACACCGTGCGTCAGATTGAGGTGCGGTCAATTCTTACACATTACAAATGACTCGTGTATCATTGTCCTAAATTATCAAAACAATCCTAAGGCATTTGATTGGTTTGGCGTATGTCATTGGTGTTGTTTTCCAAAGTTTATGTCATTTTCAAACTGATATCAGACAATTTTAGCCATACCGGTCACACCGTGCATCAGATTGAGGTGCGGTCGATTCATACACGTCACAAATGACTCGTGGATCGTTTTCCGAAAGTATCAAAACAATCCGAATGCGTTTTCTCGGTTTGGCGTATATCATTGGTGTTGTTTTCCAAAGTTTATCTCAATTTGAAACTGATATCAGACACTTTTAGCCATACCGGTCACACCGTGTATCGGATTGACGTGCGGTCGATTCATACACGTCAAAAATGACTCGTGGATTGTTTTCCTAAAGTATAAAAACAATCCGAAGGCGTTTTCTTGGTTTGGTGTATGTCATTGGTGTTGTTTTCCAAAGTTTATGTCATTTTCAAACTGATATCAGACAATTTTAGACATACCGGTCACACCGTGCGTCGGATTGACGTGCGGTCGATTCGTACACATCACAAATGACTCTTGGATAATTTTCATAAAGTATCGAAACAATCCAAAGGCATTTTCTTGGTTTGGCGTATGTCATTGGTGTTGTTTTCCAAAGTTTATGTCATTTTCAAACTGATATCAGACAATTTTAGCCATACCGGTCACACCGTGCGTCGGATTGAGGTACGGTCGATTCATACACATCACAAATGACTCGTGGATAGTTTTCCTAAAGTATCAAAACAATCCGAAGGCGTTTGCTCGGTTTGGCGTATGTCATTGGTGTTGTTTTCCAAATTTTATCTCAATTTGAAACTAATATCAGACACTTTTAGCCATACCGGTCACATCGTGTGTCGGATTGAGGTGCGGTCAATTCATACACGTCAAAAATGACTCGTGGATCGTTTTCCTAAAGTATCAAAACAATCCGAAGGCGTTTGCCCGGTTTGGCGTATGTCATTGGTGTTGTTTTCCAAAGTTTTTTTCATTTTCAAACTGATATCAGACAATTTTAGTCATACCGGTCACACCGTGCGTCTAATTGAGGTGCGGTCGATTCGTACACATCACAAATGACTCGTGGATCGTTTTCCTAAATTATCAAAACAATCCGAAGGCGTTTGCTCGGTTTGGCGTATATCATTGGTGTTGTTTTCCAAAGTTTATGTCATTTTCAAACTGATATCAGACAATGTTAGCCATACCGGTCACACCGTGCGTCGGTTTGAGGTGCGATCAATTCGTACATGTCACAAATGACTCGTGGATCGTTGTCCTAAAGTATCAAAACAATCTGAAGGATTTTGCTCGGTTTGGCGTATGTCATTGGTGTTGTTTTCCAAAGTTTATGTCATTTTCAAACTGATATCATACAATTTTAGCCATACCGGTCACATCGTGCGTCGTATTGAGGTGCGGTCAATTCTTACACGTCAAAAATGACTCGTGGATCATTGTCCTAAAGTATAAAAACAATACGAAGGCGTTTTCTCGGTTTGGAGTATGTCATTGGTGTTGTTTTCCAAAGTTTATCTCAATTTGATACTGATATCAGACACTTTTAGCCATACCGGTCACACCGTGCATCGGATTGAGGTGCGGTCGATTCATAAGCGTCACAAATGACTCGTGGATCATTTTCCTAAAGTATCAAAACAATCCGAAGGCGTTTTCTCGGTTTGGTGTATGTCATTGGGGTTGTTTTCCAAAGTTTATGTCATTTTCAAACTGATATCAGACAATTTTAGCCATACCGGTCACACTGTGCGTCGGATTGACGTTCGGTCGATTTGTACATGTCACAAATGACTAGTGGATCATTTTCCTAAAGTATCGAAACAATCCGAAGGCGTTTGCTTGGTTTGGCGTATGTCATTGGTGTTGTTTTCCAATGTTTATGTCATTTTCAAACTGATATCAGAGAATTTTAGCCATACCGGTCACACCGTGTGTCGGATTGAGGTGTGGTCAATTTGTACACATCACAAATGACTCGTTGATCGTTGTCCTGAAGTATCAAAACAATCCGAAGGCGTTTGCTCGGTTTGGCGTATGTCATTGGTGTTGTTTTCCAAATTTTATCTCAATTTGAAACTAATATCAGACACTTTTAGACATACCGGTCACACCGTGCGTCGGATTGAGGTGCGGTCACGTCAAAAATGACTCTTGTATTGTTGTCCTAAAGTATCAAAACAATCCGAATGCGTTTTCTCGGTTTGGCGTATGTCATTGGTGTTGTTTTCCAAAGTTTTTGTCATTTTCAAACTGATATCAGACAATTTTAGTCATACCGGTCACACCGTGCGTCGGATTGAGGTGAGGTCGATTCTTACACGTCACAAATGACTCGTGGATCATTTTCCTAAAGTATCAAAACAATCCGAAGGCGTTTGCTCGATTTGGCGTATGTCATTGGTGTTGTTTTCCAAAGTTTATGTCATTTTCAAACTGATATCAGACAATGTTAGCCATACCGGTCACACCGTGCGTCGGATTGAGGTGCGGTCAATTTTTACATGTCACAAATGACTCTTGGATCGTTGTACTAAAGTATCAAAACAATCCGAAGGCGTTTGCTCAATTTGGCGTATGTCATTGGTGTTGTTTTCAAAGTTTATGTCATTTTCAAACTGATATCAGACAATTTTAACCATACCGGTCACACCGTGCGTTGGATTGAGGTGCGGTCGATTCTTACACTTCAAAAATGACTCGTGGATCGTTGTCCTAAAGTGTCAAAACAATCCGAAGGCGTTTGCTCAGTTTGTCGTATGTCATTGGTGTTGTTTTCCAAAGTTTATCTCAATTTGATACTGATATCAGACACTTTTAGCCATACCGGTCACACCGTGCATCAGATTGAGGTGCGGTCGATTCTTACACATCACAAATGACTCGTGGATCGTTGTCCTAAAGTATCAAAACAATCCGAAGGCGTTTGCTCGGTTTGTCGTATGTCATTGGTGTTGTTTTCCAAAGTTTATGTCATTTTCAAACTAAGTAGTAGGAATTCACTAATCTAAGGATATGAAACATAAGAAAGGGAGATCATAGATGCTCAATAAGTGTAAAGTGAGATATCAATGACCATATAAATATAACATAAGTATTAGTAATTCACCATCATTGTCCTATTTGTTTACATTCTTCGATCAGGTACGCTGCCCATTCGTTTCTAAAGACATTTATATCATCTTCTGAATAGGAGTTTTTGCGACAGTCATAGTAGTACTGAAAAAATATAAATACACAAAGGATTAATAATTATTTTAAATAAAGTAGTAATTATTTTCAAAAATACCTCTTCAGGGATGCTAGTTTGTCCATGAAATACGATCTATTTCATAAATTTATAAACATAATAACCGCAGTCCTTGTCATTTGTTTGTTTCGGACACTGCAGAAACATCGAGAAAAATAAGTAATTTGTTTTGATATGTATTTGGATAGTGAAATATAATTATATATACCCAGATACTTCTCCATTTGTAGATCTTGTGGGCATTTTCGTCCTTACGCCCTGGATTCATTCAAGCCTTTAGACGATATTTATACACCGCCCTATCATAACAAAATCCTCATTAAAAGATAATATAAATTATATAACTAGATATTTAGTTCTAAAATGTTGGATCTAGTGTATTACAATTTGACAATCGCCATCATGTGTGGTCGTTTAGTTGGATATCCATGCAGTGAATCCAGAAAATAAATCTTTAGAGTATCCAAATTGACTGCAATGAGCATCCAATGTTCCCTAAAAACACAAAAAGAAATAAGTACTGATAGAAATGAAAATATAATTGATATGATTAAAATGTAGAGTTTTACCCTTGCATCGTTGGTATTAAAAAGATCCTGTCAGTCGTAATTCTTCTTTGAAACTTTCTGAGAAGATTTGACATCAATTCAGCCTGAAAATTAGAATCTATTTCTGTTCGTTGTGTAGAAATGGTGTGAGGACTAATGAGTCCAAATTTGTATTCATGGGAAAATCCCTTCAATTGTTTTTCATATATACGCCTGTGAAAAATATGATATGTATTTATCCATAATTATCAATGTATATCAGCTTCTGTAAAATCAAATCATGAAAACATACCTCATGTATACATTTATAACTGAGGCGCCTAGCCAGTCATATGTGATGATCTCAGAAACAGCGTCTGCACTAACGAAATCCATTGTTTCCTCTCCGTACATATCTTTTTCACAAACAATTGTATGATTCTTTCCATATTTCATTTTCGTATCCACATGAGCTTGCAATGATATTAATTGTGGATATAGAACGGGCGGGGTGAACGTGCTCTCAGTAGATCGTTTTGATCGGTTGGTTGATCCAATATTGGAGCCGCTATTTCGTTTTAGCTTCTCCATTTTATCCTTCTATAATAACATTCATCAATTCAGCCATTTTCTAATTTAATGTTAAAGGTTCTACTTGAAAAATTAACTGGAAATGAATACCTCCTGCTCGACGTGTTTTTTTACAAGATTCGACGGCCATGCAACGAATGTTCCAATAGTTTTTTCCACCGTATGAATGTCTTCATCGTCATTTGGCACGGGTAGCTTGGCTCTCGTCTCATGAGATATGTTAATCGACACTTTGACATGACCGGTTGGAAGTGGTCTGGAGTGTAGCGTGTCATTCTGCATATTGAACATTGTAGCCCTCGCTACAAGGCGATGGGTGGGAGTTGACAGATATAAATCACAGTCATTTTCACCCTGCAGAATATCATTAAATGAAAGGTATCAGTGTCTATGTGATTCACATCTCACAAAAATGAATATTATAACATTTATTACCTCGGTTAAGTCAGGTCTTTGAGGGGAATGGCTCACCTCAAAGCTGGTGAGGGGTGGATCTTCTCACGGGGGTTGTTCTTGAGTTGTTTGTTCTCTTCGCCTCTCCTCCATCAAACTCTTTAGCATCTCTCTCTGAGTTTGGATTAGTTCTTCAAGGGTAGATACTTTATCTCTCATTAAATTCAATTATTTAGTTTGTTCATCCTCTTGTTTTTTTCTTAAAATATGTCTTGGGTGACACCCCAAAACCCACACCTCTGACGCGGCCATACTGTTCTGGTTGTTTCAAGGCCGTTGAAAGTATGTCTACATCCGGTGCGGGTGTTGATGTTTCCTGTGACTATGTCAAATAGAAAATATGAAAAAATAAGTAAGCATCGTTATGTAATAGTGATTTAAAGAAAAACAAGTTTATATTATGTCATACTTACACATGTTTCCCACACTTTTTGTGTGTTTTCATCTATCAGTTTCCCCTCTTTATTAACACGAGCCTCCTTCCATAGCACATGGAGTGGAATGGAAGTGACTTGAGATTTTGCTTCATCAATCTGCTTATAAACAGAGAAACATGGTTACAGTGTTGTTTTATGTCACATAAAATTATTACAGTACTTTTAAAATACATACCAATTGTTTTTCAATTGAAGCGTACCCCAACCTTGCTTTACGGTAGGGGTACGCTGGTTTTGCTGCCCGTTCTTTATTTTCAGCACTCAGTTGCTGTTTCATAAATAAAAACCTATCAATCAATGTGATGAATACAAGAAACGTTACACAACGTGTAACTAAACACAATGTACCTGAAAATTCTTTTCCGCACGACGGTTTCAAAACGCATCCCACGTTCCTTGGGATATCAACTATGCATAAAGAGGAGGCGGGTGCAGCTTGATTTTCCCTTCGGCATCTTTCAGATGATTTTTCATTAAAATGGTGTGAAAGCCTCTATGAATCCTTCCTGCCAGTCTGAAAACATATTATTTGTGCGAAACATCTACTATAAATGCACTATGCAAGAGATGATGAAGGGTTAGTCAATATTTCAATATTTTATTTTATTTTAATAAATTAAATAGATGATATCGTAATGTTACTGTAATCTCTTCCCACATTAATGTTTTCAACCCGCTGAAAACATGGTGCCACGACTCTACGTCAATCGGCACGCGTTGTCGAGTGACGATTCCAATGTAGCTACTAAACATGGCTTTGTTGGGGTTTACATGCTGGCCTAGCTTATTCCATCCCACCTCATATTTGATGCCCTTTGCTTTTGCCTTAAGGATTTTTGCTAAAACTGTCAAAATACGGCGCACCTGTTTTTTTTTGTCGCTGGGGTTTCATCGCCTACCATTTCCTCAGTTTCTGCATCATCATTATGTTTCTCCGAAGCACTAGCTTCGGCACTGACACCAGCTGCAACAGGTTGAGAGACCTGTTGTACGTCAGTAGTGGGACCAGCTGCAACAGGTTGAGAGACCTGTTGTCTCTCAGTAGTGGGACCAGCTGCAATAGGTTGAGAGACCTGTTGTATGTCAGTAGTGGGACCAGCTGCAACAGGTTGAGAGACCTGTTGTCTCTCAGCAATGGGACCAGCTGCAACAGGTTGAGAGACATGTTGTGTCTCGCGATTGGGTGCATCAGTAGGTGAAGAAGTCATTATCTGCATAATTGGTTTAAAATTTAAGTTAGATCACATAAAAGCAGCAGCGAATAGATAATAACATAATGTAACACAATCTATATTACAATAAAAATCAATAACCTGATTATTGAACTCCCTTTTTTTTTAAAGGCTGAAGGGAATTGACCCCTCTATCAACTATCCATATCCCTTCATTGTGGTCTCCTCTGACATACAAAACGTTGTCTACATTGGGACCACTGCGAAATGATTGCGAAATCCCAATGAAAGGATCATCTTCCGTTGAATTTTCATCTGACCCTTCAGCTGTTTTGGTCGATAACAGAACAATTGACCAGTTTCGGTTTGCGGGATCGGGAACATAAAATACTTGCACTACCTGTGATGCCATTATAAATGGTTATTCTTTCTCCCCTTCCTTACTGAAATCAACTTTCACAAATCCCAAATCATCTATTTTAACAGCACTCCTGTTATCAACCCACTTGCATTGAAATATCAGAACTTGAAATTCCGTATAATCCAACTCCCATATTTGTTTGATGATGCCAAAGTATGACATATTCGCATAAATTGGATTTCTGTCCTTAGCACCGGAAACATGCATCGCTTCAGCCACAAGTGTAACCCCACTATTCTGCATGGTACTATCTTCATCATGTTCATTAGTATAAAATGTATAACCATTAACTACATAAGCATTGTAAGATAATGCATACACACTTGGTCCTCCGGCTAGCCATCGAAGTCATTCCGAAATAGACTTTGTATTTTCATCTGACTTCTTAAAAATATAATCTCAAAACCATCCTATAAACTGTTGACTATGTGTATTTGATATCCATTTTTCAGCCCTTGATGGATTAAATTGCCAAATAATTTCTTTGTGGATTTCAACATATGGGTCAACGTCCAAACTATTATGCAAAACAAAAAGGTGGGCCTGCTCCCGATCTGTAATATTGATTGTGACAACCTTTCTTCCAGAAATTCCTTCACCCTCTAACCGCCCAGTGTGACGAGATTTCGGTAAGCCAATTCTTTCCACACCAGACAAGTATTCGGTACAGAATTCAACGGCTTCCTCAACAATATATCACTCTGCAATACAACCCTCTGGCCGACTTCGATTTTTGACATACCGTTTCAAAATCTTCATATACCGTTCAATGGGGTACATCCATCTGTAATGTACAGGACCACATAGTCGAATCTCTCTCACAAAGTGGACCATCAAATGAACCATTATATCAAAAAATTAAGGCGAGAAGAACATTTCTAATTCACATAATATGACGGCAATTTCTTTTTCCATAGCTGGCAATTTCGTCGGGTCTATAACTTTGCTTCATATAGATTTGAAGAAGAAACACAGTTTCGTTAATGTATGGTGGAAATTCTTGGGAAAAATTCAACGTAAAGCAATTGGAATGAGATTTTGCATCAAAACATGACAGTCATGTGATTTCAGACCTTTTAACTTCAAGTCGCTCATTGACACAAGGTTACTGATATTTGACGAATACCCCTCTGTAACCTTTACATCATTCAAGAAGTTGAAAAACTGATATCTCTCCTTCCTGGAAAGAGTGTAAGCAGTAGGAGGAAGAAATGTTCATTTTTCACCCTTTACTGGTGCCAACTCTTCTTGTATTCCCATCTCAACCATGTCCAACCTAGCCTTAATTCCATCTTTTGTTTTTCCAGATGTATTTAGAAACGTGCCGATAACACTGTCAAATACATGTTTTTCTACATGTATAACATCAATAAAATGTCTTACATACAGACAATTCCAGTATTGTAATTCAAAAAAAATTGATCTCTTTTTCCAACCGATTTTCGTAAGGTTTTTCGAAGCCGGTTTACCAAAAGTAGTGTCCAAATTTTTAATTTTATCAAACAATTGATTGCCTGTTAGTGGAGACGGTGTTGTACGTTCTTCTGAACTTTCATCGAATGATGTCTTCCAAGAACAGTACTTATGTCGTCACGGTAGAAATCTGCGATGTCCTAGAAACACGGTTTTTGATGAATGTTTCAACCTAATTGATTGTGTACCTTCTTCGCAAACGGGACAGCCTTGAGTTCCTTTAATGTTGTATCCTGACAAATTTCCATAAGCTGGGAAGTCATTTATCGTCCCATACAACATGACTCTCAAAGTGAAATCTTCCTTTCTGTAAGCATCATACAATGTAACACCTGAATCCCACAATAATTTCAAATCTTCGATCAATGGAGCTAAATAAACATCAATATCATTACCCGGTTGTTTTGGTCCTGATATAAGCATAGATAACATGATGTATTTTCGTTTCATGCATAACCACGGTGGTAAGTTATAATTTATCAACATAACCGGCCATGTACTGTGACTGCTGCTTTGAAAACCAAAAGGATTCACTCCATCTGTAGATAACGCTAGACGAAGGTTTCTCGACTCGTTTCCAAATTTAGGATACTCATGATCGATTCTCTTCCACTGAGGAGAGTCTTCCGGGTGACGTAGTATCCCATCTTTAATTCTTGTATCTGCATGCCATGTTAATTGTTCTGCAGTCTCCTCACTTCCATGTAGGCGTCTAAACCTTGGAATGATTGGAAAGTACCATACAACTTTAGTAGGACTGGATTCGTCTTTCTTGTATCGAGAAGCACCACACTTTGGGTATTCTTTAAGTGATTTGTAGTCCTTGCGAAATAGTATACAGTCATTCGGGCAGGCGTGTATTCTTTCAGAGATCATACCCATAGAGCGTAGCATTCGTTTGGCATCGTATGTTCGGATTGGGAGCTCATTGTCTTCTGGGAGCATGTCATTCAAGAGGGAAAGTAGTTTCGTAAAACTGTCATCACTCCACCCGTTATCTGCTTTCAAATTATACAGCTTCAGTACGGCTGACAATGCTGTATATTTAGTGAAACCAGCATATAATGGCGTCTTTGCACAACTTTTTAACTTCTCAAACAATTTTGGGCAATCACGAAGTTCATCTTCGAAGGTCCTTTTCATTTTCTCAATACAATCTTCATCATCATTCACATCTGTAATCACATCCTCCATACGGTCATCTTCATTGTTCATGTTTGTAATCATATCAAATGATCCATAAAACACAGTGTCACCCCAGTCACTACCTACATTCGTTGTTTCCCCATGTTTATTCCAACATGTATAACTTTGATCTATTCCGTGACAGATCAAGTGTTCTTCCAACTCATCTGTACTAATTTGTTTTGAATAACAACAGCGTAAACACGGACAAAGGATTTGAGAAGAGTCACATGCATGATCTATTGCAAACTTGATAAATTCTTTCACGCCTTATTCATACTCTTTTGTCAACCGATTGGCATTCATCCATTCTTTATTTATATTCATCCTATTTAAAATCCATAGGATAAGTATATAGGTTAAATGAGAAGGAATATGAGTATAATTTAGATAAAAAACAAGATACTTCAAGGAAATAAAGAAATAAATAAATACCAAAATAAAAAATATATTGGTAACCACTACAATCCCCAAGCCTCACATCATCTAGATCTCTAAAACCCAGTAGTGCAGGACACTCAACCAAACAGGCCAAATACACAGTAAGGACTGAAATCTCTCACCTATCCACTTTTCATAACAAATATAATCACTACTCAAAATCAATGTCCCTATTAGTAGTATCATAAACCTCACTACTATGTAATTTTTTCCATTTCAATAAAATACCACCTCAAGGTCATTTTTTTTAATAAAAGTGGTGACATGAATTGGTCACCTAATTCATTCCCCAAAGGACTCAATTAAAAAAAAGAGTATAAGTACAAACACAAGGTGAAAAGAACTTACACCAGTAGGGATTGAGAGAAGTATAAACCAAAAACACCAAGGAAAATCTGGACAAATATCTAAAAGCAATGAATGATCCAAACAACCTATTATCAACTATTCCATGATCTCCAAAAGGGGTTTTACTATCCATGGGGACAACAATAATCCATCTGGATCGAAGGGAATCCAATTCCTTCATAAATTTTCTTCTCTATCAACTTGAGTTATGTTATTCATGCTGTTATACAGTTGTTATTTTAAAATGAAGGGCTGAAATGAAACCTGAGAAAGACCGGTAGAGGAGGAGGATGAGGCAGCGGACTAGGAGGAGGAGGAGGAGGCGTCGGTGGAGGAGGAGGAGGACGAGGCTGCGGTGGAGGAGAAGGAGGAGGAGGAGGAGGAGGAGCAGAGGAGGTGGAGGAGGTGGAGGCAGCGAAGGAAGCGGAGGAGGAGGAGGATGAGTCCGGTGGAGGGGAGGAGGAGCAGGAGCAGAGGAGGAGGAGGAGGCCGCGGCGGAGGAGGAGGAGGCAGCGAAGGCAGCGGAGGAGGAGGAGGAGGCCGCGGTGGAGGAGGAGGAGGCCGTGGTGGAGGAGGAGGCACCGGCGGCAGTGCAGAGGCAGGGTAGAGGCAGGGCGGAGGCAGCGGAGGCAGCAGAGGCAGCAGAGGAGGAGGAGGATGAGGCTAGTGGAGGAGGAGGAGGAGGAGCAGGAGCAGAGGAGGAGGAGGCAGCCACGGCGGAGGAGGAGGAGGCGGCGGCCGCAGAGGCACCGGCGTGACCGCGGCGTGACCACGGCGTGACCGTGGATGAGGAGGCGGTCGCGGAGGCACTGGCGGCACCGGCAGAGGAGGAGGAGGCATTGACGGAGGAGGAGGAGGCCGCAGTGGAGGAGGAGGCACCGGCGGCAGCGCAGAGGCAGGGCGGAGGCAGGGCGGAGGCAGCAGCGGCAGCAGAGGCAGCGGAGGAGGAGGAGGATGAGGCCGGTGGAAGAGGAGGAGGAGGAGCAGGAGCAGAGGAGGAGGCGGCGGCCACGGCGGAGGAGGAGGAGGCGGCGGCCGCAGAGGTCCCTACTCTAGGTGGATATATATGGATACTTTCCTTGACTGGTCTCTATATGAAAGAATTCTAAAAGGCTCCCTCACCTTCCAAAGATATATTATTTCTAGAAAATTGTTTTGTGGGAGAAAGAATTAATCATATATAGTTGATGTCACTTTTAGATCATATGATTCCTTACTCATCAAGATAAATAGACAAGAACCAAAACCTAAGAGGCCTGAGGCCTATCCAAATCTCTAGAAGTGATGACTTCCCAGTGCTTATTAGAAAACTATGGAAGTGTCGACTTCCCACATGCACATCCCCCCTCCCCATATCTCCCCCAGCAGACTCCTGCACATCCCCCATCCCATCCACCCACTACACCCCCCACCCCCACTTGCACAACCCCCCTCCCCCCACCCCCACCTTCACCCCCCCCCCCCCCACTTGTACACCCCCCAACCTCACCCACCAACAGACTCCCACCTACCTAGACCCCCCCCCCCCGACTAGAACACTCTCTTCCCCACCACCCACTTGAACAACCCCCCCCCCCTCCTCCCACTTGCATATCCCACCCACCCCCACCTGCACAGCCCACCCCCACCCCCAACCCCAACCTGTACACACCCCCACCTCACACCCAATAGACCCCCCATTATATGCCCCACCTACACATGTTCACCCACTGCACATCTCCCCCACCTAAACACCCCCACCTGCACACCCCCCCACCCACTACACCCCCGCAGCACCTGCACCCCCCCCCCCCACTTCAAATAAAATTGATTCACACAAATCATGATAGTTGAAATATAGAACAAAAACAAAAAACAAAGCAAATTACAATTATTGGGCATAGCATACCGCACAATGGAGGAGGAGGAGGCCGTGGAGGAGGAGGAGGCCGCGGAGGCACCGGAGGAGGAGGAGGAGGCCGCGGTGGAGGAGGAGGCCGCGGTGGAGGAGGAGGCACCGGCGGCAGCGGCGCGGAGGCAGGGCTGAGGCAGGGCGGAGGCACCGGAGGCACCGGAGGAGGAGGAGGATGAGGCCGGTGGAGGAGGAGGAGGAGGAACAGAATCAGAGGAGGAGGAGGCGGCCGCGACGGAGGAGGAGGAGGCGGCGGTAGCGGTGCAGACGAGGGCTTTCGCGAGAGCTTGATTGTGTGTGGGGAGGAGGAAGAGGACCCGTGGGTTTTTAACAAATCCACAGGACCCTTTATCAGCGCTAGGAAAAAGCGCTTATAAAGGGTGTATTTATCAGCGCTAAAATGAAAAGCGCTGATAAATATAACCTTTATCAGCGCTAACAAAAGCACTGATAAATTTCCACTTTATCAGCTCTTTTTTAGCGCTGATAAAGGGGAGGACCTTTATCAGCGCTTTTCCATTAGCGTTGATAAAGGCAGGCGCATGCCTTGCCCAGTTTTGTGGTAGTGTGACTAAGATTCTTGTATTAGTTATTCCTACTCTTAGAAGGCACACACCATGATCATCCAGTGATAGCTACCTATCCAGTACTGGAAGCCTCATTTAGGTTCCCCTCTAAAATGGGAGCCTGATTAACCACTTCTAAGAATTTCTCCAGCCTAATGATATTCACCAAGTACTTAATTTCACACCTATGTCCATCCTGAATTTTTTTTTTCCGAAGAAGCCTCATCTACCTCCAAAGCTGTAGAAAAACACTAGAAATATATGAAACATTCAGCATAATACATTATGGACAAGTTTCCTTGAGTCAGATTCATAAACTATGTATTATTCTCTTGTCTCGGCGTCTTTGGATAGAATTTCTCCATGAAATTCTCCAAAAAGACCTTCCATAACAAATTAGTAGTCTGTTCAGATTGTACCTGAATGTCCAACTAGTGCTTCACTGACCCCTACAGCTTATATGTATCCAACTTTAACCTTCTCTCAACTAGAGACTCTAAATTATCAAGTATCTTCTCTATGGATTCAATCCATATTTCAGCTCCCTCAGTTCCACCCTCTTTCGAAAAAGTAAGAGGTTGCTACAGCTGGAACTCCCTTGTCAACTCAGAAATGATTTTTTGAACCCGACCTGGGTATCTCTCCATGAACTTCATGAAATGAGAAAAGTTATCTCAGAATATCACCCCTTCCTCCTCAACTTTCACCAATTGTGCTTCAACCACTATGTTTGTAAGTTCTTTCTAGACCATACCCCTTAGTCTCTCCCTCAACAAGTATTGTAGAGGCATATCTCTATAAGACCAAACACATGTCTCAGGTCTCATAACGAAACCTTATAACATTAATTTAAGAGGAGAAAATAACATAACAATTTTCAACATGTCCTTTTCCACATTTTCTCTCCACATGGTAAACATTGAGGCTTTATCAATACGTGTAACCACCCTACTCATAGGTCTTGGTTAACAAGGGTACATACATTATCATTAATCAATCCAACCTATAATTAATCACATTATCTAAAATTAATTAATTACTCATACTCATTAAATTAATCAAGTTTTTCATTAGACACTAACTTATTCTCATTTTGCACCATTATTTAAATCTCACTACCAGGAAAATTTGTTCAAGTTCAACTACTTACCCATAACCCGTTTTTGCGTGATTTCTTAGGATGATTCATGTCACAACAAACCTGAGTGACTAGAATGAATAATGAAGACTCAACTATCATGCCTATTTATCCCACAAATCAAAATTCAACAATTTTTAAAAGAAATATCACATAACACCACAAGTGTTTCACCGAAGGTGAAATAATATCCAACTGTAATAGTAAACAGAAATCACCACAATCCCACTCCGAGTACTCACATTTCCCCCCATACATTTTTTCACAACTCCAATGCACGAGCTCATTACCAGGCTTCAACCCTTTAAAGTCTCCTGTCTACCTTTCCCAAAATAGTAAGACAATAGAATAAGAATGAAAATAAAGCTACTCTTTGATACCACTATGTGAAATCTCAACCCAAGATGCCACAGAACGGTGCCCCAATCTGTTTGGCCACATGACCTCAAGCGTGCCTCCTCGTACACCAGAAGGTGATGACTAGTATCAAGGGTCTGGTATGTCAGCCTTGAAGAGACTATACCCACTTTTATTCGAAAAAAACACCATCAAAAGTAAACTACAATAACCAAGTATGGAAGCATATAAAAATCAAAACAATACAATGTCATATGATAGTCAAAACTAGAAAATACCATACTGAAGTGGATGGTGAAACATTTTATGACAATTCCAATGCTGACTGT
This sequence comes from Viscum album, assembly GCA_963277665.1. Lineage (NCBI taxonomy): Eukaryota > Viridiplantae > Streptophyta > Magnoliopsida > Santalales > Viscaceae > Viscum > Viscum album. Next base: position 2,007,914,498 of record OY728152.1, read on the forward strand.
CTATATTGCAACTCATGCTAATGACATAACAACTCCATGCAGGTCAAAAACAACATATGGTTCCCTCACCCATGATTCAATCCAAATAATAACCAATCATAGGGATCTTCCATTATCATGGCTTGTGACAACCAAGTCTACTTTGGGGCTGATCTGGCAGCCCAAATAGGGTTTGTGTTCAACTTAGTAAGCCAGCACCAAAAGTGTCTAAAACGATTCTAGTCCAAATATAGTGCATGCAGTTTTATGATGCAGTAAATAAAATGACTAATTTAAACAGTTATCACATTTTTATTTAATCATTATCCATCACATTAGGCCTAGTTTCAATTCATGTTTCTCATTTGAATCATCATTCATTATTATCAGTCATTCGTTGTAGGTCAGCATGCATAGAACCCCAAAACTTCATAAGTGTAGGTCTCTATTCCTATCATGCAATATCTCATTCGGTGTAGGTCATCATGCCTATCTCCCCATAATCTCATGATTGGATAACTACTTGGGAGGAACGCCACGTCTATGTCCCAACTTCTAATCAGTCCAGAATTCCATGTCTAGCACCACAAAAATCTCAACCATTTAATCATTCATTAATTCAGAAGAATTTTCCACATCATTCCATTAGTAATCCAATGATTATTTGAAGATTTTAAATTACATTTGTTAACTAAAAAATTAATTACGCACATAACCCATTAATTAATTCATCCATTAATTTACCAATCAACATAATTCTAATTCCATAATTAATTCTTCCGAATTAATTATCTATATCAAATATCACATTTTCATAATTACTTCTCAGAATTAATTATCTTTCATTGAAATCATGGAACATAATTAATTCTACAAATTAATTATCTTTGGTCACCACCATGGGACATAATTAATTGTCATAATTAATTATCTTACATAACCAAAAAAATTCAAAATTAATTTCCCCCAATTTATTATCATAACACACCAAATTCAAGATCTTAATTACATTATCTCAACCCATAAAAAATCTCAAAAAATATCTATTTGGGTAGCCCACCTTTGTTTGTTCCATGATTCAATTATCAATTAATCACCAAGATAATCATAAGTCAATTACACCTTCCTATTTACTCAAATTTAGGAAATCAATTAACAACGAAAGAAAGAAAATAATAAACTCAAATACACAAATCAAAATCATGAATATGGGAGTTCAATATAGGCCAATTACATTAGTTTGTTGATGGAAGTTAGCCAAAAGTAAATAACCAAAATTTATGTGGCACAACGTTGTCATTCAAGCTTCAGATCTAAATCCTTAAACCAAAATTAAGTTCAAAGACAACAAGATCTTCAAAATCTAGATCTAGATCCACAATCCTAGATCTAGATCTCAACCCATTGGTTTATATTCATGATAACTATGGAGATATTCCATGAAAAGATCAAGTAAGGATAGATGAATGAATGAGGTAAGAAACTAGATGAAATCCACTTTCTAGGAAGAGATAAGATCTTCGATCTGGGATTTTGATCTCGAAGAACATTGTCCATATCACCTTGGAATCCCTCGATAAGGCTCTGGGAACACCTTGAAATTTTCATGCCCAATCCAAGGTCACAATATGGTAGTATTTGGGTATTCGAGTGGTTTTTAAATGGATTTAAGATACTAAATTCTGTACACATGGGTTTCCTAGGCAGAGGCGCACGGTTAGGGAAAATTTTCCACCAATAGTGTTGTCTTCATCTGCCATCACGACTTAATGGTGTATGGTTATCCAAACCATGCACAACCCCCTATCATCGTATGTTCCTTAAAAACATCTCCCAAACACACCAAAAGTCATACCCCAACCTAAAGGTACTTAATAACAACCACAAAACTACCTAAAAACATCCCTAACATTTCTCTAGAAAGTTTTGTGATCTTACGTAAAGGATGACATTAATAATGGAGAAGTGTTTTTAAATATCACAAGAAACATTTCTTTTAGAAAATTACCTTTATTTGATAATTTTTTTTCATAAAACCATTTAAAATATAATTTCATTATAATTAATGAATAAAAATTTCATTTAATACATTTCTTGGGGAAAATAAATTTTTTTCATTGAAAAAAATCCAATTTTTAAAACATTAATCATTTTAAAAACATTTTTCTACTAAATTTTCTTTGAAAACATATAATGGAATTTTGAAAATTTTTTGAAATTTTTTTCTTTGGAAACACCTTAAAAACCCAAATGAAATATTGAAAACATTTTAAAAAAAATTCATTGATAACTCTTTGAATACATAAAAACATGGATTGGAATTAATTTGGAAAAAATGATTCCTTGATAATGGATAAAAGATTATTGAAAAGATTTTGAAAATCATTTTCCTTGAAAACTTATAAAAGAAGATTGAAAATATTTTGAAACCCATTTAATTGAAAAGGAATGTTGATTATTTTTTGAAAATTATTTATTTGAATATGTTGCTTCAAAAAATTTAAAACACTTTTTAAAAATAAAAAAAATTAAAATCCTTTTCACAAACATGGTTTTGAAGAAGAACATATTTACAACCAAAGACTAGGGTAAAGTTGAACTTTCATAAAAACAACTTATTTTTCATATTGTGTACCCATGAGTGGAAAAATGGTACCAAAACGTAAATATATAATGTATAAGTATAGTATAATTAAATTTATAATCTTTAATTAGAGATATTTCTTAATATTTCAATGATGTAAGCATACTCATAAACAATCTCGATAAAGGGTTAGATAGTAGCAATAAATCATCAACTCTGGTAAATTTGTACCAAAATAAAATATAAATAATAACATTAAATAAATCCCAAAATATCATGAAAATAAGTATATTCATTATAAAACTTGTAAAATATTATATATAGATATCATATAAAAACATAGGTGCATAACATGAAATGTGTCCCAAAGAAGGAAAATTGAGACAAAATAACTTTACTGATTTGGTAACATTCGAAACATAAACCCCATGAAACAAAGTTCATAAAATGGATATTAAAATACCCATAAATTAAATTATAATAATCATAGAATACATCCATGGGAAGTATACACACCACACTATTAAATTATTCGTAAATAAAGCATATATCTTACAAAAATTAAAATTGAGATGAAATCCCATTACCTTATGTCTGCACTCTCTTCTAACTAAAAAAAACTCTTTTATAGTAAATATAAATTTATTATAAATATTTTAAAAAAACATAATATTATATATAATACCATATATGTATTTATTATGACTTTATAGTACCCTCTTATTAAAAATTACAAGTCAAGTTTTCGTTTCAGGTAATATCCGCTTTGTTTTTCAAATGTGTCTTAATTTGTAATATTTTTTGTCCTCATACTTATATCATCCTTTAGATAATATAATCCATGATAGAAATATAAATTGTATTAATTATATATTTATATTTAATAATATATAGAATATATAAATATGAAATGTTATACACCATTCATGGAGATGGTAGGCCCTACGTACGTATTAATGTTGTTTCTCTTTTTTAAAATTGAAAGAAATAAAGTAAATAATTTATATATATAAATAATATAATTAAAGTGGACTTATTATTTTATATATATCATATTATGTCACTGAACCCATCATTGTTACATTCCATGTGGTTTGTGAATGAATCACATCTCTTTCAGGAGGCGATAGTCCACGTTTCCCCAAAAGAACTTTTCATATTTACACAAAATGAAAAGAATAAAGTTATTTGTTATATAAAAAAATAATATAATAAGAAATAAATAATATATATCATATAAAATTATAGTTTCTTTAATAATTCTCTATCATATGATTTGATAAAGGAAAAATTAAAAACATCATTTTGTGAGGCTATAGTTCACTATACATAGTAACTGAAGTTCTTTACCCATTTGATGGAGGTGTGTGTAAGTGATCGTATAATCCATATAAAAAATATCATTATATTAATGATAATTATTATTTTATGTGTTAATTTAATAAGAATAATTTAGTATGTGGAGAATAAAACTAAATTAATGTATCCTGAAGAGAGATATTGCATCTTCTTTGGGTAAATACATTTGGTTTTCACCAAAGCTATTATTGTTTGTATTTTTGGCCAAATGGTGTCTTGAATGAGGAAGGTAAGGATTTTGGGATTTGAATTGTGCAGATCTTCGCTAAAATGAATTTTTTTGAGAGGTGTAAAGAAGGGGGATACTTGGTGGCCTTTTTTAATGGATGGAGGGGACACACATGGAATTTTTTAAAACAAGTTACGTATGACCATGTTTTTACCCAAAAAATAAAAAAAATCCAATTCCATAAGGGAAGGTCTATGGAAACAATATGGCCATAAAAGTTAGGTAGGACAAGTTGATAAGTCATTTATTCCCTTAATATTACTATTTTTCCCTTATTAATCTTAATTTTAACTTAATCATTGTAATTAATTTTAATCACATTCACCAATTATTTTGTAAAATGTTTTGTCAATATTTCTAGACTATAAATATTATAATTATTAAAATATTTTTTTGTACATTTTTTGAAATTAAATTCATAGAATCAGAAATATTAATATTAATGATAATCCAATAGATATGGCGAGATTGTGAGGTTTTAAAGTTAGAATGATCAAATATTTATTATTATTTTAAATATAAACTCAATAAAAATTGATTAAAATGACCTAATTTGTATTAATAAATGTATAAATGATCTATTTGGACTTTAAAATCATCTTAAAATTTAATTTATCTATATAAATAAACTAAATAAAAATGTTGTTTTGAATTAAAATTCTATGTTTTTCACTGTTCATCCATAAATGAAGATTCTCAGAAAAGTCTGTAAAATTCACCTTAAGATAATTTTGAATATATAAATGAAAATATGAAGTTAATTTTATAAAATTTAATTCCAAATAAATTCTAAAATTAATTTTATTATAGTTAACATAAGGACTTAAAATCAGTTCAGTTGAGAAAATATTATTTCAAACATATAAAGACATTACCAATATTACATGTTTTATTAAAAATATGTTTTCTTCAGATAAAATAATTAAAAATGATATTTGAAATTTAGTTATTTATATTCATATCAATATGTTAGATAATTCGGTTATAACAATATAATTATAATAACAAAATAATGTATTCTAGAAACTCAGTGTTGCGTGTAACACAGGCGAAGTCGACATTTCATTTAATGTACGCTAGTATATATGTAGAGTATAATGAATGTTTCACTTAGTTTAGTGTGAAATGAGTGAAATAAATGACCATTAATTTATTCAAAAAAGGATCACACAAAACTATGTGTGTTACATTACGAGTTCAAGATCAAAAATTGTTTATACGATTACATTATATACAAGATTCCAATGATATCCAAAATAATCTCATATTTTGGTAGGAAAATGAATTCAAGAATATAAAAGAGGCACCAAAGATTTTGATATCAAATATAAAATATTAAAAATAATTGATTTGTTTTGAAATATAGATGTGGATTGGAAAGAATTGTGGATTTTATATGTTCCCGATCAGATGGACTTTTCATTTTAGGGGGATATTGTATGAGTTGGAAAAATAATAAGAAATATATTATAAATCATAGCCCGGATGAAGACGAATATATTTGTTCTACTCAAGATGCAACACAAATTTTGTTGATGAAGACTCACCTAGAATATTTTCTAGTTGAAGTGAGGTTACCCCTTTTCTGGGGTTTTCATAATCAAGGTTATATAAATCTCACTATAAATCATGTGAACCATTATTATTCCACGAATATTCATATGAAATATTACATTATAAATGATAATTTTGAGATTAATGAACAAAAGTGGGGACATATTCCCAAAATAGAACATGTTTCTTACATATTCACCAAACCATAATCGTTGTTTACAAACTAATTTTGAAAATGGGATCCAACCACTTTCTCTCCATGGTAGTGGTATGTGTTTCGGTCTAATCTATCATATTATCTAGGGATAGTTTTTTAATGTTTAGGAAAATGTTTTTTCATAAATCTATCCATTGTTATGTGTTAATACATTTAAGGTATCATATATTTATGGGGATTTTTCAAAATGGTTAAGTTGTGATATAAAAATGTAAATGTGTAAACTTTTTTAATAGTTTTTTATTATCTTTTATAAATAACATGTTATAGGAAAGTAGAAGAATTTTTGAATAAGAATAAAATTCATAACTAACTACTTAATGAGAGAATGGTTATTCAGTTCAATGATTCATGATTACTACAATGATTTTAATCACATAGGATAAGAATTATTGGCAAGTGATCCATTACTTGAGTTGCAAAATTTTAGTGATTTAAGAATCATTTTTGAAACAATTATCCAAATTGGGAGATTTTTGGGACTAGGTTGGTTAGAAATAGTTTTTAGATGATGGATTTTTAAAATAAGTTCTCTAAATATTTTTTAGTTTATATTAATTAAAAAAATAACCTTACCTTGTAAACTATCATGAATGGACATAGGAGTATTGAAATCAAAAGATCAGAATCAGACTTCTTAAGAAAGTACATCATGTGAGGTTTTTTTCTAAAGATTTTTTTTTGGAGAACTCCATTTCAGAAATAACTTTCTAGAATATGATTTTTGGAATATAATAAGGAGTTGTATCATATAAAGATCATATTTACTGATGTTTGAAATCAAATAGGATGATTATTTAATGATCTCTATATTCTAATCATCAAGTTGAATTCATTATTCAAGAACGAGTTTTTGTGGAGAAAAATAAAATTGTGAATTATTATTATTTCTATAAAGTTGATGTTTTGTCATAGAAATAGTCAGATCAAGACTCACTAGACATCGATGTTGTTTGGAGGTTGGGAGTTTGATTTTTCTAATGATAGAGGGTTTTCAAAATTTCATATCAACTAATATATAGGATTGTATGATCCATTGGATGAAACAATCCATCGAATGAACCATAAGTTTCTATGTTTTAGAAAGAAATATATCCCTATTGATACCAGTCCATTAGAATATTTTTGGCCACTGACCCATTAGATGAAACACATCAGACTACCAAAATGGTATTAGATGGAACCAATATATTGATAGTGAATCATTAGATTTTTTCTCATTGATTTATGAGTATATACATCCTTTGGAAAAATGTGTTGTTAGAATTGTTGAGTAATAATAACTTAGTCACAAATTTTTATTTGGATCGAACCATCAGAGTGAGAATTTTGTGTTTTTTCAGTAGTTAAAGAGAAAAAGTAATGAACTATTTCAATTAGGATAAGTTAAATTTAAAAATCATTGAAACTATTCCATTGGATGAATTATTCACACTGATACCTCAGATGGAAATCATAGATAGACCAAGCATGTAAATCCTGGGATATTGAGCATCATCGAAAAAAATTTCATCAGAATGAGGGGATGTTGATTAATTGAATATTGTATAAGTATATATTAGTTTCTAGTAATCTTTTTTATAGGGTTTCAATGTCTTATAATGTTTCAAAAATGTTTATGAAAACATATATCCAATTGATTTCGATCTTTATATTGAGATGTATTCTATTTTTTCTTTTTTGTAATCAGATCAAGAGAATCTGAATGAATTTTTTTTTTCAGAATGCGATGTTTCAAACTATCAATTTTCATATTGATCAGTTGAAAATTTCTTAATAAAAAAAGGTTGAGAAGTATCTTGTTTTAGGGAGTTTAAGAAGATTTGAGATGGTACCACAAGAGTGGATAAGCCATTATAAGTGGTAAAATAATGTTATAATTTCAAAATTAATTCTGATAGTTGAATTGGCTTGAGCAGGAAACCAATTTTGAGTTCCAACCTTATTAAATTTTGGGTTCACCTATATAATGATTTAAATTTACACTGTACTATGAAAAATTTTATCGATGAAAATTCGAAGGGAAAGAGTTTTTTTAAGATATAATTTGTATAGGAATGTTTTTGAACTTATAAACATAATAGAGAAGTGGTGCTAAAGATTTACTAGATCAGACTGCATAATTGGACTGAAATATTCAAGAAAAAGAACGAATCAAAAAAGATCTTTTCACCAAACCAGTAGATAAGAATTTTTTTGGTCTGAGGAATTGGATATAAGAAACTAAGATAGTAATCAAACTAATTTTTTGTATGAAGTCTTGAGAATTTTTTCCAACCTGCTATAGTGTACGAATGTGAAAAATACTGGTTTGAAGGATTAAAATATGGAATTTTTTGAGCATCATAGTCACATGTTATAAACCTATTAGTAAACGTTGCTAAACATGTTATAACATCTTATTGACATATTTTGTGTTAGATGAAACACATTAAGTGATGTTTCAAACATAGTGATAAAAATGTGTATAGTTATTTCTTACTTGATGTATCCACACAAAAGAATTTTTTTCTAGTGGATTTGTGGTATTGAATTATTTCAAAACCATCCCAAGGTCTATCTACTCACATTGAGTTATAAATCATGCAAATATTTTTCTTATTATAGATGTATGAATGTTTTGTTTGCATCAATGCAATCACTACGGGAAAAGTAGGCTTTTGCGACTTGTCATTTGCATCAGGTCACTGACCCATCACCAATAGTCTGTTGGAAGTGTTTTCTTATGATAGGAGCTCAAACCCCTCACAAAGAATAAGGTTTTTCCTATGGAATGATCCTTCCTATTGTAAAATGTTTGGGGCACTTTGCACTCCAAACCATGAGAAAGGGTGTTTGAGAGGGGCAATTATATCCCGTCGTAAATACCTTGAGGTGTTTTTAGTATTTGCATCGGTAAACAAATCCTCTCACTAATACTTTGTTAGCAGGTTGTCTTTCGTGATGGGAATCACCGCAAAAGACTTTTTAACCTCATCCCCTAATTAATAGGGGTGGTGGCCATTTGTGACAGGTCCCGTTACAAATAATATCACCATAACAATGCTATCCTCTATATACCCCACCCATTGTTTTCTCATTTCACTCAATTCTCTACTCCTCTCTCTTTAACTCTAGTGGAAAATTTTCTCTTAAAAATTTTCATAGTTAAAAATTTAAATTCGGGGCATTATACGCATCTTATATGCTTCGAAAGCTTAGTTTTTAAGGCACTTATCAGTTTTTTTTATTTTTTACTTAATTCATTTCCTTTTATTTTACATATAATTATTTTTAATTAACTTCAGTTAAATGAAATTAGAATTCGATAGTTTTATTTATCATTGTTTATGTTTATTTTGACAAATAATTACGTGTGATTTGAATGAATTAGTATTTTTTAATAGATATAATATTAATTATTATTAATTCGTAATAGTTATTTTTAAATTCTAATAAATGGTATTAAATTCTAATAATTAGTATTAAATGATAATAATTAGTATTAAATTATAATAATTAGTTTTAAATTATAATTATTAGTAATAAAGTGTAATAATTAGTAATAAATTGAAATAATTATTAATAAATTTTAATAATAATAAATAAATTGTAATAAATTGTAATTATTAGTAATAAAATGAAATAATTAGTCATGATTAGAAAAAAAAATTAATAATTAGTAATAAATTATAATAAATTTGAATAATTAGTAATAAATTGTAATAATTAGTACTAAATTGCAATAATTAGAATTATATTCTAAATACAAGTAATAAATTGTATCAATTAGTAATAATTAATAATAAATTTTAATAATTATTAGTAAATTTAAATAATTTGTAATAATTAGTAATAAATTGTAAAAATTAGTAACAATTAGAAATAATTAGTTATAATTAGTAATAAATTGTTATAATTAGTAATAAATTGTAATAACTAGTAATAAATTCTAATAATTAGTAATAAATTCTAATAATTGATAATAATTTTAAATAATTAGCAATAATGTGTAAAACATTGTAACAAATTATAAATTATAATAATTGGTAATAATTTATAATAATTCGTAATAAAATGTAATAATTGGTAATAAATTGCAATAATTGGTAATAAATTGTAATAATTGGTAATAAATTGTAATAATTGGTAATAAATTGTAATAATTGTTAATGAATTGTAATAATTAGCAAAAAATTGTAAAAAATTATGATAATTGGTAATTAATTGTAATAACTAGCAATAAATTAAAACAACTGGGAATAAATTATAACAATTAGTAATAAATTCTAATAATTAGTAACAAATTTCAACAATTATAAATAAATTATAATAATTAGTAATAATTATAAATATTTTCTAATAATTAGTAATAAATTGTAATAATTAGTAATAAATTACAACAATTTGTAATAATTTTTTTAATTAGTAATAAATTGTAATAATTTGTAATAAATTGCATCAATTAGTAATAAATTGTAATAATTAGTAATAAATTCTAATAATTATTAATAAATTATAATAATTAGTAATAAATTGAAATAATTAGTAATAACTTCTAATAATTAGTAATAACTAGTACTCACTCGTGTGTTTTCACGGTGATATGAATCAATTCTTATTTTCTACAAAAATACTATTTTTCAAAGTAAAAAATGAACATTAACATCGAATATATTTAAATAGAAAATTAGAGGTACATAGTAATGAAATTCAAGTGAAATTTTTTTTACATCAAACATATAATAGAAAACATTTAGGGTAATTTGGAAGGAGTATATTTTTATTCTATGTATGGAGAGTTTAAATACATTAATGAAAACATCAATCAAATAGATAATTAAAATTATGATCATTATGATAATTAATGTTGGTGTTGAGGCCATATTATCCTCTTGTGAAATAGCAAAAGGAAAACTTATAGAATAAATGATTCCATGAAAAAACATAATATATTATATTAAAAACATAATACATATCACTCACATAGTATATAGATATAAATAATAAAATATAGAGTAATCATTTTGAAACTACATGAAAAAATTTATGATACATACAAACAAAACATTTATGTTGAAACCGTAGTAAATTAATATTACATGAAAAGAAAAATTACGTGAATCTAGAAAATGATAATGGCCAGATATCACCAAATCATCCATGGTGAAATCCTTCAATGTAATGACTCTATTGACATTTGATGGATTCTATGAAGGTGTTACTGCAGAAATCAAAATTAAAACATAAAAAATAATATGAATAGAATATGTTATATATATGTTTAAAAATTACGGAATAAAGAATTGAAACATACAGTAAAAAAATTGAAGTGTTAATGGAAGTCTATTTATTTAAGTTTGTAATATATATTTTAGACAGAAAATCCATTTTATTAAGAAGGCACTTTTTGGACAAGTATGATATATACAATAACCTCCACATATCACTGACAAAAATTTTATTTTTAAATGAATAAACATCCTCATGAGTATAAAATGTTAAAAACAATGTTAATATATATACATCCCAAATAGAAATCAAAATAGAACTAAAACCCGCAAAAAAAGGAGACCAATATGAATAACTAACACCACAACATAGGGGGGACGAAATCCACCAGGTGCATGTTTGATTCCCATTATGCCATAATGTAGCTTTCAGTAAACAACTACATCATTTGAGAGTACTTGGTGGAGGTCTTCCCTTCAAGACTAGCACATCAATAATATTAAAATCAATAAACATGGCGATGGCATTAAATCACACTAAAATCAGGAATATGACTGATGAATCCACTAGAATAATAACCAACTCCACCAATCCACTGAGGTTAGAGTCATCGATCAATAGTAACGACCATTCAAAAACAAAATTTCTCTAATCATAACTCTACTCCCCGACAATATGCTTGACATTTGGGGCCTCTTCAAGAGCTGCAAGTGGTACAAAAACCACCACATTATGCATTCAATAACTGATTATACCTCATACTTGATTCTTAGATACGTTTCATTATAGGAAATCAAAGTCCAACAGTAGATTGTATGATATATAATTGTCTTGTCTGCGGTCTGCATTATTCACATTATAAAGCCGACATAATCTCCAAATTGGCCTATAGTAAATAACCTATTAAAATGTTTTAGGCATAGAATATATCCATTGGTATACAATTCCTTGTTGATGTAAAAGTGTTCCATGAATTGTATCTTTGAAAATTTCCAGATTCCTCCAAAACCTGGATATGGGCATCCTCCTCATTAAGGATCTGGACAGAAAATCTCCTATGAACATAAAAATTACTCACTCCACCAACACAATTTAATGTAACATTAATCTTATCATCAGCATTAAATGTGATATTTTGAAGTTCTCCATGTGAATGACCATAATAGTTGGACTAGATATAAATAAATTCATTAGAAATAAAAATAACAACTATTCAATAGCTACAATTGAATTTTCAGTTTGAAACAAAAGAATCAGAACATAATACATGTTTTGTATTTAAACTAAACAAACTGATATAGAGAACATTTTATGTTATCTATAATGAAGAACTTCATTAATACAAAAATATGTCACATTACAGCTATTGATAAAAAATACAAAGATATTTTCAATTCTAAAGGCAAACAAAAAACAGAAAGGATGTTCTATTATAATTATGTTAACATTAACCATAAAAACTCACACCTAATCAAAAGTAAAATAATAATGTGTGGATAGGTAGAGAAGACACCTCCATGGTGAAAAAATCCCCCACACCAGCCTCTTTGCAACTCTAGGATTTTTTGGATCCTACATCTAGTCAATGCTCAGGAACTTTTGGATATTGGCAATGAGTTATGATTTTTATCATCAGTGATATCAAATGATGGGAAATATCCATTAAAATTGCATAATATATTATTGTACCAATTTACATGAAATGAGAGAAAATACATAATTCTAAATTGATCTCACCATAGTTCCTTCCAAAAGAATGTTTATCTAATCCATCAGAAATAAGATCACGAACTCCTATAGATATGTTGATGTTGTCTATGTGAATAAACTTAATAGACATTCTAGATGAAAAAAAATTCATTAGCAATAAAATTAACTACTATTCAATAAATTCAATTGAATTTTCAGTTTCTAACCAAATAAAAATAGAATACATGTTTTGTATATCAACTAAACAAAATGCAACCAAACACATGTTCTGTTATCTATAAATAAGAATTTCATTAATACAAAAATATATAACATTGAAACTATTGATTAAAAAAATACAATGATGCTTTCAATTGACAAGAAAAACCACAAACATAAAGGATGTTATATTTTAATTAGGTTAACTTCAACAAATAAAAGTCACACCTAATCAAAATAAAACTAACAATGTGTGGATAAATAGATAAGACACCTACCTGGTGAAACAAACCCCGCCACCAGCCTCTATGCACCACTAAGATTAGTTGGAACCTATATATAGTCAATTCTCATGAATTTGTGGATATTGTCAATATAGATTCATAAATATATTTTATTTACAATATAAAATGATATAATAAAAAATTATTAGAATTGAGATTTGAAATATTTGATGGATGATAATAAAGAAATATAGTTTCAATAATGTAATCTATAGTTGTGAGAATTACCAAAGTGGTGTTGTTTAAATTTTTGGTAACAACATATGGGTGTTTCAAGAATAGATGAGGTTAATGATTTCTAGGAAAAAGAGATATCATCTGCTTCAAAAGTGTATTCATCAAAATGAAAATCAACTAAAAGAAAAAAGATAAATTAGGGATGGATGTACCATTTTCAGAATGAAAAGAGTTGAGGAAACACCTATCAAAATTCCAAACAGAACCCACGTGGAAGCTGTAACCGACACCTTTGATTTTCTACAGATTGAAACCCAAAATAAATAAAACATTAAAACATCTATAGATGTTTTTTTGTTAAAATTCTAAACAGGGAAAGGAATTTTCTTTTAGAATCTTTCATCCATGTAATCATTTCATGTTTCCGCAAGAGACCATCATATATATTTGTTGAGAATCATCAATCTAAGGAACCTATTCATGAGCAATAAGAATGTAGAAAGATTGATTTATAGAGACAAATCATTAAAGAACTAGATAATTAATAAATTTGGGAAAGGGAATCTAAAAACCATAAATAGAATATGAAACATCTAAATCATTCAGTTAATTACTGATATTCATAGAAATTTCAGATCACATACAAATCAGTTAAGGGGGGATGTTATATTTATTGAGTTCCAAATTATTCTAAAGTCCAACATGGCCACTCTTTTTAATCATCTAATTATTAACTGATAGCCTATCTATGTTATTGTATTGGTTATCTGTAGTATCAAGTAGATTGGAATATTGAAGAGAGAATTTTTTATAAAAGAAAACCTGAAATAATACATATATATTTCACCATCAATACACCATAAAAATGAAAACAACATAAATTAAGGGATACCTATATACCTTCGTCATTAATAACATATTTTCAATCTTTTGATATCCCAATATACATTGAATTTCCATAAAAACCTCTACCATGGAGATCCCATGAATAAGTAGGTTGTAATTGAAACTGTTAATGAGTGAAAAAATTACATTTGAAATTATTTTAAGATAGATGCAATATGAAAACAATTCTATATAAGAAATCTCAAAACATGTATGTATAAGAAATCTATAAATAATTTCATTTTGATATCTAATTGTAAAAGATAAATGAATTGTGTGTTTTAGTTATAGAAAAAATGGAAATGAGCACAAAAAATGCATATTTTTCTATTATAATATTTGAATAAAAATAACAATCAATAAAATGTATATTTATATACCTGAGTGGATGATTATTTAACATACCGAACATCCATGAGTTCTCTATGCATGTAATTGAATACATTTATAAAAAACTAAATATGTAAAGAAATCTGAATGATTAAAACTGCAAAAAAAATTGTACTGAATAAAATTAGTTTGTCATAACTAAAATAGAGAAATTATTGATACGTTGGAAGAAATATTTATCAATCATTGAATAAATTTTAGAGGAAGAAATGTCGACCATGAAAAATAAGTACAATAAGTAATTGGTGAATCAAAATAGGAGACGTATTGTATTGATGTGTGAAAAATCCATATGTTGCTGAAACAATGTAATCTTGGAGAGAACTAATTTTTTTTTAGAAATTTATGAGAACCCACAATTTGTGAAGCACTGTATTGAATTATATCCTGCAATATTAGAATAAACATAGTGAAATGGGACACTATAAAGAAGATAAAAATGATACAGAGATGTTATAGATGAGAAAATACAGTTTCCAGGTACCAACTTCAAATGAACCATCAATTTATCATTCGAAAACCTGTTATTTATCTCCTAACTAACAAACTGAACAATCAAGTATGTATTTACACATATAATAAGAATGAAGAGAGTCAACGTCCATATTAATATTTTGAGAGATCATGAACCTAGCATCATTTTAAGATTAATACCTTGAATCACACAACACTATTTAAGTTTTTGGTTTATACTGTAATTGATGATGTTGCTCAAATAAATGAATCTTGAGCACCATAGAGGAGACCTACAGAGCTTTATTTGAGTATTGATGATGATGTCCATATAGAAACATATAATGAATATGAATTTCGGTGAAACTATTGACGGTAGTTGAGGAGGTAGAGGGAGCCTAGAAATGGGTTACCGAGCCAAGCCGTTAGTTGATGTAGAGCTCCCCAAGATCTCATTGAAAGATGTCGACACCAAATACTTTCAATGAACCATTAGTCGATACCGACTAAAGCTTCACGAAGAATATTGAAATCCACTGCGAATTATGGTCACTGTAGTAGATTCATAGGAGGCAGAGGAGAAGGCGGAGTCCCTAGACTGGAGAAGTCGTTGGTCAAGGAGCCGACGGTGGAGGAGCCAAAGGGGGATCATACAGAGGTGGAGTCATGATTGGAGTTGAATGCGAAGCAGCGAAAGGGGGGTCACACAGAGACAGAGTCGTGACTGGAGAGGGGATTCCGAGAGCGGAGAGGGTATTTGGAGAGTGGCGCGGGAGAGAGGATTTGGGGGGTGGGGGGGATTCTGGGAGGGGAGTAGGAACCCTAGAGCAGGGAGAGGGGAAACAATTAGGGGATTCAGCGAGGGGAAGATGTGGAAGATAGGCCATTGTGTAGCGTGGAGGATTACAAGAGGGGCACATGGAATGAAGGGATACATAAGATTAGTATATTTAGTAGATTAGAAATAAAGTTTCATAAGTAGCAGTAAATTGTAATAATTAGTAATAAATTGTAATAATTAGTAATAAATTATAATAATTAGTAATAATTAGTAATAAATTATAATACTAAGTAATAAATTGTAATAATTAGTAATAAATTTTAATAATTACTAACAAATTCTAATAATAAGTAATAAATATGAATAATTAGTAATAAATTGCAACATTTATTAAAAAATTACTACAATTAGTAATAAATTTAAAAAATTACTAATAATGAGTAATAAATTCTAATAACAAGTAATAATTAGTAAAAAAATCCTTATAATTAGTAATAACATATAATAATTAGTTATAATTAGTAATAAATTCTAATAATTAGTTGTAATTAGTAATAAATTATTTTAATTAGTAATAAATGGAATAATTAGTTATAATTAGTAATAAATTCTAATAACGAGTAATAAATTATAATAATTAAAAATAAATTATAATAGTTATTAACAATTAGTAATAAATTCAAATAATTAGTCGTAAATTCTTATATTTTGTAATAAATTGTAATAATTAGTAATAAATTGTTATAATTAGTAATAAATTGCAATAATTAGTAATAATTAAAAATAAATTCTTGTATATAGTAATAATTAGTAGTAAAATCTAATAATTTGTTATAATTAGTAATAATTTATAATAATTAGTAATAATTAGTTATAATTAGTTATAATTAGTAACAAATTGTAAGAATTAGTAATAAATTGTAATAATTAGTAATAAATTGTAATAATTTGTAATAAAAATAAATAATAAAGAATAAATTCTAATAATTAGTTATAAATTGGAATAATTAGTAATAATTATAATAAATTCTAATAACTAGAAATTATTATTGAATGTGGGTGCCCTAGATCCAACTGTGTGGTACTTTGATTGCCACTACATGTATGCAGTTCATTATACATGTGTTTATCTTGTCATAATTATATAGATACTTCTACGTCTATTATATATGGTAATGTCCTTAGGTTACATGTCGTATCAAAGGGTTATAGCTGGTCCCAGGCTATAATGAGAACCTAGAGGTACTATGACAGTAATCTTAATGTTATGTCCTATGGTCCAGTTTCATCACTCTGAAAGGAAACAGATGATGTGTGACTATCAGGTGTTAGGGTCTCATAAGCATTGAGACTTATTCTCATGAAGTCTATACCTGGTGATCTCTAGTAGTTGGTATTATGTGGACTATCCAGCATAATAGGAATGCCACATGTTCAGGTGTCATTGGTTGTTCCTATATACGGACATGTGTAATGGTCTCATGACTTGAGATCATTATTAATGTATGTCATTTTATTACATACTTTACTGCAAGACAAAAACCATGGAAATAAAGTTGTGGTGAGGTATTTTTTATTAGGTATGTTATTAGTGACCTGAAATTGATTGAATTATCAAGGTAGGATTCGTCACATCCATGTTAAGGAAGAGGTGTCTCGGGCCTTGTTGATTAGGATGGTTTTACCTTCATATAATCCATGGACATGGTAGTCGAAGGTAATTCCATCCAGATAGATCAACAAATAATGATGCAAGATAATGAATGATGACACTAGTGTGCATTCTGCTTTATAGAGATATCAACAAAAAAGAGATTTTTTTACACAGGCTATGTTCGTTGGAAGGCAGTCATTGCTTAGAATTTTCCTTATCTCTATAAGGGCCTCGATGGGTTGCTAGACCCCACTCGTGGCATGTGGATGTAATTCACTACTATCGAGGTAAGGGCATATAGGGTCACACACTATAGCGCTTCGAGAATTATCCCTGTTATGGTGAATAGGATTTTAGTATTTGGTGGGCCCCCCACGAGCCCGAGTATTATCCTTGTTCTATAGATCACCTTTGAATAAATAAATTCATTAATTATTAATCTTTAGAATAATTCGTTGAATTTATTTATAACATTTATTTACAAGTTATATAGTACATAAAAGTATTAATATTATTCGAAATGATTTTAATATCCTAGGTTCATTTAATATTAACAGGAGGAGTGAGTTGTGTTAAAGACTCAAGTTTATCTCGTAATATATTTAATATATATATTACGAGTAAGTGATAGATTATAAATATTAATTATGAAATAATTTTATTTGTCATAAATAATTATTTATGACACTTATATAGTATAAATTTATTACCCGGGGGTTGGGAGCATAGACAATGTGTTTTAAACATTCCCTGTATATTTAATAGAGGGGCTCTTCCCATGAACTATACATGTTTTGGGATTGATAGATTCTCTCTCCTCCTAGAATCTAGAGATTGAGTCTATCAAGCAATGGAATATCTTTGAGGTCATCCCTGTTAGATCGATGTTTCTTGCCTTGCGGTGATCAAGGCTACGTTGAACTGAGCGTTGAAGATGAAGGACCCCGGGACACCCTGAGAGGGGAGGGGTGAATCAAGGTGACAAATTTTTCTTTTAATGTGATGGATCTTGTTCCCACATTGGTAATAACTTGTTGGACCTGTAAGATGAATATGATTAGAAATAAAACATTCACATTAACAGAGAAGACACAACACTTTTTACTTGGTTCACTACTAAGGGCTACGTCCAAGGAGCATACGCCGACAAGTTTTCGGTCGTACCTAATTCCACTAATCTTCACTAGCTGTGGATTACAAAGATTCGGGCACAGTCACTCTATCCCAGGCTCATTGCCTTTACAAAGGTTCAGGGATAGCTCACTGCTTCCCTCGGGTCACTCCCATTGACTCCCCCGGGCTCACTGCCCTTAGGTGAAGTCCCACTCAGTTTATAGACATGAAGGTCTCTTCATCATTGCATAAGAAAGTATCCTCTGTCGTATATAGATGCTCTGTTGAAGTCCAACTCCTACCATAAGACAAATCTCACTTTTTGCTGAGGGTACCCAGCGATCTTCTAGCATTCATGCAACTTTAGAAGGATAGATGAACTTGAACAACCCTGGCGCGCTTATCCAAGCCCGGTGCGCAAGTTTCAATCCCGGCACGCAAGTCACTTGCACGATACAAATTCGGCGTGCAGGTGACACCAAAATTACTTGCGCGACACTGCCTCCTTCAACACCAAACTTTCACTATGTTGCGCCTTTAACTCCCCAACTGCCTTGGTTGCGCAGCCAACAATCGGCGCACAGCCTCTACTTGTGCGACCCAACAACCACTTGCGCGACTCAACCACTTGCGCAACGAGAGCTCGAAAAATCACTAAGTCTTGAACTTCGTTACAAATAAGGAGGGGGTCCTCTATTTATAAGAAAACTGGACCCCCTGCGCGGTGGCACACAAGTCTTCCCTCGACGCGTAGGTTCCGGCATGCAGCTCATCCTCCCAAGCCTTGGTCGCGCTACTCACTTGTGTGACCTACACAAATACTTGTGCGACCTTATTTACATTATCATATTTTGAAGTTATGATATTGAAAAACAATAGTCTCTCATGTTTCCAGTTCTCCTAGGAATCGGTGCCCAAGTCTCTTCACGGCACGCAGGTCACTTACGCGACCAGCCCAAAACTCATGCGGACCTTATCCCTTTTCCATTTTCCCATGTTCTGATCTTGAAAAACATATGGCACGCAAGTTACCTCTTCATATAGTACACGGCGTGCAAGTCTCTTTTCCAAAAACACTTTTCTCCATTTGTCAATTTTTAGGCCCAAAAATTTGGCAAACACTGGGAAAAGGTGCCACCTTCAATATTGTTGTCTGCTTGAACTGTGTGATCTCTTTGCAGGTATACATTCTGAACTTTCACTTCTGATTGACAATAAACACAAACCATACTCAAAATCATGCATAGAAGACCATGGTTCCAAAAATCTCCCCCGTTGGGTTTGTTGGAAATCAGAAAATAAATTCAACAAATCTCCATCCATGTGAAAACCAAAAATGCAAGAATCAAATCAGCCAACACTCTAAGTCTACGTGAGAAATGCTCGGTGTAGAAAACAAGAGAGGAAGCTTGAATTGGGTTCTAATGTTTTCCTTCTCATTATTCTCATTACATAACCATTACTTGCCTGAATTTATTCCTTTCTCCCCCATTGACAATAAATCCAAAGACAAGTAATTTTTTCAACGTTCATCTCAAACCATACTCTCCCTGGATAGTATCTCCCCCATAAACCTGCATCATAGCCATAAACAGATAAAAACAGTTAGCACAAACGGGGAGAGGGGTATTACGTAACCTCCTTATGCATTGGGAGGTGGCTGAACATCGAGGTTCAAACGATACTTCTCAAACACAGCCGCGGACAGTGGCTTGGTTAGGATATCAGCCACTTGCTCATCAGTTCCTACATGATCCATTCTAATCACCCCTTGTTAAACATTTTCTTTGATAAAGTGATACCTGATTTCAATATGTTTCGTACGGGAATGATGAACAGGATTCTTTGTAAGGTCAATTGCCCTCTTGTTATCACAGTAAATCACCATTGGTTGCTTTACCTCATCACCAATATCTGTTAATTGTTGCTTCATCCATAGCAGTTGAGTGCATGCCTTTTTGGCAGAGATATACTCAGCATCAGCAGTACTAAGAGAAGTACTTTCTTATTTCTTGCTCAACCAGCCAACATATTTCTTCCCAATATAGAAAGCTCCACCACTAGTGGACTTTTTGTCTACTACATCACCAGCCCAGCCAGCATCAGAAAACGCTGATAATTCATTGTCCCTGCCAGTAGCAAAAAATAACCCGAAGTTATGTGTACCTTGAATGTACCTCATGATTCTTTTTTACTGTCGCCATATGTTCCTCATTTGGATTACTCTGAAAGCGGGCCGCAAGGCATGTGTCAAAGACAATATCTGGTCATGTCACTATCAGGTACAGTAGTCTCCCAATGATCCTCCTGTGCATGGTGGGATCAACAGAGTCCCCATCCTCATGCTTTCCAAGTTTAGTTCCAACTGCAATCGGAGTTGACATTGGTTTGGAGTCTTGCATATTAAACTTCTTCAGCAGCTCTCTTGCATATTTTTTCTAAGAAATGAAAGTGTATTCCTTCTTTTGAATCACCTGCAACCCCAAGAAATATGTGAGCTCCCCAATCATAGACATTTCAAATTCTTATTTCATGTGGTTGGCAAATTCATCCACTGATTTCTGCCTGCTTCCACCAAATATGATATCATCAACATAGACTAGAACCATAAATTGAACTTTTGGAGCATTCTTCACATAGAGATTATGATCAACTCCTCCTCTTTTGAATTCCAGCTTCTTGAGATATGAATCCAGCCGTGAGTACCATGCCCGTGGTTCCTACTTCAAACCATATAGAGCTTTCTTCAGTTTGCAGACCTTTGTTTCATCAGTACCCAAAACAAAGCCCACTGGTTGTTTAAATTAGACTTCTTCTTCGAGTACACCATTCCAGAATGTTTTCTTGACATCCATTTGATATAATTTATATCCTCTTTGGAGTGCCATGGCAAGGAAAATCCTGATTGACTCCAGTCTAGCCACTAGAGAAAAGGTTTCTTCAACATCAATGCCTTCAATCTGGGAGTATCCTTTGCATACTAGTCGTGCCTTGTTTATGATGACACTTCCATGCTCATCAAACTTATTTTTGAAGATCCATTTGGTACCAATCACATTGTGACCTTCGGGTCTCTTGAAAAATCCCATGTCTGATTCTTGTCAATATGATCTAATTCATCTTTCATGGCTTTCACCCAAGATTCATCATTTGCAGCTTCTTCGAATGAGGATGGATCTACAACTTATAGAAATGCATATTGCGTGTTATTCCTAATCCGTCTTGTTTGAGTGGGTGCACTATTGTCCCCAATTATGTTGGATGGATCAATCTCAGCTCTTCGATTTCTCCTCCGAGGTTCAGTAGCATTCTCTTCAGCCATAGTTTCTTCTTCAGATTCTTCTTCGGAGTCAACATCATGATGTGACTGCTGAGTGTTTTGAACAACTTCCTCTATTTCTGCATTTTTATTTTCTCCACGTTCACTTTTTTCCTAACATTCTATCACATCAGCATATGACGTCCTTGAAAATTTTGTTCTTTTCTCTTCAATTATATTAACATCAATGCTTTCCACAATCCTTCCTAAATGCTTGTTAAAACATTTGTAGGATTTTCTGTTCATTGAGTAACCGAGGAAAATTCCTTCATCTGCATTGTCGCCATATTTTCCTTGATTTCCTTCTTTGTTCCTGATGAAGCATTTACTTCCAAAGACATGAAATTATTTTTAAGAAGGCTTCCATCCATGCCACAATTCATATGGTGTATTCATCTCACCCATATAAAGTCTTGTTCGATTCTGAATGTACACTGTAGCTTGAACAACCTCTTTCCAGTAATGTCATGGAATACGACTCTCAATCAGCATAGTTCATGCCATGTTGTTCACCTGTCGATTCCTACGTTCAACAACTCCATTTTGTTGTGGAGTTATCATAGAAGCTACCTCATGCTGTATCCCATGCTTCTCCAGATAATTTTCAAATTCAATGGACGTGTATTCTTCTCCATTGTCAGGTCGCAACACTTTGATTGTTCGTCCAGTATCATTCTCGGCGATTCGCCGATATGTTTTCATGCAGTCAAGGACTTGTCGTTTCCTGTGAATGACCATCACACATGCCATTCTACTATAATCATATATGAAAAGGACAAAGTACCTTTCTCCATGAGTTCCAGTAACATTTATCGGCCCACATACATCTGTATGAATCAGATCAAGAAGGTGAGATTCCCTTTTCTTCTTTGGCCGATATGAACTGCAGACCAGCTTCCCACGAATGCAAGCATCACAAGATTTTTCACGCTCACGCTTCAGGTTGGGAATGTCCATGACAATTCTCAATTTTGATATTTTCTCCATGTCTTGTTGATTGATGTATCCCAGTCTCCGATGGCACAAATTGTTTGCTTCTTCAACATTCATGTAACATACATTTTCTTTACTATCAACCTGATACAAGTTGCCTTCTATTTTGCATCCCTTCATAAGTGAATTGCATGTCTTTCCCTTGATAGTGCAGCCTTTCGGATTAAAAGTAACTATAAGTCCTGAGTCACAGAGTTGACTCACACTGAGGAGATTATGATGTAGTCCATATACGTAAAGGACTTCAGTCTTCTTTAGTTCTCCATTAGCTAATTCGGTACTTCCACTCCCTTTGATTTTCAGAGCCCCATCATTACCAAATCGTATTGTACCATCAACCGTCCTTTTGATATTCATTAGAAGTCCCGCATTACCTATCATATGAGATGAACGACCGCTATCCAGAATCCAGGTATTGTTGTTCTTTGTAGCATTGAGGGCCACCTCTGCAAGGTTGGATTTCTCAATCTTCTTCCTTTCCTTCCATGATACATTGGATTGACTATATAGTACTGATGGCCTTTCAATTATCTCTTCCACATACCCAGGTTCTTCATAGTAAAAATCTTCTTTGAGAGGAGAAAACATGTTTGAAAGAGCAACACTGTCTTGCTGACGAAACTTGACTTGTCTTGAACTTTGGTATGAGGTGTCCATGTCCCTTCTCTGCCTACAATTAGCAGCCTTATGACCAAAGTTAGAACAACAATAACAATATCCATAGAAATTTTTTCTTCTATAATAATTAGGATATGAATTTTTTCTCCTTTTTTGAACTTCTATATCTTCTCCATTCAGATAGCTTCTTTCCTCTTCGCAATAAGACATGGTATGGCCCAGATAGCCACAGAACTGACACTTCATGAGAGGAAATGTCTTCTCACTTGAATTTCTCCTCATACCTTCTTCCTTGGGAGAAAAGTTAGACTGTCTGTCATTTCTGAATGTTTGAGGATAATTTTCAGTTCTCTTTTTAGTTTGGATTGAGGGTTTCCTATTCGGCACTTTAGGTAACGTTTCAACATGTTCAAATTTCATCTTATCTTTATTTTGGATCTTTTCACTTCCAGCAGTTGATGTCTCAGCCTCACAGCCAATTCCACTCTTTCCCATGCAAGAGGGTCTTTGATCACTCAAGATTTTTCCAACTCCATCTGAACCACACTTGGCTCTTGCAAGTAATTCTACATCTGAGAATCTTCCAAAATGTATTTTCTTCCTTGATTATTTTGGAATTGATTCAGTCTCAAGTTTACTCCTTAGAGTAACAACTTCCTCTTCAAGACCCTCAGCAGTCTTGGATTTTTCATCAAGTCTGGAGGTGAGGTCATTGATGACCTTTGCCTACTCTTCAATTCTCAGCTTCAGATCCACTACATCATCAATGCTTTCAATTATTTTAGACTGTACCTTCAAAAATTCTTCCAGTCGTTCAATTTCAGCTTCAAGTTGATCAACGTATTCAGTTGATTCTTCTACAATTGATTTCCACTTATTTCAACTCTTACATTTAATCTTAAGCTTACTAACGGCATCCTTAAGTTGCATCTCAGGATCTACACAAGTTCTCAGTTGTTCTTCTCCACCAGTAACTTCTGACTTTTCAACAGTGGCCATCATGGAAGCATGGTTCCCAGTTTTGAATTCTGGTTCTTCTTCATCACAGAATTCATTATCATCTTCTTCCTCTTCACAGACAAAACTCTTCCTTTGCATTTTCATTCCAGATTTGAAGTCTCCCTTTTTGAAGAACCTTCTCCGAGGCTTCTTGAAGCTTTCATCTTCACTATCTTCATCATTGATATTTCTTAAGCACTGAGAGGCAATGTGCCCAACTTTTCCACAACGAAAACATGTGAGAGGTAACTTCCCATTGAATTTCCCTTTCCCCTTCTGGAACTTCTTTGCAATGAGAGAAAGAATTTATTTTTCATCTTCATCTTCACCACTACTATCTTTTGAGATTTTCAGTTTATCCATGGCCTTGAATGCCATTTCCATGCTCACACGAGTCGTAGCATCTTCTAGTTTGACTCTCATTGAATATGCTAACAAGATGCTAAGTAGATCATCCAGAGAAAGTTTTGAAAGATCTATTTCCTCAAGGGCTGACACCTTTTCATTGTACAATGGTGGAAGTCTTCTTAATATTTTCTTTACAATATCAATGTCTTTGATTTCTTCACCTAGACCCCGAATTTCTCCAACCACTTCAGTAATTCGATTGAAGAAAGAGTTTGCATTCTCGTCTGGATGCATCTTTAGATCATCAAACTGATTGTGCAGCACTTGTAGTTTCGCCTCCTTCACTTTTCTATCTCCTTCAAAAATATTCTCGAGTTTCTCCCACATGGATTTTTCTGAGGTGCAATTCATCACCTTTAGGTAGATCTGATCAGAAAGGGCTGCAGTAAGTGCATTTTGTTCTTTAGCATTTGCATCAAGAATTTTCCTGTCTGTTTCAGTCATAGCCAAGCCTGTTGGGTCAGTGACTTGTATTCCTTGCACAGTAGAAAAGAGAACTTCCATTCCAAGATATATTAGATGAGACCACATTCTGTTCTTCCAGATCTGGAAATTACTTCCATCGAAGTGAGGGACTCCCCTGACATTGACTGCATTCTCCATGACGATAAAGGACAGATTCAACACCAGCAACCTTTAGGCTCTGATACCACTTGAAGGACCCCTGGACACCCTGAGAGGGGAGGGGTGAATCAGGGTGAGAACTTTTTCTTTTAATGTGATGGATCTTGTTCCCACGTTGGTAGGAACTTCTTGAACCTGTAAGATGAATATGATCAGAAAGCAAACATTCACATGCACAGAGAAGACACAACACTTTTTACTTGGTTCACCACTAAGGGCTACATCCAAGGAGCATACGCCGACAAGTTGTCGGTCGTACCTAATTCTACTAATCTTCACTAGCTGTGGATTACAAAGATTCTGGCACAGTAACTCTATCCTAGGCTCACTGCCTTTACAAAGGTTCAGGGATAACTCACTACTTCCCTCGGGTCACTCCCATTAACTCCCCCTGACTCACTGCCCTTAGGTGAAGTCCCACTCAGTTTATAGACGTGAAGGTCTCTTCATCATTGCATAAGAAAGCATCATCTGTCGTATGTAGATGCTCTGTTGAAGTCCAACTCTTACCAGAAGACAAATCTCACTTTGCGCTGAGGGTACCCGGTGATCTTCCATCTTTCGTGCAACTTCAGAAGGACATATGAACTTGAACAACCCTGGCACAATTATCCAAGCCCGGTGCGCAAGTTTCAATCCCGGTGCGCAAGTCACTTGCGCGGTAAAAATTTGGCGAGCAGGTGACACCAAAACTACTTGCGCGACACTGCCTCCTTCAACACCAAACTTGCGCGACATTGTGTCTTTAACTCCCCAACAGCCTTGGTCGCGCAGCCAATAATCAGCGCGCAGCCTCTACTTGTGCGACCCAACAACCACTTGCGCGACTCAACCACTTGCGCAACGAGAGCTCGAAAAATCTCTAAGTCTTGAACTACGTTACAAATGAGGAGGGGGGAGGGGTCCTCTATTTATAGGCAAACTGGACCCCCTGCGCGGTGGCGCGCAAGTCTTCCCTCGACGCGCAGGTTCCGGCGCGCAGCTCATCCTCCCAAGCCTCTGTCGCGCTACTCACTTGCGCGACCTACACAAATACTTGCGCGACCTTCTTTCCTTTACCATATTTTGAAGTTATGATATTGAAAAACAATAGGCACTCATGTTTCCAGTCCTCCTAGGCATCGGCGCCCAAGTTTCTTCATGGCGCGCAGGTCACTTGCGCGACCAGCCCAAAACTTGCGCGGCCCTTATCCCTTTTCCATTTTCCCATGTTCTGATCTTGAAAAACATATGGCGCACAAGTTTCCTCTTCATACAGTACACAAAGCCACCTTCAATACTGTTGTCTGCTTGAACTGTATGATCTCTTTGTGGGTACACATTCTGAACTTCTACTTCTGATTGAGAACAAACACAAACCATACTCTAAATCATTCATAGAAGACCATGGTTCCAACAGAAGATTTGTGCTAGCATCTAGATCTCAATGAATGGCACACGAGCAGATTCGAGAGGCCCGTGTGGACGATCTAGAGGGTTTTGACGTCGGAGTCTTCGTGCAACGATCGCCAGCGTCCTTTGGTGGACTTGCACACATCATATCCGAACTAGGTACATTTTTAATTTATTTTTGTGCTTTGTTTAAACATTGGGTGATCCTTGGACCGAACCAGAACAAGATCACCAGAGTTGACAGAGTTATGTTGCTCCGGGGATGCAGAAATTTTTAAATTCTCACCCCACCTACTTCAATTGCGGCATCTCAGTACCTGACAGTGGTGTCCGAGGGAGCACAAGGTTTTTCTAAGTCAAAAAAATAAGATACGTTAAATTTAAGTGTGGGGTGTTAAAACAGTTCATTCAGATCCGACCGCGCGTTGTTTCGAATGATCAAGCTATGATAATTTGAAAATTTTAATCGGGTCGACATTGTAGTTTTTTGGAATTCATCTTATGTTAATCTCAATTATTATTGAGATAATATTAAATACAATATTTTATTAATATAAAATATAATATAATATTTTATAATACAATTTCCCCCCTTTTGAATAATATAATGTGGTGTGGAAAAAATATTTTCAACAATTTTTATTTTAAAAAAAGGAAATACCAAGACCCAAATGGGTATTTCTTTTTATTTTTGGGTTATTTTTATCAAAAGACAAATATTTAATTTAAAAAAAATAATTAGAATGAAGACTCATAGGTCTTCTTCCGGGTTTTTTGGCGGGATGGGTTATTTTTTTTTTATTAAAATGGGTCTAGGTTAGAATTAATTAGGTAAAGGGGTTTGTTGAGCGCCACTTGAAGTGGCGCTCAACAATTCGGGTGGCTAGCGCCACTTCAAGTGGCGCTCCACCCCTTTTTTTTTTCTGGTTTTGTTTTTTTTTTCTGGTTTTGTTTTATTTCTTTTTTTCTAATTGTTTTTCACCTCATCTCTTTTTAATAAATAATTTCAAAATAAATAAATAAAATTTTAAAAATAATCTTATAAATATGTATTTAAAAATGCTAAATTAATTATTATTATATTTATAATTATATAATTATGAAATTATATTTATGTATATATATAATTATATGTGTGTGTATAAATATAATTATGTATATATATAATTAAAAATAAATATTTATAAATATAAATCTATTTATATATATTTTTTAAATAAAAAATATATTTGTAATTATATAATTATAAACTAATCTTTAAATATAAATATTTATAATTATATGAATATGAATATATTTAAAATATATAATTATGAAAATATTGTTACATATATATCTAAAATTTATTTATAAATATATTTAATATTCATATATAAATATATATATGTGTGTGTGTGTGTATGTGTGTGTGTAGAATTATATTTATAATTATATTTAGAATTATATTGTAATTATAGTTATACTTGTATATATATAATTATATATTTATACATGTATATATTTACATAGTTATAAGTAACTATTTATAAAAAAAATTGAAATATTGTTAAACATATAGTCTTTCAATACCACCTACTTGAAACTTAAAAATGTTTCAAGTATGTGACTTTGAAAGCCTATAAAATATAATCTAAATGACCAATATGAATGAAACTTAAAACATGTATTAAAAATATACTAAATAGATAAAAATAAAAAAAATACGTAAAAAATGTCGATAGAAAATATTTTATAGGCTTTTAAAACAACCTAGTTGTAACTTAAAAATGTTTCAACTATGTGACTTTGAACGTCTATAAAACATAATTCATATGACCAATATGAATGAAACTTAAAACTTGGATTAAACATATACTGAATAGATGAAAATAAAAAAATTACGTAAAAAATGTCGATAGAAAATATTTTATAGGCTTTCAAAACCACCAAGTTGTAACTTAAAAATGTTTCAACTATGTGACTTTGAACGTCTATAAAACATAATCCATATGACTAATATGAATGAAACTTGAAACTTGGATTAAACATATACTAAATAGATGAAAATAAAAAAAATACGTAAAAAATGTCGATAGAAAATATTTTATAGGCTTTCAAAACCACCTAGTTGTAACTTAAAAATGTTTCAACTATGTGACTTTAAACGTCTATAAAACATAATTCATATGACCAATATGAATGAAACTTGAAACTTGGATTAAACATATACTGAATAGATGAAAATAAAAAAATTACGTAAAAAATGTCGATAGAAAATATTTTATAGGCTTTCAAAACCACCTAGTTGTAACTTAAAAATGTTTCAACTATGTGACTTTGAACGTCTATAAAATATTATTATTTTATATACAATAATTAATTAGTTAGTAATATAATTATTAATTATTATTTGTCATTAT
Source organism: Viscum album (assembly GCA_963277665.1). Classification (NCBI taxonomy): domain Eukaryota; kingdom Viridiplantae; phylum Streptophyta; class Magnoliopsida; order Santalales; family Viscaceae; genus Viscum; species Viscum album. The sequence goes on from OY728152.1 coordinate 2,007,944,028, forward strand.
AATTATTAATTATTAATGGTTAACTCGCTGTGACAAATTTTGTTTATATTGTACCTGTACTTTATAATTTAATAGTTAATTGAAATAAGTTTGTATTTAATAGATTTTTGATTTTCTTGTTTGACGTAAACAACAATTACTTATCATAGTGAATAAGTTTTTTAATATATACAACATCACATCCAAAAACATCAACGACGATGCCCTCTGGTACCACAACGCGGTGTCTGAATGTCACGTCCTCTCCGCGTCCAACGTCCATGTCGCTCCGGTGTCCTCTCTGCAGGTTCCTCCTCTTCCGGTGCTTCTGGTGCCTCCTCATGATGCTGTGTAGAGGACTGACCAAAATCATGTGAGGACGCCCCAAAATCATGTGAGGATGCCCCAAAACCATATGGGGTGACATATGGCTCTGAAGCCCCTATAAATGGTAGAAATGGGGTACTGAAGAAGGCCTCGTCAGGAGGAGAGGGGGCCGCCATAAGCTGTGTGACTGCACCCAGATCGAAGTCCATAGTAGTCTGCGGAGACACCATATGCGGTATATAAATGTCTCCCTGCTGTGCAAAATCATCAGTCGGCTGGGCGTGATCGTCTGTCTGTGGTGCGACGACATCTGCAGGAGCCGCTCTCGGATGTCGATGTGGTCGCCTCTGCCCCCCCGGATGTGCTCGTCTCTGTCGTCCAGCTGGCGGCGGCGGTGGCGGTGCATCCTCCTCAGCAGGCATAGCAGGGACATCGTCATCCTCAGGTGCTTCTGCCTGAAGATATGGATCAGGATATATCTGTGGCTCCTCATCAAAAAAACTGTCACGTATCAACCGGAGATGATCCAATAGAGCCACCACATCCCGATGAACTACCTCCCGCAGAATATATGCATGTTCCTGAGGCTTCGTGGAATGTGCAAGCTGACCAATGGCGTCTGCCTGCAAATGAAATGACAATCAAATTAATATCAAAAATGAGTTAAACAAAATTAATAAATCTTAGTAAACATACCAATCGCTGAATGCCAATCCCCTGACGTGTAAGGTACATGATGGTATGTCGTCGATACCAGTGTGCATAATCCCCCTGATCAGATAAATCAGAGTGTGATGTGATATATCCCTGTGGAAAGATACTGAATCGTGCACGCCTGTCCCAAAGCTGGATATAAGATGCATGATGTCGTCGCCAGTCTGTCGTCTGTCTACCTATAAGCACAATCGAATGTAGCTCGGTAGTCTGTCGTGGTGCCAAGGGGATATGCTGTATAAAACCGAACTGGCGCATGACCCGGTCTGGCTGATGCCACTCAACGATGTGGAAGTGAATGAGTGGTACTACTGCAGCACGATCTCCAGCCAAAGATGTGCAGTATAGTGGAAGTGATGCGTAGACATAACCTGTATAAGGAGTCCATGAAACCTGAAATGTAAACTCAAAAAATAAGTCATATAGTAGCATGATAATTTTACTGAGATTATATTGAAATAACTTAAAATAGTGATAACAAAACAAATTTTCCTACAAAAAAGTACTGTTTAACTTACATCAGCCGACACTATAGCATCGAATATCTGTCTGAAGCTGTGCACACTATGTCTCGGAGTATGTGCAAACTTCTGAGACTGACTCCACCTGGTGAAAAAAGAGTAACCTACGGTAAGTTTATAAAAAATAATAACAAAAGTACTAAATAACCAAAAGTAATGACGTAGACATACCATCGTCCCCGAGGACAGTCCTGAAGTAGCTCCGGTGCAAGCGGTGCGACAACTCGAGGTGCGATGCGTGGAAAACGCTCCCAGGCCCACATCTGTACTAACACCATGCAACCTGCAATCTGATGTGAATCGGCCTGACAACTGGTGCAGAGAGATCTGTACAGATGTGCTAATACAGCGGATCCCCAACTGTATGTAGCAGTCTGATCCAGATCCTCAAGTAATGGGAGGTACATCATGTGTACCAAAGCGGTGGAGTAGTCGACGCACAACATGCCTCCGAGCAGCCGCAAAATATATGCACGTGTGTGCTGAAGAAGCGTCTCCTCGTCTGCATCATCTGGAATGACGTCGAAATGCTGATCGAGCCACCTCATTCGCAAGCGCGAACCCTGGAGGACACCTCGTGCGCCGATGATGTCAATGCCTAGCAGCCTCTGTATGACTGCAACCCAATCGCCGGTACTGGCCCCCGTAACTGCATCTCCATGGATAGGTAACCCCAGCATGTAGGCGACGTCCTCTAATGTAATAGTCATCTCCCCCTCTGGGAGATGAAATGTGTGTGTCTCTGGCCGCCATCTCTCAACCAATGCAGCTATCAAATGATGGTCGATGGTCTTGAAGTCACACATAGCGACTCCATAAAAGCCTGCACGTCTAAGGTATGGGCAAATAGCTGCCGGCGGTGCCTCATGATGGAAATGGTGCGCTCTCCGAACATGAAGATGTCTAACAGGTCGTCGCGCCAACACATCGCGCGACACGTGCGTCTCCTGGCAAGATAAAAGTGGCTGCTCCATCTGAATGTGCAAACAATAAAACATTAATTTCATGTAAGTTATGACTTTTATCATGTAAGATATGTAATTTAGCATATAAATTTGAAAGAAGCATAAACACATTGGTTTAGTTGTTGTCTCCCGTGTTGGGGTGTTGGGGTGAAGACGTTCAGAGTTTCCTCGTTTTTGTTTTGTAGTCACTATAAGTTCATCTTTCATTATAAAAAACTGATGACATTTTCATTTAATAGTTCAAATGGTTTTGGTTTCTTATACAGGTACATTCCTTTTTTTGAGTTGGTGTTGTTTGTTTAAAGCTACTCATGTAATGTTGATCGTTCGACAAAAAATGTCACGTGAAATCGTGGTACATTTTCCAAAAATTACCCTATTTACAAGTACAACAAATATGATTAAAAATGGTGAAATGATAAAAATAATTACATGTACAAAGTTTTACAGTAACTGATAGAGTACGTGATTCATTTTAACCATTAGATGATTGCCCTATGTGTCTAGTAACAATAGAAACATCTTTGCAATTTTGTCATGCCCCTGAGTATAAATCAACCTCAAAAGCTCTAGATAATTTTTCTTGGTAAGGTGAGATGAGAAGGGTGGTATTATACCATCAGGAAGATAGATTCTAGAAATGTGCAATGTTATGACAAACCTTTAGATGAAATGTGTCAGTTCCCCACTAGATGTGCATGTTTCTTCAAAATTTTCAGGCTGGAGATAATCCACCATAAGTTTCACATAGCCTTATGTCTTCCATGGATTAATGTCAAACACTTCAACCAATTTGTTTACTTTATGGGGAAGTAAAACCTCATTCCTTTGAATATGCACATTACCATGAACATATAAAATCATAATTTTGCAAGGAAAACTACTAATCTCATGTTCACTGAAATACCCCTTAACGTAAGAATGATACAAATAGTGTAAGTACCCAATAACAAGATTCCAATCCATTTTGAAGGATAATGGGGATGACAAGGAAACATCAACCCCCAGGCCCACCCCTTCCACCCATTCAACCAACTTCGGTAACTCCTATAGAAGTAGTTTTTCAAAAAAATGAAATGTCACACCACCACAGCTTTCTACATCCATATTAACCCCCCAATTCAGTTTCATTAAATGTGGACAGTCCCCATTTTTACCAAAGTCAATGATGCACTATTAAACCATCACTTTTCAACCCCCGCCTCAAAAATACAAAATGCTTTGAGGGATGAGAAATGATTCGGTGCATTTTAGAACATTGATATGTGTCGAATCATTTCTCATCCCTCAAATCATTTTGTATATTTGAGGGGGGGGGTTAAAAGTGGTGGTTTAATAGTGCATCATTAACTTTGGTAAAAATGAGGGCTGTCCACATTTAATGAAACTGAATTGGGGGGTTAATATGGATGTAGGAAGCTGTGGTGGGGTGACATTTCATTTTTTTGAAAAACTACTTCTATAGGAGTTACCGAAGTTGGTTGAATGGGTGGAAGGGGTGGGCCTGGGGGTTGATGTTTCCTTGTCATCCCCATTATCCTTCAAAATGGATTGGAATCTTGTTATTGGGTACTTACACTATTTGTATCATTCTTACGTTAAGGGGTATTTCAGTGAACATGAGATTAGTAGTTTTCCTTGCAAAATTATGATTTTATATGTTCATGGTAATGTGCATATTCAAAGGAATGAGGTTTTACTTCCCCATAAAGTAAACAAATTGGTTGAAGTGTTTGACATTAATCCATGGAAGACATAAGGCTATGTGAAACTTATGGTGGATTATCTCCAGCCTGAAAATTTTGAAGAAACATGCACATCTAGTGGGGAACTGACACATTTCATCTAAAGGTTTGTCATAACATTGCACATTTCTAGAATCTCTCTTCCTGATGGTATAATACCTCCCTTCAAATGGTTTTGTTTTCTTATACAGGTACATTCCTTTTTTTGAGTTGGTGTTGTTTGTTTAAAGCTACTCATGTAATGTTGATCGTTCGACAAAAAATGTCACGTGAAATCGTGGTACATTTTCAAAAAATTACCCTATTTACAAGTAAGACAAATATGATTAAAAATGGTGAAATGATAAAAATAATTACATGTACAAAGTTTTACAGTAACTGATAGAATACATGATTCATTTTAACCATTAGATGATTGCCCTATGTGTCTAGGGCAACGTGTCTTCGTATGACCTTCCTGGCGGCATATGCTGCACCGCCGTCCAGCTGGATGTTCACTAGGCCAATCCATCTCATTCCGAATATGAGTCGACTTTGGCCTCCCTTTAGGTCGAAGTCTGTTGCTGTTTGGTAAAAGCGTGGGTGCGCCATCAGGCAGCTGAAAATTCTGATATTCCCCGATTGGCATCCACGGAGTATTGTAGCAGGAGTTGATGCTCTCGAGCTGATAAGCTGGATCAACGAACTGCTCCCAAGATACGTGTACGTAAGCACATGCAGCAATCACATGGCCGCAGGGATATCTCAGTGCCTGAAAGTTGCCACAATCACAGTAACGCTTCTCCAATAAAACAACTCGCACACGACCATTGCTACATGCCATAGCATCACCGGGCTCAGCGACCTCAAATCGTTGCTCTGGACGATTAAATGCAGTTACACGGTAAGTTGCGGCCTCCTGAAGAATTGTATCTAGCTCGCGTTGGAAATGGTGTCCATAGCGCATCCCTCTGTTCAAGCCCTCTTCAGCTTGCTTTCCTCGTTCCAGAAAGTACTTTACACTACGATAGAAGGTCTCTTGTACCAACCCTGAAATTTAGATTTACGACATTATACAAATATTATATTATAATAGTAACTCTTCTGAGTAACATATATTGAAATATTCGTATTTACCTGTGATAGGTAGTTTTCGAACACCCTTGAAAACTCCATTTATACATTCTACGATGTTGGTCGTCATATGACCATATCTCCTCCCATCATCATATGCCAATGACCATTTCTGCTTTGGAATTTGCATCATGTAATCATACACTTCTGGATTCACTCTGTGGATATCTTGAAGACGCTCCTCCATCCTTTGTTGTTGAGGCTCATATGCTATCATACAAGAAGTCATCTGAACAGTTATGAAAATAACTACGACAAAAACATTTTAAACAGAAAAGGATGTTCATACCAATTTTTAAGATTGCCTTTTTCATCGACTCATTCTTGAACTTCTTTCGCAAATTGCTGGCAATGTGTCGAATACAGTATCGATGATGGGCATATGGTGGTCTCCACGAAAGACCCTCAGACTGTATCGCCTCCTTGATTGCACGGTGGCAATCAGAAATAAGACAAATCCCTTCTGCATCCGTAACAAACTCTCGGAGACATGCCAGAAACCAGCTCCATGATGAGAAGTTCTCTTTCTCCACAATTGCAAATGCTATAGGCAGAGGGGCTCGATTTCCATCTTGTGTGGTGGCAATCAATAAAGTTCCGGTATACTTTCCATACAGAAATGTGCCATCAATTTGTATGAACTGCTTGCAATGTCTAAAAGCCGCCACACATGGTAAAAATGTCCAAAATAATCTATCAAACACAACCATTGAGCGGTCAAGTTGGTTCTGTTGGTTAACATATTCAACTGTATGTAACCGATAGACTATTTGATTATTGTGGCGTAGAAGCTCCAACAGTTGTGGTAGAACTCGATAAGAGTCATCCCAATCACCATACACTTTCACAATAGCCTTTTGTCGTGCTGCCCATGCCTTCCAGTAAGAGATTCGATACCCAAAAAGCTGTTTGATTCGCTCAATGACCAGAACCACGGGGACATCTTGACATGCTCTAATCATTTCAACAATAATAGTTGAAACAAACTCAACATCTAATGAAGAGTGTTCCTGTGCCAAGCTTGGGTTCACACATGTGTGTGGAGTAAATCTAGTGATGCGCCAGCTGTGAAAAGTGTTATCAATAATAGCTCGCAGACGCATTTGACAGTTCGATTAAAATTTGTCACAACGGATCAAATAATAAGATCTCTTTGCCTCTTCTACAACATATGAGTAATGTCTTTCAATGTGATATTGTTTTATCACATTTTTCATTGCTTCTTTGCTCTCAAACTCTCTGCCAATATACAGAACATCGTTATCTGACACTCGATTTATGCCACCAATGATTCCTGGAAATTCTGAACTGGGAGTGATAACTGAATAATCAAATTCTGGCAAGCGATTCATGCCTTCAGTCGACCAGGAAGCCAATAGTGGAGGATGGTTCAACGGTCGGTTGAACCTCGCATGAGTTGGTACAGACTGATCTTCCGCATGCTCTTCTTCTTCTTCAACTTCCTCTTCATCTTGTTCAAAATTGTCATCATCCTCAAATTCATCAACCAATGCATCTAAAGTATGTGGAGGACTATTCATTGAAACTGTGGCTGATGGAAATGATGGAATAACTACTGATGCTGATGGAACGTCTTGATGTGAAGGAGCATATGACATAGTTTCATGAATTTGAGATGGGTCAACTTCCAATGTCGATGGAACCTCCATTGTAGCTATAGTGACATACAACTCCATCATTTGATTCTCAGGTATATACTTAACCAATGAAAGTATATATTCCCAATCATCATCATCATTTACTGGATATGGCACATGCCAAAACCTATCTATAAATTGAAGATGTCTGAATGTAATGGACTCTATTACTTGATTCCTCGCGAGTTTTAACCTCCGATGGATTTTCCTTTGCACAGCTTCCAAAGTAGTACATCCTCCAAGCATCACAACAGCTTCTGGATGTATACTATAACTGCATCCTTGTTCTGTCTCAATTATTTGACCGTTGCAATAAATATAAGCGGCGACCATCTTTTTTATCTAAAAGAAACCACTGTTATTAATTAAATCTGATTAAAGAATCAATTTATGTATGCATGCTTCTAGTAATTTATGTTGGAATCCTAATCCCTCCACCAAATCAATATGTTCAAACCATATTGATGTGTAACTATTTACACAACCCACAAGTTTGTGTTACTTACCCAAAAATAGAAGTCAAATATATTTATACATATCCACATGCATTATATGCATGAGGTACACGAACATGTCATGTAAAAGCATAGAGTTATATGAAATTGAAAGTCTCCACATGAGTAAGCCCGGAGCGACAGATAGCCAACCCCATTCACTTTCCTAGACAAGGCAAGCCTCCAGGAAAGTAGGTGGTCCGACCCAAAGCCCCTCTACCCGGGGATACTTTACTCAAGAGAGCAATCATTTCATGATAACTCTAACACTTAATATGCAAAAAATATATTGAACTACTAAATTCAAGTTCATAACTTCAATTACAAACCGAGGTCAAGGTAGATTGAAAACTAAATTCATTATCATTCCTAGAATGTAATGCAAAGTTATATTCCATAGGCAATTTACTACTACTTGGCTAATTAATATAACTACTTCGCTAATTAATATAACTACTTCGCTGATTAATATAACTACTTCACTGAATAATATAACTACTTCGCTAATAACATAATTATGATAAATTAATTACCTTATGGTTAACTAATTACCTAATTATGGTTAACTAATAACCTAATTATGGTTAACTAATTACCTAATTATGCTTAATTAATTACCTAATTATGATTAATTAATTAACTAATTATGTTCCATTAATTACCTAATTACGATTAATTAATTACCTTATGGTTAACTAATTACCTAATTATGGTTAACTAATAACCTAATTATGGTTAACTAATTACCTAATTATGGTTAATTAATTACCTAATTATGATTAATTAATTAACTAATTATGTTCCATTAATTACCTAATTACGATTAATTAATTACCTTATGGTTAACTAATTACCTAATTATGGTTAACTAATAACCTAATTATGGTTAACTAATTACCTAATTATGGTTAATTAATTACCTAATTATGATTAATTAATTAACTAATTATGTTCCATTAATTACCTAATTACGATTAACTAATTACCTTATGGTTAACTAATTACCTAATTATGGTTAACTAATTACCTAATTATGGTTAACTAATAACCTAATTATGGTTAACTAATTACCTAATTATGGTTAACTAATTACCTAATTATGATTAATTAATTAACTAATTATGTTCCATTAATTACCTAATTACGATTAATTAATTACCTAATTATGTTTCATTAATAACCTAATTAGGATTAATTAATAACCTAATTAGGATTAATTAATAACCTAATTATGATTAATTAATAACCTAATTATGATTAATTAATAACCTAATTATGATTAATTAATAACCTAATTATGATTAATTAATAACCTAATTAGGATATATTAATAACCTATTTATGATTAATTAATAACCTAATTATGATTAATTAATAACCTAATTATGATTAATTAATAACCTAATTATGATTAATTAATAACCTAATTATGATTAATTAATAACCTAATTATGATTAATTAATAACCTAAATAGGATTAATTAATAACCTAAATAGGATTAATTAATTAACTACTAATGATTAATTAATTAACTAATTATGATTAATTAATTAACTAATTATGATTAATTAATTACCTAATTATGATTACTTAATTAACTAATTATGCTTAATTAATTACCTAATTACGATTATTTAATTACCTAATTATGATTAATTAATTACCTAATTATGTTTCATTAATAACCTAATTATGATTTATTAATTACCTAATTAGGATTAATTAATAACCTAATTATGATTAATTAATAACCTAATTATGATTAATTAATAACCTAATTATGATTAATTAATAACCTAATTAGGATATATTAATAACCTAATTATGATTAATTAATAACCTAATTATGATTAATTAATAACCTAATTATGATTAATTAATAACCTAATTATGATTAATTAATAACCTAATTATGATTAATTAATAACCTAATTATGATTAATTAATAACCTAATTATGATTAATTAATAACCTAATTATGAATAATTAATAACCTAAATAGGATTAATTAATAACCTAAATAGGATTAATTAATAACCTAATTATGATTAATTAATTAACTACTAATGATTAATTAATTAACTAATTTTGATTAATTAATTAACTAATTATGATTAATTAATTACCTAATTATGATTACTAAATTAACTAATTATGCTTAATTAATTACCTAATTACGATTATTTAATTAACTAATTATGATTAATTAATTACCTAATTATGATTAATTAATTAACTAATTATGTTTCATTAATTACCTAATGATGATTAATTAATTAGCTAATTATGATTAATTAATAACCTATTATGTTTCATTAATTACCTAATTAGGATTAATTAATTACCTAATTATGATTAATTAATAACCTAATTATGATTAATTAATTACCTAATTATGACTAATTAATTACCTAATTATGACTAATTAATAACCTAATTAGGATTAATTAATAGCCTAATTAGGATTAATTAATTACCTAATTATGATTAATTAATTACCTAATTATGATTAATTAATTAACTAATTATGATTAATTAATAACCTAATTACGGTTAATTAATAACCTAATTATGATTAATTAATTAACTACTAATGATTAATTAATTAACTAATTATGATTAATTAATAACCTAATTATGATTAATTAATAACCTAATTATGATTAATTAATTTACTAATTACGATTAATTACTTAACTAATTATGATTAATTAATTTACTAATAATGATTAATTACTTAACTAATTATGATTAATTAATTAACTAATTACGATGATTAATTAATTACCTAATTACGATTAATTACTTAACTAATTATGATTAATTAATTAACTAATTATGATTAATTAATTAACTAGTTATGATTAATTAATTAATTAATTATGATATTAACTAATTATGATTATTTAATTAACTAATTATGATTATTTATTACCTACTTACCATTAATTAATAACCTAATTATAATGAATTAATTAACTAATTATGATTCATTAATTAAATAATTATGATTAATTAATTTGCTAATTATGATTAATTAATTAGCTAATAATCATTAATTAATAATCTAATTACATTTAACTATTTACCTAATTATGATTAATTAATAACTTAATTAGCATTGATTAATCAACTAATTATGATTAATTATTTAACTAACTAATCATTTCATTATCTAATTACATTAAAAAAAACCATACTATTTATAAAATACAAACATTATATACTAATTCTATAAATTAAACAACTAAATTATTAAATAAAACTATTAAATAAATTTAAAGAAAGATTTACCTCAAATTTGTGACGACGTAGGTACACAGGCAGAGCAACCGAAGAGGCAAGGCTTCACCGCAACCGAAGAACGCAAGAAAAAACTTTGAGAGAGAGAGAGAGGAAGGGATAGGGAGGGAGAAATGGGGGTGGGTGAGGTAGGAATGAGGAATGGGGTGGGGGGCGAGGGTCCTATTTATAGGATGGGGTGGAGTTTCGGCGCCACTTCAAGTGGCGCCGAATTCATTGGGAAGAAGGGTGCAGCGCCACTTGAAGTGGCGCTGCACGGTTTGAATTTCTTTTTTCAGCGCCACTTCAAGTGGCGCTGAGCTTTTTTTCCGGCAAATTGGTGGAGCGCCACTTGAAGTGGCGCTCCAATTCCAAAACTCTTGAGCGCCAGACCATGTGGCGCTCAAGAGACCCATTTCCCTAATTAATTTAAAACCTACCCCATAAAATTAAAAAAAAAAAAAAAAAAAAACCCTATCCCCTAAAATTGCCGTCTTCTTCCTCATGCGGGACGGGCCCCACCCATAAAATCCATCGAGAAGGTGACGCCACCCTCCCCCAACGGGCCTTCCCCGTCACTGAACCGAACCCACCCCCTAGTCGCCAGCTGGACACCCGCCGCCTCGTTGTTGTCGTGTCGTCGCGCTGCGCTGGACCTGCCGCACCAAACCAGCCTACCCGAGCCCCCCTGGGCCACTCGCTGCCCTCTAGTCGGACCGGGCAGGCCACGCCACCACGGGCCGCCTCTGCCCTCACTGGTGCTACCTCCCTCTACCGGGAAAACCCTTCTGCTAACCTCCCGCACCATTGCCGACATTCCGCACTGCTCCAGTTATGTTGCACCGGTCTGCAGCGACCAACTCCATCTCACCGCCGTCAGCTCGAGGCTGCGGTCCATCTCGCGCCGGTTTGCATCTTGTCGGAGAAGCGGGCTACCGCCCTCACTCTTCGCGGGAGGAGTCTTCCGCCGTGGGGGTTTTGGTGGACCGGGGATCACGCCACATTCTTGATGCGGTCATACTGCGACACAGTCTTGCACCACTAAAACCCTCACGTTGGTCCCTAAAGGCAACCCACTTAAAAATATATTTAATTAATTTAATTTGCTTTTTAATTAAATTAATTACCATTTATTTTGGGGTTTAAAATTGTAAAATAGAATCCGAAATATTAATTTAATTTATGATTAAAAAGAAATTAATGGTTTAATTTTTTTTATAATTATAATTAAATTAAATAAATGGAACTGATAAATAAATTATTTGAATTTAATCCAATTAATTTAATTTATTAGAACACCCACACACTATTTAAATTTATTTCAATTTAATTTTATTGCGCCTAATTTACACTGACTGGTTTTAAGCTAGCGACTGACTCGTGCATGTCTGGATTTATTTATTTAATTATTTATTCAATTCATGCGTTGATTGTAATATTAAATTTGATAAATTACGGTCTACAAATCGTCTTTCAATTCAAATATTTATAAGGGAATGCACTTATATTGAACTAGTTGTATTTTATACCCCAAACTCGTTCGCCAACGTGTGAGTATATTTGTAATTATATAGTGATGATCCGAGATGCAGACCCCGCCATGTCGAGTTGGTAGTCCAGACTAGAGTTTAGGGATTTGCAATGGGGTCAGTAGTGACGTGACTCAGTTATTAAATCCCTTAGGTGATGATTGATCCGTTATGGATCGATCATTATTGAATGCTCAAGACCAGTCATATTGCATGATTTACCTTTATTCATTGTTTATTGTTTACAGTGAATGCATGATTATGGCATGATCACATAGAATAGTAAAAAATATAAAATTCATAAAGATGTGACGAATTATATTATATTTCATGTTCTGTTGTGAGCACAATAACCTAGTTTGAACATAATAAATTGAAAAGGATTATATTCGTCAATAAATATAAAAAAATCCCTCAAAGATATATTAAGTCCAAAAGCCTTCCATTTCTCACATTTAAACAAAACCAGGTGTTTGGGGTGCTCTTCACCCATAGTTGAGAGTGCCTCTATTGCAGGGGCATTTTTATGAGAGAACTGTGTGGACTTAATTGAAGTGATTAGTAAAGGATTAATCATAGCTAACTTTCTATCACTTTTAAGGCAAGATGTTGAGGGAATAATGTTTGGATTCCCAAAGCTGAGACATTACTCAACAATATAAGGAGCCACAAGACCAGTGTTTGTCCAGCTTAGTTCCTACCTTGAAACTCTCCATGTAGTTGCATAACCATAGCTTGTAGATTATGAGGGATGTTTTGAGGATCCTTGCCACTAGAGTACTCAAGTGGCTGAGTATTCCTAATCTAATAATGAGGGATATTAAGGTATGAAAAAATAGTGTGAGACAATGAAATGATATAATAATTTATTATTCATAAATGTCAAAAGGTAATCAACACAGAGTACTAACTGCAAAATGTTTATCTGATTTTGATTTAAAATGACCAAAGAACGTTTCTTAGGGAAGGCTGAAAGAGACAATGTAGTACTGGAAGTAATACATACAGATGTATGTGGTCCATTTTCAGTAGAGTCAAGGTGTGGTTTCTCATACTTCATTACTTTTACCGATAAATATAGTAGGTATGGTTATATATTCTTAATGCAGTATAAGTCATATTTCATTCGACTTTTTAAGGAATACCAAAATGAAGTAGAAAACCAGCTTGATAAAAAGATAAAGGCACTCCGCTTTGACCGTGGTAGAGAGTATATTAACCAAGCATTGATTGATCACTTAAAGGATTGTGAGATTGTATCCCAACTTACTCCTCCTTATACACCTCAGTGGAATAGTGTTAGTGAAAGGAGGAAAAATACCTTTCTCGACATGGTCAGATCAATGATGAGACAGACAACTCTCCCATTATCCTTTTGGGGATACGCTTTACAAACAACATCATATACCCTTAACCAAGTACCAACTAAAGCTACCAATGGGATTCCATATGATATATGGTATGGAAAGAAACCCAGTCTTACACACATATGTCTATGGTGGTGGGAGGCACTTGTCAAGACTTTACCAAGTGAAAAATTCGCATTCAAAATCACCAAGTGCATTTTTATAGGTTAACCTAAATTAAACAAAGGATATTACCTATATAATCCTTCAGATTGAAAAGTTTTTGTGGAAATATATGCCACATTTCATAAAAGGGAACACATTTCCAAGGGAAATGGTGTGAGAAAGATTGAATTAGATGAAGTCAATGCTCCCGATGCACAACAGTTGTTATGAGAACAATCTGCTCAATAGTAAGTGGTAGAAGAAATTTTCCCTGAGATAAAAATACTGCATAGGTAAACTCAAGAGGTTAGAGAACCCAGGTGTTATGGTTTTCTTATCACTGAGCCAGGTGACACATTACTCCTTGGGGATGATGAACCTATGACATATAAGGAAGTAGTAGAAGGAAAAGAAGTTTCTATGTGGAAATGATCCACACATTACGAAATGGGGACCATCTACCCAAATCAAGTTTGGAATTTAGTAGACCCTCAAGCTGGTGTAAACAACATTAGGTGTAAATGGGTATTCAAGAATAAGCAGGACATGGATGGTAAGGTTAATACATTTAAATAAAGACTATTTGAAAAGGGTTCCAAGAAACATCAATGCGTAGACTATGATGAAACATTCTCACTAGTAGCAATGCTTAAATTCATAAGAATATTACTTCTAATTGTATCCTTTAATGATTATGAAATTTGGAAAAAGGATGTTAAGACTGCTTTTCTAATGGGGAAGTTAGTAGAATATGTATATATGATTCAACCCGAAGGGTGTGTCATGTTCAAAAATTCTAATACAGTATGCAAGCTGAAGTGGTCCATTAATGTTTTGAAGCTGTCATCACGATCATGGAATGTTTTTTTTGATGTGGCCATAAGTGAATTTTTTCTGTCAAAAAAATAAGTGATCCTTGTGTCTATAAGAAGGTTGATGGGAATGCCATTGTTTTTCTTTTATTATATGTTGATGAGAAATTAATAATGGGAATTGAAGTAAAAGTATTACAGTTAGTTTAGACATGGTTAATTGAATACTTCTCCATGAATGACATAGGTGAAGAAACCTATATTTTAGGGATCAAGATCTATCGTGACAGATCTCAAAGGTTTCATGGGATAAGTCAAAGTACATATGTTGACAAGGTACACAATAGGTACAATATCGAACAATTAATGAGAGGGTTGTTTCCAATGTCACATGGTATTAATCATTCCAAGAAAATGTGTCTACAGACACAAGAAGAGATAAAAATAATGAGTAGAATACCTTATGCCTTGGCAGTGGGTTCTACCATGCATTCCATGTTATGAACAAGGTTTGATGTCTCCTATGTTTTAATCATGGTGGGTAAATATCAATCTAATCCATGAGAGTTTCATTGGGAAGCTTTAAAAACAATCCTAAAGTACTTGAGGCGTACAAAGGAAATATTACTAGTGTATGGAGGAGATGAGGAACTAGTAGTGAGGGGATACACTGATTTTTGTTTCCATATAGATTGTGATGATCTGCAATCGCAGTCAGAAAACATTTTTTGTCTGAATGGTGGTGCAATGAGCTGGAGAAGATCAAAGAAAGCTGTGTTCACCAATTCTATAGCAGAATCCAAATATATTGGAGCTTCTGATGCAGTAAAGGAAGCAGTCTGGATACACAGATTTATCTCATACGTTGGTGTTGTGCCTACAATTATAGACCTTGTTCAATTTTATTATGATAATATTGCAGTAGTGGTGCTTGCCAAGGAGCCTAGGTCTCCCCAAAGAACAGAGCATATACATCATAAGTTTCATCTTTTGAGGGATTTTACTCAAAGAGATGAAGTCACAGTTAGCAGAGTAACCATAGAGGACAATGTGGTAGACCTCATAACTAAATCCATATCTCATCAGAAGCATGATTCTGATGTGAGATATAGTGAATTAAGACTTGTTGGCTGTTGGCTCTAGTGCAAGTGGGAGTGTTGAATGTGGTTTCACTAGACCCAATTGTGTTGTACATTGTTTACCAATACATGTATTCGGTTTTTTATATATGTTCTTAACATTCCATAATTGTGTACACACGTCTGTGTATATTATATATGGTAATGTCCTTAGATTACATGTTGTATCAAAGGGCCATAACAGGTCCCATTCTATAATGAGAACCTAGACGTACTATGAGAGTAGTCTTAAAGTTATGTCCTATGGTCCAGTTACATCATTCTGAAAGGAAATAGATGATGTGTGACTATCAGGTGTTAGGGGCTCATAAGCATTAAGACTTCTTCTCATGAAGTCTGCACCTGGTGATCACTAGTAGCTGATATCATGATGAGTGACCCACATAATAGGAACACCACATGTTCAAGTTTCATTGGTCATTCCTATCTACGGACATGTGTAATGGTCTCCAGACATGAGATCATTATCAATGTATGTCAGTTGATTACTTACTTTGATTCATGATGAAAACCATGGAAATGAAGCCGTTGTGAGGTAGATTGAATTGGGTATGTTATTTGTGACATGACATTGATTGAATGATCAATATAGGATTTTTCACATCCATGTTATGGAAGAGGAATCTCGAGAATGGTTGATTAGGATGGTTGTACCTTCATCAAATCCATGGACATGGTAGTAGAAGGTTAGTTCTTCCGGATAAATCAACAAATAATGATTCATGATAAATATTGATGACATTAGTGTGCATTCTGCTTCATAGAGATATCGACGAAGAAGATATTATATTACATGGGATATGATCGTATTAAGGAAGTGATTGCACAAACTTTTTCTTATCTCTATAGGGGCCTCGATGGGTTGTTAGACCCTGCTCGTGGTCCATGGATGTAAATCACTGCTATTAAGGTAAGGTCCTAGAGGGTCACACACTACAGTTCCTTGAGAATCTGCCCTATTATGATGAATAAGATTTTGGTATTTTGTGGGCCCCACCAAGGGGCTGAGTTTTATCCAATTTCTATGAATCACCAAAGAATAAATAAATTCATTAATTATTCAATTTTAAAATATTTTGTTGAATTTATTTATAACATGTATTTACAAGTTATATAGTATATAAAAGTATTAATATTATTAAAATGGATTTTAATATCATAGGATTGCTTAATATTAATAGGAGGACTGAGCCAAGTTAAAAAATTCGTAATGTGAAATGTTACAGAATAGATCTGGTCGAAACAGACCTTGAATAACCCATAATGAAGCATCATTTCAAGGGGAGTATGATTTTCAATTTATTATTTTATTTTACACTAGTAATATTTAAATCTATTTTTGAGCATTAAAATAAAAATTGCATTCCCCGCATTGAACTCGTGTACTATACAATCGATTTAAGAGACATATGGTTTATAGAATATTCATTATACAATTTATTAAATTTCATTGTTCACATGAGTATATTTTTCAATTGTGAATTTAAATATAAGATTTAATAATTAGAGGAATACTTTTACAAATCATGATTTTTTGGAATAAATATATTTTTTCAAGGGAATTTTTTCTAGATTTGATTTTTTTTGAATTTCTAAAAATGATACTGATTATTTTAAATTTTGGGGGTCATTCCATGAATAATTATCTCAAATAATAAGTCCATATTCCCATAATTATATCTGAACTAATATTTCCCATTAAATCTATAGTATATTTCTTGAGATACTCTAGCATGTTGTCTTTTAGAACATTTTAGTCATCTTATCGATCTTATAATTGAGTTGAATCATTTTTAATATGATTCATATATTTTAACTCTTATACATTTATACTTGAATCCACTTTGATATTAAATTTTACTTGTTCAGATAGAATCCATGAATGAACTTGTTTTGAAAAGTGAAACTTTAAATCCTATTATATCTTTTCCTACACTACTCTTAGTGTTTTTCCTTATAAAGAAAGGATTAAGTGTCAGAAAGATGTCTTCCATGGTTAGTGGGGATGTAATTAATTGAGGATACATTTTTTGGTTTTTTTGTGATTTTGGGAGAGGCAATTTTATAATTTATTATAATTTATTAATCAAATATATTACTAAAAAATATTTAGAAAATAGGGTTTTGTCTTTGGGGACCAAAAATCACCATTACCTGACTTGATATCTTTTTATAATATTGGTATATGTGTCAAAAGTGAGTTTTTTTTAAGTAAAACATTCACAAAGAAATAGTAATAGTAGAATATGAAAAATAATATAAAAAATAAAAACAAGAACATCAATATAGAGTGATTCATTAATTATGCTTACTCGTATCGTGTTCCTACTTGGACCTTTGTGGATTTGAGAGATGATATATTAATCATTAAAATATAATTTTATTCAGATCATATTTTTTTATCTTGTAGTATTTGAATGATTAAAAAGTCATTTTTAGACTTATTTTTATTCAATAATAACCTAATATAATCCACAAAGGCATTTGAACCTTGATACAAAGTATAATAGCCCAGAACCTGCACTCCTAGATCCAATTTCAATATCTTAACATTAACATTTCTATATTTGATGCCTATAATTATGACCCAATTGTTTCCCATTAAAACCATAAAATATCATAATGAAATCTTTGATAACTAAAATTCTTAAGGACCGTTGATGTTTTGATTTTTAGAGACTTTAAAAAACACCTACATAAACAATAACCATGTCCAAAAATGATAATTTATCCTACTTAACCCATATTTTATTTTTTTCACATTAAGACCTCCTAATCATCCATATGAAGTCATTTCTAAATAAAACCAATTCAACCTAATTGTTTATAAAATGGGTAAAAGTATACATAATAAGGTTGATCTCAAATGCTTAATAAAAATTTCATCATTGAACATAAGATGAGTACAAGGGTATAATGACATAATAAAATTAATTGAGTGAATTATAAATTAATTCGTACTAATCAATACTTGGATTCTCAAATATAAAAACCTGAAAAATGAAAGAGTTATTGGTGCCAATATTCACGATCCATGTGATATCAGTCTGATAATTAGAAAAATTATAAACTGATAAAAATTAATTAAACCCATTTTCTATAAAATGAAGCATCATATTCTTAAAAAATGTTCAAAACCCTTTTAATTAGTTTAACTATATAATTGAATTCTTATATAATCACTACTCAATGCATTGAAGCATTATCTAGGCTCACCCATTGAATAAGTTAGAATGGGATTACTAGGTACAATCTGGGATGACCAATCAGGTAATATGTAGTGGGATCACCGAATGATATTTGGGCCACACTATCACATATTTTGTAATGGTATTACATGGAACTATCTGGGACACCACATCCTATATAATGTGCAATAACCACAATATAAATAAAGAAGATAGATCTTTCATTTCATCATTAAACTCATAAGGACAATCATTATTCATTAACAACCTAATTAACCCATGGAAATAAAATGGATTTCTTGTTAACCTATTTGAAATATAATTAACCTATGGGAAAAAATGGGTTCTACAATGATCTGTTTGAAACATGATTAACTCATTCAAAGAGAAATGGGTTCCATAACAATATTTTTTAAACAGTCATAATCATACCTAAAACATGTATGGTATAATTACATAATATGTCTAATGGTGGATAACTAAAAACATTTTTTTATGTTGATCAATGGAAATACTCTTAAAATATCATTAAAAACATTCTCTAGGGGAGTATCCTTTTCATTTTTAATATTACAATTTAAAGCATAAGACATTTTTAAAATCCACTTCATCAAAAATAATATTTCAATAAACCATGATTTTCGAGAATATTAAGAAAAAATTTTCTTGTAAAATATCCTAGTAATCATTAAAATTATTCTTCAATGAATGTTTTTTCATGTTAGAGGGTAATTCAGTACATGTTGTAAAGAACATTGCTTTTGTGTCGTAAAAATCCTAAAAAGGATTCTTGATCTTAAATTGATAAGAATATTATTTTGAAAACCGTTTATATTTACAAGATAAAGTGGGTAGAATAATTTTAATATATAATTTTGAAATGGTTAATAAAATTATAATAACTTATTTAGAATCCCTGGTTTTGGAAGAAAACGGTTTTCCTTCTAAAGAGAGAAACAAAGCCATATATTATGAAAAAATATTTATCAATTATTATAAGCACCATAGAGTTAAATTTTTTATTATTACATGAAATTATAAACATTAACCATAGTATGATATAAATCACTAATATTATAATATTTCAACATTTTATAATTAACCATACACAATCTCGATAAATTGTAATATTGTTACAAAACAATCTAACCACCTTGGTAACATTGAATTATAATGCCAATGTAGTAATAAACCTAAATAAAACATATAATATCATAAATATATTTAAATTAACTATATAACATATCAAATGATCAGTATATAATCCACATAAAATAAAATAGGTATATAACATAACAAATGTCTCAAAGAAGAAAAATTGGAACAAAAAAACCATTATCACTTTGGTAACTTTAAAAACCAAAAATTCCATGAAAGGGAGGTCATAGAATAGATATATAAATCACCATAAATTTAACTATAACAATAATAATAAAATAAATTTATAGGTATTATATACACCACATAAAAAAAATATGTTGTTAATATGGAATATATCTAAATGAAATAAAAGTGAGATGAGAAAAACACATACCTTGATGACGAATTTTCACATCTATCATTATATTCCCAAATAATAAAATTATGTTAATTATTTGAAATATTCATATCCTATTTCATGATTATTATTAGTTTTATTTCACATATTATCATGATATATAAAATTACATTATTGAATTTGTTTATGTCAGATTTTTTGATGATATTCATCTTTCATTTCAAAAGAGACTTAGGTGGGCTCACTACAGTAAAAGTGGATATAATTTAAACGTATAAAGAATAATAACGAGTCAATAATTATAATATTTATACATAAATTATACATTTTAAACATGTCATTAAATATTTTTATGAAAAATGGACAAAAATTATGATCATGGTGGTCGTAGATCATACGTACGAATGAGTAACATTTTAGAATTTTCAATGATCATTATGGAAATATGGTAAGAAAAATCATTCATTATATAATTATAATAATATCATAAATATAATAGTATTTAATTATATATAGTTATATATATCATTCTTGTGATTTGTTAATGAAAAAAAGGAATCACATCACATCAAGGTGGCGATAATCCACATTTCCACAAATAAAATTGCAATTTTCATCAGTGAATGAGAAGGAATAAATGATATATTATAATTCTAGAATGAAAAATATTTCATTAATATAATAATTATTTGATTTTTATTACAAATATTTATTATATTTTCCCTTATTACCTTCCACACAACACATTATAGAAAAATGAATTACATCGCGTTACGAGGTGATCACCCATTGTACACACAAGTGAAATTACCAGATCAAATGAAGAATGTAATTTATAAGGGTGTATATGATATAATGAATCTATAGGTATAATTATGTTATAAATATTTTATATAATCATTTTATCCATCATCATACTGAACCATTATAGGTGGTAATGGAAATATAAATGACATCATTTTGAAAGGCTATAGTCCACCACACACACAAATGATGATTTCATTACCCATTTAATGAAAGTGGATGTTTTTGTAGATATAATCCATAACAAAAATAATTATGTATATTTAAGAAACTAGGGATATTATATCATCACATTATAATAATTATTTTAGGGGTGGGGACTGAAGTGAAATAAATATGCACCCACATGAACATTACCTCTTTTATGGTGATCCTCCTTAGTTTTTCAAACAAATCTATTAAAAGATGGTATTATGATCAAAGTAAGGATTCTAATATCTTGGGAGGTAATTGATGCTGTCATATGGGAGATTCTTTATAATCCAAATGTCTTTATAGTTTTGAGGTTGTGTGGGAAATAATTTCCTATTTAAAGTTGCAAAGTAGTGACATTCCTATAAGTACTCAAATGTATTAACTATTTAGAGGAAAATAATAAAATTAGTTTCATCATGATTAAATATTATTGGGTTTTAGAGATTATATTTTCTATACACACCTTCAATACACAATAAAACACATGTTTTAAACATTTATTTCCTTAAATCAAATGTTTCCTTATTTTTGTCATTTTGGTTTTTCATTATGGTAAAAAATTTTCTAACCTATGTATTGGAAAATTAAACACTAAATTAAAATGATTCATTTTAGAAAATTTATACCCACTGATCATAAATTTTAATTCCAATTTATCAAATGAAAATTTTATATGTGTTGAAATTTAGTTTTAGCATAATCATAATAATGTGAATAAACATCGTCTTAACCTTAACCGCACTAACAATGTTTTTTACTAATATGGGGATGATATATTAATCATAGAATAAAAATTGGTCAATTAGTGGTACATATTTTAGATTTATAATCATTACAAAATTACTTTTAAGAAACTTTTATTATTAGTAATTTTTTATGTAATGTATCAGAATTTTCGTGTAATTTCTTATAAATTATATGGAATTATTTTGAGACTACAATCTTTGATGGCATGTGATTCAACATCCCGATGATCCTGGAACATAATTTTGAAAATTTGTTTATGATACATTTAGTAAACATGTGAGTGTATTTCTATATCTTTTAAACCAGTGCCCGGATAAAAAATTAGGGGGAACAATTGAATTTTGAAGGACGATATTCACCTTGAAAGGATATAAATTTTTCTTGAAAGTGGAAAATGGAAATTTTAATTTACTGACTTTTCGGGAAAAATAATAAAATTACATAAAATTTATTTTATTTCTTTTCTCGTTGATGTGAAGCGACATGACGATGCCATGGTGAAGCGACGAGATGAATTAATGGATCTCGCTAATGGAACATTAACACGCAACATGATGATACATTAATAACGTGTAATAGTGACTTCGTTTCATAAATGAAATTGAAAAACAACGTGACATCGCATCATAACAGAAATATTCAGAGGTGTTTTCTATTTAATATTTTGACGCATTGGTGGAATGAGGAATAAACTGTGAGGATTTTCCAATGATCCTTTTCTGGATTTTCTCCCACACAAAGAACGATGAATTCCAGAAGGATGTCCTGGACTTTAATGTATATCAAATGACTATGATAACAATCAACCTCTTGGACCCTCATAGATGAAGTGCTATGAAAATGAATATCAATGAAGTAGGGGTTTTATTTTGATGTCTCCACCATCATTTATTTTTAAATGATTAATACAGATCAACCCAAAAACAAGTTGATCTGGGGGTCACTCATTTGGAAGGAGGTTATTTTTTTGGGATTCAACATCAGGACTAAATTATCCTTGTTTGAACATCTTCCCCAAAACTCCTCTCAGGTTTTAAAAGTTCTAACGTGGGGGACACAAGCCAACACAAAATTACTAAGGCCCTCCTCATGTCCGCTCATTATGGACAGATAGTCCAAGATGGAGGCAAGGTGCATTTGAGTCCCTCATGGTGACAATGAAACCCTACGAAGCCCATAGGCGTAAAGGTATCTAGAAACGCAAAACTAGAGAAAATATGGTGGCCCGTGGTGGTGGCCGCCAGTGGAGGGAGGTGGCATGCCAATTATCACGGTTTTGTGGCATGGAGGAGTGGCATCAACCGACACCGCGTGGAGGCGACAACCTGCATCCTGGCCACTCGGGTGACCTGGTGAGCCGCGGTCACTTGACCACAGCGTAGGGGAGGCCGCGACCTATCGACCACAATAGTGGATAGACGAGGAACAATCGGGTGCCGAGTAGGTGTAGCATCCCGCATCTTGTGGGCCATGTTCATACAGAGGAGCGTAGGTGGTAGAAGCTGCGACATTTTGGGGGTACACCACCGAATGCAGTTACGGTCGGGCTTCAGCTATAGCGATGCACCAATCCAGTGTCTAGTGGGTCAGAAACGCACTAGCGGGATAGACCCATGAACCAGTGGGCCGGTCCCATGCCCAGAAGACAGACCTGTGCCAACGTGCTAGATCCAACCCTAGTGGTCGGACCAGTGCTAGCAGGCTTGTCCCGTGCTCTTTGGCTGGGTCAGACAAGACCAAGTTGCCATGAAACCTAGCACGATGGACCCTTAGTCGAATTGGGCCACATCCTATGAATCCCATTGGGACTGGACCAATTTCCAGGACACACCGATCCGACCCATACCAGATCTAGGTCAGGATTAGTTAGTTGAATTAAACCAAGATATGTGGGACCCCTGGACTAGGTTGGTCAGGTCGGCCTGTCTTGGTCAGACCATGCTCAGACGCAACTGACACCTGTTTACTAAAACACAAATAACTTGAAAACTAGGAGTCCTATTGATAATTAATTTTCAATGTTCATACCCTCTCGATTAGAAGGATATTTTGGTATAATATAATGATACATTCAAGAAATTTGATATGCAAAAAATGTCATGAGGAGCGGTTCTACCAAGCGAGCTATGTACATAACAATGTCGTTGGTTAAAACTTGAAAACTGCAAGCAAGAACCTCTGTGTGAGTAAAATCTGGCCCAATGGGATGTACCTATTTGTGAAATTGTAGGCCCAAATTGGGAGAAAAATAGTTTGACTTGGAAGAAAAACAGTATGTAATGGGGAGGAGTAACTTAGTTGGCCAAGGTGGGAAGCACCTCTTTGTGACTTTACAGGCCCACTGTGGGAGTGCTACTATGTGACTCAACATACCCACGATGGTCATCAGGGATGAGTACCCCGAAAGTCCTTGGTTAGTGATAAGCGGCTTCAGTGTGGCCCGACAAGCCCACTGTACTCATAGTGGGGAAGTTCTACAGTAGCTGAGGTGTTCAATAGTGTGAGTTCTCTTGTGCTTGGTGCTTGTGCTTCATGCTCTTGCTTTGTGGTTATTCTTTGTGATATTTATTGAATATTTCTATTTTGTCATTCCTTTGTGTTTCTTGTCCCCCTACTGAGTATTTTTTTTCTCACCCCTACATGTGATTCCCTAGAACGTGTTTTGTTTGGTGCAGATGTTGGATGCTTCAAAGGAGGAATTGGTGGCCTAGGACCAGACAGGACCCAATGAGATCATGTGGGTAGAAAATTCTTCTTCGTATTTTAGTAGCTACACAACTCTTTCCATCAGGTGTGGTTTTCAAAAGATGGATATCTGAGCCCCTTGGTACTTTTCCATGTTCATTTCTTTTTGTTCAGTTTGAATTCTGGCCCACTTGATATCAGTTGTACTTGTACTCAACACTTGTTTCTGTATACTAGTTTTTTTCTTTTAGTTTGTGTAATGTGGTTGGGTGTGTCTATGAGTATAGGTACTTAGGATAATGACTCTCATTTTTAGGTTAACGCCTTTGGTGCTAGTCGCTAGCCCCTGGTATTCGAGACACAGGCCTCGTGTAGTCATGGCATGGGCCCCGGGAGATGGGTCATGACAAAGTGATATAAGCGGGATGTTGGTTCCACATTTATGACCAAAATTATATTGTTTTATTGTGTCAACAATGTAAAGTGTTTTGAGTCTGACTTTCTACTTCAGGGTGTCCAGTGTTGGTGTGGAGGCCATCATATCCATACACCAGGTCCTTGAATTCTATTTTTTGGCTCTAAAAAAGAAAATAATGTTTTTATATGTGTCACCTTCTATTATTTTTGAATACGTGTCAGGTCACCAGGTATAACCTTTAGACTGTGGTACATCTTAATCTATCTCAGGATTCCTCCTTGTGGATGACCATCCAGGATCTTGATATGTGATCTTGTGGATAGGATGCCTAGTGATGATGTGTTGGTCCCAAGACCAGTGCTAGAGATGTCCGCATCGGGTGGTTCACCATTGTTTCCAAAACCCATTGATTAAGAGTTAAAGTCATCATTATTTATAGAGGACGTAAATAGAATCAATGCCTTTCATGAGTTTCAGAGACATATACCTCCCAGGTACATGGGAGAGGAAAATCCTATGATCGATGAGGAATATATGGAGGTAGTGATGCATGTATTCCACTAAGTGAGGAAACCTCTTGACAAGATGAATATCTTGGCGGTGATACTTTTAAAAGGATCGGGAAAGAGATGGTGGATTTTGACCATCAAGACACATGATGAGGTGACCCTCGCCTGGTCAGACATTGAGTTACTTTTCTATGAGGATTTTTTCCCTACAACATTTTTCTCTATACACATTTGAGAGATTATTAAAATTTATTAGGGCAACATGATAGTGGCTGAGTACTCAATGTGGTTCACTGAATATTCATGCTACTTCCAAAACATGGTTTCATACCCTTTCATCAAGGCTCGAACCTTTTATCAGGGACTCAGGCAGGTGATCATGGCATTGATGGATGTCGCTCAACATACCTATCAAATTTGGGGTGCTGGAGTGAGACCTTCTTGTTGAGATTTTCTTAGAGGTGCAGGCACTGACATTTTGAGCTACCAGCGGACCCCAGGTGGCAGAGTATTCCGCAAGCAGTAGACAACAGACATGAAGACCCATGTGGGATTGGTATTTTAGGGACTAACCCCATGAATTTGGGTCACCAGTTTAGGGATCCCAGTCTAGAGGGAGTTAGCCAGGAGCTAGACATTTCCACATGGGTGGTGGGTAGGTGCACATGGAAATTGACTACCCTACTCGCCATACTGATGACTAGTAGACGGTCGATGGACCACTGATATAGAGTAAGAGTATTGAGCGAGGAGGTTCGCAGGGAGGCAGATGTGGTAGGGGAGTAGGTCGAGCATCTTGCGGTGGTTGATGGTATGAGGTACTACTGTGACCAACCCCAGGTGGTCCACCATTGACCTCAAGGAGTGGGAGGATAGGGGTGAGCTCAACCACAGACAGTAGAGGCTTGTGACCACGATGCTCCAGATATGATCCAAGGTACGATATCTGTCTTCTCCACCCTTGCTGAAGTTCATATAGACACATTTTCTAGTAACTCTTTTCATTTGACGGATCTCATTCACAGCTTATAGATTCTGGTGGATTCGTTTCTTGATATTTATGGCCAAATAATCTAATGGGAAGGGATTTGTAAATGACACACTAGTTTTGCTAGTGTGAGATTACTCTAGGAGGTGAGAGATTTGGCTAGGATCTCCTAGTACATTTGTCGAGGCATTACAATGTAATCTTGGGTATGGACTAGTTATCCACAGTTTTTGTTTCGATTGACTATTTTAGGTGTGTAGTGTGGTGTTCTGATGAAGATAGGACTAGGTTTTTCTTCATAGGTGAAAAGGAAACCCTTGATGAAAATGATAGACATTCTCAGAGGAGGGTATAGCCGATCACACACCAGTTGGATTTCCTCACCCTCAATGGAGTGGATAAGAGGAGTCCAAGCATTGCTGTAATGGTGGATGAGTATGAGGATTCTTTTCTTAAGTATGTTATGGGACGACCTCCGCATAGATAGGTATAATTTAGCATCAACATGTATAATAGGACAGTGCTGATATCCACACTGACATATCAGATGGCTCACATGGAGCTTCGTAAGATGAAGGTATAACTATAGGATTTGTTGGATAAGGGTTTCGTAAGGCCAACAGTTTCACCATAGGGACCCCATTGCTTTTTTACAAGAAGACAGATGATATTTTGAGGTTGTGAGTGGACTACTTGTGTATGAACTAGGTGAATATGAATAATAGCTATCCACAAGAAAGAATTGACGAACTCTTCAATAATCTAAAGGGAGTGAGGTGGTTCTCAAATATAGACCTCAGATCAGG
The DNA here is from genome assembly GCA_963277665.1 of Viscum album. Taxonomy (NCBI): domain Eukaryota; kingdom Viridiplantae; phylum Streptophyta; class Magnoliopsida; order Santalales; family Viscaceae; genus Viscum; species Viscum album. The sequence continues at coordinate 2,007,971,656 of OY728152.1, forward strand.
CCATCATCAGCTTTAGGTATGGGATGAAGATGTTCCAAAGAGAACTTTTAGATGCTGATATGGGCACTATGAGTTCTTGTTGAATCCTTTTGGCATGACCAACACCCCAATAGTGTTCATGAGACTCATGAATAGGACTTCCATCTTTATCTTGACCAGTTTTTCATGGTATTCATTGAAGAAATATTAGTGAACTTAACGTTAGTGGAGGAGCATGCTACACACTTTCAGGTAGTCCTGGATACACCGTAAGAGCACCAGCTTAAAGTCAATCTCTCGATGTTCCAATACTGGATACGGGAGTTCCACATTCTGGGAAGCATCATCTCGATGTTTGGAGTTATAGTGGATACGACAAAGATAGTGGGAATGCTCGCTTGGGATCCACCCAAGAGCATGACTGAGGTGCAAATCTGCTTGGGGTTGGCTGGTTATTATCACAGGTTCGTGCCAAAAGATTCCATAGATGCAGCACCCTTATCCACTTTTACATAGAAGGGACAACCCCTCGTATGGATAGAGAAATTCCATAAAGGATTCCAAGTGCTAAGGTGGATACTGATTAGTGACCCCATCATGAGACTACCAGAGGAGGACATTGAGTACCTAGATTTCTATGAAGCATTAGGGACCGGTCTCGGTGGTGTCCTAATGTAGGAGCAAGCTATGATCACCTACGACTCATGGAAGTTGAGGCACCATGAGCAGAATTACGCGACCCATGAACATGAGTTAGTAGTAGTGGTATTTTCCTTGATGATGTAGAGGCACTAATTTTTGGGTGAAAAATTTATATTTTACTTCGACCAAAAGAGTATCATGTAAATATTCTTCAAGAAGGACCTGAACCTGAGACAATAATGATGGCTAGTGTTCCTCTAATACTATGACTTTGAGATAGTCTATACTCTTGTGAAGGGGAATGTTGTGAAAGATATTCCTAGAAGGAGGACCGGTTTGCTACTGGAGAGTTAGATGATAGAGCATCTAGCCGAGATGTATATATTATTCATGGATAATGATGGAGCAGCTTAACTTTAGTCAATGACTATTACTCCCCCAATATTACAACGAGTCAATAAAGCACAACTGGTGGATGTTGTCTGTGAGGCCCGAAGTGATTATTTATCCTCAGGTTAGGCTCCTGATGGATTTTCAATAGGTGGTGATCTCATCATTAGTTTCAGAGGGTGAACTATAGTACCAGTGATTTTTTGGGAGGAGGTGCAGAGGGAGTTCCATACATCCTATTATGCAGTACATACTAGTGTGGCGAAGATGTAATGGGATCTTCAATGTCAGTACTGGTGGCTGAGGAATAATAAAGTAGTGGTCTATTTAATTTCATGATGACTGACTATTCCGCAATTGAAGGTAGATAATTAAGTTCTAGTAGTCTTGGCTCAACCGCTTGTTGTATTGAAGTGGAAATGGATCGATATATTGATGCACTTCATGATAGGGATACCACGTACCTCCAGAGACCATGACTTTATCTGGGTGATGATTGAATGAGTCACATAGTCGGATCACATTCTAACAATTCAAGAGAAGGGACCAGTAGAATTCTTGTAATTCCTCTATGTCTAGGAGATAGTGCAGCTTCACGAGGTGTTTTTAATGATTGGGTCAGACCATGATGCAAGATTTACATCCCAGTTGTTGAAGGAATTATAGGAGGAATTAGGGACTCATCTGGGCTTGAGCACAACTTTTCATCCCAAAATGGGTGGTTAGACGGAGAAAAACTTATAGACCCTAGGGGTCATGCTTTAGGCTTATGTCCTTGATTTTGGTCATAGATGGGAGGACCACCTACCACTGGTAAAGTTTTCATACAACAACAGCTATTAATCCACCATTGGCATTGCACAATTTGAGGCCTTGTAAGGACGACCTTGAAGATCACCCCTATGCTGAATAGGCCTATGTGAGTCGGCACTCAAGGGTCTAGAGATGGTACGAGCTACCACCAAGAAAGTAGAGATCATCCCATAGTGGATGAGGACTATGCAGTGTATGCATAAGTCTTAAGTTGATAGGAAATATAGACTCTTGGAGTTTGAGTAGGGACCCCATGTGTTGCTTCACATCTCACCCTGAGGAGGATTGTAGAGATTCCACTAGGGTGGAAAAGTTATCTCTGGGGTTTATTAGACCTTTTCAGATATTGACAGAAGTTGGAGAGGTGGCGTACTGCCTAGATCATCCCCCCCTGATGCACTGCATGGAAAATTTCTTCCAATCATCATAACATAGGGGATATTTGAATGATTAATTGCACTTTATTGACTAAGTATAGCTAGTCATTGATGATGGGGTAACATTTGTGGAGTTCACAGTATAGATCAGGGATTGACATGAGTAGGTCTAGTGTGCTGGTCGATTTCTCTTGTGCGTGTTCGATGGTAGTATGAGAATCTATGTGACATCACATGGTAGCATAAGTCTCAAATTATGGCTCAGTAGCTCTATTTGTTTTATTTTCCCTTGATTTGGATTTTGGGGATGTAAATCCCTATGGTTGGGAGAATGAAATGCCTCAAAATATTTGTGTAAAGTTTTTTAATAATATAGAATTATTGTGAGACTAAAATCTTTAACATCACATGATTCTGAGGCGAGGTGATCCAGGACTAGAATTTTAAAAAAAAATTATGAAACATTCATTAAACGTGCGAGCGGGTTTTCAAAATTTTGAACCAGCTCTCAGATCACAAATTTGAGGGCACCTTTGAACTCAAAATGAATGGATTCATCTCGAAAGGATTTAACATTAGCTGGCAAGGGCCGAATACAAAAGTTAATTTTTAGTCTTTTTTAGAAAAATAATCACATAACAAAAAATGTTATATTTTTTCTTTTCTCACTGATGAGAAGCGACACAGCATCGTTGTGGTGAAGAAATGAGGTAGTGACAAGGCGTATTATTGGAGATCATTAATGGCTCATTATCACATAGCTTAATAATTCTTCAACTAACAGTAACAATGATTTTTTTTCATAAATGAAACAACATAACGATGAAACTTCACTGCCTAACAGAAAACTTGTGATGTGTTACCTATTTAAAAGTATTACATGTTATTCGAATAAGGATTAAACATTGAAGATTCTCTAATGAACCTTCAGGGGATTTCCTCCCTAATGAAGGAAGATGAATTTCAGTGGGATTCCATTGAATTTGACATACTTCAGAGAACAACGAATGCCATCGACATCTTGGACCCCCGAGAATGAAGTGCTACGACATTTAACTTCAACAAGGTAGATGTTTTATATTGAAGTCTTACCCATCCTTTATTTATAAAAGATGAACGTAGATCAACCCACAATGAGTTTGATCTATGGGCCACTCATTCTTGTAGGTGGGTACACATTTTGGGGTTCAACATCAGGAATGAATTATCATTGATTGAACAACTTCCCCAAACCACCCCCAGTTTTAAAAAAACTAACGTGGAGGGAGTGGGCCGAAATGAAAAATGCCTGAGCCCCTACCCTTGTGCGCTCATTGTGAATAAATTGTCCATGATAGAGGCAAGGTTCATCAGGGTCTATCATGGTGATGGTGACACCCAATAAAGCTGGAAGGCATAGACAGATCAAGAAAAGGACCACCAGGGCAACTGAGGTGGCATGTAGAAGGAACCAATGTCACGTTCGTGTTGCAGACGACTGTGGGTGAAGGTAGGTTGTGTGCCTGTAGGCGCGCCGACTAGCGCCGTGTGGAGGTGACGACCTGTGTCTGGGCCGCCCAGGCGAACTGGTGGGCCATCGTCGCTCGACCACAGCGGAGGGGAAGTCACAACCTGTCAGCCGTGACTGGTGATGGACACGACACCAGGCAAGCACGGCATAGAAGGAGCACCTTGCCCCTTACGTGCCGCGTTCAGACCGAGGAGGGGATTTGGCAGTGGTTGTCGCATCCCGAGAACACACCATCATCCGTACATGCGGTCAGGATTCAGCTAGTGGATCGCACCCCTAGACAGTGGGTTGGGTCGGTCACACATCCAGTGGGATGGACAGTTTCCAGCCTTTCAGTCTTAGGACTGAAGGGCAGACCCATAGGCAGTGGGCTGGGTAAGACAGGACAGGGTCTCCAGGTGACCTAGCAGACTAGACCCTTGGACAAAAGGGCTGAGTCCAGTGAGGCCCATTGGGCCTCTCCCAATTGACAAGCCGGACCAAACCCACATAGACCCAAACTGGGTCAGGTCATGTCAGTCGAATTATACCGAGGTATATGGGACCCTCGGGCTGGGTTGTTTTGGTCGGTCTGATTGGGTTAGACAGGGCTCAGATGCAACCATCCCCTGTATACTAAAATGCTAATTACAGGCAAATTGTGTTTCCGATTAATGAGTCGTTTGATTCATTTCAACCCTCTCAACAATTCTGGTCTTTTGGTCTACTTTAAGGACACTTTAAAAGATGTTGATATGCAAAAATGTCTTGAGGAGCAGTTATCCTCTGCCTACGGAACCCTGTGGTTGGATGAGATTGGAAGATTGATAAAAAGTGACTCTATGTGACTCGACTATAGCCTAGTGGGAAGAACCTATGTGTGACTTTTTAGGCCCATGTTGGGAGTGAGACTGTGTGACTAGTTAAACACATAGTACATGATGAGGAGGAGTGATACAACTGGACAAGGTGGGAAGCACCTCTGTGTGACTTTCTAGGCCCATAGTGGGGGTTAGACTATGTGACTCAGCATACCCATGATACTCATCAGGGATGAGTACCAAAAAAGTCCAAGGTTTGTGGGAAGCATCTTCTGTGTGACCTGACATGACCACTGTACTCATAGTAAAGATTTTCTCCAGTAGCTGAGGTGTTCGATGGTGTGAGTTTTATTTTTTTTCCTTCTTGTGGTCCGTTCTCTTGTTCTGTGCCTATGTTTAGTGCTTTGTGTTGAGGATTTCTTTTTGGTTTTTCCTTTGTGTTTCAAGGTACCCTAATGAGTATTTTTTTACTCACCACTACAAATACTTCGGCCACACATGTTGTGTCAGGTGCATATGACAGACGATTTGACAGAGGACGTAGTGGCCATGGACCAGGCGGGCCCAGTGAGAATAGGTGGGCAAGACATTCTACTTCATATACTCGCAACTACACTACTCTTACCGTCCTCTGGGGGTTTTGGAAGATGGATTCCTGAGCCCATTTTTTACATTTCGGTAATCATTTATTTATGTTGGGTTTGTATTTTGGCGCACTTGACTTCTGTTTTACTTGTACTCCACACCTGTTTAAGTATACTTATTTTCCCCTTTAGGTTTGTGGGATGTGGTTGGGCGTGTGTGTACATTCATGTACTCTAGAAAATTTCTCCCACTTGTACGTTGATGCCTTTAGTGCTATTTTCCAGACCTTGGCCTTTGGGAGGTAGGCTAGGGGTTGTCACAACACGGGCCCTAGGGGATGGTTCATAACAATAATTTTTTTAATAAAATATAAAATATAATAAAATAAAATTAATCTGAGATTTAAAATTATTCATTTAAATTGATTTTTTTTAAAAAATAAAAAAGTTGGATTTTAGTTTATTTTTTTAAAAATTATTTTAAATGATATATTCAATAAGAAAATTTAAAACAATAACAAATCCAATTTACATAACTTTTATTATTTTTAGTATCATTTATTTTATTTAATTACTAACTAGATAATTAATCTTTTGCAATTTCTCAATTATTAAAATTAATTTATATATTTAAAACCATAAAAATTATCATGATATAAATAACCAATTTATATTTAAAAATAATAATTATATCCAAAAAAATAATGTTTTCTTCCCTATCCCAAATCATTATAGAATTAAAAGGAAAAAGGTTCTTTTTTCTATAATGTTACTTAACTTATTATATAGGTCATCATCATAAACAACTGTCCCAAAAACTCATAAAAAATTTTATAAGGTAATGAGGGACAACTATTTCCATGCAATGACTTTTGGAAGAGTTTTGGGGTAATTTTTTTAACTTATGTTTAACATTTAATCCAATGGTAGACTAATTTTTACATTAATAGATCTGGTTAATTTTAACTTCCTTTACAAAACATTATGGTCAAAAACTAATTTTATGTTATTATAAATTATAGTTTATTCTTATTTAAAATATATAATCCATTTTTCAAATCAAATTCACAAATGTGAAAAAATATAATGTAATATTAATCCCGTAGAGGTAACGAGAAAGAAGGTTTTTAATGCAAAAAATGATCAAAAGATTAAAAGATTTCTATATCCAATATCAATATGAAATTTATTCAAATTATGTAAATTGGATTAATAGATTTATAATTGAATTTATTATAATTAAATAAAATTTAAAAAAATATTTAACTTCATAATTAATTTAAATGAAACCATATTTTTCAATTAAAATCCAGTGTTTTTGATAATTAATAAAAAATAAAAATTTTCAGGAAAATACCAAAAAACCATAATTTAATTTTGGTAAAATGATTTCAAAATTGAATATTAATTTTTCAAATAAATTTTATAAATGTTTCATAAATCTGTTATAAAATAAATGTATCGTAAAAAGGAAATGAAACCACTTTTTGACAAATAGAGTTTTAATAAAAAAAGGGATTCATTTTTATCTCATATATAGAAAACACAATAGATAAATGTTAAAAATTTGATTTAATATATAATATATATCATAATAATTGTAACTTTTATTTTTTGTTTCAAATACACAATTGAACATAAAAATCTTTGGGTTTCTTGTAATGCAATCTAAATTGATTTATACATGTAGTGCAAGATAAATTGTTTTTTGTGTACCCTTTACTATATCTAATAAAATTTCCCTATATTAAAATATTAGGGCGGTACATCCTCCCCAAATTAAAAAATTTCATACTCATAATTTGAAATTTTAATCAGTAATCAAATATTGAAAATTTTAATATAATTTTGTTATAAACCCACATCATAAAAATGTTTAATGAAACATCCTCTTAACGATAGAGAAAAGAAACCACATATGTCATATGGAATACGACATCACAAAAATTCCAAATATTAGAACATTGGTTATGTTGGATGAAAATAATAAATAATTAGTAGATTGATCGAGGTCATTGATCAGAACAAGTGAAGGATCAATAGACTGTAAATGGCCTTATAACAATAAATTCAATAATGATCGAAAAGGCAATTAGTCCAACATAATTGATGGTGCTAGGATGAAATTTTTGTATCAAGATAATTTTTTTGATTTGATAAATTATATTACCATATATACTAATATAATATGGAAATATAATTTCTTAGTTGGAATAATCTTACACATTATCTAGTTTCCACTAGAAGTTCATCATTTTCTCCATATAATGAGAATTAAAGACTATTTTTTCACGAAATAAGCAGTAAAATTTATCTCTTAAATGATCATATAACCATATATAGGATAAATAATTATTCCTCATAAATTTTGACATTAAAAAAACTAAAATGGTGAGAACATGGTAATATAATTCCCTAAAATGATAAAACCTTTATTGAATACATTAATCATAAAAATTCAATAGTAATATGAAAAGTTCAATCTAAACCATTCCTAAATAACCTCCAAATCACACTATTTTTTAACATTAAATTTTATATCATACCTTTATAATTCCAATCCAAAAAAATCATGATACTTATTTTTTTCAAATATCATGAATCACTTAGTCACCAAATCAATTATAAATCTCATGGTTGTATATATGATAAAACTTATTTTCCCATATTTCCCTCAATATCCAGGATCATATTAACCCTATAGTTTATCAGTAACTAAAAAAATATTCCCACAAATTTTAAAAGAACTCATAACATTAAATCAATGCTTTACAAACACTTCAACCAAAAAAGTCTTCTCCTAAAGTGTCATTGAACACTTCACAATCTAAATTCCTAAAACCTAAAAAGGTTGGTCTAGGAAATTAAATTATAATAAAAAATAATTTATAGTTGTAAGATGTTTTTCATTACTCTTAAAATAACCTCAGAGGATAACATTATAATATAAAAATATATTGAATCTAACCTTTGATACCAACTATAAAAGACCTGATCCAACACTCCTATATCCTGTGCTGAAATTGTAAAATTTTCATTTCTAGATTTAATGTTGATAACTGTGACCCAATATTTCCAATTAAATCCTTAAAATATCAAAATAAAAACCTGGATCACCAATATTTTTAAATAACTTTTTGGGTTATTATTTTTTGATAATATTAAAAAAAAATACATAAACAATTCTCATGTCGTCAAATAATAATTCCTCCCATGTAAGCCATCATTTATTATTTCACATTAATTCTCCATCATCATAAATATGAAATACCTTCTAATCATAATTTGTTCAACCAAATTCATTATAACCCTAAAGAAAGGGAAACAAAACAATGGTGATATCAAATTATTAGTAAGGGAAAATGTAAGCATTAAAAAATGAATTTCATCAGCGAACAAAACAAGATCATAAGGGTATAAGGACAAAATAAAATTTCATGAGTGAATCCAAACAGAACTCATAACCTTAAATTGATTTATTTTCAAATATGAAAAATAGAGAAGTCAAGAGTCATCTGAATCAATAATCATAATTCATGTTTCATCAATTGTGATCTTAAAAACATTATAAACCCATGACATGATATTGGAACCCTTTTTCTAACATGTAGAATCATATTCATATAATCATTTCAAAACCATTTTAACTGGAATAAAAATATTGATGAAATCAAATATAATCATTACCTAATGAATTAGAGAACTATCTAGGTGCACCCATCATATAATCTATAACAGGTTCAACTAACACTATATTGGATGAACCATTTTATAAGATGTAACCAGCTAAACCAGCTCTATCGGGGTTCCCCCGTCATTTTAACTATAATCGGCTCACCCAAAGCTATTTGGGCCACACCAACGTATATAATTTCCAAAACTACAACATGAATGAATTCTATATTTCATTTATTTCATTATAAAACTTACAAAAATGATCATTATTATTTCATAACATGCATTTCATATGGAAAATATGTGGGACTAATCTTAATATCTCAGAAACATGATAAAACTGTGGAAAATAATTGAGTTAAAAAAAATCTCTTTGAAACATATTTAATCCATAGAATGAGAAATATTTTCCATTACACATTTTTTAAAACAATATTAATCAATACACGAATTTTTTAAGATGGTATCATTAAAAAATATCCTCAATATACGATAAATAACCAAAAGTTTTTTTACATTGATAAATTGAAATAAAATTAAAATATCATTAAAAAAATTCTTGAGGAAAATATCCTTTATATTTTTAGAATAACTTTTTAAAAAATAAAACATTACAAAATCCTTTTTCATTGAAGATAATTTTTTATAATCTGAGAATTTACATAAAATTAATAATTTATTTAAAAAAATAACATAGATAACATTTAATGGAAAATTTAATGAAATTAGTGTCTTGTTGGTGGTTAATTATGTGCATGAATTAATTAACATTACTTTAACATTGTAAAATGTTTTGAAAAGTTCCTTTATCGTAATATAACAATAAGATTTATTTGAAACCATTTTTTTAAACAAAATAGGCTAAAATTTTCTTTAATAATTTTTTTTAAAAATATTAACAATATTTTAGAAATAATTTTTATATAATATGGTTTTCAAAGAAAACATATTCCCAATAGAAGTGAGAATCAAAGTTGGTTTTTTCTTATAAATATTTTCTCAATTATTCTATTTAAAAAAATAGTGTTAAAAATGAACTATTACAGAATATTATCATTAATAACCAAAGGATAATATAATTAAAGAGAAATAAAAGGCTTGAAAATCATATACTTAATCGTACACAATCCAAATAAATGATGACATTATAACAAAAGACACTTACAAACTTGGTAATATTGAATCATAATCCCCAAAAACAAATAAAAATAAATGAAACATTGAATATAATTAATATAATTAGATTAATTATAAAAAAATTAAAATTGTTGGTATATAAAGTTCTTAAATTATGATATGTGTATAACACAACCAACATCTTAAAAAATGAAAAATTGTGACAAAAATATCATATCACTTTGGTAAAATTTAATCTATAAACCCCATGAAATAGAGATCATAAAATTTATATATAAATTTACATTAAATTATTCATAATAATAAGAAAATTCATTCTTGGGAAGAATGTTAACTACAAAAAATAAGTGGTTAGTATTCCATATTTCCAACCAAAATAATAGTTACACGAAAAAAAGCCATACCTTGAGCATGAATTGTCACGTGTTTCTTTATCATCCAGAATAATAAAGAAATTTTTATTATTTACATTATTTGTAACCTTATTCCATTTCATTATGAGTTTTATTTTTATTATTAAAATGTCTTATACAGTTACTAAATTGATAAACTTTTTTTCAGAAGTTTTTACCATTTTCAGTCAGCGTGTCAATAGCGACTTATGTGTGTTGATTGTGGTCAAGGTGGTTATTATTTAAACATATAAAAAATAATTAAAATAATAAAATTTTTATCATATTTATGTAAAAAATTATAAATATATACCCATTATGAAATACGGTTATGATAGTTGTACTAATGACACGATCATGGAGATGGTAGGGCGTATGTACACATGAATAACATTTCCATTTTTCAATGATCATTGTGGAAAAAAAGGTAAAATTTATCATTCTAGAATAACAATATTATGATAAATACAAAATTATATAATTATTTATACTTATATATATCATTTTTGATTTAGTGATGGAAATAATAATTACATTTCTTCAAGGAGGCGTTCGTCCACATATCCACAAATGACGTTATCATTTTTTTGAGTCAGTGTTATGGTAAAATAAATTTATATATTATATTTCAAAAATGATATATATTTAATTAATATTATAAATAATTAAACTATTTAACATATATTTATTATCTTTACCCATAAAACCCTCTCTGTAATGTGTTCGAGTAAAATGAATCACATCATTTCTTAAGTCAGTAGTCTACCGTACACATGACAGACATTATCAAAACCATTGAGAAATAAGAAATAAAAGGATATATATATAATACAATGATCTATAAGGTATAACTATTTAATAAATATAATATATAAATTTTTTATTCATAAACATACCTAACTAAGATAGGTGGTGATGTAAAATTAAAAGGCATCGCATCGCTAGGAGGTAGTCCACCATACACAGGAATGATGACTTCCTAATCCATTTAATGGATCTGTATAAGATTGTATGTAATGAAATTAAAATAAAAAACCACATTATATGTATTAGATTTATATTATTATAAAAATATTTTATGAGAATAATTTATGGTGGTGGAGAAATAAGTAAAATAACGACGCTTGTTGAAAAATAGTACTCTTCTTCGAGAATCCTCCTTATATTTGAACCAAATCATTGAAATAGTGACATTATGAGCACATTAATGTTTATAAAATGAGTATATGGAACTTGGGATGTGATTCGGTTTTGTTTGTTATGATAAAAATGGATTTATAAGTGTGAATAAGTGAGGGGTTGTGTGCCCTTTTATAGTTCAGGAGTGGAATTCATGAAAATACTCAAATTTATTTATTATTGGGAGGTCAATATTACCTAATGTTTTTCCAATATTAAAAATTAATGGGTTTAAATTATTATATTTTTATCCACAACTTACCCAAAAAAATAAAACACATCTTTTAAACATTACTTATTTAACATCAATGTTTCTTTATTTTTTCATTTTGGATTTTGATTTTGGTAACTAGTTTTATATCCCTTGTAAACATATTATTTAATCAATTTTGAAGTGAGAATTATAATATAAATTTTACCCACTAATTATATATTTTAAAACAAATTTATCTAATGAAAATACTCTATGTTTTGATTTTTTTACTCAATCGTAAGTAATTTGAAAAAACACTACATTAACCATAACCGCACAAATAGAGATTTTTTTACTAATTATGGGCCAGTATATTCATTATAAAATAAAAAATTGTGTCTTAATTTGATATAGTTTATATTTATTAACATATAAAAAATACATAGTGTAATGGTGGTGTTTTATAATTTTTAAATTATATAATAAAAAATATAGTGTTACAGAATAAAATAAATGTGAGTTTTCACATTATTCCATTAAATTGAATATATAATAATATTAAATGTTATCATTAAAATCCATTATATTCAAAACTTTATAAAATTATATATATAATTGGAAAAAATGAAAAAATTGTTTACTTATTTTACTAAACTTTTAATATTTCTAGTGTCATTTATTTTAGTTAATTATTAATTAAATAATTATCAATTTGGGGTTTCTTATGTATTTACTAAAATTAATTAAAATTATGAAAAATTAAATTAAATTTTAATTATAGAATAAAATAATCTATAATTTAAAATAATATTAATAACCAAACCTATATTTTTATTTTCTATATCCTAATGAGTTATAGAAATTTAAAGGAAAAAATGTTCTTTTTGTCTTTTTCATTACATAAATTATTATATAGGTCAATTTCGTGTAAAAATGTCAGAAAAACATATAAAATAGATAATAAGGCCATAAGGGTGTAAATATGTCAAATAAGGGGTGTTGTAAAGGTTTCTAGGTCATTTTTCCAATTAGGATTAAATTTTAATCCCTATGTAAACTGGTTTCGACATTAATCTCTATGATTTATTTTATCTATTTCACTAATAATTATGGGAAAAATTTAAGTCTTACATATTAGATACTATAAATTATTATAATTTTAAATATGGAATCCATTTTTTCAAATTATATTCATATAAGTGTAAACTTTTAATTAAATATTAACCCCGTAGACGTGATGAGAAAACATGTTTTTGAATGTGAAAAAATGATCAAAAAATTAAATGTTTTTTTATCCAATTTCTAAAAAAATTGATTTCAATGATCTAAATTTAATTAATAGATTTATAATTGAACTAATTATATTTTTAAAAAAATTAAAAAAATAATTTAACATTATAATTACATCAAACAAAATGGCAATTTTAAATTAAAATTATGTGTTTTCACTATTCAAAAAATGAAACTATTTAGAAAAGTACCAAAAATTAATCGAAATTTTATTTTGGTATTATTATTTAAAAATTAAATTTTATATTTCAAAATAAACAATTTAATGTTCTAAAAATTTAGTTTAAAAATAAGTGAAATATAAAAAGGTGACAAAACTACTATTTTGAAAATTCTAGTTTTATTCATAAAATGGAATTTATTTTTATATCATGTATAAAAAACACATAAGATTAATGTTAGACAATATATATAAGATATAATATATATCACAAAGAATATATGTCTGGTTTTTTATATTTAATACTCTATAAAACATTAAAATATCTGGGTTGTGTGAAATATTAGATAATCTCAGTGTTGCATGTAATGTAACATGAACTCAATGTTGTGTGTCATTTACAATATAGAATATAATTTAACTATTTTAAACCCATAGAGAATTACAAAAAATCATCATTATTAATAATTATTTATGTGTATATGCCTTAGATGTTGTAGATTCCTTGCTACCCAACGGTAACTGACATGTAATTATTGTATAAGAACAACTCTTTTACATTTTTTCCCTTTAGTAATGAGTTAAATGAATTCAATATGAGGTAGATTTAAAATTATATAAATAATAATAACTAATTATGAAATAAATTTAAAATCCAATAAATACTTTTATAATTATATCTCTTGAAATTTAAATATTGGTAGAATGAAGTTCTTTTGTAACGTTATTGACATTACATGAATTAGTAAATGTAAGTTCTATGTGTGTGGGGAATTTATAGAATAATATCTATTTTTCTTATTCTAATAGTTTATTATAATTTATTTTATTAAAAATTATATTTTTACAACATTTTTAAAATTTGTGGTAGGATATAATTAATGCATTAAAATGAGTAAAATTGTGACAACTTTGTTATAAAAAAATAAGTTTTGTGATATATAAAATGTCAAGGTGAGACTTTATAGTTTACACATAAGAATTAATTTGGAATCTGGGATAATAATTATAGAGGTTTTTGATTCATATTGAGAATCACTTAATCATGAAGTTATATTCTTCATAAATTTGAGGTGGGATGAACAAACAATGAAAATATTTTTCAGAATAGAGGGTCATGTAATAAAGAGTAACACATATATGTCAAAAATTAACATAAAAAAATCTACAAAAATAATTTTAAACAATGAATCAAGTCACTAAATACTTTCCCATGAAAAATCATGAATTTATAGAATTATTCTATGATGTAAAAGGATTTCATGCTACCAAAAATTGATGTTCCTGATTAAATAAATGATTCGAACACACCATTAACATCGCATTATGATTGAGGTAGATTATGAATCATTTATTAGTGAATTATTATTTCATGGGGTACTTTTTAGGAAAATATATAGTTTATAAGGGATTTTGGAAAAATATATCAACTAACTTAGTCAACGATCATTTCACTAAGGGAGATGACATCAACAACTTCAATTTTCTATTTTTTTTTAAAATTTTAATTTAATTTCAATTTCATATTTTTATAAATATGTTTATTATTCCACTCTCTATCAATATATATTTCTCTAACCTCTTTACACTGTGATCTCTTATACTCACGATGCTGAGCAGCAGACCTATAGCTTGGCCTTGGGGGACATTTCATGGCATTCCCAAATTCATTTTCTATAAATTTAAATTTTTTTAGTTTTTTTGTAGAATGATAAGGAATTATAAGTGTTTGATGAAAATTCACCATGAAATGACATTATTAATTCTTCTATATTTTCTACAAAATTAGTATTCCATCCCTTATCATGGGTTAACTCTTCATGAATTGGAGTTGAGGGTGTCTGATATAGGTTATGGAAGATAATAGTTCTAATTCATGGAAGGTATATAATTTTCAATCAATGTGTTTATATTACTTTTTCTTTTGGATGTGGTCAAATATTGTGTGCCTAAAATATTTCCTCCGAATTCATAAAATCACCCTCAATGGATGAAATAGAAATCCATATAAGATGTGATGGATTTTAAAATTGAATAAAAATAAAATTAAACAATAATAAAGTATTCTAAGTATCCAAACAAGAGGAAAAATACATTTCCTCTTACATGAATATATTTTGTTTCATGTAGATGTTTTCTTTTCATCATTTTTAATACTTTTCCAAAACCAAGTTTCATTGGTTTTTAAAATTTAAAAAGACAAAAAAAAATGAATTAATAATAGATATTGAACCACTAAAAGTCTCTTCAAGTGAGAAGACATCATCCATCCATGATGATATAAAAATAATTAAATACTATATTTTTTATCAGCATACAATATGAGATTTAGGCCACATAATCATGTCAAAATTATACATTATTTGTTTAAAAATAATTTTTCTTCTTGAATTTGAATGGTAATAATAATGAGTAAACTATTAATTCCATTAAAAAAATTCCATTAACAATCTTGTTTTAATCGATATTGTTGAAGAAATAAGTAATTTGGATTTCTCTAACATTTTCAAACATAATTCTATTAGAAACAATATTGTGTTTTTCCATATGTGCGAAGGTGTAGTTGAAAATTTATTGGTATTTTCACACCATG
Source organism: Viscum album (assembly GCA_963277665.1). NCBI lineage: Eukaryota > Viridiplantae > Streptophyta > Magnoliopsida > Santalales > Viscaceae > Viscum > Viscum album. The sequence continues at coordinate 2,007,987,370 of OY728152.1, forward strand.
GGGTATAAGTTTGTTCTTATTATATTAAAATGTATTGGTTATGTTAAAAAATCCTTATTAAAAATGATGATGAAATACTCTTATGATCATGTGAAGAAACCTATAACCGGTTAAATTAGGAATCACCAACATTTATTAAATTATATTTTTTAATATAATATTTTAACACATTTAGTAATTAAAACCCTATGAACTATAAAGATATAAATTAATCTATTTATCTCTTATCCAATTTCAAACTACCACCTATAATATAGGATATAAATTAATTAGAAGCATAGGTATTTTTATAAGGTTTATACCCGTTTTAAGAAACATACTCATTATTATGATTTTTCATTCACCATGAGTCATATATTTTGACACTATTTTTTAAAAGTAATTAAAATATTGTTTGATAATGTATCATTATATACTCAACACATAATATTATTTATTTTATACTAAAATAAACCATAGGGCGGGTTCAACAACCACATCCATAAAATGATAAAATATATTATTGATTAGGACATTATAATTTATCTCATAGTCTCTAAGGAATTACATGTAATCAAATTACAAATATTTAATGGTTCTATTAATTATCCTCTCTGATAATGACCAATATTTATTTTTTGGATGTCATGTCATAAAATTATTTGATCCTCTTCCTTAATAGTCTATTTGAATTCCTATAGATCTTAATGAATAGTAGTTTGTATCATGGACTCTATAAAATAGCCTTTCCTATATAATTTATATAGAATCTAATCAGTATCCTCCATCAACACAAGCATTATGGATCCTAAATGCTGATAAATAACAAAATTAACTCCATGAATTATGTCCTTAAAAAATATATTTTTATTCATTCTTTCTCATATTCTTAAACTTGTACAATACAATGTATAAAATCTATTCTTACACTTCCCATTCTTCATTGACTAAAATAGATCCAATTAATAAAATTATTTAATAATATTATTAATCATTGATACCTATGTAATTTCATAAATTTATATTTATATATGGTTTTCTTTTTTTTCCTAAGTGATTGATCTGAGCTTCTCTTCTATGAGAGTCACACATGATGTAAAATTTTATCCTAATTTAATAGTTTTAATATTATCATATAATATAAAATATATTTTAAATATTACATTAAATAAATATTATATAATATATGTATTGTGATCCACCATCTCTCATTCCTCAACTTCAGCGTGTGGGTGTGTTCAAATGATCGTCAATAATTTTCTTCAATGTTTTCACAAGTATGTGCACCCATGGTCATGAATATAATTTTTATCTTGGATTCTTATCTTTGTAGAAATTCTATTATTATCCTTCTTTCATTTATTCCAATTTTATCCCATCCAAAATAAAACATCCTTTTAGTTACTTTAATAATATTAATAAATTTGTCCTCCAAATTTCTCCATAAAATATTATAAATAAAAAAATTTTAACTATTATATAATAATACATGAATATTATATGACGTCACTTACATCATTTCCTTAAATTAATGATAGTCTTATTTTTTTTGAATGAGATAAAATATTTTTTTGATAATTAGAGAAATTAAATTCATAACCATATTGATTATCATACTGAATCACAATTCTATTTGGGATATCTAAATCAATAAATATCATTTAATTCAATGAAGCATTTAATATTTATATTTTCTTCTAATTTTGATCACCAATATTAATTTTCATATTTCTGTACTATAAAAACCCATATTAAAAGAAAAAATTATATCCACTTTCTCATCTCATTTAATTTTCTTTAAATCATTTATTGAATCATGGTTAAATGAAGTATTATGATATTTTGACCATTAATATTTTTTTTGCATCATCTGAAATATTTTTTATCTAGAGATTATTTATTTAGAAAATTAATTGACATATCATCCTTTATAATTTTTTAAATAATTTTCCCTATTATGAATCTTACAAATTATACAATTCATCATTATTATCATTAGAGTATGACTAGTAAATTAAAAAAAATCAGATGGAAGGTGTGTTTGTTGTAAAGATAAACGACACTTAGAATGTCATATATGATTTCAAATTTCTATAAAATTGAAATTATGAATCTTTATATGTATATTTCCCCCTTTTAATAATTTTCTCCTTTAGTTTATATTTGGATGATTAAATTACTCTTACAATGTTATAACTGACTCTTAAAAATTCATATTATAACTCCTATAAAGTCATCCTTTGTAAAATTATAACCAACTGATGAGTCTTGTGAAGCTGGAAATGTCTCATCAAAATTTTGAAAATATCATGATAAATTACTGAATGACATTTATGAACATCGAAATCATACATATTAAATACTATAGTCCAACTTGCGAACTTTATACTCGTATTTTTGATGTCTAGGAATAATTATTATAAAATTGACGAATCCTTACTAAAATATAAACAATGATCCTTATGAATTTAGGTATGATCCTTACAAAGTCTAACATGATCATTATGAAAATACCATTTCTATTATTTAGTATCAACAGTTATAAAATTAACATAAATGACTTCACCAATATTTTAGAAATATATATATATTTCCAATGTACATTAATGAAATTTGAAATTCTTCTATAAAAATATAAACTCTTCTTGGTGTACTTAAATGAAAATTTACTACAATCTTATTTATTTCTTCAATTACACTTCATAAAAATATCATACAAAATACATTTAACACTAAAAATGGAATCCACATTTCTTAAAAAAAATACATTAATGGTTTTTTAAAAATTTATAAATATTTTATATTCATTAAAACATATATCCTAGGTTGTTTATTATGCATATTTTTTCAAATCCATTACAATATTTTGGACATGTACTCCACAAGAATTAATACCTATCATTTATATGCGGATAATCTCAACAATTAACATAATTATGAATTTTCACTGTATAATTTTTATATCCATTTACTTTAACATACCGTATTCTCTTTTCCTTACCAAAATTTATAGCATGCATCTTCATTTGATATATTTTATGGATTCTTCTTCCATCACCCATAATCTATTTAATACATACTAACATTATTATTAATTTAAAAGTCAACCAACACAGAATGTAGGGTACTTTAATATCCCAATTTCTTTTTTCAATACCATTTTCCACATTAAAAAATCTATTGTTAATTTGAAATAATTTTCTAAAAAAATTGTTCCTATTAAAAATTATTAAAATTAAATACAAATATAATTATTTAAGGTAAAATATTTTTCATATCTTCAACATCGTTTATTTAAAATCATAACTTCTTCCTTTTTTATCCTTCTTTTATGGATAATTTGTCAATTTATCAGGATAGATGATTGGAACCACATATTTCAATTATTTTATGAAATAAATTATTCAACTCTATGTCTATGTCTATCAAAATCAGTATAGAAAATAATTTTTATCAATTTATAAAAAAAGATTCATATATACTTTAGATAATTTGATAGAACCTAAAGATTTATTTTTTAGGGGTTATATAAGGTGACTCTATAAATAATTTATAAATTTATACTCATAATTAACTATAACATCCAGAACTTTGAAGTATTAATTACATTTTATCCCATTTTGAACATTTTTAGTTAAATATTAAGTTACCCTGAACATAAAAAATTCAGTGAAAAAAACTGAATGATAAAATTAATTATAATACCTTAATATTCACCTCTATTATGTGTTTTCTATAATTAAAAATTAATATATGAAGTTAATATATTGGAAGCCAAATATTGTTTTTTTACCCACATTAAATGAATTAATATAATAAAATTCAGCAAGTCTTTTATTATTTTTTAATAAACTATATGAATTTTCAATTGTACTTGAAGTCTAATATTAACTAAGATATTAAAAAATGATGTTTTTCAAGGAGATAACATGAATTTATTTGAAGTATTTAGGAATGTATAAATATTTTATTTTGACTCTACATCCTTCATTTCATATAGTTATCATTTATTTCATGTTTCTCCTTTAATTACCTATACATGAAGTACTAACTCACTTGAACAAGAATAATGTGAGTCTTGATCTACTCTTTATTGTGAGAAATAGGGTTGAGACTTGGGTATTAAACCAGAAACACTTTAATATAAAACACTAAAATATAAAAAAAATCATTCCTAATTAACCCTTGATTTCAAAATTCTATAAATATTTTTTAAGTATAAATTTCCTTTCTTCTTGAGTTTTAATCTTGGATGGAATATCCATATTGACCTCACCTTTGTAACAACAATAATTAACATAGAAAAATCTATTTGATGATCTTATGAAAAATATTTAAATTTTCACTTTATATTAGTTTGATAATTAAAATAATGAATTAAATATTTTGAAACAACCAAATAAACCCTTTACATTAATACTAATTAAATTTCTATTAGGATTTTGTGTATATATTATAGTGGAGGTGTATCTGGTGTCTCTGACTTTTACCAAATTTAAAATATTCTTATAATATTTTATCCCCTACATTATTTTAACTAATATTATATATTAGGATATAAATTAATATATTTATCTCATACCCACCATACCAACTACCACATGCAATGTAAAATGGAAACTAAAGTGTATTACACTACATTTTTAAAAGGTTCATCCCAATACTAGGAAATTCACTTCCGAACGTGATATTTTATTAACTAAAATTAATTGATTTTATCTATAGTGTACAAAATTGAATACAATATGAGTTGAGATAGTATCATATTCTTTTCTGAACATGAACTGTATTATTTTAAAGTAAAGAAAAACCTAGGGAATATTCAATATACACCTCCCTATGATGACTGATAATATTCTCGATATGGTATTTATACATCATTCCATAGTATTAATTATGTTATTCATACTGAAACCACCATTATTCAATGATTCTATTCATAATCTAATTTAAATATTATCAATAGTAATTTTTTAGATATTATTGCACCTATTGATCGGATCCATTTCTTCAATAGATTACTCAAATACATGTAGATCATCACGAACAATGTCATGCTACTCATTCACAAAAAATCATTGATCCCAAACCCTTTATAAAATATTATTTTTTTTATTCTCCCAAATCAGTCTTTAAGGATATAAAATTCCAAAAAATAAACAATTTAACTCCATGCACAATATCTTTACTCAAATCAGATTCTTTTTCATAATTTATCTTAATTTTTGACTTCTACAATACATAGTATCATAGGTATTAATCTAGATTTTTATTATTTTACTAACTTATATTTTTAAAACCGAATTCTCCAGGTTTAGTATTCTTTTAATTTAATACCTATAAATTTTACCTTCAACAGTTTTGTATTGAGCTCTCTTTTTTATTTTCATATCTATCTCTTAATATATCTTTTTAAACAGTCCAAGAAATGTGAAAACATATTTTTATGATTTTTAGGTTTTATATTATCATATAAAAGAATATATATATTATATATATATAATATAGACTTTACTATAGAATATTAGAAATGTTTTGTTTTCATTTCTCCTTTATCTACTTCATGATGTGGGTGTGTTCCATTGACCTCCTATCATTTTCTTAAAAAAATTTACTTGGGTTTTCTACCACAGTAAAAAATATTACTTTTTTATCAACTTTTTTTCCAATAAATTTTTAAGAATATATTTTTTATCATTTGTCCCACAAAATATATATTCTTTCTATTTTATTAATGAGAATTTAGTAGCATATTCTTAAAATATCATAAAAAATCCTCTAATAAATTATTCTTCATGTCTGTGTAAAAATATACAGAAATTATATATTGTAGTGTCCACCATCACTTAATAGTCATAAAAATATATGAAATTTTAGAATGAGCTCAATTATTCTTTTAATTATCAGATAACTTCACTACATTACATTCTCAATTTCCAGTATTAATTAAAAACAAATTTGTAATATCTAAATCAATGATTATTATTTCAAGCGTCGATAGATTTAGTTTCGTGGAATTTCCATCTATTTTATTCCTAATAAATATTTTAAAATTTATATATTTTAAAATCATATGTGAATTGAAATAGTTATACCCTCATTCTATTCTCTTTAAATATTCATTCATCCAAATCTCAAATCATATATTGGTAAATCATCATTATATTGGGATCTTTAATAACCCTTTCTACATCATCATATATAATATTATTATTTAGAATATTTATTCTACAAATAATCATATTCATACCCTTTATAAATAGTTTAGGTATTATCCTTAGGATGATTCTTTAAAGAAAAGAATTTCCTAACAGTATTCAGATTGTGGTTTTCCAATTTCAAAATGTCAAGGGGAACACATTTTTTCATATTTTTAAATTACTAATACAAAGCCACAGATAATCCATATGATTTGTTTAATGAACCATTAAATTTTCAATATGAAAATCCCTATAATTTCCAATTATCCATATAAAATTATTTCAAATTAGTGTAAACAACTCTTATAATAAGATAAATTACTCCAATGAATTTAGGATGTGACTGTAATAAAGTCTGATTTAGTTAAATAATTATAAATGATTAGTCATGTGATGTTTTTCTTGACTATTAGAATGTCTCAAATGATCTTTATGAAGTGGTTAATATTATATAAAAAACTATAAAATCATTTTTAATATTTATTTATATCATCCACATATACTTATAACTCATCCTTACAAATTATGGAAATCAACCTTAAAAACATAAGGATTAATTCATTTCAATTAGATTATAATCCTTACAACAATAGAAATGATCTATAATTTTTTTTTCATTATTCTAATGATATCATTTATTTACAAATTTTTAGAGTCACATTTTTTCTAATAATCTCAAACATGATTAGGAAATATATGAATATTACAAATTTACTTAAATGTAATTAAAATTTCATTAGCAGCATAAGAACATTTATTTGAGTACATGACTAATACTTCATAACATTTTTATTCCCATCATCACTTTATCATATTCAAACATTCTTCAAAGAAATGTTTTTCATTTAATAATATATTCACCATTCATAATAAATCTTTGGATGGTCTATTAATACTTTTTCATGATTTTCTCCCATGGTAATCATTAGCCATATCATAAAACTCCATAACACTATTTTAAAAAAAATACTACACAAGAATCCATAATTATTATCTAGAAAAGATCAAATCAACATTAATTAAATTTATATATCTTTTACTTACATTATGTCTTATCAGTTATTCCATGAAAATAGCTTTATTTTTTTACACAACTACATGGGAAACTTCTTTATTTTTATCATTCAGTGAATTCTTACTACATCAACCAACAAAAAAAATATATACATATCGACATGGTTATTGATAAGAAATACTACCAACCTAAACCATTTTTTATTTAAAAAAATCACAATATTATTTTTAGGCCTGTTGATGGTTTTAGTATGGCCATCTAATGGTTATTGGTAGTAGAAGATAACCCCAAAACATGTAATATTTATCTTATTTAAATGAACATGTGAATTATATTAAAATTAAATTATATATCATTATTCCATTATAGCACATTCAATTTTATCATCATGAAGATAATGCATGATAATGATCACATATGTGACAAAAACATTGCTTCCTCCTTTCGAGGGAAGACACTAAGAACATGGATCCTTTATCATATCTAGAGGATACTCGAACATTAAAAGGGGTGAAAGCACCTTCATATGGAATTATGATAAATCAATTATGAATAAATGTTATTTTTCAGTGATTCGTAAGTATTGTAGAAAAAATAGAAGAGTATCTCATCCACTCATATAGAATTCGTTGAGGATCAAAATGAAATTATGAAAATCATACATATCATAATGGATTGGGTGATATCATATAAAACCTAAGAGTATCATCATTTTTTTATCATTCATTAAACAAAATTAATTATTTTGTATCTACCAACCAATATGACCCTTTATATGTATTATAAATTAGGTAAAACCATTCAAGAGTGGAGGTGGAAACCGCATGCATTACATGAGTGTATTCAAAATTTATCATATGCATGATATTTTATGTACACCTCCAAAAGTCTCACACATAAAATAAAATCCTATAAAAAGGTTATGAAAAACAACTCACCTCTTTTTAAATCCATCCACCCAATTTTGAATATGTTTTTTCATCAAACAGTTTACATTTTAAACTAATACTTTTTTTAAACTGGTTTTCTTATCTAAGGGCCTAACTATGTGACCTTATAGGCCTTATCATCATTGAAAACGATTATGAAATATCTATTTATATATGTATGTAAATATATGCCTCTAGAAAAGTACTATTGATAATCATGTTACACAAGGGTCTCATGTGATCTCCATTAAACTTACTTATATCTCTATATAATTATGTTTACTATAATATTTTCCCCTCTAATCAGTTGTTAATTCTCTAAAAATGTCTTAACAAGCCAACTAATAACTCACATTTTTTTAATATATCTAAAAATTGCATAACATGAAACTTATCCGAGTATTCAAACAAAATATATGTCAATAAACTAAGAATGTACATGAATTTCCTTAGTCTAATTTAATTATTGTCCATAGGTCATTACTCATCACAGAAGTGGAAACTACCATCTAGTTACACTCCCACCAATGATATAATCCACATAATACAAAAACACCAACATATAATCTATCTCAACTTGTAGACTTCAATAAGTAAGGTATCCATGTATGAAGGTTCTCATTCAGGTTATCTCACTAGCCTTAGGTAAGGAGGATTAATAATAAACATACACCCCTAAATATATCAATGATTGAATTGAATTCAATAAGATATACTTTAGAAAATATATATGACTATTAATACTATACTTATTACCTCATGAATATATTCTTCATAACTCAAATAAAAATCATTGAAGTTAGTACAATATTATATTCACTATAACCTTATCATATAATGACCACCCATAATATTCTACAATTATCATTGGTTAGGGATAACGGAAATTCATACATTGAGGGGTATTAATATTCTAACATTCTTGTTAAATTGATTTTAGCACACATAAATAAATGAAAAACTGTGTTTTTATTTATTATAATAACACGATAACTTTATAAAAATTAAATCATATCTCTCATGTTTACTATAACAAGAGATTCTATGTGACCCTCATGTTGTTGTTGTGGTAATTATTTTTTTGATGGATCTTCTATAGTCACCTATGTAGCCTCTAAAAAATTATTACATATCCCTTCACATCATTTATCATATGAGATGGTATTTTTTATGCATTTTTTTGAAGCATCGGGGAGACTGGGGTACCAGAACCTGATAAGAAATCCCATTTTTTACAATATATCTGAATTCCCCCCATGATGATAAGATCAATTATATGTTTCTATATGAACTTCCTAGTCCAAATAGATTCCTCTTTATCATATAATACATTAATTTATTATTAATATTTTGAGAAGTCCTCTATATTTTCTTTTCTAGAACTCTTCCAACTAATTACTCCACCATTTAATAAAACCTTATATATACATTGAGATTTCATATCATCTTTGTTAGATTATAAACTAAAATATATAGAACCTATTATATAGATCTCATCCTCTCCTCTAAATACCAATAACATTTCCTTACACTGTAATAAGTACCTGTGAATCTTTTTCAAGAAATTATAGTGTATTTCACCAGTATTTGAATGGTATCCACCTGTTATGATCAATGAATAATAGACATTGGATTGAGTATATAACATGGAATACAAGTCTGATCATATGTAATATTCATAATGAATCATTTACATTCATTCTGACTATTTATAATAATCCAAAATATTTATGTTATTTATTCCATGAAACATTGGTAATATCTTATTTAGTGATTTCTTATTGATAATATTTTTTATCAATTAACCCATATATGTAACAAACTAGAGTTTAAAAAATGAAATGTTCCTCATGAAATAAATGTGAGTTATAATATACAATAGTGTTATATACACGTAAACGAACCAAAAAATATATTTCATTAATAAATATTTATACACTAATTATGAAAAATTCAAATTTAAATTTAAAACAATTCAATTGGACAAAAAATTGAAAATTGAAAAGCTAAAATGGGAAAATATGGAATTTCCCAATCTACTAGAATCATCGCCCTGCCTGCCCAAAAAAAGAAAAATAATAATATTAAAATAATCAACATTATAGAATATGTAAATACAACACCTTGAGAAGAATGGATTTTAATTATTAATGAAGGAAATTATAGGTATTAATAGTTGGAAATGTGACAATTTGAATAGTATCCTGACAATTAGGAATAGTAAAATAAAAAATAGAATAGTAATTTTGCCTCAAAATAATTTTTTAAATATAATTAAAATATATCATGGTTAATTTATTTAAATATAATTAATATAATTCCAAAAAAAATATCATTATTAAAAAGACACAAATAAAATTTAAGCACATTTTTAACTAAATAAACTTTTAAAGTAATTAATAAAAATACTAATTCATATATTCCAAAATAAAATTATATATTTTGAGAATTTATTTAGATAAAATTAGTTTCTTTTTAGAAATCATCATATAGAAATTATCAATGGGTTATTTGTTTGGTAATTTTCCAAAATGCATCAATTTTCTGGTGAATAATAAAAATATAATTTTTTTACATAATCAATATATCTTAAATTACATCATCCATGATGTATCAATTAAATAATACTTTCTTGAACATTAGTTTCTTATATTATATAATTTATTTTATAAAAGAATCATTAATATAAAATTAAATTAAATTTAAAACCTAAAATTCATTTTTGCAAATCCAAAGTAAAAAAGTGATTCTTTAAAATAACCATCTTTTATTTCATATTCCTTTTCAATAAACTAAGAAAGTAAAATTAAAAATAGATTATATGTATTAAAATAAATAATATAATTTGTATATATTTTTTAAAATGTCAAAGATTCATTATTACAAGTTTTACATTTCTAAATTTCTTTAATATTTTATTCTAAAAATACCCCTCTCTTAACTATAAATTTGCCCACTACATCACCTTATAAAAATAATCACTAACATTATAGAGAAAACAATATACTAACCCCCCCCCCCCGCCCTCTAAATACCCTTATAATAACTAAGTATATTATGGAGTATTACAACTACAATCATCATGGTATTTTTAGTGGCACACAAGAGAAGCTAAACTGAGGAATAAGAATGTTTTGATGAACTCTTATTAGTTTTATATATTCTTCTTCTTCTATTTCCTTTTTCACCACCTATTTCACAATAAAAACTTATAATATTAATAAGGTACATTATATTAATTATATCAACATTATATAAGTTTCATACTTACTAAATATATATAACAGTCAATATTACCTTTCATACTATCCTGAAATTATCTCGTCAAAGGGCAGTTAACCACTTATTATCCAACATCCATGTAAAATATCACAAATAAATTCATGTGTAGATATTATGAGTTATATATTATTTATAAAAATGTAATTACATGTAATCTATGATTATATAGTTATTTATACTAATGTAAAAAGGAATTTGAATGAATGTACTAAAATCAAAACGAAAATGATAAAAATAATGAAAAAATCATATGAAAGGAACTAATTTTTAACAATGAGTGTTATAAAATATGAAAACAATAATTATAATTGTTAAATAATGTAACAAATGAATATAATTAAATTATGTAACTTTGAGTTAATAATTGTACTTTATTATTTTTCTTATTGAAGAAAACATATGAAATAAATGGGAAATTAAGGTAGTGGGATTCTCGAAGCCATCTTCCTTTCATTGGGTCATCCATCTTTCATGAAATATTTGGTACGAATATTCCTCTAACGTATAATACATAATATTTAACTATCTTCTTCTTTTCATTCAGGTATATACATGATGGAAACATTATTTATAATCAAATTAATTTTTTTCAAAAAAGATATTTTATTCAGAAAAATTTATTTTAATTCCCTTGTTTTATTTATTATCTAAAGAAAAATGAACATTATTCTAAAGTATAATCTGCAATATTTCATTTAGGAACCCTAATTGTGGTCCATTAACATATTCTTTGGGAAATCATTATGAAAACCATTCCTATCCATGTGTTTTTCCATGACTGATATTGTTCTATATCTTATGTGAAATTCATGATTATTTAAATAGTATGATGCAAAAGGTTAGATAGGAATTAAATAACCCTCTAATAAAATTGTTAGTTTGATTTATCTCATGAGATAATGTGTGATATGAGTGAACATTATGCAAGAATTTTTCACAATTACAATGTTATAATTGTGAACATATGTTATGCATCAATGTGTTTCTTTATATATTTATATCTATTTTTTGTATTATACCACTATGATATTATTTTTATTTTTTTGCATTGAAGCATTCCATGCCATTATCACATGTTTCCTTCCTAATATTTGTAATTATTATATGTTTACTATATTATGATAATGATTATGATCACCCATGTTATATTGATTCATGTTCGTTATTCATCCTCTTATGGGATTTTAGAACACCTCTTTTCTCATATTTATCCTGAGGTGATTATATCCCCATTGGGGAAGGAGGAGTTTTATAATGATATAGAATAAAAACTTATATAAATGTTCATTATTTAGTATGTACATGTTATGTATGTACCTAATTTTCTAAAGTCACGTTACTTTTTGATCTTGTATTTTTATATCTATTATGTTTTTTATCTTAAAAATGATGTAATATTCATGTAAGAATAAAATGGGGTTGTTATCATTTGTATCATATCATGGTATAAGTAATTTGGTAATTATAATTAGGAGAAAATAATAAAATATTAGATATAATATAACATATTGGTAAAATATCCTAGAAGAATATTTTTAAAAAACAATAAACAAAGAGATACCATAAGATATTCCTTTAGTGTTAATTGGTTAAAAAAATAAATTATTCATGTTGGTTAACATAATATTTGTTCGATAATTTTCTATTTTAGAAAATGGTGGGAACTATGAGATACTAGTTCAACACCCCATGTGACCAATATTGAAATGTCTATACGAAAGAAATATATAATTCCATGGGAGGTGGAGTTCATTACTCTATAGCAATGCTTATCCAGCTATCTCACGTAATAAACAATAACTTGAAACACATTGAAAATACATCATCACCAAATAAAAAGTGACCATCTATTGATTCATTTATGTAGAAATGACCACTGATGTTTGGTGGATCCTCTTACCCACTTTTCATGTAATAGTAGGTTAACTCAATGGAGAATATATTTTCTTTGATCTATTTTTAGAAGAAGGACAATGTCACTCCGACCATCTATATTTTAAATAGAGAGGCCAGTAAATGGTGGGCATTGATTAAGAATTCCAATATGAATGATTAAATATAAGAAATATAGTGGTAAGAATTTAATAAAATATTTCACAACAAGTATTTATTTTGACATCTTCTAATAATGATGGAGAGAGAATTCATATCATTATATAAAAAGGCTAATCATTCATATTTTATGAGGAAAACATCTTAAAAAATTCATTATATACCTTAGGTATTATTATCAATAATGATGTAAAAATAGATTTATTTATTAGTGATTTTAAAAAATTGTGAGGCTCCATCTAGATGATATATTGAGATTTATGATGAATATTTTTGATGTTCTCTAAAAGTATAGATGGTGTTTTGAGAATGGTACAATGGTAATAGAGATAAAAATAGGAAAATGGAGTTTCAATCAAGTGGGTAAAATAAAAATGGAGGAATGAATATCCAACAACCCACATGTCAATAATTTATGATGAAAAATTATAGGAATTACCTTAATGGTATGGGGAAATGCTTCAAGTGTGGGATAAAATGCAACCAAGCTCATAGATATAGAAATGACATAAATAATTTGACTAATTTAATGGTGGAGTGGAGATTACCACCCATGAATCAATGCTTCAACTATATAGAGAAAGGGGACTATGTAATACAATTCACTAAACCACAGATCCATGAGGGAAATCAGTGTCAACAACCACCAAAACCAAAGGAGAAAGGAAAATTTTATAAAATCACTACTACTAAACTAGAGCCTAAAAATAATGTCATACAAGGTATACATCCAATTGACTCTTGAATGGATTTTTTTTTTGATTTTGATTCTACTTAATATTTTATATCCTAAATGAGCTCTATAATTGATGAATAAAAGACTCAAAACCTTGGAGTAAAGATATCTATAAAATCATAGAACTGTGCAATAATTACAACCTAAGTGTTGGACCCCACTCATGTTCGTATACATTGGAGGATTTTTATAGTCAATCACGTATTCCTACTGATGGAATAATTTGATGCTATACTAGAACTACTAGAAAAATGATCTATAGACATAGATATATGGACATGGTTTAAATGATCTGTGACTATAGGTAAGATATACCCACACCCAAATAGATGGGTCTGGCAATAGATCATCAAAGTATTATTTCGATTGGGCTCCCACCCATCTAAAACCCTCTCCCTCTCACAACTTCTCCCACCCACACCACAATTGATCCTACCTCTCCATCCTTGCCATTCATTCTCCCCTCCTCACCTTATGATTCCTTCTACCCTCCTCCTCCCTTACTATTCATCCTCCCCTCCTCCCCTCCTCCCCTCCTTATTCGTCCTCCTACAACAATTCCTCCTCCCACATAAACTCCATAACCACCAAACCACCTCGCTGGCTCCGAAGCCTCCCAGCCAACATAGGTCTGGCTCTGCCATCCCACCTCCCCGACGAAGTGACCTACCCACCTCTCTATGATCACTTTACCTCCCTATCGATGCTTCTCTAAGGATTCCTCCCCAACTCCTCCTTTGATTCACCTCTTATGCTGCGATTTAATGATGTAATCTTCATCTATTTCCTTAGTTATTACTCTAATTTTATCCTTTATAATTTTAAGGGTTCTTATTAAGTTCTTCAGTGGCTATTACACTATAACATGATGGAATTGACCAAGAATATTTGTTCTTTAATTTGGCTTATAGACTAGATTTCTCGTGATGCAGAATGCATGCCACACTCATCATTTTGGAGATCATAAGTGGCCTAATGGATTTTTTTTTTTAATTTTTAGTTAAATTGATTGGAATTTTCTAGTAATCAAGTGTTTTCTATAAGGGATTTTCCCATGTTAATATCATGGGTATATTTTAGGCCCCTTTTAGGCAGTTGATTGTGGTTTTATAATGCTGAATAACCTCAATAATATTTTAGGAATTTATTTATATATTTTTGTTTTTAAATAATTAATTAGAAATTTTTATAATTCATTTTAACTATTTCACGGCTTGAGATAAGTTCCTGGGATGTTTTTCAATCATAGGTTAAGGTTTTAATCATTATATTTTTCATCATTACGTAGGTTTGGTGTTATTTATTTGTAATATTTCTTTAATCGATAATTTTTTATTAATTTCATTAGATATTAAATGACTGTTGGTTTTCTTGGAGCCCCTTGAAAGCCATTGTGGGTAATCATGGATATGTGAGGGTATCAGGTGTCTCACATAGGGTTTTTTTCATAAACCCTCTCTCTTGGTTTTTGATTCAAGAGAAAACTTCACATTCTATTAGGTGAAGCATAAGAGTAGGATAGGGAGAGACATAGATATTTTTCATTCCTTGGTATTTGAGTTTGGACCTGTGATTGGTCTATCCCTGGTGATTTCTATGTGGTGTGTGGTGTTAGAACCCTCATGTAGTTAAATGCCTTTTGTGAGATTATTTTTTTAGTCTATGTTATATGGGGTGTTCCCCTCATGTTTTTGGACCTAGAACCCACAAAGTGAGTAGTGTATAGAGAAATTTTCCAAGAAGGTTTTGGTTTGAGAGTTTGTTAAGTGGAGGTGTGGTGTGAGACCCAAGTGACAGTTGTATGTTTTTGGACTACTTTCCACTGGAGATTACAATGTGATTATTTTTATATTCATAATAAAATTCCTTGGTTGGTCTAAGAGGCATTTATTTAGGTGTATTTACATCTCTAAAAAATTAGGAGAAAGGATTTTTTGGATGTTTCTGGGATGTTTAGACCAATTTCTTGGGTTTGAGTTTTTGAATATTTGGAACATCTTACTGTAATTTTAATCCAATTGGAACCATTAGGTTGGTCTGACACCGCATTGGGTTGGTTAATGGCTAGGTGTCACTACGATTATGTTTCATATGGTTATGAAGAAAACTTGAGGAATTTCTTTTGGTGTGGTATTTCATGATGATTCCTTTGTTGGTGAGGTGATTATCGTGGATGGGATAGTTTTCAGAGTCTACAGATGAGGTTTCCCTATCTAGATTGGGTCATGATTTGATAGACGTGATCTAGGAGACCATGGGCGACCCATGTTTTATTAACCTTAATAGGGTCAGTGCTGATTTAATCAATGGTGTCTTTGGGTGTTACCTTAGAACCTAGAGTTTGAATATGTGATCCCATTGTGGTTATTTTTTGTAATGTTTTGTTCGTGAATTTTATTGAATAGTGTTTTATATCTTATACCAAATATGTTTGAGGAAGATACTTGCTGAAGTAATAAATATAGTATGATAACTTTGGGGTATTACTTGATCTGGATTTATCCCTGAGATTAATATGACGTTTTATTTTATTAGTCTTTTGGTTGTGTTAGACAAGTCCAAGGGAGCTAATGGGTGATCTAAATTAGTGTACCTCTTGGTTTAGAGTTACATAATGGATATAGGGTCAGTGGGAATTGATTTTTAGAAATCATTGATAGTGGTCATGTATGCCGAGAACTCACATCAAAAAATCTTCTCCTCCTCCATATATTTTAAGTGTGAAACTTATCTACTTATGAGAGAAGGATATAATCACATTATATTCTTCGAAAAAGGACTTGATATTTTCTACTGTAAGTCTATGTGGAAAAATCGTTTATAGAAAAAAGAGTTTATAATCAAGTGATCAATGTAGTACATAAATCATTGAGCATGTGATTCCAATATTAAAATTAATATCAGGGTAGTTCAACATAACCCCAATGACCAATTAGAATTAGGTTGTACAGATTTTGAGATTATATACTGTTTACATTATTAAAAAATTTAATTTATTCTTTTCACCCCTTGAGGTATGGTCTAACATTCTTCATCAGGGAAAACCTAACTTCAATTGTATTGTAGGGATGATACTTCAATATTGATATACTGAAATAATACCACAGTAATCCATCTCCCCAATAGTTTTCTTTCATTCCCTATATGAAAGTATACATAATATGAATGGGAATAAAGAGGCGATACCTTTCCTGCTGTTTCTTCCAAATGTAAAGGTTTCTTACTAAGAGTATTCCTACTTCTAATACAACAATATCTATTCTTCTTAGGTCTACACAACCTTTATTCATTATACTTCCAGTGAAATAACATGTTGTACCACTACTCAAAATATTTAATCCCCAAACATATACAATAATATTAATATCCCTTGAAACATGATCTTCTTTTATATTAATGATTTTGTTTGTAAAATTCTTCTTATTTTCCAGGCATCCTACAACCTTAATTGTCCCATATACTTCGGTTTTTTCCATTCCGACGTCATCCATAAGAGGAAACCTTTTACACCATTCATCATCCTAAAAATATTCAAATTATGTTTCATAATATTTATAACGAAAGAAAAAATATATAGTATTACATGAGAATTTAGAAAAAAAGTTGTACCTTTTTCATGGGGATGGATTTCTCATCATCTTCGGATGGTTTAACTTAAATATCCACAGAATTTTCATAGACTTATATCATATTCATCAAATGTTCATAGATATAAGATACCTAGATTGTTCCTCATGAAGTTATTTTTATTTATAAACAAATTTTTTATTAATATATTTTGGTCTCCTGTCTAATTATACACATTTCATCATGGATATTTTTATCTCTTCAATGAGATCATACTACTTTACATTTAAACTTATTTCCTTCCTTTTCAATAGTATTAAATTCTTATAATATATGGAATTATGGTCAATGTAAGAAATAAAATCATCTCTTATAATATATTATGTATAAAAATTCTATTCTTCTTCTTCTTATCTACTTGTAATGATTATTTATCTCTTCAATTTAAAGATATATATGTATATTAATGAAAAATTCAATTTTAATAGTTTTTCATGGATGTTATTATGTTTTTTGATTTTTATGAAGTTATTAGAGAAGGTTGGGGGGCTGGTGTAGGGTGGGGGAGGGGGGATGATGCAAGGGGAGGGGGTGTTGGGGGGGTGGGGGTTGTGGTGGTGATGGTGCATTGGGGGGGGGGAGCTATTGTAGGGGGTGTGTGGTGGGAGGGGGGATGGTGGTTGGGTGGTGTGGTGGGGGGGATTATGTAGGGGGAAGGGGGGATTATGCAGTGATGGTGGGGGTGGGTGAGCTGGTCGGCTAGTGGGTGGGCTTGTGGGGTGGGGGTGTGGGGTGGGGGGAGCTGGTGCATGGGGTGTGTGGTGGCAGGGCAAGTGGTTGGGGTGTGGTGGGGGCTGGTGGGTGGGGGTGTGGTGGGGGGACTGGTGGTTGGGGGGGGGATAGTGTATGGGGTAAGGGGCTGATATAGTGCTAGTGGTGAGTGGGAAGACAAGTGGGGGAGGGGGCTGGTGGGGTTGGCTTGTGGGGGTGGATGGGCTGGTGGGGGGGTTATAATTCATATAAAAGATTATTTTTTTCACTTGATGCTTCTGAAGTCATATAGTGAGATCGATTCAAAGTGATGTGGTGTTTGTGGGGTTATATTGATTAGATTGTTCATGTAGAGTGAAATTCTATATCTTTGAGGATTATTTTTTATCATTGATGTAATCACATTGATGGATTGTAGGTGGAAAATAAAAAATATTTTATACTTTTATATGAGTAGCCTTGAATCTCTAAGAGTTCATGAATTTTATAATAGGAGATTTTTTTTCTCTGGTTGTTGTGCTAGACATATTATCAGAGCATTATTATAGTTTATCCAGCCACATAATCCTTATAGTACGACATCTTGATTCATGTATGATGCACCCAATTTCTGCATGCTATTTTTCTTATATATTTTTCATTGATCTAACCATACAATGCATTGTTATTGTATATCTTAATTCTTACGAGGTGCATGTCGATATTGGAACATCATTTTAAAACAGTAGAGTTGTAAAATCCATGTGATTGGTTATCTATACTTAATGGATCCCCTATGGTATGCACTTAGAATTTGTAGTTCATTCATTTAATTTAAAAAATTTCATCATCCCATATTCTATTATTTCCTACATCACTATTCCGGTTCCAAAAAATTCAATTTTAATGTTTAATTAATGATGATTCATTAGATCATTGGAATTTTGATGAAGTATTATGAGACATGTTAATGTGTGTTACAGCAACCGTCGCTGAAGGTGATGCGGTTCTGGACAATTTGGTTCACTGCTAGTGGTTTAAGGGGATTTTTTTTCCATCGTTCTTTGATGATGCTTATTTTATAATTGAGGGTTTTTTAATTTTATATCCCTTGTATATTTTATATATTTTTCTGGGATCCAACATCTTCCAAAGAAATGAGTAAAATTGATCTAGGATATAGAGATATATTCATATTTTAACATATTCCCATTTGAAATGGTCCTAAACCAAATGAATATAAATGAACAATCAAAATATTACTAGGTTATTTCATATATTATAGATTTAAAGGATTGAATTCATCTACGAGACTAATTTTCATGAGGGTTTATAGACCATGGGACTGATATCCAACCAATTTTAGACTACTTATCCAAAATATATATGCTTCACCAGACTTATTGTATCACACATATGATTATGTTTTATTAAATAAGGGAATGAAAACTCAACGTACATGCCCCACATTTATCCTTAGAGTTTCAATGAATGTTTTTGGGATCATTCCTTGTGTAAGAAGAAACCATGTACTGATTGAGTGTTATATAACTTATCATATCGATGATCCGTACCTCCAAGTGGGCGTCATACTAGGTGTACACCCCAAAATCTTCCTACACCTGAGCCACATACTATGTTGAACTGGGCATGGAAACACTAATTAGTATCCCTAATACATCACATACTATCACTTATTTCACAAAAAAACTCCTTTCCCACATGATGTTAAAAAATATCGACGATCCTATCATATGAACATAAATTATGTCAATCAGACTATGAGGGTTTTGATTCCTATTCAAATATGATACCTAGTACAACTCTTTAAGGTTCATTAAAAATATCCCAATATCATCACCATCATATCGACCACTTTTGAGGAAATATATCTGATTCATGACCATAGTCCAATTCTACTCTAAACATCATATAATAGTCACCACTATTCATTAAACCATTACATGTCTTATGTGAGTAGTATAAGGGGATTAGTCTCCACTGTAATTTAAATCAAGACTAGACTTATGTGCTATGAATTAGGGGACTAGACCCCACTGGACCTAAAATCATGACTAAAATTATGTAATGACTATAAGAGGACTCTACCTTTCCATATATGAAAGGTATAATATTTATTATTTGGTAAGAATAGGATGATTCACCATTCTTATTGCATCATAATCCTATCATTCCATAAGCGATGATCATGAAATACCTTAGGTGATGAGCCTAGAGTTCATTAGGTGATGAGCCTGAAATACCATAGGTGAATAGCCTATGATGACATAGGTCATGACTCTAGGACTATGTATGTGATAAAAATAGTATTCCATATATTATGAGCCTAATATGTCTTTATGGATAGACATAAGAAGATATAACAACCTTATTACCCATAAAATAACTAAATATCCATCCATTACTTATATGTCGCAAGCATAAGATTCCCTCACTTCAAGAAATGAGAACGATATTTATGGGATTTTCTAAATATAAAATGTAATGGAAATTCTAGTCCACTTTTATTATTAGGTCTTCAACTTGAAAAGGAAGAAAGTGACATTATTAAATGATGTTCAGATGGCGATAGAATCATGTACAAGATTCATGGGCATGTTTTAACTATATATGATAAATATAGACTGGGAAATCAAAGCCATAATGATATGTAGGGGGGATGGAAGGGGGGATAGGCTAGGGGGCTGGCAGGGGGAATGGTTGGGAGGAGGGGGGTGTCCCGGAGGGACTTCAGGGGGTGGTGGGGTGGGGGGTACTGGAAGGGGGGACTATAAGGGGGTGTCAGAAAGGGTCTGCAAGGGGGATGGTAGGGGGTCCAGGGTAGGGGGGACTGGAAAGGGGTTGTACATGAGGGTAATGTTTATATCCATTTTGATTTAGGAAAAACATCCATAACCACATCCCATGATGAAACCATAGATCACCATATGTAGGGGTGTTGGTAGGGGGGACTGGCAGTTTGGGGGTTGTACTGGCCGGGGTAGGGGGTTTTCAGGAGGGTCTACAAGGGCGGT
This sequence comes from Viscum album, assembly GCA_963277665.1. NCBI lineage: Eukaryota > Viridiplantae > Streptophyta > Magnoliopsida > Santalales > Viscaceae > Viscum > Viscum album. The sequence continues at coordinate 2,008,008,915 of OY728152.1, forward strand.
CATGGGTGGGGGTGCTTTAATGTGGTGGGGGGGGGGATAGGTAGGGGTATCTACGAGGGTTTGTAGGGGGGTTGACAGGGGTGGAGTAATTTTTGTGGGAGGGGGTGTCTAGGAGGTTCATGTTTATATCCATATTGATTTATGATGAACATCCAAAATCACATCCCTTAATGAAACCGTATCTCACCATATGTAGGGGTGGTGGCTAGGGGGACTGAATTGGGGGGTGGGGACTGTCAGAGTTAGGGGTGTCTGGGAGGGTTTGTATGGGGGATTGTAGTGGGTGTGGTGGTGGGATGGAAGGGTGTACTGGCAGGGAAAGGGGGGTGCTAGCAGGGGGGACTTGCAGTGGGTGTTCAAGGGGGTCGGTAGGGCGGGATAGTAGGGGTGTGGGACTAGAAGGGGTGGGCGGTGTCCATGGGGGCCATTTTTATATCCATTTTGATTTGTGAGGATTTTCCAGAACCAAATCCCATAATGAAACAATAGCTCACCCTACCGATATCTACTTCTGGTAGGATCATTAAAAGACTTTATTCTTCCTTTTCTACTCCTATTACACTATTTATTGTGGAGTGTTGACGATATACCTTCAAAAAGAATATGTTTGGTAGTCTATTTGATCCATATAGTCCCAAATAACCATGAACCATTATATCTAAAAGTTTTTCTACATTATGAATGGATACGAACTATTTAAGAGGCACCCTATTTGGATTTTAATCACCCTACTTGTTATTTCTTTACTTATTGAAAATAGAATGTTTTTATCATTTCTTTTTTCTTATTTTTCATACTGTGTTATTATTCATTATTAGTTATTTAATGTAGAATATTTTTATCATTTATGTTTTCTTATAGTTCATATTGCTGGTTTGTTACTTGTAACATTTTTTTGAGAATAATAAAATTGGTTCCTTTAGGGGGATAGTTTTTGGAAGCAATTGCAGTGGGTTGGGGGAGGTCTGCAGGGCAGGGGTCGGAGGGAGGTCTGAAGGGAAGGGGGACGGGGAAGGGTAAAGGGGACTTGGGGGAGGGGGGAGGTCTGTAGGCTAGGGGTAGGGGAGGTCTGTAGGGTAGAGGGTAGAGAGAAAGGGGATGTGGGAGGAGGGAGGGGTGGGTGGAGGGGCAGGGGGAGTGGGGAGGTCTGCAGGGAATGGGTATGGGGGGAGGGGTAGGTCAGCAAGGCAGGGGGATGGGGGTGGGTGGAAGGGGCACTGGGGAGGGGGAGGTCTGTAGGATAGTGGCAGGTGGAGTTATGCAAGGTACGGGGAATGGGGGAATGGGGGGGTGTAGGTGTGATGCATGTGGGAGAGGGTGGTGGTCTTCAGGGGGGGTATGTAGGTTAGGGGGTGCAAGTGGGTGGGGAATGGGGTGGAAGGGGGATAGTGGTGGGTAGAAAAACTGGTTGGGGGAGGGTGCAGGATGTGATGGAGTGGGAGGAGGGGTAGGGGGAGGTCTGCAGGCCAGGGGGTAGGGGGAGGTCTGCGAGGCAGAGGGGAGGGGAAGGGGGAAGGGGTTGGTGGAGGGGGCAGGGGAGTGGGGATGTCTATTTGGAAGGTGGTGGACTGTAGGGGGGTATGTCAGGTTGGGGGAGGGGAGGATGCAGGTGGGATACCAGGGTGAGAGGGTGGTGGCATGTAGGTGGGATCTGTAGAGTAGGGGGTGCAAGGGGGACAGTGGGGGGGGGGGGGGAGGAAATACGAGCATGTGGGAGGGTATAGGAGGGGGGGGGGGGTCTACAGGGTTGTGGGGAGGGGGTCTTCTGGGGTGCATGGGGGTCTATCCAGGGGTGCGAGGGGTCTGTCTAGAGGTTTAAGGGGGGGGGGGGGGGGGGGGGGTCAGTCCCGGGGTGCCCGGGTGTCTGTCCAGAGGTGAAAGAGGGTCTTTAGGGGTGCAAGAGGGTCTGTCTAGGGTGCAAGGGGGTCTGTCCATGGGTGTAAAGGGGGTTAGGATAGGGGTGGGGAGGGATCATTCTTGGGTGGTGGGTGTGGGGGGGGGGGGTCTACAGGGCAGTTGGGGGGGTGGGGGTAGGGGGTCTGTATGGGTGCATGGGGTTTTGTCCTCGATGCAAGGGGGTCTGTCCATGGTGCAAGAGGGGTCTGTCTAGGGGTGAAAGTGGGTTTGTCTAGGGGTGAAAGGGGGTCCATCTCAGGGTAAAAAGGGGTCTATTTAGTGGGGTAGGGGGGTCTGTCTCGGGTCTGGGGGTCAGGGGGCCTGTAAAAGGGGGGGGTCTGTCCAGGGGGGAGGTCTGTCTAGGGTACAAAGGGGTCTGTCAAAGGTGCAAGGGGGGACTATCCATGGGTGCAAGGGGTGTCTGTCTATGGTTCGAGGGGGGTCTATCCAGGGTTGCAAGGGGGTATGTCCATGGGTGCAAGGGGGTCCATTCCGGGTGCAAGGGGGTCTGTCCAGGTGTGCAATGGGGTCTGTCTCGTGGTGTAGGTGGGTTAGTCCAGGGGGTGTATAGGGGTCTATTCGGAGGTGTAGGGGGGTCCTGTCCAAGGTGCAGGGGGCCTGTCTAGGGGGTCTGTCCTGGGTGTAAGGGGGTTGTTTACGTTGCAAGGGGGTCCGTCTAGGGGTCCACGAGGGGTCTGACGGGGGAGGGGGTCTGTCTGATGGGTGGGGTGGGGGGATTTTTCTATGTAATGGGAAGGGCTATAGCCACGTTTCATTAAATCGTGGATGGTATTGGCATGGATATAGGGAGAACCATATAGCCGTGATTTCAAAGTATGGATGTAGGGCTATATCCATGGTCCAAACCGTGACACTAGGTCAAGAGCCAACGTCCAAAATATGGCCATATGGTTCGACCTATAGCCACACCAATACCTTCCAAGATTCAAACAACCATGGATATAACCTATATCCACTATTTTGGGTTTATATCCATAGTTCCTAACCATTGATATAGCCTAAATTTCTAGTAGTGTGGGCTTTCATTGGATCGTGTTATAAAGAGATTACATCAACTTTCAGAACAAATAAATATTTTTGTATATTATAAACCATCCAATGATCCTCTACCAATGCATGTAATATAATTATTCACTTTTGTAAAATCATTCAATGTTGTGGGTATTGATACGATATAGAGACGAATACCCTACCCAAATGGTTGAGTAAAAGTAAGGTATCAAACTATAGGAAATACCCATTGTTAGATAATACACTGATGTATTTCTAAATGTATTACCCAGACTTCCCCAACACCTTATAGTAGGGTTCTCTATATATCTCTTACACATAGCCACTCTATTCTACAAATTCCCTAATAGGTCAACCTTTATTGAATTTTAAGAGTTAAATAATAATCTCAAAGAGCACTTTTAAAAAGGGTTTTTTCACCCTAGTGCTTCACCATGGGGTTCTCTAGTGATCTTTTTATTGAAAAATGATAGGTCACTAAGGATGTGTATTGATTAATAGGAGATCAACAAGATCAACTTAAAGAAAAAGTATCCCCATACAAGGATTAATGACTTTTTTTCTCAACTACGAGAATCTCATTACTTCTAAATGTTGGATCCTCATTCTGGATATCATCAACAGAAGGTGAAGATGGAAAATATTTGGAAGACTATTTTTCAAACAACGCGTCGGCACTATGATTTCATAATTATTCCTTTCATAATTAGAAATTCCATTTAAATCTTCATGGATTTTAAAAATAGTATTTAGTGACTACCTCAATAATGTTTTTGTGGTGTTTAAATATTTTATTCAAATTTACCCCATGTGAAAGTAGAAAAATGAAAATAATTTTAGGATTATTCAAGAGACATTAAGAAATGAGAAAATGTATTCTATGTTAAGAAACTAAAACTTTTGGATGTAGCAAATCACATTCATAGGGAACATGATCACATGTGAGGTAATTTCTATAGACCCTTCAAAGAGAAAATCTGTTTAGTAATGGAACATACACAATATAGTCATGGAAATAAATAATTTTCAAATGTTATGAATGTAGTAACTATGTTTTTAGAGAAATTTATCATGATTTTTGAGCCCATTAACAAATTTTACATGGAAATGGATAATGAATGTAAAAATAGAATAACGGGAGGAATGATATACTGAGAACAAAAATAGGCTATTAACTATACCTACAATCTCACTTCCAACAACTAGGGATGGTTTTTTAAATTGTAGTATTGCATCAATGAAAGCATTATGTACTGTGCTAATAAAGAATGATAAAGTGATCTATTATTCCTCATGAAAGTTACTAATATCTTATCTAAACTATCTAGAACATGATATAGAGTTATAAAATATGATCATTACTCTGAGGATTTTTTGGAACAACCTATACGGTTAAAATTTTGATATATATACTAATCACAGGATTTTAAAGTATATATTATCACCAAAGGATCTCAACATCAATCAATGAAATTGGGTATATCTAATAATGTTCTATGATTTCTCAATTAAATACCATATTGGAAATGCGAACAAGGTATCTAATTCCCCTAATTGAAAATAACATGTTACTGTATCCATGATGCATATTGATAAGGAATATATCATCATGGATTTGTAAAGGATGGATATTGAAGTAATAACAGTAGGGAATAAATCATTTTTTAATAAATTATTTTCTAGCCATATACATAAGAGAAGATCAAGGATGCACAAAGGGATGTTCTGAAGTTATAAAAGAAGGTATAAGTAGTAATGGAACGGAAGCGTAGGAGTTCCACCTTAATGATGATAGTGTGATTATATTGGGATGTACACATTATATTCCTTCATCACCTGACATAATGAATGAGAAATTGGATAATACACATAGATAGCCTTTCTATATCCATATCAGAAATAAAAATAGGTATTGTGAACTTTAAAAACCTTCTTGTGGGACAAAATGATGGAGGGGATTTTAGAGTATATCACAAGGTGTTCTGTATGCTAGCAAGTTCAACCAGAGAAACAAAATTCCAAAGGGATGATTCTACCCTTTAATACACCCCCGTAGAAATGAGAGAATTTCACCATGTAATTTATCACACATCTCGTAATGTTATCCTATAGAAACAATGATATTTGGGTTTTGGGGGATTGAATCATCATGGATACCCAAATTATAGCTATTTTGAATATTTATCACTTGAATAACATGAAAATATGTATCTGAAGGATGTGTTGTGTATGTATGGGGTTCAACATTTGATCATCTTTTGTCATGATTCAATGATTACATCTAAATTCTAGATATGTATTCAATATAAATTGAGATCTAAATTTATTTTAAACACATCATACAACACATATGCAGATAGATAGTGTAAAATTATTATTCAAATGTTTGACGAAATTCTAAGATCCAACTCAATGGAATGTAAAGGTGGATGTGATCAACATATCCTGCTGTTTGGGAACAAAATAACCACAGATTCCGCTCAATATTTTAAATGGATACATATATTTCTATATAGATTTTGTTGAAGGAATGCTACTTGGGAATGTCCTTGTTCAAGAGATGACATATAATGTTCAGGCCATCCAACAACATATAACAGATTCTCAATGTTATAAAAAGTTATATATTGAAAAAAAATTATGAGAGATTGAGTCTAATGTTGGAGAAAATTTTTTCCATCTAATATCACCATGGAATAGATTCATGTGGTTTGGAATGATGGGGAAGATTATCCTAAGGTACATTGGATCCTTTGAGATCCTTGATCACATAGAAGGAGTGGCATATCAACTTGAACATCCACCAAGTATGGATTATGTTCTGGATGTGTTCCACGTATCCCTCATGAGGATGTATATACTTTTCCCTATGATGTTCTAAATATAGATTTGGTACAAATGGATAACAAAATCTTTTATAAAGAGCATATAGTTAAGATCGTGGACATTAGAGAGAAATTTCAACACAACAAGGATATTCTACATATCATGGTCTTTTGGGGGAACCGTAAGTATGATGAGGCAATGTTGGACCCTGAGGAAAAAATTAAAATGATGTACCCTAACCAATTTTAAACGTGGAATTTTATTTGAAATTTCCAGGATCAAAATTATAAATTGGGAGGATACTGTAATAATGAATAGTTTCAAAATGATATTTGTCTCATAAAATATACGTGGGTAATAATATAATATATTAAATTATAAAAGTAAATAAACAGAAATAAATTTATTTCTTTAATAAATATTTATATATTTATCAGCAGTAAAACAAATTACAATTATGAACCTTATAATCAGACTAAAAATGTAAAATAGAAAATCTAAAACTGGAATATATTGATCTCCCATGCTTATAAAAACCATAGCCCCCACTTCCAGCATTATTGAAAGGAAAAAATTAAATAAACCAATAAAAATAATAGAAAATGGAAATATATAATCATGATTGGAATTGGGTTGAATAATGGATTAATGAATTTTTAGATATTTATAGGAGTTAATGTGACCATTGGAATAGTAACCTAACAATTAGAAATAGAAACATGAGTTTTGGAATAGTAATTTTACCTAAAAATAAAAAATTATGATATATATAAAATTTATCATGATTAATTAATGTAAATATAAATATAATTGTTCCAAAAATTAAATATCATGACTAGAAAACATATAGAATATATAATAACATTTCTAATAAAAGACACATTTGAATTAAAATGTAGTATTTTTTACTATTCATTAAAATATGAATTTAATCAGAGAAATACCAATGTATCAACCAAAAATAAATTTTGATGCCCTGATTCAAAATAAAAAATTTATTTTGTCAAATAAATCATACAAAAGTTATGAATTATTAATTTAAAAAGGCTTCTCCATAAAAAGAAGCTAAAACTATGTTTTAACAATATTAGACTATTTTATGCTTAAAATTGGATTAATTCAAATTTTAAGCCACTAAAATTTATATGATTAATGTAGAAACATTTAATAAACATTTATAAACATAATATAGTTAGTTTTTATCATTCCCGCTAATATAATGGGTAGATGATAACTTCTAATTAAAATAATTTTATTAATAATTTATTATTTTTTGGTATATTTTAATCTTTTGTGCAATATAAGATTTTATAGAAACCTGTGGTTATATGTTGAGTATGATATAAAACATAGAACCCCTTTAATGAAAAATTACTATATAATTTATAAATATCAATAATTATGAAAGAAATTTATTCTATAAATACCTAGGATGTTATATCCTTCCCTCCTTTTCGAAATTGCATCCCCATAATTTTATTTACTTATAAAATAAGTGGTTGTATTTATCCCTCATAGAATTTTCAAATTCCCATGTTTCCACTTCAACCATATGGATTTTACAATAAATATTAACTAGAAGAGTCACCTGATTCTACAACACATTCTCTATATGGTCAATAATCATGTTTTTCTATCCTCATAATATATATTCTCTTCTAAGTAAACTACTTATGGACTCAAAATATAACACGAATCTTCCTTATACATTCTTAACATTGAAACATGAAAAACATTGTGTACCCGGGACAAATTTGAAGGTAAATACACTATATAGTAAATAGATCTAAATTTATCTATGACTTCATTGGGTCCAATGAACCATGGACTTAGCTACCCCTTCATATGAAAATGCATCACAATTTTTCATAGAGAAAATTTGAGAATGAAATGATCACCTACCACAATATAATGATCCCTCCAATGGTTATTAGCATAACTCTTCTTATTTTTCTATGTTTCACTCATGTGTTTCTAAATCAACTAAATTTTTTCTTTCATCTCTTCTTACAATTCAATTCCCATTAACTTCTATTCACCCACTTCCTCCAAAAAAGAAGGATTTCGACACCTATTTCCATATAATTTATCAAAAGGTACTATATGTATACTAGAATGAAAAAAATTATTATAAGAAAACAAAACCATGAAATATATTGATCCCAACATCCCTAGTAAATCATTGAACATGCATGTAACAAATTGTCCAATATCGGGACAATTCATTCCGACTACCGATCTAATAGAGGATGAAAATATTTAATGAAATTTAATTAAGTATCCAACTACTCTAAAGGTCTTTCCAAATGATATAAGGGAACTAGGAATCCCATTTAGATACAAATGAGAAGGTATCTATATATAACCTAACTATCTCTTTAATATACAACAACAAAAGTTGATCTTGTGGTACAGTTACTTTAATATGAATAAAATGAGTAGATTTAGACAATCAATCAACAATAACCCTAGTCGAATTTTTACCTCATGATGTCTTTGGTTATATAACTACAAAATACATGGATATATTTTCCCATTTCCACTCTAGTACTACCAAAGGCTAAAGAATACATTTTTGTAACTACTGTTCTACTTTAACATGTTTTGTAAATTCATTAATATCTCTTCTAATTCCATTCCACTAATAGTACTCTCTATGTTCTCTATAAATCTTAGAATATCACCGATGAATTGAAAATATATAACTATGAGAATCCCATAAAAATATTTCTTCAGCTGTTAATTGATAGTGACACAGAATATCTTTCCAAACCTGAAAAGATAGTCTTTAATAGTGTTATATTCAGGTAGCATACCCTTCGGAACAAAATATACATTTTTCTATAACTCACTATCTTCCTTCTATTCATGCCGAATTATATCTGATATAGATGATTTCAATACCAACTAAAACAATATAGAGGAATTTCCTACACCTTCAACATTCAATAAAAAATTCAACAAATCATTAATTAGAGGATCTCCTTACAAATGTAGCAGGATTAATGTATCATTACTCTTTCGACTCAAAGAATCACCCACTTAATTTTATTTTCCAAGATGAAAACAAATAATGAAATAATTATACATGATTAATTATATCCATATCCAATATCTCATGAACAATTATTATTGAGTGATTATATACTTTAATCTTTTCTGATCAGTATATATTTCACACTTTACACTGTAAAAATGATGCCGCCAAATTTTTAATGAAAAATCAATATTATCTAATTCCATATCATGTGTAGTGTTATTTAACTCATGAGGTTACAAATTATATGAACCATAATCAATTACCTAAACATTATTCATTAGGAAACATCCAAGTCCTTTCAATGAAGCATCACCGTGGATAAAAAATTCACTATTTTGGGAAGACTGGGCCAAAACTAGAGCATTAATAAATATTCATTTTAGTTCTTGAAAAAAATCATCATATTATTTTTCTAGATGAACTTAAATCACTTACACGTTAACTTAGTGTGCAAGATATGTGATAAAAGTTGTTGTCAAACTACCATTAATAACCCTATAATCCAAGAAATCTATGAATCCTTATGATATTGGGTGGTCTTAGACACTATTCATAAAATTTAGTTTTAGTAGGGAATATAGTTATTCCATTTTTAGAAATAATATGACCAATGAATGAATTTTTTCGAAACAAAAATTTAATCTTACTAAACATTAAATATAGTTTCTTTTCATGTATGGTTTGAAAAACAATCCTTGAGTGACTTTCATATTACTTCTGGCTTTTAGAATATACCAAAATAGAATCTATAAAAACAACCACAAACTGATCCAAAAAGTGATGTAGGAATGCATTAATGAGATTCAGAAATATAGAAGGAGAAGTAGATAACTCAATGGACATTACTAAAAACTCATAATTCAAAAATCTCATTCAGAACACTATTTTTGGAAGGTCAACCTTTTTTATCTTCACTTGATGGCACCCAGACCATAAATCAATCTTTGAAAACTACTGATCTACCTGGAGCTGATCAGAAAAACCATCAATATGTGGAAAATGATACTTTTTCATAATAGTTATGCTATTAAATGCTCTGTAATCAATACAAAGTCTCATAGAACCAGCATTATTTTTCACAAATAAAATAGGAGCACCTCATTATGAAGTGCTAGGTTGAATTAATCCTTTATCAATAAATGCTTGAAACTATTTTATCAATTCCAACAGTTCTACTTGATCTATTGGATAATGGTGTTTATAAATAATTGTAGCATGAGGCACATAATCAATAGTAAATTTAACCTCCCAATCAAAAATAATACATTGAAATTCATCAAGAAAAACATCTGTAAATTAATTCACTACTATAATGTCACTAAAAAAACTATTTCTATCTTTAACTACATGAGCTATTTAAGATTAATTACCATCTTTAGTCATTATCTTAGCTTCTTGGTATGTTATCAATGGTATGAAATCATTGAATAAAACTATCTTGGATTTTTAATATATTTTTGCATGATAAATTAGAAGCCAATCCTCACATAAAATGATATCAAATTCCACAATGAGTATTTCAATAAGATTTTAAAGAAGAATCATCCCACTAATGTCAATAGTAATATTCCAGTAAATCTTTGTTACTTTAATACTTCCACCTAGGGTGTTTACCAAATGTTCTATATCACATTCATGCAGTAATATTTTAAATTTACTTGTAATTCTCTTCGAAATGAAAGAATGTAAAGATATCGAGTGAAATAGAGTATTGGAATACATTGAAAAATCCTTAAGCATACCTATCACCTCTTCATTTAATGGTCATCGATCAACCATCATAGTATAAAAATATTTTTTCTAACCCTTTTGCTTCTGATCTTGATGGTTTCCACCCTGGGTAATCAACATCAAACACATATTAGCTAAATATCCTCGCTCATTGCTATTAAAACATATTACCATTGGGTTTTTTATTGTATTTCTAATATTCATCCTTTTAGTTACAATAAATATAACTAGACATACCATAAAAGAAGGACTTCCCAGATATTGAGATATATTCTACCTGATGATTTTTACCACACTTCTCACAAGTTAGAAATTTAATTTTCATACCTCCAGATTACGTTGACAAATTATTTCCCATTTCCTTCCAACTGGATAAATTATTTTTATTTCTCTCATGGGACACATAATCAGCATAAAAATCCATTTCTACCTTATCAGAACAAAATATATGTTTATAAAATATTTTGAACTCACAAGAATATAAATCCTTTCAATATTTCAGCTTCAATCCCAAGTAAAACTGATTTATCTTACAATCAATATCCCAGATAAAATTAGGTATGTACCTTGACAAATAGGTGAAATTTTATTAATATAAATAAACTTAATATTATTAATTTTTTCTCAATTATAATAATTTATTTTCCATCCGAATTTGAATAATCTTAGGAAAATATTTGTCAAGGAAGTTGTTCTTAAATTCATCCCATTCCATGGTAAAAATCTCTTTACCTCCTATGATATTTTTAATCATTGACCACCATTGATCAGCTTCACCATCAAAATGATAAACAATAAGACAAACCTTTTGTTTGTATAAACACCACATTACATAAAAAATGATTTCTAGTGATTTAATTGACTCTTCCACCTGCTTAGGGTGAGTTGATCCTATAAATGATGAGGGTCATTGCCTCATGAAATTCTCCACAACCGACATATTCATCTTCAGTTGATCTAGATGATCTTGTGAATAAACACCAATACTATTTATCGCCTGATTCAACCGATCCATCAATGGAAAAACTATTCGGTTTTGATTCCGACCATCTCAGGATGATGATTTGGAAGGTAGTTTTCCTCTATAAGCCTTCCCATCACGGTTTCCCTATTAACTTGGTGAAGAAACATTCTGAACAAACATATCTTATACATAACAATATGGTAATATTACATTTCAATATCATTCAGTGATATTCTGTTATCAATATCCTAACCCCTAAAGTTACTAAACCAACCTATTATACCGATTATAATTCTCTATCCTTAAACATTACAAAATATTATATTATGTCAATAATTTGACATTATTTCACATTGAGGATCTTTTCAAGTCAATATCATTAGAGAATTAGGACATAACACATACATAAGAACTTATAAATACAAATTGAACACTTCTAATAGTATCTATTTATTCTATAAAACAAAAACATTTAATAAGAAATGTGGTGTCTTTTTATTTTAATCATAAATTTTCCTTGATACAAACCTTCACTTTATACATCATTTAATCATGGGAAATTTTTTTCAAAACATGGGATGAGCTTAAAAATCCTAGTAACTGAAACATAATGAAGGAAAATTTTTATCCTTGAATAAAAAATTTAATCTATTAATACATTTTCATGATGTTTTACTTGTCACCTTTAAGAATTAATAAATACCCTTCACTGGATATAATATCATTTCTTACCCTTTTTGTAACCAAATGATTACCACAAAAACTATATAAAGTAACATATAATATATATATGTAAATTAGGATACAATAATACACAAATTGAATAACCATATTGCCGAATTCTACACATATCAGTAAATGGAGTAGTCATACGATCGACTTCCTCACATATCAGTAAATGTAATAGCCATACAAAAAAATTCTATACCCATTTAATTAGAGGTTATAACGTAACCACCCATCCTTGGTTTATCAATGAACTACCCATCATTGGTTTATCATGTAACCACACATCTTTTGTATAAAACATAACCACCCTTCAAATGTCTGAGTACCATTATATAATAATTACATATAAAAAATTTCAATTAACAATATATCAATAATAAAATTCCATTTTCAATCAGATGTAATAATTTCAAGATATTAAAATATTAAATCCACATTCAAAACCATTTTCTAGCTTATAGAGGAAGCCAAATACCAAATAACAGTTATGGTGGGGGACAAGTCGTTGTCACAACATGTGTTAAAAATCATTCCTTATTCATATAGTAAAATGATTCAAAGAAAAAGATTCCATTTGAAAACCATTTAATGAAATTAAATTTCAATGTGTATAATTATACCCCATATAAAAGAGGGTGGTGTGTATTTTCAAAATATTCCTCAATGAAAGGATATTGACATGAAGTCCCTTACTGTAAGTTCGTTTCATCACACATACTCCTTTTTCATCCTGAATAACAAAATTTTGTTAGTTTATAAATTCTTGAGAACTTTTTTGGGTTTATTATTTCTTTTAAATTACTTATTACCATGTTTTAAAAATTCTTTAACTCTTCAAGTTCATAACAGACGTTTTTTCGATATTCAGTACTTGAGCCGAAAATAAACAAGGTTTGATGTCACTAGTATATGTTGTCATATTTACTTTATCTAAATAATAATATTAATGACATACTAATAAATTTTTTAAATCAATTACTCAATTAAATCCATTAATTAAATATGGATAGTAAATATGAACAATGTTACAATCATGGAGATAGTAGACCGTTGGTACACAAGATTAACATTGCGATTTTTTAGTGATCATTATGGAAATAGGGTAATTGTTATTTTATATTTCCATAATAATTTTAATAAATATTAACATCACTGTTATTATTTATATATACTTGAATATATCATACAAGTGATGTGGCGAATAACAACAATTCACATCTCTTCGTGGAGGTGATAGTTCACACGTATGCACAGACAACATTTTCATTTTTATGTGCATTGAGAGAATGAAAGTAATTGATGTATTATTATATTATGATGATAAATATTTCATTAATATGATATATATACATTTATTCTATCATTATAATCATCATTTATATACGAAAATGAAAATAAAACTATATATGTACGCGATGTAGTAGTCTACCGTACACATGAACGAAATGTTCATTTCCCATTTGATGAAACTGGTAATGGATTAAGTTGATGATAATACCATAATATAATATCATTGAATTAATTATACTGGATTTATTATTTCATATTTAAATAAGAATATTTAGGGTAATTGGAACGTAAAATAAAATAGAAACACTTATGAAATGATTCCTCTTCTTCGGTTGATAAACTTTGAAGAATACCTTAATACCCCTAAAAAGTGTGTTCTGCCAAAAAATAATGCCTCAAGAACATGGGGAGGGATTCTTGGAAGTTGTTTGGGTTGATATTGGCCAAACCAAAAGGATTTTTAAGTGTGAGTATTAGAGAATAATGGTTACCTTTTATAGGATAAGAGAGGGCCACCCTTAAAAACTCTTAAAATATTAAATTAATATAAAATCAGGTTCAGTTCTAAATGGTCCCAAAAAATGTTATTTTAAATATAAGATGACTTTGGGTCAAATACCAGAAATTTAATTAAAATTAGATAAGTTCTGAATTTTTTTAATACTTATCTTTTTTTAACCAATATTTTACCCATTTTAATCTTACCATGATATTATGTTATTTACATTTTGTGTGTTAATATAATTACCATAACATCTCTCAATACCCATAAAAGTTCCATTTATAACATAATTGGATTTATCCAAACCATTTAATCAAATGTTATTTTCTAGGAATTTAATATCATTTAATTATTTTTTATATATTTTAAAATACCAATAGAGTCAATTTTGATCAAATTCATTAGTTAACTTTTAACAAATATTATTACTGCAATATAAGTATGAACCAACTCATTTAAATCAAGAAATAATATATGCATAAAATTCATGTGTGCCATAAATTTTGTAATATAATATATATTTTTATATTTATAATATCATTTATTTTATTATTTCCTTAATTAAGATATTAATACATCATCATTGTGTCACCATTTTATTTAACTACTTATATTCTAAAAAATTATAAATAAATTACCATGACTAACTTAATATTTTTATCTTTTTAATTACAATTTATAGTCAATGTTATCAATTTTATAACCCTATATTAAATTTGTTTTATTATGAGATACCTGATTATGACATATAGGTCTCTATATTAAATGAAATGCCTATAAGTGTCATAATCACATCCATGTTGTTCCAAGTTGTCCTCAAATCGACCCAAGGATGTTCATGGTTAAGGTATATTCATAAAATTAAATTAAAACAAGTGTTATGGTTGTTATTATATTATTATAATATTATTTTTATGTTTAATTGCCCTATTTACCTTTAACTGTGGTAATATAATTTATTACTAAAGTTACTATTTATAATTTTCAAAAATAATAGGGAAAAATTTAATAAATTTGAACCTATAGATTATAAATATGGAATCCATTTTTTAAAATTAAAAACACATAAGTTGCATTAATTAATATGAAATTAATTCCTATAATCAAAAAGTAAAAATCATTTTTTTAATGTAGAAACCCACTAAAGATTGACGTGCCTTTATATCTAATCTCACTGTGATATTACTTCCAATGACCAAATTTGGATTAAATAGTAAAAAACAATCTAAATATTGTTTAAAACCAACTAATAAGATAATCCAAGAATACAAGTAAATTACAGAAAAAGTGGTTTTGAATTAAAGTTTAATATTTTTCATTATTCATTAAAATATAAATTCAATCTGAAAAACACAAAAATTTCATCCAGAATAAAATTTTGATGTCCCTCTTCCAAATAAAAAGTTTATTTTATCAAATAAAATATATAAATGTTGTGAAAAATTTATTTAAAAAGGGTTCTCCATCAAAAGGTTGTAAAACGACCTTTTAAAAATATTATTGTATTTTTTGATTAAAATTTGATTAATTTACATTTAAAGCCTCTAAAATATATTTTACGAATGAAAAACATTTAATAAAAATTTTAAACACAATATAGTTAGTTCATTTCATTTCACCAATACGATATTTAGATGATAACTACCATTTAAAATAATTAAAATAATAATTTATTATTTTTCAGTATATTATAATCTTTTTTAAAACATAAGATTTTGGAGAAACCAATTATTGAGTATTGAGTAAGATATCAAACATAGAGCCTCTTTGAGGAATAATTTCCATCTAATTCATAAATACTAATAAATATGAAATTGTATTATTCTATAAATACCTGAGATGTTAAACAGACACCCATGTTGAGATCTTTAATTAATTGGATTTTAAAGTGATTGTAAATATTTTGGGAGATGTTTTTTTCATTGACGGAAAATTAACCCTAATTTGTATCATGTTATTTAGCAAGAATGAATATATGGGAAGAATGATATTGCATTTTTGGGATGTAACTAGTATGTCTTAAGATAACCTTTTAGGTGAATATGTTTTTAATGAGGTTATTCAGGATATATGGTTAATTATTTGCTGCATGGTTTAATTTAAACATTGGTTATCATTGTTGAATTTCGGTGATTAATGTATTATATCATTTTATTATGATTTTCTTATTTTTGGAATTATAATACCATTTTGTAATGCCCCGACCCTAGTTACCTAGAGTCGGTGTATTATTACATAACATTGGCATGATCACAAGAAAGATCAAATCTCGAAAGTCCTATTGGTTTAGTAGCCTTGGAAACACTAGATATATTCATAAGTATTACATTGCATCATAAAGTGAAAAACTATTACAACAACATATTGTATCCATATTCCACACTCATATCCCCACATAATATCCCTGCAGGTCATTCATAATTTACTTCTTCAATTCCTGGGAAAAATAAAACATAGAAAAGGGGTGAGCTCAAATGCCCAGTAAGGATAACAATATAGAGGAAACTTTCAAAAATAAGCATAA
Source organism: Viscum album (assembly GCA_963277665.1). Taxonomy (NCBI): domain Eukaryota; kingdom Viridiplantae; phylum Streptophyta; class Magnoliopsida; order Santalales; family Viscaceae; genus Viscum; species Viscum album. Next base: position 2,008,025,449 of record OY728152.1, read on the forward strand.
ACATTTAAGTCAATGTATAACTATAACAAAAGCCTTTTAAACTTGAACTTCAACATAGTATGGAAAAAGTAAAATGAAATAATTCCATTTTCTTATTCACATGGATATTCTAATAATCGAATAATCACATGCAATATCAATAACCACTTTCATAATGATGGAATGCATAATTCCAGACTATCATAACCACATAGCCAAGGCCTCGTGCCAAGACTACAAATAAAATTTTGCCAAGGCCTTGTGCCAAGACACTAGTTTGTCTCATGAGACCTACCGATGCATCGAGGAGCTATAGCGGGCTCCACCCGTCACTTATTAAGTCCAATGTATTCCCATATGAAAAGGTTTAAACATAACATAAACATTCGTATTAAAACTAGCATATGAAATGTTAATACTTTCTCCATAAACCATGAATGGTATAAAAATAACACATCCACAGTAAAAACATATCACAAAACCTTCAATACAATACAAGAGTTTTGTATCATAATAAATCAACTTCAAATAATCTTAAAATCCATCAAAGGATGTTTACATAGATGAAATCAAAATTATTTGAGAGAAATATCTCTTTTCTCAAAATCATTGAAAAGTCACACATTTATAAAGGAAGTAATTTAAAAAAGATTTTTGAATCAAAGTGTCCCATACCACTTTGAAACATTTTAAAAGAAATATCATTTCAAAACATTCATGTCCATATAAATAAATCCTTAAAATCATTTTGAAAACATGGACATTAATTAAAATATTTAGTGATAAATCTTTAAAACATTTAAAATTATGATCTTGATAAATAGTACCTTTCACAAATTCTTAAAATATTCATTTTGAAATCATTTAAAAGTCACATAATTATAAAAAAAAACATTTAATTTGAAAATATTTGTATAATCTTGTAAGGGAAGCTTTGACGATTTTATAACGGCGGTAAATAGCCACACCCGCCGTATAAGTTAAAAAAACATTCATACCTTAAATTTGTCGAAAGGTTAAAAGTGCCTTGTTTGGAAAATGACGGAAAGATTCCTTTAAAAACACATAAGGGTATTAATGACTTTAACCCATATTCTTTTAAATAGTAAAAATGTTTTGAAATACATTTTTAAGAAACATGGATGTGGATGATAATGAGATCCTAGTAGATTATTACGTATAAACAACCTCGGATAATGAAGAGATTGTGAAATAACCCTTACCTTATACTTTTCCTTGGTTGGGGTAGGTTAACCTCCTGTATAATGGTGAAATAATTGTTATTAAATTATACAATAATCATATACATTAATATGATATCATATATGATCTTTTAACATTTATTTGTTAATAATATCTTAGTATTATCGTTGTTTCGGGTGTTAACTTACTCGTTTTCTTTTATATGTTTTGTTACGTAAGACATTTTTGTAATAGATAGGTTGTATATTATTCATATCCAGAATTATATCAAGTCTTTAAACATCATTTTTAAATTATCAAATTATTATTATATTTTAATGGATATGATGGAGAATGAATCTCATCGCGTTCGTGGAGACGGTAGTCCGTACGTACGCACGAGCGACAATATCATTCTTTCGATATTAAAATCATATATAAATGGATGCTATATCATATATAAAGAATCATTAACATGTTTTATTTATTATTTTTATGAGTTACACATCATCATTATACCCATCCAAATAATAATTTATTGAATAACAATTACACCACGACGTGGAGACGGTAAGCAGTACGTACGCACGTATGGTGACATGTTATTCAAAGGGTGGATAGAATAATGAATATGGTTGTACCATATTTATAATAACATCACATTATATATATATGATACTAAATTTATTATTTTAGAATGGTAATAACAAAGGAATAAGAATTGGAAGAAGAAAGGAACTTGGAAATGGGTGGTGAAATTATTACCTCTTCTTCGGGATCTTCCTTTTAATTTGATCAAAAGGGCTCCGTAGGTTGGATTTATGATCAAACTAAGGCCTCTAGGTTGTATTGAGGGAATTTGGGAGAGTATTTGGGCAGAGTTTGGCCGAACAAAAAGGCTTTGAGGGTGTTCAGAAATGAGAAGGAGGAGTGCCCTTTTATAAGAGGGGTGAGGGGCACATTTGGAAAAGCTAGAAATATTAATTTTTAATAAATTCATATTCCGTTTCTAATGGCTCAAAAGTTGATTATTAAAAGTTTAAGGTGGGTATAGGTCGAAAAACACTCAACCAATAGAATTTAGATAGGTTTTGGTACTTATTTTAACCTTATCTTTAAGTATTAACTCTAAGTTAATTTGTTTCACTTTTACAATGTCTCTTTGTATTTTTATATTATATGGTTAATAAACGTACTACATACATCCAAGAGAACCTCAAGTGGTCCATTAATTATACAAATATCATGATATAAGTATCTTGGCCGATCCTTAGATTTTTAGGAATTTAATATCAATTAATAATATAATATTTGTTTTAAAAACTATTTTATGTCAATTTTGACACTATTCAATAGTTGATTTTGGTGAAACTCATAACAGAATTATTACTTCGAAAAAAGTCCATTAAATCAATCCTAATACGTCATAGTATTCTATAAAATTAGTTTAATTCATTAAAAGTCTCAAATTATATTTATTTGGGTATTTATATTATCAATTATTATAATTTTTCATTAATTAGGTAATTATTGCATCATCATTGTGTCATATATAAATTAAATTATCTAAAGTATAAAAATTATAAATAAAATATCATTATGTAGAAAATATTGTTAGATTTCTAATGAATATTTATAGTCGAAAATCCAACATATATAACCCTATGTAAAAATTGTTTTTCTAAAACATATATGCTTGTGTCATTTTTGTATTCATTTTAACTTAATTAAAATAAAGTGTCCCTATCACCGACAAGTGGCTCCATGGGGTCCCAAAATCGACCCAAAGATTCCCATGGTCAGAAATATATCAACCAATAATGTTAGGACACGTTTTAGGGTAATTTTGTATTATTATAATATTATTTTTAACCCTTATTTACCGGATTTACCCTTTAACCATGGTAAATAAAATATTTACCGCAGTAATTATTCAAAATGTCTAAAAATAAAAGTAACCTATTCACAGAATATGAACATAATAATTCAAAATATGGAATCCATTTTTCCAAATTCAAAACACAGAAGTGGCAGAAATTAATTTAAAATTAATTCTTGTTGTTTAAACAAAAACCGTGTTTTTAAGAGATAATAACTATCAAAAGATTGACACTTGTTTATGTCCGATTTAATTGTAAAATTATGTCCAATGACCAAAATTATATTAAATGGTAAAAATATATTCTAAATATACTTTAAAACCACTCAAATTCATAATTTATCACTATTAATTATTTTGATTAAAAAAGTTGTTTTTAATTAAAATTTAGTAATTTTCACTATTCATCAAAATATTAAAGTTATCCGAAAAGTACCAAAATTTCACCTTAGGCTAAATTCGATATTCCGAATCCAAAAATGAAGTCCATTTTAAAATATAAAATATATATAATTTCAAAAATTAGGTATTACTATTCATAACGACTAGTTTGATTGGTTATGGTGTGTTAGAACTCGGTGTTGCGTACAACACACGCTACCACATTATTCAAAGAGAAGCGTACCGTAGAAGCTTGGGGTGTTACATTTTAAATTTTTGATGTCCCCATTTAGTAATTTTTTTTAAAATATTGTATTTAAAAAGGGTTCACTATTAAAAGTTGGTAAAAGTGCAATACTGAAAATGAATTTGTTCTTACATTATGTCTAAGAAACTGATAATATGGATTCTAAAATTATAAGGATTATATAAAGTTTAAAATTTAGTTAATACTTTTTGTAACCTCTTTTGAATGGCTTGTTTGGTATGTCATGGTGCGCTTGAACCCGGTGTTGCGTGTAGTGCCAGTTATTAAATTATTTTGAAGAAATAACACACTATGAAATCTTGGGGTGTTACATTCTCCCCTCCTTCAATAAATTGAGTCCTCGCAATTTGAAATTGTTCTTCGAAAATAAAAGGTTGAAAACAGAAAATATATTTGTGGGAAAAACCACATCAGAAATTGTGTTACTAAAATTTAGTCTTAATATGAGGAAAAGAGAAATTAAAGGGTCACCACCAAATTATGATCTCGATTAGGAGAACATTGGTGGCAATTAGAGACATATAATTGGAGGAAAAACGTAAATATTTATAGGTAGTGATTGAGGTCATCAATCACAAACAAGTGTAAAATTGAGGTCCTTAAATTCATCAATCTATGATGATTTGAAATACCATCAGTTCAACAAAACATAGGGTATTATGATAACATATTTTTGACGTTTCAAAATATCTTAGTTGAAATCCCACATCGAAAAATGAATTAATGAGGCCTCTATTTAAAATAAAGAGTGGAAAGTATGAAGATTACCAAAAATAGCACATACTAGGGTTCCATGTAAGAAAATATGGATATGGAAGAGAAATATTACCATCAATTATCTGATGGAGAGTGGTAGAGAACATGGCTATGAAAAGGCCAACAATCCCAAAGCCATAAATTAGTGATGATTTAAGGTACCATCTAGGACAACATTTTTGTTCAAAGTTCCGTTTCTTAATGTTGATGAATTTATTTATGAGATTGGCTAAGATCATAAGGAGATATAATTACTTTATAATTAGAGTTTTATCCATTAATAAATTTCTACCACAAATTCATCTTTCACTCTAAAAGATAATAGAACGTAAAAAGAATTCTATTTATACTATTCATACAGGGTTCCAAAATAAATGAATTTATAATTCATCTACCATATCTTTTAAAAAAACTAAATTATTTAATCCAGGACATCTCATGGGCCAGTGGTAGGTGATATACCCTTGTCGCCCTTCGGTTGTGGGTTCAAGCCTCACGGCCTTGTCGGTCGCGATGGGTTGGTGCCCGACCTCTGGGTTGTCCTTTCATGGCAATCCAAAATTAATCTCAAACTAGAATTTATCCAAAATACTTCTGTCCAAACTCATAGTCCAACATTTATAAGGATGGTAAACAAAATGTAGATCCTTTTTACCCCGTAATAGCATATTAATACCTTCATCGTGTATTCTTTTAAAACAATGAAACATACTAAATTACCATAATCCTTATTGATTACATTCATGCTCCCTTATTTCATATAGAATGTTGGATATACTTCATCAATCCAAAAATGTTTCAAACCTCAACTATGATGGAATATACAAATCATTAATCAGCTTCAAGGTAGTCAAGAATATCCAATATAATTTATCCAAATCAATCATGTAATATTCTAAAATCACTACCTCGGTATCAGAACCATATTCTGGTTTATCTTTCTCTCAACCATATATTTTCCAAAAATTTAACCTGCTATTGAGTCACTTTTCTTTGTTCCACACAATCTCAAGTCCTTAATGAAATAGTACTGCAGTACAATCCATATATACTCCATAATTATTATAACAAGTACATTATTGATACAACACTCCAATGACATAATCATCATAAAAACTCTAATCATTCCTCTTCAACTGTGGTAGTATCATAACTTGATTATTATCCAATAGAATCATTTGTGGCATAGTCTGATGACTGGGACATAGGTTCACGTAGTGTCCAAACTCCTTGCAAATGAAGCATTGTACATTTGAAACCATTTTCTTACCCTTGATGTCACGTACTTTGTGCCCTTTTCCTTCACACTTATAACAAACTCTCATTCCTTTCAGGCAAGTTCCAGGGTGTTTCTTTCCACAGTTATCACATATGGGAAAATTATTATTTTCCCTCTTCCATTTATCTATCTTTCTCTCTTCCATCCTTTTCTTCTCTTGCTTCCCTTCAAAGCCATAGGACTAAGTAAACTCTTTACTTATCTTATCAACACATGATATTATTTCTTCATATGATGATAATACATGCGAGACTATTTCTCTTATAAATTTTGGCTTAAGACCATGAAATATATGATCCTTCTTTCTCTTTATATCATGTGCATTGCTAGAGTTCTCATTCCTTCTACTGGGCGCCATTTCTAAACAATGGCATACATTAGATTAGTTTATGAATAACAATACCTAATCCCAAACTTGTAAAACACATAACATAAATTAAATAGTTTATGGATATAATCCATAATCATAAAAATGTATCCTTTGAGGAAGTATATAATCATAAATCCTTCATAATGGTTTGTAAAGAAAATGAGAGTTATCCTAAGAATATCCCCCGGGAGTGTCGTAACCAAGAGTGCAGCAAGGCCCGTTGTCGTGCACCAGTTCCCGTTCGAGTCGAGCTCAAAGCGGTGTTTTCGGGTTTTACCCCTAGGTACATCTGTGTCAGAGCCGCCTCTACCTGCTGGTATCCAGACAAGGATGTATTTCTCGGAAAACTCACAAAATCTTTACAATACCAAAATTATAGGAAGTTCTTCTATACTAATCCTCAAAGTTCATCTTAGGTCTACGTGCTCTAATCAGAGTTTATCTAAATCTAGCTTCCAAGGTTTGTACTAAACTTTCTCTGATACCAACTGTAATGCCCCGAACCCTATTACCTAGAGTCGGTGTATTATTACATAACATTGGAATGATCACAAGAAAGATCAAATCTCGAAATACCGATTGGTTTAGTAGCCTTGGAAACACTATATATATTCATAAGTCTTACATTACATCATAAAGTGAAAAACTACTACAAAAACATATTGTCTCCATATTCCACACTCATATCCCCACATAATATCCCGGCAGGTCATTCATAATTTACTTCTTCACTTCCTGGGAAAAATAAAACATAGAAAAGGGGTGAGCTCAAATGCCCAGTAAGGATAACAATATAGCGGAAACTTTCAAAAATAAGCATAAACATTTAAGGCAATGTATAACTAAAACAAAAGCCTTTTAAACTTGAACTTCAACATAGTATGGCAAAAGTAAAATGAAATAATGCCATTTAATTATTTTCATGGATATTCTACTAATCAAATAATCACATGCAATATCAATAACCACTTTCATAATGATTGAATGTATAATGCCAGACTATCATAACCACATAGCCAAGGCCTCGTGCCAAGATTAAAAATAAAATTTTGCCAAGGCCTTGTGCCAAGAAACTAGTTTGTCTCATGAGACCTACCGATGCATCAAGGAGCTATAGCGGGCTCCACCCGTCACTTATTAAGTCCGATGCATTCCCATATGAAAAGGTTTAAACATAACATAAACATTCGTATTAAAACTAGCATACGAAATGTCAATACTTTCTCCATAAACCATGAATGGTATAAAAATAACACATCCACAGTAAAAACATATCACAAAACATTCAATAAAATACAAATGTGTGGTATCATAATAAATCAACTTCAAATAATCTTAAAATCCTTCAAAGGATGTTGACATAGATGAAATCAAAACTATTTGAGAGAAATATCTCTTTTCTCGAAATCATTGAAAAGTCACACATTAATAAAAAAATTAATTTAAAAGAGATTTTTGAATCAAAGTGTCCCATACCACTTTGAAACTTTTGAAAAGAAATATAATTTCAAAACATTCATGTCCATATAAATAAATCCTTAAAATCATTTTGAAAACATGGACATTAATTAAAATATTAATAAATATAAATCTTTAAAACATTTAAAATTATGATCTTGATAAAGAGTACCTTTAAAAAATTCTTAAAATATTAATTTTGTAATCATTTAAAAGTCACATAATTATAAAATAAAACATTTACTTTGAAATTATTTTTATAATCTTGTAAGGTAAGCTTTGACAATTTTATAACGGCGGTAAATAGCCGCACCCGCCGTATAAGTTAAAAAAACATTCTTACCTTAAATTTGTCGAAAGGTTAAAAGTGCCTTGTTTGGAAAACGACGGAAATATTCCATTAAAAACACATAAGGGTATAAATTACATTAACCCATATTCTTTTAAATAGGAAAAATGTTTTGAAATACATTTTTAAGAAACATGGATGTGGATGATAAAGAGATCCCAGTAGATTATTACGTATAAACAACCTCGGATAATGAAGAGATTGTGAAATAACCATTACCTTATACTTTTCCTTGGTTGGGGTAGGTTAACCTCTTGTATAATGGTGAAATAATTTTTATTAAATTATACAAGAATCATATACATTAATATGATATCATATATGATCTTTTAACATTGATTTGTTAATAATATCTTAGTATTATCGTTGTTTCGGGTGTTAACTTACTCGTTTTCTTTTATATGTTTTCTTACATAAGCCATGTTTGTAATGTATAGGTTGTATATTATTCATATATAGAATTATATCAAGTATTTAAACATAATTTTTAAATTATAAAATGATAATTATATTTGAATGGATATGATGGAGAATGAATCTTATCGCGTTCATGGAGACGGTAATCAGTACGTACGCATGAGAGACAATATCATTATTTTGATATTAAAATAATATATAAATAGATGGTATATCATATATAAATAATCATTAACATGTTATATTTATTATTTTCATGAGTTACACATCATTATTATACTCATCCAAATTATAATTTATTGAATAACAGTTACACCACGACATGGAGACGGTAATCCGTACGTACGCACGTATGGTGACATGTTATTCAAAGGGTGGATAGAATAATGAATATGGTTGTACCATATTTATAATAACATCACAGTATATATATGATACTGGATTTATTATTTTATAATGGTAATAACAAAGGAAAAAGAAGTGGAAGAAGAAATGAACTTGGAAAAGGGTGGTGAAATTATTACCTCTTCTTCGAGATATTCCATTTGATTTGATCAAAAGGGCTCCTTATGTTGGCTTTCTGATCAAACTAAGGCCTCTAGGTTGTATTGAGGTAAGTTGGGAGAGTATTTGGGCAGATTTTGTCCGAAAAAAAATCTTTTAAGGTGTGACGAAATGAGAAGGAGGAGTGCCCTTTTATAAGAGGGGTGAGGGGCACATTTGGAAAATCCAGAAATATTAATTTATAATAAATTTATATTCGGCTTCTAATGGCTCCAAAGATTATTATTAAAAGGTTAAGGTGGGTATCGGTCTAAAACCACTCAACTAATATAATTTAGATAGGTTTTGGTACTTATTTTAACCTTATCTTTAAGTATTAACTCTAAGTTAATTAGTTTCACTTTTACAATGTCTCTTTGTATTTTTATATTATATGGTTAATAAACTTAATACATACATCCAAGAGACCCCCCAAGTGGTCCATTAATGATACAAATATCATTATATAAGTATCTTGGCCAATCCTTAGATTTTAAGGAATTTAATATCAATTAATAATATAATATTTGTGTTAAACACTCTTTTATGTCAATTTTGACACTATTCAATAGTTGATTTTTGTGAAACTCATAACAGAATTATTACTTCAAACAAAGTCAATTAAATCAATCCTAATAAGTAATATTATCCTATAAAATAAGTTTAATGCATTAAAAGTCTCAAATTATATTTATTTGGGTATTTATATTATCAATTATTCTAATTTTTTATTAATTAGGTAATTATTGCATCATCATTGTGTCATATATAAATTAAATTATCTAAAGTATAAAAATTATAAATAAAATAGCATTATGTAGAAAATATTGTTAGATTTCTAATGAATATTTATAGTCGAAAATCCAACATATATAACCCTATGTAAAAATTGTTTTTCTAAAACATATATGCTTGTGTCATTTTTGTATTCATTTTAACTTAATTAAAATAAAGTGTCCCTATCACCGACAAGTGGCTCCATGGGGTCCCAAAATCGACCCAAAGATTCCCATGGTCAGAAATATATCAACCAATAATGTTAGAACACGTTTTAGGGTAATTTTGTATTATTATAATATTATTTTTTAACCCTTATTTACCGGATTTACCCTTTAACCATGGTAAATAAAATATTTACCGCAGTAATTATTCAAAATGTCTAAAAATAAAAGTAACCTATTCACAGAATATGAACATAATAATTAAAAATATGGAATCCATTTTTCCAAATTCAAAACACAGAAGTGGCAGAAATTAATTTAAAATTAATTCTTGTTGTTTAAACAAAAAGCGTGTTTTTAAGAGATAATAACTATCAAAAGATTGACACTTGTTTATGTCCGGTTTAATTGTAAAAATATGTCCAATGACCAACATTATATTAAATAGTAAAAATATACTCTAAATATACTTTAAAACCACTCAAATTCATAATTTATTAATATTAATTATTTTCATTAAAAAAGTTGTTTTTAATTAAAATTTAGTAATGTTCACTATTCATCAAAATATTAAAGTTATCCGAAAAGTACAAAAATTTCAACATAGGCTAAATTCGATATTCTGAATCCAAAAATGAAGTCCATTTGGAAATATAAAATATATATAATTTCAAAAATTAGGTATTACTATTCATAACGGCTAGTTTGATTGGTTATTGTGTGTTAGAAATCGGTGTTGCGTACAACACACGCTATCACATTATTCAAAGAGAAGCATACCGTAGAAGTTTGGGGTGTTACATTTTAAATTTTTGATGTCCCCATTTAGTCAAAAGGTTTAAAATATTGTATTTAAAAAGGGTTCACTATTAAAAGTTGGTAAAAGTGCAATACTGAAAATGAATTTGTTCTTACATTATGTCTAAGAAACTGATAATATGGATTCTAAAATTATAAGGATTATATAAAGTTTAAAATTTAGTTAATAATTTTTATAACCTCTTTTGAACGGCTTATTTGGTATGTCATGGTGCTCTTGAACCCGGTGTTGCGTGTAGTGCCAGTTATTAAATTATTTTGAAGAAAAAACACACTATGAAATCTTGGGGTGTTACACATTTTCTATCCATTTTGTTTTTTTATAAAGATGGGAAGAAAAAAAATCATCATTTATAAACTTCATGTCCAATAAGAAGTTGATTGTAGTGGTTTATGTGTTAAATATTTATACTCTTTATTAGGATTAAATATGATATAATGGTTGAAAATGATCCAAACATGCAACATAAGAATGAAATTGAATTTATATACTTATATAAAATCATGTATTCAAATATCCTTATGTTCTATGTCTAGATGGTAATGTAATCCCCCAAATCATGGAAAAGGATTTTGAAAAAAAAATTCAATTACCTAAATTTATTATGAGTTAAGGATCATTTTAACTGCTCATTATTTTATAGTTATTAGTCATTAAAAATCTTGTGAACTTCCAATATCTTGTGATCAATGTTCAATGTCACTCTCTATTGTTATTTTCAAAAAAATATTTCTTCAATATACTTATTTTCAATTCAAAATAATTTTACCCAATTTTGATTCTTAATTATGTGTCATTTTAGAATACTAGCATTTTTCTCTTTTCCACATCTCAAAATGAAATTTTGTTAACACATTTTATGATTTTGTTTTTTAACAACGGTATTTACAAATGTTAAATTCTTGACTATAGAGATCAGGTTAAAATTATGTGGATTCAATTTATTAATGGTTAGTAAATTTTAACACCCTAATATTTTAAAAAAAACTATGTTTAAATTAGTATATGAAAAAAATATTGATCATAAATAAACCATGAAATTTTATTATTTAAATGTAACCATTAAAGCCTATCCATTGAATTGGAGGATAGAAATATGATAAAAAATTTTATGAAATATATATAAAATAATCCAAATTAATAAATATGAGATGATAATGTAATTTTAAATAAGAACGCTATTTTTAGTAAAGACATTTCATGCATATAAAATATTTTTTTTTGAAAAATGGTAGTTATTTTCTTAAGAAAATTTACTACTACTAATTACTAAAACATTTCTAATTTATTTTAAATAAAACCATTTTCTAAGTTATCAATTAAAAATTATCTAAGGATGAATTTTTGGTATTTTTTTACATTGATTCCTTTTTCAGTTAATAGTAAAAAATATTGTTCTTTATAAAACCTTAATGTATTTCTATTGAAAGTAAATATGTTTTTAATGTAATATTATATAAAATAATATTTATTTTTTAGAAATAATATAATTAATAAATAGTAATCAACTTTATACTTGATTTAGGGACAAGTTTATTATTTGGTTTAAAAACACATTTTTCAAAAAATACTTTTTCATTTTGTTTAACATATTATGTTGAAATTTACTTCTTACACTTAGATAAATTTAATCATAAAAAATGGATTCCATATTTGAAATAATGGTATTCAAACACTTAATAAACCTCTTATAAACATCTCTCTCTAATTTATAGAGGTTATCGTCTCATTAAAATAGATCCCTATGGTCTACGATAAGGAATCCAAATGAGGTATCCCAAAGATATGTTGATCATTTTAACTGTTCTCTTTCATTTTACTTATTATTTTACCTCCCTAAATTTTATCATAACCCTTAGACTATAATAAAACTAATATATTTCAAATACTGAGTTAGTATTATGTTAATATCATAACCTAATTCATATCATTTTGCAACATAGGTGGATCGAAATCTTCGTTCATGAATATGTCTGTTACCACCACCTCGATGAAGCAATGTCTTTAATATTTTATCCTGACATCCTAAGGCTGGTTATTATGATGGATTTAAGATATATATATTATATTAATTAAGTAATTTATGTTATGTAAATATAATACATTACATACCTCTTTACACTTCTACCCATTAACAAATGATAAATTTTCTCGTCTGTACATGTGGAATACGACCACTGTGAAGCGTTGTGATTGTATTTTCATGTTTAAATTTCTGGATTACTCTAAATTATATTTTTTGTATATAAATGATAATTATGTCTTAATTATTACTCTTATGATTATTGAATAATGACCCCATTGACCATGGTCAACCTATCAAATTCATTTCTCAATTGTGTATCAAACATCCTCAATACACCTGATGTGTGCTTAACTAACTATGTTATTTTACATTTCATTGTAATAAATTCAACAGACTATATAATAATAAGATAATTTATCTCAAAAATATTATTAACCATGTAAAAAATTAATAAAAAATTATTATATTATAAATTAACGAGGGTACATAAAAAGTATATACTCCTGATAAATGGGGTTTTAGATCAACATTCATTTATTAGTTTATAATTCAACATTAATGACTATGTTATCCCAAGATTCAGTGTTATATGAGCTATGATTTTATTATTTTTCATTTACAATTTTTTTAAAAATTTATCAAATAAAATCATCAATTATTAAATTCTAACGTCAATGATATGATCTTTTTAATCATCAATCATCTCAATATTGTTTAGTATGAAACACACCATGTATTATGGACCAAAACCCCTTTATAATGTGTATAAGATAACTTCTAATAAATTATATAATAAATTACTCTTTCATCTTCATATTTCATGTTCTTTTGATGTTATTTATTTCCTGAGATATTTATTTCAATGATATAAATGACTGAAGGTGTTTTAATGGTCTCAATTTCAATTAGTTGATATATATTTTATTTTATGCACAATGATTTATAATATATGGATTAATTTATTCCACATAATTTTTTTAAAAAATATTATTTAATGGAAATTTGTTTTTATAGAATAATTTTATATTCAGTCATTAAATGGATTTTTGATTCAATCTTTTCTCATGTTATAAGGGTTTTTCACCTCAAATATCCTTTATTGATAAATGTTTTTATTGATACACCCAAGATCATTTATATAGTGTATATAATTACACCTGAAATATAATATCATTACTCTTTTTAACCTCGTGTAATTTAATGTCTCTTGTTTTGTTCATTATTTCTAATAGTATTTGTTTTTAAATGTTTGATAATTCTCTTTATTTAAATACATTTCCTCTAATATTTTACATACGCTCAACCAAACACATCCTCCATTATCATTAGATAATTTTTATAATGTCATTAAAAAAATTATTTCGTAAATTTATTTTCCATGAAATTTGACCTTATTTTAATATTTTTAAAAATAAAATATCATAACATTTTTAATGGGTTGATTTTGGCTATCTTTTCAAAATTTATGTAAGAATGTTTGTTTTTAAAATTAGTGACATGAATTAAATTTCAAACCATCTTGAATGTTATTTGATTTGAGTCTTACAATATATTTGTATGGTTATTTTCAATAAAAATGTTTCTCACAGTATTTTTTAATATTTATATTTTAAATGTAGAAAAAGAAAAGGGTGTTTTCCTATATTTTCCAAGAAAAATTTAACTATTTATTTAAAGGTATTTTAATCTATGTAAAAATAATATAATTATTCAAATTCATAACTAGGATATGATCATATAATACCATTTAATTTCTTTATATGAATGGTTTATGAGGACTTTTTTAATGAGATAGTCATGAAACATATTTATTTTCTTGGGGGAAATTAACCTATGACATTTTTTAGAAAGTTCAAGAATCCATGTGTTTTTTATGGTATGGTACTTTCAAATTATTGGTTAAAGAGATATTATAGAATAAAAGAAATTACTTATGTTTATTTGATTGATATGTGATGGGTGGGTTTATGATATCACTCGAATTTACTGGGTAATGATATAGAGTTAAGTGTATGGAAGTTACTCTAAGGAAAAGAGGAAATTATATTACTTCTAAGTGATGATGGAGTTAACTTATTGTAATTTACTTATAATAGAAAATGATGTTTATCGATTATATGTTAATACTAATGGAAATGGGAATAATTTTTTTATGTGATTCCATTATAAATTTTAAATGTTAAAATATACCTACACCAATTTTAAATTCTATTTTTATAAGGTATAATGGATCTATTTCTCAATGATTATTTTAATATAGATCACTATTGTAAACCTATATGAATCATGTATTTTATTAGAGTGTAATGCCATGTATCCGTGAAATATGATGCATATTTAATGTGTATAGATTATCTTATGTAATTCTCTAATTATTTCGTTGTATCTTGATACCCTTTTGATTTTCAAATTCTCACGAATGAAATTCAATTGTTAATTAATATGGTTAAACATACTGAGTGTATGAGCTCACACTAATTATTTTTTCAATTTACCAAGGTTGAAAAGATAGATGATAAATGAATTATCTATATAATGGTTACAAGTGTTAGTAATTTTAGAAGAAATTTTTATAAGATAATGTGAAATAATAATTGAGGGGAATAGTTGGAGAAATTATTACTTTAATACATTGGTATTGTTATGTAATAATTTATTAAAATTCTCACCAAATCTAAACATAAATGGTCTGTATGTATATAAGTGATAAAATATAATGATTTTTTGGGTATGTTTTTATAGATATAATTGAATAATTTTTATCAATAAAAAACTATAAATTATAAGATTATGTTTTTATCACTATACCCATGAATTAGGATTATAGGATGTTATACTTTATGATGAAACTAATCACTTTGATTGTATCATCAAACTAGATATTCCAATTCTGAGAATATTAGTTTTTTCCGTAAATTAACTTTTGAAATTTTAAAACCTTAATAACGTCACATGGCACATAAAATCTTCTATAGTGGTATCATATATATCTCATCTAAAAAATTCATTTTATGGAATTCGGTTTTGACCACAATATGATTTATCTCATTATCAAAATGAGTTTCTATTAATATAAAAATATTTATCTACTATATTATTTAATTAGGTAAAAATGGATATAAATATTCAATAATATGTACTTTTCTATAACCTTTGATCATTATAAATTCTTTATAAGAAGATACTCTACAAACTATGTTATTTTTATTAAAAAACACCCACTGCCATCCTTTAAGGCTCTCTTATTTAGTTGTTTCCACTATGTTCCATATATGATTAGTATAAATTTATGATGTCTAAATTTTTTTGAATTTAAACCATTTCTTGGAATCAAAACTATCAATGTAATCAATTTTTAATTTTTCTTCATCTCATATTAGAATTTTATCATTATGCATATCCATGTGAAATCTGTATCTCTCAAGTTCATTGGGAATTCAATATAATGAATTTGGTTATTTTTTATCATGTGTAAGTTATTATTTTATGACTATTTGAGAAAATAGATTATCCTCTATCTCCATAAAATATAAATTTTTATTAAACATCGCAAACATTAGCACTCCTCCCATTGAATCCTTAATTTAGATATTTTTTATCTGTAAATACATTAGTTTGACCCAGACACAAAATTTAGTGTATTGGTATAAATAGTAACCCATTTATTCTTTACGATAACAAAAAACTAATGTTTTTAGTCAGATCCACGTTTATTAGATTCCCAACATCATTCTTAAGCTTCATAACCCCAAATCATAATGAAAAAAATATTTGGCTATTTCATAGTCCTTATCATAAATGATATGTATGTGAATTCCTTAGATGGAATGTAGTTTATAAAAATCCATAAATCTCCAGATCATAACCCAAAAATAAGGGAAGAATGTCACCTAGACTCTTCCTATATAGAACTGTATTTTAAAATGTATGATTCCAAATTTTATATACACAACTATATAATGTATTTCGGGGTGGGGTAAGTTGTGAAAAAATTGAAAAATAACTTATATGAGCTATGAACTTCTATCTCCAATACTCACCAATTAATTATAATCCTATATCATTAAATCTTATTCCCATTTGAATAAATAATGTTTTAATACTGGTTTAACTTTAAAAAAGTTTTATACATGTGTTTAATCAGAAAAAATAACAACACTTACTAAAAGTAATAATGTACCTAAAACCAAAACATTCTTTTGAACTCATTGTTCGACATAAATAACTATCCATAATATCCAAGATTGAATTATACCTTTTACATTTTTCACAAAATTAGATATTATCATTTTTCCAGTAAAATAATATCATGTATCAAATGATTCATAATATATTGAATCCAACAAACCATCTCTATTTTGTATATGAAAATATTTTTTTATAGGTCCAAGGTGATGATTCTAAATTTATGTGTGGTTATAATCAGCTAATGTATTCTTATTTATATTGTTATAAATTGTATTATATATTAAAACCCATTTTTAAATATATAGCAACGATAATTCTTTAAAATGTATAAAAATATGGACTTTTCCCAAATAAATTTATATATAAAATTCTTATTTATGACAAGAACTTGATAAATGTTTTTCCATTGTAGGACCAATTAACTTATTAAAAATAGATCATAAGTTACAAGAACTAATGAAACAATGATTCATACATTTCCAAAATTAATATCTACTTCAACCATCCTAAATTTCCTCATATCTCTGAGTCTGTGTTTTTCATTATTATTGTGTGATGTACACCAAGTTTCTAATACCCATGAACCTGTGTTAGAAAAATTAATCCCTATAAAACTCACAATTATATAATCGGAATGCTTCTCCTTTAGAACACTTATCATTTCTAGAACCCAATATTCAACTATTCTATAACTCATATATACTAATTAAACCAATATAATTAGTGTGATGTATACAATAATGTACAATAAATATATCTCAATAGGTGTGTATCATGAATTATATATTTTTATAAATTGATTTAATTGAAATTAAATGCACTAAGAATTATTAACATTTCTATCATATACATTTAGAGATTCAAGAACCATATTTCACTATTTAATGACACCTTATTGATGTTTATATCACCACATAGTTATTTAGGTAGATAATAATCTCAATTATAGTAGTTTTGAATCATGTATCCAAATCCATTATAAGGATTCACACAACCCCATTCCCCTTGAAACCTAATCATATTAGGGCCTCCCTGAGAGTGTAACCAAATGTAAATTATAAAAATAGATTTATATATTTCATTAGAATGGATAAAAACACTATCATGTCCAACCCATGGATTTTAAGTAGTCACAAATTACATTATTTCAATAAATATGATAATCCATGGGCACCCCATATTTGCATATCCCACCTGGTTAGATGATTGAGGTCTTGACACATGTTTATTTGGAAGGAGTCTCACTATTTGTATTTAAAAGTTATTTATTTTAAGGTCCCACTTGTTTAATATAAATAATTTTCATATTGAATTAAATACTATTACATTATATTTAATATTTTTATTCTAAATTATTTTAATTTTTAAATATTCATTCATCTAATGATATATTTTTTAAAATCCATATTCCAACCAAAATATTAATGCTTTCTCACCACATAAATGTGTAACTCTTTAAAAAAATCCATGAGTATGTGTGAATCTCATAAAAATACAAATTCCATTTATAATCATACATATCCAAATTCATTATAGGTATAAGGTAAATTTAATGATTCATATAATCACACAGAATTTTCTATGGTTAATAAAATTCACATGAGTACACCATGATTGAAAGATAGTCAACACAAATTACATTTAGAGCTACGGAATATGCCACTGTGAATGTAGGTGGTCTAACCCCAAGTCCCCCTATCCATGAAGTGTTTACTCAATATATAATTAAATTCATGGAAACACTAACTCATAATATACACAGACTATTTCAAACAATAATTCTAAATCTCATTATGATAATTACAAACTAATGTAAAGGTATATGAAAACAAATTTTTATGATAATAAACATATAATGGCATGTGACGATCTATCCTGGAAGTAATTTATTATATTAATGTGCATAAATAATATTGATATTTTGGAAACAATTTACTAAATTTAAATATCTATAAAAATTAACATTTAAATATACAATTTATTTATTATCCAACACATGATAAATTTATAAACTATTCATAAATATATGTTAATTATAATTTTTTTATAAATTACAAGTAATATAATAAATTTATATTCATTTCCAATTGAACTCATCCGTATGTCATATTATAGGGCATTTTTTTGATATTTCATGAATAATAAGAATTTTATAATAAAATTTATATTATATGAAAACATTATATAATCAAAATATCATATATTTTTAAAATTATAAGAATATAATAAATAAAAATTTATGATTTATAAATAAAACATCTATTTTTAGAACATAATGAATTTTATTTAATTTTACAAAATATTTTACAAAATATTTTCCCTTAATATTTTGGAAAATGTTTTATAAATATTTATTTAAATAATTATAATTAAATTAAAATTGAATAAATTAATTAATAAATCCATATAAATAGATTTTTCAAAAAACACCTTTTAACATGATATATAAAAAATTTAAACCATTAAGAATATTTCTAAAAAATTAAAAAAATTTAACCATACTCAAAATATATATTCTATGTAAGGGTATCCTCTTTATAACTATATATTGACACTATACGTAAAGGTAATCAAATTTTACCTTCAATAAAATGCTCTATGGAAGGAATATGGTTTTGTAACATACACAGTTTTATGTGACCAAGAGTTGGGAGGAAAAAACATATACGTAACAACTTTTTATAATTAATTCATTTACACATCAACCAAGTGTGTATGCAATATCAAAATTATCATTATGTGAGTTATGAACTCAATGGACTACCATTACAATGACCTTTCTCAAAAAGGAAAGTATTTAGGTTTCCTTTATAAATAACATTAATTTTCTAAATACATTTAATTATTTAATATCCTTATATTTTAAAACAATATCATTATGTTTGATAACATGTATGAAAAAAAACAATTAGATCAAAAGAACTGTGAAATAATATTATCTAAATATGAAACTTTTACCCTATCAATTAAATTGGTTGGTATTGTTTGTATTACCTAATTTTTAAAATATATTTTATTATTTTAATTAATACAGATTTATTTATTAATTCCTAGGAAATAAGACTTTATGTTTTAGTAAAAAATATCCTATAAAGTAATTTTTTTTATCAAGAATGGTTTTGGAATTATTTTTGTGAGTAAATAATATAATTTATTTATATAACTTTTAGATATAATATTTCATAATGTTGACATCATTTATTATATCTTCATACCAAAATTATCCTATAGTTAAGTTCTAATACATTTATCAAAATAACTATTTTTCAATGAATTGTAAATAATACATATTATCATTGAAAATTGTGTTTTTCGTTAAATTTTAATGAAAAAATAGAATTTAAATTAGTTTTAATATTTAATTAGTATAATTGGATTTAAAATAATTATCTTATTTCTTATAAAATAAATTTTATTCATTGATTTATTTTAAAAAAATTAATACCATAGAGAGATTTTTTTAAAAAATTATTTTCACTATGTTTTTTATTTGATTTAATTATAAATTAACTTCTTCCAATTATATGAATTTAATTTCAAGAAATGGATTCCAAATTTTTTATAGTGAGTTCCAAATTTGGTTAATGTTCCCCTAGTAGTATGGTCAATATGAATAGTAACATTATCAAAATTTCATACCATGGTAAAAAAAATTATTCAATTAATGATTAAAAAATTGATAAGGACTATAAAATTATAATTAATCATTCTTTCATTCTATTGGAAAATTCCAAATCGTCCATAGTTATCCATGGCTTAGTTATATAGACTTCAATTTCTATACGGATGTGAATATGACCTCTATAGTGTTTTATGTAATGGAATGCCAAAAATATCACCCACGTGTTTTTAATAATAATAATATTTTTACCATGGGAATAATCAGATGATATATTAAGTTATAAAGATTTATTTTAAATATAAATTATTAATCTTTATCTAGGTAATAAATTATTTTGTTTTTACTAAATATATAATTTTTTTACATGGAAACATAATGTTGATGTATTAATAATACAATTACTGTAAAAATAAAATAAATGATATTATAATTTTTAAAAGTAATATAAATTGATACAACTAATATGATACATTAATTTTACATTAAAAATCACATTTATGTTATGTGTTGAAATAGTTTTTCATTAATTCCATTTATTATTAATATTATTGATTTCAATGTAATGATTAGATTCAAAATTTTCATTAATTATATTTCATAATTACTAATATTTTATTAAATAATATAAAATTTATAAAAATAGTATATTATAAAAAGTGATAATTATAAGGTAGATAATATCATTCAAGATTCAATTATAGCATGTTTTCCATTTTTAGATGAAATCTTGTTAATCAAAATGTAATTTTGTTTGATGGTAAGTGTGAAAAAGGTTTACAAGTGGTTGAAATCAAATGATAATGTTAAAAACAAAGTCAAAATTTATCTAATTTTTTTAATGATATTATTAAAATACACCCTCAAAATATCTTAAAAATAAATACTGTTTTTTTTCATTTGTAATTAGAAATTATTTTATTTTAATTTAATATTTTATGATTTTCAAAGAGTTCCCCTCTCCTCTCTTGTAAAACGGTATATCTTCTCTTTAGATAAAACTAAAAAAACAATTTTATTCAAATATGATTTAACATCCCTCATTCTCCTCATTGGATTGAGAAGGTGTTAGGAATACTTCTTAGCTTTGAGAGACATCCCCAATATGAAAAAGGGTGACAATAATGTCGAAGGGTTTCAATACATGTGGGGGACGATTTACCCTTTAATAATGAGACAACTAATCCATCACAACCAAAAAAACAAACCACTATATGGTGCATGATAAAAGAATTATATCTCAACCATTTCATTTATATCAAATCCAAAACAAGTGTACTAAAATGTAATTCAATCTAACATCAATGTATATAGTAGAAAATTGACTAATAAAACTCCAAGATGACCAAAAGACTCCATGATCCACATGATCTATTCTCCAACATCACCAAACTTCCCAAGAATTAGTATGTAGTTATAAATAGGTGATACTTTACCTTTTCCCATGTACTTGTACTTGAACATTGAAAAATAACCTTCGTGACAATGTAGGCATGAGTACTACAACTCAGTAGGGTTCCCCTTTGGCTTTCCTACTCATGCTACTAGGATAGAAGAGTTAGTAACATTTATTTAAAATATTTTATATAAAAAAATTTCCAAAACAGTTTATAACTCAATAAAAATGAATTCTATAAATATTTTATAACAAAATATAATAAATTTCAATCCCAATCGATTTTAAAGAAAAATCTATTTTCAAGAAAACAAAAACATAATTCCATAAAACCATTTCACATGTTCTACATGGCATAACCATTCCATTCCACATAATCTCACAACCAAAAATTCATGCTTAATTATGATAGTTCAATAATCATGAGAGGTCTCTCATCCATCTATCATGTCATCACATGATAATAATATCCCATGTGCCATTACACTTTTGGCACTGAGCACAATATCACATTTCAACCAAGCCCCATAAATGAAATACGAATAAACACGCAAGTATTCCCAACACTGTTTCCCTAACCAAAATTCCAAAATCATACCAATAAAAAAACCATTCATTGAAATTCCATTTTTCATAAAACAATTTTACAATTCTATAAATTCCATATATGAAAACCTCATTTTATATTATAGAAATTAAATCACTTTACACATCAATGCACCACAATTTCATCAAAAACCATTTATCTTCTCTGAAGAAGATTTATACTAGGATTTTAAAAAAATCATAATAAATTTCATGATGAAAATAAATTTCAAACTCATACAATCAATTATAAGAAGAGGAGTTGTGAGTGAAGACACCTACTTGAGGAGTTTTGGAGAAAATGATAAATGGACGAAGAACAACACAAAAAACTGGTTGAAACTTCCATGAATTCACCTTAGGTCTCTTACCCTACTACAAAAAACCCGAATCTAGACTTATTTGGTGTCCGTAACCTTTTATATACCCTTAGAGGATTTAGATCTGAGGAAAAAAGAGGTGTGAAGTAGATGTATGAAAATCATTATGAATGATCATTAATGTTGACTTACAATGATAAATCGGCTTCTAATCACCAAGGGAAGTCTAAGTATCACCTCCAGATCAATAGAAAAACCATCATTGAACATTGTAGAATAAAAACACCATGTTATGGACTCATATGAGGAGAAATATGTTAATAAACATTAAGGCCAACCAAGACATACTTTTTAAAGAGGTTGGTTTGACCCGTACACATTTTAGTCGCACAGTAAGACAAAATATACACTAACCATGAATTTTCTGATGAATTATAGATGATCCTTCAAATGTAATCTTAATAGGGTCCTTGAAACCATAATACAACTATGAGAAATCCACAGCCTCAGTATACCCATACCACATGGTTTCTCTTAGGCTGTTGCACGGTTTGGAGAAACCATACGTTTCCCATGCGCCCTCCATTTAGCTTCTGAAACACAAATAATGATCTCATAAATCTCTCATCATTAACCCTTATACATTATACAAATTAAAATTATATATAAATGGTTAAATACCAAAACTTTGGAGTTCAAAATTCTCCCAACTCTTGGGCTTTCTGTCCTAGTAATATAGAACACCACTATTTCTCTGAAAGAGTTATGGCTGTTTCCCTTTCATTTCTTTCTTGAATTCCCAGGTCTCTTTCAGAATCTGATTGTGTTTCCATAAAACTCATACTAAACCAATGTTTTTTCACGCAAGACATTATCTTTTTTATCCACAATCATTATCGGGATATGGACCAATGAAAAATATAGTTCTAGGTCAACGTGATCCCATCTGATCACATGGTTAGGATAAAGTTGATAATTTTCAATTGTGATAAATGAAACACATTATGAACTACACTAAACCGTTGAGGCGAAACATTCCCTGCTTCCCATAACATCAATGCCCAAACCATGGACATATCCTCAAGAATACAATTTCGCTCACCATGAATGGAAACGACTGATAGTGATTATCTATACAATATTTCTAATGCATCTAAGCTATATCAATCCATTTTCAAATAAAATATACATTCCTTGTTGTTTCATAGACATGGTTTAGTCTAACTAGTGAGGTCTCACCTATTTACACCCAAGATAGTAGAGAACAACAAGTATGACCGTACAATTCTTCCAAAGGATCCATATTTATCGAGTCTGAACTGCTTTTATTATACCATAACTCCATTTTTGACACATGCTCTCCCCATGAGCCACCTATATCCATTACAAAATCCCACAAAATTTCTACGAATATTTCTATAATTCTTTTAGATTTATCATAAATATGAGGATGATACAACATTATCATAGTCAATTATGTTCCAAGGGATTTCTATAATGAATTCTAAAAATGAGATGTGAACCTATGATCTGAGTCCGACACTATAAAAACTAGTATTCCATGTCTCATTACCACTTCTTGGATATAGATGTTTGATATATCCTCCACTACATGATTTTTATAAATACGGATGAAATGAGCGGATGTGGTGTGCTAATCCACTCTCACCCATATAGAATAGTGTTTCAAAACTGTTCTTGGTAGATCTATAACAAAAACCCTAGTTATTTTCTCCCACTTCCACTTAGGGATAAGTATTTAATGAAACATACATTCTGTTCATTAATTCTCTACCTTAACATGATGAAAGTTTATGCACTTTAAAGAAAACTCACCCATCTTCTATTTCACACCATTCCTACATAACTTTTCATTCAAATATTTATACGCATTCCATATTCTTGGATCAGAGACCAATCTTGAATGGTGGTAAGAATGAATATGATTTTACTAAAAAGCCATAGGTACAAACTTTGGATTTCTGAACCAAAACACTGAACCAATTTCTAGTTCTCAAATCACAGTGGCCTCCCCACCATTGAGTATAGATCTCATTGTAACACATTCTTCATCTGAAATATATCCCACTTTTACCATATTTACCACCTCAGGAACCATTGAGACTAAAAATAAAACCACAAAATCAAATCTACACTCACATTAAACAAGTTTGTCTACAAGGAACAACATCAACTACAACTCATATTAATATTCTTTCTCTAGCTGATCATATGAATCTATGCTTATTGAATCTTCCACAATATTTCATTTTCCCAAAGTATACATCATGTAAAAGTCAAAAATATAAAGATACTCCATCCATATCCTTTCCTCATATTCAAATATCATTGTGATAAAATATATTTTAAGACCTTTTTATCCATGGACATCATAAATTTTTTACAAGAGAGATAATGAAACCATGTTTTCAAGGCATGGATGACTATAGATAACTCCAAATTGGGTGTTGGGTAGTTATTCTCATACTCTCTCATCTACCATGAGATATATACAACAACATGGTATATTTTCATGATAATAAATCCCAAATCAAATCCCAATACACCACAATACACCACAAACCCATGGTATCATCCTAAACAAATCAATATTGTGGCTGATGTAAGACAAAATATAAACTCTATAAATATTTAAAGCAATTATCAGTCCATTGGAATGGAACATTTCTCTTTGTCAATGATGTTATAGGTTATTCTAGACATGAAAAGTCCCAAAATAATGTTTCGATAATAACCAGTGTGACCAAGAATGCTTTGTATCTCAAAGGAGTTCTTCAGTGGTTTCCAAGAGATAACATCTTTTATCATTTCTAGATCTATAGAAACACATTTTTTAGAATATAGGTGTACAAGAAAGTGTAATTATTATTTCCAAAAATCACACTTTGATACCTTGGAATACAATAAATGATCTCTCATGATTCCCAACATTATTTCCATGTGTTTCTCATGGTGTTCCATTGTCCTTGAGTACACCATTATGTAATCCACAAATACCACAAAAAATGAATCTAGATATCTCTAAAATATATTATTATTCAACTCCATTAAGACTACTAGTGAATTTGTAAGACCCAATGGAATTACCACATACTCATAATGGCCATATCATCTTTGGAATAGTGTTTTTAGAATACTCTCTTTTCGAACCCACAATTGGTTATATCCGGGTCACAAGTCAATTTTCAAGAACCTTTGACCTCCCTTAAATTGATCAAATAGGTTATCAATGAATGGAAGTGGATATATATTATTTATTGTAACTTGGATAAGATTAAGATAATCCATGCATATTCATAGAGTTCAATATGATTTATTCAAAAATAGGATCGATGATTCCCATAGATAGGTTCTTGTACATATAAAACCCTTTTTATTTCTCTTTCAACTACACTTTTATCTCTCAAAATTCTATTGGTTTCATCCTATAAGACAAAAGGAATGTATAACCGGTCCTCAGATGGAGATCTATCGTTAACTCCATTTCCCTTATATAGGTGGTAACCTTGATAAGTTCTTGTAAAAAGACATATGTAAATTGATCCACCAATAATAAGAAACTATTACCCGTGACTCCTTCCATAGATGCCAATGTTAATGCTGCTAACTGGTAAAAGATCAGTCCCACTCGTGGTGCCAAAAAATATTTTGCACTTGTCTTTACAACCCTTTCTACTCTGAAGAGAGGATCAATGCTATCCCCAATTGTGAAACAAACTATTCTTCAACAATATTTGATGTGATTGTTGGACATTTTAAACTGATCCATACCCAATATTACATCATATACTTCAATCACTCACACTGAGAAGTCTCATTTCATTTATGCTCCACCAACAATTTAAGAAAATGCTCTACATTGATTGGCTCAACAAGCTCTATGACAATCTGGAGTTTGATGTTTTATCACAGAAGGCATCATCTCTAGTTTTAAACATATAAAATCAATATTACAAGGATAAATGAAGGACTGTGATTAACCAATAACAAGAATCACTTTTATAAGGGTAGAATTTAAAATAATCCTACCTCTCTACATGGCTAGTCTGACCTGGTCATCCATAATCATCAGATCAACTTCATATAATTTTTCATCGCTTCACTCTTATCCTTATTTCTTTAATGATATTTCTTTGGAGGAGGAGCACTGGAATTCCTAGATTCACCATGGATAGCTCTGTTCTACAAACAATATTTATTCTATTCTCCTCTACCCATGGAAGCATTTAATTCTTGTGACACATGATAAGTGTCCCAAGCACTTTTCCTTAGAGTATTGTGAAAATAACACTTTAGAGGTCCCATATTGTTGAAATTATGGCATGATCTTTGTGGTGTTATACACTATCACTTCATGTGGTCAATGTAACATCAATAGAAACACATGTCTCAAATATTTCATCGTATAGGAAGGTTTAATGATCTAGTAGTTTGATTCTGATTTTGTATCTAACCCTAGAATTAGGTTAACCCCTTCCACTTTCTCCCAGAATTTGAGTTTCCACCATTTCCAAAGGGTATCATGATACTTCTTTCTCTCATAATTCTGGATATGTCTCGTTCTCCCACTATCTATCTATTCACTATCTATGTATAGTTCACAATACATAGCAAAACTATTTTTGAGAGAATCTCTTATCTCATCCTTGATTCAATGATGGGTACCTCCAAGGATGCACTAGCCGAAACCTCGGGTGTAATGCCCACTAAATTCATGAATTTAGATACAATCATGATGAAAAGAAGATTATCATGCTTCATGATGAAGAAGTTTTTCTTCTTTGAATCTTGAACATGTGAGGATGGAATTATTTGATGAAATATTTCCTCAAAATCCTCTAACTAAGGCCTTATTCTACTCTATCATGCACCACTAGATCTCACCTCTAGTGTGTGAGATCCTCAATCATATACATTGATAGGTTGAATTTTAAATCCACAGGCGTGTTGATAAAATTAATGAGATGATTCATCCTATTCAGCCACACCTTAGCCTTCTCTGGTTCATAATTGCCCCTAAAAATGGGTGGATTCTTTTTCTGGAACTAAATAGAATGATCCACTTGTCATGACATGTCCCACTAGTCCCTTATGTCAACAACGTGAAATACATTTATGATAAGCTGAACCAACTATTGTTTCACATGTTTCTCAGGTATAACCACATTCACTGTAGATTCATTTGGTTTGTTTCAATGACA
Source organism: Viscum album (assembly GCA_963277665.1). Classification (NCBI taxonomy): domain Eukaryota; kingdom Viridiplantae; phylum Streptophyta; class Magnoliopsida; order Santalales; family Viscaceae; genus Viscum; species Viscum album. The sequence goes on from OY728152.1 coordinate 2,008,053,427, forward strand.
CCAACTGGGTGGAATTTCTAAACAAACCACAAATTATATAAGTATATATTTATAGAAACTGAAGGCTTATCATTTAAAAATCTTCCACAACTACTATCATAACATTTCTTTCCAAAAATTAACCCTTTTTCATGTTTAACTATTTTTGAAAACCTTTATTTTTTTTGAAATTCGATAAATTTTCAAAATACACCAACTATATTCTTTTCTTAGTATTTCATTTAAAAAAAATTCACCATCCTTCAAAAATTATGATAGTACATAAAATCATATATCATTACTCTAAATTAAATATGTAGTCTTACTAGTATGAAATTCCTCTAATACATGTCATGATCGCCTCATTGACTAAAACCATGAAAATGAGATTCTAATATTCTATAAGTTCCTTAAAAACTTTTATGTTCCAAGCTCAATGTTATCATGATATTCATCGAGAAAAGGTTTGATACGTCTTTTATTCTATACATTTCTTTTCCTGATAATCCTACTCCATTATAAGATTCAAACCCAAGAATTAGACAAAAATGAATTCAACACTATGACTAAGAAAAATGAGGACAACTTGTTCCACAATTAATTTGAACAAGATGATACCATTTATCTCAAAGATTCTTTTTGACTGAACAAAATAGATACCATTTGTAACATCTCTCCTTATCCTTATTTTCTTGAGAATGTAATAGGTATTATACTTGTCCTTAAGTGACATCCCCAAGATTCCAATGGATGGAAATAAATTTTTTAAGGGTTCTAATACATGTGGGGCATGATTTAACTATTAATAAAGAAAAAATAATTCAATAAAACAAAACTAAACAGACCACTATATGAGGCATGTTAAAAGAGTGGAAAATCAACCATTTCTTTTGTATTAAAACCAATGAAAGTATACTATAATGAAATAAATACTCGCATCAAAGTAAACATCAGAAAAATTATTAATAAAACACCAAGATGAGAACATGTCACCATGCTCCACAAGCTCTATGCCCAAGCATCAAAAAAAGAGACTAAGTATCACAGTGTAGTGCTAAACAGGTGATACCTTACCTTTTTTCCATGTCCTATTAGATGAAATCTTCAAAAGCACAGAAGTACCAAACCAAGGGTGAGTAATAAAACTCACCTAATTTTCCCCAATGACTTACCTACTCATGACACTATGATAGGATAGTTAGTAACATTTATATACAACAATGTATATAAAACAATTTCCAAATTAGTTTATAACTAAATATAAAAAAAATTAAAAATACTTTATAACTTTATATAAAAAAGTGTTATACAATCCAATTTTCCAACAATATCTACATTCAAGAGAACAACCAGATAATTCCTTAAAACTAATTCACAAGTTCCACTTGGCATAAGTATTACATTCTACATAATCACACCACCAATAATGCATGATTCATTATGCCTATTCCATACTCATGAGCAGTCTCTCATCAATATACTATGTCATCACATGATAATTATGTCCCATGTTCCATTACACATTTGGCACTGAGTAGAAGGTCATGATTCAACCAAGCCTTACAATTCATTATGAATACACACACATGTATTCCCAATAAAATTTCCAAAACCAACAAGATAAAATCAATATAATAAAACATCCTTTTATTGAAAAACCATTTTCTAACAAATCTTTTCATAAATCCAGAAAATTAATATTTTAAAATATTATTGTAAAATCATGAAATAAAATCACTTTACACAAAAATTCACCCGAATTTCACAATTTCACAATTTCAGTATTTCACGAAAAACCATAATTCACCACTAAAGAAGATTTATACTATGACTTTTACAACAATTTCATAAACAATTGCAGGAAACTCAATTAATTTGAATATAATAAAGACAATTTGGTCAGGAGGAGTCTACAATGAAGACACTAACTTTGAGAGTTTTAATGAAAATGATAAATGGACCAAAAACATCACAAAAATGGGTTGAAACGTCTATGAACATGGCTTAGATATATTCCCCTACATAAAAAACCCAAATATAGACTTGTTTGGGATCCACAAACTTTGATCTACCCACATCAGGTATAGATTTGAGAAAAATTATAAGGATTGAAGTAGATCTAATGAAATCATCAAGAATGATAAGGAATGATGACATACCATGGGAAATCATCTTTATATCACTAATGGAATCCTTCAGATCTCCTCTTGATCAATGTGAGGACCTTTAATGACCTATGGAGAAGAAAAAAAGAGTTATGGCCACATATAAGGAGTAATGGGTCATTAAACCTTAAGGATAACCATGATCCACTTTTTACGGTGGTGGTTTTGACCCACACCCGGTTTTCCCCATGGTTAGACAAATCGTATGCTAATCATGCGATAATTACTTCCTTAAATATGTCCCTTTGCACGGTCTCCAAAAATGTGCACCAATCATGCCACAACTGGTCCTTCAAACTGGCTAAACTAAATGATTTATCCACGTATGGCGCATGGTTTGGGATAACCATGTGCTACCCATGTGTCATCTCTCCAGCCCCAAAAACACAAATAAATATCTCAAAACTCTCCCAACTATCACCCTTATAATTTATACACCTAAAAATCATAATGAAAGGGTTACATAGGAGATACCAGAGGAACTACAGAATATCTTACCAAATACTTTCTTAAAATCCCTCCCCACATTGGGTACAAATTATTTTTCTCAAAATGAAAATCTATGTTCTCTTAAGTGGTTAAGAAAATGATACATTTGGAATAAAAAGTATAGTCTTAATTGAAATTTTTTTCTTTATTATTTATCTTTATTGAAATATTATTCAACCATTATAAAATAATAAGATCAGTAACCTATATATTCATTGACAATATTCTGTTAATTTCATAACTCATATTCATCTTCCCTTCCATCAAATTGGAAACAAAACAATCATTCCTTAGTACGATCGACAACCGCCTCACTATCAAATATAATTTGTATTCCATAACTATATCTCATGGATGAATTATAATAACTGAAATAATTTCTATATATGGTATTCATGAAAAAAAATTCATTATTAAAAGATAATATATCATTTACCTCTGTAACATTCTATTCATTGGAAAATCATATCATCACTTGTATATGTGGACTACCACCTCCGTAAGGTGATGGGATTCGTTTTTCATCACTACTTTGCATGGATGATATAATTGTATCCGTATTTGAATTATTAATATTATATTTTTAATGTTATGGTAATTATTGAAAATTAATATATTACTTGCCTTCTTTTGATAATGATCATTTAAATTTGGAAATGTTACCAATGCATACATTTGGCTACCGTCTCAATTACTGCAACATAGTTCATTTTTCATAACAAAATTTATTGATAGGATTTTAAAGTGTAATTTATATATAAATTTTATAAATATTTAATTCATATTATTATGTATATAATGGAATGATGACCTCTTTGACCATAGTCATCCTACAGAATTTATTTTGGACTAATGTTCCAAATATCATCAAAACCTATGATATGAACATTAATGAATAAATAACTATTATAACATGGAAATAAGTGAAAACAAGAACACTAAAAAGGAAAAATATTTTTTATAATGTAATTAATAAACCTACAATTATTTTTATGGAAGATAAATAATGTCTATGATGATTCAGACTCAAGATGAGGGGTCTTCTTCTAAAAATCCTTTTTAATGTTTCTCGTAAAACATTATTTATCTTTTATATTAATATTTTCAATGTTTTGTATTCTTTGACATGTACATAAACTATTCATAAAAGAAATTTAGTGTACCTTTTTAATATATTTCACTGGTTTTCAAATGTAATATTTTTACATAATTTTTTTTGATATTCTTTCAAAAAAAAGGCAAAAAGAGTATTCTATTCCAACGTATATAGAGAAAAAAAATTTCATTACATCACTACTATTATTTTATATTTGGATTAAAATATAGTCTTCCATATTTTCATTAAATAAAAAAATAATTATAATTTAATTATTTTTCATTTTTTGTTTGAAAATTTCTGTTTTAATGAAAATGGGGGTATCAATTTCTGAAAATAGATTCATATGGGTGATAAAATTGCTTTTATGATGCAAGATTTTATGAGTTGGGATTGTGTTGGGGCTCATTAAAAATATTTATGTTTATAGATGGTTCAATTATAAATACATAATGGGTTTATTTTATCAACCATGTTTGGGTGATCCCGTATATGTCTCCAATGCGTTGGGATATGGGATGGAATTAAACGATTTGATTTCTCATAAACGATTATAGGATTATACTACAATGTTGATTACCATAACAATTGTTTTGGTTTTTTCAATTTTCATTCTGATATTCAATTGTTATGTGTCCATGAATGATGAAACAATTGAATTTTTTATATTACAATGATTTCTTATGTTACATATTTTATTTATCTATTCTTTTGAGGGGTTTTTATAGAAATATTTTCATTTCACAACATAAAGTAATGAATATAATATACTATATAGTTTAAAGAATATATCATTTATGAAATAATTTTTATGATTTTTTCTTGCTCTCATTGAAACCACTATGAGTTTTATTTATCTTTCATTATTTATTAGGAAGAGTTTTATAAAACTATCTAGGCATAGATTTTTATTTCATATGTAAGAAATTGATTATTTTGATCCCAAAATTTATTTTGAAAAGAAAATTTCTATAATTATTAATGGTCTAATGATTTATTTCGTTATTTTTATGCCCCTTACTGGGGTTTTTGTGCTCATACCATGTTAAAAAATGATGATAAGGTTTAAAGATATGTAGGAAAAGGATGTGGTCAATATCAAAATTTTGATTATATGTCATGAAAAGAAAACTTATTATATCTTAATTTTTTTGGAAAAAATGGATACTATATTGATTTATTTACATTGTATTATATCGTTTTTATGAAAGATCTATGGCATAAATATCTGCAACTATAATATTAAAAGAACTTTGTGATTGATGGAAAGTTATTTCTAGATTAACATCATTAGAAAATGTAATGTATAAGGTTGGGTCCTTACTATTTGAATTAAATAAGTGTTTAGAAAATGTTATTTATTACTATGTATTCATGTTAAATTATATAAGGTGTTAAAAAGGAGACCATGGGTTATATTTTTAATAATAATCATAAGTTCAATGTCTTAAACACCCCTTTTGTGCATTTAAGTGGTGTCTTTTGATGTGATTGATAATATTTTTGGAGATTAGATTTATAAGGGAAATAGATATAGGTATAAAGGATTTAAAGGATGTAATATTGTTTTGTTTCTAAGGGTATGATCTTTATAAAGAACCTTTTCATTTTAATATTCAATAATTCATTTATTTTTTCAAATACTTTTTTCTTTACAGAGTAATGATCGTTCTTCAATATGAAATGGAAAAGGATTTCACATGACCCTCTAATCCCTTACATATGATTTAATCACCACTGTAATGGAAAAATATTATTCAAATGATTTGAGATCCTTTTAAACATCCTAATGTATATAATGAAACCATTTGATCTATCTAACATCTTTTCACTTATTATAAAATAATATGAATCATGGTGTATCATTTATCTAATTCAAAAATATCCATTATTTATCCCATTAGATAATGAAAATACCACCATGGACTTGAATATTTATCGTATGTAGATGTGTATATCATGTTGGATGATAAAAGGGATATTAATACAAAAAAATAAGGCCTTGATTTCTTTATTCAAGGTATAAATTATTTTGTTGCATCATACATGTGATAAATGATTGAGTTAATATTGAAATATAATTTGGTGAAATTTCATATCTATGATTTATATGAATAAATTATAAAGGAATAACACAAATAATAATGGTTAATGTTCTTAAGATTTTTTTATTTATAATGTTTTGAGAATTATTATATATTTGTATTTTTTAATTCATGAAACACAGAAGGAATATTATATTGTTGGTTTTTTTCAAAATTTAGAATCATAATTTAGATGTAATCATCACCTTTGAAAAATGATGTATAGAAGAGGTGATAATTTTATGAGGACATTTATTAAGTTTGAGGTATATTTTAACCATATAATTAACATATGTATAAGGTTATTTGAGGATGATTGTATTTAAAATTTGGTAGAAATAAGATTAAATATATTGATAACCTATATGAATTATATAATCTTAAATATTATGTTGATTATGGATTTTTACTATTTTAGGGACATATATTTTATCATAGAGATAATTGTTGGATATAAAATTCATTTAGATATTTGGTAATTAATGTTATTTTGGAAGTAGTTTTCTATTTTGGTAAACTTATATAATTATGATAAAAAGAACAATGTGGAATTATATTTAAGGATTAGGGGTTGAATTATTCTTTGGAGGAATATATTATTTTCTTGTTACTTAATGGCGGTTCAAGTCATTTATGGAAATGATTATCATATATTAAAGATTATATTATTAAAGTATATACATTATGGATATGGTACATTAAGGGGGATTAACGTTATTTATTTATAGATGTTACCTTTATAACATAATAATTTCTAATCAAATCCTTATATTTTTTGAGTTTTGAACATGGTAACTAATATTTTAGTGAATTTTAGGTAATGCTTCTATCAAATGTTCTAAGTATCACATTGGGAGTTATTTTCAAGTTTTTAGAAATTATTATTGTTTGATGTTTTATTCATTTAAGGAATTATATTACCTTATTCCAACCATTTTTGGATTTAGTTAATATCTAAATATATAAGGAATAGCTTTTGATGCTTTTGGGGAAATATGTGATCTATGATAAGTTGATTTTAGTGCTTCAATGTAACACCCGAGACTTTTATGTTATATAAATCATCAAAGGAATCTTTTCTGCACACTACACTTGCTTGTATTTCTTTACATGAAATCACGACCTTCCTCGATAGCTTGCATCGTACGCAATACCGAGTTTCACCAAACAATGATATACTATTAAAATATTATTAAAACTAGCCAGTATGAATAGTAATAACCACTTTTTGAAATTTTATAAATTTTATTTTTCAAAACGGACTTCATTTTTTGATTAGGAATATCGAAATTAGCCTAGGGTGAAATTTTGGTATTTTTCTGAAAACTTTCAATTTTTGATGAATAGAGAAACCACTAAGTGGTAGTTAAAAAACTGAATTTTTCATATAACTTAATTTTACGACTTCTGTGAGTGGAATTTCAAAAATATGAGAGACATGGTTGATGTAAGTAAGTAAAATATGGTTCAATGAGATGAAAATAATTTTTTGTGGATAGTGACTTTTTACTTTTATTTACCACGGTTAAAAGTAAATAGGGTAATTAAGGGTAGAAATGATATTATTATTAACCTAACACATTTCCTAATTCTATTGCATAAGTGTAATTCGACCAAAAACAACCTTAGGAATAAAATATGACCATTTAGGCCCACTTGGAGTAGATTAAGACATTTATTAATAATTTATTTAAAGAAGGGTTAAAATAGTTAAAATCAATGTTTAATAAGTATATCATTTTTAATATAGGGCTATACATAAGATAAATTAGACTATAAATATTAATTATAAATATAAAAAGATTTCCTACATAATGATATTTTATTTGTAATTTTTGAACTTAAATAAGTTAATTTATTTTTCACACAAAGATGATGTAGTAATTATCTTATTAAAAAAATATTGACATAATCAATGTTATAAATACCTAAATAAATCTAATTTGAGACTTTTTAGGAATTAAAATAATTTTTTAGGTTAATATGACATGTTATTATTGATTTAATTAACTTTTTTTATACTAATCATTCTGTTATGATTTTCACAAAAATAAATTACTAAATAGTGTCAAAATTGACATAAAATAGTTTTTAAAACAAATATTATATTATTAATTGTTATTTTAATCCTAAAAATCTAAAGTTCGGCCAAATGACTTAGATAAGGTTATATATATTAATAATAAACAACTTGGGGTTCTTTTGGATTGTTATAGTGAGTTTATAAACCTTATAGTATAAGAACACAAGAAGACACGGTAAAAGTAAAATTATTTAACTTAATGTTAAATCTAAATGATAAGGTTAAAATTGGAACCTAAACTTGTCTAAATTATATTATATGAGAGGATTGCGACCCATCCCCACCTTAGATTCAAAATAAATCAATTTGGAGATATTTAAAACCGAACTTGACTTTATAATAAAATAATATTTTTAGTTTTTCCAAAGGAGCCCCTCTCCTCCCTTATAAAAGGGAACCTCCTCCCTCTCCTCCTCACACCAATTTGAGCCTTCAAGCTCGGCCAAACCCTACCAGTTTCTCCTATCCACTTCCCTAGAGACATCTAGATGTCCTGGTCTTCTTCAAAGACCAATTTTAGTGCCCTAAAAGGAGGTCTCAAAGAGGCGTTTCAAAGAAGAGGTAATGTCCGTTACCAATTATTTCAATATTATTTCTTCTTCCACTTCTTCTTCTTTAGTTTTTTCATTATTAATTAATAACATCCATATCACTAATATACTGATATGTTATTATAAGTATGAAACAATCCTATTTCACCATCTATCCATCCTACGGTAAACGAAATCACCGTGCATGCGTACGTACGGAATACCGTCTCCACGCCGTGGTGTAATCTATTTTCCACCACCACCTTTCTTGGATGGGTATAATGGTATAAATAATGACTATATATTACTATTGTAAAGTGATATTGATTCTGAAATAGTATACATACACTCCAATACAATTACATGATCATGGGAACGATATCATCGCTTGTGCGTACGTACGGAATACCGTCTCCACGATGTGATGCGACTCACTCTAAATGATCTTCATTGAATAATGATTATATAAATGAATTGAATGAATAAATATGATATATAGTACACTAATACCATTCTGGAAATGAGGTATCTATTACCTAAAAAGAAGGATATGAATTTATTCGACAAAACACGCATAAGAACAAAAAGTAATAAACACCCGAATAAACAAGTAGTAAGGAAATATTACTAATAAGAAGCTAAGAATATGACCATATATGATATCATAAAAATAATTATGATTCTTGAATAAGTCAATAACATTATTTAAATCATTATACAGGAGGTTCGGACACGTACAAAGCATATCGTACCAAAGGTAAGGGAAATATTGCAATCTCATTTTTATCCGAGATTGTTTATACATCGGTATTTACTGGGGTGTATTTTATCATCCACATCCATGTTTCCTCAATATGTAATATTATTTCCATCCACCTACAATTGTTTAAATCCAATTTTACACTTCGGTGAGTTTTTATTAAATGATATGAAAGGAATATTTTGTCTTTTTTCGTACGAGGTACTTTTTGACTTTTTCGACAAAAGTATGAGAAGAATGTTTTTTTAACTTATACGGCATGAATGGATTTTTAAAACATTATTTCCAAGAATCTTCCTTTACAAGTTTTCATGTTTATTTTTAATCAACTTTTTTTAGTTTGAAATTGTATGACATGTTAAGAAAGGAAAATGTTTTTGAAAGGATATTTTCTTCAAGAATGGAGTTCAAGTGTTATATCAAAATTATTTTCCATCTAAGATAATAAAGGGTTATATTTTTATCCCTATTATTACATTGATTTGATTATGTTGTGATGGAATTATTTTTATGAATTATTTTATCTTATATTAATTTTTTTATGATGTCACGATGTTTAAGATTCCTATTTTTATTACATGGGTTAGCAATGATGTATGATTTATGATTTTGCGGAACACATAAGAATGGTATAATTATGATATGGGTGGGACCTATATCTCCCTCCAATGAATTGGGTAAATATTTTATATCTCATGAGATAGACATGGCTGGAACGGCAGGTTAAACTGGTTCAGTGAAACAGGACTGAAACGAGGAGTGAACTCGGTTCAGAAAGGGACTTTGTCCACTAAGATAGTCTTGGAAATGAGTCTTGAATATTAAGAAATGATTTTCTATGATTATGTGTGTATTCCAAAAAGTTTCATGTTTTATGTTATGATTATTGGGATTACATTTCACTACTATGATTTATTCCATGTTATGATATTATGATCTTTTTTGCAGGTTAAGATTTCCAAAATGTCATGTTCTTATGAATATGATGTGATTGATATTTATTTTGTTTACCCTTACTAAGCATTTGAGCTCACCCTTTTATGTTTTATTTTCCCCAGGATATAAAGAAAGGTTTTAGGTAAGAAAAAAAAGGGAAGATCTTTTTGGGAGATATTGAAGATCTTTCACCACGATTAGAAGATTATATTCCGAGTTTCCAAAGACACTAAACTATTATGGTCCTTGTGTGTGTGTTTATGTTATGTACTAATTATTCCACAAAAGTAATGTAATGTCCATGTACGTTAAGCTTAGGGTCTCTACAAATTGTATCAGAGGAAAGGTATAGTCAAACTTTGGAAACTTGGATGTGAAAGCCTTAGTAAGAACCCTAAGGATAAGTCTAAGCATAGAACACTATCTTAGTGTTTTATAAATGGCCATGAATAACCTAGGATAAGACCTTAAGTGTGAAATTTTATTCTTGATTTTGTGGTTTTCCAATTATAATTAGTGTTTCTCACACTATTCTTCTTTGTTTTTGTCAATGGTTAGAACCCGAAGGAACCGTGTTAATGAGGAATGCGACGGGAAATGCAATGATTGTCCCCCTGAGCAACCAAAAGTTATGGGAGCTGGAATGAAAAATCTTGTATCCAGGCTCACACAACTTTCTCAAGATATGAATCATGCAGGACTTCCAAACGAGCAAAGGAAGTAGCAACATTCTGTGGAATCCTTCATGAGGCAACGTCCACCTTCATTCAGTGGGTCTACTGATCCATTAGTTTCTGAACAATGGATTAGTACTACTGAAAAGATATTTTCAGTTCTTCAATGTTCTGAGCATGATAAAGTCATCCTAGCAGTGTATCGTTTGGAAGGAGATGCGGATCAATGGTGGAATCTTGTTAAGAATACGAGGCAAAGGGATGAAATTGAGTCTATGGAATGGGACGAGTTCAAGAACTTATTTTTCAATAAGTACTTCCCTCGTATTCTCCGAACAAAGATGGAGAAAGAGTTCCTTGAACTGAAGCAAAGGGATGATGAATCTGTTAGTACCTATGAAGCAAATTTTACAAGACTTGCAAGGTACGCTTCTGGTATTATTATCCAACCTGAGAGTAAGATCGATCGATTCTTTAGTGGCTTAAAACCAAGTCTTCGAAGGGCGTTAGCCATAAGGGACTTCAATAGCTACGAGGAAATCGTTCGATGTGCTCTCAAAGTCGAGATGGAGATTGGAGTAACCCATCAGTCACATGGGTTTGATAAGAAGAGGAAGATGGAATTCAAAGAAAAATCTAAAGAGCACACAGAAAAGAAGATGAACTTTCCCTTATGCTCAAAGTGTGGAAAGAAACATGGAGGGAGTTGTCTTAAAGGGACAAGTAAATGTTTTAAATGTGGAAAGGAAGGTCATCGGGCATTTGAATGCCGCGATAATGGGAAGAAGATGTCTAATGACGCAAACAAAGGAAGGGATACACAGAATGAACCTACTACACTTCAATGTTTCAAGTGCAAGGAGATGGGGCATTATGCCAATCAATGCCCAAATCCAAGGGTTGATGATGATGGTCGACGTCAACAAACTCTTAAGGCTAAAGACAAAGGAAAGTCACATGCAATTTCTATCAGCGATGTGGAGTACGATAACGATGTGGTGAAAGGTACACTTACCATCCACTCTAAAGTAGAAAATGTTTTAATTGATTCTGGATCCACCAACTCCTTTATTTCTGAAGATTTTTCTAAGGATATCACTGTATTACCTCAACAATTAGACGTTGAGTTAGCTGTGACAACCCCTAATGTCACAATAGTCACATCAAAAGTTTATAATTCTTCTCTGATTGATGTTTGTGGGAAAGTGCTTCCTGAAAATCTTGTGATCCTTCCTATAGTGGAATTTGATGTGATTCTTGGCATGGATTGTCTTTCTCTACATGGAGCTCATATCAATTGCCAAATAAGGGAAGTCACATTTCATATTTCAGATCAATCTATGATCGTCTATCGATGCAAGGATGAACATAACCTTCTAGAGGAAATTTCTTCCATTTTATGGGTATTGATTACACTAAATGAAGGTTATTTATCTCAAATGGTTGGTGAGAAACTCACTATTAAGAATATGCCCATTGTACGAGAGTTTGATGATGTCTTTCCGAAGGAATTACTAGGTCTTCCACCAAATCGTGAAGTTGAGTTTTCAATAGAACTCATACCAGGAGATTTGACTATTTCAAGGACACCTTACAGAATGGACCCAATTGAGTTGCAGGAATTGAAGAAGCAACTCCAAGAGAATCTTGATAAGGGGTTCATATGCCCTAGTGCATCACCTTGGGGAGCACCTGTTCTGTTTGTTATGAAGAAAGATGGATTAATGAGACTCTTCATTGATTATCGAGAACTTAACAAGATCACTATCAAGAACAAATATCCTCTCCCACGCATTGATGACTTATTTGACCAACTACAGGGAGCTCAATACTTTTCCAAGATTAATCTTTGTTTAGGGTATCATCAATTAAGGGTCAAAAGGGAGGATATACCAAAGACGGCTTTCCGTAGAAGGTATGGACACTATGAATTTATAGTGATGCCATTTGGTCTTACTAATGCCCCTTCTATCTTCATAGATCTGATGAATAGAGGCTTTAGAGACTATCTTGATCAGTTTTTGGTAGTCTTTATAGACAATATTCTTGTCTATTCAAAGAGAAAGGAAGAACATGAAGATCACTTGAGAATTATATTGAAGACCATGAGAAAAAGAGAAGATTTATGCCAAATTTACCAAGCGTGAATTTTGGCTTCAAAAAGTTTCATTTTTGGGTCACATAATCTCAAAAGAGGGGATATCTGTGGATCCAGCAAAAACAGAGGTCATCGAAAGATGGTCAAGACCAACAACATTGACTGAGATCCGTAGTTTTCTTGTTTTGGATGGATATTATCGACGTTTTGTGAATTATTTTTCACGATTATCTAATCCACTCACCAAGTTGACTCAGAAAGGAGTTAAGTTTGTTTAGATGGAGGAATGTGAAGAGAATTTCAAGGAGTTGAAAAGAAGGTTATCCAGTGCACATGTGCTCACACTGCCTTGTAGTGGAGAAATGTTTGTGATCTACAGTGATGCATCCAAGAAGGGTTTGGGGTGTGTTCTTATGCAAAATGATATGGTGATAGCTTATGCCTCACGACAGTTGAAAATACATGAGCAAAATTATCCAACTCATGATTTGGAGTTAGCTTCGATAATCTTTGCATTAATGATTTGGAGTCATTATCTTTATGGAGAAAGGTGTGACATTTATACTGATCATAAAAGTTTAAAGTATATTTTCACACAAAAGGAGCTGAATATGCGCCAAAGAAGATGGTTGGAGCTGATTAAGGATTACGACTGCTCAATCCATTACCACACTGGGAAAGAAAAAAAGGTGGCATATGCATTAAGTCGACAAGACCATGTCATTTTATCTATGATGAGGATCAAAAAATATCCAATATTTATGGATTTACAAAGGATGGATCTTGGAATTATAATGAAAGGGGAAAAATCATATCTTTCTAAAATGAATGTTCAACCATCTATACATGTGAATATTAAAGAGGCATAAAAAGAAGATGTAGAGTTACAAAAGAAGGTGAGAAATGTTCCTGAATTCAACCTTGATTGTGATGGGATAATAAAGTTCAGGAATCAGGATTGTGTTCCTACCATCCCCGAATTAAAGAAGGAGCTGCTGGATAAGGCTCATAGTTCTTCATTCTCTATTCATCCTGGAAGCACAAAGATGTATAGGGACCTGAAAGAGTACTTCTGGTGGGATGGCATGAAAAGAGATGTTGCTGAATATGTCTCTCGATGCTTGGTTTGTCCGCAAGTTAAAGCTGAGAGACAGATGTCTAATGGGATGTTACAACCATTACCCATACCCGAATGGAAATGGGAAAACATCACTATGGACTTTGTCACCGGAATTCCTAAAACATCCAAAGGCAATAATTCTATCTGGGTCATATTTGATCGTCTTACAGAGTCTGCACACTTCATCGTTATTAGAGAGGATTTCTCTCTAGATCAGCTTTCTAGGATATATGTAAAGGAAGTGGAAAGATTGCATGGAGTACCATTTTCTATTATATCTGACCGGGATCCGAGGTTTACCTCAAAGTTCTGGAGAAGTCGTCAGCATACTCTGGATACAGAGTTAAGTTTCAGCGCTGCTTATCATCCTCAGATAGACGGTCAGTCTGAGAGAAAAATTCAAACTCTAGAAGATATGTTGAGAGCTTGCTCTATGGATTTCAAAGGTGGTTGGGATCAACACCGACCTTTGGTGGAATTTTTTTATAATAATAGATTTCACTCCAGTATTCAGATGGCTCCTTATGAATCTCTCTATGGAAAGAAATACAGGACTCTAACTTGCTGGGATGAAGTTGTGGAAAGAAAGCTATTAGGACCTGATCTCGTTGATGAAATGGAAGAAAAGGTTATATCTATTCAACAACACATAAAACCAGCTCAGAGTCGACATAATAGTTACGCCGACAACCAAAGAAAAGACCTAGAGTTTGAAGTGGGTGATAATGTTTTCTAACGAATATCTCCCTGGAAGAAGGTCATGAGATTTGGAAAGAAGGGGAAGATGAGCCCTAGATATATCGGTCCTTTCGAAATAATGGATCGTGTTGGGAAGGTAGCTTACTGATTGACGCTTCCACCGAATCTCTCTCAAGTTCACCATGTGTTCAATGTATCTCTCCTGAGAAAGTACATACCTGATCCTTCACATGTACTCAGCTCATAAGTTGTACCGCTGGAGCAAGATCTTTCTTATGAAGAACAGCCAATAGAGATTCTAGATCATAGCGAAAAATTCCTATAAAACAAGACCACTCGATTGTTGAATGTTTTATGGAGGAACCACCACTAATAAGAAGCTACATGGGAGCTTGAGGATATGATGAGGGAGAGGTATCCTCATCTGTTTGTTACAAAGTGATGAATTTCGAGGGAGAAATTCATTTTAAGGGGGGTAGAATGTAACACCCGAGAATTTTATGTTATATAAATCATCAAAGGAATATTTTTCTACACACAACACTTGCTTGGATCGATTTACGTGAAATCGCGACCTTCCTCGATAGCTTGCGTCGTACGCAATACCGAATTTCACTAAACAACGATATACTATTAAAATATTATTAAAAGTAGCCGTTATGAATAGTAATAACCACTTTTTGAAATTTTGTAAATTTTATTTTTCAAAATGGACTTCATTTTTGGATTCAGAATATCGAAATTAGCATAGGGTGAAATTTTGGTATTTTTCTGAAAAGTTTCAATTTTTGATGAATTGTGAAACCACTAAGTGGTAGTTAAAAAACTGAATTTTTCATAAAAACTTAATTTTACTGCTTCTGTTAGTGGAATTTAAAAAATCCTAGAGACACGGTTGATTTCAGTAACTAAAATGTGGTTCAATGAGATGAAAATAATTTTTGGTGAATAGTAACTTTTTACTTTTATTTACCACGGTTAAAAGTAAATAGTGTAATTAAGGGTAAAAATAATAATATTATTACCCTAAGACATGTCCTAATTCTATTGGATAAGTTTAATTCGACCAAAAACAACCTTAGGAATAAAATATGACCATTTAGGCCTACTTGGATTAGATTAGGACATTTATTATTAATTTATTTAAAGAAGGGTTAAAATAGTTAAAATCAATGTTTAATACGTATATCATTTTTAATATAGGTTTATAAATAAGATAAATTAGACTATAAATATTCATTAGAAAGCTAATAATATTTTCTACATAATTATATTTTATTTGTAATTTTTAGACTTTAAATAAGATAATTTATTAATGACACAAAGATAATGCAGTAATTATCTTATTAATAAAATATTGACATAATTGATGTTATAAATACCCAAATAAATATAATTTGAGACTTTTTATGAATTCCACTAATTTTATAGGTTAATATGACATGTTATTATTTATTTAATTAACTTATTTATAACTAATCATTCTGTTATGATTTTTACAAAAATCAATTACTAAATAGTGTCAAAATGCACATAAAATAGTTTTTAAAACAAATATTATATTATTAATTGTTATATTATTCCTAAAAATCTAAGTCTCGTCCAAATAACTTATATAAGGTTATATATATTAATAATAAACAACTCGGGGTTCGTTTTTCTTGTTATAGTGAGTTTATTAACCTTATAGTATAAGAACACAAGAAGACACGGTAAAAGTTAAATTATTTAACTGAATGTTAAATATAAATGATATGGTTAAAATAGGAACCTAAACATGTATAAATTATATTGGATGATATTATTTCGACCCATCCCAACCTTATCTTAGAAATAAATAAATTTGGAGCTATTTAAAACCGAACATGACTTTATAATAAAATAATATTTTTAGTTTTTCAAAAGGAGGCCCTCTCCTCCCTTATAAAAGGGCACCTCCTCCCTCTCCTCCTCACACAAATTTGTGCCTTCAAGCTCGGCCAACCCCTGAATATTTCTCCTCTCCACTTCCCTAGAGACATCCTACAGGTCCTGGACTTCTTCAAAGACCAATTTTAGTGCCCTAAAAGGAGGTCTCAAATAGGCGTTTCAAAGAAGAGGTAATGTCCGTTACCAATTTTTTCAACTTTATTTCTTCTTCCACTTATTCTTATTTTGTTGTTTCATTATGAAGTAATAACATCAGTATCACTCATATAATGATATGTTATTATAAGTATTAAACAACTCTATTTCACCATCTATCCATCCTACAGAAAATGAAATCACTGCGCGTGCGTACGTATGAAATACCGTCTCTACGCCGTGGTGTAATCTATTTTCCACCACCACCTTACTTGGATGGGTATAATGGTGTAAATAATGACTATATATGACTATTGTAAAGTGATATTAATTCTGAAATAGTATACATACACTCCAATACAATTACACGATCATGGGAACAATATCATCGCTCGTGCGTACGTACGGAATACCGTCTCCACGATGTGATATGACTCGTTCTACAAGATCATCATTGCATAATGATTATATAAATAAATTTAATGAATAAATATGATATATATTACACTAATACCATTCTTGAAAGGAGGTATCTATAACCTAATAATAAGGATAAGAATTTATTTGACAAAACATGCATAAGAACAAAAAGTAATAAACACCCGAATAAACAAGTAGTAATGAAATATTATTAATAAGAAGCTAAGCATATGACCATATATGATATCATAAAAATAAGTATGATTCTGGAATAAGTAAATAACATTATTTAAATCATTATACATGAGGTTTGGACTTGTACAAAGCATATCAGACCTAAGGTAAGGGAAATATCACAATCTCATTTTTATCCGAGATTGTTTATACATCGGTATTTACTAGGGTGTATTTTATCATCCACATCCATGTTTCCTCAATATGTAATATTATTTCCATCCAACTACAATTTTTTAAATCCAATTTTACCCTTCGGTGAGTTTTTAGTAAAAGATATGAAAGGAATCTTTTGTCGTTTTTCGTACGAGGTAATTTTTGACATTTCCGACAAAAGTACGAGAAAAATGTTTTTTTAACTTATACGGCATGAATGGATTTTTAAAACATTATTTCCAAGAAGCTTAATTTACAAGTTTTCATGTTTATTTTTAGTCAACTTCTTTTAGTTTAAAATTTTATGACATGTTAAGAAAGGAATTTTTTTTGAAAGGATATTTTCCTCAAGAATGGAGTTCAAGTGTTTTATCAAAATTATTTTCCATCTAAGACAATAAAGGGTTCTGTTTTTATCCCTATTATTACCTTTGATTTTATTATGTTGTTATGGAATTATTTTTATGAATTAATTTATCTTTTATGAATTGTTTTATGATGTCACGATGTTTAAGATTCCCATTTTCATTACATGGGTTATGCAATGATGTATGATTTATGATTTTGTGGCACACATAAGAATGATATCATTATGAGATGGTTGGGACCTATATCTCCCTCCAATGCATTGGGTAAAGATTTTATATCTCATGAGATAGACATGGCTGGAATGGTAGGTTATACCGGTTCAGTGAAACAGGACTGAAACGAGGGTTACTCGATTCAGAAAGGGACTTTGTCCACTAAGATAGTCTTGGAAATGAGTCTTGACTAACAAGAAATGATTATCTATGATTATGTGTGAATGCCACAAAGTTTCATGTTTTAAGTTATGATTATTGTGATTACATCTCACTGCCATGATTTATCCCATGTTATGAAATTATGCTCTCTTTTGCAGGTTATGATTTCCAAAAGTTATGTTCATCATGGTAGTTTATTATTAATTTTATGTTAAGAAATAATTTCTTTATGTTCTTACGGAACACTAACGTAGTAATTATTCAATAAATCGAGAAAATATAAAAAATGGTATGACCGTATTAAAAGTAAAAAAATTTCATATATTTATTTTGATCAATGAATTTTATATGTAAAAATAATATGTTAGTGATTTCTTAAAATATTTTTTTTAATTTTAATTTTTTTCTTTTTTTGTTAATGTAAAAGTAATGAATTGTTCCAAAATTATTATTAAGGATATTTCATAATAGATAATATTTTATTAAATGATATATAATTCCAAAATATCATATCTTAGAACATGTGATTATGATATGGTTTATAATATCAACCATACATTATTTATGGTATTTTTTTCATTTATTGTAGTTATATTTACCCTCAAAGGGTAAAAAATCATGATGTCACAGTAATTGTTGAAAGGGTTAATGAGTGGTCAAAAAACAAGGGTAAAAACATAGTAAAAATTGAATAGTTTTTTATGAGATTATTTTGTACCATCCACATCCTATATTAAACCTAAATCATCTTGGTTCATTTTTTTATGTTAAAATTAATTTATATTAATTGAATAATTTATGAAATACCATGATTTCACCTCCCCTGTCTTAAAAATGTGTATATCTTATCATATTTAATTAACACCTCAAAAAAATTTGGTTCAAAAAATACCTACCCAAATATATTATTAAAAAACCTAAACATAGTATAGAGTACATATTTTTCTAATAACATTAATCTAAGAGGTATTTTGGTGTAAAAAATAGAGATTTTCCAAATAAGATCTATAGTTTTAACCGCATAAATTAGTTATATTTATTCTTAAACCAATATCAAATATTAATAAACCATAAAAAAATAAAATCATCAGTATAAAATATATAATGAGATGTTATTATATTAATTTCAAAATCAATACCAATCTCCTCTTTAAAAACATATGAAATAAAACTATCGTCTATGTGTACGGAAGACTATAACCTCGTGAACCTCTTTAATTTGTTTTCCTTAATCGTATCTCACACCAAGATTATAATAATATAATAAATATGTATATAATTAATTTCATGGAATATTAAGAAATTTTAAAACATAATATATTATTTTTCTTCTTACCTTTCAATTCACTAAAAACTGATAACATTGTTCATGTGTAGTTATGGAATATAACATCTAAGAAGTGATGTGATTCATTTTTCTTTGCAAAAATACATGGATGATATATATATATATATATATATATGTATGTATGTATTTTTAAAGAAGTAAAATTTTATTTATGACCTTAATATCATTATTTAATGGTATAAATATACATAGCATACTTTCGTAATTATTTTTAAAAATTGGAAAAGTTACTTTTGTGTATGTATAACTTACTATCATAATGATTGTTATGTATTTCATTTCTCATAACCATATTTAATGGTTGGATTTAAATGTATAATTTATTTATAATATATTATAATCATTTCATGATTATTATTATGGTTGTTTGGGAATAATGACCACTTTGAATATATTCATCCTACGAAACTCATTTTGGAATTTTGACCCATATATCAACAAAATATAATATAAGAATTTAAATAATTGTGTAAATGTTATAGAATTTAAATATGTGAAAAAAATTAATAATAAACTTGCAAAGGATCCCAAGAAATTATATTTATAACATTATGTTATTATTTACGAATATAAATAATGTATGTGATGAGTCAGTGTCAAAGTGATATATAATTTTAAAAAAATAATCTTTTAATGGTTAAAATTAAGCCATATTTTTCTTCTGTATCCATGTTATTAAAGTTATATTTTTTATAGGGAATTAAAATATTAATAATGGAAATTATATGTCTCTTTTATGTTTTTCTAAAGCTTTTCAAAAAAATTATTTTTACAGAATATTTTTACCATATTTACAAAAAGTCAAAAAAATATTTTATTTTAACATATATGAGAGTTAATGGAATATCCCCCACTATAACAAGAATTTTACTCTAATATTTCATTATAATCATCCATGTTTTATTTTAATAAAACCACAATTTCTCGTTATTCTAGGATTTTTTCTAAAACAGATATTTTTTAAATAAAAGTTATATATCAATATCCAGATATTTTTTATTTATGTGTCAATTTGTTTATGATTATTTTATATTTTATCATTATGATTGGAATTTTTGAAATTTATATTGATGATGGGTGATTATCTTACAAACCAAGGATATGTTTTTTCATTATAAACCATGGCTATGTTATCCCCTTATAGATCTCTAATTCAATTGGTAATGGGATGGAGATAACTAATTAGGTATCCCCTAATATATTATAATAATATATTTTGATCGTTATTCTATGTATAGCCATGATGATTATTTCATGTGTAACTACGACAGTTACTCCATTTTTTACTATAAGGTCACTTCATATGTATGAGAGATATTAAAATGATTTCACAAGTTAAATATTTTATTTATTTATACATTATATGGATTTTTATAGAAAATTTATGATTTCACAAGGTAATATAATATATATATTACATTGTACAGTTGAAATGATTAACTTTTTGAAAAATATATTATGAATTTTTCATGAATTTAATTAGAAATTTATAAGTTCTATTCTTTCCATTAATATTTCATATGAAATGTTTTATAAAAAAAAATTGGGTAGATAATTAGATTACATGAGTAATAAAATGTTTATTTTGATCCTGAATTTATATTAGAGAGGTGAAATTTCTTATATAGTCATGGAATAACATGTTCTTTCATTCTTTTTACGTCCTTAATAATAATTTTTTAGCATCCCGGGTTTTAAAATGTTTTTTCACATGGTTTAATAATGAGTAGGGACAAGTATGAGGTCAAGTTAAAATTTGTGAAGATATTAGCTAAAATAATCTTATAATATATTAAATGTTTTGTTCTATTGAGAAAATAGTTAATAGGTTGATGTTCTAGGTTTTTAATATATGAGTATTTTATGTAATAGTTATTACTTAACTCTCCAAAACTCAAAGCCTAAAATATCATTGAGAATCTAATAATGTGAATTCTAGTTTAAATTCACTATAATTTAAAATATATAATGTTTGATCCTTATTGTATATAACCGTTCAATCAATGGTATAAATTATGAAACAATTTTGTTTAAGGGTATTATCGATGCACTAAATTTCATTATAATGGTATAAAATTTTATTATCATCCTCAAGTATGGATAAATTGTGTTTTCCTCTGTGAATATCATGTAAAGGGTTTTTATTTTCATATGTTTTATAGAAACACAATATTTCAATAGAACTATAAAAATAATTTAAATCATATTAAATTCTATAATAATAATATTATGATACCACTAATGGGTTTATTATGATAATTCAAGGATCATTGGTAGTGGAAAAATGACAAAAAATAGATCAATCATTAAATATTTAAAGTGAAAATAATATTATCTTGTATTAATCAATTGAATCAACCATTATTTTATATTTATTAACAGAATTCTTGATGAAGATCTGTGATGTTGCAAAAAAATGATTCCTACCTCTATAGGAATATACCGACCACTCAGATCCTTGATTTTATCAGGAGTAAAAAGGAATGTTAAAAAAGTGTTAACACCTTCATAAAGAATTATTAACTGGAATTGGGTTAGAAAAGTGGTTATGTAGTGGATCAAAAGTATTTCACCCACAATAAGAGAGGATCTTAACCATTTATATATCATAAATCAATGTTATTGATGAAATTATTTGTGTCTAATGTATCATTAATACTCCTATGTCATCCAACAACACTGAAGTTCTTCATACTATTTATGTCTATTAATTTACTAATTTATATGAATATTTATCTTCTAATCACTATGAACCATATAATGGGTAAACAAATTTAAAACCCTTTTGGTGTTGAGGTGGCAACTTCATGAATCACATGATTTGATTCACCATGCATCACATCCCTGGGATTTTATGTGCACTTCCAAAACACATATTTCCAATTTAAGGATGGAAGATTTGTGGAACGAACTAACACTGATGTTAGAACATGTGAATTATGGTTGAATACCATATAGATACTTTAATATTATTTATAATCCTAATGTGAATATTAAATGTTAATTTCATAATATTTCAATGTTTGAAATAAGTAATTTTCTTGAGCTTATTAGTTTCATTAAAATTAATATCTCATGATATTATTAATCATATAAAATAAAAACTGATAATGGTAAGAAAGTATGAATTATTGATATATGATTCACTTATATGAATGAATAGTTTTCCAATTATATCTCTAAGATTATTCTACCATGTTTTCATTTGAATCACATGCCACATCTTGTTCCTGTAATGGGGGAACACTAATATAAATTCTTTTAATAATTTCATGTTTAATAATTATTATGTCAAAAAACACATTGTTTAAAAATATATCATCATTAATATTGACATTAATGTCATGGTATATACTTTTAAAATCGATATGATAAATTAATAAAGGTGAATAATTCATTGAGGGTTTCTATAAATCCAATTTCTAGGCTTTTATATGGATATCAATAGAGATGAAGAAGACCATATTGATTTTTTTAATCAAGGATTCGATTACCCCTTTATAGAGAAATAATCATCGTCACCAATCTTGATAACCTCCATGAAAATAAAGACAATCTAATTAGGAATCAAAAAAATATGAGATGGATTGTGGATGGTGATATATTTTTCAAATTATTCAATTAGTTTCTTAATTAACAGAAAGCTAATATTGGGATTTAATCAGGTAAAATTGATGTTTTTCTGTATGATTTTTAAGAGAAAGTCAGTGATTACATTGTGAATTTTATTCAAAAACACTATAATAATAGTGATCATAAGCTATTTTTTTCTTCATAGATATCATTTCTATATTAAATGACAATAAAATGAATAATTTATTGAGTGAAAAACCTAAGGATGATAAAATAATGAATTAATTATTTTCCCTCAACATTAGCAGTGTGGATGTCCCATATAGTTTTAATAATAATTTATTCATGATTTATTTGGATAATTTTTTTGTTATTCTCACCAATAATAAATGGGAGTTATTTTCATTGGTAATTTATCCTTATAGAAAAGATATTTATTTAATTTATTTTTTTCCTAGAATAAAAAATTCCCTTCGTATTGTGGGTTTTAATAACGTTTTTATTATAACATGATGAGAATTTTAACTCATTCATCTATGATAATTCTAGTGATGGTGGTGTTAGGTGTGTTTCGAGGGATTTGGGGAGTGGATATTGGAGTTGTAGATATGATTTCAGCTGGATAGGTATTTTTTAGTGTAGGGGCTGATTTCATTCTATAAAGTGATTTTCTTCCACATGGAGATATCAGATGTGATATAGTGAAATAGTGGTGGATTTTTTGTGGTTTGACGATTTTTTTTATTACTATCACAAATATATTTAGTCTAAATCACGGTGTCTTAGTGCATATATTCATCTAGTTTTGTCTATTTTGCGATGCATGTTCCATGGAGTTGGTTGATGGAATAACCTTCCATTTGGTGGTAGAATTATGTAGTGTGGTTTCTTTCCTTGGATAGTAGTTATTTGTTGAGTTTATCAGACCTATGATTTGATCCTCACCATGTTTCTCAAACACATTTTTAACCATCCCCAGTATGGCATAATCCCTTCCCCATAATCTATAATCCTACCTTGTTTCCAAACATTAACACCATAGTAACATGTGTTTCACTAAGAATTTTTTTTTCTTGTTAGCATATAAATTAATGAACCCCCTCAGACCAGATTATTCTTCCAACCATTCTCTTCATCTATGGACGATCTAGGTGGGTCCCTATAAAGTATTTCAACTCTTTTTTATTAGTTTTTACCCCTTAATTTGGAGATCAATTCCTTTTATTCTAGGTGGGTTGCATTCTATTCCATTCCATCATTTCTACTCATTATTCATTGAAAATATATTTTTTCTAGGGACCAATTGGTTTGGGTAATTATTTGGTAATATAATTATGTGTGTATTTATGTTATAGGATGATCAAGATGTTTCCTTTGAATATGGTTCATGGAAGATTCCTTCCTCTTCTTCCAACACTGTGCATAAAATTGGAAACATCTATTTGATGTAGGGGATCATTCATCACTCTTCTTTTTATGTAAATATCTGGATATCATGATTTTTTTATTTAATTTTGGTCACCATATTAATGAAGATAATTAATTAGTATAATTGAATTATTTGGTAAAGGTAAGAATTATTATGCATTTTTCTAGTTCTTTTTAATTACCTACATGGTCAAGCATTTATTCATTCCTCTCCAGTAATAGATTATACTAGGAGTTGTTACCTTTTGTGGATATTTAATTATAAAACTATTCATTCCTATTGAATGTAACTCAACATATAAAATCATTTAAATTAATTTATATTGGGATAATATATTGGTTTCCCATGGAATCTCATATTTTTGTGGGGATACCCGTGGAAATATTGAAATAAATATAATGAAATGTCTTGATTAAAAAATAATTTTGTGATGTGTGGTGGTTGTGATATTGGGTGATTGTGATGTGTATTGGTAATTTTATGTGGTGGTTGATATGTGGGAATTTTTTAATGGATAAGTTTTAATAAAATGTGACACATGGTGGTTGTGTCATGTGACTAAAATGTCGAGCATGTTGATGAGAAATGGAAGAGTTGTGTTGTGTTGACATTTATTTTGTTGTGATTTGTTTTTTTTCATGGTGGTGATGGAATTAAATTTAAATGATGAAATTGAAATGGAATTTGTTAGAGTGACTAATGAATAATTTAATTAATTTGGGAAGTCTAGATTAGGTGGTTCTATTTAAATACAAAATTAACAAGTATGAAAAATGATAATGGTTGGTAACTTATAAAACATGGAAATTGATTAACCTGAAAAAAAATATGGAAGGTGGCTTGTGGATGTCGATTTTTGGTGGGTTAATTCATTTATAGGTGGTAGTGAAAGTGGATGAGGGTGTATGGCCTTATGGATATGTTGTGATGGTTATCTTGTTATAAACATGTAGGTTTGTATTTGATTTGTGGATACTAGATATTTTATTTCCATGGTAATTTATATATTCACCCCACCTATGTCGAGTGCCATGTGTTCACACCCAACTATTTTAGCTGTGTGTTATTCACCGAAACCATGATAGGGAGAAAAGATGGTTGGATCCCTCTATTACCAACACTCTCTTCCATGATAATTTCTTCCCCATGGATTGACATTCCTTAAAGATATAGTATTCTTATGGTTATGATGATGATATTTATTTGGCGGTTCATAGTGGGGGTATTCCATGATATAATGATGGAATGCTTTTATTTCCTCTATGTTAATAATACGTTCAATCCTAGAAATATTGTTCTGGTTATTTGAGGACGTGGATGTGATGAATGATTCCACACTGTGTGCTTTTCATGAATAGGTCGTCTGAGAGTATTTGGGTGGGATATTATTACTAGTATAATATGGTGTGAATGGTATGATTCAGTTTCCCACATGTCATTTGGATGTATTAAATATAAGGCATGGGGGATCCAAGACAAATGATAATTAGGCTTGAGAATTGAAAATTAGTTGGAATATTGTGTAGGGTACCCTCTTTATTTTTACGATTTATATTATGATTCTACAATTTGGAGTATTATTTGCTGATCATGTCATGGGGAGGATGAGATTTATTATTTGACCATTTTACGGGTTTTTGGTTATTATTCTTTATCAACAATTTCACTAGTATACTCTTTTTACAGTTTCACAAGAGACCATAGGTATGATCATACTAAGTAAGAATGTGATTCTCAAAAAATGTATATAAAATCATGTTTTAGGTTTTATTGAGAATTATATGGACTATACTAACCATTAATACACTAAGAATTATAGTTATTATTGAGTCAGTGCCTTAGTTTTTGTATTTATTTTAATGTCTCATTGTTTTTGATAACATCATACATTCATTATAGGATCGTTTTGGTTTCCCCTTTAATTTAGGTCATGGGGTTTCTTGGTGATTTGTTTCTTATTTCTAAATCATATATTACATTTGAAGTTAATGTCTTCCCTATCTCAGAAATTTTTAACCCTCAATGTTGGTTTCCATGTTGGGGCCTACTGTAGTTGGGACAGAGTGGGTCATTTTTTCATTCACTAATTTCCAACCAAGGAAGGGTTCCTTGGAGGGGATTAATATAGTGTATTGGATTGGTGGATGAGAGATAATATTAAGTATATAGCTTTTCACTATGAGGATTATATGGTTTGGTAGTGAAATGGTTCCAATAGATCATTATACGTGACATTGGATATAGATATTTGAGGGGAAATAGGATTTGAGCTCCCCCATGATCTAATTTTAAGGACTCAAAGTCTACCAAATGACTATGGGATGTAGTTTATCTTATAGGGTAAAGACTTATGATTGGTACATGCATCATGATTTCATGTTTTCTTATCTTAGTTATGAGGTATTTTAAAATTTGAATAAATTAATTTAACCTTAATATATTTCAATTAACATGTTTCAGAGAATCATTGTTTTCCCATTAAGTAATGAATTTTGAACAACATCTGCATGTAGTTCAGGTCGGTCATGTTCCATATGGTGACTCATTTGATAACTGGAGGGTTGGATTGGCTAATAAGTAAGATCATTAGAATTGGTTTATTTGAAAATATTAGTGGAATTATTTTTTTAGTTTTAGGGTAATATCTCTAGAATATTTTTAGAACACATGTTAGATGATATTGATGTTTCCTTAATTCTAATTATGTCCTAGTATGAGTATTTTGTCCCCTTATAATTCATTTAGATGTGTGATACAACACATTTTTTGGTAGATGATTTGTTTCTAGGAGTGGACGGATAGAGATGCTTCATGTGTATAATTCTAAAATGATTTTTGA
The DNA here is from genome assembly GCA_963277665.1 of Viscum album. Lineage (NCBI taxonomy): Eukaryota > Viridiplantae > Streptophyta > Magnoliopsida > Santalales > Viscaceae > Viscum > Viscum album. The sequence goes on from OY728152.1 coordinate 2,008,080,946, forward strand.
TTTTTTTTACTCCTATCATCGGCCATGACAGAAGGTATGAGGTATGAGGTGCATTCTCTTCAAAAATTGAGAATATATATGTTAAATCATGGGATAATTTAAGGATATTTTAAATCTATCTTCTTAACTATTCCAATATGTGGAGTCATATGTGTTGCATCTTGATGAAGCAATTCTACATTTTATCCAATATGTTGTTCGTCATTCTATGTTAACAACTTATATTTATGTATAGAAGAAGTAAAATGTGATATAGAATGTACTATCAATGAGGGTTATAGTGACACTGAATCCATCCATCATCATCAGGGGCCAAAGTTGTTTGCTGAAGGTCACATGTTCTAGAGACTTTATGGTTATGATCTGTAAGGTGGTGAACATTGTAGCTTCCATTTTTGGCTTCCATGGTATGTTGAATTTTTTCATTTAATATGGGGTTTTTCATATCATAATACATATATGGGGGTTAGGTTTATTTCTTATATCAATTCCCATTGGTTTTTATAGATTTGTAGGGTAGGGGTAGTCAGGTACCACAATAGCCTCAATAGTAACTATCAGTGATATCATTTCCATAGATACATCAACCCAACTATTTTCTACAAAGATGGTATGGGGAAGTTAGGGGATTACCATAAGATATTCCCCAACATTAGGGGCCCTATGATAAGAATAGATGAAGTGGTTTTCATTAGCATTGATCTATCATATCGAAGCACTGATAGTCTCATGAAATAGGAGGTGGAAATGGCATATGAATCAGAGGTCACCAGATATAATACAATATTATTTTCTTCCCTTTTTTATTAATTATTTATAATCACACTTATTTTTTTACCAAACATGGTTTTGTTACTTTGGAATGGATGTGTAGAGGCATCCCATAACCCTTGTGTTGATTGTACCCGTAGGAGGATAAACGAGACCATTTGATTTGTTTTGTTGGTGTAGACTAATAATTGGGAATTATTATTCATATGGGGTGTACTCATAATATATTTATAGAATTAATAAGTCATAGATTGGTTATATTCCATCAATACAATTATCAACAAAATTTAAGAGGAAGAATTCTTTCTTAGATATAGATGGTTTATGTATGGTTTTCATCATAGAATTGGATACTTAGACGGGTAGTATGTGTATTTATCCCATTAATTAATTTATGGAATATTTATCATCGAATTTAGGGCAACATGGATATTTTAGCCTCACATTATTATTATATAATTTTTGGATTTTTCCCCGATTGTGTATTTATGATACCTCCTCGACGTGATATCAATTTTTTTGTAGAGTTGCAACAGGGTGTATCCCTAATTTAAATAAATCCTTATTGTATGGAAATATCTATTTTTAAAGATTTTATTATTCATATAAATGATATGATGTATTAGTTTTTTATCTTTCCCAATGTGTCATCATGGGGTGCTCCAATGTTTTTCACTAAGAAGGAAGATGATAATTTGAGGTTGTGTACCATCTACCATGTATTGAATCAGGTAAGGATCAATAATCGAAACCCTATTCTGATGATAGATGTTGTTTTTGACCATTTTAGAGGAGTTATTTCATTATCAATTATTGATATTTTGTCTAATTATCATCAGTTGAGAGTGAAGGATGATGATATTTCAAAGGATCCTACTGATACATGTATGGGAATTTTGAGATTGTGGTCATGTAATTTAGTTTGATTAATATGCCAATTATCATCATGGGACAAATGAAATAAATATTCAACAAGTTATATGACGATATTTTATTCATGTTCAATGAGGAAATATGGATCGACTTGAAGATAGTGGAGGATAATTTCGATCATCTCAAATTTGTATTACAGGTCCTTCAATGCCACTATTTTAATTAAAAATTGCCAATGTGTATGTGTTGAAAATATGATGTGAATTTCATTGAGAATTTGGTGTCCTAGAATAGTATTTCTTAGTACAATTAAAATATCAATGTAGTTATATCTTGGGTTACCCCCAAGAATATATCCCAGGTTAATAGTTTCCTTAATCTTGTAGGATATCACTAATGGTTCGTGTTCGATTTCCCAGAGATTGTGGCCCAATTAAAAAATATAACCAATTAATATCAATCCTCTCTTTGAAATGATCAGTTATAAAAATTATTTAACTACCTAAATTTCATGTTTATCAAAACTATATTTCATCAGTTATAAAAAAATGATCTTATGTTTTTTGATCCTTATGACACTTATAATCTAGAATAAGGATGAATCTTCACAAATAAGAAGGTATTGATCCCTTATGGGTACAATTTGTTTTTCCCCATGAGTGAAATTATGGCAACCATGGTCTATATCTTACAATGGATATGTTTTCATAGAATCATTTGTTAAATTACCACCATTGGGATTAAATTTTGGTTTTTACCAATAAAAAAAGATTGAGGTATATTGTCTCTCATCACAATATGAATTTTTACAATATAGGGGGATGGCGTTTTTACTAGACTTTGATTTGGATATCTTTTTAACACCATGGATGGTAAATAGTGTAGACGATGCATTGATAGGGGATTCATGAATTGATTTTATTCAAGAGTTAGGGGATTCTTTGAGATCGATGGTGGAGTTAGTATCCATGAGTTTATATGTTGAGGTAGTTAATGGAAGAAGTACCCTATTTCAGATAATAATTCATTCTTATCTAATGTAGTGGGTGAAGGTGTCTCAATGGGAATATATAAAGGTATAGATGATTTATGGTCATATTTTCCACGTTGATTCCCAGAGGGATGATCCTAAGATGGTAAAAATCGGATGTTATTCCAGGGAATGTGGTTCATCCAGATGGAATTGTGAGAGATATTCCTTCAAGTGTTAAAAAACATTACTTTAGTGGTTTATAGAATATGATCTATTATATACTATGGTTTTGGGATGAAATTTTGGTGGGATCAGATGTAATTAGTGGTGGTAGTGTTTATGGATTAGTTTCCATATTTTCCAACAACTGAAGGTAGAAAATCATGTTCTTGGATGTTTCTTGAATACCTTTAATGTTCTTAAATGGTAGTGGGATTATGTACAGATGGAATATTCATGGGATTTACTAGGCTCATAGTTTATTTTATTCCTTCTAGTTTATGATGTATTAGTTGAAAATTTTGGATCAATTTCTAGAAATCAAGGAGTCAGTACAAAAGTTCTTTTAGCCCGAATGTATATGGATGGTTTTTTTGGCATTATGAAACTCCAAGATTCATTTTATACTTTTAAGAGGATCATCTAAGATAATTATTCATGATGGGATTTTAACATGCTTTTTCACTATGTTAGGACCAAAAAATACATTCAACCCATAGATAGATGAGAAAATAGAGTGAACTATCTAGTCGTTGGCTGATATTTTCTGAGTGAGACTTTTGGATTACATTGGATATTTAGAAAATCACATGTAATTGTTTGAGTTCACTTATAATGATAGTTACTACACATCTATTAGTGTGGAAACATTTGATGAACAATATTAGTGATCAAGTTACTCTCAATTATACTAGATCAAGGTTGTGGAACCATCAATTCTCATTATATATGTCATATAAAGCTTGAAAGAAATTGTTTAGGTATTTTGTGAGAGAATTCAGGTGGAAAATAACTGAAAAAAATCATATTTCAATCACAGGAGAAGTCCCTTCTAGTTTCATGTTGGGAGCTATATGTTCTTATAGGGTTCTTCTCATCATAGAATGTAATGTTTTAAAAGTGGAGGTAATATTTCACCCATGTTTTTTTAACACATCATGTTATTTGAGTGTGTTGGGGAGGTGGCATATTGATTGGATTTTTTACTATAGTTAAACATTAATCATTACATCATTCAAACATATCATCTTCATCACTATCTTCATGATTAATCAAAATTCATTTACTAGGGAGAGTTTGATATCAATGATGGCATGATGTTCATGGAGAGACCAATTAATATCTCAGATCACTGGTAGAAGAAGTTTCCAGAATGACCCAATGCATTGGGTTTTCTTCTCTAGATGTATGGTTTCATGGAAGAGATTACATGGGATCATAATATGGAGTTTCTTATCTAGTATCCATTTTTTTAATTTTACACTATTCTATTTTTAATTGACGATGTGATTTCTTAATCAAGTGGATTTTTAAATTTAATTTTTACCATGATGATGAAGTGTTTAATTCATTTGTAATATGATGAAATGGAAACCCATTACTAGTCAATATGCATTACATTACATCATGTTTTAAAACAATTTGGTTGAGTCAATACTTCCCAAATAGAACAATATCTTGATATGGATAGTGGATTTAATTAATTTTCGTTCATGAGGCAGTGTTGTGTGATTATTATTATGGTCACTTGTTTTACAATTGTGGAGGTTAAAATAAATGTTTAAATGGTTACATGAAAAAAATGTATCTTCTGGTATGTGGGAGTTAGTGATATGTTTTAATTGTGAAGATATATCTGAGAGGATTCTAATAATATGGTTATTTAGACCCCATCATTCCATTTAGTTTTGTCTTTTGATCTTGGAGGATGAGAATCCTTTGGGAGGTATCTAATATAATTTTATGAGCCTTCCAACCAATAAATTTGGGACAATTATTGTGATATTAGTGTTTGGGGGGATAAGTTCTATGGTTGTTGGGGAGATGATAATGTATTTTTAGCTGATATTTTTACCGGATATGAATTTTGATGTGTGGAGGATTATGTTAAGCATCATTGTGTCTGACTATGATTTTGATAGGGTGGTTTCAAAATAGGTATTTATAGGTGTTGATTTTTTGGCCCTTCCATTTTTTCATAGTTTTAGTGTGGAGGGATAAGCTGCATTGTAGATTACAAGGGGAGGGGTTATTCCAGTTCATTCTTTTTTGGGGTATATGCATTATGGAGATAAGTTATGATATTACCTTACATTTGTAGTTCAATTCTTTATTGTGCTGTATTACCTTGTATTTTTGTCTCATTCCATGTTTATTAGATCTATAGAATAAACTTCATAATGTTTCTTAGTAATGACATTGACTAGACCTGTAGTAGTGAGTTCGCTTCCCTATACATTGTAATCTAGTCATGTTTAATTATTTTTTCACCGTAGTAATCGGTTTTATGATGTGTTACTCTATTTTACAGAAAGCTTATAAATTCATGAACCTCCATGACCTCCATAATTCTAATTCCTTTCTCTTGGTTCATGGGTGATCCATGTGCTCCCCTAGTAATCTGGTAAAACCAAATTCATCAATTTATGATATCAGACTTAGTAAATCAATTATTGATTATTATAGGTGTGTTGAATTCTATTTTCATCCCTATTTCTCCCCTTTCTTCATTAATAGATGGATTCTGTCAAGGGATAAATCGGTTTTTTGATACTTTGTTAAGAGAATTATGTTTTTTGTTTTTTTTCTAGGGGGATTAAGTTTTTTCTTTTCATTGTGGTTCTTTGTATTCATCTTACTCTTATTACAACCATGAATATAAAATGGAATGGGTTTATTTGAGGTAAGGGATAATTCATCTCTGCTTTTATCATGTAAAAGTGGAGATATCATGGTTTTTTCCTCTCCTAAAATGGAACATATCATTCTAAGAAACATAATTATTTTTTAATAAATTAATTAGAAGGTAGAGGGATGAAATAGTATTAGTTTTAATCATTCTTATGAATTACTAGTACAGTTTATCAGGTTTATACTTATTTATCGATTTGGATCATGTTGAAAATTATTATTTTTTGATGATATTTAATTGGTAAACCTAGTTGTTCATGTTGATTTTAACTCACTAGATATAGAAAAGGATAATAACTTAAATCTAGAATTTTTTTGATCCCCTGGAATCTTGGGTTAATGTAAGAAAACACATGGAAATTTTGGAATATATATAATGAAATACCATTTTTAAATACGAAATTTTGGATGAAGGGTGGTTTTTATGTAGATAGGATTTTTTATGTGGTTAAGTGGTTGTGATTTTTGATATGAGGAAGTTGGATAGAAATGTAACTATTGGATGTTTTTATGTGATGCTGAAATGTAGGTCTTTTGAAGAGAAAATGATGGGTTTTTTTGTTTAATATGTGTTTTTTTAGTTTCACAATCGTGATGGATTGATATATTAATTATTAAAATTAAATCCCATGGTTTGATTTACAAATTAACTCTTGATTTAGATTGGGGAGTGTGGTTAAAGTGGATCTTCGTTGATATAAAATGAATAGTAATCATAACTAACAATGGATGGTAATTTGAGTAATTTTGAAATAGATTAACTTGTAAATAAAAGTAAAAATGTGTCTAATGGTTCTTTATTTTAGATTTGGTGTAATGAATTTAGATATGGGAGTGAATGTGGAGGATGGTGTGAGGCCTTATGCTGATGTTGTAGGTTATGGAAGTTCTATTTTTATAATCCTATAGGTTTATCTTGTGGGGTGACTACTTTATATTATATTTCCGTTTTGATTTATACACACACCCCACCTATGTAGAGAATATTATGTTGACACACAAATGTTTTGGGGGTGTTATTACTAGCATTCAAGATATTGATGATGGATGGTCGGAAACCCACACTTCCCTAATCTCTCTTGTAGGAGAGGTTCTTACACACAGACAACGATAATAGATGGACATAGTGAACTTATGGTCGGTCGATAGAGATTGATTAGGTTGTTCATTGTGGGGGCCATGCATCATTGAATGAGAGTACAAGTTTGGTTCCCCTAATGTTCATTATCCCTTAAAGTACATGAAATTTAGAAGTGATTTCGAGAGGATATGGATGTGAAGAACATTTCCACTTAGGGTTCTTAGCATTATTTGGTTTCCCAAGTGCATTCAAGTGGTATGTGATGACTAGTAACAAATAGGGTGATTTGTATGATACAGTTTCCCAATTGTATTTCTGATGGATTATCTTGTAGAGATAAAAGTACAATAATATACAATGCTGGTGCCTAAGAAGAAAAAATTGATGGTAATGTTTTGTGTGCTACCATTATTATCGTTATTATTCAAATTATGTTATTATACATGGATGTGTTATTTGGTGAGAACACCATGGTGAGGATGAGATTTGTTAGATGAACCATTTAGTTGTTGTTGATTCTTTCTTTATACTTTGGGGAATTCATATTATCTTTTCACATGTTCACAAGAGTCTTTTGGTATGGTCCTATTGAGTATAAATGTTATTCTCCCCATCCCCCCACATAGATACAAACTATTTACAGTATTCCAAGATTACTATAGTGATTGTTCAGGACATTACCATACCAAATATTAGTTTTTTTAGGAGTCATTGCCTTAGGTTTTCATTTGAATTTATTTTGGAGAATATTTTTATATTTTACTTCATACATGTATTGTGTAATTTTTATTCTATTTTTCATTTCATGGAGATTCTTGTGATTGGAATTCTATCTGTTGATCCTGCGTTATCTACTTAGGTTAATTCCATCAATAAGTGATAAATTTAATACTCATGGTGATAATCACTTACTTGTAACTTAAAAAAGGTGGGACTAATAGGTAATTATCTATCTTTATTCAATTTGGGCCCATGATAGTTACATTGGAGGGAGGGGGTCCTGACCGATTTGTATCAAATTGAGGTTGATATATATGATGGAATTTAGATTTAGGAATAACAAGGATTGCATTCATTATTATTGAAATGATTACAGTTCTTATTGGTATGTGACTTAGGCTAGATTGAAAAGGTATGACGTGGGATTTTAGGGACCTCCATGATCCAATTTAAGGAATCTAAGTCAAACGAATGACTAAGTGAAATAAAGAAACCTACAGGGTGGAGACCTTGGAGAGGTACATGTATCATGATTTTTTTGTTCTTATTTGAACTGGGTGGTCATGGGAAATTAAAATTAATTTTAAAAACCATGATAAAGTCAATTCTAGTAGGATTTGGGATTTTTTGTTTTATCTTTCCATTATGGATTTTGGATAGTATCTATATAGTGTTCAGATTGGTGAGGATTGGAAGGATAGACCTATTGACCATTAGAGCATTTATCATTATAATGATGATGATCAATAGTAGAAGATGTTGTGCGCCTTTTATCCATAATATTTTTTTAAAATGAGGGAAAGATATCAAATCTAGAGACAATTCACTGGTTATAGAAGATCTTGATCACCTCCAGTCAAATTCGAGCATAGTTCGAGTACTAGGTCCTGTTAGGGGTCAATCACAAGGGGTTGTAGATATTATTTGGTAGATTTTGTGTCTTAGGGAGTGAAAGGTGGTGAATGTTTCTTAGTCAGATATCAATAATAAGTTTCCAGTTTTTTATCTATCATTAATCATGAAAGTAATGAATATTAATGTGTTTATTTAAATTTATCAGGAAGGTATGTTTGTGTGAGGGCATGGTTTCATGTTTGATAGTATTTTCTAATTTTCACGTGTTCCTTTACCTAATGAGGAGTCTCGTGCATGGTGTCCTGATAAGGAACTCTGTATCTTTTTCATAGTTACAACATCTATATATCTAATGTATTTATATGTATAAAAGAAGCTAGGGGATATCAAGTGATTACACTATTGAAGAGGGTTCCCATAAGAGAGGATCTACACAAGTTTTTTGAGGAGAGAAATTTTTAGTGGATAGTCATATGTGCTAGGGTATTTGAGGATTTTTTTACTAGGGATTACACCAAAGAATCATTATCTATGTATTTTTGGGTCTAATAGATTCCCTAATTTTCCAATGGTATTTGGGTTTGTGATCTATGTTTGTGGGGGCTATGGTCATTTCTTGGATTAGTCCCTATCATTTTTTGGAGTTCAGTAGGGTGATGTTGTTCTTCTTTACCATTAGAATCAATAGTATAAGCTGATCAAGACGTTTTAGTATTATGTGAATTAGACCTATGTTATACCAATAGGATATGGGGAGATTTTGTAGTGACCTCAGGATGTTTCTTAACATCAAGTACCTAGACCAGAGCATGGAAGAAAATGTGTACATGTGTACTAAGGTAGGGGAGTTTGGTATGGGTATTTTCATGCTATGCAGGTTCCAATAATATATGGATCAGAGGTCATCATTGTACTCTGGTTACTTTTTTCCAAAGGATCTAATTTATTTTTTTTACATATTTTGTTACAATATAAAGAACATTTATTTTTTCTTAAAGGAAGAATATGTTACATGTGGGGGAATCTAATTGGAATTATATATAATGCATATTTTTTCCAAGACCACTCACTAATGCATGAAGTGGGGAAAACAACTATAGTATCCCACAAAAATAACCATCATATTAAAGTACTTAGTGAAAATATTTCACTACCATACATTCCCAATCCCTTTTTGGTTTATAATTTATTGAATTAGAAAAAAAACATTAACTAAAAAAATAGAATGTTTTTTATATCAATTGGAAAAAAATCATTTTATTGAAATATGATAATATTTTAATAAGACTTCAATATATCATATAAATTCTATACATATGAAATAATTCTAAATATTTTATTATTTTCCCATATTCATATCCTAGGGATAATAAAATTGTAATCAAAGGAGAGCTCAAATGCTCAGTATGTGTAAAAATTATTTATAACAATCAATTATCATAATGTTTCATAAGTTTAAAAACTTAGGTAATTATTAAATAAATTATTTTCTCTCTATAATTTATAAACATGAAATGAAATAAGTATTTTTTTATCGAAATTAAGGAATTTCGACTACTGGAATAATAACATGACTTTTGGAATTGTGACTTGACATTAAGAAAAGTAATATGGCCACTAGTATAGAAACCTCACCTAATAAAGTATAAAAAAATTTATCCATCCTATTAGTAAAAATATGATATTTAGATCATTGAACAAGTAAATTATTTTTTTGAAATTTTTAAATTATGTAATGGAATTTTTTTTGAGTGATGAATATTTAATAACAATTTTACAATGAATATAATGATATAAAGAACATATTTTCATAATATATATTCATAAATTATTATTTCATTTTCTTATTGATTATAATATAACTTTCTAAGACCTTAAATAATTTTTTTAAATGTTTTAAAATCCGTAATAGTTTTAAAATAGATATTTTGTTGAAAAATTATGGTTTAAATAAAAAATTTAAATTTAGCATATTTAGAAATTTATTTTAAAAATATTATCTTTATTTTCTTATTCTACATGTTGAAATATAGATACTGTTATTTTTTTTTGATTTTTGGGAAATACATGATGTTTTGGTGAATAATGAAATACGATAATGTATGAAATAAGATAAATAGATAAATTATTGAATCATGGATAATTTTTGACTGAGGTAAAACACTTTATTTAAACTAAAATGAACTAATTAATTTATATATTCATAATAACCAACATTATTTATTTTTTGGAGAAAATAATAAAATAATGATTAATATAATTGAAACTCCTCTCTCCTCCACTATATATACAACCCCTCACCCCCTCTTCACCTCACAAATCTCCAACTCTGTGTATTATCCAATTTATACCCAATACTCTTCCCAATCCTCTTCCCCATGTCCAAGACCTAATTTTTTAACCAAATTTCCAAAACCAAAGGCCTTAAGGAGGTTCTTAAGGAAGATAATTCAAGGGGTAAAAATCATCTATCATTTTCTTTTACTTTCTTTTAAATTATTTTTATTTTTTTACTATCATAAACTAACCTTATCAAAGATTAAGGAAAACCCCAATATCATATGTATAAGGAAGTTTTATAAATATTATGAAAAAATGCATCATCATACTTCTTTCTTCTCTCCCTTTTATCCTAAAACAAATGAAAAACATCATATATGATGTGTCAATTTACCAACATCATGGACGATGTGTTTTCAATTTTTATTAGAACCTTCCTGGGTGGTCATAATACGATTTTAATGGTTTAATTTTTTTAAAAGTTTATGATATAACCTAGTTTATGTTTTATAGATAAAATATATAAATAGTATTAAATTATATAATAAAACTACTTTGTGATTATTGAAGAACAACCAGAATGATCTAAATGAATATCATTAATGTTTTTTAATTATTCACCATCATATTTAAAAAAAATTTATTTATAGTATCATTATATATTATTGAAACATATTAAAAAAATATTATTTTACTTATGGATTTTCACTTCCCTTTTACAAGAAAATCCATTACGAATAGACCATTGTTACCATGTATGAAATGCACCTGAAATAATGGAAATAAAAACAATTATCAATAAATGTGCGAAATGATGTTATGAAATGATAATATAAGGTGGTAAAAATCAATAAGATTATTTAGAATATTAATAACATAATTTTAACCATTATATATGAGATTTAAACACATTTTACGAAAGATAAACAAGAGGTAATGGAATTATGAACCTAATTTCTGTTCTTTGAGTTAACCGTCTACTTCATTAATTATGTTGAAATCTAATTAATTATTAAATTAATTTTTGTTAAATTATTTTTCATTATGTGGATTTATAATGTATACAAATTTTCCATTATTTTTTTCAACTCTCACTTCAATTATATGAAAACTGTAATGGACTTTTTTTAAAATATTCTTTTAAATTCCTCAATTTTTTAAAGGAATGATTTATATGATGAATGTTTTATTTTTTTTATGATTATGATATAGTTATTGGTAATTTTTCATGATCAAGGGATGGAATTATATATCTCTCTAATGTATTGGATAAGTTTTATTAGAGTTTTGCTATATGGTCCCTCCAAGTGTAACTGTGATGGTTACACAGTAAGGTAGCAGTGAGGGTTACATTGTAAGGTAGCTGTGAGGGTTACAAATCATAAGGTGGTCAGAAGAGGTATAATGTTATGTAATTAATTCCCTAAGTTACTAATATGGTTTATTTATGTTTTTTATGTTCTGGGTAAATCTCATGTTTTCACAAAGTAACTATATGCTACTTATTGGAAGAGAAGTATGTCTTTGTGAAAATGAGTTTATATGTTTCTAAGTATTCTTGTTCTAACGGTTTCTATCCATATTTTTATATTACTTACTGATAGTTTTGTTCAAATACCTTGTTTTAAAATACTTTTTACAGTTTTTAAGGATGGGTAAGATAAAAATATAGGTAAAGATATTTTTTGAAGGAATACCATGAATAAATTTCATGTTTTTTTAAAAAAAATTTATTATGAAAAAAATTGGATTTTATTTTAGTAGTTTCCACTTTGTATGATTATGGGTTGATATGTTTGAATTATTTCATAGCATTATGAAACTGTAAACCAAAAATATCATAGGTTATATAAATAAGTAAATTCAAATGTAATTTATTATATTATGTAATGTTTAAGGTAATATCCATATAGATGGTAACATAGAATGGTTTTGATAACTTTAGGATTTATGATGATGTAAAAAGAATATAATAAATTATTTTTACATTATTTTGATGTTGAAATGATATATAACATGATTATTACATTGTTTCATCATCTATGATATATCTTTTTAGAATGTTTTCCTGTAGATAAAAAAAATAGGGAACCTGATGTCTGAAGGCAATAAGAGGAAGATATCTTTCTGAATCAACTATTGGTAATGGGTGGAATTGGAACTAAATATAAAATGAAAGTAATGGATCAACTTAAATAGGTATTAAATAGTGGTGGAATCCATGTAAGAGAATGATTATCCACTGAATGAGGAAAATATTCATTGTTAATATATATAATATTCATGTGCTTCATTATTCATGAACAACATTTTAGTGCATTTTACACTTTGAACCTCCTTTCACATTATGATTGTAATTCTTTCTTAAAATGCATGATTAGATGGTACTTTTTTTAACATCATTTAAAATACCCAATTATCCTGATTTTATTTACATATTTAATTTTCAGGTTTCTCATTATTTTGGTAACAGTTCATACTTTTGGAATACTTGAAGATCCATATTGGAAGACCACCAAAGTTGGCCTTCAACAAACAACATTCTAGGTAAAGTGAACTGAACAACAGCCCAATAAAACTACTATACCAGCCAATATCCAAGCCTAATAATTCATAAAATTTACCTAAAGATATAATACATCATGGGGAATATTTCTTCCAACAGTGAAAAAAGATAATTCAATGTGTTAAAGCGAGTTCCATATTTCCCAAGTTGGAGTTAAAATTATGGGTCAGATTCTGTAGCCCAGAAAAATAGACCACATTTTTACACATATCTCCTAAACAATAACCTCATTTGGGATGATACATTAAAGACAGTTAGGGGGAATCTTGATATTAATTTCATTCTTATATGGCATACTCTATGTCTTCTATCTAGAAGCTAATTTAGTTGCATCTGTTTGGTGGATGCAAGTTGGATGCCACCTTGGGTCAAGAGTGTAAAATTCTAACTTCCCCTAGATTTCCACCACCCTAAGACTACCATACTCAAGTGAGATGACTTTCACTATTAAAGGATCGACCCAAGGTTCTCTAAATACCTATATAAGGTAGTTTAGTAGAAGGTTCTAATCATATTTGGTGCTTTCTTTCATTGTAATTCCATGTTGCTTGTTTGTTGACTCAAGTTTGACTTTCATATATAATTTTTTCTAATTTATCTTATTTTATTAATAAAAGTTATTATTATCTTATTATTCTATTATTCCATATAAAAAATTGATATTGTTTCCTCATAGTGTGAATTTATTCACACAAAACCTAGTGAAATTATTCACACAATAGTGAAGTGGTTATTTTCATTTTATTCTTTTCATCACTTATTCAATTCCTCCCTCATGAGTCTAATCCCCTCTTCAATTGAAACCATAACATCAATGGAGGACTAACCCACATAAGGGTTGATCCAAGGTAGTAACAAGGGGCTATATTAGATGTTATTTATCACCCCATTAATGTCCAAACGCTACTTTTAATTGAGATTTTTATTTGACAATTTTAAAGATTCTTAGTCCTAGTTGAATTTTAAGGCCACATACTTCAAGTTATAATATGAACCATTACCTAGGAGTGCTCATAAATTTGATCCACCAAGTGTATTGGAGTTTATTATAATTATGGTTTGTTGGTATTAAACCAATTATTGATGAATTTTTTTGATCATCTTGAATAAACCAATCTCAAATATAAGAAATTGAAATCGTAAAAAAATTATTTCATAAAATTCACCCCTTTTAATAACCTATGATCAACCATTATCATAATTTTAATTCAGTTTATTCACATAGTGTTCACTTAAAATTATCTAAAATCAACCCATATATAACCATTTATAACCAAAATTATTACATAGAATATGTCTTACTGTAGGTTTCTTCTTAGGTATCTATGGAGTCGAAAACCCAAGGTACTCTACAAGCGACCGCTTAACCCAAAAAACTTGGGTAAATTTGGGAAATACCAGAGAAGAAATAGAACTACTGTAAATGAAGATGATGATAGTGGAAAATTTTATGAGGAAACGCCCTCTCACCATTAGTGGATCTTCTAACCCAGTGGTGGCTGAAGGATGGATTAAATCAATTGAATATAAAGTCAATGTTATGGGATGATTTTATAATCAATAAGTTTGTCTTTCCATTTATCGTTTTGAAGGTTAATCAAACTAGTGGTGGTCAATAGTCAAGAATATTAGGGAAAGTGAAGAGATTAATTCTTTGGAATGTGAATAATTTAATAATCATTACCTTGAAAAATATTTTTCAATGGTGGTTTGAAATTGAATGAAAAATATATTTCAGGAATTAAAAAAAGAAGACGATTCAGCGGCCGTGAATGTAGAAAAATTCAACTGATTTGTAACGTACACTACAAATATTATTTATGGTCTTTCTAGTAAAATCCATCATTTTTACTCATTATTAACGACAAGAGACCGAAGGGAGTTTCCCTCTAGAGAATTAAATTGTTTTGAGAAACTAGTCCAATGACCTCAGAGGGTTGAAATGGAATTTTCTGATGATCAGGTATACTTATACAATAATAAAATGAAAAGTTCTAGATGGAATGCAATGGGTAATATTAAAGATGACATGATAGTTTATCCTATAAAAACTAAAGTGTTCGATGAATGGAAAAGGCCTACAAATCTGACATAGAATCATAGTCATATTAGATCAGTTGGCTATTACCATCAATTTTTTAAAAACATTTCACTGTTATCTAGCCCGCTAAATATGTTTATATGAAAATTGGTTAAATTTATTTGGATAGATGAATGTTATATTGGTTTTCAAGAACTGAAGAAGGTATTTGTGAATGCATTAATTTTTTCCATGCCTTCTATAAATGATGATTTTTTCATCTATAGTGGTGGTTCATAGAAGGGACATGGTTGAGTTCTGATGCAAAATGGTCAGGTAATTTCTTATTCTTTATGAAAACTAAAACCTCATGAGTTAATTTATCCAACACAAGATTTTGAATTAGAAGTTGTGGATTTTGATTTAAAAATTTTGAGTCATCATTTATACATAGAAAAAAGTGAAATATATATAGTATATTAAAGTATGAAGTATATATTCACTCAAAATAAATTAAACATGAGGAAAAGAAGTTGGAATAAAGTGATAAGGGATTATTATTACACAATTAATTATCATCCCATAATAGAATACAAGGTAGTGTATTCCTCTAACCAAAAAATCATACTACAATAATTAGGTTACATTTGGAGCATGAACCATTGATTTTTTATTTGATGAATTTTTTATTTCATATTTTTTGTATCAGAAATTCCTCTATTTTGTATTTGGTTTCAATGTTGTCATGTCAGTTAGATAGAATTAAGCATGCACAAAAGTAACACTGTGAGTTACAGAAAAAGGTATAATTGGTGAAAATGGTTTCTTTCAATAAAATAAAATTGGTATAGACTGTGTTTTAATATTTAGAAATAGATTATGTGTGCCTTTTGACTCCCAAAGGATGAATAAATCGTTAAGTGATTCTTATAGTATTTGTTTTCAATTTTTCCAGGAAGTACTAAGATGTAAAGCGTCATTATGGATATTACTAGTGTAATGGAATTAAAAGGGATGTTGAATGTTTTACCTTGTAATGTTTGACATGTCAACAGGTCAAAGAAGAACAAAAATTACGAAAGGGGATGCTTATGAATATTCTAGTGCTAGAGTGGAAATTAGAAAATATATACATAGAAATCACGGTGGGGATACCTAAGACATGTTGAGGTTATAATGCGATTTGGTTTATTATTGATCTACTGGATAAATCTACACATTTCATTCATATCCAAGACACTCTTTTTCTAGATTAGCTATCTTGTCTTTACCTCAAAGAGAATATTTAGTTTCATGGTGTTCCTCTATCATTTTTATCTAGTCATGATCTAAATCAATGTATCTTTTGTAATGGCCTTTAGAAGTCATTAGATAGAGAATTAAACATCAAAACTTCTTTTCATCCTCAATCTAATAGACAGACTAAGAATACAATTCAGAAATTGGAGGATATTCTTAGAGTTTATTCCATGTACTACTATGGATGTTGGGATCAATATATTTCTGTAGTTGATCATTCATATAATAATATATTACATTCCAGTATATCAATGCCACCTTTTGAGGTGTTATATGGAAAGCAGTGTCAAACTCCATCATTTTGGGATCAAGTTGGGGAATGTAAATTGATGGGACCAGAATTAGTAGAATAAGTGGCTGGAAAATTGAAGATGTACTAGTAACACATTAGGGCATGTTAGAGAAGGTAGAAAAGTTATGTAGGTAAAACGAGGAAGGAACTCTCTTTCGAGGTTGGTGATCATATTTTTCTTAGAATATCACCATAAAAAAGTGTTATTTATTTTTTCTAAGGAATTAATTTAAAGTCCACAATTCATTAGACCTTATTAAATCATGGATAAATTTGGACCAGTTGCCTATCTAATAGAATTGCCTCCGAGTTTATCAATGGTACATAATGTTTTTAACATTTCTATGTTGAGAAAGTATGTAACAAATTTATCTCATGTATTGAGCCCCAAAGTAGTTGAGTTGGAATAGAACCTCTCTTATTAAGATAAACTTATTCAAATTCTTGATCATAGAAAGTATGTATTAATGAATAATATAATTCACAAATTTATGGTTTTTTAGAGAAACCAAATGTCTAAATAAGTGACATGAAAATCCTAAAATTCCATGAGGGAATGGTAACCTCATTTGATTATTAAGTAAATAAAAATTTTGAGGAAAAAAATTCCATAAGGTGGTGAGTGTGTAACAACCCATGTATTTATTAAATAATTGCTTTTAACTTTGGAATTTTTAATCTTTTAATCAAATAAGTGCCTTTTATAGAAATTAAGAAGATTGTACTAATGTAATAGAAACTTGTCCATAGGAATAGTAACATGAACATAGGAATACTATTTTGGAAAATAGAATAGTAACATCACATAATAATGTATAAAAAACTTTCTCCATACTATAAGTGAATATATGATATATTTATATCATGGATTATCTTAATATTTTTTTTGAAAATTATAGATTAAGTGTTGGAATTTTTGTTAGTCATAAATATTTAATAACAATTATATAATTAAAATAATAAATTAAAATAGAACATATTTACATAAAATAGATTGATAAATTATTATTTTATTGTCTTATGTTTATAATATAATTTTATGAGACTTTAAATAACTTTTCAAAGTGTTTTAAAATCAGTTATTATTTTGAAACCTCTATTTTGTGAACAAATTATGATTTTAATAAAAATTAAATTTCTCATATTCTGAATTTTTTTTTCAATAAATGAGTTTGTTTTTGAATATTACATGTCAAAAAGTGTTCACTGTAAATTTTTGGGATTTTTTTGAAATATATATTTTTTGGTTAATAGTGAAATTCGATTATTTACAAAATAAGCTAAATACATGAATTATTGAGTCATAGATGATTTTTTGCTGAGGAAAACACTGTTGGATCAAACTCACATTAACTATTTACTTTATTTAGTCACAATAACCAAAAGAAATTCCTGCCATGATAAAAATAATATAATAACGATTAAAATAATGGAAAACCCCCCTCTCGACCACTATAAATACCACTCATCCCCACCTATTATCTTAACTCCTATAAATCTTTGTGCATTTTCCAATTACTTCCTAATACTCTTCCCAAGACTCTTCCCAACATCAATTACCAATTGGTCTCACTAAAAGTCCAATACCAAAGGCCATAATGAGGTTCTTAAGGAAGATAATTCACGAGGTAAAAATCATATTCAATTTTCTTTTACTTTATTTTCAATTCAATTTATTTTCTTATACCCTCTTCTACCCCCATATCCAAGAGAATATTATACTCTTTTATAATATATATAATTTAATCATATAATGTTTATTGAAAAATTATTCATCATCCTTCTTCTCCCCCTTATTATAAAAAATTTAATAGCATCGTATATGATGTGTCGATTTACCGACATCGTGGACGATGTGTTTTCAATTTCATTTATCGCCTTCATGGATGGTCATAAAACAATTTTAATGGTTTATTTTTTTTATATTTTATGATATAATCTTTTTTATGTTCTAGATTTAATATATATACATAATAATAAATTATATAACGAAACTAGTTTGTGATTGGCAAAGAACTGTGAAAATGATCTAAACGAATATCATTATTGTTTTATCTAGTGTTAAATCAACATATCTATAAGAAATGATTAATGTAATAATTTAATATCATGTAAACATATAAATACCATTTAATTCTACTTCTATAGTTTTTCTTCAATTCTATAAGAAAATCCATTACAAACTGACCATGGAAACCATTTACGAAACACACCCGAACTAATGGAAATAACAGAATATTTTTAATAAATGGGTGGAATGATGTTATAAAATGATCATATAATGTGTTAGAAAAATTAATATGTTTCTTTATAAAATTTATAATTTTCTTTTAACCATTATACTATGGGATTAAATACATTTTTTGTATGAAGAACCTGGGGTAATGGAATTCCCAACCCAATTTTCATTCTTTGGGTTAAACATATACATAGTTAATTATGTGAAACTTTGAGGATTTTTAATATGAATTGTTAGTATATATTGTTTTATTATAATTATTTACAGTTTATAAACATATTCCATTATTTTTATAAACTCCCAATTCAAATATATGATATATATGGTGGACTACTTTTTAAAAATCCTCTTTTAATATCCTTTCATTTTAAAAGGAATGATTTATATGATGTAAGTATTCTTTATTTATGATTATGTTCTAGTTAATGGGCATTTTTTTATGAATGATGGTACCTATATATCCATCCAATTTATTGGGTATGCTTATGTTGGTGGTCAGTTGTATGTTTACTCCGTGTGTAACTACGATGGTTACACTGAAAGGTAGTTGTGAGGGTTACATTATAAGGTAGTAGTGGGGGTTAAAAATCCTAAGGTATTCATGGGGGTTACAATATTAAGTATGTAATTAACCATGTTACATATATGGTTTTTTTATGTTTTCTATGAACAATAGAAATCTAATTTTTTTATGATGTAACTATATGATACATATCAGTTGAGAAGTATGTCTTGGTGATATTGATTTCATACGTTTATAAGTATTCATGTACTAATTCCTTCTCACCATATTTTTATATCCCCTACTAAGATTTTTTTCATCTCGTGTTTTAAATTATTTTCTTAGGGTTTTAGGATGGGTATGATAGAATCAGAAGCTAAGATGAATGTTGTGAAGACATATCATTAATATATTTCATGTTTTTTATTAAAAACCTATTGATTTTATGAAAATTGGATATTTTTTTAGAAGTATCAAATTTCATTGACTCTTGGTTGATATTTATTAATTATTTCGTAAAATCCTAAAACTCTAAACCAAAAATATGTTTCATAATTTAAAGAATTTAATTCTATAAATATTTTCTAGAATATGTAATGTTTAAGGTTGCGACCTTATAATAAGATAATAATATGGATATAATCAAGATACATATAAAGTTTATAACTAATAAATCATAAAATATTAATTGGGGAATAACATAAGTAATCATTATGGAAATGACACATATCATATTAATAAGGTATACTTGAGAGTCGTGGCACAACCATAAGCATGGAAATTATAAAATAGTGTATCAGGTATCATATCCTATTTCCCATTGTGTATCGAGTTTCACTCACCTATTACCTTCATTGGAATACGTTTCCATCACTTTAATCCCATATAATATCTAGAATCATAACATATTTTATCACTTTTTATGGAGAATCACTCCTCATTTAACCATTATCTTAGGAGATATAAAACTATATCTATTTCATTTGAGGATTATATATGACCCACCCAACACATAATGATTAACCATCCATATGTGTAGTGTAAAAAAACATCTTACCATCACATTATTATATCCTTGGTACAATAATGGGTTTCATCAACCATTTAAGTGAAAAAATTCACTATATTACAGGATAAATCACTCATGAAGAGAAAATGGGATTCACTGAATAAAAAATAAGGAACCCATGGATAGAAAATGGGTCACATGTACCTTTCAAGTGATTCAAATAATAAAGTTATTTGTAACTCCTGTGGTCCAATATTCAAGAAAATAAATTCATTATCAAATACCCATATTATAAATTTATCTTATCCACTTTATTCATTATCATACAAAAACCCCTATAGAACATGGGAAATCCATCACCTATACTTCCTTATTTTTTCAAGATTAATTCCCACCTCACTATTATTTTGGTCTCCAAATTTATTGACAATCAACATACCACACCTAATTTTTCAAAATTATCTATTCTACCCCTTTTGGTACCATTAAAAAAAGAATAAATGTTAATTTTTGTTATTGTAGTCGGTCATTTTTATTTATAGATAGTATATGTATCATTTCCAATTCATCATTAATACCTGTTACATTACATGAATGATAATTCAGTAATGATATTATTTTAATTTCACTTTCTAATATGTTTATACAAAACTATTTATTATTTTATTCTCAAAATTAAACCAAAATTTTAATTTAGTGTTCAAATTTTATAATTTTCATAAACGTATGGTTCTTATTATATTCAAGGGATTTTTTTGGATTCTAATTCTTAATTGTCATATATGTGTGAGGGTGCCTAGGAAATATGGAATTATTTATTATATATATAGGGTGGTTCCTCGGTGATGAGATGACAGTTACATTTGTTCATTTTGTATATGTATATATGGTATCATCATATATATGGTCTGGTTTACTCTTTCAGGATAGAAATATGACATGGTTGATTTTTTGTGTACTAGGTGTATGTGTATGTTGATTTAAAATTCATGGTTATTTAGTTTTCTTCCACTCCTGTGTATTGGATTGATATTATTATTTTTTCTCCCAAGATGGTATTGTCTCCCCAATACCACCCTATAAACAACTGATGTTGGTCAATAGCTTTTGGTGTATGGGGATTCACACATAAGGTATAGTGGTTTTAAGGACATGATATTTCACTATAAATATTCCTTAAATAAATATTGTGTTCAATGGAGTTATCTACAAACAACACCTAACTAAAACTAAACTACATTGCATAAATATATATTAAAAAAATTAAATGTGGATAATATATTTTCTTTTTTAATTAATATATATGAATAGACAGAACTGAATTATTAAATATATTAAAATATATTGACATATGAAGGTTATTTTACTAAAAATTAATTAATTCAATATTGTGTATAAGAAACTATCGCTTTAGGAACAATAGTTTGTATAATAATAACTATATATATTATTGTCAAATTTTGATGTTAATATAATATAACATATATTTATTAATGAGAGATTTGTTAGTGTTTCAACTAAATTATGATTATGATCAGATAATATTGTTATATATTATTGATTTATAATAATAGTTTCTTTATTTTCTTTATAATTTTATTTACAATTTTAATATATTTATTTTATAATGTAAAATTGGTAAAATAAACTTCATTTATGGATTTAGAATAAAAATATAAGATTATGATAATTTTTATTATTTTTAAATTAAATATTGTTTTAATGTGGAACGTGAAATGTACCATTTTTACAAATATCCTGACTTTTATAGAATTATTAGTCTATAAGTATTGTAGGATTTTTTTCGAAAATCATTTTTGTAATCTATCTAAATCATGGATCCTAGATCATATGGTTATATTACATTTTTGTGAAATAATAAAAGATTTTATGTATGGATTCATATCTTATTATTGTTGGAAGATAATATACATGCATTAAATCACAATAAAATCATAAGATACAACATGAACACATTACAAGAACATTATAAACCCATCATTTCCTTGAAAATTATTTTTAGTCTTCTTGGTTTCTCGGTCAAAGGAAAAATAATATGGTTAATTCAAATCTTAGAATGTAGTGGAATATTGTATAAACAAACATAAAATATACATGGAATAAGTGATGTGAAAATATTTAATGAACAACATAGATCCATAATCAAATGAAACTATGATAATTACATATTGATGATAATAAATGAAAAAAAGGATATAAATATTCATTATTCTCATAAAAATGAAATATATAATTCCAAAAAACAATAATTGTGTCAATTCCTTATGCTAAGTACATTATCCTATTATGGGAAGAGCTATATATATAAACAAAACGTTATTTTTCTCAGGATACCTATAGATTAATCTAGAGGATACATAATTATAAACCCCATGCATTACCTAATATATTCTATTTCATTACCATAAGTGTCAATAATTCCTTTTATTCTACTCCCCTGGGAGACTCATTCTGAAAAAAATTAATAAATCTATATAATATTGAGTGTGTCTAGAGAATTTTCTTTAATAAACTTAGACTCTATGGGGCATCATCAATGTAACTTGATGTATCCTCATCAAAGGAATATAGGTTTTAGGGTACTTTTAATGTGTACATTTAACCATGGAATATAGTTTTTATGTTCAATAGTTCTAATTTGTAGGATAAAAATTAAATTATAGGAAAAAACCATCACTATATTCATTATGAGAAAATTAATATTCTAAAGAACATACCATATATGTGTATCCCCATGTGTGTAATCTTAGGACCACTCTTCATGAAACAGGTGGAAGATTGAGTCAACACTCAACCTAATATTTTCTAAGAGATTTCTCCTTAGTGAATTTATTTCCTAGCCACATCTACTTTCCAATATCAACCATAAGATATATTTTCTATGAAATATCACACACTTTTACTTTAATATTTTTTATAGTTTTTCCAACATGGAAATTATTATATTATAAAACCATTTTGGATAATCATGAATAAAAATAATGCGATAGAGGGATTAAAATTTACACATGGAAATATTTTAAATTTCATTCCACTTCTTCTTCCTATAAGGGGGGAACACTAATATGAATTATTTTATGAATTTCATGTTTAATTATTATTATATAAAAACACATTGTTTAGAAATATATATTAATTAATATTGAATGTAATGTCATTGTATATACTTTTAAATTATATTTGATAAATTAAAAAGGTTAATAATTCATTTTGGGTTTCTGTAAATACAATTTTTGAGATTTGATATGGATATCAATATAGCTGAAGAAGACCATATTGATTTTTTGTTTTTTAATCAATTATTTGATGACCCCTCTATGGAGAAATTATCCTCTTCACAAATCTTGATAACCTCTATGAAAATAAAGAAAATATATTTAGAAATCAAGAAAATATGAGATGGATTTTGGATGGTGATAGATTTTTCATATTCTTCTATTAGCATCGTAATGAACAGAAATCTAATATTGGAATTTAATTAGGTAAAATAGATGTTTTTCTATATGATTTTGAAGAGAAAGTTGGTGATTACATTGTGGATTTTATTCAAAACCACTATAATAATAGCGATCATAAGCTAATTTTTTTACTTTGTAAATATCGTTACTATATTAAATGATAGTCAAATGAATAATGTATTGAGTGAAAATCCTTAGGATGATAAAATAAGGAATTTATTATCTTCCCTCAACATTAACAGACTGTATGGACCATATAGTTTTTATAATAAATTACTCATGTTTTATTTTTATATTTATCTTGTTATTATCAACAATAATATATGGGAGTTATTTTCATTGGTAATTTTTCCTCAGAGCATAATCATTTATTTAATTTATTTTTTCCTAGAATAAAAATTTTTGTTTTTATTGTGGGTTTTGTGAACGTTTTTATTATAACATGATGAGAATTTTAACTCATTCATCTATGGTAATCCTGGTGATAGTTGTTTTAGGTGTGTTTTGAGGGAGTTAGGGAGTTTATATTGGATTTGTAGATATGATTTCAGTCGGATAGGTATTTTGTGGTGTAGAGTCTGATTTCATTCTATAATGTGATTTTCTTCAACATGGAGATATCTGATGCGTTATAGGATAATAGAGGTGGATATTTTGTGGTTCAGATATTTTTGGTATAGCTATAACAAATATATTTAGTCTAAATCATGGTGTCCTAGAGGATATATTCATCTAGTTTTGTCTATTTTGGGATGGATTTTCTATGGATCACGTTTTTGGAATAACATTCCATTTGATTGAATAATTATGTAGTGTGGTTTCTTTCCATGAATAGTAGTAATTTATTGAGTTTATCTGACCTTTGATATGATCATCACCATGTTTCTCAAACACATTTGTCACCATCCCCAGCATGGCATGGTCCCTTCCCCATAAAATATAATCATACCTCGTTTCCAAACATTAACACCATAGTAACATGTGTTTCACTATCGTATTTTTTTTCATATTAGCATATAAATTCATGAACCCCCTCAGACCAGATAATTCTTTCAACCATTCTCTTTATCTATGGGAAGTCTAGGTGGGTCCATATGAAGTATGTTGGCCCTTTTTTATTAGTTTCTACCCACTTCATTTGGAGATCAATTCCTTTTTATTCTAGGTGGGTTCCATTCTCTCCCATTCCATCCTTTCTACTCATTATTCATTGAAAAATATGTTTTTTTCAAGGGACCAATTTGTTTGGGTAATGATTTGCTAATATAATTATGTGTGTATTTATGTTATAGGTTGATCAAGGTGTTTCCTCTCAGTATGGTTCTTGGAATTTGTCTTCCTCTTCTCCCAACATTATGCACGAAATTAAGAACATTTATTTGTTGTAGGGGATCCTTAATCACTCTCCTTTTGATGTAAATGTCTGAATATCAAGATTTTTTTTATTTAATTTTTGTCACCATATTACTTAAGATATTTAATTGGTATAATTGAGTTATTTGGTAAAGTTAGGAATTCTTATGCATTTTTCTAGTTATTTTGATTTGCCTACATGGTCGATCATTCATTCATTCCTCTCCAGTTATATATTATACTAGGAATTGTTACCTTTTGTGGATAATTAATTGTAAAAATATTCATTCATATTTAATGAACTCAACATATAAGAACATTTAAATTAATTTATATTCAGATAATATATTGGTTTCTGATGGAATCTCTTATTTTTATTGGAATACCCTTGGAAATGTTGAAATAAATACGAAAAAAATGTCTTGATTAAAAAATAATGTTGTGATTTGTGGTGGTTGTCTTATTGGGTGGTTGTGATGTTTATTGGTTGATTTAAGTGGTGGTTGATATGTGGGGATTTTTTAATTGGGAAGTTGTACAGAAATCTGACCCATGGTTGTCATGTCGTGTGACTAAAATACCGAGCATGTTAATGAGAAATGAAAGTTTTGTGTTGTGTGGACATGTATTTTGTTGTGATGTGTTTGTTTCATGGTGGTGATGGAATGAAATTTAAATGATGAAATTTAAATGGAATTGGTCAGAGTTACTAATGAAAAATTTAATTAAAGTGTGAAGTGTGGATAAAGTGGTTCTATTTAAATAAAAAATGAACAAGCATGAAAAATGATAATGGTTAGTAACTTAGAAAACATGGAAATCGATTAACATGAAAAAGAAGTATATAATGTGTCTTGTGGTTGTGGGTTTTTGAGGGTTAATTCATTTATAGGTGGTAGTGAAAGTGGTGGAGTGTGTATGGACTTATAGATATGTTGTGATGGTTATCTTATTATAAACATGTAGGTTTGTCATTAATGTGTGGGTATTTGATTTTTATTTCCATTGTGTTATTTATATTTACCCCACCAGTGTCGAGTGCCATGTTTTGACACCCAAATGTTATAGGTGGGTGTTATTCGCAGTAACAATGATCGGGGGAAAATATGGTTGGATCTCCCTATTACCAACACACTCATCCAAGAGAAGTTCTTCCTCATGAATTGGGATTACTTAAAGATATACACTTTTTATGGTTATGATGATGATATTTATATGGTGGTTCATAGTAGGGGTATTCCATGATATAATGATGGAATGTTTTGATTTCCTCTATGTTATTGATACCTTAAATCCAAGAAATATGGTTGTTGTTATTGGAGGACGTGGATGTGATAACTGATTACACACTATGTGCTTTACATGAATAGGTTATTCTGGTGTATTTGGGTGGGATATGATTACCAGTTTAATGTGGTGTGAATGGTTTGATTCAGTTTCCCACGTGTCATTTAAAAGATTTAAATATAAGACATGGGGGAACCAAGACGTATGATAATTGGGATTGAGAACTGTAAATTAGTTAGAATGTTGTGTAGGGTACCCTCTTTATTTTTAAGATATATATTATGATTCTATAGTTGGACATATTTTTTGGTGATCATGTCATTGTGTAGATGAGATTTATTATTTGACCATTTACGGGTTTTTGGTTATTCATTTTATAAACTATTTTATTAGTATACTCTTTTTACAGTTTCACAAGAGACCATAGTTATGATCATACTATATATGAATGTTATTCTCAAAACATGTACATAAAAACATCTTTTAGGTTTTATTTAGAACTATATGGACTATACTAAACATTACTACCCAAAACATTATAGTAATTGTTGTGTCAGTGCCTTAGTATTTGTATTTATTTTAATGTCTCTTTGTATTTGATAACATCATACATTCATTATAGGATCGTTTTGGTTTCCCTTTTAATTTAGTGCATGGAGTTTCTTGGTGATTTGTTTATTATTTCAAAATCATACTTTACATTTTAAGTAAATTTCTTCCCTATGTGATACTTTTTATACCCTCAATGCTAGTTTCCATGTTGGGTCCTATTGTAGGTGGGATTGAGGGGGTCATTTTCTCACTTCACTAATTTCCAACCAAATAAGGGTACCTTGGAGGGGATTAATATATTAGTTTGGACTGGTGGATGAGAGATATGATTAAGTATGGTGTTTTTCACTATGAGGATTATATGGTTTGGTAATGAGATAGTTCCAATAGATCGTTATAAATGTCATTGGCTATAGATATTTGAGGGGAAATAGGTTTTTAGAGCCCCATGATCTAATTTTAAGGACTCGAAGTCTACCATGTGACTAAGTGAGGTAGTTTCTTCTGTAGGGTAAAGACCTATGAGTGATACATGCATCGTAATTTCATGATTTCTTATCTTAGTTATGAGGTATTTTAAAATTGGAAAAAATTAATTTAACCTTAATAAAATTTCATTCCACAAGTCTTAGAGAATCATTCTTTTCCCATTCAGTAATTAATCATGAATACCATCTGCATGTAGTTCAGGCCGATCATGTTTCATAGGGTGACACATTTGATAATTTGAGGGTTGGATTGGCTAATAAGTAAGATCAGTGGAAGTGGTTTATGTGAAAATTTTAGTGGAATGATTTTTTTATTTTGAGGGTAATATCACTAGACTATAGGTAGAGAACAGGTTAGATGATATTGGGATTTCCTTCATTTTGATTAGGTCCCAGTATAAATATTATGTCCCATTATATTTCATTCAAATGAGTGATAGAACACATTTTTTGGTAGATGTTTTATCTCGAAGAGTGGAATGACGGAGTTGTTTCATGTGTGTAATTCTAAAAATAGATTTCATTTTTTTCACCTATCATCAACCATGACAGAAGTGAAGAGGTACGAGGTGCTTTCTCTTCAAAAATTGAGAATATCTATGTTAAATCGTTGGATAAATTTCAAGGACATTTTAAATATCTCCTCTTATCTATTCCAAGATGTGGAGTCCTATGCGCTGCATCTTGAGGAAGCAATCCTACTTTTTATCCAATATGTTGAAAATATATATTGATGTATAGAAGAAGGAAAAGTTGATAAAAAATGTACTATCAATGTGGTTTATAGTGACATAGAATCCATCCATCGTCCTTAGGGGCCAAAGATGTAGGCTGAAGGTCACATGTTCCAGAGACTTCATGGTTATGATCTGTAAGGTGGTGAACATTATAGATTCCTATTTTGGAATCAATGGTATGTTTGGTCTGTTCATTTCATAGGGTTTTTGGCATATCATGATACATATATTGTGGTTATTTTTATTTCATACATTAATGGCCATTGGTTTTTATAGCTCTGTAGGGTGGGGGTAGTGAGGTTCCACAATAGACTCAATAGTAACTATCAGTGATATCATTTCTATAGTTAAGTCAAGCCATCTATTCTCCAAAAATATGGCCTGGGGAATTCAAGATATTACTATAGGATATTCCCTAACATCAAGGGCCTTATTCTAAGAATAGATTAAGTGGTTTTCATTAGCATTGAGGTATCGTATCCAAGCACAGATATTCTCATGCAATGGGAGGTGACAATGGCATATGGATCAGAGGTCACCAGATATACTAAAATATTATTGTCTTCCCTTTTTTTGTTTATTAATTATTTATAATCACACTTAATTTTTACCCAACATTGTTTTAATACTTTTGAATGTATGTAGAGAGGCATCCCATAACCCCTGTGTTGATTGTACAAGTGGGAGGATAGACTAGATCATTTGATTTGATTTATTGGTGTAGACTAATAATTGGGAATTATTATTCATATGGCATGTACTCATATTATATTTATATATTGACTATGTTATAATTAGAGTTGATTGGTTATATTCCATCAAAAAAATTATCAACAAAATTTAAGAGGAAGGATTCTTTCTCAGATATAGATGGTTTATATGTGTTTTTCATTATAGAATTGTTTATTAGATGGGTAGTATATGTATTTATCCCCTTAATTAATTTATGGAATATTTTTCATTGAATTTAGGGTAACATGGATATTTTATTATCCCATTATTTTTATAGAATTTTTGTATTTCTTTCCCGATGTTGTATTTATGATACCTCCTCGATCTGATATCAATTTTGTGTTAGAGTTGCAATAAGGTGTATCACTAATTTAAATAAAGCCTTATTATATGGAAATATATTTTTTAAAATATTTTATTATTCATATATATGATATGATGTATTAGTGTTTTATCTTTCCCTACATGTCATCATGGGGTGCTCCAATGTTATTCACCCAAAAGGTAGATGATAGTTTGAGGTTGTGTACCGTCTACCATGTATTGAATCAGGTAAGGATCAATGATTGAAACCCTATTTTGATAATATATTTTTATTTTGACCATTTTATAGGAGTTACTTCATTATAAATTATTGATATGTTGTCT
The DNA here is from genome assembly GCA_963277665.1 of Viscum album. NCBI lineage: Eukaryota > Viridiplantae > Streptophyta > Magnoliopsida > Santalales > Viscaceae > Viscum > Viscum album. The sequence goes on from OY728152.1 coordinate 2,008,110,612, forward strand.
AAATATCATCAGTTGAGAGTGAAGGATGACAATATTTCAAAGGATTCCTTCTGATACATGTATGAGAATTTTGAGTTTGTTGTCATGTAATTCGGTTTGATTAATATAAAAATTACCATCATGGGGCTCGTGACATGAATATTCAATGAGTTATATGATAATATTTTATTCATGTTCAATGATGAAATGTTGATATACTTGAAGATAGAGGAGGGTAATTTCAATCAACTCAAATTTTAATTACAAGTTCATTTAATGCCACTATATTAATTAAGAATTGCCAATGTGTATGTGTTGAACATGTGAAGTAAATTTCATTGAGAAATTGGTGTACTAGTATGGTATTTCCTAGTACAATTAAAATATCAAGATAGATGTATATTGGGTTACACCCAGGAATATATCCTAGGTTAATAGTTTCCATAATCATGTTGAATATCATTAATGGTTCATGTCCGATTTCTCATAGATTGTGGCCCAATGAAAAAATATACCCAATAAAGACCAATCATCTCTTTGGAATGATCAGTTATAAAAATTATTTAACTACCTAAATTTCATATTTATCAGAACTATATTTCCTCAGTTATAAAAAATGACGTTATCTTTTTTGTTCCCTATGACACTTCTAATCTATAATTAGGATGAATCTTCATGAATAAGAATGTATTGATACCTTATGGGTATAAGTTGTTTTTTCCAATGAGTGTAATTATGGTAACCATGGTCTATATCATACATTGTCTATGTTTTCATATAATAATCTTTTAAATTACCCCCATGGGGATTAAAGTTTTGGTTTTACCAATCACAAAATATTGTGGTATATCGCCTCGCATCACAATATGAATTTTGGAAATATAGGGGGATGACGTTTTTACTAGACATTGATTTGGATATCTTTTTAACACCATGGATGGTAAATAGTGTGGATGATTAACTTCAAAGGAATTCATTAATGGATTTTATTCAAGAGTCTTGGGATTCTTTGAGGTCGATGGTGGAGTTAGTATCCATGAGTTTAGATGTTGTGGTGGTTGATGGCAGGAGTACCCTATTTCAGATAATAATTCATTCATCTCAAATGTAGTGGGTGAAGGTGTCTTCATGGGAAGACGTAAATATATAGGTGATTCATGGTCATATTATCCATATTGATTCTCTAGATGGATGGTCGTAGGATGGTAAAAACCGGATGTTATTCTTGGAGATGTGGTTCATCCAGATGGAATTGTGAGAGATATTCCTTCAAGAGTATCAAAACATTCCATTAGTGGTTTATAAAAGATTATCTATTATATATTATAGTTGTGGGATGAAATTTTGGTGGGATCAGATGTAATGAGTGGTGGTGGTGTTTAGGGCTCAGTTTCTTATTTTCCAACAACAAAAGGTAGAAAATCATATTCTTGGAAGTTTTTTGAATCCTTTTAATGTTCATAAATAGTAGTGGGATGAAGTATTGATGGAATTTTCAGTGGATTGACTAGGATCATATTTTATTTTATTCCATAAAGTTTATCGTGTATTAGTTGAAAATTTTGGATCAATTCCTAGAAATAAAGGATTCAGTACCATAGTTCTTTTAGCCCAGAGGTATATGGATGATTTTTTTGGTATTATGAAACATTAAGGTTCATTTTATCGTTTTAGGAGGATCAGCTTATCTAATTAATCTTTATTGGATTTTATCATGATTTTTCACTATGTTATGCCAGAAAAATACATTCAACCCATAGATATATGAGAAAATAGAGTGATCTATCTATTCGTTGGCTGATATTTTTGTGAGTGAGACTTTTGGATTTCATTGGATATTTAGAAAATCACATGTCATTGGTTGAGTTCACTTATAATAAAAGTTACTACCCATCGATCGGTGTGGAACCATTTGAGGAACAATATGGGCGGTAAAGATACTCTCAATTATGCCAAATTGAGGTTGTGGAAACATCAATTCTCATTATATATGTAATATAATGCTTAAAAGATGTTGTTTAGGTATTTTGTGGGAGGATGTAGGTGGAAAATAACTGAAAAAAATCATATTTCAATCACAAGAGAAGACCCTTGGAGATTTAGGTTTGGTGCCATATATTCTTAAAAGATTCTTCTCATCACAGAAAGCAATGTTTTTGAAGGGGAGGTAAGATTTCACCCCATATTTTCAAACACCTCACGTTATTTCAGTGTGTTTGGGAGGTGGCGTACTGATTGGAAGTTTTACTATAGTTTAACATGAATCATTACAACATTCACACATATCATATTCATCACTATCTTCATGATTAATCAAAATTCATTTACTAGGGAGAGTTGAATATCAATGATGGCACGATATTCATGGAGAGACCAATGAATATCTCAGATCACTGGGAGGAAGAGTTTCCTGAATGACCCATTCCATTGGGTTTTTTTCTATGGATGTATGGTTTCATGGAGAATATTACATGGGATCATAAGTTGGAGTTGCTTCCCTAGTATCATTTTTTTAATTTTACACTCCTCTATTTTTCATTGATGATGTGATTTCTTAATCTAGTGGATTTTAAATTTTAATTTTACCTTGATGGTGAAGTTTTTTAATGCATTGGTAATATGATGAAATGTAAACCCCTTCCTAGTCAATATTAATTACATTACAACATGTTTTAAAACCATTTGGGTGAGTCATTACTTTGCAAATAGGAAAATATCTTGACATGGATAGTGGATTTCATTAATTTGGGGCAGTGTTCTGTGATTATTATTATGGTCACTTGTTTTACAATTGTGGAGGTTGAAATAATTGTTTAGATGGTTACATGAAAAAAAAATTATATTCTAGTATGTGGGAGTTAGTGTTTAGTTTTAATTGTAATGATATATCTGAGAGGTATCTTATAATATGGTTATTCAGACCCCATCATTCCATTTAGTGTTTTATTTTGATTCTGGAGGATGAGAATCATTTTAGAGGCATATAATGTAATTTTATGAGCCTTTTGACCCATAAAATGGAGATAATTATTTTGATATTAGTGTTCGGGGGTGGGGTGGGGGAGTTCTAAGGGAGTTGGGGAGATGATAGTGGATTTTTAGCTAATATTTTCGCTGGATATGAATTTTAACATATGGAGGATTATGTTAAAATTCAATGTGTGTGACCATGATATCGATATATTGATTTCCAAATAGGTATTTATAGTTTTATATTTTTTGGTTCTTCCATTTTTTTCATAGTTGTAATGTGAATTGATAAGCTTCATTGTAGATTACAAGGGAAAGGGGTTATTCCAGCTCTTTCTTTTTGGGGGTATCTTCATTTTGGAGCTAGGTTGTGATATTACCATACCTTTGTGGTTCAATTAATCATTGTGGTGTATTACCTTATAATTTTGTCTCATTTCATGTTTATTAGATATATAGAATAATCCTCATCATGTTTCTTAGACATAAAATTGACTAAACCCGTAGTAGCGAGTTCTCTTCACCATACATTGTAATCTTTTCATTTTTCATTGTTTTTTCACTGTAGTAATCTGTTTTATGATGTGTTAGTCTATTTTATAGGTAGCCTATGAATTCATGAACCTCTATGAACCCCATGATTCTCATTCCATTCTCTAGGTTCATGGGTGATCCATGTGTTCCCATAGTAATATTTTCAAACCAAATTCTTCAAATTTTGATATCATAAATAGTAGATCAATCCTTTATTCTTATAGGGGTGTTCCATTATGGTATCCCACCTTTTTATAACATAAAATTTCATTACATTACACAAAACTGAGGATTTCTAAGGTTTAATGTCTTGGAAACCAGGAACATAATACAAGAAAACAACATAAAACATTCTTCTTAAACACTTTAAAGTCTTATCCTTAAGTTCATCCTTGGTTCATTACTACCTCTCATAACCTGGTGACATACATCAAATGAAAGGGTGAGCAGAAGGCCCAGTAAGGGAAATAAGAGAAACATTTTACATGTGAACTTGAGATACTTCAATAAGGTCCTGAAAAAAACTTTAAGGCATGAGAAAGAAATCATGAGGCATATCATAATAAAAATAACGTTTTTCATAACTTGAATATTAGGCTACAAAATTTAATATTTACAATCAATTCTTTCACTAAGGTTCATCCCCAGGTTGTCATTAAAAATTACCAAGGTCATTCACCAAGGCGTCGTTAAAAAAGTCATCTCTAGAGATTAAGTCTTTACCCAATGCATTAGAGCGCTATCAGGGCTCACCCTTGACATGTCATTATTATCATGTGAGCCACATATATCATCATAAATCATTTCATAAACAACCCATATATCAAAAAAGTAATGGGTTTCATTTCATAATCATAATGTTTTAAAAACTACTTTAAAGACATGATCTTTTCGTCACCTTAAACTCACAAAAAGGGAGAGCGGGTCTCATGTATGTAAATACCAGAATTTAAAATAGAAAAACTTTTTATATATGTAAATACCCTTATAGATGAGATATCTTTGAGTATTCATTCAATAAAATAAAAGAACTCTAGAAAAAGAGAGAGACATTTTGAGACGGAAATTCTGCAGCATAACGGCTATGTTACGAGGTTTTAGAAAACATTGAAAAGAGATGGGACATGGGTCACCCACTAATAAATGATCCATAAAACAGTAGGGTAATAGAATATTAAGGACTTAATAACATGGTAATGAAATTTTAAGGACACACCATTTTAAATGAAAAACATGGAAGGAAGACAAAAATTATATTTCTCTTATGAAAATTTGGCATCCTAACGGCGTCACTTAATCTTCAACAAAAAATGAATTGACGATATAAAATAGGGTATCTCATCATATGAACATAAGAGTTCAGTATGATATATATAGATATCATACCCCTTCATAATAAAAAGTAACTTGAAAGAATTTACCTGAAAGTATAACTTTGAAAAAATTAGGAGGGTGAAAGAATCCCTTAAAAATTCGACAGCCAAACGGCGCCACATAAAAATTATTAAAACGAATTGATGAGAGCAAGAGGGGGTATCTCATCATATGAAAATGAAAAGGGCAGTAATATAAATTTAAAAGAACATCCTTCAACATAAGAACATGGAGCATTAAATGAATGACATAAAAGAGATTACTTGAAAAGAAAGAGAGAGGTCAGATCCCTTGCCTTAAACGTAACTCTTAAAACTAAATGGTTGGGACCTTGAGAGGCTTTAGGGCACCTTGGGAGGACTCCTTGGGAGTTAAGGATACCATAACTTCGTTGAGGATGGTTTTGGAGTCTAATGGATGAGAGGAGGGCTTGGTATTTATAGGGAAAGTGAGGGGGCAAGGCATTAATGGCCAAGGGACACCTCATTGGTGGTTTTGGAAAAACCATAGGCTTCCCCATGGTATTTGCCCAGGGTATTGGCCACTTGGGACACATAAAACAATAATTCATCCCCTTTAGTCTACCATCCCTTAAAATATCTCATGAAATCATCATGACACAGTTATGATGTCATTTAACATACAGAAACCCTAAAAATGCATTTTTACTATTTACTGAAAATTCATCTTTCTCAGAAAAATCCCAAAAAATTACCATAACATAATATCGACGCTCTGAGTTCAAAAATATATTCCATTTTATAAAAAGATTTTTCTAAATAATTTTAATTAATTGTTTTTAAAAACACTATGCATCCGATAAAAACTAATACTTGAGTAATAATTTATGAAACCGTTATTTATCCATTTTATTGAATCACATTACTTAATAAAGGTGTCTCAATTATATTAAAACTTTATTTAAGTGATATTACTAATCCATTTGGTCACATTACTAATCCTAAGCGTAAAATCAGTATTCATCAAAAATTATGTTGATCTTATTAGACTCCAAATTCCTTACTGAACACTTTTGCAGAAGACCATTTTTTGAAAATCATTACACAACATTAATTATTTGAGGTTCGAATAAATATTTTAAAATATCATTTTTCCAAAATTTATCAATAAAATACATCCAAAAATTATCCGTACATTTGAAATTTCACAAACATCACTAAAGGAATAAATCTCAATTTATTCATCCCAAAGGATTACACAAAGAAGCTACAGTCTCGTCACATAGCCCCTTATAACACCAGAATATGACATAAGTGTAAGGTGTGCTATGGTGAGAGAATCTGAGGGAGGCTCAGCAAACATTACCTTAGTAGTAATCTCTACTTACTTGAACTTCTCCCACAGGAATTTCCATTCAATCTTGACATGCTGGAGTTCGGCTTAGGCATGGTCCAAAGTGAAGCCCAAAGATTCCACCTCCTTCCCAAGCTCCGATAAGTGGGCTTCATAAGGTTCGAGTATACTGGATGAAGCCATAGACTCCTCTTTCTACATTAACCATTGACATCCCTATTAAATCATTAAGAGTAAGTTAATATACTATTCAAAATGTTTGGGTCGTTACATTCTTCCCCCCTTAAGAAATTTCGTCCCTGAAATTTTATACATGAGGCCTAGTCAAAAAGGTGAGGGTAATTTTTCTTCATTGTTTCCTCCAGCTACCAAGTCGCTTCTTCATACTTATGATTCCTCCAAAACACTTTCACAAGGTGGTTAGTCTTGTTTCGTAGAACTTTGTCTCTACAGTCTAAGATCTCCACTGGATGCTCCTCATAAGAGAGGTCATGTTCCAGTTTTACCACCTCTGGGTTCAGTACATGAAAAGGGTTGGGTATGTACTTCCTCAATAGAGATACATGGAAGACATCGTGAACTTGATCTAGGTTCGGTGGAAGTGCTAGAAGATATGCCATTTCTCCTATGCGATCAAGGATTTCATAGGGGCCAATGTACCTAGGGCTGAGCTTCCCTTTCTTCCCAAACCGCATGACTCTCTTCCATGGAGAAATTTGAAGGAAGACTTTGTCACCCACACCAAACTCCAATTCCCTTCAACGGTTTTCAACATATCTCTTCTGCTGACTCTGAGCATCCTTTATGTGTTGTTGTATGGAATGAACCTGTTCTGTTATCTCTTTCACAAGATCAGGCCCAAGAAGCTTTCAATCACCAGTTTCATCCTAACAAGTAGGAGTTCTACATCGCTTTCCATACAGAGCTTCATAGGGTGCCATCTGAATACTCGAATGGAAGCTGTTGTTATAGGATAACTCAACTAATGGGAGGTGTTGATCCCATCCACCTTTAAATTCCATTGAGCATAATCTCAGCATGTCTTCGAGTGTCTGAAATGTTCGTTCAGATTGACCATCACTTTGAGGATGATAGGCCGTACTAAAATTCAATTCAGTATTCCGAGCATGTTGATGACTTCTCCAGAATTTTGATGTGAATATTGGGTCACGATCAGACACGATGGATAGTGGTTCCCCATGCAGCCTTACCACTTCATTTATGTATATCATGGCAATTTGATCCAGAGAGAAATCATCCCGAATAGAGATAAAATGGACGGTCTTGATGAGACGGTCCACAATAACCAATATCGCATTGTTTCCTTTGGATGTTTTCGGGAGACCAGTTACAAAGTCCATAGTGATATTATCCCACTTCCATACTGGTATGGTTAGTGGTTGTAATACCCCCTTAGGAAGTTGTCGTTCTACTTTTACTTGTTGACACACCAGGCACCTTGTAGTGTAATCATAAATCTCCCTCTTCATGTTATCCCACCAATAGTGATCACGAAGGTCTCTATACATTTTAGTGCTTCCCAGATGTATAGAGAAAGTAGAGCTATGAGATTCATCCATCAGTTCTTTCTTTATCTCCGGAATAGATGGAACACATAGTCTTGTCTGAAATTTCAATACACCTTCTTGATCAATATTGAAATCAGGGAACTTCCCATCTTTTACAGCCTCAATCTTCTCCTGCAGCAAAGGATATTCTTTTTTAGCCTTCTTTATCTTCTCTAGTAGTGAAGGTTAAGAAATCATTTGGGATAAGGTTGATGATGTCCCTTCCCTTATAATTCCCATGTCCAGTTTTACTAGATCTTAAATCAAGGGATCTCCTAGGATGCTCATTGTTGCCAGAACAACAGGATCTTTCCTTCTTAACGCATCTGCAACTTTATTTTCTCTTCCAGGGTGATAATGAATTGAACAATAATAGTATTTAAAAATCTCTAACCATCTCCTTTTTCTCATGTTCAATTCTTTCTATGTGAAAATATACTTTAAACTTTGGTGGTCGGTGTATATATCAAATTTCTCCCCATAAAGATAGTGCCTCCATATCTTTAGAGAAAAAATAACTGCCGCTAGCTCTAGATCATGTGTAGGATAATTCTGGTCATGAATCTTTAGCTGTCGAGATGCATAAGAAATTACCTTGACATTTTGCATGAGGACGCACCCAAGCCCTTTCAGAGATGCATCACTAAAAATAACGAATCGTTCTCCAATAGAGGTTAGTGTTAACACAGGTGCAGTAACCAATCTCTTCTTCAGATCTTGGAAACTTTCCTCACATTCCTTTGTCCAGATGAACTTAACCCCTTTTCGAGTCAACTTGGTTAGCGGATTAGAAAACCATGAAAAGTTATTCACAAACCTCCTATAATATCCCTCTAAACCAAGGAAACTACGAATCTCAGTTACTGTTGTGGGTTGAGTCCACTCCTCCACAACCATTGTCTTTGCAGGGTCAACCGAGATTCCTTCATTGGTTACGATGTTCCCCAAGAAAGCCACTTGTTTTAACCAATATTCACACTTTCTGAACTTTCCAAAGAGCCTCTCCTTCCGAAGAGTTTTCAAAATAACCCTCAGATGATCTTCATGCTCCTCACGACATTTTGAATATATCAAAATATCATCAATAAAAGCTACCGCAAAGTTATCAAGGTAGTCTTCAAAGACTCTATTCATAAAATCCATGAAAATAGCAGGAGCATTAGTCAAGATGAAGGGCATAACAGTAAATTAATAATTCCCATATCTTGATTGGAAGGCAGTCTTTGGAATATCTTCCTTCTTCACCCTCAGTTGATGATAACCAGATCGAAGGTCAATCTTGGAGAAGAATTGAGCCCCAAAAAGTTGGACAAATAAATCATCAATTGTTGGAAGAGGTTATATGTTCTTCACTGTGATCCCGTTTAGTTCTCTATAATCAATGCATAGATGCATTGATCCATCCTTATTCTTCACAAATAGAACTGGTGCTCCACAAAGGGACACACTCGGTCAGATAAACCCCTTCTCAAACAAGTCTTGGAGTTGTTTCTTTAACTCTTCTAGCTCTACATTTTCCATTCTATACGGGGTCTTTGATATCGGACGAGACCCAGGTACGAGTTCAATGGAGAACTCTACCTCTCTTTCTGGGGGAGGTCCAAGTAACTCCTTAGGAAATACATCCATGTATTTGGGAACAATCAGAACATCTTCTATTTGTATACTCCCTTTTCCTTCTTCGTCATCACCGATTAACTCCATAAATAAATATATATGAGGTGCTTCTAGATAGGGTTCAGTTTAGGATATCTCTCCTTGGAAGATAATTTTAGGTCATTCATTCAAGACTACTGAGATTTCCTTACTTTTTCATTTGATCATAGCATTATACATTGAGAGCCAGTCCATCCCTAGTATAATGTCAAATTCCAACATGGGAATGAATACTATATTTACGATAATATTATTCTCACTGAAGTAAACACTAGAGTCTCTAAACACTATTGATGCATGGATAATCCCACTTGGAGTCTTGAATGACAATTCTACCTCAAGTAGTTCAGGGATTGATTCTATATTCATTGCAAACTTGGAGGAAATAAAGGAATGCATAGAAACAGAATCAATCATAGTACTTGCTAGTTTTGAGAGGAAAACAAGAGTACCTGCTACCACGTCGTTCGGAACATCGACTTCAGTTGTTGTGATGGAAAAATCACGACCTTTCTCCCCTGGCCTTTTTTGAGGTTGATGGTGATTCCCCTCCACTGCCCTCGGATTCAGACAATGATTAGAAAAGTTCCCAATATGTCCACACTTGAATCATTTGACTTCGGGTAGGGCCAGAACCATATTTCCTCTGTCGTCGGTGTTGGGGAGCTGAGGCTTCACCTCACTACAACAATTCCGAGCAACATGGCCTCCTCTTCCACACCTGTAGCACTTGCCACTTCCGATCAAGTAGTGCCCCAGATGCTTCTTCCCACATTTATTGCATGTAGTAAGTTTCATTTTCTTTCTACCTCTTCCCTGATCAAAAGTCTTCCCTAAACTGGGCTCCAACAATCTCTTCTTGTCAATTGATTTATGAGACCATTGTGTCTCACCAAACTCTAGCTCGACTTTCATTGCACTCCGCACGATCTCGTCGTAGCTATCGTAGACCCAGTTGGCTAGATTCTTCCGCAGATGAGATCTCAGTCCACTAAAAAATCTATCAACCTTCCCACTTGGATCCATGACAAAGCTAGAGATATATCGTGAAAGTCGGGTGATGTGCATCTCATATATTCTGACAGATTCGTTCTCCTACTGCTTCAGCTCGAGAAACTCTTTCTCCATTCTCATTCTCATGGAACGAGGGAAATACTTATTAAAGAAAATTCCCCAGAACTCTTGCCACTCCATAGCTTCTACCTCTCCTCTAGGCTTCGTGATTTTGATCAGTGACCACCACTGATCAGCTTCTTCCTCTAGGCGGTAAACAGAAAGGGTGACTTTTTCTTGTTCCGAAAAAAGGAGTACAAAAAAGATCTTTTCAATGAATCTTATCCATTGTTCTGAAACCAATGGTTCAGTAGATCCACTGAATGTTGGTGGCCGTTGACTCATGAAAAAATCAAAAGTCTGTTTTTCCCTTCGTGGTGAGGTCGGCCTCTCAGTTTGATTCAAGTTATTACTCATGACTTGAGTCAGTTGTCTCATCATTCGCACGAATTTTTCCATTCCGGCTTCCATCGGAGGGCCGTCATCACATGGTGCATTGCGTTACCATCTGCATGGTTCCTCCTATTGCCCGCCATTTTCTAAAAGGATAAAACCTTAGTGAGAAACTTATTTCATTTATGAATCTTTTAACTAAGACTTCATGCTTAGACAATTACATTTCTCTATAATTACTTCATAATGATTCATAAAAATCTTGTGATTAACAAAACATATCCCTCGGGAGTGTCGTAACCAAGAGTGAAGAAAAACCCATTATCGTGCACCAGTTCCCATTCGAGTCTATCTCAAAGAGGTGTTCTCGAGTTTTACCCCTATGTACATCTGTTCCAGAGCCGCCTCTACCTGCTCGTATCCAAATAGGGATGTATTTGTTTGATAAACCACTTACTCAATACTTACCAAAACACCATGAAGTTTTAATATATTTAAACTTTTCTATAGGGTTATTCATAAAGTTTTTATATCCTAATTTCAACAAATAACTAAACCATCCTTTGATACAAACTATGGGATCCCGCCTTTTTATAACATAAACTTTCATTACATTACCCAAAACTGAGGATCTTTAAGGTTTAGTGTCTTGGAAACCATGAACATAATACAAGAAAAAAAACATAAAACATTCTTCTTAAAAACATTAAAGACTTCTCCTTAAGTTCATCCTAGGTTCATTACTTCATCTCATAACCTTGGGACATACATCAAAAGAAAGGGTGGGCAGAAGGCCCAGTAAGGAAAACAAGAGAAACATTTTACATGTGAACTTGAGATACTTCAATAAGGTCATGAAAAGAACTTTATAGCATGAGAAAGAAATCACGAGGCATATCATAATAAAAATAAAGTTTTTCATAACTTGAATATGTGGCTACAACATTTAATATTGACAATAATTTCTTTCACCAAGGTCCATCCTCAAGGTGTCATTAAAAATTACAAAGGTCATTCACCAAGGCGTCATTAAAAAAGTCATCTCTAGATATTAAGTCTTTAACCAATGCATCAGAGCGCTATCAGGGCACACCATTTAGATGTCTTTATTATCATGTGAGCCACATATATCATCATCAATCATTTCATAAACAACCCATATAGAAAAAAAGTAATGGGTTTCATTTTATAATCATAACGTTTCAAAAACTGCTTTAAAGACATGATCTTTTCGTCACATTAAAACCACGAAAAGGGAGAGCGGGTCTCGTGTATGTAAATATCATAATTTAAAATAGAATAACTTGGTATATATGTGAATACCAATATATAAGATATATATTTTATTATTCACTTAATAAAATAAAAGAACATTAGAAAAAGAGAGAGACATTTTGAGACGGAAATTCTGCAGTATAACGTCTATGTTACAAGGTTTTTAAAAACATTGAAAAGAGAGGGGACATGGGTCAACCACTCTTAAATGATACATAAAACAGTAGGGGAATATAATATTAAGGGTTTAAGTACATGGTAATTAAATTTTAATGACACACCATTTGAAATGAAAAACATAGAAGGAAGACAAAAATTAGATTTCTCTTATGAAAATTCAGCAGCCTAACGGCATCACTTAAACTTCAACAAAAATGAATTGATGATATAAAATAGGTTATATCATCATATGAACATAAGATTTCAGTATGATAGATATAGAGATCATACCCTAACATAATAAAAAATAACTTCAAAGACTTGACATGAATGTACAACTTTGAAAAAATGAGGAGGGTGAAAGAATCCCTTAAAAATTCGGCAACCTAACGACGCCACTTAAAAATTCTTAAAAAGAATTGATGGGAGAAAGAGGGGGTATATTATCATATGAAAATTAAAAGGGAAGTAATATGTATATAAAATAACATCATCCAACATAAGAACATGGAGCATAAAAGAAATGACATAAAAGAGATTACTTGAAAAGAAAGAGAGAGGTCGGATCCCTTACCTTAAATGTAACTCTTAAAACGCAATGGTTGGGACCATGAGAGGCTTTAGGGAACCTTGGGAGGACTCCTTGGGAGGTAAGGAGACCATAAATTTTTGAGGATGGTTTTTTAGTCGAATGGATGAGAGGAGGGCTTGGTATTTATAGGGAAAGTGAGGGGGCAAGGCATTAATGGCTAAGGGACACCTCATTGGTGGTTTTGGAAAAACCATGGTCTTTCCCATGGTATTTTCCCATGTTATTTGACACTTGTGACACCTCACACAATAATTCATCCCCTTTAGTCGAACATACCTTAAAATATCTCATGACATCATCATGACACAGTTATGATGTCATTTAACATACCGAAACCCTAAAACGAATTTTTTACAATTCACTAAAAATTCATCTTTCTCAGAAAAATCCCAAAAAAAATACCATAACATAATAACGATGTTATGAGTTCAAAAATAAAGTCAATTTTAAAAAAATATTTTTCTAAATATTTTTAATTAAATTTTAAAATAAAAAACACTATTCACCCCATAAAACTAATACTTGATTAATAATTTATGAAGCCGTTATTTAACCATTTTATTGAATCACATTACTTAATCAAGGTGTCTAAATTATTTTAAAACTCTCTTTATGTGAGATTACTAATCCATTTGGTCACATTATTAATCCTAAGCGTAAAATCATTATTCATAATTTACTATTCATCAAAAATTAAGTTGATCTTATTAGACTACAAATTCCTTACTGAACTCTTTTGCAGAAGACCATTTTTTGAAAATCATTACACATCATTAATTATTTAAGGTTTACATAAATATTTTAAAATATCCTTTTTCCAAAATTTATCAATAAAATATATCCTAAAATTATCCGGACATTTGAAATTTCACAAAGATCACTAAAGGAAGAAATCTCAAATTTTTCATCCCAAAGGACTACAAAAAGAAGCTACGGTCTCGTCACATATCCCCTTTTAACACCAGCATATGACCTAAGTGTAAGGTGTGCTATGGTGATAGAATCTGAGGGAGGCTCAGATAACATTTCCCTAGTAGTAATATCTACTAACTTGAACTTCTCCTGTAGGCCTTTCTGTTCAAGCTTGACACGCTGGAGTTCGGCTTGGGCTTGGTCCAAAGTGAATCCCAAAGATGCCACCTCCTTCCCAGGATCCGATAAGTGGGCTTCATAAGGTTCGAGTCTACGGGATGAAGACATCAACTCCTCTTTCTGCATTAACCATTAACATCTCTATTAAATCGTTAAGAGTAATTTAATATACTATTCAAAACGTTTGGGTCTTTACATCCATTTTATTTTCATCCCTATTTTCTCCCCTTCCATCATTCATTGATAGATTCAATCTAGGGATAAATTGGTTTTATTGATACTTTGGTAAGAGAATTATGTTTGATGTTTTGTTCTGTGGGGATCAAGTTTTTTCCTTTAATTGCGGTTCTTTGTATTCATCTTCCTCTTATTTCAACCATGAATATAAAATGGAAAGGATTTATTTGAGGTAAGTGATACTTCATCTATCTTTTTAACATGTAAAATTGGGGATATCATGGTTTTTTCCTATGCTAAAATGGTACGTATCGTTTTAAGAAACATAATTATTTTTTACAAATTAATTACATGGTAAAGGGATAAAATTGTATTATTTTTACTAATTATTATGTTTTACCAGTATGGTTTATCATCTTTCTAATATTTTATGGATTTGGATTAAGTTGAAAATTATTATTTTTTGAGGTAATTTAATTGGTAAACCTAGTTTTTCATGTTGATTTTAACTCACTGGATATATAAAAGGATAATAACATAAATCTAGAATTTTTTTGATCCCTTAGAGTCTTGGGTTAGTGTAAGAATACACATAGTAGTTTTGGAATATATATAATGAAATACCTTTTTAAAATACATCATTTTGGATGAGTGGTGGGTTTTAAGTAGAGAGGATTTTTATATGGTTAAGAGGTTGTGATTTTTGATATGAGGAAGATGGATTGAAATGTAACTATTGGATTTTTTGATGTGAAGCTTAAATGTAGGTCTTTTGATGAGAAAATGATGGGCTTTTTGGTTTAATATGTGTTTTTTAGAATCCCAGTCGTGATGGATTGATATATTAATTATTAAAATGAAATCCCATGGTTTTGAATTACAAATTAACTCTTGATTTAGATTGGGCAGTGTGGTTAAAGTGGATCTTCGTTGATATAAAATGAATAGTAATGATAAGTAAGAAAGGTTGGTTATTTGGTTAATTTTAAAATGGATTAAACTAAATATAAAAGACAAAATGTGACCAATGGGTTCGTATTTTATGTGCGGTGTAATGAATTTAGATATTTAAGTGAAAGTGGAGGATAGTGTCAGGCCTTATGAAAATGATGTAGGTTATGGTAGTTATATTTTTATAATCTTATAGGTTTTATTGTGTGGGGTGAGTATTTTATATTATATTTTAATTGGGATTTATATACACACCCCACGATTGTAGAGAATATTATGTGGACACCCAAATGTATTGGTGGGTTTTATTACTAACATTCAAGATATTGATGATGGATGGTCGGAAACCCACACTTCCTTACTCTCTCTTGTAGGAGAGGTTCTTACACACAGACAACAATAATAGATGGACATAGTGAACTTATGGTTGGTCTATAGAGATTGATTAGGGTTCTCATAGTGGGGGCCATGTATCTTAGGATGAGATTACAAGGTTGATTCCCTTAATGATCATGATGCCTTACAATACAAGAAAGTTAGAAGTGGTTACGAGAGTATATGGATGTGAAGCACATTTCCCCTTGGGGTTCATTTCATTTTTAGGTTTCCCAAGTGCATTCGAGTGGTATGTGATGAATAGAAACAAATAGGGTGATCGGTATGATTCGGTTTCCAAATTTTATTCATGAAGGATTCTCTAGTAGGGATAAAAGTACCATAATATACAACTTTGGTGCCTGAGATGAAAATTTTGATGGTAATGTTGTGTGTGGTACCATTAATATTGTTATTCATCACATTATGTTACTATACATGGATGTGTTATTTGATGAGCATACCATTGTGAGGATGATATTTGTTAGCTAAACCATTTAGGTGTTGTTGATTATTTCATTTTACCCTAGGGAATTCTTATTATATATTCACATGTCCACAAGAGTCTGTTGGTATGATCCTATTGAATATAAATGTTATTCTCCCTCCCCCCACATATATACAAACTATTTGCAGTATTCCAAGAAGACTATAGTGATTATTCATTACATTACCATACCGAATAGTAGTTTTTTTCAAGAGTCGCTGCCTTAGGTTTTCATTTGTATTTGTTTTGGAGAATATTTTTATTTTTTTACTTCATACATATATTGTGGGGTTTTTTTTCTTCTATTTTTAATTTCATAGAGATTCTTGTGATTGGTATCCTATCTATTGATCCTACGTTATCTACATAGGTTAATTCCATGAATATGTGAGAAATTTAATAATCATGGTGATAATCACAAAACTGTAACTTAAAAAAGGTGAGACTAAGAGGTAATTATCTATCTTCATTCATTTTGGGCCCATGATCATTGACATTGGAGGGAGTAGTTCCTGACCTATTTGTATCAAAATGAATTTGATATGTACGGAAAAGTTTGGATTTAGGAATAGTAAGGATTACATTCATTATTATTGAAATGATTCCAGTTTGTATTGGTATATGACTTATGAAAGATTGAAAAGGTAGGACATGGGATTTTAAGTACCTCCATGATCCAATTTAAGGAATATAATTCAAATGAATGACTAAGTGATATAAATCAACTTACATAGTGAAGACCTAGTAGAGGTACATGTATCATGATTTGTTGTTGTTATTATTTGAAAAGGGTGGTCCTGGTAAATTAAAATGAATTTTAATGACCTTGATAAATTCAATTCTAATTTGATTTCAGAATCATTGTTTTATCTTTACATTATGGATTTTGGATAGTATCTCTATAGGGTTCAGATTGGTGAGGATTGGTAGGATATACCTATTAACTATTAGAGCATTTTTTTTGGCTAATGATGATGATCAATAGTATAAGATGTTGGCTTCCTTTTATCCAAAACGATTTTCAAAATGAGGGAAACATATCTAATCTAGAGACAATTCGCTGGATATAGAAGCTCTTGATCGCCTTCAGTCCAATTCAAGTAGTGTTCGTTTACTAGGTCCTATTAGGTTTCAATCACAAGTGGGTGTAGATATTCTTTGTTAGATGTTCTATCTTAGGGAGTGAAATGAGGTGAATGTTTCTTGGTCAGATATCAAGAAAATGTTTTCAGTTTTTTATCTATTTTTAATCATGAAAGTAATGAAGATTAATGTATGGATTTAAATTCTGTAGGAAGGTATGATTGTGTGAGAGCATGGGTTCATGTTTAATAATATTTTTCTAATTTTCATGTGTTCCTTTACATAATGAGGTGTCTCGTGCATGGTGTCCTAATAAGGAACTCTTTCCTTTTATCTTTTCCATGGTTACAATATCTATATTTATAATTTATTTATAATAATAAAAGAAGGTATGGGATATCAAGTTCTTGCACTCTTGATGCGGGTTGACATGAGAGGGGATATACCCAAGTTCCTTGAGGAGAGAAGTTGTTAGTGTAAATTAATATGTTCTAGGGTCTTTGAATATATTTCTACTAGGGAGTAAACCAAATAATCATTCTCTATGTATTTTTGGGTATAATAGCTTCCATGATTTTCCAAGGGTATTTGGGTTTGTGAGCTAGGTTTGTAGGGGGCTATGGTCATTTCCTGCATTAGTTCCTAGCATTTTTTAGAGTTCAGTAGGGTGATGGTGTTCTCATTTACCATTAGCCTCAACAATAAAGATGATCAGGGCGTTTTAGTAGTAAGTGAATTAGACCTATGTTATACCAATAGGATATGGGGAAATTTTGAAGTGACCTCAGGATGTTTCTTAACTTCAAGGACCTGAACCTGAGCATGGCCGAAAATTTGTACATCTATACTAAGGAAAGGGAGATAGGTATGGGTAGTTTCATGCTATGGAGGTTCAAATAAAATATGGATCATAGGTCATCATTTTACTCTGGTTACTTTTTTCCTAAGGATCAAGTTAATTATTGTTATATATTTTGTTTCAATATAAAGAACATTGATTTTTTCTTAAAGGCATTATATGTGACATGTGGGGGAATATAAATGGGATTATTATGTAATGCGTATTTTTTCCAAGACCACTCACTAATGTGTGAAGTGGGGAAAACAACTATATTATCCCACAAAAGTAACCATCATATTATAAGACTTAGTGAAAATATTTCACTACCATACATTCCCAAAAACTTTTTTGTTTATAATTTATAGAATTATGACAAAATGTTGACTAAAATAATAGAATGTTTTTTATATCAATTGGATAAAATTTCCATTCTATTTAAATATGTATATATTGTAATAAGTCTTCAATATATCATATAAATTCTCTATATATGAAATAATTCAAAACATTTTATACTTTTTCCATCTTCATATCCTGGGGAAAATGAAATTGTAATCAAAGGGGAGCTCAAATGCTTAGTATGGGTAAACATAATTAATAAAAATCAATTTCCACAATGTTTCATAAGTGTAAAAACTTAGCTAATTATTAAATAATTAAATTTTCACTCTTTAATTTATAAAAATGTAATGAAATAATTATTTTTTATAGAAATTAAGGAATTTATACTGTTGGAATAATAACATGACCTTAATAATTATGACTTGAGATTAGGAATAGTAATATAGACACAAGAATAGTAACATCACCTAATAATGTATAAAAAATCTATTCATATTATAAGTTAAAATATGATATTTAGATCTTTGAACAAGTATATTATTTTTTTGAAATTTTTAAATTATGTAATGGAATTTGTTTGAGTCATGAATATTTAATAACAATTTTATAATGAATATGATGATATAAGGAACATATTTTCATAAAATTGATTCCTAAATTATGATTTTGTTTTATTATTATTATTATATAATTTTTAAGACTTTAAATAATTATTAAAAATGTTTTAAAATTCCTTAATAGTTTTAAAATAGATATTATTTGGAAAAATTGTGATTTATATAAAAATTTTAAATTTCTCATATTAGAGATATTATTTTAAAAAAATGATATTTAATTTTTTATTCTACATGTTGAAATATATCCAGGGATATTTTTTTTTGATTTTTGTGAAATACTGGAATTTTTGGTGAATAGTGAAATACAAAAATTTATGAAATAACATAAATACATAAATTATTGAATCATGGAATTTTTTTTTACTAAGGTTAGAACACTTGGTTCAAACTAAAATTAACTAATTACTTTATTTAGTTATAAGATCCAAAATTATTTGTTTTCATGGAGAAAATAAGAAAATAATGATTAAAATAATTGAAACCCCTCTCTCCTCCACTATATATACAACCCCTCACCCCCTATTCTCCTCACATATCTCTAGCTCTGTGTATTATCAAATATATACCCAATACTCTTCCAAATCCTCTTCCCGATGTCCAATACCTATTGTTCTAACCAAATGTCCAAAACCAAAGGCCATAAGGAGGTTCTTAAGAAATAGAATTCAAGGGGTAAAAATCAACTATCATTTTATTTTACTTTCTTTTAAATTATTTTAATTTTATTTTACTATCTTCAAATAAACTTCTCCAAGATAAAAGAAAACCCTATTATCATATATATAATGAATGTTTATCAAGTTTATGAAAGTATTCATCATCATACTTCTCCTCATCTTCCTTTTATCTTAAAACAAATTAAAAACAACATATGTGATGTGTCGATTTACCAACATCATGGACGATGTGTTTTCAATTTCCATTACAACCTTCAGGGGTGGTCATTAAACCATTTTAATGGTTGAATTTTTTTAAAAGTCTATTATATGACCTATTTTATGTTTTATTGTTAAAATATATACATAATATTAAAATATATAATGAAACGACTTTGTGATTATTGGAGAACCACCAGAATGATCTAAATGAATATCATTAATTTTTTTTCAATTTATTAAACATCATATCTAAAAAAAAATTGATTTATTGTATCATTATATAATATTGAAACATATTAATAAAATTTTATTTTACTTCTAGATTTTCTCTTCCCTTTTACATGAAAGTCCATTATGAACATACCATCGTTACCATGTACAAAGTAAACCTGGAATAATGGAAATAAAAACAATTATCACTATATGTGTGGAATTATGTTATAAAATCATAATATAAGGTGTTAAAAAAATAAAAAAGATTATTTATAATATTAATAACATAATTTTAACCATTATATAGGAGATTTAAACACATTTTACATCAGAAAAACCAAAGGTAATAGAATTATGAACCTAATTTCCATTCTTTGGGTTAACCTTATACTTCATTAATTATGTCGAACTAAAATTAATTATTAAATTAATTTTGATTAAATTATGTTTCATTATGTGGATTTATAATGTATACAAATTTTACATTCTTTTTATCAACTCTCACTTCAAATATATGATAATTTTAAGGGATTGTTTAAAAATTATCTTTTAATTTCCTCATATTTTTAAAGAAATGATTTAACAAATGTAATCTTTCTTGTTTTAGGATTATTATATAGTTCATGGGAATTATTCATGATGAAGGGTTAGACATATATATCCCTCCAATGAATTGGGTTTGTTTTACTAGAGTTTGGCTATATGGTTACTCCATGTGTAACTGTGATGGTTACACAATAAGGTAGTCATGAGGGTTACATTGTAAGGTAGCTATGAGAGTTACAAATCATAAGGTGGTTGGGAGAGTTATAATGTCAAGTAAATAATTCCCCATGTTACCAATATGGTTTATTTATGTTTTTCATGTTTTGGGTAAATATCATGTTTTCACAAAGTTACTATATGATAAATATTGAGAGAGAAGTTTGTCTTTGTGAAAATGAGTTTATATGAATATTAGTATTCATGTACTAACGGTTTCTATCCATCATTTTTTAAACCTTATTGAGATTTTTGATCTAATCCTATGCTTTATAATGCTTTTTATAGTTTTTAAGGATGTGTAAGTTAAAAATATATGACAAGATCTTTATTAAAGGTATATCATGAATAAATTTCACGTTTTTATTAAAACATTTGTATTATGAAAAATTTTGATTTTATTTTAGTGGTATCCATTTTGTATGATTATGGGTTGATATGTATAAATTATTTCATAACATTATGAAACCGAAAACCAAAAATATCATAGGAAATATAATGAAGTAAATTCAAATGTAATTTACTATATTATGTAATGTTTATGTTCAAATCCTTATAGATGGTAACATGGCATGGTTTAGATAACTTTAGGGGTTATAAAGATGTTAATTGAATATAATAAATTATTTTTACCTTATTTTTATGTTGAAATGATATATAATTTGAATATTACATAATGTTATCATCTTAGATATTTATTTTTAGAATGTTTTCCTGTTGAAAAAAATAGGTTACCTGATGTCTGAAGGCACCGAGAGGAAGATATCTTTCTGAATCCACTATAGAGAATGGGTGGAAATGGAACTGAATATACAATGAAAGTAATGGATCAACTGAAATATGCTTTAAATACTGGTGGAATCCATGTAAGATAATTATTAGCCACTGAATGAGGAAAATATTCATTGTCAATATATATAATATTCATGTTCTTCATTATTCATAAAAACCATTTTAGTGCATTTTTCAATTTGATCCTCCTTTCACATTATGATTGTAATTCATTCGTAAAATGCATGATTAGATGGTACAACTTTGAACATCATTTAAAATACCCAATTATCATGATTTTATATTCATATTTAATTTTATTGTTTCTCATTATATTGATAGAAATTCATTCTTTTGGAGTACTTGAATATCCATATTGAAGGACCACATAAATTAGCCTTCAACAAACAACATTCTGGTTGAAGTAAACTGGACAGAAGCCCAATAAAACTACTATAGCGGTCAATATCCAAGCCTAATAAGTCTAGTAATTTAACTGAATATATAATAAATCATGGTAAATATTTCTTCCAACAATGAAAAGAGAAAATTCTGAGTGTTAAAGTGAGTTCCATACATCCCAAGTTGGTGATAAAATCTTGGGCTAGATTCTGTAGCCCAGAAAAACAGCCCAAAATTTTACACATATCTCATAAACCGTAACCTCTTGGGGATGAAACTTTACAGGCTGTTAGAGGGAATATAGAGAATAATTTTATTCTCATATGGCCTACTCTATGTCTTCCATCTAGGAGCTAATTTAAGTTCTTCTGTTTGGTGGATACAAGTTGGATGTCGTCATGGTCCAAGAGTGGAAAAGTCTAAGTCCCACAAGATTTCCACCACCCTAAGAGTACCATACTGAAGTGTGATGACTTTCACTACTGGAGGCTTGACCCAATGTTCTCAAAATAATTATATAAGGAAGTGTTGTTAGAGGTTCTAATCATCCTTGGTGCTTTCTTTCTTTGTATTGTTATGTTGCATGTTGGTTGACTCAATTTTGTCTTCCACATATAAGTTATTCTAATTCATATTAGTTTCTAAATTAAAGTTATTACTCCCTTCTTATTCTGTTATTCCCCATCTATCTTTGATACTGCTTCCTCTAGGTGTGAATTCATAACAAACATAGTGAAATTATTCACACAACAGTGAAGTTGTTATTTTTTTTATTCTTTTCTTCACTTCTTCAATTCCTCCCTCATGAGTATACTTCCCGCTTCCATTGAAACCATAGAATCAATGGAGGGATAACCCACTTCTGGGTTGATCTAATGTAGTATCAAGGGGCCGGATTGGATGTTATTTGTCACCCCATTAATTTCCAAACGCTTCTTTTAATTGAGATTTTTATTTGATAATTTTAATGCTTCTTTTTCCTTATTGAATTTTAAGGCCACATACTTCAAGTGCTAATATAAAACTTTACCTTGAAGTGCTCATAAATTTGACCCACCAAGTGTATTGGAGATTAGTATTATGGTGTTTTGTGTTAAACCAATAATTAATGATTTTTTTTGATTATCTTGAATAAATCCATCATGAATATTAGAAATTAAAATCGTTAAAAAAGTATTTCATCAAATCCAACCCCAGTAATAAACTATGAAAAACCCTTGTCGTAATTTTAATTTAGTTTATTCACATATTTTTCACTTAAAATTATCTAAAATCAACCCATATATGGCCACATAATAATCAAAATCAGTCCATAGAATGTGCATTACTGTAGGTTTCTTCTTTTGTCAATCAGGAATCGACAACCCAAGGTACTCTAAAAGTGACCGCTTAACCCAAAAAACATGGGTAAATTTGGGAAAAAACAGAGAATAACCATAACCAATATAAATGAACATGACCAAAGTGGAACATTTTATAAGGAAACACCCTCCCGCCTTCAGTGGATCCTCTAACCTAGTGGTGGATGATGGATTGATTAAATCCCTTGAAAATAATGTCAATGTTATGGGATGTTTTGATAATCAATAGGTTTGTCATTCCATTTATCATTTTGAAGGGTAATATATCTTGTGGTGGTCAATAGTCAAGAATATTAGGGATAGCGATGAGATTAATTCATTATAATGTGACTAATTTATGAATCTTTCCCTTGAAAAATATTTTTCAATGGTGGTCTGACATTGGATAAAAATATATTTCATGAATTAAAGCAAAAAGAAGATGATTCAGTGACCATGTATGAAGAAAAACTCAACTGATTGGTATGTTACACTAAAAATATTATTTAGTGTCTTTCTAGTAAAATCCAGCATTTTTACTCATTATTAATGCCATGATACCAAAGCGAATTGACCTCTAGAGAATTAAATGGTTTTGAGAAACTTGTCCCATGTGCTGAGAGGGTTGAAATGGAATATTTTGATGATCATGTACACATTGAAAATAAGTGAAAAAAAGTTCTAGATGGAATGTAATGGGTAAGAGTCAACCAAATAAATGTGAAGTTAATATAGTCAAGTTTATGATTTGTGGGAAGTATGGTAAAACACACACTAGAAAATTACACAAAAAAATGGAAAAAGTATTTGATGTGGTATTTTTGGACATGTGGATCTAGATATTAATTAAAATTATCTTAATATTAATTATTATAAGAAAACTATAATGTGTTTCAAATATGGTGAGATGGTTTATTATGAAAAACCCAACCCAATTAATGATCTAAATGATTGCAAGAAACTAGATTATAAGAAGAATGGTGTGGTGAGATCCTTTGGGGATACATTAGCAGCATTAAGGCCATATAATGAAGAGGTATCAGGTACATTGATTTTTTCATAGATTTTTCTAATGTTCTGTTTGATATAGGGTCTAAACATTACTTTATTAATGAGAAATTTTCCAATAAATTGGAAATTTTACCCCAAAAAATATGACTAAAACATATTGGTAAAACCCTAGTGGAAAATAATTCCATAAAAATGCATCATAATAATTATTATTTTGATGTATGTGGAAATAAATTACATTAAAACCTTCTTTTTTCCCTTAGTAGTGTTTGATGATAATTTTCGTATGGATTGACTTTTTGTATATCATGCTAATATTGACTGTGGACATAAAAAAGTTGTTTCTTTTAAAGAGTTTTTGTTTGTATACAAGAATGATCACATATAATTGATAACATATCAAAAATATGTGACACTATTAAAATTATTGAAATGGGAGTTATCATGATCATAATATTGAAAACAAATGAACTGGTCTGATTAATGATGTGTCTGTGGTAAATTAATAACTAGTTTTATTTCTAATGAGTTACCTAATGTTATAACTGATCTAAAAGTTGAATTTACTATTGAATTGGTTCATTTCTCTAAGTGAATTTAAAATACCCCTTATCAAATGGATCAAGTGGAACTTCATGAATTGAAAATTTAGTTGCAGAAGTTGCTTTATATAGGCTTCAATCATTCTATAACTTCACCATGGGATACCCCTGTTTTATTAGTTAAAAAGAAAGATGGATCAATGTGACTTTGTAATGATTATAGAGAATTTAATAATGATACATTTATGAATAAGTATCATTTTCCTCAAATTGATGACTTATTTGATCATATCCATGGACTATAGTATTTTTCCATGATTTACATGAGATCGGGGTACCATCAGCAGAAGGTGAAGGAGGATGAAATCCCTAAAAAAACTTTTGGTACTAGATATAGTCATTATGAGTTTTTGATGACCTTTGGTTTAAAAAAAATCCCTTTTTATTCATAGATCTAATGAATAGAATATTCATTCAATATTTAGATACACTTTTTTGTTTTTATTGATGATATTTTCGTCTCTTCCAAAAATCATTAAGGTCCAAAATAAATTTAAGTATTGTCTTTCAAAATCTCAATGAAAATAATTTATACAAAAAAATTAGAAAATGTGATTTTTGGTTGTAAAAGATTTATTTTATTTAGAAAAATGTTAATAAAGATGACATGACAGTTTATCTAATCAAAACTAAAGTGGTTGATGAATTGGAAAGACCTGCAAATCTTACAGAGATTCATAGTTATATTGGATCAGTTGGGTATTACCAACAGTTTGTTAAAAACCTTGCACTGTTAACTAGCCCACTAACTTTGTTTGCATGAAAATGGGTTAAATTTATTTATAGAGAAGAATGTTATGTTTTTTTTTCAAGAACTTAAGAAGGGATTTGTGAATTCTCTAATGTTTGCCATGCCTTCTATAAATAGGGATTTTGTCGTCTACAGGGGTGCTTCATAGAAGGGACAAGGTTGTATTCTGATTCACAATGGTCAGTTAATTTCTAATGCTTTATGAAAACTAAAACCTCATGAGTTAATTTATCCAACACATGCTTTTAAATTAGAAGTTGTTGGTTTTGATTTAAAAATTTGTAGTCATCATTTATAGATATCCAAATGTGAAATATATAATCACCATAAAAGTTTGAAGTATATATTCACTCAAAATAAACTAAACATGAGGAAATGAAGATGGAATGACTTGAAAAGGGATTATTATTACACAATCAATTATCATCCTATAAAAGAAAACAAGGCAGTGGATGCCTTGAACCAAGACATCATGCTACAATAATCGGGTTACATTTGGAGCATGACCCATTGATTTTTATTTGATGAATGTTTTATTTCATGTTGTTGGTTCCAGGAATTACTCTATTTTGTATCAGGTTTAAATGTAGTCATATCTATTAAAAGAATTAAGCATGCACAGAAGTAAGTTGGTGAGTTGAAAAAAAGGTATAATTGGTGAAAAATGGTTTGTTTCAATAATTTAAAATTTATATAGACTCTGTTTTAAGATTTCAAAATAAATTATATCTGACTTTTGACTCCCAGATGATTAATAAATTGTTAATTGAAGCTTATAATATTTTTTTCAGTTTAACTAGGCAGTACTAAAATATAAAGATACATTCAAGATATAACTAGTGTGATTGAATTAAAAGGGATGTTGAATATTTTATATTATAATGTGTGACATGTCAACAGGTCAAAGAAGAAAAAAAATTAAAAAATGGGATAATTAAGAATATTCTAGTGATAGAGTGGAAATTGGAAAATATATACATTGAAATCATGGCGGGGCTGCCTAGGACATGTTGAGGTAATAATGAGATTTGGTTTGTTATTGATCTACAGACTAAATTTCCAGATTTCATTCATATTCAAGACACTTTTTCTCTAGATCATATTTCTTGTTTGTACCTCAAAGATAATATTTAGATCTATTGTGTTCTTATATACTTTGTATCAGAGCATGATCCCATGTTCAATGTAACTTTTGGAAAGGCCTTCAAAAGTCATTAGACATAGAATTAAACTTCAACACTGCTTTTCATCCTCAATCTGATGGATAGACTGAGAAGGAAATTTAGAAATTGGAGGATATTATTCAATTTTATTTCGTGTACTACTAGGGATGTTGGGATCACCATATTTATGTAGCTGATATTTTGTATAATAACATATTTCATTCCAGTATATTGATGCCACCTTTTGAGGTGTTATATGGAAATAGGGGTATAACTCTATATTTGTGGGTTGAATTCGGGGAAAGTAAGTTAATGGGACCAGATTTAGTAGAGGAAGTGGCTGGAAAACTAAATATATACTAGTAACACATGGGGATCTCATAGGGAAGTTAGAAAAGTTATACAGGTAAAAGGAGGAAAGAACTCTCTTTCGAGGTTGGTGATCATATTTTTCTTAGAATATCACCGTAACAAAAGTGTTTTTTATTTTTTCTATGGAATGAAAGTAAAGTCAATCATTCATTAGACCTTACAAAATCATGGATAAATTTGGACCAGTCTCCTATCGAATAGCATTTCCTTAGAGTTTATCAATGGTACATAATTTTTTTAAAATTTCTATATTGAGAAAGTATGTAAAAAATTTATCTCATGTATTGAGCCCCAAAATAGTTTAGATGGAATAGAACCTCTCTTATTAAGAGAAACCTATTCAAATTCTTGATCATAGAGAGACACCACGTTGTTAAATAAGTAACATGAAAATCTGAAAATGCTATGAGGGAAAGGTAACCTCATTTGATTAAAAAGTAAATAAAAATTTTGAAGAAACAAATTCCATAAGGTGGTGAGTATATAAAAACACATATATTTTTTAAATAATTTATTTTAGATTTTTAATTTCTAATCTTGTAATCAAATAAGTGCCTTTTATAGAAATTATCGAATTTATACTAAGGTAATAGAAACATGTCCTTAGGAATAGTAACATGAACATAGGAATATTATTTTGTAGAATAGAATAGTAACGTCACATAATAAAGTATAAAAAAATTTCTACATACTATAAGTGAATATATGATATATTTATATCACTGAACAACTTAATATTTCTTTTTAAAATTATAAATTAAGTGTTGGAATTTTTGTTAGTCATAAATATTTAATTACAATTATATAATTAAAATAATAACATAAAAGAGAACATATTAAAATAAAATAGATTCATAAATTATTATTTTATTGTCATATGGTTATAATATAATTTTTTGAGACTTTAAATAACTTTTCAATGTGTTTTAAAATTAGTTATTTTATGGAAAACTCTATTTTTCGAACAAATTATGATTTTAATAAAAATAAAATTTCTCATATTAATAAATTCTTTTTTAGAAAATAAGTTTGTTTTTTAATATTAAATGTCAAAAAAATGTTCACAGTGATTTTTTGGGATTCTTTTGAAATATAAGATTTTTTGTGAATAGTGAAATACAATTTTTAACAAAATAAGCTAAATAAATGAATTATTGAGTCATATATGATTTTTTGATAAGGAAATCACTTTTGGATCAAACAAACATGAACTATTAACTTTATTTAGTCTAAATAACAAAAATTTTTCTTTCCTTGAGAAAAATAATATAAAAACAATTAAAATAATGGAAACCCCCCTCTCGACCACTATAAATACCACTAATCATCACCTCTTATATTCACTCCTCCAAATCTTTTTGAATTTTCCAATTTTTTCTCAATACTCTTCCCAAGCCTCTTCCAAACATCAATTACCTACTGGTCCCACCAAAAGGCCAATACCAAAGGCCTCAAGGAGGTTCTCAAGGATGACAATTCACGAGGTAGAAATCATATTCCATTTTCTTTTACTTTCTTATCAATTCGTTTTCTTTTCTTATACTTTTATCACCCCCCCATATCCAAGAGAAAATTAAACTCTATTATATTATATATAATGTAATTTTATCATGTTTATTGAAAAATTATTCATCTTTTTTTATCTCACCTCCCTTTTATTCTATAAAAATTAAAAACATTGTACGTGATGTATCAATTTACCGACATCATGGATGATGTGTTTTCAATTTCAATTATCCCTTTCATGGATGGTCATAAAACAATTTTAATGGTTGATTTTTTAGATTTTATGATATAATCTTTTTTATGTTCTATATTTAATATATAAACATAATAACAAATTATATAATGAAACTAGTTTGTGATTAGCAATGAACAGTGAAAATGATCTAAACGAATATCATTAATGTTTTATCTATTGTTACATAAACATATCTGAAAAAAATGGTTTATGGTATCATTTAATATCTTTTAAATATATTAGTACCATTTAATTCTACTTCTGTAGTTTTTCTTCATTTCTAAAATCCATTACAAAATGAACATGGAAACTATGTAAGGAACACACCCGAACTAATGGAAATAACATAATATTAATAATAAATGGGTGGAATGATGTTACAAAATGATAATATAAGCTTCTATAAAAATTAATATGTCTCTTTATAATATTAATAATTGTCTTTTAACCATTATAAAAGAGGATTATATATATTTTTTGTATGAATAACCTAAGGTAATGGAATTCCCATCCCAATTTTCATTCTTTGGGTTAACCGTATACATAGTTAATTATGTGAAACTATGATGATTTGAAATATGAATTTTTATTATATTATGTTTTATTATGAGTATTTACAGTTTATAAACACATTCCATTCTTTTTATAAACTCCCACTTCAAATATATAATATTTATAATGGACTACTCTTTAAAAATACTCTTGTAATATCCTTTTATTTTTAAAGGAATGATTTATATTATGTAAGTATTATTGTTTTATGATTATGTTCTGGTCCTTGGGAATTTTTTTTGATGAATTCAGGTACCTATATATCCATACAATTCATTGGATATGCTTATATTAGTGGTCAGTTGTATGGTTACTCCATGTGTAACTATGATGGTTACACTATAAGGTAGTTGTGAGGGTTACATTGTATGGTAGCCGTTGGTGTTAAAAATTGTATAGAATCCATGGGGGATAAAATATTAATTCTATAATTACCCAAGATACATATATGGTTTGTTTATGTTTTCTATGTTCTATAAAAATATAATTTTTTTATAATGTTACTATATGATACATATCCGGTGAGAAGTATGTCTTTGTGATATTGATTTCATATGATTATAAGTATTCGTGTACTAATTCTTTCTCTCCTTCTTTATATATCCCTTACTAAGATTTTTTTTTCATCCTATGATTTAAATTCTTTTCATAGGGTTTTGGGACCGGTATGATAAAATCAGAAGAAAAGATGAATGTCGTTAAGAATTATCATGAATAGATTTCTGGAATTTTATTAAAAACCTATTTCTTTTATTAAAAATGGATATTGTTTTAGAAATATCAAATTTATATAACTATGGGTTGATATGTATTAATTATTTCCTAAAATTATATACTCAAAAAAATTTGTTTCAGAATGTAAGGATGTTAATTCTAAATAAATTTACTAGAATATGTAATGTTTAAGGTCGGGTCCTTATAATAAGAAAATAATATAGGTATAATCAAGATACATATAAAGGTTATAAATAATAATTCATAAAATATGAATTGTAGAATAACAGAAGTAATCATCATGGAAATGACACATATCATAGTAATAAGGTATACTTGAGAGTCGTGGAACAACCATAAGCATTGAAATCATAATATAGTGTATCAGGAATCAAATCCTATTTCCCATATTGTATCTAGTTTCACTCACCTATTTCCCTTGTTGGAATAGGTTTCCATCAATTGTATCCCATATAATATCTAGAATCATAACCCATTTCTTCACTTTGGATGGAGAATCACTCGTCATTTAACCATTATCATAGGAGATATAAAACTATATCTAATGCATTGGAGGTTTATATTGGTCCCACCCAACACATAATTGTTAACCATCTATATGTGTAGTGCAAGAAAATATATTACAATCACATTATTAAAACATAGGTATAATAATGGGTTTTATCAACCATTCCAATGAAAAACATTCACTATTTTACAGGATAAATCACTCATGAAGAGAAAATGGGATTCATTGAATACAACATGAGGAACCCATGGAGAGAAAAGGGGTTACATGTCCCTTTAAAATGATTCAAATAATGAGGTTAAATGTAACTCCATGGGTCTTAATTTCTATAAAATAAATTCGTTATCACATACACATATTATAAATTTATCCCATTCACATTATTCTTTATCATAACAAAAAACCCTATAGAGCATGGGTAATCCATCACCTAGGATTCCTTATTTTTTCCAAGTTTCATTCCCCCACTCACCATTATACTAGTCTCCACATTTAGCAAGAATCCACGTACCACACCTAATTTTCCAACATTAGCCAGTCTACCCATTTTGGTACCATTAAAAAAACAATAAATGTGAATTTTTATTGTTGCAGTAGGTTGTTTTTTATAGATAGTATATATATCATGTCTAGTTCTTCATTAATAGTAGTTACATTACATGAATGATAATTCAGTAACTATATTATGGTCTTTTCACTTTGTAATATGTTTATACACAACTATTTATTATTTTATTCTCAAAATTAAACCAAAATTTCAATTTAGTATTCCAATTTTATAATATTCATAAAATGTATCATTCTTTTTATATACAAGGGAATTTTTTTGATTCTAATGTTTAATTGACATGGATGTGTGAGGGTGCATAGGCAAGATGGAATGATTTATTAGATAGATTGAGTTATTCCTCGGTGATGAGATGGTAGTAACATTTGTTCATTTTGTATATGTCTATATGGTATCATCATATATATGGTCTATTTTACTCTTTCAGGATGGAAATATGACATTTTTTATTTTTTATGTACTAGGTGTATGTGTATATTGATTTATAATTTCCAGTCATTTTGTTTTCTTTCACTCTAGTTTATTGGATTGATATTATTATTTTTTCTCCCAAGATGGTATTGTCTCCCCAATACCACCCTATATAAAACTGATGTAGGTCAATAGACTTTGTTGTATAGGGATTCACACCTAAGGTATAATGGTTTTAAGGACATGAGATTTCTCTAAAAATATTCCTAAAATAAAAATTGTGTTCAATGGTGTTCTCTACAAACAACATCTAACTAAAACAATACTACATTTTATATATATTATAAATATTAAATTTGGATAATATATTTTCTTTTTGAATTATTATATATGAATAAGAGGAAATGAATTCTTAAATATATTAAAATATATTTACATATGAATATTATTTTACTAAAATTTACTTTATTAAATATTGTTTATAAGAAACTATCTCTTTAGGAACGAAACTTTTTATATAACAAAACTATATATATTATTGTCAAATTTTGATGTTAATATAATATAACATAGATTTATTAATGCGAGATTTATTAGTGTTTCATATAAATTATGATTATAATCAGATAATATTTTAATATATTATTGATTTATAAAAATAGTTTCTTTATTTTATTTATAATTTTATTTAAAAGTTGAATTTATATATTTTATAATGTAAAATTGGTAAAAAAAAACTTCATTTATGGATTTAGAATAACAATATAAGATTATGATAATTTTTAATTTTTAAATTAAATATTTTTTTAATGTTTAATGTGATGTATAAATTTTTCACAAATATCACGTCTTTTATATAATTATTAGTCTATAAGTATTACATGAAATTTTTTTCAAAAATAATTTTTGTAATCTATTTGAATCCGGAATCCTAGATCAAATGGTTATATTACATTTTTGTTAAATAATAAAATATTTTATGTATACATAAGCATCCTAGTATTATTGTAAGATTATATACATACATTACATTACAATAAAATCATAATATACAAAATGAACACATTACAAGAACATTATAAACCCTTACATCATATCCTTGAAATTTATTTTTAGCCCTCTTGGTTTTTCAGTCAAAGGAAAACTGATATGGTTAATAGAATTTTCTTAGTAAATAGTGGCATATTGTATAAACATATATAAAATATCCATGGAATTAGTGATGTGGAAATATTAAATGAAGAATATAGATCCATAATCAAAAGAAACTTAGAGAATTACATATTGATGACAATAAATGAAAAAATGGATATAGGTATTCATTGTTCTCATAAAAATGGAATATATAATTCCAAAAATTGATAATTTTGTCAATTCCTTATGATAAGTACATTATCCTATTATGGGAAGAGCTATACATAAAAACCAAACATGGTTTTCCTCAGGATACCTATAGATTAATCTAGAAGATATATAATTATAATCCACTTCCCTTACCTAATTTATTCTATTTCATTACCATAACTGTCAAAAAGTCCTTTTATTATACTCTTTTTTTGACACTCATACTGAATAAAATGAATAAATCCATATAACTAGAAATACATAAATCAAATACTTCCACAGTTTATATAATATTGAATATGTCTATGAGAATTTCCCTTAATCAACTTAGACTTTATGGGGTATCATCAATATAACTTGATGTATCCTCATAAATAAAATATAGGGGTGAGGGTACTTTCAATGTGTAGAGTTATCCATGGAAGATATTTTTTAGGTTAAATAGTTCTAATTTTTAGGATACAAATTAAATGGTAGGAAAAAACATTCACATGGTTCATTATGAGAAAATTAATATTCTAAAGGATATCCCATAGAAGTGTATCCCCATGTGTGTAGGATTAGGACAAACCTTTATGAATTAGGCTGATGATTGAGTCAACACTCATCCTACCCATTTCTAGGAGATTCCACCTCGGTGAATTTTTTTCAATGCCACATCTAATTTCCAATGTCAATAAAAGGATATATTTTCTAGGAAATATCACAAACTTTTACTTTAATATTTTTTGTAGTTTTTTCAAAATGGAATTTTTTTTATTTTAAAACCATTTTGGATAATCATGATTCAAAATAATGTGAGGGAGGGATTAAAATATACACATGTAAATCCCTTAAATTTCATGAGTAGTATGGAAGTAAATATTTGATGCAAATATATATAACATATAAAATAAAAAAGTTCTGATTAGAACATGATTCTCAATTAATAAAATTTGATATAGAAAACCCCAATATAAAGATTGGGTAACAATTCAATCATAACCACTTCAATGATAGTGACCATAAAATTGAACATTAAATACCATTATTAAAGATATTTCTTGATATATCATCACAAATTTAAACATATACACAAATTATGAATAAAATCATTTTTACAGAAGAAAACATGTCTTCAATAGAGATATTTGAGATAGAAACCCCTTATAGCTTATCATGGAATCAAAAAACAAAATTTAATTACATATATAATAAAAAAAGAAATATTAATCACATAATATTTAGAACCGTTTTTATACAAATAAAAATTTATAAAATTCACCAATATAGATTACAATGAATGATATTAGAGTTTGGAATTCAAAACATGAAGGCGGAAAATAAATAAATGATTTTAGAAATAAAAACATTATTCCGAATGGTTTATGAAATGAGTTTAATGAGTGAGAAATGTTGTTTCTAATCAAATTTACATAATTTTAATATTAAAGTATTGATTATTAAAATTTTTATGAATAATCCCATGGAAACATAAAGTTTTATAAAAAATTAAATTCATGAATCAAAAATTGAGGGAGATAATGTAGGAGTGATTTCAGAAGAATAATATATATACAAAAAAATATATCATAATTAATGAGAGTTAAGGGTAGTATTTCTGAAATAGGGATTAATTTGTAAAATAAATATATTATTATTAAAATATGATAGAATAATAATTTGAAACTCAATGTTCTTATCAGAAAACAAGTACTCAAATCAAAAAGAGGTGGTGGAGAAACATTACATTACTAAGATTATTTATCAAGAATGAGAAGAGTCTTTGAAACAATATGAACTCCTTGAAAGGTATTTAGAGATGTATAAGGAAGATAAATTAATGACTAATTACATTTTTATGGGGTATGAGGTAAAGTGTGGGAGTGTCTCCTATTATTGGAGAAAAAGAGGGGATTTTCCATGGAAAACAATAGTTAGGGTTTAGGTAGTAATGGAATCACATGGTTATTATGTGGTTTTTTAGAGATAAGTTAATTAGGATTATAAATATTAGGTAACCAAATTGGATATAAATATCTTCCCTAATACGTATTTTATGGGATATGTGACCATTAAATTATTAAAAAGTTTAGATTCCATATTTTTTATTTACCCATATAAATATTTTTTAATAATTAAAAATGGTTATTATATTACTACTGAAAATATAATTTGACATATTTTACTTAATTTTTAACTTCTAAATATTATTTGGTATCCATTTAAGCAAATTCAATTTCTGAATTTTATAAAATTAGCTCTTAATTTAAAACACAATACATTGGGAAAACTATTTTTTCGGAAAAGAAACATTTTACTTTTTACTGTGATCAATAATAATTATCCTACATAATTTATTTTATATGAATAAACAAATATTGGCATAATTAAATATTTTTTTAACTATTTAATATAAATATAATATTTATTTTACTAATAGAATTAACATATGTTGGAAAAGTTATTTTTTACACTTCTACTTATAAAATTTGTTTTATAGAAAAATCCCAAAAATTAATATGATTCAAATATATTTATTCTGAATTAAAATATAGTGTATATATTTTTATTATAAAATCATAAAATTCAGAATTTAAATATTTAAATCTTATCATGAATAATGGTTCTTTAAGGTGAACATTGTATAATTGTTCAATATACGATGTGTATATACTATAGTTGTGTAATACCTCATGTTTTTAGGAACATTTTTTCAAAATAAACTATTTTTATTTTATGTTGTGAATTACATGATACACTAAGCTAAAATTTCATTATATTCTACTCCAAGATAAGATTTCACTACAAGCAATGCTGACCTAGCTTGTGTTACATGGAAAACTATGTTTCTACGAAATATCATTTTATTGTTATAATTTTACAGCTATAACCCTGATGTTAAACATAGTAATTTGAATAGAAATATCTAATTTTTAAATATTATTTATAATGCGTTTATATAAACGAAACATATTAATAATAAAACATGTAATATTGGTAAAATTGTTTTTTGGAAAAATACTATTTTTTCAAATGAAATTATTTTATTCCAATATATTAACAATAATAAAATGAAATCTGGAAAACAATAAAAATTTAAACTGATAAAATAAAATTAATTTTTGAATTCATGAAGAAATAATTTTCTGAAGATTATTTTTAGGTATTTTATGAGAAATGTCATTTTTAGAAGAATAGTGAAAAACATTGAATTGTAACTAAAAATAACCTTTTCATCTAATTTTTTTATGTAGATAAATTATATTTCAAGTGGGTTTGAAAATAAAAATATACTATTCATGCATTTATTAATCCAATTTTGGTCATTGTAATCATTTTTATATTATTTTTAGATATAAAATATTAACGAACATTTGAACATTCTCACTTTAAAAACCTGAATTCTCGCCCCTTCTACAAGATATTCATTAAACATAATTTTTCTTTTTTTATGAATTTAATTTTTAAAATAGAAATAAAATGTTTTAATTAGTGTAATAATTATTTTATAATAACTTAAACATAATTTTTATCAATAATATATGTGAATGCGATTATAATTAATTACAATGATTAATGTAAAATTATGCTTCACAAGGGACTAAAACATTAGCATAAAGGCCAAATATATCTATAAAAATTTACAATTACCATGTTATGGCCATATTTTTTCCATAATCCTTAAATTCTTGTTTTGGTTTTTTATAAATTATTAGGTAAAAATGTGGGTACACCTAATGTGTTTTTAAAACTGCCAAATGTGTCCCCTCCCTCCCTTATAGAGCCCCACACCTCTCCCACTTATTATCACATATCAAACAAGATAATTTTGGTAAATATCTGCATAATTTATTTCTAAAAATACCTCACTTAATCCTTTAATCCTCCCTTTGGGTAGAAAGACATCCCAGGACGAACTTTGGTGAAAACCAAAAAGAGTTACCCAAAGAATGGTTAACAAAATTCCATAATCTCATTTACATTATTTTATTTCTCCACTAACTAAATTATTCTTATTTAATGAATAAATTATATCCCCAGTAACACCAATATACAGATATATTGATATGATTAGGGTTATAACTACACTTACACACACTTCCATCTAATTGGTAACAGACTTACCATTCTTGTGTATGATGAAATATCATCCCACGAAACGATGTTTTATTTATTTATTTACCAATGATCATGGTAGATAATTATAATAAAAATTAATTTTTTCTATTATATATATGAAGTATATGATGAATTTATAATTCTGAATATATTATATAACAAATACCATCAATTAATCCATTTTTTTGTAAATACAACTATTTCTTTTGTCGAGTTATGGACTAAAACCTTCTCAAAGAGATGTGATTCATTCACACACTACCTGGGATGTATTAATCACGAGTTTAGTTCAAATTATATTATATATAACATAAAAAGGGTACATTAATGTCATTTTATTTATAAATATATGTCATTTACTCACATTCTTTCAATTTGAAAAAATAATAGAAACATCATTTATCCATACGTATGACATACTATCTCCATAAACGGGGAATTAAATATTATATTTCTATATTTTATAATTTATTATAAAAATTCATATAAAGAATATAAATTATATTTTTATGGTTTATAAAATTATATAAATCATGCTATTTATATGAGGAAAAATAATATAACAAATTAAGACACATGTGAAAAACAAAGCATATATTTCTCGAAGCCAAACATCAACATGGAATTGATAATAAGTGGGAAATATAAAGTCACAATGAATCCATATATTTTATTATATATAAGAATATAGTTCTTTAAAAATGTATAATAAACATGTATTTATTATATATGAGGTTTTTATGAGTATGAAGAGAGTCCATGCATTAGGTAATAGAATTTCATCTCAATTTTTATTTACGTGAGATATATGACATACTCACCCCTCAATTCCTATTATGTAGGAAATATATTTCCCATAAATTCTTTATATTATTATTATAAATAAATTTATGTCTATTTTAATAACCATTTTATAATATCTATTTTAGGTGGGTTTACAGTTCAAAAATCGCCAAATCAGTAAGATAGTTTTATTTCAATTTTCACTCTTTGAGAAACATGATTTAGTATACACCATATTATGTTAAAAGGTATATATAATGACATTTTAAATTTTATCTCATTAATATCATTATTTTTATGATATTCTAAGCTTAACAGAATTTCATTTTTTATATGGGGATTATGATGAAAAGTTACTAAGTGGAAAGAGTTTATTCAAACAATATCATATTTTATCGATATTTTTTATGATTATTTTTCCATTGATGAAATATTATAATCCATATCATAAAAAATCTTATAAAATTTATTATAATATGGTTATTAATCATTATATTCAAGTATTGGTACCATTTTCCCACTCTTTGGTACATAACATGACTATGAAATTGTTTTTATGAATGTATGACACTACCTCTGTCTTCGGTCGGAAATATTTTATCCTTCAAAACAATGTTTTATAAAAGGGTTTTCAGAAAACAATTGTGTTTAAAAAGTGTTTTAATATTTTTAGAATATTAATTTTCAAAGAAATGTTTTTCAAAATATTTTCTAGAGTATTTTATATGTATTCAAGGAATGGGTTCTCAAAAGGTTTTCATGATTCATTTATATGTTTTCATGGAAAATGATTTTCAAAATTTTTTCAAGCATATTATTAAAATTTTCAATGAAAATGTTTTTAATATTTTTTTATTGATTTTCAATAAAATTTAATGGAATTTTTTTAAAATATTTCAAGCCTTATTTTTATATTTTCAATGTATTTTCAAAGAAATAAGTTTCCTAAATGTTATCATGATTTTATTATGATTTTTCAATGTGTTTTCAAAGCAAAATAATTTCAATGTATTTTTAACTATAATTTGTAAGTTTAAAAGGTTTTTTTGAATGTTAAATGTTTTAAAAATTCATTATTTTATAAAAAAATCCAAGAAAAAATGTTATATTCCCAAATAAATTTTATAAATGAAATTGTAAACATTATTTTTAAGAAAAATATTTTCAAAATATTTTTATGAAATGGATATTCAATGAAATTATATTTTTTTAAGAAATATTTAATTTGCTCTTTTAAAATCCATCTAGATCTAATATTTCATCTGTTTTTATACTTTAATATTAATTTGGGATATGCTCCATGAATACCATTCATATTAGTTCTAGAATTGTTTATACTCTGATAGCTTAATGTTCGTGCCACTAGCTTCTTTTCACGAGTTATGATTTGATGAAATGATTACAAAACCTGTATTTTGATATTGATTAAGATATGATTTCTAGTTTATCATGCCTATTTCATTTCATGGGTTCTGAAATGATGTTTATGAGACCTATACATTTTTTATGGGTCATGTTTTGATGAAAATTTTATTATATTATGTCACATGTATGAATTATTTTTTATGAGATGGGTGGGACTTATATCTCCCTCAAATTCAAGGGGTAATGATTTATATTTCATGTGATAACCATGGTAATCAGGTTGATAATCTTGAAACACTACTGGAATATAGGGAAACCTGATCCCTTAAAAGGAAAGGAAAACAACTGGGGATGGAATTTTTTCCTTCCAAATTGGTGTAGTTACTATGAAGACGGAAGATGGGGAAACTCGATCCACTATGGGACAACAGGGAAACCTAATCCACTATGGGAATATGGGGAAACCAGATCCCTTACAAGGAATGTACTATATTTGAGGATGGTGGTGTGTCTAGAAAAGTAGGTGTAGTCCCATTGAATTTCCATAATATGTTTTAGAAATTAATCTGGACTTATAAGGAATGATATTACTATTTATGTGTATTCCAGAATTCCCTATCTTATAACTATATTATTCTTTCATGGATTATTCTCTTGTTTCCCATATTATTCACGTATTATAAACCACTAACATTAATTCCATGATTCTTTTATATGAACTTCGATATGTAGGGTATGATCTTCTAATTTTATGGTTATATTATCATACCATTATGCTAATGTTTATGATTACATATCACCATTGTTAACCTTTACTGAGCATCTGTGATCATACCTTTAATTTTTTCCTCTCTAGGTTGTGTAGATATATTTCATGTTTTATATAACTATTGAGGTTTCTAGTCATCGAGAACCTAGTGGGAGGTAATATAGATTACTCATGTATCATTATTTATATTTACATGATTCAAAAGGAACTAAACTCATACAATATTTAGGGCTATCATTATGTAATATTTTAGTATTTTCACAAAAAATATGAAATGTCAATGTATGTTAATACCTTGTTTCTATAGTTGGTATTAGTGTGGTGGTTTAGTTAACCATTGGGAACTCGGATGAGAAAACATTAGTTATATCCCTATGAATATTTCTAAGGATATGTTTAGGGATTTATCTATGAATTGATTAAAGAAGAGGAAAATTATATGAATATATAATGGAATTTTGGTAAAGGGTTGAGAGAGTGGTTTCATAGAAATGAATTTCTTTCTTGATACTAAAATTGTATTTGGATATAAATTAGATGTTCTATGATTTAACAACTTAAACATTGTTCATTGGGCCTAACTCAAGAATAACATGGTACATGAAAACATGACTTACTATGAACCTCCAATGACACTCATGAGGGATATTCTTTTGGGATTCTGAAACTCTTCACAAAAAATCATGAGGGATTTCAAAATAATATGGATATGAATAACCTAGTATAAACCTAAGGTTTCATAGATTAAGAAAGGTGTTATAATTTAAACAACCAATAACTATTTTTTTCATAATTCTCTGGTTCCTCATTATGATAATTATTTCTCACTCAATGCTTTATGGTTTTAGTAAATAGTGAAAACCAGAAGGAACTGGGTTAATATTTATT
Organism: Viscum album; assembly: GCA_963277665.1. Lineage (NCBI taxonomy): Eukaryota > Viridiplantae > Streptophyta > Magnoliopsida > Santalales > Viscaceae > Viscum > Viscum album. The sequence goes on from OY728152.1 coordinate 2,008,151,474, forward strand.
GTGAAAGATACATTTTTAACGAGTAATATAATTTTAGGGTCAATTTAGTGAAGGGTTTTGTGATCATGCCTTTTAAGTATCAAGAAACATGATTAATTGCATATACTTTAACCAACTCTCATACTTACTAAGGAAAAGAATGAAGGAATTTTTTGAGATTTTGGGTAATGGATAACATGTTAAAAATAATATTCAATTCCCTTTGTGAATGGAATGGGGAAAGAATCAACCAAATTAATTTCATAGAGGAATGAGAAGTGGTTTTTACTATACAAAATAAGGACACAAATAAAGTAACTGCAAAGGAAAAATTAAGGGTTCAATTAATGAAATATATTGGAATATTAGCCTATCTAAGACATCATTAATCATTAAATCCTTCTAGTGTGGAATGATTTTTATTATGAAAATAGATGTCCTAACTAGAATTTTCCAATATAAAATTAGAAATATGGTATTAATGGTTATATTTTTTATGATGATTATAATATATATGAATGTGAAAGGAAAGAGTTATTATGTAATTAGATGAGGTATCCTTTAAATGGTTTGTTGATAATGTGGTATAATTAAGGTTTTTATGTAATTTTATTCAATAATTATGTTATATGAAAGGTGAAATATACAAGGGTTTCTTGGTCTATGTTTATCACTAATGATTTACAAGATTATATAGAATGTATCATATAGACTGGAAAAGTGGTTTAATAATAAGGTGACATTTTTACTTAGGGAAGAAAACTATTAATATGATCTTTAGGTTAAGATAATGTTTTTTGGATAAGGTTATTTTTTATGTGAATATGTAAATTAGATAGTTCTTATTACCTTGAAAGTAATTAAGAACTTGTTAACATGTTTTTTTGCTATCATTGATGATGTTAACTACATTTTTTAATTTATGGAATATATCCAATATAATTTTGAATAAGGAAAAACTCATGTTTTAAATAATGATTTATGGTAATTCATGTCATTACCATATATGACGATAATACATGATGAAGGCATTCATGTGTTTGGAATATGAAAAATAAGAGCTATTATACGATATATGAGGGATCATTTTTGATCTTGTTTTGGAAAAATTATTGACCTTATTTATAATGTTATGAGTTTTCATATTTAATAAGGGCTATAAGGTTAACCATTTATGAATAGTTTATGTTAAACATTAGATGAATTTTGTGATAATAAATTATTATCTCAAAACATGAGGATTTATTCATATTAGAAAACACGTTCTAATAATATTGTGTTGATGATAAATACTTACTGATGGGATGGATTATCATGGATATCATTAACTGTTAGTGATTTAGCAATGAAAAAATAACCATTATTTTTGGATAAATAGGTGATGTGGAAATTGATCAATGAAAAAAAATGGGTGAGGTCCTAAAATTATTTAAGTATATGCTTTTTTGAAAATTAATCCCCATTAAGAAGACTATCTAAAAATTAGTTTTTATCCAAATACTATTAATTTTATTGAATTGATGTCATTTTTAATCATCATATATTTTTGAATTTGAGGCCCTCAATATTCCATTAATAATTCAGTTGTCTATGATTGATGATCTCAATCTGTCCCTATAAATATTTAAACTTATCCTCAATTTCCTTATTTTAATATTACATAAATTTTCTTCAATGTGGAAACCAAGTTATGAGTTAATTTTGGAAACCTTCATGTTTCCAACATTCCCTTTTTAATGTATGTTTTAGTATTAATATTTATAATTTGGGTTTTTATGAAGGAAGTTTGAAGCGCTAATCCATTAATAACCTAGATGAATTTTGATGTAGAAATTCATTTTATGGGCGTATATTATGACACCTTGTATTTTTGTGATGATTTTTAAATAAACTAATTTTCATTTATGACATGAATTTCATGATATAATAAGTCAAACATTCACTATAAGTTATACCAAGATAATCTTCTTCTACACACATCATCAACTTGGCTTGCATTACATGAAATACTGATTTTCATAGAAACAACATCTTATTTTCATAATTATATAGTTATAACATAGAAATTAAACATTTAATTATTAATATAAATTAAAATATTCTTAATATTATTTATAATGGTTTTAAATAAATAAATGATATTGATAGTAAACATGTAATATTACTAACCATCATGTTTCCAACATTACCATTTTAATGGAAGTTTTAGTATTTGGTTTTATGTTGTGTGTTTTAAGGAATGAAACTTTCAAATGATAATCCTTTAACAAATCAGATGAATTATGAGGGAGGAATTTATTTTAAGGGGGTAGAATGCAACACCCTGAGTTTTTATGAACCTTTTTTTAATAAACTAATTTTCATTGATCTCATTCATTTCATGATACAATAAGTCTAACTTTCACTATAAGATACCCCATGATAATCTGGCACTACATGCAATATCATCTTGGCATGCATTACACACAGTACCGAGTTTCAAAAAAACATAATTTTATCCTCATAATTATATTTTTATGACATATAAATTAAAAATATTAATATAAATATAAATTAAAATATTTTAAATATTTTTTATAATGGTTTTATATAAATAAACCATATTTATTGTAATAAATGTAATATTGGTATGGTTTTTATATAATTGAAAATGAAATTTTCTTAATTGAACTACTTTTATAACCTTATGAGAACAATAATTAAATTAATTTTAGAAAATATTATTATTTTAATTATATAAAATAATCCTAATATTTTAATTAATAATTTCAAAATTATCATATGGTGAACTTTAGGGATTTTTATAAGAAACTCCACTTTTTGATGAATAGTGAACAACATTAATTTTAAATCCAATTTGATTTTTAGTATAATTTATTTATAAAGTTAAAATATAAATTATTTCGGTTTTATATTATAAATATATTGATTATACATTTATTATTATATTATAGGTCCTTTGAATCAATTATATTTTTGGTTTTAGATATAAAATCTTAATTAACTTTAGAACATTCCCTCTTTAAAAACCCGCTTTTTCACCATGTCTGTGGAATTGACATTAAAAATAATTTTTCCAATTCAATGAATTTAATTTCAAAAAACAAACATGAATGTTTTTAATAATTAAAATATTTATAGTCTAATAATAACAACTTAATTTATGACCAAATTTTTTTGTGAAGTGGATTAAAATTATTTGCAGTGAATAATGTAAAATTAAGCTTAAAAAGTGACTGAATCATAAACATATGGTACAAAATCACCAATCCACTTTTACAACACCCATTTTATGGATATTTACCTTATATAAACCATTAATTCTTTATTTTGGTTAGTTTTATGATGTTTTTTAGGTAAAGACGTTCGTACACTTAACCTATTTTAAAAAATGCAAAGTGTGTGCCCTCCCTCCCTTATGAAAGGCCACCACCTGTCCCATTTCATAAAACCTCTCAAACCAATTAATATCGGAAATTATATATGAAATTCACTTCCAAACATCCCGACATTTCTCATTTAATCTTATCTTTGTGTAGAAGGCCAATGATGTAAGCCCTTTGGGGAAAACCAAAAGTAGTTTCCCAAATAAGAGGTAAATCCTCCCTCAAGATTCTTTCTTTTATTTTATTTCTCCACTAGATGAATTATTTTTAATTCATTCATACATAATAGAATATATATCCTAAATATACTATGATTTTTTATGATAATTTGTTGATGTACACTAACACACACATCCATCTAATGGGTAACGAACATTCTATTCTTGTGTATGATGAACTACCGCCTCATGAAACAATGTTTATTTTTCTATTACCACTTCTCTTGGTTGGTAATTATGATTTACATTATATTTTTATTTTATATATATTATATATGTGATTTATTTATTATTCTATAACGATTAAATAACAAATATCATCATGCTTTCTATTTTGTGTGAATATGTTAATTTTATTTGGGGAAGTGTGGACTACTGCCTCCTTTGAGTGATGTGATTCATCCACAACATACATTTAATATATTAAGTATTTGTTTTGTAAAATTATATTAAATATTTGAAATAATAAGGATTATGTTAAATATATATACTTATATTTTATTTTATTTCTTTATTTCAATATAAAAAATTAGAAACAATACTCATGCATATGTACGTCCTACTATCTCTATAAACGGTGTATTCCATAAATATTTATATAATCTATAGATTATTATAAATTAATATATATGGGATATAAATTATATTCATATCATGTTTTAAATTATGTAAAACATAATATAAGTATGTAGTAAAAAATTATAACAATGTGATACACATGTGAAAAACGAAGAGGATATTACACGAAGCAAAACCTAATCTTGGAATTGTTAATAATATGGTAATATAAATTCATAATCAAACCATATATGGAATTATACATAATCATATGAATCTTTAAAATATTTATAACAAACATATATTAATTATACATGATTTTTGTACTTTTATAATGAGATTTAAGACATAAGGTATGAGAATTTCATCTCACGTTTTATTTTCATGAGATACATGCCAGATTGAACAATAAATTTCTATTGTGTGGTACATATACCTCTCATTAATTTATTATATGATTAATATAATTATATTTATGGGTATTTACATATATAATTTCAGATCTATATTTCATGGGGTTTTACTGTTCATTAGTTACCATATCACAATATAGTTTTGTCTTAATTAGCCTTCAATGAGACACATGTTTTGTTATACACCATACTCATGTACGATGTGTCTTTAATTCCATTTTTTATGTCATATAATGAATAAGATAATTTTAATTATATATTATTCTTCGTATAATTTCATTTTCTAACATGGTGATTATTAGGAAATTTTAATAAGTTGAATGTGTTTATTCAAGAAATCTCATCATTTATCGATATTGTTTATGATTTTTCTTCCATTGATGAAATATTAATATCCATATCCATATCTGTCATCAAATAAATTATCCTTTATTTATTTAGGATTATCTCCATGTATTGGTGTTATTTTCTAACCCTTGGGTACATAAGATTACTAAGAACATGTATTTAAGAAAGTCTGATATTACCACACTCTTCGGTAAAAAATCTATCTTCCTTCAAAACCTTGTTTTCTAAAATAATTTTAAAATTTTTTAATTGTTTTCGAGATTCCATTTTAAATGAATGTTCTTCAAAAAAAATTTAAATCATATTTTATTATTTTTCAAGGAAATGGTATTCAAAATGTTTTCAAACATCTTTTAGTATTTTTCTAGGAAATGATTTTCAAAATGTTCTCAATAGTCATTTAAAAATATTCAAGGATAATTGTTTTCTAAATATTTTAAATTCTATTTCATATATTTTCAAGGAAAATTGTTTTAAAAATTATTTCAAGCATAATTTTTATGTTTTCAATGTATTTTCAATGAAACAGGTTTTCAAAATGTTTTCTTGATTTATTTATATGTTTTAGATGTGTTTTCCACAAAAAATGTTTTAAAATTATTTTCAAGATTATATTATAAGTTGATAAATATATTATATAAGGAAAAGGTTTTCGTAATGATTTGTTTTTTATAAATATTTTTTAAAGTAGAAAATATATTTTCCTCATGAAAATTTTTAATTAAATTGTATGCATTCAATATAATAAAATTATTTTTCAGACGGTTTTATGAAAAGGATATTCAATTAAAGGATATTTTCTTTAAGAATCGTTTCAAATTCCCTTTCAAATTCAGTCAACATCTTGGATTTCATAATTTATTATAGTTTAATATTTAATGGGGAAATTTTCCCAGAATATCTTTCATATTATTTCTTCAATGGTTTATGTTTTTGTAGATTGTTGTTTAGTACTACCTTTTTTTCTATGGTTATATACATATAAAGCCTCTTATTTTCATGGGTTATGTTTTGATGAAATTATTTTGAAATAATTATTTTTACACAGGTTAAGATATTATTACTTGTTTATGAAATGCATATCATTTAATAGTTTATGATATTATGTTTATAAAACTCATCTCATATTATTGGTCATGATATGATAAAAAAAGTTTTTAACTTGAGGGAAATATAAGAATGATTTTATTATAAAATTTGTGGGACCTATATCTCCCTATAATGAGTTGGGTAACGATTTATATCTCATGTGATAATAATGGGAATCAAGTTGATGGGCTTGATCCACCATGGGATCATGGGAAAAACTGGTTTCTTATATTGAAATGAATATGAATTGGGATGGTGGTGTGTCCATACCCATAGGTTTTATCACCATGAACATGGAATATTGAGAAACTCAATCTACTATGGGAGTATTGGGAAACCTAATCCACTATGGGAAGATGGAGATACCAAATCCACTTTGGTAATATGAGAATCATTATCCCTTAATAGTAAAGAACTATAATTATGGATGGTTCTATGTCATACCTATTTGATATAGTCCCCATGAAGTTACCTTATAAGTTCTAGAAATATAACTTGATTTATATGAAAAAATAGTAGATGTTTATTTTTATGCCAAAATTCCATATATTATACCTATTTTATGATTTCATGGATTGTACTCTTGTTCCGCTTGTGATTAAAGTCTTATAAAATATTAATAATTATTCCATGATTCATGTTTGTGATATTTGATCTATAGGGAATGATCTTCTAATGTTATGGCCACATTCTCGTACCCTTATTTTCATGTTAATGATTACATATCTCCCTTGTTTACGATTCCCAAATATCAATACTCACCCCTTTTATTGTTTACTCCCCATTTAATGATGAAATATTTAATTTATGATATGTCTAAGAGGGGTTAATATCATAGATAACATATTGGGAGATAATATCGCTCACTCATGTATCAGTGTTTATGTTCCTATGTATCTAGAGGAACTAAACTAATACCTTCTTTGGGTGTCTATTTTTGTAATGTTTTATGTATTCTAAAAAATATAAATAATGTTTATGTATGTTAATATTGGGTTATCATAATTTAGTCCCCAGTATTAAATTTTTATTTATAAAATTTTTATTTTTAAAGTGAAATTATAATTTTAAAAATATTTAATTTGGTTAATTAAAATATTATAACACAAGTCATATTCTTCAAATAAATTACTTTATTAAATTGTATATTTATTATTTTGAAATTGAGATTTATAAATTTTTAAATATTAATTAAATAAAATGGATTTGAAATATGAAATTATTAGGTTAAAATTAAGTAATATGTGTCATTTAATTCTTAGTCATTAAAATAAGTTACATTATGTAAAAACTAGTTAATAAAAATGAAAAAATATAATGATAATGACTTAAAAACAAGTTTAAAACATGTTTGCTAATGATTGGATGATTAATAGGTCATCCTTATCGCGTCCCCTAAAAACTTATTTCCAAATTCTAGATACAATGTCACGACCCGACCCTAACCGGGCTCGAGCCGCAACTACCCCAAACCCGCCTCCATAGGCCAGGGGCTGACAACCAGCGCCGAAGGCACAGTAACTCGGGGAGGCCTTTGCCTAAGAACCTGTACACACACACATGCAGCAAACTCAATGCAACAGTGAAGAGTAAAAGTAAAGACAAGAAAAGAAAAGAAAAGGGCAACTGCTATAAATAATCCACAAAGAGTGCATAAACCTCTAACAGTACAAGGTACAAGCTGAAAGTAAACTGAAAAGGGGAAAGGGGCAAAAAACACGCCCAACCAGAAAAGGTTCCAAAACCCGGCAACAGGTAAACAAAAAGAAACAGTTGGCGGATCTCCCACTTGAAACCCGGCCACGACCGCTGCACGCGGTCCAAGCTCTCGAACTCCTATGCTCCACTGAAGTCACGACCAACCTGTCCGTCATCTGCAAGGGCACACCAAGTGCAGGCAAAGCCCAAGCAGGGGTGAGTATAAAATTACTTAGTAGGATACCCCGAAGGCTAAAGGGAGAAACAAAGGAGGTACCGAAGGGTGAGCAGTAGAGCGAACATGGAGAAGTAAAAGAATACAACAGAGAGTGCAGTAAAGAGTCCAGCTCAACCCAACAAGAGAAAGGAGGTAGACTCATCCAAACACAAGGAGCTGGAAACAGTGAGAAGACGAACTTCTCGTTGAGTCATCGCTAACTATAGCCGGAGAGTAGACTCATCCAACCACAAGGAGCTAGACACGGAAACCATGTGGCATACCCCACGCGTATTCGCCTTTCCCAGAAGGAGAGTAGACAAAACCCAAGGAGTGGGTACCAGAACAAGGTATATACATATCCTTATGCTCAGAGAGAAGCCCAAACAACGTCGTAAGGGGATCTCCGTCCCGTAGCTTAGACTAAGAAAAGAATATCCAACAATCCCAGAAGTAACACCATCATCGATGCCCAGCATCCTGCACGTCTGCCCCGAACCGCAAGCCAAGGGGCTCAATCACCGCACTTCGACACTATCCTCTTTGGGCGGCACTGACTCGCCCGCACGATTTTAGATCACATCACAAGAACGCATCTCGGTGGGGAAAGCTCCCCTCATACTTGAAAGTTCAAGGAAAGTCAACCCACACCTCGTCACTGCCCTGCAGTCGAGAGGTCTCCTCAAAGTCAAGCTGTTCCATCACCGACCCGTACAACCAAGGGTCCCGCTCCGGTAATCACGGAGGAAAGCCACAAGCTAGCCTAGTAGAAAGGACTAAGCCTGGAATTCCAACAGGTGCCCCACTGCCCAGCCCTGCTGGAGGGTAATTCATATTAAGATACCGGGTGACCCACTGCCCAGCCCTGCTGGAGGGTAAACCCTAATACATCGTCAAGCGACCCACTGCCCAGCCCCGCTGGAGGGTAAACAATAATCAGATCATCAGGAGACCCACTGCCCAGCCCTGCTGGAGGGTAAACCATAACACATCATCAGGCTGTAAGAATGGTATAGAGTAAGAGGTTTCCAACCTCTGATACCAATTGTAGGATCGAAATATGCTATGAGATGCTCAATATACAAGAGGGGGGGTGAATTGTATACTTTAAAAAAAATTCCTTTGGAACCTTTAAAGTTAGTTATGAACAACTAGAGTTTCCTTAAGAAAAGGAAAGGGCTAAGTTTAACAAAGTTAAACTAAGTAAATTCACAACACCTCTAACACCGAACTAAACTTGGAAAGAGATTCCAAAAGTAGGTTCCGGAAATATGGTTCCGGAAATTGAAACTTAACAAAAGTTACAATATAAGATTCTACCTTAAAGCGTATAGAATCTAAACTAATCAGAGTAAGTAAGGAAGTATAAGAAAGTTATACTTTCCTTAAGATACAAATTTACAGCGGAAAAAAGACAAGTAGTAAAACTACTAGTAACAAGATAATAGTCTTTTAACCCAAAGAGAAGGGTATCCAACAACCTTGGATAAAGGTCCCTTGATTTATACTTTCAAGCAAGTCTGTCTTACCCACACCAGGGTAAGCCCTCGATACGAAGATCGGTGTCTCTGTCTTGCTATCCCCGCAAGCCCTCAACTTCAAGGTAGTTGGCAACCTCTGTCTTTCTCAGCAAGAAAGCCCTCGATCTTTAAGGTAGTCGGCACCTCTGTCTTTCTCAGCAAGAAAGCCCTCGATCTTTAAGGTAGTCGGCACCTCTGTCTTCCTATCCCCGGAAGCCCTCGAATGTAATCACCAACATTCGGAGTCGCACGAAGCTTTGAGAGTTAATAAGAGACTCTCTCTCTAGAAATCACATCAACAGCATGTAGGCACAAAACTCAGTTGTTTTTCCAACAGCACTGAGCTCTTTCAAATGAGCTCCTATTTATAGGTAAGGTCGGCTCCTTCTCCAACGGTCATATTTTCCTTAAAGTTCGGAGGGACCTGTACACGTGTCACTTTGACAACGGTTAGTTTATAACAAAATGAACGACATCGTTTTAAAACAAAGTAAGTGTAACAGAAAGCACGACATCGTTTTAATCTCTAACAAAAAGGTTCGGAATAGAAATTTCGGAGTGAAAGTTCGGAGTGAATGAATTCAGAGTGTATAAAACAATGATAATCAGATTCTGTTTAATAGGTGAATTCGGAATGAGAATTCGGAATAGGAATTCGGAATAGGAATTCGTCATCAGAAATCGTAATGAGAATTCGTCATTAGAATTCGTAATGAGAATTTATCATCAGAATTCATAATGAGAAATCTTCATCAGAATTCGTAATAAGAATTCTTTATCAGAATTCGTAATGAGAATTCGGAATGAGATTTCTTCATTAGAATTCGTAATGAGAATTCGGAATAGGATTTCTTCATTAGAATTCGTAATGAGAATTCTTCTTTAGAATTCGTATCCTGAATCTGGAATAGAACTAAGTCAGAATTCATATCCGGAATTCGGAATGAAACTTCCTTATAGTTCTTGTCCAGAACCGAATCTTAAAACAGAATGCTTTTTATCAGTTTTAATGATTCCGAGAAAGTGAATCCGAATTTCATACTTAAGAAAAATATTAATGAAAATATGATAAGGAAAAAAAATTTTCTTATAAAAGCGATTTTCCTTAAGAAAGCATTTTTCCTTATAAAAGCAATTTTCCTTAAGAAAGCGTTTTTCCTTATAAAAGCAATTTTCCTTAAGAAAACATTTTTCCTTACAAAAGCGATTTTCCTTAAAGATAAGGTGTTTGTGATTTTCAAAACAAGAAGGAATGGAAAAGTCATAAGGAAAACCTTATTGACTCAACAATCTCCCCCTTTTTGGAAAGCACAAACAACCTTACGAAAAAGCTATTCTAAGAAGAAAGAAACATATTAAAGCTTATCTCCCTTGGTTAAGGAATATAGATGAATACGACTAACTCCCCCTTAGGATTTGAAACTCTAAGGATCGTATTCATATTTCCGGAGTGATGTTTCTTTACGAAAAACTCCCCCTTAAACAAACTCTTATTAGAGTTCTATCTCCTTGGATATTTTTCTTTCTCCCCCTTTGAAAAACTCTTATTAGATTTCCTCTTTTTCTTAAGGATCTTTTCCTTCTCCCCCTTTGTGATTTTCAAAAAGAATTTGGAGGGAATGGAAAAAATAACAAAGTACCTGAAAAGATTAGTAACGACAGCAATAGAAACAACAAGCACAATTTTCAGTATGATTGAAATGTCAGCAACAAAAACAGATTACAACAAAAAGATCGGATTGGTCATTTCGGATCTTTCTCCTTCGACATCAGCCCCTTGAGAATAGTCTTGATCTTCTTGAGATCTTTATGATCTTCCTCTGCTTGCTTTTCTAAGGCAACTATTCTTGCTGACTGAGCTTCAATTATTTCTTCCTGAGCCTTCAACTTTTCTTCCTGAGCTTCCATTTTCTCTTCCTGAGACTTTATCCTTTCTAGAAAGTTGATCCGATGATCTCTTTCAGATTTCCAATTCTGAGAAACAGAATTGAGCTTTCCATTCAGATCTCTTACTTCCTGACTCCGAATGTTCTTTTCCTCTGCGAATTTCTCATCGAATGATGCAGTCATCTCATGAAACTTCTTGTCCTCGGTTTGAAATGCATCCTTGACACTCTCCTGAAACTCATCCAGCAACCTCATCTCTTCCACATTCTTCTTCGACCAGCTAGTCATCCTTTTGCAAGATCTTTTATGGGCTTCGTAACCAATGAAGAAATTTTTGAACTGGGCTTCTATCTCAACACATTTATCCATAACCATGGATACAGAGTCGGTTTTCTGATTCATCGTATGTTGGAGCATCTGACACCGAGAGTCAATACTGGAGAAGGTCGGAATGGTTCCCACCAACTTCTTCAAGGATTGAACAACAAAATCGTGCCCCAACGATGATGACTCCGAATCAGAGATCTTGCTAGGAGAATTTTCTTCCTCAATAAGCTCCAACTTCCTCTTAGAAGAGCTACCAGCTTCCTTCCTCATACTTTTTTTCAGAACTCGGGGTATCAGCAAGAATTTGCTTTCCCTTATCTTTTTCCGGAATAGAGACCTGTTCCGGAGATCTGTTCTCACTATCAGAGACTTGAACAATTTTATCTTCCTCATCAGCAACTTCTTGAACATTGGCTTCCACGTTTCCCATCTGAGCAGCATCAAGTAAAATATGTTCTTGACAAGTAACTTCTTCTTCTCCCTTTTCTTCTTCCATTGCAGGAGTAGCAAGCTTTGAAGACTGAGCTTCAGATGTTCGGAGCGAGAGGTGATCCGAAGGAGTTCCCTTATATTCATCTACTTGTTTGAGCACATCTCCTGTCTCACCACTTCCTTCAGCCGCTTCTTCAACCTCTTCCACTTGCTCTACTTCCTCAGTAGCAACAGCCTTTTCCGGAGTTACAAGATTTCTTCCTGGAGTCTCAGGTAGAGATTCCAGAGAAAAAGATCTCGGAACGGGAATGGTTGCTGAAACCATTTCATTAAACTTCAACAAGGCTTGCACAGCCTCAGCTTCTGACAACTTCTTCTTCAGCTTCTTTTCCTTAGCTTGCTTCTCAAGCTCATCAGCAGCCTTTTCTTTCAGAGCCTTAGCCTCTGCAGGATCCAATCCGAACTGCGGATCTCCTTCCTTCCTCTTTTCCTTGTCAGCTCTCCATTTCGCTGCAACCTCATCAGTATATGTCTTCTTCTTCTTAGACTTAGGAGGTGCGGAATGGACTTCCTTAGACTTAGGTTCCTCGGCTTCACCTACCACTTCTTTCAGCTTCCTCTTCCTTACCGGCTTAGACGATTCCGGATCAGCCACTTTCGGAGTCACATCTGCTTGAGGCGGTAGATCAATAAATTTCCCAGACTTCTTGTCAAATGCTATATTCATCCTTTTAAGAGTTGCATCACTGAGCAACATGATCTTGCAAACTTTCGGTTTAGAACTGCAAGCAACCTTGAAGGACTCAAGGCACCGAACTATCAGCTTCGACAATATTGCCGGGTACATTACTATCTGAGCTCTCAGATTCCCTTTCTTCAAATTCTCAAGATTAAGAAGGATATGCTTCATCAGATTGAACTTTCTTAGATTTATCAGGAAATCCAAGATGTATATCTCACTTTTCTTCAAGCTATCCTTATCTCCTTTTCTCGGTACGATAAGCCCTTGCACCCATAACTCCAGAATCCTGAAGTTTGTAGAAAGACTTGCTATCTTCGGAGCCTTGTCATCATCCAGTCCGAGAATTTCTAAGGCTTTCTCCTTGTTGAAACTACCCAAGGAGTCTGGCAGAACATGCGAGATAAACTCAGCTTCCCCTTCATAATTCAACCCTACCAAGCTTGCAGCCTTGGTGTAAGATAGCTTATAAGTTTTTCCATACGATTTGAAGGAAAACTTCTCTCTATTATCTTCCATGAAGAAAGCAACGGTCTCATAAAACTCGACAAGCAAGTCTGAGTAGACTTCATCTTGGTTGCCGGTTTTTGATATTGCAACATCCTCCCAGCCATTCAGCTTGATATTCTTCGAAATGATGGAATCATAGTTGCTGAAGAAAATCGGATGAACTAACCGCTCTCTGTAGACTAACCACTGAGAAATGGGCTTAGTTGAAGACATCTCTTGAGAAGCTAACTCTGCAGACATTCGGATTAGAAGTCTCTGAGAAGTTCGGAACAGAGAAGGCTGAAGTTCGGAACTGGAAAACTGTAGTTCGGAACGGCCTTAAATCGGAGAGTCAGAGCTTCAGCACGCAAAAGCTTGAAATCGATGTGGGACGAGAAAATAGGATCCCCTTTATATAGGCATTGGGATGACGGTTCAACTTCCTCGGTTGATCTGACGGTTTAGAATGATCTGAGATCAGATCTAACGGTTGAAAGCTTGAATCCGATCTTTTTGAGGTTTTATTAAAATAAAGAATTAAGAAATCCAAAAAGCAAAAACAAACTATAAGAAATTGCCAGCAAGTAAAATATGATTACGAAAACTTCAGTAAGGAAATCATACCTTTCAGATTAGCTTAGGAAAGTTATTCGTAATGGGAAATATAAAGTCGACTACGAAAAAGTTAATACGAAAAACTCAATACGAAAAAGTCAATACGAAAAACTCAATACGAAAAAGTCAATACGAAAAACTCAATACGAAAAAGTCAATACGAAAAACTCAATACGAAAAAGTCAATATGAAAAAGTAAAATATGAAAAACAAAAAACTTGGTACGAAAATCTGGTTATGAAAGTCCCAGTACGAAAGTTGTCCATTCCGGAAATTTTCAATACGAATACTTTCATTCCAGAAGTATTCTGTACGAAAATATCCATTCTGGAAAATGGTAGTTCCGAAAGTTGCATTCCGGAAATTTTCGTTCCGAAAAATTTGAAAACAAATTTTGAAAAAAAACTTTGTTAAATAAACAAACAAATGTACTCCCCCTATGAAAAGGAGTTTATTACTGTAAGGAGACTTTTTCAACAAAAAGTTAATTAAGGAAGATTACCTTACGGTTATCATTCCTAACTTTTGTTTGATATATTCAAATCTATCAGAAGGCAAGGATTTTGTGAAAATGTCAGCAAGTTGATCTTGCGTTCCGATAAATTGAAGAATAATATCTCCTTTAAGTGTGTGATCCCTAAGAAAGTGATGCCTAATATCTATGTGTTTTGCACGAGAGTGATGTGCAGGGTTTTTACTTAGGGCAATGGCACTTGTGTTATCACACAAAATTTGAGTTTTAGTAAAACTCAAGCCATAGTCTGTGAGTGTGTGTTGCATCCACAACACTTGTGCACAACAACTTCCAGCTGCTACATATTCAGCTTCAGCAGTGGAGAGTGCAACAGAATGTTGCTTCTTGCATGACCAAGAAACTAATGAATCTCCTAAGAAATGACAAGTTCCGGATGTACTTTTCCTATCCATTCTACATCCACCAAAGTCAGCATCAGAAAAGCTTTTTAGAACAAAATCATTTCCAGAAGTATAAAATAATCCTAGATCCATGGTTCCCTTAAGGTAGCGAAAAATTCTTTTTACTGCCTTTAAGTGAGATTCCTTAGGATTGGATTGATATCTTGTACATAAGCATACTGAGAACATTAAGTCTGGTCGACTAGCTGTTAAGTAAAGTAGACTTCCAATCATACCTCTAAAAGATGTTTGATCTACTGGTTTCCCAGCTTCATCAAGATCTAAAGAGTTTGAGGTACCAATGGGAGTACTTATACTCTTAGTGTTGTCATAACCATACTTTTTAAGAAGATCTTTAATATACTTATGTTGAGATATGTAGGTTCCTTCTGATTTTTGAGAAATTTGAAAACCAAGGAAAAATGTTAACTCACCCATCATACTCATTTCAAACTCAGATTTCATTAGACTAGCAAAGGAGTCAGTCAAAGATTGCTGAGTTGAACCAAATATAATGTCATCAACATAAATTTGAACAATCAAAACATTTTTCTTATCTTTCTTTATAAAAAGGGTTGGATCTGCATTTCCCTTAACATAGTTATTTTGAAGCAAAAATCCAGTGAGTCTATCATACCATGCTCGTGGGGCTTGTTTAAGGCCATACAAAGCTTTGGTAAGTCTAAAAACATGATCAGGATGTTTTGTATCTTCAAAGCCAGGAGGTTGTTCAACAAAAACTTCCTCTTGAACATAACCGTTAAGAAAAGCACATTTCACATCCATTTGAAATAGTTTGAAATTAAAGAATGCTGCAAAGGCAAGTAGAATACGGATAGATTCAAGTCTAGCTACTGGAGCATAGGTTTCTTCATAGTCTATTCCTTCTTGCTGATTATAGCCTTTAGCAACAAGTCTAGCTTTATTTCTAACAATGACTCCATTTTCATCACATTTGTTTCTGAAGACCCACTTTACTCCAATAACAGAAGTTTCCTTAGGTCTTTCAACCAAGGTCCAGACTTTATTCCTTTCGAATTCATTTAGCTCATCTTGCATTGCTTTGATCCAATCATCATCACCTAAAGCTTCATCAGTGCTTTTAGGTTCTAATTGGGAAAGAAATGCTAGATGTTCTACTTCATTTCTTAAGGAACTTCTAGTCCTTACAGGTTGATTTACATCACCAATGATACTATCACTGGGATGATTCTTAAGAAACATCTGATTTGGGTTTTGTAAAACCTGTTCATCAACATAAGGTAGAAAGTCTTCTGGGGTAAATGTTTCAGAAGTATCTTCTAGAACAATTTCCTTATCAGAAGGTTCTTCTAACAAAGGTTGACAATCAGTTTTTGAAAACACATCCGAAGATGTAAGTTGGGAGGTTTTAAAAACAAAAGGATCTGACTCATCAAATTTCACATGTACTGTTTCCTCAACAGTACAAGTATTTTTATTAAAAACTCTATAAGCCTTAGAGGTTGTGGAATATCCTAAGAAAATCCCTTCATCTGATTTTGGTGCGAATTTATGTAAGTTATCTTTAGTATTCAAAATGAATACTTTGCAACCAAAAACCTTGAAGTAGGAAAGTCTAGGTTTTCTACCATTCCATAACTCATAAGGAGTTTTATTAAGAAAAGGTCTAATCAAAACTCGATTTATAGTATAACAGGCAGTACTTACAGCTTCAGCCCAGAAATGTCTAGCAATAGAATATTCACTCAACATGGTTCTAGTTATTTCTTGAAGAATTCTATTTCTTCTTTCAACTACACCATTCTGTTGAGGAGTTCTAGGTGCTGAAAAGTTGTGAGTAATACCTTTCTTACTACAAAAAGTTTCAAAATCAGAATTTTGAAATTCTCCTCCATGATCACTATGAATAGTTTTCAATGGAAGGTTTTTCTCATTTTTAACTTGAGCTCTAAAACTTTTGAAATAAGAAAAAGCTTCAGATTTCCTTGCTAGAAAATAGACCCAAGTAAATCTAGTGTAATCATCAACTAGAACAAATACATAGTATTTGCCTCCAATGCTTCCAGTTTGTGTAGGACCAAAAAGATCCATGTGCACCAACTGTAATGCATCGGTTGTTGAGACTCCACCGATTGACTTAAAACTAGATTTATGTTGCTTGCCATATTGACAAGGATCACAAACTTTAGAAGAATCAAATCTAAGCTCCGGTAGATCCTTAACTAGTTTCTTCTTAGAGAGTTTATATAGGTTTCTAAGATTACAGTGTCCTAGTCTTCTATGCCATAACCAAGAATGATCTTCCATTGCACTTAGGCAAGGTAAATCTTGGCTTCTTAGGTCTTCTAAGTTTAAGGTGTAAACATTCTCTTGCCTGTTGGCTGAGAGAATAAATTCTTCCTTGGAATTGTGAACTAAGCATTTATCATTCCTAAAATTCACAAGGTAACCTTCATCACATAACTGACTTATGCTAATGAGGTTGTGCTTAAGACCTTTAACAAAAAGAACATTTGAAATCAAAGTTTTACCCAAAAGAACTATATTACCAATACCAACAATCTCTCCCTTAGCATTGTCTCCGAAAGTTACCTTTCCTCCTTTTGTTTTGATAATCTTTTCAAAGAAGCTTTTGTTACCAGTCATGTGCCGGGAACATCCACTATCCATGTACCAAATATTGTTGCTGGAACTTTCTTTATTTTCCTGAAATTAAGAACAAAGTTAGATTTTCGGAATCCAAACTTGCTTGGATCCGAGATTTCCAGACAATAAAATCTTAGGTACCCACATTTTCTTAGAAAAGTAAGCTTTATGAAAACCTAAGGATTGGGTTTTGTTTAAGGAACAATTTCTTGCCCAGTGACCACCACATTGACACTTAGTACAAAATGGGGCACTTTGAGGAACAAAATAATTGTTGCTGAAAACAGGTTTTGCATGGGTATAACCAAATCCGGATTTATTTCTTAAAGGTCGTATTTGAGAATACATTTTATCAAAATTTTCCTTACCATGGGTAAAGTTTGATAAACACTTCTTTAAGGAAAATATTTCGGACTTGAGTTTTACAACCAAGTTTTTATCCTCAAAATCATTAGTTTTTGAACTAGAGTTAGGCTCGCAAACATTTTTATTAGAAATTACTTTTTCTAATTCTTTAGCAAGTTTGTTCTTCTCAGAACTTACTTCCTCAAGATTTTTTGAAATACTTTCAAAATCAGCATTTTTCTTATCAAGATCTTTAGAAAGATCTGATATCTCTTTAGTAAGAATAGAATTCCTAGAATTTGCCTTATCAAGTTTCTTGTTGAGTTTGGAATTCTCAATCTCAAGAAGTTCAGCAAATCTAGAGACTTCTTCAAAAGTAGGTAAAGTATTTTCCTCATCAGAAGATTTATAATACTTACTATCATTAGGATTTAAAGAAACATTGGTCAATGATTCAGCATTTCGTACCTTAGCCATAAGACATTGATTTTCAATAGGTAATCTGGCTATAAGACCAAGATTATTCTGTCCTGAAGATTCATATTCAGAAGATTCATCTGAAGAGTCACCACCACTGGCACTCCAGGTATCATTAGCTTTCAAAACTTTCTTAGCTTTGGCTTTGTAATACTTCTTTCTGTTCCTGTCTGAATGTCTTTCCTTCCTTTCTTTCTTTTTGAGCATAGGGCAATCTGGTCTAATATGTCCAGCTCTCTTGCATTCATAACAAGTAACTTCTCCATCTTTCTTATCTTTCCTATCCTTCTTCTTATACTTGGATTGAAAGTTTCTCTGTCCAGCTATCTTGTTCATTCTTCGAGCAAGATTGGCTAATTCATTTTCTGAAACTTCACTTTCACTAGATTCGGATTGGAAAATGACTTTCTTCGATTTGGATCTGGTTACTCTCTCAGGAGTCTTAGCTTTCATCTGATTTGAAGTTGTAGTAAAAGCAACAGTACCATTTCCATTCTTCTTCTTGATGTTGTCAGCATCTCTCTTCATTCTGGTCTCATGTTGTAGAAGGGTTCCAAATAATTCATCAAGAGTAATTTGAGTAACCTTCCTGTTCTCATCTATGGCTGTTCTCTTGGATTCCCACTCATTGGGCATAATATCAATTATCTTGTCCACAAGAGCTTCATCATCTAAACCTTTCTCTCCCATAGATTGTAGACTGTTGACAATTGTCATGAATCTTTGTTGAACTTTACAGATAGGTTCTCCATAAGGAAAATTAAAGCCATGATATTCAGCTCTAAGCATAGCTCTCCTAGTCTCAATCACTTTAGAAGTCCCAAAATGAGTAACCTCTAACTTCTTCCATATACAGTTAGCTGCTTCACATGAAGAAATTTGGCTATATATATTTCTAGTCATTGAACATAATAAAGTGTTGCGTACCTTGTAGTTAAGTTGATATTCTTGCTTCTCCTGGTTAGAAAAGGTTCTGACTTCCTTGTCAGGAATTTTGTAATCACCAGTAAGCATGACAAAGTTATCTACTCCAGTATTGATAACAAACGTCTTCATACGATCTCTCCAGTATTCATAATCATTACCATCAAAGATAGGTGGCCTTGTAGGATTCAAATTGTCAATAGATCCAACATTCATTCCTGCCATACTTGAAAATAACTTGGAAACAAACTTGTTAATAACAAAAGTTCGGAATCAAAAAGTTCGGAATAGTATAAGTTCGGAATGAATAATCCGGAATGACAAAGTTCGGAATAGAAAAGTGAGAAAGAAAAACTTGTATGTGAGTACAAGTATTTCAGTAACCTTGGCTCTGATACCAAATGTAAGAATGGTATAGAGTAAGAGGTTTCCAACCTCTGATACCAATTGTAGGATCGAAATATGCTATGAGATGCTCAATATACAAGAGGGGGGGTGAATTGTATACTTTAAAAAAAATTCCTTTGGAACCTTTAAAGTTAGTTATGAACAACTAGAGTTTCCTTAAGAAAAGGAAAGGGCTAAGTTTAACAAAGTTAAACTAAGTAAATTCACAACACCTCTAACACCGAACTAAACTTGGAAAGAGATTCCAAAAGTAGGTTCCGGAAATATGGTTCCGGAAATTGAAACTTAACAAAAGTTACAATATAAGATTCTACCTTAAAGCGTATAGAATCTAAACTAATCAGAGTAAGTAAGGAAGTATAAGAAAGTTATACTTTCCTTAAGATACAAATTTACAGCGGAAAAAAGACAAGTAGTAAAACTACTAGTAACAAGATAATAGTCTTTTAACCCAAAGAGAAGGGTATCCAACAACCTTGGATAAAGGTCCCTTGATTTATACTTTCAAGCAAGTCTGTCTTACCCACACCAGGGTAAGCCCTCGATACGAAGATCGGTGTCTCTGTCTTGCTATCCCCGCAAGCCCTCAACTTCAAGGTAGTTGGCAACCTCTGTCTTTCTCAGCAAGAAAGCCCTCGATCTTTAAGGTAGTCGGCACCTCTGTCTTTCTCAGCAAGAAAGCCCTCGATCTTTAAGGTAGTCGGCACCTCTGTCTTCCTATCCCCGGAAGCCCTCGAATGTAATCACCAACATTCGGAGTCGCACGAAGCTTTGAGAGTTAATAAGAGACTCTCTCTCTAGAAATCACATCAACAGCATGTAGGCACAAAACTCAGTTGTTTTTCCAACAGCACTGAGCTCTTTCAAATGAGCTCCTATTTATAGGTAAGGTCGGCTCCTTCTCCAACGGTCATATTTTCCTTAAAGTTCGGAGGGACCTGTACACGTGTCACTTTGACAACGGTTAGTTTATAACAAAATGAACGACATCGTTTTAAAACAAAGTAAGTGTAACAGAAAGCACGACATCGTTTTAATCTCTAACAAAAAGGTTCGGAATAGAAATTTCGGAGTGAAAGTTCGGAGTGAATGAATTCAGAGTGTATAAAACAATGATAATCAGATTCTGTTTAATAGGTGAATTCGGAATGAGAATTCGGAATAGGAATTCGGAATAGGAATTCGTCATCAGAAATCGTAATGAGAATTCGTCATTAGAATTCGTAATGAGAATTTATCATCAGAATTCATAATGAGAATTCGTCATCAGAATTCGTAATAAGAATTCTTTATCAGAATTCGTAATGAGAATTCGGAATGAGATTTCTTCATTAGAATTCGTAATGAGAATTCGGAATAGGATTTCTTCATTAGAATTCGTAATGAGAATTCTTCTTTAGAATTCGTATCCTGAATCTGGAATAGAACTAAGTCAGAATTCATATCCGGAATTCGGAATGAAACTTCCTTATAGTTCTTGTCCAGAACCGAATCTTAAAACAGAATGCTTTTTATCAGTTTTAATGATTCCGAGAAAGTGAATCCGAATTTCATACTTAAGAAAAATATTAATGAAAATATGATAAGGAAAAAAATTTTTCTTATAAAAGCGATTTTCCTTAAGAAAGCATTTTTCCTTATAAAAGCAATTTTCCTTAAGAAAGCGTTTTTCCTTATAAAAGCAATTTTCCTTAAGAAAACATTTTTCCTTACAAAAGCGATTTTCCTTAAAGATAAGGTGTTTGTGATTTTCAAAACAAGAAGGAATGGAAAAGTCATAAGGAAAACCTTATTTACTCAACACAGGCGGCCCACTGCCCAGCCCTGATGGAGGGTAAACCTTAATACATCGTCAGGCGACCCACTGCCCAACCCTGCTGGAGGGTAAACCAAATTACATCATCAGGTGACCCACTATCCAGCCTTGCTGGAGGTTAGACCTGGAACAAGCCGACATGCGACCCACTGCCTAACCATGCTGGAGGGTAGACCTGAAACTAGACGACGGGCGACCCACTGCCCAACCCTACTGGAGGGTAGGCCTTAAGAGGTCGTCGGGTGACCCACTGCCCAGTCTCTGCTGGAGGGTAGACCCTAAGAGCATCGGGTGACCCACTGCCCAGTCTCTGCTAGAGGGTAGACCCTAATAGGTCGTTAGGTGACCCACTGCCCAGTCTCTGTTGGAGGGTAGACCCTAAGTGTCGGGTGACCCACTGCCCAGTCTCTACTGGAGGGTAGACCCTAAAAGCCGATGAGTAACCCACTGCCCAGTCTCACTGGAGGGTAAAACTCAGAACTGCTCTGGCCACATCCACCGAAGGGTACAACACTGGCCAACCAAACACGGAGTGGGTACCGTGCAACCACCCAACTCCAGCACAACTCACCCAAAAGGGGTGCAGCGTCTGCTCCAGCACTGGGTGTCACTAGAACCGCTACCGGCCAATCCATCGCGAGCGAAACTAGGGGGAGACCACTCAACCCTGCTGGTCAAACAAACGAACAAAAAGGGACCCTCTACGCCGCGAGAGGTCCAAGTACGCAAAGCAGAACCCAGCACTCACGTGGGGCCCACACAACGTGTGGCCCCATCTCAACCCCAACTGAGCACACAACCATCCTCAGGTAAAAACAACCAAAAGTACCTCCAAGCGCTCCCATATACTTCTGGAGCATACCTCATTCCAGCCCAAAGGCTATCGTGCACATGGCACCCAGCGTCAACGCGAAGGCGTGATGTAACAACTCCACCTCAAAGGCCCAGGCACGACCATCCACATCTCAAGAATCATTTACATCACTCTCCCAAGAGTGCGCGATCACACGCCAAGGGTCCGCTACAGAAAAATTAGGGCGAACCCCCACCGGAGCACCTTTCATGCTTCCAATTTAATAATATCACGTATAAGGCTCCGCACAACCAAACGGATCGCACCGTGGTAATCCACGCAGAAAAACACACGAAATCGACTACCTACTCACTTCCAACGGATATCTGATGAAAAAGGTCACCAACACCGCCTCACGCCCGAACGGCGCCCCGTGATCCCGGGCCTCGGCCCCAAAAACAGTCGGGCGCATCGCACCATTGCGATCCCTTCAGGAAAACACATCAAAAGCACTACTCACTTGAGTGCAACAGATATCCGGATAAAAAGGTGCATCCCGACGCACCGCACACAAGCGGGGCCACGTGGGACCCGCATCCCAGTCCTGAAACTCAGCGAACGGATCGCACCGTTGCGATCCTCTCGAAAAAGTACACGAAATGGACTACTCACTTGTCCAAAACAGTCTCCTGGTGATAAACCTAGAAATCACCGTCAACTCCCGAAACGGCCCTCACGGGGCCCGCACCATCATACGGAATTACAGCGGGCAGACTGTGCCAACGCGATGCCCTCAGAAAAACACCCAACATTGACTGCTCGCACGCCTCGACCGGACGTCCGAGGAAAAAGCCGCTAAAAGCTACACGCAGCTCGAAAGACGGGCCGTGGGGCCCGTGCCTCAATTTCGGCCTCAATGCTTGGAACCGCCCTGGAAAGCTCCGCCTCGGTGCCAGGGTCCCAACGCCGCTGACAGCGCTCAAAACGGACGTCGGATCCGTCCGCGCCGCTGAAAACAAGATTCTCGGAAAAACAACATTCCACTTTAAGACGTGTCGCGCCTCCGAGGCCCATCGTCTTGGAAATTAAAAATTCCCAAAACGATCTCAAAATATTCCTCCCAAGTTAAGGGATGCGTCGCCGCTAACGGCATGTGGAACCGACCCCTGGTTTATGATTTATTAACATAAATCATTTCCATAATAATAATAATAATAATAATATTATTATTATTATTATTATTAACTTAATTATATTTGTTTTCATCCTTTTTTTTCTTTTCTTATTTCCACCGACCGGCCGCTGGTCGGTAGGCCTTCTTCCCCGCTGAGACCCGCCGTTGGCGGGTCTCTATTTCCCGAGCAGGGTCGCGCGCTGTGACCCTTGCTGCTGCGCCGATCGGCCGGCACAACCGGCCGGTGCTCTCGCTTGGCGCCCCCAGCGGCTCACGGCCCTCACGAGTCGCCTCCGCAGGCTCGCCAGCCTCCTCCGCTCAAGCCGACGCCGACCACCGCTCACCCAGGGAGCCCCCGCCGCCCCCGGACTACCATCCGCAGCCGCCTTCTGCCGCATGCCGTCGTCGCCAGAGCCTCCGCCTGAAACCCGCGGCCAACCACCGTTCGCCCCGCCGACCTCCGCTCGGCTCCGCTCGCCCAGCCACCGCCTGAAACCCGCCAACCCGGCCGGAAGAACTCAAAAAACCAGCAAATTTTGGCGGCCGATTGTGAGATCCTTCATAGTCAAAATTAAATTCTGGAAAATGCGATAGGAAGAGAAAAACCCCTACTACACATTCATGGGATTTCATTGATAATTAGGCAGAGGTTTTATACAAGGATTTGGGATCAAAGTAGGTACGAGAATAGAAAATGCAAACGATAAATCCTACCTGCTGGGCGCTGCATGGAGCTTCGCCGGCGATCCGCACCTCGCCGGAGCTTCCTCGCCGGAGGGGAGGAGGAGAGGAGGAGCTCCTCCTTCTTGGTTGAGCTCTTCTTCCAGGGGGAAGAGGAAGTAGAGGGGTGGGGTTGGGGTTTAAAAAGAAATTAATTAAATTTTTAATTAATTTATCCCCCAATTTATCTCGTGCCTGAAACACTCGACGAGGTCGAGGTTAAGCCTCCCCTAGGGTGAACACCACCTCAAGAGCACAACGGCGGTCTCGGAATATTAATCCGAGACCCCGTTCAAAAGTTATAAAATTTAACGTCCGGAGCCGCTAAATTACGAAAACGCCCCTGGGGCCATTTTTCACAAACGTCCCGCGCCCGCGAAACTTATACCCCTCCTAGGGTAAACGATACACTCCAAATTCAACGGTGCCCTCATTTTTCCAATCCGAGCCACCGTTTAAGAGATACTAGCGTTTCGCCATTAAATGAATTAATTAATTAATTAATTTATCCGTTTAACTTTCTGAAAGCGAGCGAGGGGTCCAAACATCCTGCGCCGACAAGTTTTATGTCGTTCCTAGGGTAAACACCTCATTCCGGACCCATACATCCACTCAGATACCTGATCTGGAACTCTGTTTAGGAGTTATCCCTTTTATTTAGCATTTCCAGTGGGAACGCACTGGAAATTTAATTCCGGCCACTCTGGGGCTCGGAATCGCACACCATGAAGGCGCTTCTCTGGAATATCATCGAGAGTATTCCAAAGTCTTTCACAGCAAAAACCGGGTTCTTACATCATTCCCTCCTTCAAGCTTTTCATCCCCGAAAATAAAAACTGGGGAGCAACACAGGGTACTAAGCCCACTCCTGGCTTTCCAGTACCCAAAAGAACCCACGCACAGCTCTGCGTCGCCGCACACAGACCAAAGGATTGATATGTTCACGCGAGTTCGGCCCTTGCCGATGCCATGCACCCACTCCAGACTTTGGGGTTAGGGAAAGGCGGTAGGGAACCTCGCCATTCCTTTGCACGGTCTCAAACGGCCCGAAGGTTCTCGGGGGCAGCTCACCTCCCCGAACGAACCTCTACGTCGCACGCCGTGCCTGGAATCACCGCCCGCACCTGAAACAAGGCCCGGTGATTCCCTCCTTCAGAATATCCATATGGTGAAACACCCAAGGATATCTGGTCGCGCAAGATTCCACAGTAGATGCTCTCTTACACGCTCAACAGGCGAAGGAGCCAACACCATCGACTAAAGGAAAAGGTCTCACGCCTTTTACCTTACCAACACAGGGTTACACCCGATGCCCTGCGTCACCCTGGTAACACCTCAAACAAGGAGCATGGAGAAAAACCTTTCACACGCAGTGCCTATCAATTCTACTGCAAAAAGTAGAATAGTCGCAAGGGGTACCCCTCACCGTCCCGTGCTCTACAGGATCGTAGACATCCAAAGATCGCGGCTACCCGCGGTCCCAACCGTCAGCTCCTGGAGCCTGACGTGGACCGCCTAGTGGTGATGGGGAGATCTCGTAAAGTCGTCCCCCCTCTACCAGCTCCTCCCGCTCCTCTGTTAGCACCGCCTCTCTGGGTACTACCCAATCACGGCGCTGCCTATGCCGTTGTGGCGCGCCTGCTGCCTGCCCGAAGCTCTCAGCAACTTGGGTCGGGCAGTCTCGTGCCAAGTGACCTCGCCCATCACAAGCATAGCACCGGTGCTCTCTGGGCTGGCCTGTTGCCCTCCGGCACCACTGTGGTGTACGACCACGGCCTGAGATCCACTCACGGAAGGGCATCCTCGGCTGATGCCCTTCGCCTTTTCGCCACAATGGTATACGACCACGTCTCTAAAACCGGCAGTGGGAAGGCCACCTGCATCGAGATCCTGTCCTCCGGCGCCTGCTAGCTACGACAGACGTCCCGGCTCCGTCGCGCCCACTGCCACTACCAACCACAAAACATGACAGGAAGCCCTCTGTCACCATCGTCTGCTCTAGCACCCCGACATATGTGGAAATTCCCAAGTGTACTATGACAGCACGAATCTCTCGGCGGAGACCCTACTCAAACTTCCATGCTCGGATGTCGTCGTCATGGACCAAGTCTGGGTAAAAGCGTGCACGGTCTGCAAAACTAGCCGCATACTCGTCCACCGTCATCCCTCCCTGCTGAAACTGCAGGAGCTCCTGAATCCGAACGGAGTGCAAGCAGGAGGGGAAAAACTCATCACGGAGCAAAAACTGAAAGTCGCCCCACAAAAGTGACGACTCGCCAAGAACTGAGTCACCAGACTCCACCAACGCCAAGCTGATCCACAAAAAGGGGTGGCTGCCAAAGCCGCTCTCTGATCTGTCGGCGTCTGCACAAGCCTGAAAAGGCGAACCACTGCCTCGGGCCAAACCTCTGCTGCCTGAGGGTCTGGCTCACCACTGAACCTCAGCGGTCTCTACCGCTGGAACTCATGGAGCGCGCTCAAGCTCATCCTGCTCTGCTGAAACTGCCTGCTGCTCAACAGGTGGGGGTGCTGCTACCGGCCCACCCGGAGAAAGGGGCTCGCATGATGGGTCCTGGACTGTGGCCTCGTAGCTCACAGGGTCGTCGTCACGAACCAAAGCTGGTATCCTGGCTGGCTTTCCTCGTGGAGACATCCTGAATATTACCAAGGAGTGTCGCGGTCAGATGAGCATATGTGTATATACCAACAACAACAACGATGGGGAGATGACTCAAGAAGCACAGTCAAAGACTCGGTCCTATGTGATGCACAAACAAATTTCCCTGCAACAAGTGTCTTAGCATGTCGAGTCGACAAGCGGGTTATCAAGGTCCTGGTGAATGGATACGTCGGCCGCCGCAACATCACTGGACTCCCTGGCCTGAGAGCCGCTCTCGAGACACGTTAACACTGTGGCCCTATATCCCAACCAATTCATCTTTTAGGGACATCCGCACAACGTCCCAAGGAACAAACCACCTCTGATACCACTTTGTCACGACCTGACCCTACCCGGGCTCGAGCCGCAACTACCCCAAGCCCGCCTCCATAGGCCAGGGGCTGACGACCAGCGCCGAAGGCACAGTAACTCGGGGAGGCCTTTGCCTAGGCACCTGTACACACACACACACATCAAACTCAATGCAACAGTGCAGAGTAAAAGTAAAGACAAGCAAAGAAATGAAAAGGGAAACTGATATAAATAAACCACAAAGAGTGCATCGACCTCTAACAGTACAAGGTACAAGCTGAAAGTAAACTGAAAAGGGGAAAGGGAAAAAACACGCGCCCAACCAGAAAAGGTGCCACAACCCGACAACAGGTAAACAAAAAGAAACAGCTGGCGGATATCCCACCTGATACCCGGCCACGACCGCCGCACGCGGTCCAAGCTCCCGAACTCCTATGCTCCACTGAAGTCACGAACAACCTGTCCGTCGTCTGCAAGGGCACACCAAGTGCGGGCAAAGCCCAAGTAGGGGTGAGTATAAAAATACTCAGTAGGATACCCCAAAGGCTCGAGGGAGCAACAAAAGAGGTACCGAAGGAAGAGCAGTAGAGAGAACAGGGAGAAGTAAAAGAATACAACAGAGAGTGCAGTAAAGAGTCTAGCTCAACCCAACAAGAGAAAGGAGGTAGACTCATCTAAACACAAGGAGCTGGAAACGGTGAGAAGACGAACTTCCCGTCGAGTCTTCCCTACCTATAGCAGGAGAGTAGACTCGTCCAACCATGAGGAGCTAGACACGGAAACCACATGGCATACCCCGTGCGTATTCGCCTTTCCTAGAAGGAGAGTAGCCAAAACCCAAGGAGTGGGTACGAGAACAAGGTATATACATATCCTTATGCTCAGCGAGAAGCACGAAAAAAGTCATAAGGGGATCTCCGTCCTGTAGATCAGCCCAAGAAAAGAATAGCCAACAGTCCCAGAAGTAACACCATCATCGATGCCCAGCATCCCGCACGTCTGCCCCGAACCGCAAGCCAAGGGGCTCAATCACCGCACTTCAACACTATCCGCTTTGGGCGGCACTGACTCGCCCGCACGGTTTTAGATCGCGTCACAAGAACGTGTCTCGGTGGGGAAAGCGCCCCTCGTACTTGAACATTCTAGGAAAGTCAACCCACACCTCGTCACTGCCCTGTAGTTGAGAGGTCTCCTCAAAGTCAAGTTGTTCCATCACAGACCCGTACAACCAAGGGTCCCGCTCCAGTAATCACGGAGGAAAGCCACAGGCTAGCCTAGTAGAAAGGACTGAGCCTGGAATGCCAACAGGTTCCCCACTACCCAGCCCTGCTGGAGGGTAATTCATATTAAGATACTGGGTGACCCACTGCCCAGCCCTGCTAGAGGGTAAACCCTAATACATCGTCAAGAGACCCACTGCCCAGCCCCACTGGAGGGTAAACCATAATCAGATCATCAGGCAACCCACTGCCCAGCCCTGATGAAGGGTAAACCATAACACACCATCAGGCGACCCTTTGCCTAGCCCTGATGGAGGGTAAACCTTAATACATCGTCAGGCGACCCACTACCCAGCCCCGCTGGAGGGTAAACCAAATTACATCATCAGGTGACCCACTGCCCAGCCTTGCTGGAGGGTAGACCTGGAACAAGCCGATAAGCGACCCACTGCCCAGCCATGCTGGAGGGTAGACCTGGAACTAGACGACGGGCGACCCACTACCCAGAACTGCTGGAGGGTAGGCCCTAAGAGGTCGTCGGGTGACCCACTGCCCAGTGTCTACTGGAGGGTAGACCCTAAGAGCATCGGGTGACCCACTACCCAGTCTCTGCTGGAGGGTAGACCATATGAGGTCGTCGGGTGACCCACTTCCCAGTCTCTACTAGAGGGTAGACCCTAAGTGTCGGGTGACCCACTGCCCAGTCTCTGCTGGGGGGTAGACCCTAAAAGCCGATGAGTAACCCAC
This sequence comes from Viscum album, assembly GCA_963277665.1. Lineage (NCBI taxonomy): Eukaryota > Viridiplantae > Streptophyta > Magnoliopsida > Santalales > Viscaceae > Viscum > Viscum album. The sequence goes on from OY728152.1 coordinate 2,008,180,527, forward strand.
TGCCCAGTCTCACTGGAGGGTAAAACTCAGAACTGCTCTAGCCACACCCACCGAAGGGTACAACACTGGCCAACCAAACATGGAGTGGGTACCACGCAACCACCCAACTCCAGCACAACTCACCCAAAAGGGGTGCATAGTCTGCTCCAGCACTGGGTGACACTATCACCGCTACCACCCAATCCATCGCGAGTGAAACCAGGGGGAGACCACTCAACCCTGCTGGTCAAACAAACGAGCACAAAGGGACCCTCTATGCCGCGAGAGGTCCATGTATGCAAAGCAGAACCCGACACGCATGTGGGGCCCACACAACGTGTGGCCCCATCTCAACCCCAACTGAGCGCACAACCATCCTTAGGTACAAACAACCACAAGTACCTCCAAGTGCTCCCATATACTTCCAGAGCATACCTCATTCCATCCCAAAGGCTATCATGCACACGGCACCCAGCGTCAACACGAAGGCGTGATGTAACAACTCCACCTCAAAGGCCCAGGCACGACCATCCACATCTAGAGAATCATTTACATCACTCTCCCAAGAGTGCGCGATCACACGCCAAGGGTCCACTACAGACACAGTAGGGCGAACCACCACCGGAGCACCTTTCATGCTTCCATATTTAATAAGATCACGTATAAGGCTCCGCACAACCAAACGGATCACACCGTGGTAATCCTCGTGAAAAAACAAGCGAAATCGACTACCTACTCACCTCCAATGGATATCTGATGAAAAAGGTCACCAACACCGCCTCACGGCTGAACGACATCCCGTGATCCCGAGCCTCGGCCCCAAAAACAGTCGGGCGCATCGCACCATTGCGATCCCTTTGGGAAAACACATCAAAATCACTACTCACTTGAGTGCAACAGATATCCGGAGAAAAAGGTGCATCCTGACGCACCGCACATGAGCGGGGCCACGTGGGAACCGCATCCCAGTCCCGAAACTCAGTGAACGGATCACACCGTTGCGATCCTCTCAAAAAAGTACACGAAATGGACTACTCACTTGTCCAAAACAGTCACCCGGTGATAAAGCTATAAATCACTGTCAACTCCCGAAACGGCCCTCGCGGGGCCTGGACCATCGTGCGGAATTATTGCGGGCAGACTATGCCAACGCGATGCCCTCGAAAAAACACCCAGCATTGACTGCTCGCACGCCCCGAACGGATGTCCGAGGAAAAAGCTGCACGCAGCTCGAAAGACAGGTCGTGCGGCCCGCGCCTCAACTTCGTCCTCAACACCTGGAACCACCCTGGAAAGCTCCGCCTCGGTGCCCGGGTCCCAACGCCGCTGACGGCGCTCAAAACGGACGTCGGATGCGTCCTCGCCGCTCAAAACAAGATTCTCAGAAAAATGACATTCCACTTTAAGACACGTCGCGCCTCCGAGGCCCATCGTCTCGGAAATTAAAAATTCCCGAAACGATCTCAAAATATTTCTCCCAAGTTAAGGGATGCGTCGCCGCTGACAGCACGTGGAACCGACCCCTGGTTTATGATTTATTAACATAAATCATTTCCATAATAATAATAATAATAATAATAATATTATTATTATTAACTTAATTATATATTTTTTCTTCCTTTTATTTCTTTTTTTCTTTTCTTATTTCCACCGACCAGCCGCTGGCCGGTCGACCTTCTTCCCCACGGAGACCCGCCGATGGCGGGTCTCTGTTTCCCGAGCAGGGTCGCGCGATGCGACCCTTGCTGCTGCGCCGACTGGCTGGAACAGCCGGCCGGTGCTCCCGCTCGGTGCCCCTAGCGGCTCACGGCCCTCGCGAGTCGCCTCCGCAGGCTCGCCGACCTCCTCTGCTCGATCCGGCGCTGACCGCCGCTCACCCAGGGAGCCCCGCCGCCCCCGGCCTGCCGTCCGCAGCCGCCTGGTGCCGCACGCCGTCGTCGCCAGAGCCGCCGTCTTAAACCCGCGGCCGACCACCGTTCGCCCCACCAAAATCCGCTCGGCTCCGCTCGCCCAGCCACCGCCTGAAACCCGCCAACCCGGCCGGAAGAACTCCAAAAACCCTCAAATTTCGGTGGCCGATTGCTAGCTCCTCCGTATTCAAAATTAAATTCTGAAAAATGAAATGGGAAGAGAAAAACCCCTACTACACATTCATGGGATTTGATCGATAATTAGGCGGTGGTTTGATACAAGGATTTGGGATCAAAGTAGGTACGGGAATAGAAAAGGTAAACAATAAATCCTACCTGCTGGGCGCTGCCCGGAGCTTCGCCGGCGATCCGCACCTTGCCGGAGCTTCCTCGCCGGAGGGGAGGAGGAGAGGAGGAGATCCTCCTTCTTGGTTGAGCTCTTCTGCCAGGGGGAAGAGGAAGTAGAGGGGTGGGGGTGGGGTTTAAAAATAAATAAATTAAATTTTTAATTAATTTAACCCCCTATTTATCCCGCACCTGAAACACTCGACGGGGTTGAGGTTAAGCCTCCCCTAGGGTGAACACCACCTCCAGAGAACAACGGCGGTCTCAAAATTTTAATCCGATACCCCGTTCAAAAGTTATAAAATTTAACGTTCGAAGCCGCTAAATTACGAAAACGCCCCTGGGGCCATTTTTCACAAACGGCCCGCGCCCGCGAAACTTATACCCCTCATAGGGTAAACGACACGCTCCGAATTAAATGGTGCCCTCAGTTTTCCAATCCGAGCTACCGTTTAATAGATACTAGCGTTTCTCCATTAAACGAATAAATTAATTAATTAATTTATCCGTTTAACCTTCCGAAAGCAAGCGAGGGGTCCAAACATCCCGTGCCGACAAGTTTTATGTCGTTCCTAGGGTAAAAACCCCATTTTGGACCCATCCGTCCACTCAGATCCCTGATCCGGAACTTCGTTTAGGAGTTATCCGTTTTATTTAGCATTTCTAGTGGGAACGCACTGAAAATTTAATTCTGACCACTCTGGGGCTTGGAATCGCACACCGTCTGAATGCGCTGCTCTGGAATATCATCGAGAATATTCCAAAGTCTTTCACAGAAAAAACCAGGTTCTTACATACAATTACATTGATTGGAATCCAATTAATAAAATGTTTTGGGTATTTACAAAAATGCTAGTATTTTTGTATGATAAATGGGGCTCTTCTCTTCACGCTTCCCCTAACGCCAAAATCCTAAAAAATTAAAAACACTCTTCCCAAAACAATCCTAAATATTCCTATACAAAATAAATGATTTAGTTATTCTCAAAATACCATATCTAAAAGACTAAACCAAATTCTCAAAGTAGATAATCCAAATAAGTATGGTATAAGTATCAAAACTCTCTTTGTTATTCCTGATCCTTTTTTGTTCCCTCCTTCTTTTTCATAATTCGCTATGAAATATTAAAATCATAAGTAACTGTAATTATTATACTATTACATTATTCTAATTTTTTTAACAATAAATAATATTGTTTTGTTTTTCCATTATAAAAAAAATGTGAATCATGCATTTGTGGAGGCTGATGCATTCATGTTGTAACATGTGCATTTTTCAACACCACCTAATGTGAATGGTTAAAAAATATAATTTATTATAAAATTAATATAAATATATATTATTTAAGAATATATAATTATTAAACTTAATACTACTCTCTTAGGTTATAATAATAATAAAAGCATCATATATTCGTATGTGGGACTTCCTCCTCTATAGAACAATGTCTTCCATTTATCATTAGAATTGTTCATAGATGGAACAAAAAATTATTTTAAAGGATTAATATTATTTTAACAATATTAATACGCATTTTTTGAACAAATTGAATAAAATATTAATAATATAAATGATAAAAAATCATTATAAAATTAACAATATTAAACAAGCGAACTAAGATAGCAGAAGTATTTATTTATACAGTGTAATTGATTTTTTTCCATCATTTATTCTCGAAAATGTTTTTAATTATGATATATCAAACTAATTATAAATAATTTGGACCATTATTCTATTTTTATAATTATATTTAAAATATAATATCTCATAGTCACCCATTAAGCATGGCATATTCATGTTTTGTTCGATTTGAACACCAACATAAACAATGCTATGAATTTATAGAATAGATGACTAAGTCAAGTTGTTAAATATTTTAATATTATATAAATATGTAGAATATTATATGTTTTTTGTTTTATAATGTATGAATTTGAAATTAACTTAATAACTAACAAATCAACCTTCGTTGGTTAAGAATCTGAGAAATATATTTGTTAATGATTTCATCATCAAAGAAATAGAATAGATAACTCATGAAAAGAAGTTAAAAAGTCATAAATTATTAAAATTAAAATATTATTGTTATTTACATGATATATAAATTATTTAATTTTTAATAATAAGGAATATCGCCATAGTTCATACAAAAATAGTTTGAAAAGAGAATGTTTTATTATGACAGACATTGAAAATTGGTAAAACAAAATTAATATATATATATGCATAAAATTATTATAAATGAGGAATATAAATGGTTATAGTTAAGGCAAATTTTTTTTAATTTAATTATTACACTTATTATAATTATTTATGATTTTGAATCATTTTTGGAATGAATCAAGACTATGTCATGTTTTTTCAACTCAAATTCATCTCTTGAAGACATGTTTTTTATTATTCATCTAATTTCATTTATCATCTAATATGTGAATTGATTATTTGAGATATTATATCCTGAAATAAATATTATTCCTGTAAATTTATGTCCAATTTAAATCTCTATATTTTATTTTGTTTTTATTTAAGTTGAACTCATGTTGTAAGGTTTTTGGATAACTCAATTCTCGTTCATTCAGTTATAATTATTGTTTTGGAGCATTTTTTTTAAAATGGGTAAATTTTACCCTTTTATTTTATTTATTTGTAATTTATATTATATTTATTTACATTTCAAAAACCAGAAACCATTTAAAAAAGTTAATTAATCCATGAACTATGTAGTCTATAAGGGACTTTTGTTAGTTAAATTTCATTATTTGAGTTATATCACTTCTTTTGAAAATTGACCATCATTATTCTATTTATTAATTGATTTACCATTATATATGATATTATATTTTATATTTCAAGGTAAAAATTCTATTTTTATTATCATCTTATTAAATTATCTTTCCCTAACCTAACATAATAACGTTCTCCAGAATAAGCTTTCATATCTTAATTGGAGACTTATGTTAGGTCCACGTTTTTATTCCTACCAACTTTCTCACCTAATTTTTTGAATTAAAATATTTATTATATTCAATTATTGTAATAATAATATTTACCCATTTTTAAAATATAAATTTAATTCTTTTTTTACAATGTGGGTCTCTAAACAATGTTATTTCAAAAAAAAAAATTCAATATTTTCGAAATAAAATGTTATAACTTCCACTCAAAATTATATTTGACACTATTTTTGTATTTTGAAGGAATTTTTTATATATTAATATTCAAAGTTAAATTTTTTAGAAATTTTTAACTTGAAATTTTTTAAAACAACTTTTTATAGTGATCCATTACTTCGACATTTTAGGAATAGGTTGAAAATGATCTATTTCAAAAAAATCATGGGAACACATCTTTCTACAACCTTTGGAATTTTATTTTAGACATTATTACTTTGTTTTAACGGTTTCTTAATAAAAATATTCACCTAAAATATTTATATAATATCTCTTTTAAAATTATTTAAAATGATAAATGATATTTCTTTTTTCCAAATCCATATTTCAATAATTGAAAAAAATATATTTTTCAATTCATTCATTATCATTTGAAATATATTATTTATGATTGAGGATGTTTTGAAAATGTAACAATACACATTATTTTTATTTATAGAACATATATTTACATTCACTTTAAGAGAAATCATACCTCATTTCATTTTTCATGAATATTTTTTTTCGGTGTATAACAATATATTTTCTTTCAATTCTCTTACTCTAAGAATAATCTTTGTAATTACATTTATTGAAGGGTGTTCACCTTGATCCCATATATTAATTTATAGAGGGAAAAAAATTTAGTAACTATATACCCTTTATCTATATAGGGTAGACACCATATGATTTATTATCAGGATTTATTAGTATTTATTTAGAATGTAACATGATTTTATTAGATACCCATTTATATTAAATGTGTATTTCATATTATGGTAGTTGATGTAATTGAGAGTAATTTTCTAATGTGAATCCATTTAGAAAAACATTAGACCTATTTTACATTTATTTTATCTTTATTATGTGTTGAATGAAACTAATTTTCCTACATTGGTTATTTAGGCTATAAAAAAGGTTACTGGTTTTCATGGGAACATTTTACAAAGCCCATTCATAATCCAGGATGTTAATGATGCGAGCGTTAGATGACTTCTTATGGAAAAAATCTACATAGTTAATATATCAGTGATGGTTGAGCCTATTATATACCTCCTACATATTAGGTAATTATTTACCTCTCAAGAGTTAATGGTGAAATGATTAGTGATTCTCAATCAAAATATGGGGAATAGGTTGTGATTTCTCATCTACTATCTGAAACAAGTGAGTGAATCCAAATATTCCTAGTTGAATAGGTGAGTGAATCTTGACCCACTATTGGAAAAAAAAATTGATGCTTGATACACCATATTATGATTTATATTCTTAAAAATGTGCAAAAAAAATTCATTTATTCCTTTTTTTTTTCTGATATGGTAATTTTCTTGATGTATTCTTATGTTATGATTAGATTTATGATCTATTATTTTTTATGTATAACATTCCTGTATCTATTTATTAAACACATATTCTTATCTTATGCTAAATTATAATCATTGATTTTTATCACCAATGTTTACCCTTACCATGTTTCTATGTTCACCTCATTCATATGTTTCTGTTTTCCCTATGTTATGAAGACAAGGGAAGTATGAAATGTATTTAATATTTTTTTATATGGGTAATTTATGGGAGATTTTAAGAATTCATTATGGATTTATTATTTTTGAATATAATGGAAATAATAACCAATTTATACAAAAGATGTGGGATTTTTTAGTTATCATTTTTTCATATTTCTGTAAAAATATATAAATTAATGTTCCTTTGAATGTAATGTAATGTTATATTTTCAATAAGTAATATACATTTTCAATCATGTATGTGAGACAATATAGTTGGTGTTGGAGTAGGTTTTAGCTATATTTATTCTATAATGTTATCAATCAAAGATAAATTAACAGTTATATATTTCATTCTGGATTTATTGGTTAATGTTTAAAATAGATTAAAATTAATAGATAAACCATTAAGTTGGATATATTGAATATATTTGGGTTTTAGAAATTGGGATAAGATACCTTTAGAAAAAACCTTGAAATAATTATTACTATAGGACTTCATCTGAGTTTTTTTGGAAAAGTGTAGATTGTTTCGTTATCAATGAAATATAATCATTGTGTAGAAACAAAATTTTGATATAGGATCTATAATATATTTACCTAGGTGTAACAAACCTAAAAATGGTGTCTTGTATATTGACTCAATCATCATCTGGTTTAGAACATATAGGCTCAACTGAATAATTGGTTTGAAAATTATAAGGTATTTTCATTGGTCAGTAACATTAAATTTATAATCCATTATGATGGAATTATATTCTTTAGACATTAAATAATTAAGATTATATGTTTGAGAGAATGAAACATAAACTAATATAGGATGAACCAAGAGAGGTACAAGATGAACCAAGTGTGACATAATTTATAATAATGAATAATAGGTTTAAAATAATATTTTATTAAAGAATACATATTAATACTGTTCATTTATATTAATTTTATCATTTGAATCTAATTCTATTATATATTATCGAAATAATTTTTATTTACTATTTAGTTGAAAAATTATCATAAATAAGAATCTAACAAATTAATCTATCACGAAACTATTATATCTTCTAGTTGAATATGATAACTTATCAAGTGGTTGTGAATTAATGTATATTATTATTATCATAGAAATAGTGAGTATCCTAATCTTACCAAATATAGTCATAAAAATATTGTAATAGACACTAATTCTTGATAAATTTTAATATTTTCTTTTGTAGTTTTTATTAATCAATGATATTATGGAATATTATAAATAATATGACAATTATGTGAGAAATATAATGATTATGCTTAATTACTTATTCTTTAATAGTTTGGAGAAATATATATAATGGAATTAATAAACATGGAATGTAATTATATGAAACCGTTATATGTTGGGGGATCAATATTTAAGAAAATGTGAATGAGGGACGTATAACCCCTGGTTTTAAAATTTAGATTGATTTTTAGAAAATTGAGTCAAATAGAATTAATAACTATATAATTTATTATTTATTTAATGAAAAATTGATCCATGATATTTATGGATAGGTATATCTCATTTTTTTGTTAAGATATATATTTTATCTAGTGTATGAATTTATGATCTAGTTGCCATATCATTTTAAGATTAAATATAGAGTTACTTTTCAGAGGAATATATGAGTTTTATTTCATTTAAGGAGCTGTAGATTGAATTAGTTTTGGAATGGTATGTTATGGAAGACATATGATTAGGGTATACCCATAATTTTATATAATATTATACAAATTATTTACGTTTCTATGGTAGAGATAATGAAGTTAAAATAACCTAAGTGAGTAATGTTGATGTTATATTATAATTTATATCTCGAATGATGAATATGTTAGAAACTTTATCCCCAATATTCAAAGTTGAGTGATAAATAAAATTTAGATGTACAACTTTTTTAGGAGGATAAAATGTAATGAACTGAGATTTAACTATTTTTTTCATTAAATAAATGTTTTATTATATATAATTCTCTAAATGATATACAATAATAAAACGAAACAATTCTGTGCCTATATATTATAAATATTAAATATTTCATCTAAAAGTATTGAAATTGGTGACTTAAGACCAAATATTTGTACATTAAACTATATGTATATTAAGAGAAGTTAATATTAATTAAAATATATTATTAAAAATCATTAATAGTTCTATAAAACCTAAAATAAATAATGACTAGAGTACATATTGCATTAAAAATGGAATAGTAATTCAACACTAAGCAGGGAACGTTGAACTATTATGGATATATTCATAAAAAAAATGTTTAGTTTTTGGGTAACATTATATGATGGGGAAAATATTATGTTGATTATATGATGTGATTAATCATATCCAAATGAAACATCATCTTATAATGTTCAAACATGGTAATCCCTAAGCAGAGAGATTGTGATAACAAACCCACTAGTGGGAATTTTATGCATTTATGTGGCATTGGATATTCTTTTCTACATATATGTTTATTGATCCCAAGACACTATGAACATTTTTAATACATATTAAGATTCATGAAATAATATATATTTTCATAAAATTGGATGTCATATGATCGTGGTGACATTTGGTACGTTGGGTAAATCCATATTGATGTGTTATTAATGAATAACTCAAGGAAAGTTTATTACCAGCCATCTTTATGGATTTTAATATCTTGACCCAATGATTAGAATGGAACCATAGAAATAAATTCAATATACATAATGACATTGACTTTTTAATTCTTGATAATCAATTATTAATGTGTCCCTAATTAGGGTTGATAAAACAATTACAATATTTACATGATGATATATTGAGATAAAGGGATTATGTTTACAAATGACAATTTATAATTTATTTTATCATTTTTGACAAATATTGTTTCTCTAATGGTTCATTGACTTGTAGGTAGGAGTAATAATATACATTAGGCAATATTTCATAATTCCAAGGAATAATATGCCTATAGGGTCACCCAAAATATGATTCTTTTGATCTTAGTTAAATATTATTTAAATTTAAAAATTGGAATAAATATTACTCTCCGGAACATGATTAATTATTTAATAGTGGTTTAATAAATGATCTAAAAAATTAATTGAATACTTATATTAATGGTGATTGTTTAATTATGTTAAAATATAATATTTATTTATCTATTTATATTCACATAGTAAAAAATAATTTTTTATTTATAAAAAAATTCATTCTGTTATATCAATTTGAAAATAAAAATTTATTCACAAATCTGTAAATAAAATATTTCTTTATTTATTCAATGAATAAATATTTTATTATAATAATAGTTATTCTATTCCATCAATACCTAAAAGCATGAGTGGGAAAAGATTATGTCTGATGATAAATATTAATTTTAAATATCATAAAATATAATTCAATGTTAACTAAATCTTTGGAATAAAATAATTCTACTACATTGTATAGGGTTTCATAGAGTTTAAATTATATAAAAAGGTCGCTTGATAAATTGATTTATTATTAAATCACAAGATTAAGCCTAAAAATAGGATTATATCATATTATATTGAAGGTTAATCATTATGTACAATGTATTCTTCTCATTATATTCCTCCACGTATCATCTTCCCAAGAATAAGACAAACAATATAATTCATTCAAGCTTGAAAAAATGTGAAGCAATCAATGGTGTATAATATATGATGATCAATCAGCAATTTTATCAAATAAAAATTCATTATCTTTGTATGAAGATCAATGGATTAGGTTCGGATTAATACTATATGGTGTCTATTTTGGGTTCTCAAAACAAAACAATGTTATACAAATCCGGTTATAATGATTAACATCCACTATGAATAAGGATCTCAAAAACAATGAAACCCTTCTTCTTGTGTATTAATTAATTATAAAAATCACATGAAAAGATCATTTCTTGTTTATAATCTTTCATTTTTCAATATTCTTCGGAATGAAAATTTATTCAGGGCACTCACATCATGTACATTAAGAATGATCTGTCAAATCTAATAAAACATGAGTTATCCTTTTCCCAATATGTTCTTCCTATATACTCAGATCCAACATTTAGTATTAATGAGTCCATTTTAAATTTTTTAATTATTTATTTTGTTGATTATCATAACAAATTTAAAAGTTTAATTTTATTTAATGTTTTAAAGGTTCTTTATCAAATCATCAAGATTTATACTTCACCTATTAGTTTCTCTCTTTACTAACCAATACCAGACAATAATTAACCAATATCACATCTAAATAACCCATCTTAAGGTTCTATGAAATATGTTCAGATAACATAGTGTTGGATGGAATGTACGCCATTATTACACATCTTGTCTTTCTATTAATTGCATCTGGACACACGCAAGGGAACTTGGTCATCGTGTTATGAATACACTCCATGTGCATTAAATGCGAAAAATGTGGACCCACAAGGGCGTCACACAGTTTTTTAAAACTATACTCCATGTATTCCACATGTTTTCATGTTGAAAACATGAGTTTGTGATAAATCATGTAATTAATACAAATGTTATTTAATACATGTGGTGTACAAGTGGGAAGTTATGAATCTTAAAGTATATTTCATTTACTTCATAAATATATACGATAAGTAAACAACAATTCCCTGGGATTATAAAATTTATATTTAGTGAATCATAATACATCAAATTTGTCCATCTTACACATATCATATAATCTTCTTGTTTATAAATAAATATTAAATTTAATTAATTACCCAATTAAAACTCATCAACCTGAGCTCCTTGGGTTATTAAATTGATAGTAAATTTCAGCTATTAGGATTTAAATTATATTAATTTATTTGTTAATTCTACTTTATATTTTAATCTGTAAGTCTTGTATGGTCCTTTTATAATAAAAAAAACTTAGTGGGAATTAAATAAAACATGAAATGTAATTTTTGTGTGATTATTTTGACATTAATTTTGTAGTACATTCCATGAAATCATATCACATTCCACGTCTGCAATTTTTTATTTTTATACATTTTATACAATAATTATCATACTTATTAGTTCAAATAGGTACTCAAAAATTTTCTTCCAAGTAATAATTTTTTTTCTATTATATCATATTTGGAGTGAAATAGTATTATTTATTCATTTTAAAATGAATTTTTATGAGAATATACTTGGAGATTGGATATTAAAGATAAAATCAATCAATTAAATAACTATTTTATTTATTAAATTATCAATGAATGGATCAAAATTGATTTTAGTTAGTTTTTTAAAATTAAAATTAATTGTGTGTGTCTGAACGATCATGATATTTGATTAGACCTTTGTGTGTATTAATTTAATTTAATTTAATTTTATTGAATGGGTTTTTAATTATTTACTATTAAATTATACATGGTGGCATGTTTATCATCCATATCTTCTTTATTATACATGACATGTATATCCAAGGCTGTTTTATGTTATTCTGCTTGAATAATTATTTGGTTTTCATCACCTATGTGTCAGTTATAAAAATTTGGTATTCAAAGTAGTATTAAATGGTTCAAGTAGTTATTTCATGGAGTGTTATTGGTGTAGATGGTTCCAGACAAAACTGCGGAAAAACCAACCTTGGTGATACCTATGTAGATAAGTGTAATGTTGAAACTTCTACCATGACCAAAATAAGGCATTTTCCCAATGATCATATGTTGATTTACTGTCTAGATATTAAATTAGTCATTCTATAAGTTCATGATAATGTAATTTATTAATTAATTATATTTATATATCTACATAATTTATTTTATTAATGCAAAGACACTATTACATAAATAAATGATTTAATATGAAAATATTGAATTAAAATAAAATATTATTAGGTGAATATTATTTATTAGTGCATGGTTATTTACATATTCAAAATTCAATTGGTATGAACATCAAAAGTTATGTTTAAAATATGAATATTTATGTATATTAAAAAAAATCTACGAACTCAATGTTTTGTCATTACTACTACCATTATCTACATTAAAAGAAACCAAAGTTAATGTGTCAGTTTCAGACATAATCAGTGGATATTTTACTCAGTAGGGAGTCATGACTATGATTATTGGTCATATTAACTAATATCGTATCTAATCTAAAAACAATAGTATATTTAATAAAAATTTCATGTCCACTATTGAGGAAATGAGAGTCAGGAATTCAGGATTGGTGAGTCTACTCAAAATAATTTGGTGACATAGTCCCATAGTATATAATACCACCTACCGAAACTCCATTTTATGGTTTTCATCTCCAAAATATTTTTATTATAAGGATGAAAATAGTAATCACCCCTAAATGAATTTCAAATGTGATGGTACATTCTAATTTCAATAGTGAGGTCCATTATGAAATAGAAAAAATAGTGGGACAGGAAATAAAATTATTATTATTATTATGACTTATATAAAATTTAATTGAGACTCATATAACTAATATTATATATTATTGTAGAATAATAAAATTTTTTCCATCCACCATATCACTATGATCATTTATATAAAATTACCATATCCTAACTAGCAGTAACATTTATGAATATTTCAGATTTATTCAGGTTGCATTTTCCCATTAATATAAATCCTACATCCTAGAATGCACTATCCATGCTCCATCTACAAAGGAGTCCAATAATGGAGATTAATATCTCTATGAAAAATACAAAATTTTTGTGTTGTATGTTAATTTTTTTATTCTTTTATACAAATAATGTGAACCCATGTAGTCGAATGAAGACATGGAAACATATAATATATTCTAGTATCTCTATAGTATTCATCTTGAGGGAGAGATTCAATAATATATTGATATTTCCAAGGTGACCATCACAATAAATATTATATATGTTTTTATAGTATAACATCACGTATTCAATATTATTGGATACATTGAGTGCCTTCAGGATGTAGGGTTTTTTGTAAATAAAGAATAACATAGAGATCTCATTCATTCATCCCTCCCTAATATATTCTCTAGTTTAGTTTTCAATTTCAATACATAAAAATTATATAAGTCTCTATTGAGTCTTCTCAATCTAAATTTCCATGTTGGAAAAGATATAAAGTGAGAGAAGCCTTCTTTTTAAATGTTTAATAAAGGAAATATTCATTCAAATATCTATAGGGCTAATTCCAAATCGAAATGTTCTTCAATATACCACTCCAAGAATAAGAGGATCAAAGGGAAAGCAAGGTGACAAGATATTATTAGTTTTTTTATGTGGAAATAAGGTCCACTATAAGAAAAACTACACATAGACTAAGAAGTAAGGGGAAGCTTCAGGTGCATGCGACTATGAGTACAATATATCAATTTCAAAAAAATTATGTATTAGATGAAACATGTGGTGCTCACATATGAATTAAAATATTGATACCAAGTATATTTTGAAGGATTTTCCTATGATAGGTAGATCTATGAGCTATCAACAGATCCACAATTTCTATTTTGGATATTGGGGTATTCCAATTCACATTTTCAATTGTAATGATCATGGTTTTAAATAATTTATATTATGTGTCGTTAGTTACTAAAAAACTTATATGCCCTAACTAGATTCATATGTACTTATTTTCAAACTGTAAAATAAATTTTACTTATTTCTCAATAGAATAATTCATTAGGTGAGGAATATTAAAATAACGGACTTTACATGTTTTATTACCCAAAAAATTAATTAAATTCAATAATTAAGATATTTCATTGTACTTATTTCGGACTAAAAAGTATAATTAATGGGTAGATCATGTAAAAAACATATTACCATATTATACCAAGATGGTTATTTGGGTTTATTGGAATTAAAAATACATGATGTTTTTCATTCATGTTTCCTAGGGAAAATGACCAAAGCCCTAGTTATTATAAAAGGTGCAAGGGATACTGTTCTTCTTAAGTTGGTTCATACCGATGTATGTGGACCATTTCTAATTAAAGCTCAAGGTCGGTAGACTTAATTTATAACTTTTATTAAAAAAATAGAATATGGGGATATGTCTAAAGAGTGAGGTCTAAGTATGATTCCCTTAAAAAATTCACGTAATATAAGAATTTCTGTGTGTTCCATCTTATTGATAAGATTATAAAAGTTAGCTCAAGATGTAGTGGATAATATTTTAATCATGACTTAATTTATTTTTAACGATATTTTAGGATTTTATCCCAAATCACTCATCTTTATAAACTATAATGAAATAGTGAATGTCAAAAAAGGAACAACAACCTCTTATACAAGGTTGGATCAATGATGAGTCATCAAATTCTTCCACTATCCTTTTGGGGATATGAATTGTAGTGAATAGAATATATAAAAATTGAGTGAAAATATAAATAGAAACATATATTTAATATCAGATTTGTTATAGAAATAAAATTATGTTGTTTCATATATGAGTGTCGAGTTTTCAAGAATTTGTTAAGGATATTTATAAAAAACAAACATGTAACCTACTAAAATAAGTGTATCTTTTAACAATATACTATTGAAAATAAATCTTATTTCAAACACAATCCTTTAGAAAATAAATTAATGGTTAATAGGAATCCCACCATTCTTGAATGGGTCACGCATTTAAAGGATATAGTGTTGTAAAATTATACTTCAATGAAGAATAGGTTCATGTTACACAAGTGAAGGCATATGACCAATTTCCAAAAATCCATAAGGAAGAATATGTTTTGGAGACACAAGTACTACATAATATTATAATAGAGGTTAGAGAAGCAGAATGATATGGTTTTCAATACATCGACTATGGTTACTCTTAATTAGTTGGTATTAATTATCATGTAACATACGAGCAATTAGTAAGTGGAATAAATGCCTAAAATTGAAATAGGCCATGAATTATGAAATGGAATCAATGTACTATAATTATTTATGGGTTTTTGTAGATCCTCTAGTCAATGTAAATCACAATTTTTGTAAATAATAATTCACAAAGAAACTATAAATTCATTGGTAAGTCAGTGCTTATAGGGTATGAATGGCTGAAATACGGTTCAAAAAGACTCAAATAATAGACTCTAAAGAAACATTTTCCCACAATATTGGGATAATAAGAATAATATTCTACTTTCCATGTCAATATACCAAAAATATTATACATGTAAAATGGATATCCAAATAAATTTACTTAATAATAAATTTAGGGATGGTGTCTAGAAGACACAACCAAAAGGGATTGTGAATCTAAATGATGTCAGAAATGTATAAAAGTAATAAATGTCAATATATGGATTAAATAAATCATCCAAGTCAAGGAATATTTGATTTTATGAATCTATAATGGAATATAGTTTCATGTCATGAATCACACTCATTGACGTATTAGTGTTAATGAAGATGACATATGGTCACACTGATGTTGGGTATGTCAGGGACATCACAATTGATATTTTATCAATGAATTTATAAGGAATTATTTTTTATTTCATTATTATAGAGGTTGATATCTCAAAAATTTTATTTGAATGGAGTTATTGAAATAAATTTCCTAGAAATGGTGATGTAGACATGTTCATTCTAGGTATGAAATAAAATATATGTCATGTATTAAGGTTGATTAGAATGTTATGAAATATTCATGATTAGATATCAAGATAAATAGATTATATTAATCAATAATAATCCATATATTGTTTTATCATTATGAATTATGTGCAACCTCTATAGTAACCTTACTCAATTATTATATAGTAATCATGGACTTCAAGAAATCCTACCTAATGCCACTAAAGAAGAGGCATGGAGGGTAACACATAAAGTGTTTCTCTCGATCTCAATTAAATATTTTTTATATTTAATAGTATGATTAAATAGTATTCTCTAGGTGAAGAGTAAATATTTTTTTAAATATTTATTAAATTATCAAAATTAATAAATAATTTTTTATTCACAATGTAATTGTTTAATTATGTTAATATAAAATATTTATTTATCCCTTTTTATTCATGTTGTAATAAATTAGTTTTTATTTTTTACAGAAATATTTTATATATTTATGAAAATGTTAAATTAGTCTCTATTCTATATTCCATAAATAGAATATTTATTTTTATATTAAGTGAATTGAAATGTAATAAAGATATATATTAGTGTAATAAAATAATATTGAGGTGGATGAGCATAAATATTTTAAGTCTGATAATAAATATTAATTCTCAATATGGTAAAATAATAACTATAATTTCACTAGTTAGAATACACAGTGTTATAAAATAATATAATTACATATCCTGGGGTTTATCAAGGATTTTTATTTTATTAAAATGGACCTTGAGAAATTATGTAGTTATGATATCATAACATTTAGTTAATAAATTAGATCGTATCACATTTTAATGAATTTTAATCATTGTTCACAACATATTCCTTTCAAAATATTTATCCTCCACTCACATTTTCAAGAACAAGATGGGATAGAGATATTTCATCAAGACTGGAAGAACATGACGTAAAAACATGGACCTACTTTACAGGTATGTTTTTCTTTTTCTGGTGTTTTGGAGAAATAGAGTAGTTTTGGAAATATCATAAGTACATGTTGTGTACTTTATGAGTACACGTCGTGCACTCAGTTACCGATAGTAGTCGGATGCATGCTGTGTAACGGCCATGCACATAGCTCTATGTGGTGACCTGGAGACCGCCTAATGTGAGGTTCGGTGATGGAAAGTACATGTCGTGTACTTATAAAGTACACACCGTTTATTTTCGTTTTTTTTCAGTAAATGTACTAGGGTCACATCTGATAGAGAGAACCATTTACCTCTTGATATAGTTCATCTGAGGGGACCTATACAGCCATGATCTTCCTTTGATCCCATGACTGAGTATCTATTATCCAAATCGACTGTCGTCGATTGCATTAGGAACGCCTCGGTAAGCACTTCCTTCTTCTTGAGCTTTGTTTCATGATTCCTTCTTCTTCACAAGTTATTCCTCGTTGAAAGTTTTAGATGTTTTTCTTGTTATATGGTGTTTGTGTTTGATTCATGGCTTGAGGATCACATATAAAGATCTCCCAACACTGAGGTAGGTGGTTTGTGCCTTTCTTTAGAAAGTCTTCGAGATATGTGTGCAAAAGGTCCCATTACCCATGAACAGGGTATTGCGTGTCTACTGTTTTAGCCTTGATATTTTCTTTCTATGCTTGTATGCTTGAATAGAGGGTTATTAAATGTGAATAGGGTTATTTTCTATGATTTGGAGGTGTTTGACCATGCATGATTTAGTTATGACCTTTTGGTACTTATTATCCTATTAGGCTGCCTTGTTTCTCCCATGCATAGTATTGTAGAATGGTGTGACTATTGCTATGACATAAATTTATATTATAGAATGTTTATCCAAGTAGTTCTTGAGGTTAACTTTGGCCAATACGTGCTACTATGCTTACTTGACTTACACAAGGTAGGGAGAACCTGGTGTCGTAGACCATATGGAGAATGGACATAAGGGCTTCTCCAGAGTGTCTTTTTTTACTATTATGATGCGAGACCATAGGGGGAATTTACGTATGTTCTTTATCAGAGTGTCTATAGTTCCTCGATGCGGGACACACGGGGAATGTGACGTATGTTCTTCCCCAGAGCACCTTTAGTTACGATACGATGATATAGGAGGAATTGATAGTGAGTGCTTCATCATAGAGTATATGCTTAAGCTAAACTAGAGGGGCTAGACTGAGTGTACTACCCATAGGGTTGCTTGTGTTTCTAGGTAGGACCAGAGGGGATAGGCTATGAGAACTTCCCATACGGTTACAGTTGGTGTTTAGCTACTTTCTTATGTTTCTAGGTAGGTCTAAATGGGATAAGCTATGAGTACTTCCCATAGGGTTACCTATTGGTGATTATCTACTTCTTGAGATGTGGTTATTTGAATGCCTGAAAGAGTGGGAATTGTTTACCTTGTGTACTTCCTTGTTACTGAATTTATTTTCTTATTACCTGCCATATATTCACTGACTATAAGGAATAGATCTCATGGTGGTAGCCTACTGAGATTTAGTCTCACACCTAGTTTGGGCCATGATATTGGGCCCAAACTGATTTTATTATTGCAGGTATATATAAGGGAAAGCTTGTTTTTACTTCAATTAATTGATTGTTATAGAGCTGGAGAGCATGGGACGAAGCATTGGCTGGTGATGCTGAGGATTTTTTTATCTGTTTTCTTTTGTACTTTGGTTTAGTACTATTTTTTATTCTGGAATTGTGATTTGTTTGGATGATTTACTAGACATATGTATCATGCATCATTCCTATGCATGTGGGATCCAATTTATTATTTGCAGTCTTCCGATGTTTACTGTTGTTTTCTATGTTAACTTCTTTCGCTATTGTATACTCGTTTTACATCTGTTGTGTTAATATTCCAATGTGGGCATAGTTTTCCCACTATCACACCAAAGGCCCTTGCTTCTAGTCCACAACCTC
Organism: Viscum album; assembly: GCA_963277665.1. Classification (NCBI taxonomy): domain Eukaryota; kingdom Viridiplantae; phylum Streptophyta; class Magnoliopsida; order Santalales; family Viscaceae; genus Viscum; species Viscum album. Next base: position 2,008,199,869 of record OY728152.1, read on the forward strand.
TGGAATTCGGGAAAACGCTCTTGGGGCCATGTGACCAACAATGTTTGGGGCACCTCTGGGTGGCTTCCAAAACCATGACGTTACAAAGTGGTATCAGAGTAATTTCATGTTATTGACTTAATATTTGGAACCTATAGTCAGGGAAGTATGGAATTTGTACTTGGTAATAAATTATTCCCTAGACTAGATAACTCGTGTAAATGGAAAAGCCAATTTACCCTGTATATTGCAGTTTTTCTGGTTTTGCAATATTCCAGTTGATTTGATTTTCACCACTGGGTGACTCACATGTTTTGTGATGTTATTGTTTATATTTTTGAGGTTCAATTTCTATTTCAACCCATTGAGATGAGGGTATATCATCTCATGCATCATGTAGTCACTTGCTAGAAATCACATGTCATGCATTTTTTTCCTACCATTTAGGGTGCATTGGAGATTGCAAGTTATTGTGATAGATTTTGTGCTAGATATACATGCTGTTGTGATAGATCCTTGATAGAATACATGTTGTTTGATAGGGTATTGTTTTGTATAAGGTTTTGCTTCAATGAATGCCAAACATTGTTTCTTGAGGTGTTATGGGCCCTCATGGACCAGAATTTAGTGATTCATTTCAATGATATCCTTGTTAATAACATGTATAAGATTCCAAACTTTGATTCTTGGGGATTATGGGACCTAACAGATCAGAAATTGGCACTTTGATGTTTGTTTCAGTGTTTTTCTTGGATCTAGTGTTGTTTTTGAGGCTTACTATCTGGAAAAACGTAGCATAAACTCTGTGTAGTTTAACTACATGCCATGTGTTCTTCTGTTCAGGAATAAACTATTTTTCTTATGTATACACCGTGTACCAAATGTACACACTATGTAGTCACTAACTGTGTCATAGGCCGTGTGTTTAGAGACACGAGATAAGGAAATTCATGTGGGAACACACCGTGTACAAGTTTTACATGCCGTGTTGTGTTGAACCTGTGTCCGCCTGTGTGACTAACAACACATGACGATGAATTCTTTTCTAGTACATGCCATTTCCGCCTAGAACACGCCATGTAGAGTTAGCCATGTAACCGGGTGTGAAACTTACAACATGGGTTTGGAGATGTTGGACTAGTACACGCCTTGTCTAGCACTAACATGCCATGTAGTCTCGTTATAAGAAGAACCGTGTGGATTAGCCTTGTAAGAAAACTTGGGTAGGGGAAAAATATTTCAAGTACACGCCCTGTAGTGGACAAACACACCGTGTATCCTTGTTTTTTAAAATAATAAATATTTTTTTCTCTTGTTTTCCTTTTGTGCTTCTCGTTTCCAGTCCTTGATAACATTGATCTAAGGTGTGTGCTTGACCTTACAGAGTCATTCCACCAAGGCGACCTCCGGTTGTACACCAGTTACATGGAAACAATAAAACACTAAACATGGATATTCATGCACATACAGTAGATCCTCATGTAGTGCTAGTCATGGAACCAACCATCATTCCGGACACAGGTGCTAATTCACAGTCTCGAGAGGGATTCATGAGGTTCATGAAAACATTCCGTGGAGTACCGCATCTTACACTATATATGGCAGTGTTGACGCGAGTTTTCCTACAGCAGCATCCTCTCACTTTTAATGGGGAAGGACGACCTCAGGCTGCAGAGTCAGGGTTGGAATCCATGCATCCTATATTCGAGCATCTAGATACGCCTCTGGAGAGGAGGGTCAAACTCGCTACATATATGCTTTTGGATTCTGCCAAGATATGGTGGGATGTGTTTTCACAATCTTGATGCTAGTAGGTTATGGCTTGGGACAAGTTCCAGTGTGCCTTCTACGAATACTTCTATCTGGAGACGTTGAGGGCCGATCGAGCGCTATATTTTATGGGTCTGGAGTAGGTTACTCTTTCAGTTATGGAGTATTCCTCTCACATCACTGAGCTTCAGAGCTTCATTCCTATTCTAGGTGGTGAAGAGTTATTTCTGGTAATGATGTTTGAGGATGGTTTGAGGCATGAAATCTGATCTCATGTGAACATCTTTTTGTTAAATTCCATCACTTCTATCGTCAACTAGGCGCTGATCACGGAGTGCAATCTGAGGGATGGAAGAGTTGCGAGCCAGGGAAGCTTGACATCTGGAGTTAGTATCCCTCCTACTAACAGTAGGAAGCGTCGTAGGGGTATTCTCATGGTGATACAAGGACGTGAGACACATATTTGGGTAGCCAGGTGGTGTGTTACTAGTGTGGGAAGTCTGGGAATACGAGACAACTTTTCCCAAGAGACCCAGTGGACTGCCAATCTTATGACAAGTTGGGTCATCTACAACGTTTCTGTCTAATCTTCTCACCGACAGTTGGTGATAGGGGTTCTTCAATGACTCCGCGTTTAGGAGCTGCACCACCAATTTCTCATCAGTCTGGGAACAGAAGTTCTTCCATCCATTCAGGTTGAGGTTGAGGTTGCGGTCTTGGTAGTCAGTCTCCATGATTCTAGAGACAGTAGGGTGGATCAGCTCATAGTGGTCAGGAAGGGTCACATGGAAACAGTGTAGGTCAGACTATTGCGGTGGAGTAGAACCAATAAGAGCAGGATCATCGGACCCTCTACAGTTCGAGGTACGATCTTAGTTTCCTCAGTTTTATATTTTTCTATTTTGTATATAGGGGATTCCCCTAGCTTTATATCTGTTATTTTTGTGGATATCATTAGGCTCTATATCGTTTCTTTAGCTGATGTCTTGATATTTGATACACAGTGGGGGACAAGAATGACTAGTGTATGTCAGTTCAAGAAGTTCCCTCTTGAGGTTGGTGGGTGTCACTTTTTATGGGACCTTTATGTCCTAGAGATGATAGGATATGATGTCATTCTTGGAATGGACTGGTTAGTTCCCTTCCACGCATTTTTTGATTTCTACCGTTTTAGGGTGAGTTTGACATCACCAGATGGCAGATCATTTCTTTATAAGGGAAAATGGGATGTACAGGTGATTGGAGTGGGATCTGGGCATCATGGGTTGAGATGAGTTACAACCCATATTTCTAGTATTTATCTGGAAGACCAGGGGACTTCACAGATGGACATCCCTCCAGTGTTGGATCATTTTTGGGGCTTCTTTCCAGAGGAATTTTCATGTTTTCCTCCAGAGCGAGAGGTATAATTTTCTATTAATCTCATTCTAGGAGCGACTATTATGTCCATTCCTCCTTATAGAATGGATACACCTGAGATTTAGGAGATCAAGAAGCAGTTGGAAGAGTTGCAGGAAAAAGGTTTCATCTGACCATATACTTCTCCTTGGGGTTCTCTACTCCAGTTTTCGAAGAAGGTAGACGGTAACCTTAGGATTTGTGTGGATAATCGGATGTTGAACCAGTTGATGGTCAAGAAATGATATACCATGCCAAGGATTGATGACCTCTTTGATCAGATTTGAGGAGTCAGGGTTTTCTCGAAGATTGACTTGAGATTCAATTATCATCAGTTGCATGTTAGACCCTTTGATATACCTATTATAGATTTTTAAAGCAGTTATGGTCTATACAAGTATGTGTCTATGCTTTCCGGTCTCACGAACACACCTACAATATTTATGGCGCTGAAGAACCGAGTGTTCCATCCATAATTGGATTTTTTGTGGCGGTTTTTGTGGACGATATCTTGGTGTACTCTCACACTCGACAAAACCATGATACCCATCTTGAGATCATTTTGAGTACACTGAGAGAGCATCAGTTATATGCTAAGATCTCAATATGTCAATTTTGGATGGACTGAATTCACTTCTTGGGTCATGTTATCTCGGATACAAAAGTATCAGTAGACCCAGAGAAAGTTAGAGTGGTAGTTTCCTAGGAGCATCCGAAGAACTTCTTTGAGGTGTAGAGTATTCTTGGGCTAGATAGATACTATAGACATTTCATACAAGACTTTTCACGCTTAGCAGTACCACTGACAGGTCTAACTAAGAAGGGTGCAATGTTATTGTGGTCAGATTCTTCTAAGATAGACTTTTAGGAGCAGAAAGGGAGTTTGACTTCTGCACCTCTACTAGTATTTCTAGAGTCAGTAAACAACTATACTGTCTACTATGATGCATTAGGTATCGGTCTTGGAGTATTTCTTATGCAAGGGGAATGATTTGTTGAATATGAGTCTCGACAGTTGAGGTAACAGGAGAAGAATCACCCGACTCACGATCTTGAGTTGGTAGTAGTTGTTCATGTGTTATGCTATTGGAGACATTATCTTCTAGGAGAGAAATTTGTTGTTTTCATCAACAACAATAGTCTCAAGTATAACTTCACTCAACATGATCATATTTTGAGACAGTGAAGGTGGATTGAGTATATTCAGTTTTTTGACTTTGAGATTTCTTATACGTCTGTGAAAGGCAATGCTGTGGCAGATACATTGAGAAGGAGGACTCAGATACAGGGAGTTCAGGAGGTTAGTTGTTAGTGGCTGCTTATGGCTCTGTTCTACTAGATTCATTTAGAGGTGCATGACAGAAAGGGACATACATTTCTTTCTTCTATAGTTTTTACCTTTACTCTTCTTGATCGAGTTCGAATGAGGCAGCTATCAGATTCTAAAGGCCTAGTTCTACGGGAAAGTGTGTCAGGAGAGAACCCTATTACTAGATGGACTATAGGCGAGGATGATATCTTATGTTTTCATGGGCTTGTATGGGTGTCATCAGACATACGAGAGGAGCTTTTGTGGGACCTTCACTCTTCAGTTTGGTCAGTTCATCCTGGTGTCACAAAGATGTATGTTGATCTACACCATTAGTATTGGTGTCCAGGTATGAAGAGAGATATTGCTGGTTTCATGATGAGGTGTTCCACCTATAAATAGGTGAATACAGAACATCAGCGACTAGAAGGGATTTTGTAGTAGTTACCCATTCTTGAGTAGAAATGGAATGATGTCGCAATGGACTTTGTGACTGGTTTTTTGAGGTCTCCTTGAGGGAATGAGGTTTTTTGGGTTGTCATTGAAAGACTCACGAATGTTTCTAACTTCTTGCCGATCATGGAAATCTTTAGTGTTGATGATCTGGGAAGATTTTCCTCAGAGAGATTTTAGGTTTACATGGATTTCCACACTCCATTGTTTTAGAAAGGAATACACTATTTATTTCTTGGATCTGGAAGTGGATATAGAAAGCATTGGGTACACATGTATTTTTGAGTATAGTTTTCCATCCCATCACAAATGGCCATTCCGAGCGGATGATTCAGGTTCTTGAAGACATTCTCCGAGAATTCACCCTTGATTTTGGAGGTTCTTGGGATAATCACATACATCTTGTGGAGTTTTCCTATAATAATAGTTTCCAAGAAACTATTCAGATGTCACCTTATGAGGCTTTGTACATTAGGTCATGCTGATCACCCTTATACTGGCTAGAGGAAAGAGAGGCATCTATGTTGGGACCCCCTCTTATCCAGGAGACCACAGAGTAGATAGAGTTGATTTGGAAGAGGATGGCTACTGCATAGTCTCGAAAAAAGTCTTATGCTGATTGTTTGAGATGTCCTATGGAGCTCGAGGTCAGAGATCATGTTTTCATACATGTCACACCGAGGTTGGGGCACAATATAATTAGGACATAGGGTAAGATTTCACTGAGGTACATTAGGATATTTGAGGTGTTGGAGAGAGTTGGGCCAGTTTCCTATCAGTTGCAGTTACCTCAGAGGTACTGGGCAATGGATGATTTCTTCAATGTTTCTCAGCTTCAATGTTACTTCTCAGACCCATCTCATGTCTTCCAACCAAAGGAGGTTGAATTGGAAGTGGATGCATCGTTCGAGGAGAATCCTATCCGGATTGCCGAAAGAAGTGCGAAGGTTCTATGCGGCCGGTCTGTTCATCTGGTATGTGTGTTATGGTAGCACGGGCGAGTACAAGATGATACTTGGGAGAGGGAGACCGATGTATGATCATAGTGGCCAGAGTTGCTTTAGGGATTCTTATTCTACGCCACCTTTATAGGGAAATTCGGGGATGAATTTCTTAAATGTGGGAAGTTTTTAAAAATCCAGACATTCTTTTAAGGTATTTGTTCCTTTTTTCTTTTGTTTTTTAGAAATAGGGGAGATTCTGAAAATTTCCTAAGTACACGCTGTGTACTTTATGAGTACACGCCATGTACTCAGTTACTGCAGGTTGCCGGTGGCAGGACATGTAACTGCCGTGCACATGGCCGTGTGTGGCAACCTGGAGACCGCCTAATATGGGCGTCGGTGATGGGAAGTACACGTTGTGTAATTATGAAGTACACATCGTGTATTGTTTTTATTAAACATACTATAGTTGTGTCTAACCGACAGAACCATCTACTTCTCAACCTAGATCTTCCGAGAGGACCTGTACGGTCGATATCTTCCTCCAATCTCCTGACCAAGCATCTATTGTCTAAATCAACTGCCATCAACTGCATTGGGATCGCCTCAGTAAGCTCTTCATTCTACCTGATCTTCGTTTCTTGATTCCTCCTTCTTCTCATGTAATTCCCTATTGAACATTTTAGACGTTTTTGAAGATCTACGGTGTACTTGGGAGATTCAAGGATTGAGGTTCACGTATAGTGATCTCCCAACACAGAGGTAGGTGGTCTGTGCATTTCTGTCGAATGTATTTGAGATATATGTGCAAAGGTGCCCAATACCCATGAACGGGGTATTACATGTTTACCATTTTACCCCTGATATTTTCCTTCTATAATTTTATGCTTGAATAGAAGTTAATTGAATGTGAATAGGGTTATTTTCTATGCTTTGGAGGTGTTTTCCCATGCATGTTTTAGTTATGACCTTTTGGTACGGGTTAGCCTGTTAGGCTGCCTTGTTTTTTCCATGCCTATTATTGTAGGATGGTGTGACAGTTGCCTTGAAATACTCTTATTTTTTAGACTATTTAGCCAAGTAGTTCTTGAGGTTTACTTTGGCTGATATGCACTGCAATGCTTACATGACACACACGTGGTCGGAAGAACCCGGTGTGGTAGAACATAGGGAGAATGGACGTAAGGGCTTCTCTAGAGTGTCTTTTTTTACAGTAATGACACGGGACCATAGGGGGGATTGATGTAAGTGCTTCCTCAGAGTGTCTGTAGTTCCTCGACGTGGGCCACATGGGGAATGTGACATAAGTGTGTCCCCAGAGAGCCTTTAGTTATGATAAGTGATTATAGGAGGAATTGACGGTGACTGCTTCCTTAGAGATTCTATGCTTAAGCTAAACCAGAGGGTTAGATTGAGTGTACTGCCCAAACGATAGCTTGTGTTTCTAGGTAGGACCAGAGGGGATAGGCTGTGAGAACATCCCAGAGGGTTATAGTTGGTGTTTACATGCTTTCTTGTGTTGCTATTTAGGACCAAAGTGGATAGAATGCGAGTACTATTTAGAGGGTTACCTGTTTGGGATTATCTCCTTCTTGAGATGTGGTTATTTTAAAGCTTGAAACTGTGGGAATTGTTTACCTTGTGTACTTCCTTGTACTACATTTATTTTCTTAATATCTTCCATATATTCACTGAATGTTAGGCACAGATCTCGTGGTGATTACCTACTAATATTCAGTCTCACACCCTGTCTGGGCCATTCTTTTGGGCCTAAAGAGATTATATTGTTGCAGTAATAGATAAGGGAAAGTTTCCTTTCACTTCAAGTACTTGATTGTTGTGGAGATGGAGAGCATGGGACTAAGAATAGGATTGCGATGCTAAGGATTTGTCTGTCTCTTTTATTTTGTACTTTGGTTTAGTATTGTTTTATATACCATAATTATGATTTTTTTGGAAGATTTCCTAAACATATGTATCATGCATCATTCATATATATGTGGGCTCTAGTTTATTATTTCTAGTCTTCCGCAGTTTACTATTTTCTGGTATGTTTACTTATTCCGCTATTGTATACCTGTTTTACATCCATTGTGTTACTCTACCAATGAGGGCTCAGTTTCCCCACTATCACATCTAAGGTCCTCACTGCTAATCAACATCCTCTAGCATTCGGGGAAATGCGGGTATGGGGCACCTCTGGGCGGATTCTGGAACCGGAACGTTACATATGAAATCATTAATGATGAAAAAACAATATGATTAGTCCTCCATGCTTGTTCCCAGATATTCATCATTGTATTTTGACCACAGAATAATGATTTTTAGAAGACCACAAGAGGGACTCCACTTTTTGTCCAAAAAATGAAATGAATCAACCATGATCAGGTTTTGACAATTAAAATCCATAATTAATAAGGATATCAAGATCGAGGTAAACCATCTTATTTCTCTTTATTTACTTATAATAATTTTTTCAAATGATCTTCTCTTGGTATAGGTATTTTATTTTTTTAATATTCATAAAAAAATTCATTGTTCGTGACCTTTATATATTGTATATGAAGGATAATTTATGAAATTAAAAGGCCATATTTTTTATTGTCCCACTAGGAACATCTGTGACATTTCAAATAAGACAAAACTAGTCATTGAATTATTAAGAATGAATAATTATAACATAATTTTGAAATGTATTATTATATACTTCAATATGAAGGTTTTTATATATAATTTTTTTATTGTTTTATATTGTTTTATAATATCCTTTAATATGTTTCACTTTTTATTCAAAAAGACTAAGTATATTATTTTTAAATGATGATATTACTAAAATTTAATATTTATTGATCTATGATATATTTATTTCTGTTTTATAGAAATTAATAATTAGAACTAATAGTATGTTAATAACATATTATCCTATAAAAATAGTTTTTTCTTTGGTATATAATTTAAAATTAAATATAAATTTTAAAATTTTAAATTAAAAAAATAGAATCATATTTTTATTTAGTACAAAATTATTATCTTAGGTTTAATTTTTCTGTATTTTTCAAGAAATATTGATTTTAAGGTGAATATTATAATATGAATTTTTCACAAATATAATTCATTTTATATAATTATTGATCTATATATACTATTTAAAAATAATTGGATACAATTTTGATGAAAATATATATTTTATAAGTGGAATTTTAAATTAAAACTTATTAAATATGTTTGATTATCCTACATTCAAAATTTTAGAATACGAGTGTTGTTTCTCAAAAAATGTTAATACATTATACCCATTGTATTTTGATTATAATTTTTTACACATTAATAAATAAAATTTAATTAAATAGATTTAAAAAAAATTAATTATTTGGTCAAAATTTAGTAAATTTTCCATTTTATTTTTGTGCATTAATAATAAGTTATACAAGGTAAAAAGTAGATACCACAATTAAAAATAAAATCCCAAATTGAAAAATATATTGATAATGAGTTTATAAATTGTGTGATAATGTGTTTTTTAGGCCTATATTGAATTTATATCATACCATATCCTTTATTTTACAATTTTGATCAAACTTCAATAATAATGAATTCCAATTATAATTTTTTTTTGGTATTTTCCAAAATGTCATCCCAAATAACTTATAAAGTTGGATCTACCCTACTCAGTTAACCCTACACCAAAACCACCAAATTTTATAAAAACTCTACCAAGACCTATTATCAACATTCCAATACACCATATAGTGGTTCTAAATTTCTCAAAATACCATCAATAAAAGGGTTATCCTCCTTTATAAAGGCGATAATATAATAAGTGAGGTATAAGTTCACAATAAAATTATTATTATCCTACATCAAAGGATAATATTTCACAATAATATGTTATGTTAATTTTGTTATAAGAATCAACCCTCATTCGCATCACCATTAATAAAAATGAAAAGGTGAATCATGGATATCTATGGATGTTCACCTCCATTAAGTGAAGTGTTCTTCTTCATTCACCTCCTAGAATTATTTTTTTCAAATTAAATTAATATATAATTATGATTTCAATAAATTAAATAATACTCTAAAATAAAACTATATTAATCCTCTCTCTCCCTCTCATTCTATAGAAAATGAAAGCATCATCCATGCGTATGTGCGAAAGACAACCTTGGTAGAATGATGTTTCCTACTTTTATTTTATCACCTTTAATGTATGGATTTAGGAATGGTCCTAAATGATTAATATTAAATTTAAGATATGAATAGAATTATTTTTAAAAAAAATGAATAATAATATAATAATAATAATGGTAAATATTCCTTATAAAATTAAGTAACTTAAACAAAAAAAATAAGATGGAAAAAATTATTCTTTATAACTATTTGTTGTGTATAAATAAATTATAAACTATATTATTTATAATTATGATATTTAATACTAATTAACATGAAATATGATGATTATACAACTATTATTATGATATTAAAACTATACCATCTCATAATCTCCAATTAATCACAATATCTTCATGTTTGTGTCAGTTTAATGGCTTACATGAAAAATGTTATGAATTTATAACATGGATGGATGTGGGAACATAATAACAGGTATAATAAGATAAAAATATGTAATTAATTATTTCATTTTTTTAGGAAAGGATGTATAAATATGTAACTCATTAATTAATAAAACACCCTTCTTTGGTTAGGAATAAAAAATGTATACTTGTTGTTGATTTCATATTCCAGGATAAAGAATAAAAAATTAATTAAATTAAGATAAAATATCATAATTCATCCTAATTTAACCATTACATAATATTTATTGATATTGAAATAATGGAATTTTATATAATAATTAATATTGGAAACGCTGTTGTAAAACTATTTCGAAATGGTCAAGATTACATACACTATATATTTGAAATGTGTAAAAAGGAATAAATATATATATCTCTCTGTGTATATATATTGATTATAAATGAGGTGTATAAATTTCTTCTTTATTACTATGTTTATTATTTGTGTATTTAATTTACATATTTTAATTATTAATGATGTTTTTTTTCATTTTCAGAATTAATCAAGACCAAGTTATGGGTTTTATTCCCAAATTCATATATTTGAGACATGTTTTTTATTATGAACAATATGTATTTTATGTTTGGAATCTGATTTTTAATTTGATATTATAGAATGAAATAAAATTTATTCATAATAATTTATTTTTACCTTAAATCACGTTTGTTCATTATTTTTTTAATTAAAATACACCTTGTGTATTAAGGGTTTCTATCCCACAAATATCATTTATTGACGTCTAATTGATCATCTTGAACATATTTAATATAAGATTGGTAAATTTCACCCCAAAAGATTAATATATTTTATTTTCTCTTTTCATTTGATGGATTTAAATTTATACCACATAAACCCCTTTTCAAAAAAATTACTTCATGAACTCCATTGTTCGTAGGGAAATTTTGTAACTTAAATATAATTCTTTGAGTTATATGGATTATTTTTAATGTTGTAATTTAATATTCTCTTTATTAATTTATTTACCATTTTATATGGTGTTCAATTTTATATTTTCTGGATAATTTATCATTTTTTTTCAAAGAATCCTACTTGAGTATTCTCTCACCTAAAAGTTAGTCATTGCCAAGAATGAACTTCCTTATATTAATTGGTTTTTTCTAGGATGTCAAAATTTTCAATGCCACCAATTTTCACCCAATAGTTTTTGTAAATTTAATATAGTTTTTTTAGGATTCAAATAATTCTATTAAACCTTTAGAATCAAATAAAATTTTATGATTAGGGTTTCTGAATAACAGTACTTGAAAATATTTTACATCCTATAAAAATAAAATAAAATCTCTCCAATTCCAAATTTCATTTGATAATATTTATTACCTTTCAGTAGATATATTATTGATTTTTTTCAATAATATTTTTTTAAATGTTCTCACTTTACCTTATCATAATTAATTTCTAAAAGTTACTGATGACATCAATATTGATTAAATATATTAAAAATTATTTTTTTTAATATTATTTATATAAACAATTATTTACACCACCTTATTAATTTTCTTCAAACCAATTTGTATTTGTTTTTAGTGTTTATAATGAAATTAATTTTCTATAGTATTTATAAATTATATCTTTTAAATTGATTTTAAATGACGAATATTATTTCTTATATCCAATGTTATTTTCCCAAAACTCATTTAAATTATTTTTCATCTAAGTCGTTACCCTTTGACATATCTTATGATTGGTTAAGGATGTTTTTCAAATGTAATTATCAATTTTACCTCTTTGTATGGAATATGTAATTTCCATTTATTTTTATGAAATGATCCATAATTACCTGTGTATTTCCAAATATATTTTTTGTAAAACCATACATTTTCTTCTAATGACTTCCCTCTATAGGATCCTTAATTATTATTCATTTGATTGAACAATATTCACGTAATTAAATAAGTTTACTAAATTGGAAAAACATTATAATATCCATATACCCATTATCTATGTTGTGTAAATAAATAAATCCATATTTTCTTTATTGAATGATATTTAGCATGAAATTTTATTGATATCATGATATGTCTGTATATATTTAATGATTTTATCATGTTATTATTATTTATGAAATTATGAATGATTTGTTTATGTGAATCCTTCTGAAATGGTACGAGACACATTTTATTTCTAAGGGTTTATTATAATGTTTTAAATGAAACTCATATTCACTCTACTCTAGATTTATAACATAAAATGTTCAGTAGTATTCATTAAAAATAATAACTCATTATTATACTTGATTCTTTATGATGTGATGTTTACAGGTTTTCATATGGAACATATGTGTATGTTTAATCTTTAAGTGAGTGTTGGGACATATATATCCCTCTAATACATTGATTAAAGCCTTAAATATTATGATATATTGGTGAAATAGTGATGATTAGTCCAACATGAGAAGTTGATACACCCAAAGAGTCTCATGTTGTAAATGAGTCATCCACTCCCTCTAGGAATTATTATCTTGATGTGGAGGATTACAATAAATCTACTATCACCTTTGAATAAGGTGTCAACCCCATAATTGATGACCTGAAATAGGTGAAAGTTGTCACCGAGGAAGGTCTTTGGATAATTTTGATATGTTAAATCATGTATCCCTCCAAGAAATAGGAAAAAAATGAATACATAAAGAAACATCATGGAATATTTTCATGGGCTATAAGATGATTTCAGGGCCTGATCCACATGTTTCAGTCCAACAAATTGACCTTCTTTTTTGCCACCATGGACTCAAAAACACACAAAAAAGGATGAATCCCTCCCATGTTTCCATGGTCAACATCATATTATATAAGATAATAAAAACTATATTCATCATGGAATGTTAGTACTTGAAGTGGATTGAAAAAATTGTTCTATTAATAAAAAAGAATAGATAATTCAAGGTCCACATCGACTTCCAGAACCATAACCACCACGACTTGAAGGGATAACTTATCACCCAAGTCAGAGCGGTTTTGTTTGATAAAACTTATAATTTCATTATCTTTATTTCATGTTTGGATATTCTGGATACAGTCGGATTTGAATTTTCATGTCACAGGTCATCCCAGTGGGGCCCATTCCATGACTCTCGAAGCTCGCCTTTAAGTGGCCAAGGGCTGCTGACTAAAATCGAGTAGGAATATCACTAACATGGGAGGCAATCCCTATGTACTGGTACACACACACACACACACACATCTCCAATCCCAAAATGGTGAAATGAAAAAACCAATAAGGAAATTAATGCATGCATACAACTAAACAGAACTAAAAGAGTATGAATGGATGTAAAGCGTGGAAAAGTAAATGGGTCTGAATACAACCCCACCAAAAGAATGAGTCTGTAAAATGAAAATTCCAACCTATAAACAAGAAAGGTATTGAGACTACTACTCTATGAAAAAGAAATACCTCCTCCATTATAGAAGCTCCCAATGCTCGGTTCAACCCTTGTCCACCCTAGACTCCATCAAAGGGCCACTTGTCTACATGAGACATGACACATGTGGGCAAAGCCCATAAAGGGGAGAGTGTAAATATACATAGTAGGAGACCCTAAAAACCACAAAAAAACACAAAATTAAAGGTATATTCATCTCTATAATTTATAGTTCTACAAACCATATAACAAGATAATCAGATAGAGAAAATCAAAACTGAAACACATAGTCTATAGGTAAGTTAAAATGACCCATTTACCCTCCCTAGGGATTCAATTTTTAGATTCCACAATCCATTTATCTAAGAGAATTCACTCCATGAGTGTGATATCTCTAATGACATATGTATGATCTGTACTGTTTCTCAATAATTGTCCTGAGATAGATAAATACACTGATGGATCTAAAGAGAGAACAAATACACTCATTCTAGAAGAGAAATTACTCTTTAGTGGGAACATCGTGATACACTGATGAGGATCACTACCAGGTCCTTGGATTATACCATGAGTCATTTTCATTTACCATATAAATGGAGGATCGACATCAGGTAGGATTTTTTACAACAATACCTAACTCTACCTAGAGTATAGAATGGATAGAGGATCTGGCTTCAGGCCTCTCGGAGGGACTCTGAATGTAACCAGAAAGTCCTTCTAAAACGGTCAGACTCTATAAGATATGAAATGATACTTGTCCATTAGTGGAATGAGTAAGGGGTAATAACCAAAAATAAACATATCCAGGATATGGTGTTCAAGGAGATCAATCCATGTAAAATAAATTACACGGCATGTAGAAGTCTCACACACCATGTCATGTCACACCAAGTACATTCCCTTGTACAACAACCCATGTCAAAAATAGCATTCCATGTATAAAAAAATATACATGGTGGGTAGAATAGTAACATTCCATGTCCTATTATCCTGGGGCTGCTTCGTTTACACTGTAAATTTCCCCATTAATGACTTCAACTCATGTCTTCCAACACGTGTACCAGTATATCGGGTAACCCACATAATCCTCCTAGTCTAGACATGTAGTGGAGTATATACCGTGTATTCCACCCCGTGTCCATGTATTATCTATGATTAATTATAATTCCAATGTAAGGACCCACATACTGTGTCGTAGGTGTCACCCATCGTTTCATCCTTCTCTATAGCATAGAACCCTAGCCACCGCTTAGTTAGCCCCACATGTCGTGTTCTTTGGGATACACATTGTGTTCATCAATAAATTCAAGAACTGATTTTCTTCACTACATCACCTCGGTTGGTCCTCTAATTCACAATCCAGCCATATTTTCCTCAAAATCAATGATCCAAGGTCATTTCATCATCATAAATCCATTTTGGTAGGTTTCAGACCTTCAATCGGCTCCAAAAACATGTTTTGATCATCAGAAAAAAGGATAGTTGAAGAAAAATTTCTCTTGAACCATGCTGATTCATCCATTTCCATCATCATATCAACTCTTTTGGTTCTTCATAATGTTGGATCTCTGATCTGGTATTATTTTTCTATGAAGCATATGTGAAATGATCCATCATTCATAACCCCATAAAGAATGAAGATCACACAAGATTGGAGGAGGAGAAAAAATTCATATAACAAATAATGGAATGAACCCCAACCATTGATAGTTAAAACCATGATCTTCAACCAATTGAAATTTTAAGAAAAAAATCCAATATGAATCAATCCGGCAACCCCCCCCCCCCCACATGAATGATCATAATGTGTGTAAACCTATTCATTGGATGATCTGTGTTCATCATTTAAATCCATGAACATGGAAAAAATAATCAAAATAACACCCTCTACCTCAATCATCGATGAATATTGGATTCACTATTGTCGTTGATGAGATCCTCCAAATGCTTCCCAACGATCCACGGGTTGATCATTCGTTGTCGACCAGTTTCACCCAGGGGTTCTCCTCTGCATACCTCAATAGAATTTCAGGGTTATGCAACTAACCAAGGAAATTATTCTTAATAGTTTATTTAAAATATTATGTCACTAAGTTTATGCAATGGAAAAATTAATTATGTACTATAATTATTTTATTTCTATAAATGTTTGAAAACTAACTTTTGTGGTCGACCCGTGCTGGCTGGAGTTAGGCCTCGCCTAGGGTAATGTCACTGCTCTAAACCCAACAGTGCCTATAGATTTTCAATATGAGTAACCCTTTAGATTTTTTTCACTTTTTAGATATAATATATGGGATATCTGGGATATTAAATTCTCCCCACCAAACGTATTTACATTCTCAAAATAAAAAACAATAGGTTACGTGAGAAGATGTGGGTGTTGTGCACATATTTGTGCCTTATGCTCCGATGTTCTCTCCTGCATATTTTTTCTACCTCCAGACAAACATTGAGGGAATCTCTCACCCATGAAGTATTTTTTCCTACTGATCCATGACCTCCACTGGGTACTTCTAAAATGTCATTCCATCCTCGATGTCGATCTCTCCCGAGTCGATAACATGTGATGAGTTAGGAAAATATCTCTTCAATTGTGACATGTGGAAGATATAATGTACCCAAAAAACTACGGGGGTAGAGATGGGTGGTACACCACCTCACCAACACTACATAGTATTATAAAAAGGCTGATGAACCTCGAAGATAACTTGCCTCCCAAAGAAAATCAGTGTAGCCCGCATTGAGGTGAGATCGGATAGAACACACTTTCACCTTCATTGATCTTCAATGGCCTCTTTTTGTGGTTGGAACACTATTCTCCAACATAGCTGAGTCCAAACCAACACCTATAATCCCCATCCACAACTGAGGTGTTAAAATATCATCAACATATAGAACAATCATTTATGTCATCCCAAGAAGCCAAAATATCTCCTACGTATAGATTTATCTGAAGCCCTCTATTGAAATATGTTTTTTGGTATATAGAATGTGGGTTTACAAGGTGAGCTGATCAAAAATCACCTTGACAACATGACATCTCCAAGAAATTTGTGGTAAACCCATCACGAATTCAACTGACATTCCACCCACTTCCACTCCATCACATTTAGGGGTTTAGGCAAACCCATTTGAACTTGATTCTCAGACTTCACCTGCTGAAACGTAAGGGATGGATAAATTAACTCAACCACTACCTTCTTTATCATGTCTACCAAAACTAACATTAAAGGTCCTAGTATATTTTCGCCACACCTGGATGTACAGTCAAAAGGGGGATGTTTGAAACTTCCACCAAACCTACTCATACAACACAACTAGGGGAAAAATTTTTCTTTTGAAAATAATAACACTCTCCCCACCATTAAAATATATAGCAGTAGTATGTCATGTGGATAACTAAGCACATATGGGTCTTAATGTCGATATCCTCAAGTTGTGCCTTCCCGAATAAATGTATGAGTGGAGACATGATAACCATCGACTGAATGTAAGTTTCATCCTCTCTATCTATAAAGGATAACTATAGCGAGGCCAACTGCTCCACCACTTCACTCAGCAGTTTTGAATTAGATCTATAACAGAGATCATCATCCACTACATCCCCCTTCCCAAGAGTATAGAAGTCCTTGAACTCATACTTATGTAGGAACTAAAACCATTACCACTAATTCAGATTTATATCCATTGGAAAGAAGATGTATGTGAGGATTTGGTGGTCAGAGTAGGTGATAATTTTATTTCCCATTAGGTAGTGTTTCCGCATATTCAATGTGAAGACTACTGTAGCCAACAAAATATCATGGGTTGTGTAGTTCATCTCATACGACCTTTGCTGGTGTGAACTATATGTAATAACCACATATATCTAGATTAGAACATATCAAAGAACAGTCCCTGATGCATCACATACAACTATGTAATTGGCACCCTCATTTAGTGACCTCCAGATTGGGGTGCTGATCAAACTCAGCCTCAACAACTAAATAGAATCCTCTCACTTTTCTATCCACACAAATGGCTACAACTTTGGGCTTAAATCTATCACAGGTGTTGAAATCAATGCGAACTTATTGATCGATCTCCAGGAATATTCTTCCATCCTATGTAATCTCCACACCTTAGTCATGTTCCTAGGTGTCTTCCATTCTAACCCTACCTCCACCTTGGCCTAGTCCACTAAAACTCCATTCACTAAGGAAATATGTCGTAGAAAGGGGAATACCTGAATTCATAATTGGAACATCGAGCATTTCAGGAAAGTCTAGTTCTCTATGAGTTTGTATCAAACCATACTTAAGTGTCTTGTTTGATCCTCCTTGTATGCCATGTACACAATGATATCATTGATAAAGACTATTTAGAACTGGTCTAAGGAGCAAGTTCGGTTTCTTGTGTGTCATGAACACTACCGGATCATTTTTAATGAAAAATGGTATAACGAAGTACTCATAGTGACCAAAAGAACATCTAAAAGATGTATTTGGTATATCCTCATCCTTTACTTGTAGAAGGTGATAGTATGATCAATTTTCAACCATTGAGAACCATCATGACCCAATTAACTAATCGAAGTGGTCATATATCCTTGGAAGCGGATACTTTCTCTACAGAGTCACTTGATTCATATTCCAGAATCCACATACAACCTTAATCTTTTGTTGACCTTCATGGTGAAAAAAACTGGGGCCACCCTTGGTGAAACACTGGGTCTTACAAATCACATCTTTAAAAGACCTCCGACTTTACCCTTAGCTTACGAAGCTCTATAGGAGAGATCTGATATGCTAATGAGGATATAAGTTCCATGCTATGGTGAAATTAAATATATAAATCTATCTCTAAGTGGGGTGGTAAGCTTGGGACATCATTAGAGAAGACATCCTCACTCTGCACCACTACTACTAGAAACTAGGAACTCATAATATCAACTATACTGAGATTCAAGCCATCTAATTGATGATACATCAGCTTTCCCTCCTATGAATGAGTTCATCTTGTGCTTCCTGGGTTTCCATTTCATCAACAAAGAATAACCCCCATTATGAAACTATAGAAACATTGTATCCTTCATCTAAAATAGTCAATATGGGCATGGACTGATGGTAACCAATCCACACCAATAAAGATGTCGTAATGCCCCAACATCGCTTCCATGATTTCCCAACCGAAACTCTCAAATCCAAAAGTCAGGTCACACTATCGGCATTAGTGCATGATCATTGAATCTCCTTCGGTAGGAACCTCCATATGTGAGGATCAAGCTGATGATTTAACTGGAATATTTGAGTTTTAAACAAGATATTTTGAAAGAACAGAATGACTATAACCTATGTATAACTAGGATAGATTAATTTAAAAAGACACAGATCATACCACAAATCATCCCTAGAGATCCTGGGTCAAAAGCCCCAACTGTATACAGCTGTCCCTTCCCCTATCCTTCATCTCTGTTATCCTATCACGGACCACCTGGGGGTGGTGGTGGTAAAATGCCCAAAATCCAACCACCTTCTACTAAACTCCCATCTCCTCTCACACAAATTTCTCCCTACAAATCTATCCTCTCCTATTTTTGTCTCTACCTCAGTGGTCTACCCACTATCTTCTTGTCAGTAGTATGATGAGTTGAAAAATCTCGAGTGAGATTTCCCCTGTTGTCATATGCATAACACCACCTCTCTTTGGAAAGATTGGACCCACCCTATGAGCCCTTAAATATATATCATATACTCTGGGTCTTCCTCTTATTATTTCTTCTGTATCTAGGTCTATAAAGTAAACATTGGCTTCTTGCATCTAATTTCTCTCCTCCTTCTTTCTCAGTAATGAAAAGCATCGGATGTATCCTTTTAGTGAAGAAACATTCAACCACAAAATCTATCTCAAGAACTCCAGTATAAGTAGGAATGCTCAAAGGGATAGAACAAGATCAAATGTCTTTATGCAGACCTCGTTTGATTGTACGATCACAAAATCACTAAACACATACCTTATCCATCCCGTACCTAGAGATATTTTTGAATCTCAATGAATATTTAGATGCCGACATGCCACTCTGTCAAAGCTATAGAAGCTTTTGGTTACACATAACACTTGGATTTTAGGGTGATAAATCTTCTCAAAGAAGGTTCTAAAACTACACCAATGAAAGCGTTGCCTTATCATATGATTGAGTAACTAAACACCGCCACCATCTTGTTGAACCATGAAGAAGGCTCTCTGGAAAAACCACCATCTGATCTACTGGTGTCTTGACCAGATGAAAAAATCCGAGCACCACCTCAAGCCAGTATTTGAATGCCTGTGTGTTGGGATCACATCAGAAATTTTGGGGTTTCTTCAACAAAAATTCATTAAGTGCACTCAGCCGGTGAACCTCATATGTTGGTACTGTGGATATTGTGTGTTTCTCAAAAGGCAGGGGCACTACAGGTGTACCCCCTAAGGTTTCATCTAGGGAACTGACCCATGTATCAGAGCCTCAACTCTAAGGGGATCAGCCTTATTATTGATCAACTAAATCCAATCTGGTATGCATCGCGGTAGAATCCTCTATGGAAACAATATGAACAATGGTCATTAAATATATCTGGATAGCTGACTCAATAAGGATGTTGAAAAAAAACCCATTCTTATGTGATTTATGTACCATTTTCCCATTCAACTGATGTTATTGTATATCACGTCAAAAATATGGTTATCAGAGTCCCATTGTACAGATTTGTCAGTTTCCCACACCAACAATTGAGTCACTGTTCTAAATGGAAAACTCAAAATAGATAACATTGTCTCCCCAAACCTATATCTCAAACCCTTGGTCATATGGCTGAAATGAACCCCTCTAATACAAATCTATCATAACACATCATAGAGGGGCCTATGCCTCAACTCCACAATCCCACCTCCAATAGGCCAGTGGATAGTGACTAGCCCCGAGTAGGCATATCACTAACATAGGAGGAATTTCCAAAGAACTTTTACAAACACACACACATCTCCATGAACAAAATGATGAAATGTAAGAACCACTAAGGAGAAAAATTAATGAATATGACTAAATTGCACAAATAGATTAGAATGTAATGTAATTTCCAGAAAACTAACCTAGCCATAATATAATCCCACCAAAATAATGATTTTGAAAACTACAAAGACTAACATGTAAAAAAATGGTACTTTGACTACTTTTCAACACCAAAGGAACACCTTGGCATATAGGAAAGCTCCCAAAGATCGGTCTTGTCCTGGTCCACCCAAGACTCCATTAAATGGTCACTCATCTATAAGAGACACAACATGTGTGGGCAAAGCATGTATATGGATGAGTATAACAATACTAAGTAAGAGACCTTGAAAACAAAAAATAAATATAAAATATAAAGTTAAAGTCATCTCTACACATTATATGTCTACAAAACATATAAAAAGGGAAACATCCTGATATACTCGAAACCCAGACCCGTAGTCTAGAGGTAATTCACAATGACCTGGATACCAATTCTAGGGATTTAGTTCAAAGAATCCACAAAGTAGTTTCTTGGGAGAAATTACTCCACAATGATGATAACCCTAATGATCTCATTCCAGGAAGTACTGTTCATTAAGATGTGTCATTAGAGATATATATGCTCTGATTGATCTAAAGAGAGAAAAGATACACTAATTCCGATAGAACTCACTCCTGAGTTGGAAGATCATGATACACAGATGGGGATCACTATAGGGGTCTTGTCAAATATAAAAAATCGTCAAGAATGACCTTTTTTTTATAGGATTCATGTCTTGTCATATTGGTTATTCTGATACATAACTCTACCTAGGGTCATGAATAGATAGAGTATCTCACTTTGAGCCTCTCGGAGTGACTCTAACTCTAAACAGAAATTCCAACTAAAGGGATCATACTCATTCGAATAGGAAACGATACTAGAACATCAGGGGAACAAGCAAGGGTTACTAACCCCAATGAAACTTATGCACGATATGGTGGATAACGAGATCAATCCATGTACAAGAAAGTATACAATGTGTATAAGTGTCATGTGTCATGTCTTCTATCCCTGGGTATGCATGTGTACAACAGCCCATGTTAAAAATAGCATGTTGTGTAGAAACAGATATACATCATGCATAGAATAGTAACACACCAGGTTCTATTATCCAGGGGTGCTCTATGTATGCTGGCCATGTGCCCATACATGGATTCAGCCAGTGTTTGTCAACTTGTGTACCGGTAAACGGGGTAAGCCATGTAACCATCCTTATCATGCCGTGTGGTGGAGTGCATGTTGTGTACTCCACCATGTTTCCATTTATCATCCAAGAATTATGTCGAATCCCATATAAGGACCAACACACCATTTGATAGGTTTCACACCCTGTTTTCTCCTTCTTCATAGCTCGGAACCCTAGTCGCCACTGAGCCGGGCACTCAGGTTGTGTTCTTCAAGATAGAAATCGTGTTTCTTGGAAAATTATAGAACCACTATTCTTTTCCAATGATCCATGATTTTTAATTTTATTCTCAATACAACTGTATTTTTTCCTTGAAGATAAATATGCAGAGTAATTTCATCACTAAAAAACAAATTCAGTAGGGTTTGGACCTTCCATCGGCTCGAAAAACTAGTTTCAATCATCCACACGATGAACAGTTGAAGAATGATTTCTCCAAAACTATGTTGATTCATCCACCACCATCGACATCACACCGACACTAGGTATTCATGATTCAGTATCCTTGATTTGGGATCGTTTTGATGTGAAACTAATGTGCAACGATCCATTGTTCATAACCCTATGAAGAGCATGGAACGTGCACGGTTGGAGGGGGAGAAAAATTTAATAAAACAAAAAAAACCAACAAACTCTATCTGATTTTTGTTACATCCATGATCCTCTTCGATTTTAAGAATGAAGGAAAAATCAAATATGAATCAATCATTGAAAAAATAGGGTTTTCTACTATCGTCGATGAGATCCTTCAACTTTTTTGCAATGATCCACAAGTTGATTGTTCGTTATCATTTGTTGTCAAGAGGATTCTCCAAGGGGGTCTCCTCTTCATGTCTCAAGAGAGTTTTAGGGTTATGCGGATAACCCGGTAAATATTGATTTACTTATTTTTAAAAGTAATTATTCACTATGTTGAAACAATGTAAAAATAAAATAAATATTTCATTTATTTTATTTCCTTAAACTTCTGAAAACTAAACTTTTGCAGCCGACCCATGTCGGCTGCTATTAGGCCTCACCTAGAGTAAAGTCACTTCTCTAAACTCAATGGTTCCCTTAGATATCTGATCCAAGAACCAATTTAGAAGTCCTTCAACTATTTTAAGAAAACTGTGTGCATGTTCTGTTTAATATGTTTAATATATTTCAAACATTTATTCAAAGAACATCGGGCCTCATAATTATATAACATCTCATCACCTGGTCTGGAATTAATTCAATATGATATTTAAAAACAATATACTAAAAATGTAGGACATTATAGTTCAAATATTAAGAGGCCAATTTGGCTAGGGAATCCTTTTTTACCATTTTATGCACTTTGAATTGAAAAATTCATGAACAACCTAGCAACGATCCATGAATAATATCTTCAAGCCTCTCTAGAAGAAGTTGGTGGATTGTTTTGGGGAATATTTTTTGGTCATGTTAATCTTACTCTTGGACCAAAACATATATCCTGTGAAATTTTATCGAATTATCTTCACATTCTACATTGAAATGAACCCTTTAATGTGTCCATTTAGGGTTACCTAGGATAATATTTCTTGCCTTTTTTGTTAGATATAAGGGAATCATGATTTAGTAGGGAAAGACCAATAACATTGATAAAATTCCTTCTATAGTAAATCCATGAGACATGTGATTCTTACAAGGAAAAATATATGTATGTGATGTTTTTATCTAATCTGGATTGAATATTCATTCATTATTCTAAGTTGATGAATAACATGGCCAGTTATTAGTGGAATGATTAATTTTTGTTCTTTTTTCAAAAAAATAAATTAGTATCTATTGTTTCCCCTGGTACTAAAGGCACCCATACAAGGGGAACCTTTATTCCTTTAAATGAAAACTCTATAATTGTCCTTTGATTCCCTCTTGGATCAGAAGAACAATGAACTGATAAATAATAGTATATTATCTAATTCGGATGACTGTAGTTATCGAAACTAGATAATTTCTAATTGTGAAGAAGTTCCCCAAATTGTTATTTTTAGTATAGAAGTCATGTAATTATCTAAAATATAATGAGGTCGATATAATAACTATTATTAAACCACATATTTATATCTCTAATCTACATAAGTTTACCTTGTGATTGGTCTGGTGGTTTATGATTCTATAACAGTGATACATCAAATTCACCACTAAAAAATTGTTAAAGTTAATTCGTTTGTATATTTTAAAGCCACACACCCCACCTATAAAGAGTTTCCCATGTATGTAGACTTCTTATATGAGTACATCTATTATATCAATCAAGAAATGCTATTCTTTGGGATTAATTTTGACAATTACTCCCAAATAATGGGTGAGAAAAGACTCAGTAATCCTATATTAAATATTGTTTTCCCTTAAAGTAGTCTTAATCAATAACTCTAATGACATTAGGACATAAAAATTCTTCATATCGGAAGAGTTCCCCATTGACATGGTTGAGTATAAATCCATCACCACTAGTCATTATATGTCCCTCGAGAGTGAAGTTCCATAGTTTGTTTTAAAGGGATACATTAAGATAGACCACGATAAAAGTAATAGTTACTACACTGTCAATAATCAATAGATCATTCCATTAATTGAACACACATGTGATTCTATGGAACAACTTCCATCTAAGCCAATAGTGTCTCATGTCCCATGATACCATAATGATTATTCTGAGACTTCTTAAATATGAGTCACATATCTCTAAAAGCTGTAATATAATGACTGTATCATTTATGGGGATCATAAAATTGTTAATTAACCTATCACATTAAATGAGGAAGCCCCACAAGTGAATTAGCCCACTATTGTACCATCCTAGGATGTTCCATCAGATTCACATATGTTAGAAATCAATAAAAATTTGATGAAACCTAATTTAGAGGATCTACAAAATTTAATCATACCATATGTAAATTCAAATAATGAGAACCTTTTTCAGTGAATTTTTAATTTCGTTGTTTACAATGGTATTAAATTAGAGAATGTCATCTACCAATGTAGCATTGATAGAATCATGATCTACCTTATTCATATAATGTAAATATCAAAGGTTTTTTAGGAGTTTCATGTTTGGTCAATCAAGGGTCACTAGATATGATTGAATCCCTTTCACCAGATTCAATTGTTGGGAAAATTTTATCCCCCAATAGTTCATGACTACATGGAATTCACCATGAGTAGTCAGGCATTCTAGATTCACACCAACTTCATACATCAGCTTCAAGATATTTTACCTGATACCAAGTACTCATGGTCCATTTCTATATGGGGACATGATTTTTGGGGTACATACTCTCTAGTTATGAACTAATAATGAAGGTTCATACATTCCTCAAACAAATACAATTTGATGAAGCCTGAGGATATTCAACTCTAATAGGTCATGACTAGATCCATGATCCCATTTGTGAAATACCACATCATCTTTTGATTTAGTATTTCTAAAACTATTATCATTAATAACATATCAAACATTCAAGATGTATAATATAAGAATCTATAATCTATGTACAATAACCCAACTAACCATACCCCCTTCTATCATGGATCTTAAAATTAGTTGATTGAGTCATTAAATAAGAAACTATCTAATGATTTGTAAAAGGCAATGGACCAAAACAAGAAATCTTATCACAATAGGGCCACCCATACCCCTTGGGAATAACTAATAATGGAATGAACAGCCACCAAGTGAATCCTTACTCCCTAGTATATGAAACTAATGTGGTTTCATCACTTAAGGTTTAGTTTAAAACACTTAAAATGGAATCTAGTGCTCAATAACATTTTAAAAAAAGGTCATATGTCTTTGTGGTCTAGATAGAACCCCTCAACCATAATATGATTGTAAATATAAAAATAATTTTTCATAAAAACTATGTGGCCCAAGCATTAAATAATAAATAATTCCTTCACTCATTCCATTATGGTGACATGGTGAAATATTTAATAATTTCAATAATACCTACCATAAAACAATCTAAGGTAGAGCCCATATAAAAATCCCCTTTTGGGTTCACAAGTTTTACTCTAATTTTGAGAACTCATTGATCGTTATGGATATGAATTGTATCACACCTCCCAAAGTGGAATGTTTTCCCATGAATTAATTTTCATTATTTCTTGTCAATTTAATTCATCATCACCATAAGATTTGAATCAAGGAAATATTCATCATCACAAAATGGAATTATACTACATTACAAACGTCCCATTCATAAAACCTTAATCTATGTATACAATCGTCCTTTTTTAAGACCATAAATGAAACATTATTTTTCTTCACCATATAATTTTAACCTATATGATCAACATACTTGTTTAATGATATTAAATAAAACCACATTATGACATATCTTTATGACTTTAAACTGCATAACTAATTCGTTTTTGAATGGTTTCTTAACTACAATATTGGATTTTCTTACATTCCTGAGAGTGAGAATCCTCTTTTGATTCTTGTATCCCACTCTAGAAATGTTTATATCTTTATTATCATCTATAATAATATATATGGATTTATGTATGTATAATCTTGACCCCATCCCCCATCTCTATGTATTTCACTCATATTATTTGGGTGACTAATACCCTCTAATTGGGTTCATTATTCTCACCTGAATTTGGGATGATTATCTTATTAAATTATGGGTTTTACTATCACATAATGATATTCCCATTTAATTTGTTCAGTTGAACAAAATTGTAGAACTGATAGTGTTGAACCTTCACATGAACATCCCTTAAGTTTTATATAATTCATATGTCTTCCCCATTTTGAATACCAATCAATATCCCATGTCTAAATTGGATCCTCTATGTTTATGGTGAAATTATCTAATGGATGACCTCTCACCCAAGGGATATACACCAAGATATTAACTATAAGTGACCTAGTTGGTCCCTTGTTTGAAATGCAAGGTTAGTGGTTAGTATATAATTATTTCCCTATCCTTGATTATGTGTTGGTGTAATCTACATTTCAAAACGATGATTAGAAATCATAAACCACTATGCTGTTACCCCATTATTGGTTTATATCCTAGAAGAGTTGATTTAAATCCCATTGATACTCATATTATCTTATGGAAAATCAATTTCATGTAATGGAATTGATCCATGGAGATATAATTCCATCCTTGTGGACCAACCCCAATTAAAAATCTTAATGTTGCATCTCCTCCAGTAGTTGACATGAAATTCCATGCATTGACCATTTTACCCAATCATTCACTCTCATGTTACATGGGTGATCCCCCTATATTCCTTTTTACCACACTAATCATGGATCATTTGTTCTTAAGATTTTTAGTATATATTTTTCAAACACAATCCAATAAAATTGGGAATGGGAACTTATAGTACTAATATGTTATCCTTAAAATCCATATTTCCCAATTTCCATTTCTGAGCTATGTCTTCCATAGAATGTAGTTTATGCACACTATATTTTTCTTTACCCAGTTGTCATTTAGGACACACCACACCAATGAATTCTTGTCACAAAAAACCTCAACTACATAGAAAATGGTTTTTTATGCACAATCCTAAATTGTGTTGTAAATAATTCTCACCAAACAACATTAATCTTTGTGATAAATTTCATGGTTCTAGAAAACTAAACTATTCTAATTATTATTATATCCCCAATACCATAAACAGTATAGGTAACATCTTTCTTCACAACATTTAGAACTACAAAATAGGCTCATCATTCTCACCTAAGAGTAAACACCATTTTCTGGTTCTAGATTCTAATTATACAATAACCTAGAACAACATTAGGATTGATTCCTAATCTATGGGATATGTAGTTATTACCAATTTAGTTATCATTAACCCAACCCTAGTTTCCCTTATTATAAGATCATCATTCATCCCTTATCTAGATGATTAATTCTCACCTATTAAGTTCCTTTTCCGAACATAACCCCAGGAAGATTCTCTTCCCGGTAGATGGGTTTAAACCCTAATTGCACCAATGAAACACTTGATGTCCTCAATTCAAGGAGGTAAAACACATAGATCATTAAATTATTCTATATCATTCTCTTCAAACCAACATCAAACAATGAGTCTTCCTAAATTTGGATACCCATCATCTTCCATTTATGAATGAGATCCCCTAAAATAAATGAATAATAAATTATTGGCCTACATTTTATCTATGGTATATGTACCATAAAACTCTTTGTATGAAAAAAAAATGTTTAATTTTTTGAAGATAGAATAAATGGTCGACCCTATTTTTTATTTCCCCCATACATGATGGTGTTGAAGTTGAATTTCTATATCAAATACATGGTCAGTAATTATACTCAAGCACCATGTGACTACCCATTGAGGATTATAACCTATATATTGGGAATTATGTCCTCAGCTTCAAATTTGTTCTAGTGGAATTAAAATTCCTTGGGGTTTTCTCACTCTTTTATTCACACATGTTGGAAAATAAAGTCGGTCGGGTTAGTATTCTCCCTTAAATAGCATCCTCATTCATTTGGATGATTCCAATGGTTTATTTTTCATTATTAATATAGTGGCCCAGGATCATCATACATCGATATTATAACTTTTCAGATATATAATCATTACATTACGCTACTAAATTCATATGGACCACAACAGTTTAGATCCTTTGGAATCATTAAATAAAATATTCAAATATGATGAATGATCTTCAATTTTTTCCGATAATGTTCTTCACATTTATTACCCCTCATGAATATACCCTAATGAAAACTATTATTCATAAACTAGTGAAAATAAAAATAATAAATGGAGATCTTAGATAAATAGAAAGGGTAAAAATAAAAGATATAAATCTATGACCACATGAAATAATAATATAAAAAATAAGGTTATCTTATCATGAACATAACATACAACGCTCATACCGATATTTTCATGGATCATAAATAATATTAATCGAATAAAACCATATCATTTTATAAAAATTGTCCATAAGAGTGAGAAGTCATCATAAATTAATCATGATTGATAATGTCATGTCATTAAATTATGTCACCATAAAAAATTTGTAAACCTATTTCATGTGTCATGTTTAACTACCATGACCAACAAAAAACTACATCAGGATCGACCTGTCTCCCATAGTGGATCTGGACACACTATTTTTCCAATATGGATTAGGGAACACATGTTTTTTATTATTTATTATTTTGCACCTATTTCCCTTAATGGATTTGGATAAACCTATTTCTTCTTATGGATTAGGAAACACATGTTTCCCATTAAGGATCACACCATTCAACTTGTTTCCCATTTTGATCTCTTAAGATATAAATCATTACCTAATGTATTTGAGGGAGATATAGGTCCCACCCTTTAAATTATAAAAATCATACACATGCATTCCATGAGATTATAAAAATTAAAAGTGTCAAAAGACATGAAATGATATATTTTTCAAAATAAAATTATTAAGTCATAACCTATGGAAAAGAGACATGTTTTCCAATATTTTTATCATTTTTCCATAAAAAACTATAATGAATAATATGGTACCATTATATTTCTATTATTGTATAAACCATGGAAAAGAAATGGTATTCCCAAATATCTTTAATCATAAACATAACC
This sequence comes from Viscum album, assembly GCA_963277665.1. Lineage (NCBI taxonomy): Eukaryota > Viridiplantae > Streptophyta > Magnoliopsida > Santalales > Viscaceae > Viscum > Viscum album. Next base: position 2,008,229,519 of record OY728152.1, read on the forward strand.
CATTCAGAGAAAGAATAAGATTAACACCCATAAATCATATATTCAGTTAAGCAAATGTTAGCGGAAATAATTTCAACTTAGATGGGAATAATTTATTGAATGGACACATGGTAAATTTCATGAAGAAAAAAATTTATTTTAAAATAAATTATTATAACATAATTAATTATGAAAATACATTTCTTTAAAAATAAGTTGGAAAATTTATAAATGATGATTTAAAAAAATTAATTAAAACATTTATTGAATAAAATATCCTTTCAACATTGAAAAAATGTTTTTTGAAAGTAAAACATTTTAAAAAACTTTTCATTTGAAAATAACATTTAAATTTTATGGAGGAATAATTTATGAAATAATTCTTCTTAACATTATAAAAATATGTTCATTCCGTACATCTAAAAAACAATGATCTACATTACATTTATTTTAAAAATAATCAGAGATCGTAGAGAAAAGTCATGATGATTCCCTTCCTAAATTTTTTAAATACATGTTAAAAATGGGTGAATTATTCTTTAAAAAAAATAATATAGTAATAATATGTTCTGGAAAAAAATTATAAAACATTTTATTGAATGAAAAAAGATTTCAGACCAGAGAGAAATAAAGTATGATTTTAATATAAAAATTTATAATAATCTCATGTAAAAAAAGAGTATATAAATTGTACCATTAATTTAATATATAACTAACAATAATTTTATATGAAAATTAATGATCATTATTCAAATAGTGATCATAATAGTTCAGTATTAGAAGCATAATCATAAACAATCCCGATAAACAATGAGAGTGTAGTCATTACCACGTTAATAACCATGAATCATAATCCCCATGTAGGAATAACATTAAATGGAACATAAAATATCATGTGGATAAATAAAAAATGATATTAAATTTCAATTAATAAATATATACATCTCATTAAATTATTTATGTGCATATCATTACAGATATCTTAAATATGGAAAATTGAGAAAAAAATCCTTTACCGATTTGGTAAATTTCGAGCCACAAAATCCAGGAAAGAGAGATCCTAAAATTTATATGTAAATAAAAATAAATATTATGAGAAAAATTATAAAATAAATAAATGGGAATTATATACACCACAAAGTATAAATAGGTGGTGAATATAGCATGTGTCAAACAAAAGTAAAAAGTTATATGGCATCCATAACCTTAAGTATTGAATCTCATCACACTCATTCATAATTGCTATATAATAAATATAAGTTTATTATAAACCTATAAAATATAAATAATTATATATATAATATAAAATATTATTTTATTATGTCATTTTATTTTCTATTTATTTACAATTACATGCCAAAGTTTTGTTTCATTTAATAACTGCTTTGTTTTTTTTATAACTTTTCAATTGATATTTTTTGGTAAATTAAAAGTAATTATTATTATTTTATATATGGAATATATAACATGATATAAAAATAATATATATTCATTATATATGTATTTATAGTATTTCATAAAATTTTATTGTAAGAAATTAATTACACCGTTCATGGAGATTGCAGGTCGTACATATGCATGAACACTATTTCAATTTTCTTATCGTATTGAAAGGAAGCGAATTAAATGATATATATATATATATTATCATTAAAATATATTTTTAATTTAATATTAATCACATTTCTTAATTAACTAATCCATAATACATTCAATGGAATGTGTAAACAAATCACATCACTTCATGAGGCGGTAGTCTTTCATATATATGAATGATGTTATCATATTTCCATAAAATGGAAAATATTAAAGTAAGTGTTAAATAATAAATCACTAATCCTAATATGATCATATATATATATATATATATATATATTATTTCCACCATTATTCACAACCATGAATGGTGGTAATCAATGAGCGAACAACATCGTTTTGCGAGACGATAGTCTACTGTACATACGAACGATGATTTCATAACATTCATTGAAAAACATTACCTATTATTCGGGCATCCCATTTAGGATAACACTAAATAATTTCTGGTATGGACATATATCCAAAATAATTCATAATGTATGAGGGTATGGATGTTATTAAGTGATTCAGATAAGGTTTGGATGAAAAAATGGTTTAATATGTTCCAACAAGTGGCGAGAGTGATTTCCCTTTTATAGTTGAGGGGGAGTAGAATTTTGTAAAATACCCAATAGTATTCACTCTTATGGGGCTTCCATAACTTATGTTCCAAATACATTTTATCATAATGGAGGTTAGGGGTGAATTGGTCATTAAAAATCTCCAACACAAAAAGTAAATACATTATGATTGATATTTTTTTATCATTATGTTTACTAAATTTTATCCATATAGTTTTTTACAAAGGTAACTTTCATATTTTTATTTACCATGGTAATTTATTATTTAATAATATTATTAAAAATTTATTTTTATGTTATCTTCAATGTAATTATTTTATTTATTAAATCATATTTATAAAATAAAAATCATCTGTGTGTGTAAAATTTATTTTAATACAAAAACATGTAATGCACAAACCCCTATTTTAACATTATTCACGTTAATTAATTTAAACTAATTTCAGTAATATTTATTGTAAAAAATTAATTTAACCATATTATATATTATAAATCACTCTTATTCCGTATATGGAATCCATTTTTTGGAATTACATTAACATTAGTGATAGAATATAATTTAAAATTAATCTCGATGACACAATGGGAAAACAGTTTTTTTATAAAGAGAAGATGTTCAAAAGATTTTAATTTTTTGTATCCAATTCCATAATGAAATTGATTAAAATGACTTAAATTGTATTAATTGATATAATATTTAACTAATTGTACTTTAAAACTAATTTTCCTTTTAATTAAACTATATTAATAAATTAAGTTAACAGGATGTTTTCAATAAAAATACATAATTTTCCACTGTTAATAAATAATTGTAAATTTTCAGAACAATCCCAAAAATTATCCTCAAATAATTTTGACATTAAAAGCAAATAAAATTAATTTTATCCTTTATAATTATTTTTTTAAATGGGTTAGAAATTAATTTTATTATTCTCCCAAAAATCTAGAAAAATTAGTTTTTTACAAAAATAGTATTTTCAATGCATATAAACACTTTACTGAAAATTATGTCTTGTATAATAAATATGTTTCCTTTTATTAAACCATTAAAAATATAGTAATTATTTATTACTATTTATATCTATATTTTTAATTGATAGGTCATAATTGTCGCTTTTAAATTACTAAATTAAATACATACCTCGGTTTTGTTAAAACTCTTTGTTGTAAGCAACGCAAGATAAGACATTGATGTGGGTATCCCAATTTTGACATGGTGTTTCATATAATTAAATAATGAATTGTTGTATCATGAAACACATTCCATCAAATAAATTTAATTTCTACGAAAAAATTAATTTATAATAAACAATAGGTGTTACATTCTACCCCCCATAAAATATTTTTCCCTCAAAAAACATCATTATAATATAAGAAAATTAGGATAATTAAAATTCATAATAGCCTCATGTTCTCTGATAGCTTACTCAAATTATTTTTTTGACTATAAATCCTTTACTAGATGAGTGGTCTTGTTTCATTAAACTTTATCTCTACAATCTAGAATCTCTAATAGTTATTCCTTGTAAAAAAGATATTGCTTTAGTGGTATGACTTCGGAGTTTAGTATATATGAATGGTTAGGTATGTACTTACATTAAAGAGATACATGGACCAAATATTGACAATGAGGGAGGTTTCATAGAGGATCCAAAAGATAAGTTAATGTACTGATATGATCAAGAATTTTAATGGGACTGATATTCCTAGGGATTATTTTCCCCTATTATTCCCCAAAAAAATTTATACTTTGACTTTATTACCAATATAAAATTAATTATTTTGATGATTATTATCAATATAAAATATCTATAAAATTTTTGTAGTCTATATATATTATTTAATGTATTTAACATTCTCTATCATCTCATTTTCTTTCGGATGTCCAAATTGATTTCTTTCTATAACTTCAATCCTTTTCCTTAGAGTTCTATACTTCCTTCAATACAGGGTTTCTAAACGAACCATATAAATTCTCAAGTGAAACCTATTTTTGTAATGAAACGATACCTGAGGAATTTCATGATCCCAAACACCTTTTAAGTCCTTAAGATACCATCTTATATAATCATTTAATCATATGTCCACAAGCTTTAAATTCCTTCCCCCAAAAATAACATCGTCAATCCATATAATACCAAATGGTTTTATTTTAACCAATATCACTTAAAAAAATTAATCATCATAAATTAACATCACATCACATCTCAAATAGGGGTTTAATAAGAATAAAAATATGATCAACATTAATCTCAATAACCCATAATGGTATTGAAATATCATACATTAATTGAACTTAGAGACATATTTTCCTCTAAAATATATTTCACCTTTGTTTCTTAAATAAGATCTTATCTCATACGATAATGATATCTGTAATATCATTAAACCATTTGAGTTTTCTTGAAACATGATCTTCATTTTCTTATCGAAACAATAAGAATGGTGTGAATATCTGATTTCCATTTTTATCATAAGTGATAAATTAAGGATTTATTCATATCTACTAATGTATATTATATCCAACACATTTTGAATGATTGGTTTAATTCCACAATAAATTGAAGAATTATTCTCTCAAGGATGATGATTAAACCTATGGTGTACCTTGTAATAAATGTAAAATTATCTTCATAGGTACCAATAGATTCATATTCTATTTCATATAAGATTATTAAATATATTCATCAAATTATTATATATAATACAAAAGAATTACATTCTAAAAAGTATACCTTAAACTTTTCCCACTCCAAAGAATCAATTTATTATTATTCCTATATTTTCTTAATAAAATTCCACCATTGATTTGATTATCCTTTCAAATGATAAACTGCAAAAATGAATTTTTCAAGCTCCAAACACTAATGTATAGAAAATTCTTTTCAAATTATAATGATCTATTTATCAACAACTAGTGGATCATTCGAACCAATAATGAAGGAAAATGTTTCCTCATAAAGGACTCACCAGAACATTACTTCCTCCTTTTCTTGTTTGGAAGATCAACACGATTTTTAGCATTATAATGTTGTTTGATCATGTCCACATGGTATTTCATTTCACCTCCCATATCGTTTGGTTACTCCGGAGAACAATAATTTAATTTTAAATTTTATTCAACATTAACCAGGATCCTTTACGTTCTATCTTTTCATTAAAACTGAAAAGCATCATATAAGAAATAATTATCAAAATTGGGACACATATAACCTTGAAAAACACTTATAGGATGTCTAAATCCTTTTATATTTTATCCATGACACCATATAATTATCATAGAACATTTTTAGTTATCTTATATTAAAATCATTCATGATTTGGAATTAATAGTTTATGAATATCCAACTAGTATCCCCTAGGAGTATAAATCTAGGTACGCATCAAGGCCCATTTGTGTTCACCATTTCCCAATCAAGTATGGATCAATATCGGGTTTTAGGGTTGCTACCTTTAGTTACATCTTTGTAGGAGCCAGATCCACTTTTACTATTTAGACACAAATTATATTTCTTTGAATCAACTCACACAATAATTTACCAAATATCTAGGATATTTTCCTATACTTTAACTCATCTTTATAATTATATATATATATATATATCCATAGACACATACTTATATATATAATGAGGGATCCCACTATAGTTCTCTTATAATAGATTCTAATGGTTAACTAAAACATTCCTTTTATACCAACTACAGTGACCTAGACTTCTCATACATGGATATTATATCTTTTGGAATGAATATTTATTATATTATATAGGCACACACTCGAAGACCGTAATAGTTTAGCGTCTTTGAGAACATAGAACACAATATTCTAATCAGCTGATGGATCATAAATGTTGTCCAAAAAGATCATCCCTTTTAGTTGTCTTTATAGAAAACTGTAGAGGCCCAAAGCGTGACGTACATGGATATTACATTACTTTTGCAGAATACTTAGTACATAACAAAAACACACACACAAGGACAGTAATAGTTTAGTGTCTTTGGAAACTCATAATATAATCTTCTTATCGTGGTGAAAGATCATCAACATCTCCCATAAATATCTTCTTCTTTTTTACCTAAAACCTTTCTTTATATCCTTGGGAAAAGAAAACATAAAAGGGTGAGCTCAAATTCTCAGTAAGTGTAATCAAAAGAAATATCAATCACATCATATTCATAAGAACAAAACATTTTGGAAATCTTAACCTGCAAAAGAGATCAAAATATCATAGTATGGGATAAATCATAGTAGTGAAATGTAATCCCAATAATAATAACTTAAAACATGAAACTTTGAGGCATACACATATAATCATAGAGAATCATTTCTTATTAGTCAATACTCATTGCCAAGACTATCTTAGTGGACAAAGTCCATTTCTGAACCGAGTTCACTCCTCATTTCAGTCATGTTTCACTGAACCGGTTTAACCTGCCATTCCAGCCATGTCTATCTAACGAGATATAAAATCTTTACCCAATGCATTGGAGGGAGATATATGTCCCACCCATCTCATGATGATATCATTCTTATGTGTTCCACAAAATTATAAACCATACATCATAGCATAACCCATGTAATAAAAATGGGAATCTTAAACATCGGGACATCATAAAACAATTCATATAAGATAAAGGAATTCATAAAAATAATTCCATCACAACATAATCAAATCAATTTAATAATAGGGATAGAAACATAACCCTTTATTATCATAGATGGAAAATAATTTTGATAAAACACTTGAACTCTATTCTTGAGGAAAATATCCTTTCTACTTCAAAAACACTTTTCCTTTCTTAACATGTCATACAATTCTAAACTAAAGGAAGTTGATTAAAAGTATACTTTAAAACATGTAAAGGAATCTTCTTTGAAATAATGTTTTAAAAACCCATTCATTCCATATAAGTTAAAAAAACATTCTTCTCGTACTTTTGTCGGAAAAGTCAAAAAGTACCTCGTACGAAAAACGTCAAAAGATTCCTTTCATATATTTTACTAAAAACTCACCGAAGGGTAAAATAGGATTTAAACAATTTTAGGTGGATGTAAATAATATTACATATTGAGTAAACATGGATGTGTATGATAAAATACACCCCAGTAAATACCAAATTATAAACAATCTCGGATAAAAATTAGATTGTGATATTTTCCCTTACCTTAGGTCTGATTTGCATCATAAGTGTCCGAACCTCCTGTATAATGATTTAAATAATGTAATTGACTTATTCCAGAATCATAATCATTGTTATGATATCATATATGGTTCACTTATGTCTTTATATTACCCATTCTTTTGTAAATTCGATGTTAAAGAGCGTTTTGGGTAAAATCGTTTCATTTGTCATCCGTGTTTTGACTTGTAATTATTCATATGGTTACATAGATCATGATTACTTAATTCTATAATATAAAACATGATTTATATATAATATATATTCAGAATATATATATATATAATAGATCAGTAAATGGAAAGAAATACACCATTCATGGAGATGGTAGACCATACGTACACATGAACGTTGTTTTCCTTTCCTTATTGAGTTGAATGGAATTAAGTAGATGAAATACATTATATACACATAAATCTAGTATCATTATTATGTCATATATTTCATTATTACTTATTATATATACTTTATAATCATTCATGAATGGTTAACGTGGAGAATGAATCTCATCGCGTCGTGGAGACGGTAGTCCGTACGTACGCACGAGCGACGATATCGTTCTCATGATCGTGGAATTATATTAGACTGTATTTATACTATTAAATAATCAATATCACTTTAAAATAATCATATAAATTTATTATTTACACCATTATACCCATCCAAGTAAGGTGGTGGTGGAAAATAGATTACACCAAGGCGTGGAGACGGTATTCCGTACGTACGCACGTGCTGTGATTTCATTTTTCGCGGGATGGATTGATGGTGAAATAGGGTTGTTTAATACTTATAATAACATATCAGTATATGAGTGATACTGATGTTATTACTTCATAATTAAACAACCTAAGAAGAATAAGTGGAAGAAGAAATAAAGTTGAAAGAATTGGTAACGGACATTACCTCTTCTTTGAAGCGCCTTTTTGTGTCCTCCTCTTAGGGCACTAAAATTGGTCTTTGAAGAATACCAGGACATCTAAGATGTTTCTATGGAAGTGGAGAAGAGAATTTGGCAGGGGTTGGCCGATCTTGAAGGCTCAAAGTGGTGTGAGGAAGAGAGGGAGGAGGTGCCCTCTTATAAGGGAGGAGAGGGGCACCTTTGGAAAAACCAAAAATATTATTTTATTATAAAGCCAAATTTGGTTTTAAATAGATCCAAACTGAGTTATTTATAAGCTAAGGTGGGGATGGGTCCAAATACTCTAATCCAATAGAATTTAAACAAGTTTAGGTTCCTATTTTATCCCTATCATTTATATTTATCTTTAAGTTAGATAATTTTACTTTTACCGTGTCTTTTTGTGTTCTTACACTATAAGGTTAATAAACTTACTATAAGAAGCCAAAAAACCCCCAAGTTGTTTATTATTAATATATATAACCTTATCTAAGTCATTTGGCCGAAACATAGATTTTTATGAATAAAATAACAATTAATAATATAATAATTCTTTTAAAAACTATTTTATGTCAATTTTGACACTATCTAGTAATTGATTTTTTTAAAAAATCATAACAGAATTATTAGTTCGAAAAAAGTTAAATAAATCAATAATAACATGTTATATTAACCTATATAATTAGTGGAATTCAGAAAAAGTTTCAAATTACATTTATTTCGGTATTTATAATATCAATTATGTGAATATTTCATTAATAAGATAATTACTGCATCATCTTTGTGCCATAAATAAATTAAATTATTTAATGTCTAAAAATTACAAATAAAATACCATTATGTAGGAAATCTTCTTATATTTTTAATTAATATTTATAGTCTAATTTATCGTATGTATATCCCTATATTAAAAATGATATACTTATTAAACATTGATTTTATTAATTTTTACCCTTCTTTAAATAAATTAATAATAAATGTTCTAATCTAATCCAAGTGGGCCTAAATGGTCATATTTTATTCCTAAGGTTGTTTTTGGTCGAATTACACATATCCAATAGAATTAGGACATGTGTTAGGATAATAATAATATCATTTTTACCCTTAATTACCCTATTTACTTTTAACCGTAGTAAAAAAAGTAAAAAGTTACTATTCACCAAAAATTATTTTCATCTCATTGAACAACATTTTACATACTGAAGTCAACCGTGTCTCTCGGATTTTTGAAATTCCACTCACAGAAGTGGTAAAATTAAGTTTTATAAAAAAAATCATTTTTTTAACTACCACTTAGTGGTTTCACTATTCATCAAAAATTGAAAGTTTCCAGAAAAATACAAAAAATTAGGCCTAAGATATATTTGATATTATGAATTCAAAAATGATGTCTATTTTACCAAATTAAAAAAAATATCAGTTTCATTAATTAATTTAAAAATTAATTCCCGTCGTCAAAACAAAGAGCGTGTTCTTAAGAGATAATAACTATTTAAAGATTGACACTTGTTTATGTATGGTTTAAATATGAAATTACATCCAATGACCAACATTGTATTAAATTGTAAAAATATATTATAAATATACTTTAAAACCACTCAAATTAATAATTTATCACTATTAATTATTTCGATTAAAACAGTTGTTTTTAATTAAAATTTATTAATTTTCACTATTCATCAGAAAATGAAAGTTATCCGAAAAGTACCAAAATTTCACCCTAAGAAAATTTTGATATTCCGAATCCAAAAATGAAGTCCATTTTGAAAAATAAAATTTACAAAATTTCAAGAAGTGGTTATTACTATTCATAACGGGTAGTTTTAATAATATTTTAATAGTATATCATTGTTTAGCGAAACTCAGTATTACGTACAACACACGCTATCGCGGAAGGTCACGCTTGCAATCCATGTCAGGGTTGTGTGTTGAGAAAGAATTCTTTGTTGTTTTGTATAACATAATCCAACCATATTTTATTTATACATTGAATATATATATATATATACACTCAATGTTGCGTAGAATAACTATTATCAAAATTGTGTGTAACACGATCAAAGAATAGTGTTGCGTATACTGCAAGCTAATACGGTGTTGCGTATAGCGCAAGGTAATCTGTGTGTAGCATAAAAAACAAGACATTAATGAAATTAAAAAAATATTTTTCATAAAATCTCGGGGTGTTACATTCTACCCCCCTTAAAATGAATTTCACCCTCAAAATTTTTCGGGGTTATAAATGGTTTACTACTCGAAATTTTGTTTAATAGAAACCCACATCGTAAAAAGGAATACCCAAACTTGGATTTAAAAATTAGAGTATGAAATGTAACGGTTACCCAAATTAACTCATCACTGGGTTTCCACGTAGGAGAACATAGGTGAAAATATGGATATGGAAGAAAAATCTAACCATAAAGTTCTGATGGAGAGTGGTAGAGAACATGGCTATGAAATAGCTAGCAATCAAAAAGACATAGATTTGTGATGATCTAAGGTACCATCTGATTCATCAAATATAAGTGCACTAGGACAACATATTTGGTTTTCAAGATCATTTCCCTAAAGTTGGTGAATTAAAAGATATACTTACATGATTTTGGTACAATTTCACTGTTGTTCGTGCTTTGACCAATTTCCACTTCATCTCTTAAAGAAATGAAGTTTAATTTGTTATTCATGAAGTGTTAATAGATCATGTGATAGAATGATGGGTCATTCCATCTGTTTCAAACAAAAGGTTAGCAAAAGTTATCAAATATACATAAGTCCATCTATAGTGAGGTTAATCTTATACGATTCCAAAAATGAACTTATACTTCATATGTCATACCACGTAATAAAATAAAACTAGTTTCTACCAACCAGGGACTTCCTGTAGGCCAGTGGTAGGCGATAAAGGCCAGTCGCACTTCGGTTGTGGGTTCGATTCCCACAACCTTGTCCGACGCGATGGGCAATCACCCGTCCTGTAGCTTTTCCTTTTTCTAAAGATATATTACTATAACATCCCATCAATAATATCTAAAAAAGTTCTATCCTAACTTATGTCCAACATAATCCATTCCAATATTTAGGCTTATCTAAAATACTTCAGTCTGAGCTCATAGTATAAAGACAATGATTACATGAAATTTCACATAACAATCACGTGAATGCCATCATTTATCCCCCATATATCATAAGATATAACTTGTTGGTCAAATTACAAACATGCGTATATCTTAATCATGTATTCTCTTGAAGAATGAATACCCATTAATTGAACCATAGTGAAAACATGAATGCAGTCAAAAGTTAACTCTTTCCACATACCAAAATCCAAAAATTCTATATACTCAATCCATGATATAAACTTCTCCTTATATCAGTCATGAACTCGTGGATACGATGAAACATTTCATTTTCTCGTTTTCCTTTCATTATCCACATATCATCTTTTTCCCCAAAAATATCTCAATCACATTCTATGGTTACCGGTACCATTGAAAACCACAATAGACCAATACATAAATATTCCAATATTCTACGATACTATATACAACATTATTTTTGAATCCCATTACATAAACACTTAATCATTCCACCACATTGTTGTCATATTCAACATCGCCAATAGTGACCGCATGTGACTTCCCTTTGTCCTTTGCCTTATGTGGTTGCTCATGTTGATCATCACTAACCCTTTGATTAGGGCATTTATTAGCATAATGCCCCATTTCCTTGCACTTGAAGCATTGAAGTGTTGGTGGTGCGTTCTCTGGAGTCTTTTCTTTATTCACGTGATTAGAAACCCTTTTTCCATTACTTCGACACTCAGCTGCTCGATGACCTTCTTTTCCACACTTAAAACATTTTCTAGTCCCATTAATACAATATCCACCATGCTTTTTTCTACACTTTGAGCATGAGGAAACATTCATCTTATTTTCACCATTATTCTGAGATTTCTCCTTGAACTCCATCTTTCGTTTTTTGTCAAAACTATGAGATGGATAAGTAACACCAAATTCCATTTCTACCTTGATAGCACAACTCACAATTTCTTCATAGCTACTAAAGTATCTTATAGCTAATTCCCTTTGAAGATTTGGTTTTAAGCCACTGAAGAATTGATCAACTTTACTTTCAGGTTGGATGATAAATCCAGATGCATACCTTGAAAGCCTTGTAAAATTCTCTTCGTATATACCAACAGATTCATCATCCTTTTGCTTTAGTTCAAGAAACTCCTTCTCTATCGTTTTTTGAAGAATACAAGGGAAGTACTTATTGAAAAATAAGTTCTTGAACTTGTCCCATTCCATGGACTCCATTTCATCTCTTGGCCTCGTATTCTTGATAAGCTTCCACCATTGATCAACATCACCTTTCAAACGATACACTGCTAAGATGACTTTATCATGTTCAGAACATTGATGAACCGAAAATATCTTTTCAGCAGTACTGATCCATTGTTCAGTAACAAGTGGATCAGAAGACCCACTGAAAGAAGGTGGACGTTGCCTCATGAAGGACTCAATAGAATATTGTTCCCTTCTCTACTCATTTGGAAGTCCAGAATGATTCATAGATTGTGTAAGTATAGCAATAATATTTTCTACTCCATCTCCCATAACATTTGTTTGTTCATGAGGACAATCATTGCATTGTCCATTACATTGATCAACACGGTTCCTTCAGGTTCCAGCCATCGTCTAAAACCCAAAAAGAATAGTGTGAGAGGTAAAAATCACACTAGGGAAAAAAAATATAATAATGGGGGAGTACCTTCAATATATAAAATCTTAGTTTTATTTCTAAGATGGTTAGAGAAATTATAGGACTATAACGTATACTTAACCTTAGGGACATCCCTAGACATACCTTAAAAATATCTCTAGGGATCTCACTAAAGTTCTTGCATCCTACTTTCCAAAGATTGACTAAACCTTTTTCTCTAATACCAACTGTAGAGGCCCAAAGCTTGACGTACATGGACATTACATTACTTTTGCGGAATACTTAGTACATAACAAAAACACACACACAAGGACCTTAATAGTTTAGTGTCTTTGGAAACTCGGAATATAATCCTCTAATCGTGGTGAAAGATCTTCAACATCTCCCATAAAGATATTCTTTTTTTACCTAAAACCTTTCTTTATATCCTGGGGAAAAGAAAACATAAAAGGGTGAGATCAAATGCTCAGTAAGGGTAAACAAACGAAATATCAATCGCATCATATTCATAAGAACATAACATTTTGGAAATCTTAACCTGCAAAAGAGATCATAATATCATAACATGGGATAAATCATAGTAGTGAAATGTAATTCCAATAATCATAACATAAAACATGAAACATTGTGTCATACACACATAATCATATAGAATCATTTCTTATTAGTCAAGACTCATTCCCAAGACAATCTTAGTGGACAAAGTCCATTTCTGAACCGAGTTCACTCCTCATTTCAGTCCTGTTTCACTGAACCGGTTTAACCTGCCATTCCAGCCATGTCTATCTCATTAGATATAAAATCTTTACCCAATGCATTGGAGGGAGATATAGGTCCCACCAATTCATAATGATACAATTCTTATGTGTGCCATAAAATCATAAACAATACATCATAGCATAACCCATGTAATAAAAATGGGAATTTTAAACATCGGGACATCATAAAACAATTCATATAAGATAAAAAAATTCATAAAAATAATTACACCACAAAATAATCAAATAAATTTAATAATAGGGATAGAAACAGAACCCTTTATTATCTTAGATGGAAAATAATTTTGATAAAACACTTGAACTCTATTCTTGAGGAAAATATCCTTTCTACTTTAAAAACACTTTTCCTTTCTTAACATGTCATACAATTCTAAACTAAAGAAAGTTGATTAAAAATAGACTTGAAAACTTGTAAAGGAAGATTCTTTGAAATAATGTTTTAAAAATCCATTCATGCCATATAAGTTAAAAAAACATTCTTCTCGAACTTTTGTCAGAAAAGTCAAAAAGTACCTCGTACGAAAAACGTCAAAAGATTCATTTCGTATATTTTACTAAAAACTCACCGAAGGGTAACATAGGATTTAAACAATTGTAGGTGGATGGAAATAATATTACATATTGAGGAAACATGGATGTGGATGATAAAATACACCACAGTAAATACCAAAGTATAAACAATCTCGGATAAAAATGAGATTGTGATATTTTCCCTTACCTTAGGTCTGCTTAGATTCGTAAGTGTTCGAACCTCCTGTATAATGATTTAAATAATTTCATTGACCTAATACATAATCATACTCATTTTTATGATATCATATATGGTTCACTTATGGCTTTATATTACACGTTCTTTTGTAAATTCCATGTTAAAGAGCGTTTTGGGTAAAATCATTTCATTTGTCGTCCATGTTTTGACTTGTAATTATTCATATGATTACTTAGATCATGATTACTTAATTCCAGAATATAAAACATGATTTATATATAATATATATTTAGAATATATATATATATATATAATAGATCCGTAAATGGAATGAAATACACCGTTCATGGAGACGGTAGACCGTACGTACACATGAATGCTGTTTTCTTTTCCTTATTGAGTTGAATGGAATTAAGTAGATGACATACATATATATAGACATAAATCCAGTATAATTATTATGTCATATATTTCATGATTACTTATTATATATACTTTATAATCATTCATGAATGGTTAATGTGGAGAATGAATCTCATTGCGTCGTGGAGACGGTAGTCCGTATGTACGTACGAGCGATGATATCATTATCATGATCGTGGAATTTTATTGCAGTGTATTTATACTATTACAAAATCAATATCACTTTAAAATAATCATATATAGTTATTATTTACACCATTATACCCATCCAAGTAAGGTGGTGGTGGAAAATAGATTACACCACAGCGTGGAGACGGTATTCCGTACGTACGCATGCGCGGTGATTTCGTTTTCCATGGGATGGATAGATAGTGAAATAGGGTTGTTTCATACTTATAATAACATATCAGTATATGAGTGATACTGATGTTATTACTTTATAATGAAACAACCTAAGAAGAAGAAATAAAGTTGAAAGAATCTGTAACAGACATTACATATTCTTTGAAGCGCCTCTTTGAGTCCTCCACTTAGGACACTAAAATTGGTCTTTGAAGAAGACCAGGACCTATAGGATGTTTATAGGGAAGTGGAGAAGAGAATTTGGCAGGGTTTGGCCGAGCTTGAAGGCTAAAAGTGGTGTGAGGAAGAGAGGGAGGAGGTTCCCTTTTATAAGGGAGGAGAGGGGCACCTTTGGAAAAACTAAAAATATTATTTTATTATAAAGCCAAATTCGGTTTTAAATATCTCCAAATTGAATTATTTCAAAGCTAAGGTGGGGATGGTTCGAAATAATTTCATCCAATAGAATTTAGACAAGTTTAGTTTCCTATTGTAACCTTATCATTTATATTTAACTTTAAGTTAGATAATTTTACTTTTACCGTGTCTTTTTGTGTTCTTACACTATAAGGTTAATAAACATACTATAAGAAGCCAAACGAACCCCAAGTTGTTTATTATTAATATATATAACCTTATCTAAGTCATTTTTCCGAACCTTAGATTTTTAAAAATAAAATAACAATTATTAATATAATATTTGTTTTAAAAACTATTTTATGTCACTTTTGACACAATCTAGTAATTGATTTTTATAAAAATAATAATAGAATGATTAGTTCAAAAAAAGTTCATTAAATCAATACTAACATGTCATATTAACCTAGAAAATTAGTTGAATTTGTAAAAAGTTTCAAATTTCATTTATTTTGGTATTTATAACATCAATTATGTCAATATTTCATTAATAAGATAATTGCTGCATCATCTTTGTGTCATAAATTAATTAAATTATTTAATGTCTAAAAATTAACAATAAAATAAAATTATGTAGGAAATCTGTTTAGATTTCTAATGAATATTTATAGTCGAATTTATCTTATGTATAACCCTATATTAAAAATTATATACTTATTAAACTTTGATTTTAACTATTTTAACCCTTCTTCGAATAAATTAATAATAAATGTCCTAATCTAATACAAGTGGACCTAAATGGTCATATTTTATTCCTAAGGTAGTTTTTGGTTGAATTACACTTATCCAATAGAATTAGGACATGTTTTAGGGTAATAATAATATCATTTTCCCCTTCATTACCCTATTTACTTTTAACCGTGGTAAAAAACAGTAAAAAGTTACTATTCACCAAAAATTATTTTCATCTCATTGAACCACATTTTAATTACTGACATCAACCGTGTCTCTTTGAATTTTGAAATTCCACTCACAGAAGTGGTAAAATTAAGTTTTATGAAAAATTCATTTTTTTAACTACCACTTAGTGGTTTCACTATTCATCAAAAAATGAAAGTTTCCAGAAAAATACAAAAAATTAGGCCTAAGATATATTTGATATTATGAATTCAAAAATGATTTAAATTTAACCAAATTCAAAACATATCAGTTTCATTAATTAATTTAAAAATTAATTCCCGTCGTCAAAACAAATAGTGTGTTCTTAAGAGATAATAACTATCAAAAGATTGACACTTGTTTATGTCTGGTTTAAATGTGAAATTACATCCAATGACCAAAATTGTATTAAATTGTAAAAATATATTCTAAATATACTTTAAAACCACTCAAATTAATAATTTATCACTATTAATTATTTCGATTAAAAAGGTTGTTTTTAATTAAAATTTAGTAATGTTCACTATTCATCAGAAAATAAATGTTATCCGAAAAGTACCAAAATTTCACCCTAAGCTAATTTCGATATTCCAAATCCAAAAATGAAGTCCATTTTGAAAAATAAAATTTACAAAATTTCAAAAAGTGGTTATTACTATTCATAGCAGCTATTTTTAATAATATTTTAATAGCATATCATTGTTTAGCGAAACTCGGTATTGCGTACAACACAAGCTATCGCAGAAGGTCGCGCTTGCAAGCCAAGTCAGGGTTGCGTGTTGTGAAAGAATCCTTTATTGTTTTTTATAACATAATCCAACCATATTTCATTTATACATTGAATATATATATATATACTCAATGTTGCGTAGAATAACTATTATCAAAATTGTGTGTAACATGATCCAAGAATAGTGTTGTGTGTACTGCGAGCTAATACGGTGTTGCATATAGCGCAAGGTAATCTTGGTGTAGCATACAACACGAGACATTAATGAAATTAAAAGAATATTTTTCATAAAATCTCAGGGTGTTACAAAAACCTCCACTTAAATCATTTCATTAAAACTAATTAAACAGAAACATAAGAAAGGGTGATGTCAAATGATTTGTAAGGGTAAACATAAGATATATCAATCTATAATCATATGTTATAATAATATAATAATATAGTTTTGTGATTAGGAACATAATTTAAAAAGATCATACCAAATCTTTCAGGGATCATCAAGAAGATTACTATAATAAAACCTTATCATTCTAGATAACATGGTCCATAATATTGATAAATCATTATAAATCAATAATGATCCAAAATCACATGGCATAAAAGTAATCCACTATCATAATTATATAAAACCATTTCATGTGTCATGTTTATCAACCGAGACCATAAACAATGTGGATTATGATGAAATTGTTTCCCATTGTAGATCAGAGAACACCTATTTTACATTATACATCTGCATGCACCTATTTCCCATTATAATTCAGGATGAACCAATTTCCAATAATCAGTCAAGACACACCTATTTCATAGTATAGATTTGGACACACTTACTTCAAATAGTTGATCAAACTCGCTAACTTGTTTCTTAATTTTATCTTATGATATATAAATCATTAACCAATGCATAATAGGGTGATACATGTCCTTCCCATCACATAATTGAAGTCATACTAATGTTTTCCACAAATTCAAAAAATATTTATCATATCAAAACACATAAATGAAATATTATTCATAAAAATTTCATTATATCATGTCCTACAGAAAATATATAAGTGTAACAATCATTTCATCATTTCATCATAACATAAACCATGAAAAATAAGATGGTTTCATATGAATTATATCATTGTATTACCATTGGAAGTGAAACGGGATTCGCAAATATCTTTTTGTCATCAAAATAAACCATTCATGTAATGAATAATAATGGTGTCCTTGTATCATATCCCTAGTTATGAATAAGTCATAATAAATATTGTCATCTTTGATGGGAATTTTTTCATTTACTACATGGGAAATTTCAAGATTAAACTATAATTTCTTTTAAAAAAATTTTTTATAACATAAAACTTTATGAAAATAATTTTCATTAAAATTAAATAAATTTTTCTTAAAGGAATTTTTTTTATAAAAAATAAAATATTTATTGAGAAAATTATATTTTCTTCTTTAAAAATTTATTTGTAAAATATAAAACATTTTGAAATAATTATTATTTAATAAAACATTGAAAAACTATTAATAAATCTTTTATGAAATGATTGGTCATGATATCAGAAAATTTTGATCATTAGTTCATTTTAAAAATGATAATTCCTTTCACATTCATGGTAAGATCCAAAAGTCATTGATAAGAAAATTATAAGAATATTCTTTAAAAAAAAGGTAAAATATTATTAAAATGTATTTTAAAAATCATAATTGGGAAATAAAACATTTTTTAAAACATTTAAAAAAACATTATTTTTAAATAAAATAGATTTCCAATAGAAGAGAGAAGTAAAGTCATATTTTCATAAAAACATTTTAGTAATTATAATAAGTACTAATGATTGTAAAAATGTTACAATTAATTTAATATATCCTGAATAACCATTCTATTAGATAATTATTTTTAATTATTTATAGATATATCATATGATATTATCATTGGAATCATAATCATAATCAATATTGATAAATAATGTGACAATAATAGCTACCATTTTGGTAAACTTTATTTGTATGCCCCATGAAAAAATATCATTAAATGAAATGTAAAATATCATAAGTAATAATAAATTAATTTAATTACATGTAAATGGGTCTATATATACAACTCATTAAAAAATATAGGTCCATATCATGATATGCCTCAGAATGAAGAAAAATTGAGACACAAATCCTTAACCGATTAGGAAACTATTGGACTGTAAACCCCATCGAAAAGAGATATAAAAATGGATTTTTAAATAAAATAAATTTTAGGAGAATAATGATACAATAAATTCTTGGTAATTGTATACACCACATAAAATAAATAGGTGGTTAATATAGCATCTCTCTTAGAAAAGTTAAAAGTGAGACAAAAATCCCTTACCTTGAGTCTTGACTATCATCGTACTCATTCAAACATCCTATAAAATAATTTTATATTTATAATATATATATTAAAGATATATATATATATATATAATTTATTATTTAATATGACACTTTATTAGTATTTTATTAAAAATTCCTTGTTAAACTTGTTTTTTCAGGTAAGGACAAATTTTTTTTTGTATGTATTTTGATCTGTTAATTTTTGGCCATTTTACTATAGTAATGATTTAATAATATCATTAATTTTTATCAATATGTAAATATCATGTATATATTTATTATTTATTTATTTATTTTAATCTATACAATTTTTTGTTAGGAAATGAAATACACCATCATTGGAGATGGAAGGATCTCCAAACGAATGAACATTGTTTCTATTTTGTTATCATTTTATAGAAATATAAATAAATGGTAAATATTTTTTGATTAATGTAAATTTTTTATGTTATGTATATTACATATTTCTAATCATATCATTATTAATACATTCCTTGCAAAGCATGAATGAATCACATCACTTTGCGAGGTGGTAGTTCATCGTAAATAGGAATAACATTACCGTGTTCAAAAAAATATAAATCAAGACGGTATATGTTATTTAACAGTTAAATAAGACTAATTAAATCCTATTTATCATATATATCAAAAATAAATATTATTTCCATGATTACTTAAAACCATTTATAGAGGTAATGGAAAAAAGAACAATATCATTTCATGAGGCGGTAGTCCAATATACCCATGAATGATGATTTTGTAGCCCATTTTATTAAATTATGTGTGGTTTTGGATCATAAAATTAATAGAAAGAAATACATTTATATTTAATATAATTATATTATTATTTTAAATTTATATAAAAATAATTTAAGGGCTTGTAGGAAAAAATAAAACAAAACAATCATTGATGAATGATTCTTTTTAATGGGTATTATCCTAAGGTATTCCCCTAATTCATTGAATGGTTGGATTTATATCCAAAATAAGGCATATAAAATATGGGTAGGAAATTTTATAATTTATTTTTTCATGTTTTTTATGATAAAGTGTATTTGTATTCATGAATATGTAGGCAGAATGAGTTATGTTTTGTAGTTGGGGGAGTGATATCTTTGTAAATACCCAAGAGTATTCATTATTATAGGCATCCCTTACCTAAAATTCATAATTATATGATAATAATTTAGGGTAGCGATTAATTGGTTTATAAACACCTCTACAAAAAATCTTGCAATTTATTCCGTAGAATTAATGTTTATCTAAATGTTGGACTAATTGTTTTTTATTAATGTTACATGTATCAATTTATTTATCTATGTGATTTATCATTTAATAATAAAACTCAAAATATCTTTATTAGGTAATTTAAACCTTATTGTTATATATATTTAATATAATCCATTAAATAAAAACAATATGTATGTTAATTTCAATACAAACACATGTAATGCACACAAACCCATTTTAACATTAATCACATTAGTTAATTTTCATAATTTTCAAAAATAATTATGGAAAAAATTAAGTTAAAATTATGAGAGATATATAAATTATTCTAATTAAAATTATGTAATCTGTTTTTCAAAATTCCATTTATATATGTTGTAGAGTAGAATTTTAAATTAACCCTGCAGAAGCAATGAGATAATTAGTTTTTTAAGAGAAAATGATCAAAATATTGATATATTTTTATATCTACTTCCAATATAGAAATGATTATAATGAAATAAATTATATTACATTATTAAAAAATGAACTCGTTTTACTTCAAAAACAATTTAAAATAGAATTAAATTCTATAATTAAATTAAGATAAAGGGAAAATATTAATTAGAACTCATTATTTTTCAATTATTCATCCAAAAAATGTCACTTTTTTGAAGAGATCCCCAAAATAACTCTTTGATAAATATGAAATTACAAATAAAAAAGTTAATTTTATTTTATATAATTCATTTTCTTAACGTATCAATAGTTGTTTTTTTATTATTCACAAATGGTCTTAAAAAGTAGTTTTCAAGAGAAAATCATGTTGTGAGAACATATAAAGAAATTGTTGAATTTTTTTTATTTTATTATCAATTTTTTTAATTTATTTTAATCCATTATACATGATATTTTAATATTATTTATTACAATTCATATAAATATGGTTAATGGTTGAGTTATAATTGTTGTGTTTAATAAACTAAATTAATAATTTATCATTTTTTTGCTAAATCTATGTGTGGTGTGTATCACGATCTAAGGTACTGTTTCATTTAATCAAAATAATAACACAGTGTTAATTTTAATTAATTCTTACCATATATTATCATATAAAAAAATCCATCAAATATATTTCATTTATTTGTTTAAAAAATAATTCATAAAAACTCATGGTGTTATACTGAACACAAAACCTTTCACCCCTATTGTATTATCTCATATGACATCGTTCATCATATTCTAATACTTATTTTACACAATGATCATGTTATTTTTTTCAATATCTATTTTAGATGATTTTCCCCACCCAATAGATTCAAAACATGTTAATGATATGAGATGAACTCTTAGTCCTGACCTTCAAAAATTAAACTAGATAAACCCACATTGAACCTTATGAGGCATCCTATATTGGAATTTAATCCTTCCATTCACATTAGGAGTTTCTTTTTTTTTTCAGGTCACATGGGACACCATGATCTTGGTTTTATATAAAATAACATAAATCACCCATCCTATCATTGGTCTTCACATCATGACTCTAAACCATGTTTCCTTTCTCTATGTGGGATGAAATATTCTAGAATTGGCTATACAAGGCCCCATTGGATAACTATTAATTGTGGATTTTATATGCTATAGTTAAATAGATCATATCACACCCCCCAATATTCAGTCTATACTATATAACCATAAACAATTAATCTACCATGTCCTAGATGCATGTCTTTAAACTAAAAATATCCCCCTTAGTCTAATAATATTTACATCAAACTGTGTTCATACCCCTCAGAGGTTGTCTGTGTAGAATAGGTCCCCTTGGCTCAAGTTTTATGTCTTATTTTCATTACCATTCTCGTTATACATTCTACAATACCCCTCCTATTTAGTAAAATTCACACAGCCTTACAATTTAGAAAATTCATCTCCATCATCATCATATTACCTTAAATTGTATGTCTAATATCATTTTATGATGATATTAACATGACCAAAAATAAAAAACATATTTTGAATTCTTACTTTAGAGGATTCCCCCATTTGATGTTAGTCTCCTGCCGCACTACATTCTAATACTATATGTGGATTGATTCCCTACATGGGATATGTTGTGATGCCCAAATATATTATATTTATCAAAAAAAAAATACCATCACCCCACCTTGTATTGACACCTATCACTTATTCGCTATGTATCATTTCCCAATATATTGTCACATTGTTGTTTCAAAATGATGGAACTGGTCAAAGTTATATAACCCCAAACTCAACATCCACTATAGTCCATGAATCATTAACTTAAACTATATCACCACCGCGGTACCTATATCAATATTAGTGTTTCCGATTAATAAAAGGTATTTTCAATTCCATATACTATATTGGACACCTCACCTATGGTCTATACTATATAACCCTAAACTCATAGAACCTCATTATATGAGATAGATGACATTAACCTCTACATTATCATGGAACAAACTGGACCTCTCTAGGTAAATTTTGACAATATTTCCCATGTCCCTAGTAGTTTTAGATGTCTATAAAACCTAGTACACCCAATAAATATTCCCAAGGAAAAATAGTGTATCTCTTATATTCTAAAACCCCTCTTTAAGTTATCTCTTTCACCTCCAGATGTTCTCCCCTTGGAGTTTGAATTTCCCCATCACCCTTAATGTTTATACAGACTCCACTATATAGAATAAACAAAGCTCTAAAGGCCATAATCCCATCCAGGGAGCACATTTATGGGGATTCTAAATGAAAACATCAAAAGGCATGTGTTTTGAATTAATTGTTAGCAGTCTTCCCTAATTTTCCAATATCCTTGTTGATAGGGCAATATAATTTTTGTTTTGGACTCATTATATATATATCTGTATCTTATTATTCACATCTATTTCAATTATATTTAGGGAACCCATAATTTACCTTTATCCCCTATTATTTCATTATGTGAGTTATTAACACGATATGATACACCCTTTCATTCCATATGGTGTGTGGGTCGGGTGGACCCTCATGGAATCTTTCACAATTAGTTTCCCCATTTCCATAGGTCCTATCCAAGGTTAATGTATAATTCCAACTTTAACCCATACATCATTTTAACACTCCCATGTGGAAAATTAGCCCTTATTTTCCCATAATTTCTTATATCTAGCATAATTCATGTGGGCCTCCTATTTTTTTACCAGTTTTTTAACACAATTGAGATGAAAAATGTTACTTGTTATGGTAATAACCAATGTTTTTCATCCCTAAATCATTACTATGTACAATGGATTCCTCTATAAGAAACACAAAAAAATGAATATAATTTTTTAAATTCATCTATATAATTAGTAGGTATGAAAAAAGGTAATTGAATTTGGAAATATGTACAAATAATTATATTTTTATATTAATAAGAATAAAACCAAAAAATGAAACTCTACTCAATTAGTACATCTAAGAAATAGAAAATATGTAATTTTATGTATTATTTTATTTATAAAATGGATATCTTTCAGAGTTTGATATATATATATGTTTTTCAGAATATGTAGATGAATAATTAATATACTAAAAATTCATTTCATATAAAAAATTATTTCAATTTTTATTTTATGATGTTATTTTAATAATAAATATTTAATTTTTGAGATGTTAATTTGAAACAAATTCACATAATTTTTAAAATTATCATTTCTATATTATATTAATATTACTTTTCAATAATTTTCTAAAATATTAATATTTAGATAAATAGTGAAAATATTATTTTTACATAAAACATTACTTTATGACATTTTTATATAAATATATGAATTTCAAATTTTTTGAAATGTTTCTAAAAAAATAATATGATTTTTATAAGTGAAATTAAAAATTTTAAAATGTTTCTTTTAATTTACTATCCCATTTTTTATAACATGGATTTTTTGTTATATTTTTTCAAATAATTGGTTTTTAATATGTTATAGCTTTTATATATTTAAAATTAATATTTATCCCTTTTAAAAATTTAATAAAATAAAATATTTAAAAATTTTAATCCTTAGTTCCAATTTATATGATATGTACTATTATATTTTTGGGCTTAAATTATAAATTACCAAGGTAAAGATCACTTATTGGGGTAAAAAGTAAAATAGAAAAAATGAGTAAACTAAGAGGTAAATAACCTAAAAATATAAAAAATTATTTTTATTTATTTTTTGAATATGTTGAACAAAATTTCCTCCTTCCCAATCCATTATTTTTCATTTTTTATCCATATATTTTGTGTTTGACTTCCCGTAATTGAAATGAGGTTGTGATTTGAAAAGGTTCAACCATTTCTCCTGTAAGAAATGATCACTGATCTCCTCACTTACCCTCAAAGTAAAACCTATTATAATAACCCAAATATTTTACCAAAATTCTCATACACACTATTATTCACCTTGATAAGGTTCTATACTTCTCAAAATAACATCTCATAAATTTTTATCTTCCTTAAGAAAGGTAAAGATCCAAAAATGATGTATATGATCCTAAGCTCTCATATTTATATTTTATTATATTATTTTATTATTCCATAAATTTCATTTCAACAATATAAATGGATAAAATCAGTATCATCATTATACTTTATTTTTATTATAATTATTTTACGAACATTATCACCCTCCCCATTTTCCATTAAAAAAAATAAAACATGAATCATAAATTTTGTGGGCTACCACTTCCACAAATAAACATGATTTGTATTCTATTTATTCGAAACATTGATGGTTTTATATTATATTTTATGATCATATATTTTTATATAATTAATATATATCATTAATAAGGTTATTTTTGGACAACATAGAAATTAATAGTTTTTATAAGCTAAACCATCAATATTAGAAAATAACCCAATATCAGTTCATAGCTATTTTCATGGGTTGTTAAGCTAACTAAAATTACCCTGTATTATAATTATTAAATTATAATACATTATAAAACAAATATTTTAATAAATTTAATGTTTTTTAAATGATGATATTTTATAGAGAAAAAATAGACACTTCTTTTATGAACCGTGTTTCAAACTATGAGGACTATTTACACATGAGGTTGAAAAGGGATTAAAAATATAATAAATTTAGATAATTATAACTAATTATGATTATAAATAGGAATTAATATGAAAAATTTTATAAATTTTATTTTTATGATTTTTATCATTATGATATAGGAGGTTAAATTACTTCTATTTAAATTTAGGCAAAATATAAGGGTCTTGGTAACTCTAATTTTTTTCTTTGAGTTACAAAATTTCTAATTTAATCATAATTTTTCCAAGAAAACCAATTTAAATTATTTTACAGTTTTATTTATTTGAAAATTTTATTTTAGATTATATACCATTTTCTTTAATGGTTTTCTTTTCATTTATATTAAAAAAAATATATTTTTTTAAAGATATTCATACTTATACCATTTATAAGGATGAATAATTTTGTTCGAAAGCCCTTTTCATGATTAGGTTTTCATTATGATCTATCTCTTATTGTATTTTGATACTTATATTACCATATATGTTCATTAATAATGTTATTACATTGGGTTATTAGGAGTTCGATATCAAATTTCTTTGTCCAAGATGATATTTTATACCATTTTAATCCCATTTTATCTATTTGGGCTCTTTATGAAATGTGAATGATTTACACATGGATGTTTTATGAATCCCACATTCTTTAAATGGTTTATTTATAAAAATTAAATAATTTCAACTTATTTTTTTATAAAACCCATTTTGTTTCCATGGGTTCTTTGTGATGATAGAAATGAATGATTATTTATAGGCACAGATATGTATGGAAAAGTTATGGGTGGAATTATCAAAAATCTAATATTAGTATCCCATCATAAACCATGGAATGGTGATTACATTATAAAAATGAGTTGTGTGGGTCCATCAAAAACCTTAATTCATCGGTAACATGTTTATATCTCATGATATATGTATCATATAGTATATTTTTGTTTCTCGTAACCATGCTCACTTATGGTTTCAGTCATGATGTTTAATTTTCACTATGATAATTTTTTTACATAGTTATATTATATTATTAATTATGATCATATACTTACATGATTAAGTTTTATGTTATATTATTTATTCATTGTTATATATATTATGTCTCAATGTAGTTCATTTGTGGTTTTATGTTTTTCCTTACAATTTTAAAATAACTTATGTTTTTTAGTTATCTATTATTTTTTCTGATATTTTTTCATCATTATGATTTTAAATATTCTTATTAACTCATCCTTAAAAAATTATTTACCCCTTAGTTATTGTTTGAACTCACCCATTTCCTATGTTTTCATTACCCCGTGTTATGAGGACGAGTCTTACTATTAATATATCATGAAGATTTTCTAGTTTGGTTTCCTTAATAAGGATTTAACTGATGTATTATAAAATAATATTATTATGTAGATAATCACTAAAGAAACTGAACTTTTTAGTCCATAATTATTTTTATTTGTGAAATTTAGTTTTATAACATCTAAAAATGATAGAAAATGGTATTTTTATCTTGGTTTATTGTAGATACTATCATAAAAATTTATTAGTTACTTTTAGATATTAGAGAGACTATTTTGATAAATAAGGATAGATATGTTTTCTTGAAAATCCTAGAAACATGTCTTAGTATTAGATGAAATAATTAAAAAATTAGTAATGTATTGATTAATTATTTCCCCTAAAAATACACACCGTTCAGGATACCATGAGAGGATTTGGTTTTCATGTAGATGCACCTAGGGTTAATCACCTTAAAAGGGTTCATTAAACATTGTCTTGACCATCACACAAATAAATGATGAGTGGACCTACATCTGCACAATGTGGTTGAAACCCCTAGGTGATAATCTTTGGTTAGTCTCATGAACATTATAAACCATTATGAAGGATGGATTTCCTATTTATTTTTTGGGATTTTCTTATGATGTATAAGAAATCCTAAAATAATGATCATTCGGTAATGATATAGGATGAAAGAGAATAATTATATACTAACATGATAAGTTTAATGAATAAACATTCAATGGTTTAATTACTTTTATGTTTTTATTTCCATTTATGTTTATTATAACCCTCTCACATTAAATACTATTTTGATATATTAATTTCTAGAACAAAAATAAATTTAATTAGAAATGGGTCTGAGGGATAGTGTGATGGATTTCCCAATGAATAACCCTTTTGAATGGGAGATATAGTGAAAGACCTCATATTAATACTTACTTGAATACCTCAAACAATGAATAATAACACGGATCTTGTTGAGATCATAAAGACATCAAGGAGGGGTAGGATTCTATTGAGTCTTTCATGAGGTAACGTCTACCCAATTTTAGATGGTCATAAAATCCACATATTACCATAACATGAATTAATATATTTGAAAATACATTTTCCAATATACAATTCTTAGAATATGAAATTTTTACATTGGTTGTTTACCATTTGGATGGTTAGGTTAACCAACAATGGACTATTATTTAAAAAATAGTGGTCTAAGAATAAAAAACTCAATAGAATGGGGATAATTTAAAAAAGTTTCTTACACCACATTTTTTCCATACAACTCTTTGTATGAAGATGTAGAGGGAATTATTGGATTAAAAGTGAAAGGATAATAAATCCATATGGAAATATGAATAATACACCAGGTTGATAATTTGATATGCCTGTTTTTATATCATTGATCTAGAATGTAAAATCAGTCATTTACTTTGTAAATAAAAAACTAGCCTTTGAAAGTCAATTTCCATAAGGGACATTGGAATCTATAATGATATTTTTAAGTATACACTAAAGGTGGAGAAATCATATAGGGTTTCTCAGTAAAATTTTGATGATAAAAGGAAGGAATAATAAAAAGGGAGACTTAATTGTATGTCCCATGGGGGTAATAAATTTCAACAGAATGATAAAAAAATGTGTACGGGGAAGAACCTGTGTAATTCCCATAAATTGGTAGGGTTTTTTTTAATGTTTTGTATGGTATCCCATAAGGATATAAACTATTGTGGTAATGAAAAGAGGCTTGTTAACAAAATAGAGGAGTAGTGGGACCCAACTAATTATATACTTACACAACAAGTGTAAGGAGTATGGACATGGTCTGAATTAATTCCACAACCCTTGGGTCGATGATGAAAATAATCCTGAATTCCACATAGATGGAGAGAAAAAGTAATGGAATTAATGATCACTACTGATGAGGTAGATCAGGATAAATAACTAATGTGATGTATACTTACTCATTAATCTACATCTTTATGTAGATTATTTTATTATAGTTCAAGTCAATCTTTCATATTAATTTTTTTTGCTAATAATGTGGAATTACAAACTCAATTTATGTATATCGAACTATCTCTGAAAGAACATGGTGGCACAATGATTTTATTAAGGATATATAAATCTCCTCTAATGGAAATTTTTGTAAGGATGCTTCATGAAAATATTATTATTCTACCCATGGTTGAATTTGAAATCATTTTCATTATTAATTGAATATCTGGATATAGATCTCATATCAATTTTTGGGATATGGATATCCCATTGCATATTATAGATTATCCAATTCATTTATATCAACATAAAGAAGATACCAACTTTGAATAAAATGTTATAATATGTGTTCTAATACCAAATAAGGTAGGATTTTGACTAAAATGATTATGTAGGAAGCTAACATTGATGAAAAAACTATTATGAGGGAATATACTGAAGTGTATCCTAATTAGAAAAATTCTATACCCCAAAAGGGTGAGGATGAGTTTTCAATTTAACTCATCGATAAATCAACATCTATCCCAACCGAGTCTATATAAATGGGATTCATTTTAAATATAAGAGTTAAATAAAAAATGATGCACAATTTGGATAAGGATTTTATAATCCCAGTAATACATCAATTAGAAAACATGTACTCTTTGTCCAAAAGAAGGTTGATTGGATTTTTCTTTTAATTGATTATTGTGTTCTTAATAAATTCATTAGCTGCAAAAAGTATCCTCTAACCCGTATCGATGATATATTAGGTTAAATCCTAGTAGCTTAATACTTCTCAAATATTAACATTTGATCTAGATATCATATGTAATGGGATAAAAGGTTTTATATTTCCATGGAAGCTTTCTATAAAAGTTATAGGCACTATGAATTTATAGTGATTCACTATGGACTTATGCATGCACGTTTTATCTTCATATATCTTATTTATATATTATTTAGAGACTACATTGATCAATTTTGGTTCTATTTATAGATTATATTCATATATACTCAAAATGGATGGAAGAGAATGAATATTATTTGTGGACTGTGTTGATGACCTTAAGATAGGGGATGTTGTATTCCAAATTTATTAAAAGACATATAGCAACAAAAGGTGGTACTATTGGGTAATGTAATCATATGAAATTGTATATTTATATATTCATAAAAGATATATGTTATCAAAAAATGTTATAGACCAGCCACTATAACTAAGAAACGTAGATTTATTACAACAGTATGATAGTGTTTATTCTTTTTGAGAAATTTCTCATGGAAACCAAATTCACTAACCAAACTGACTTGGAAGGGAGGTAAGTTTCATTGGATAGAAGAATGTGAATAATGATTCATGAAACTAAAAATGAAGTTGGTCACTGTCCTTTTAATTACATTACACTATATTGGGCAAGGATTTTTAATATATAGTGATTCTTCAAAAATGGGTTTGGGTTGCATCCTCTTATAGATTCATAAGCTAATTGATTATGGTTTATTAAAATTAAAGGCTCATCACGAACATTACACAAAACATGTTTTAGAGATAACGATAATGATCATAACATTTAATATTTAGTGAATTTTTCTCTATGGGAAAATGTGTGGAACATATAATAATTATTAAAGCATGAAATATATATTTACATATATAAAATATTAAATTTTTTAAACTAGATTGTTATTTTTTCGAAAATATTATGACTACTTAGTATATTTCCACTCGGGTAATAAAAATAATGTGGTCGATGCTCTTAGTAGGAAAGACCATGATACTCTATCAATGATGAGGATACAAAAATTCCATATACTTCTGGGTTCTCAAATGATGAATCTTGAAGTTATATTAGGGGAGATAAATGATATCTTTCTCAATTTATTGATCTACCTTCCACTCACTTTAATTATTGAATCTCATCATACTCATTCTTAATTCCTATATATAAAATATAAGTTTATTTTAAACCTATAATATATCAATACTTATATATATATAATATATTATTTTATTTTATTATGAACTTTTATTTCAAATATATTTATAATTAAATATTAAAGTTCTGTTTTATGTAATAACATCTTAGTTTTTTATAAGTTTTCAATTCATATTTTTTTGGTCCATTAAAAGTAATTATTATTATTTTAAATCTGGGATCTATAATATGATATAAATATAATATATATTAATTATATATATATTTATAATATTCTGTAAAATTGTATGATAGGATATAAAATACAACATTCATGGAGACTGTAGGTCGTATGTTTGAGTGAACACTATTTCAATTTTCTTATCGCATTGAAAGAAGAAAAATTAAATGATATATATATATATGTATTATCATTAAAATATAATTTTAATTTCATATTTATCAAAAAAATTAATTAACTCATCTTCAATATATTTAATGTAACACGTAAACAAATCAAATCACTTCATGAGGCGGTAGTCCTCCGCACAGATGAACGATGTTATCGTATTACCATAAAATGGAAAACATGAAGGTATGCCTCAAATAATAATTCATTAATCAAAATAATATCATAAAGAGAATATATATATATATATATTATTTCCACCATTATTCACAACCATGAAAGGTGGTAATCCAAAAATGAATGACATCGGTTTTCAAGGCGGTAGTCTTCTGTACATACGAATGATGATTTCATTACTCATTTAATGGAAGTGTGTTTTTTAGGTCATAAACATATAAAAACAACATATAATTATATTTAATATACCTTGGTTATTATATAAGAATTATATAAAAACAATTGAAGGGTTTTGAGAAATAAGTAAATCAAAAACATTAATTGATGAACATGACCTATTCTTCGGGTATCCCGTTTAGGTTAGAAATAATGCTTTTCTTGGATGGACATATATCAAACCTAAGACATAAAGGATAAGGGGAGGGATGTTGGTACGTGATTTAGAAATGGGATGGATGAAAAATAGGTTCTGATATATTTCATTAAGTGGTGAGAGCGTTTTCCCTTTTATAGTTGAGGGGGAGTGGAATTCTTGTAAATACCAAACAATATTCACTCTTGGGGGTCACCCATAACTTATGTCCTCAAAAAATTGAATAATAATAGAGGGTAGGGATGAATTGGTCATGAAAAATCTCTAACATAAAAAATAAATACATTTTTATCTATTTATTTTTCAGTGTTTATGTTTACTAAATTTTATCCATATAGTTTTTTTACTACGGTAAATTTCATCTTTTTATTTACCATGTCACGAACCGTCCCCCGGGGCCCGTATCGTGACTACCCCAAGCTCGCCATATATAGGCCTGGGGCTGGCGACTAGCAACAAATATGAAAATCCATAAACAGGGAAGGCATTGCCTTTATAACTATAAACAAAAAACAACAGAGTACACAACTAGAAGAAAAACACTAAGTAAAATTGTATACAAAAGAAGTTCTGGAAAGTAAAAGGGGCTGGAAATACAATCCCAACAAGAAAGTACAAGTACTAATGAAAGAAAGTATAATTGAAAAAATGTAAAGCAGATATTGGGTCGTCCTCTGGGGTTCCTACCTGAAGGGTAGATACAGATGGACTCCTAGGCACTCCATATCCATCAGTCTCCTCTGTGTACCGTCACACCGAGTGGCCCACCTTTGGGTACCGTCCAGTCCTGCTACTCTCTACCTCAATCAGAAATGTCCGTCATCTGCAACCAACATAATGAGGTATGGGCATAGCCTGTACAGGGCTGAGTATAATGATACTCACATGGGACCCCTATACCCTCAAGGTCTAATGAAATCCAACAAGGATAACCCACAAATTATGAAATCAACGGATAACCATTCTTAGGTATATGCCCATACATATACCTAAGTTATCTAGTAACCCATCTCAATCATTATGAAAACACAAAAGTCATTGACTCCGCTGAAACCATGAGTTTTTTATTAATTTGAACCCTCCTATACTGGAGAACTCTTACTCTATCGAGTACAGTGGGCCTGCCGCATCACACAGAGGAGCTTCCCACTAACTTGGACTGCTGAGGTACTTCTCCTATCGAGTACCATGGATCTGATGCACTCACATAGAGGTGCTCTCCACCATGGGTCTACTGCACTCACATAGAGGCGCTCCCCTGGTATCCTAGTGAGGTACTCTATGTGTCGAGTACCATGGGTCTACCGTGCTCACACAGAGGCGCTCCCCATCGTTGTTCTTCCACGCTCAAACAGAGGTGCTCCCCACTGGGCTAGTTGAATCGCTCCAAGTCGAATCGGTCACCAGTCGTCAAGTCTCGACTAGCTACTTGGTTATCGCAAAAATTATTTCTCATCTCTGGAAGTTCTACTCCACAAGATACTGGTCGATACTCTAACTGTAATGAAGTCCCACGTAGAATTATCTCAAAGGTCTGCCATGTCATAGGGGTCTCCACTCAATAGACGACACTTCAATCGGACATCCAGTCTGTTAGTTATTAGCCTTTTGGTTCCGAGGTCCCGGTTGGATTCGTGTATGATCCAAACTGACCGTATCTCAACTATACTTTGAACTCTAGTGGGGTATTCTGATAGGAACGGATTCGCTCCAAGAATACTGGTGCCGCTGATGGTTCATCAAACGGACATCTGGTGCCAAAGATATGGCCCAAGAAGGTAATGGGTCAGTAATAGGCTCGGGTCCAGTCCGACCTGGTCGGACCGACTCAGCCCAACCCAGTATGCGCTGACCCAGTCTGGGTTGACCTTGTCTGGGTCGACCCAGTCTATCTCGATGAGTCTGACCAGGCATGTTGGGCAGGTCAGCCCTCTATGTTGTGGCCCGGTCCGCTGGGCCTGTCCCAGGGGACTGCTAGGGAGGTTCGGCCTGGAGGTTGTCAAATAGGAGACTCGGCCTGAAGTTCGTGGTAGGTTCAGCCAGCATCATGAGGGGCGTAGCTCGGGCGACTCGTCCCGGGAGGTCGGGCCAGTCGGCAGACCAGGAGGCAGGCCGCATGGAGCGCAGGCCGGCCGCAGGAACGTCGGGGAGGGCGCGACAGGGGCTACAGCAGGTCATGGGGGTGCCGGGTAGGTCGCAGCAGGGGACAGGTAGGCCGTGGGGCACCAGGAAGGCCGCGACAGGAGCCGTGTAGGCTGCAGGGGCGCCGGTAGGGCGCTAGGCAGGCCACGGGGGAACTGGGCAGGCCGCGGGGGTGCCAGGTAGGCCGCGACAGGTGCCAGAGGGCCACAGGTAGGCGGGCTGCGCGCCGAGCAGGGCACTGGGAGGCCATGGGCAGGCGGGGAGCGCACCAGGTAGGGCATCGGGAGGCTGCAGGTAGGCATTCCGCGCGCTAGGCAGGGCGCTAGGAGGATGCAGGGAGGCGGGCTGGGCACTTCTCGGGCCGGCAGTTGTCGCCCAGAAGCTTCGGTGTGCCCTGGGGGAGGCATGATGCACGAAGGCTGCGGATAGCACGACCTTCATCGTTTCCGCCTTTGTCTTCGTCACCTCATCACCATACCATAGAATGTCACAAGAAAGAAGAATCTATGGAGGATGTTGGTCCATGTTAGGTTGGGTTGAATCCTTCTCTTTTAAAGTGATATCAATGGGTTCATCGAAATATGAAAGATGAACATCAATTATTTACAACCACGCAACGATTTCTTTTCATACAATGATGGGAAAATAAAAGGTATATAACACAAGGTAAACCCCCTAGCCCTTGTTCATCGATCGATGTTTGTTGATGGTGTTGCTGAATGAAGATTATAATGTTCGTCGTTCGCCACGTTCGTCACGCACTCCTAACCCCAAGCTTCGTCGGTCGTGGAAGACACTCCACATCAGTAGGATCTGAGGAAGTAAGTTGAAAATGGTTGTTGGTGGCGTTCATCACGTTATTTGTTCTTCATTGGGAGAACTTCTTTTCTCCCAAGCTCTCCTCTCAAGCTCCCACCAAATGAGAATTTTGAAGCCAAAAAAATATAAGTTATCTATTATTTTATTGGCACAAAAATTTCAAAATGGAGGAATAAATTAAGAGGCCCCCCTTAATAAATTACATGCGTTCGCGCAATTGATTAATGGGGAGGTCATGACACTCTACTTAATTAAATTACACGCGCTGGCGCAATTAATTAAATGGGAAAGGTGGCAGCAGTTAATGGTAGAGGAGGTCAAGGGACTCCCCCGTCATTAATGAGGGGAGTTGGGAGATTTTCCACCGTCCAATTAATTGGGGGGTTTTAGTCTTGTGTGGTACCCACGAAGTAACCTCTCACGGGAGGTTATGTTCAAGTGGGCTCCACCACCGTAACCTCTCATGGGAGGTTAGGGTGTGGCGGTCCCACCTCCAATTCCCAAGTGGAGGTTTTAACCAACAACCACTCACACTCATGGTGGCTCAAAAATATAATAAAGTGTTGTGCACTTTATTTTATTATTTGTTTTATAAAATCCAAAGAACTAACTTTTATTCTAGACCATACATCATCGAGGTGAAAGTCTTCTTAAGAGAATACAGGCACTGTGAGTTCAACAATGCACTCAGATTTTAGTTCTGAACACTGGTTCAAAAGTTATAAAAACTCACTCATACGTTTACTGAATGTACCCGAAAAATACATCATAAATTGATTCCAGGCACACCGGGCCTTGGAATCAATCATCGTAAAAATTTGAGGACTCGTAAAAGTCGCATGAATTTAAGGAAAAAAATTCCACGTAATTTCCAAGTCATTGAATTCTCCCCACCTTAGTGCTTTACGACCCCGTAATTTATAACTTGAACTATGGGAACATATGGGTGTACTGAGCATGCATCTAAGCCTTCCGCTTCCATTTGATCTCCTAGAGGTTCCCGTGCTACTAGAGAACGTGCACAATAGGTATCGACCATCCATGTAGGACCATCTCTTATCAATTCTCAATCTCCACTAGAACCTCTGTAAAAGTCGCCCCATCGTCAACGTCCAGCTCTCTATGGTCGATGATGTGGGAAGGGTCGTGCACATATCTCCTCAGCTGAGATACGTGGAAGACATCATGCAGCCAGGGAAACTAAGGTGGAAGAGATTAGTGGTAAGACACCTCACCTACTCTACTGAGGACCTGGAAAGGTCTGATGAATCTCTGAGATAACTTTCCACCTCGACCGAATCTTCGTAGACCTCATCGAGGTGAGACCCGTAGAATGACATGGTCACAATCCTAAAACTCTAGAGGTCTCCATCTCTTATAATCCTATGAATTCTATCTGCTCTGTGCAGTCTTCATCCACTCCTAAATGATCTTCACATTCTTCGTAGTAGCTTGTACCATCTCTGGTCCCACTAGTGCTGACTCCCCAGGTTCAGTCTGGCACAAGGATGATCTTCCAAGTCGCCTGTACAAGGCCTAAAAAGGTTCCATCCCTATAGTGGAGTGATAGATGTTGTTGTAAGAAAACTACACCAATGGCAAGTGATCCTCCTAGCTGTGACCAAAGTCGAGGACACATGCATGTATCATGGCCTCGAGGGTCTGAATGGTCCACTCGGTCTGACCATCCATCTGAGGATGGAAGGCGGTGCTCAAGCGAAGCTGTGTCCTGAATGCTTCCTACAACCCCTTCCATAGACGAGAAGTAAATATTGTGTCATGACCCGAGACAATAGAGGATGTTACTCCATGTAAACACACAATATCCAGCACATAGAGGCGTCTCAAGCTCTCTACTAAACCCTGCTCTCTGATCGGTAGGAAGTGGGCTGACATGGTGAGTCGGTCGACGATCACCCAAATCGAGGCGTGACCCCTGGATGTACGTGGAAGACCCGTCATTAGTCCATGGATATACCATCCCACTTCCACTCTAGGACCTCTAAGGGCTGAACTAAGCCTATTAGTACCTGGTGCCCTACCTTTACTTGCTGAAAAGTGAGGAACTGTGAGACAAACACCACTACTGCCTTCCTCATACATGGCCACCAGTGCTGTCATCGAAGGTCCTGGTACATCTTTGCAACTATTGGATGTACCACTAGAGGGGATATGTGGAACTCCCTCAACACATCCTATTGAAGTGAAACTTGTACCATGGTATATCCTCTGAAGAGGATGATGTGCTCCCCACCTTCCAAGAATCCATTAGGTTCCTGCCCTATGGATATTTGAGAACATTGTGTCTCGCAGTCAATGTCCCCATGTTGTGCCTCCCTGAATTTCTAAAGATGATGGGGAGTGACTGTAACAGACTGTAGAAAGGTTTCTCCATCTCTATCCAAAAAGGATATCTTTATAGCAGCCAGCTGCTCTATCACCTCTCCAAGCAGTTGTATACCAGTCCTCCTGATAAGCGTATCTGAAACAACGTTACCATTCCTAGGAGTATAGAATATCTCAAAGTCATAGTCCCAGAGGAACTCAAGCCAACACCATTGTCTCAGGTTCAGGTCATTCTGAGAGAAGATATACCTAAGACTCTTGTGATCAGAGTTCATGGTAAAACACTCTCCCATCAGATAGTGCTACCACATCTTCAAGGCGGAGACAACTCCTGCTAACTCCAAGTCATGGGTAGCATAGTTCTTCTTGGGAAGTCTTAGATGCCAAGAACCACAAGTAATCAATGATTTCTCCTACATTTGGACACACCCATGTCTGTTCCCTGATGCATCTCAGTAGACTACATACCCTACACCCTCCTCTGAAAGCCTCAAGATGGGGGCACTAGTCAGCCTCTACCTTAGCTCTTGAAAGCTCTGATGACATCTCTCCAACCACATGAAGGGTTTCCCCTTCTTCTTCAAGGATGATAGTGGTGCTGCAACTCTAGAGAAGTCTGGTACGAACCTCTGATAGTACCCAGCCAAACCCTGGAAACTTCATACCTCCATCAAACTCCTGGGTGGCTCCCAAGAAAGTATTGGTTCAATCGTTTTTGGATCCACTACAACTCCGGCCTCCGAGATGATGTGTACCAAGAAGTTAACCTCTAGAACCCAAAATTGGAAATTCGAGAGCTTACCATAATGTTTGTGATCTCAGAGTTTTTCAGTACTACCTACAAATGGTAGGCATTCTCCTCCTCAGTAGTTGAGTAGATCAGATTGTCGACGATGAAGACTACGACAGATAAATCAAGGTAAGGCAAGAATATCCCATTCAGGAGACTCATGAATATAGATAGAGAATTGGTTCGCTGAAGGGAATAACCAATAACTCATAGTGGTCATAACTACACCTGAAGGATGTCTTATTTACATCCTCATCTCAAACTCTATGATGATGATAGCCTGATCTGAGGTCTATCTTCGAGAACCACCGTGCTCCCTTCAACTGGTCAAAGATGTCATCAATCCTTGGGAGTGGGTAATTGTTCTTTACAGTCACCTGGTTCAGGCGATGGTAGTGGACACAGAGCCTCAAGCTCCCATTCACCTTCTTGGAGAATAGAATCAAGGATTCCATGGGAGTAACACTGGATCAGATGAATCCTTTCCCCTGCAAGTCCTCTTGATGTAACCTCAGCTCACGAACCTCAGTGGGAGCCATTCGATATGCTGGAGTAGATATAAGTGTCGTCCTAGGGTACAGGTCAATGTAGAAGTTCACCTCTCTATGAAAAGGTAGTCTAGGAACATCATCTGGGAAAACATCAGCGTACTGGTCCACCACTACAGGATAAGTTGGACTCCCTGCATCAACAAATTTTAGGGTAAGGAAAGCCGACTAGTGAGTGATCGATTGAACCCTCCTCTGAGTAAGTATGTCTTGTGCTGCAAAGGTTCCCTTCTCATAGATTAAGGTAAACCTGGTCCCATCCGTGCGGACACACCACACTTTTCGCCGAATGCAATCGTTCTGAGCATGGACTATAGATAACCAGTCCATACCCTAGATGACGTTGTAAGGTCTTGACGCCGCAACCAGGAGATCCCAACCAAAGATCTTGCCTCTTAGAGTATGCTCACACTACCGGAACCAGTGCGTAATCATTGATTCTACTCCCATAGGATTCTCTAGCAATAATGATCGAGCCAAAGGCTCCATTGGAATATCCGTGATCGAAATAAGGGTAGTGGAAATGAATGAGTGACTGGCACCTATGTCTATAAGAACAACATCTAAAGTGGAGTAGACACAAATTGTACCTCGAATCATCTCTAGAGCACCGTGACCGTAGGCCTCAGCTGCCTGAAGTTGAGCTCTCCCCTATAAACCAACTCTCTGTGGCCGGGGTGGGCCTCCTGGTGGTGGTGGTTGTAACACCTCATATTATCTTCCACCACCAGTTGCATGTCCAACTCCTCTACAAAGTCCGCCTCCTCCCTGCGGACCGCTTCGTTCGATCCTATGCCTCTACATAAGAGGTCCCTCAACATTCTGGTGATCACTTGAACGGCCGGTCGGATAGTCATGAGTCATGTGACCCTTCCCTCCATATGAGTAACACTTCCTGCTACTGGCATGTCTGCTTCTGTCTCCACTCTGGGTGCCTCACACAACCGATTTTGAGTCGTGCGATCATCCACTTGTTGTTCTATTTCTCTTGGACCTTTGTGACATATGTTTACTGCCAACTGCAGAAGACTCCATAGCATGTCAGCTAGTATTGGGTCTTGCTGTTGGTGACTTCTCAGCAAGGAAAATGTCAACCAATATGTCTCTCTCTAGCACCCTCATCTTCATCGGGATGATGAGGGAGATCCTCGGAGCTCTGATCATTCACCTGAGCCCCTGCTCAAAGGTCTGGGCCCTAAATAATGGGTCTCTTACCATATATGTGTTGTAGCATGAGAGGTCAGTGAACCTCGCTGAGTACTGTGCTATGGTCATGGTGCCCAACTGTAGATGAAGTAGCTCTTGTATCTGCACTGCATGAAGGGTGGCTGGTACAAACTCCTTTTGGAACAGGCTATCGAAGTCTACCTAGAGTAGGGTTTCCTTGTCATGAACTTGGATCATCAGCCTCCACTATCTACCTCTCGCTGCCTGAAGGAGACCCATGACAAAGATCACCATGAAGTCCGATGGGGTCCCTAATAGCCTGAAGACTCTCACCACAACCTCAAGATAATCTTCAGCAACCTATGGGTCCATCTCTCCCCTGAACCCGGGTGGCCTCTTGCGCTGGAACCTGTTCAATGTGCTCAAGTGGCGTGCATCATCTGCTTCTGGGGATAGTGACATCGGTGTCCCAACGGGTAGTAGTACCTCTGGTGCCTCCGCTGGTAAAGGGCCCTGCATTGAGGCCTCGTCGCTCGGTGGGCTGTCAGTACGTACGGCTCTATGGGCTCTAACTAGTCGTCCGTGGGGAGGCATCCTGAAAGAAACAGATGCGACACGATCAATAGATTATACCTAGTGAGCTGAATTGGTTGAGATGACTTAAAAAAAACATTTGAAAAAAACACATGCAATCAGTTTATTTGTGCACCGAGTCAGAAATCAGAAGTCATGGTCTTGGTGTATGGATATGTCGTCCGCCTGCACCAACACTAGACTCCCTGAACTGAAAACCACACATAGTACCCTTAACATTATTTCGTCACAAAAAAAATATTAGAGTTCTATGTTCTGCGGTAGAACCGACTCCTCTGATACCAATTTGTCAAGACCCGTCCCCTGGGGCCCATATCGTGACTACCCCAAGCCCGCCTTCCATAGGCCAGGGGCTAGCGACTAGCACCAAAGGCCTAAATCCCTAAATTGTGAAGGAATTTGTTTTATAACTTTAAACAAACATAACAGAGTACACAACTAGAAGCAAAACAATAATTAAAACTG
Organism: Viscum album; assembly: GCA_963277665.1. Lineage (NCBI taxonomy): Eukaryota > Viridiplantae > Streptophyta > Magnoliopsida > Santalales > Viscaceae > Viscum > Viscum album. The sequence continues at coordinate 2,008,270,379 of OY728152.1, forward strand.
TATACAAAAGAAGTGCTGGAAAGTAAATGGGGATAAAAATACAATCCCAACAAGAAAGTACAAGTACAACTGAAACCAAGTACAACTGAAAAAAGTAAATCAGCTACTGGGTCTTCCTCTGGGGTTCCTACCTAAAGGGAAGGTACAAATGGCCTCCTCAGCACTCCACATCCATCTGTCTCCTCCGTGCACCATCACACTGAGTGGTCCACCTCCGGGTACCATCCAGTGCTGCTACTCTCTGCCTCAATCAATGATTTCCATCATCTTCAACCAACACAATGAGGTGCGGGCATAGCTCCTATAGGGGTGAGTATAATGATACTCAGTAGGGACCCCGATACCCTCAAGGACTCATGAAATCCTAAAAGTAGAAACAACACAGTATGAAATCAAAGGATAACCATTCTTAGGTATATGCCCATACATATACCTAAGTCATCTAGTAACCCATATCAATCATGAGGAAAACACAAAACTCGTTGACTCAGCTCAAACCAGGATTTTTTTATTAATCTGAACCCTCATCTCCTGGGGAACTTCTCCTCTATCATGTATAGTGGGCATGTCACGTCACATAGAGGCGCTTCCCACTAACGTGGACTACTGAGGTGCTACTCCTGTCGAGTACCGTGGCTCTAATGTGCACACACAGAGGTGCTCTCCACCATGGGTCTGCTGCTCTAACACAGAGACACTCCCCTGGTAGCCTTCTGAGGTACTCCACATATCGAGTATCATGGTTCTTCCGCGCTTACATAGAGGCGCTTCCACTATGCATCTTCCGCGATCACAGAGAGGCACTCCACACTGGGCTAGTAGAATCACTCCGAGTCGAATCGGTCATTAGTCGTCAAGTCTCAGCCAGCTTCTATGTTCTCACACAAATGCATGCTCATCTCTAGAAGATCTGCACCACAATATACTGGTCAATACTCTAACTATCACAAAGTCACAGGTAGATGTACCTCCAAGGTCCCCCACATCATAGGAGTCTCAACGCAACAGACGGTGCGTCAAAAGGACGCCTGGTCTGTTAGTTATTAGCCTTTTAGTCCTACGGGCCTAGTTGGATTTGTTTACAATCCATCATGACCGTATCTCAAATATACCCCAAACATCAGTGCGGTATTCTCAAATGGTTGGATTCTTTCCCAGAATATCGGCACCGCTAACGGTTCATCAAACGGACATCTAGTTCCAAAGATATAGCCCAAGATGGTAATGGGTCAGTAATGGGTCTGGTTCTGGTCCGACCCAGTCGGACCGACTTGACCCAACCCGGTCTACCACAACCCAGTCTAGGTCGACCCGGTCACTCTTGCTGGGACTGAACCAACCCGTGGGGCGGGTCAGCCTGTTATGTTTTGGCTCAGTCCCTTGGGCCCGGCCCAGTGGACTGCGAGGGCAGTTCGGCCCCGAAGTCACCACGGAGGTCACTCGGCCCGAAGTCCGGGGCTAGTTTGACAAGCGCTATGAGGGGTGCGTCTCGGGAAACTAGGCCCAAGAGGTCGGGCCAGTTGGGAGAGTAGTGGGAAGACTATGCATAGAGAAGGTTGGCCGTAGGTGCGCCTAGTAGGGTTCGGCAAGGGCCGGAGGAGGCCCCGGGGGGCGAGGGCATGGTGCTAGGCAGGCCGCAGGGGTGTCGGGTAGGCCGTGGTAGGGGCCGGGCAGGCCGGGGTAGGGGCCGGGCAGGCCGCGAGGGAACCGAGTAGGCTGCGGGGATGCCGAGCAAGGTGTCGGGTAGGTCGCTGGGGTGTCAGGCAAGCCGCGGCAGGGGCTGGAGGGCCACGGGCAGGCGGGCTGCACACCGGGCAGGGCGTTGGGAGGCTGCGGGCAGGCGGGCTGCACACTAGGCAGGGCGCTGGGAGGCTGCGGGCAGGTGGGCCGCGAGCCAGGCGGGGCACCGGGAGGCCACGGGAAGGCGGCCCGTGTGCCGGGCAGGGCGCTGGGAGGCCGCGGGCAGGCGGGCCGCACGCCATGAAGTCGCAGGCAGCCAGGCCGTGCACAGGGCAGGGTGACGGGAGGTCGCGGTTTGGCGGTCCGGGCGCCGCTCGGGCTGGAGGGGGTTGGCCGGAAGCAAAAATTCACTACGGGGGCAGCATGATTCGCGAAGGCCGTGGATACCGTATCCTTCTTCGTTTTCACCTTCATCATCGTCACCTCATCTCCAGGTCATATAACATCACAAGAAAGAAGAATCGACGGAGGATGTCGGGCCATGTTAGGTTGGCCTCCATCCTCCTCATTTAAAGTGATATCAACGGTTTCATCTAAATAGGAAAGATGAACATCAATTATTTACAACCACACAATGAATTCTTTTCAAACAATGATGAGAAAAGAAAAGGGATATAACACATGGTAAACCCCCTACCTCTTATTCTTCGATTGACATTTGTTGACTGTGTTGCAGAAACAAGACGATGAAGTTCGTTGTTCTTCACGTTCATCACGTAGTCCCAACCACGAGCTGCGTCGGCCGTGGAAGACACTCCACCTCGGTAGGATCTGAGGGAGGAAGTTGAAGAAGGTTTGTGGCAGCGTTCTTCGTGTTCTTCGTTCATTGTTGGGAGAACTTATTTTCTCCCAAACTCTCCTCTCAATCTCCCACCAAATGAGAATTTCCAAGCCAAAAATAATATAAGTTATCTATTATTTTATGGGAATAACAATTTCAAAATGGAGGAATAAATTAAGATGGTCCCCTTAATAAATTACATGCCTTGGCGCAATTGATTAATGGGGAGGTCAAGAGGATCCCCTTAATTAAATTACACACGTTGGCGTAATTAATTAAAAGGGAAAGGTGGCACCAATTAATGGTAGAAGAGGTAAGGGAACTCTCCCCTCATTAATGAGGTGAGTTGGGAGATTTTCCACCCTCCCATTAATTGAGTGGTTTTAGTCTTCTGTGGTCCCCACGACGTAACCTCTCATGGGAGGTTATGTTCGGGTGGGCCCCATCACCATAACCTCTCATTGAAGGTTAGGGTGTGGCGATCCCACCTCCAACTCCCAAGTGGAGGTTTTAACCAACATCCACTCACACTCATGGCGACTCAAAAACAAAATAAAGTGTTGTACACTTTATTTTATTATTTCCATTATAAAATCCAAAAACTAACTTTTATTATCGACCATCTGCCGTCGAGGTAAAAGTCTTCTTAAGAAAATATCGGCACTGTGAGTTCAACGGTGCCCTCATATTTCAGTTCCGCGCACTGGTCCAAAAGTTATAAAAACCCTCTTGTACGTTTACTGAAATACTCGAAAAAAACATCAGAAATTGATTCCAGGCACACTTTCCCTTAGAATCAAGCACCGTAAAAAATCTCTAACTCTTAAAAATACCATTAATTTAAGAAAAAAAATTCCCCAGAATTTTCGTGTCTTTACATACCTAGGTAATTTATTATTTAATAATAATATTAAAATATAATTTTTAATGTCAGTTTTCACATAATTATACTAGATATGAAATTAGACTCATTAAATAAAAATCATATGTGTGAGAAAATTTTATTTTAATACAAACATAAGTAATGAAAAAACCTATATTTTAATATTAATCACATTAATTAATTTAAACTATTTTCACAAATATATATTTTAAAAAATTATGTTAACCATATTAGATATTATAAATCATTCTGATCCCATACATGAAATTAATTTTTATTAAATCCATTTACATAAGTGGTATAATATAATTTAAATTAATCCCATTGACATAATGAGAAAAATAGTTTTTTTCTAAAGAGAATATGTTCAAAAGATTGTAATTTTTTATATCAAATTTCATCATGAAATTGATTACAATGAAAAATATCGTATTAATTATTATAATATTTAACTAATTTGACTTTAAAACTAATTTTTTTATTTAATTTTTTAAATAAATTAAGTTAATATAAATTTACTATGAAAATTTACAATTTTCCACTATTAATAAAAAATTGACAGTTTTTAGAATAATCCCAAAAATTATCCCAAAAATAATTTTTATATTAAAAACAAATGAAATTAATTGTATTATTTCTAATTCATTTTTAAATGGATTATAAATTAATTTAATTATTTTTTACAAAATCTAGAAAAAGTCATTTTCTACAAAAATAGTATTTTCAATGAATATAAATACTTTACTGAAAATTATGTATTATATTATCAATATGTTTCTTTTATATAAAACCATTATACAACATATTTGGAAATTATATATTACTATTCATATATATATGTTTAATGGCTAGGTTATAATTGTTTCTTTTGAATTACTAAATTAATTGTATACCTTGGTTTTGTTAAAACTCTGTGTTGTAAGCAAAGAAAGCTAAGACATTGTTGTGGGTATCAAAATATTAAGATGGTTTTTATAAAATTAAAGATTTAATTATTGTATCAAGAAACACATTCCATTAAAAATTAAATTTTTCGAAAAAAAATAATTCATAATAAATAAGAGGTGTTACATTCGACCCCTATAAAATAAATTTTCCCTCCAAATTCATCATTATGATATAAAAAAATAAGGATAATTCAAATTCATAATATCCTCATGTTTCCATGTGTAATACTCAAATTATAGTTTTTACTATAAAACATTAGCCCAGTGACTGGTCTTGTTTCATTAAACATTATCTCTACAATCTAGAATCTTCACTGGTTGTTCCTCGTAATAATGATCGAGCTTTTGTGGTATGTCTTCAAAGTGTAGTATATATGAATGGTTAGCAACATAGAAAAAATAGATACATGGTACAAATATTGACCATGAGGTAGGATCCATAGAGGAACCAAAAGATAAGTTATTTTCATGACATGATCAAGTATTTTAATGGGATCTCTATACCTAGAGATCATTTTCCCTCCTTCAATCCAAAAAAAAATCATACATTGACTTTATTATCAATATAAAATTCATGATTGTGTTGATTATTATCAACATCAAATATATATAAATGTTTTGGAGTCCATACATATTATTTAGTAGCTTTAACATTCTCTGTCATCTCATTTTATTTCTGAAGTCCAAATTGATTTCTTTCTAAAACATTAATATAGTTCTTTAGAGTTCTATACTTCCTTTCATATATGGTTTATTAAAGAACCCTATAAATTCTCAAGTTAAACTCATTGTTTTATAAAAACTATATTTGATGAAGTTTTTTATCCCAAACACAATTTAAATCCTTATGATATTATCTTATACTATCATTTAATTATATGTCCAAAAGTTTTATATGAATTCCACCATAATTGACATTGTCAGTCCTTATAATACCGAAAGGTTTTATTTCCACAAATATATCTTACAACAATTATTCATCATAAATTCCTATCACGTAAAATCTCAAATTGGGGTATAATAACCCTTAAATTATGATCAACATAAATCCCAACAACCCACAATGGTGTTGAAATCTATTACATTAATTGAACTTCGAGACATATTTTATTCTAAAATTTAATTCACTATTTATTTTTTATATTAGATTTTATGTCATACAATAATATTTTCATTGGAATCTTGTTTTAATCCTTAAAAAATATTTATAATGTGATTTTTTATTATATAATCTTGGAAGAGTAATATAGTCAAATGAAATTTCACTAATAGATTAACAATAATATTTTAATTAAGATTTTTCATGAAATATCTAAAATTAAATTCCCAAATGTGGAAGGTGATAAGTGTGGCCTATGTATCATGATTCATTTTATCCATTGTGATGTCATAATATTTCTCTTTATTGTATATCTTTTGTTGATATTGTGGCTTATCATCCACATTATCCCTTGAATTATGACTTTGATTCACATAATTCCCAAATTTTGTACCCTTGAATAACTAGATTGTGAGGGGCACATTAGTTGATATTATCTTCTCCCCAATTTAACTAATGATCCCATTAATCATATTTAGATAGTCATATGCATTATGACTTTCCATTACACATTTAAATAACCTCCCTATTCTATTTGTGAAATTCATTTAATAGTAGTTCCCATATTTCTAGCATAAAGATATCTGTAATATCTTTAAACCAATTGATTTTTTATAAGACTTGATCTTAATTTTCTGATTAGAACTATAAGAATGGTGTGAATATACGATTTCCATTTTTACCTTTAGTGAATGATTAAGGACATATTCATATCTACTAAAATATCTTATATTCGATGTATTTAAATTGATTGGTTTCATTGCACAATAAATTAAAGAATTATTCTGTCAAGGCTGATGATTAAACCCATGGTGTACCTTGTAATACTTGTAAAATTATATTCATGGGTAACAATAGATTCATATTCTTTTTATGTAATCTTATTAAATATATTCCCCATATTTTAATGTATAATATAATATAATTACATTATGAAAAGTATACCTTAAAGTTTTAATATTCTATAGATTCACTTTCTTTTAATTTTTTTATTTTCTTGATAACATTCCACCATTTATTTGATTGTCCTTCCAATGATAATCTGAAAATATGACAATTTCAAGCTCCAAACACTAAAGTATAAAAAATTCCTTATCAATTTTACTGATCCATTTCTTATCAACTAGTGGATCATTGGAACCAATAAATGAAGGAAAGTTTTTTCTCATAATAGACAGAGTAGAATTTTACTTCTTCCTTTTCTTATTTTGAAGTTCAACATGATTTATATCATTAGAATGTTGTTTGATCATGTCAACATGATATTTCATTTAATCTCCCATTTCATTTGGTTACTTAGGAGAAAAATCATTTCATTTTCAATTGGATTTGACATTAACAAAGTTATTTTAGGTTCTATCCATTCATTAAAACCAGAAAGCATCATATAAGAAATAATAATCATAATTGGGAACCATATAACCACGAAAAAAACTTATAGGATGTCTAAATCACAACATATTAGATCTATGACACCATAGGTTTATCAAATGACATTTCTAGTCATCTTATATTGAAATCATTCATGATTTCACATAAAGAGTTTATGAATACCCAATTGGTGTCCAATGGGACTATCAATGTAGGTGTGCATCAAGGATCATTTTTATGCACCATTACCCAATCATGTATGGAACAATATGGGGTTGCAGGGTTGCTACCCATTGTCAAATATGTTTTAGAGACACATCCACTTGTATTATTTTGACACAAATTATATTTCATAAAATCAACTCACACAATTCATTAGCAAATATCTTGGATATTTTCCTATACTTTATCTCATACTTAGACTTATATATAAAGATATCCGTAGACACATCCTTATAAATATAACAAGGGATTCCATAATAGTTTTCTCATAACAGATTCTAAAGGATAACTAAAACATTCCTTTGATATCAATTATAGTGACGTAGACTTCTCAATCATGGAGATTATATCTTTTTGGATAGAAATTTAATATATTATACAACAACACACCCAAGGACCCTAATAGTTTTGTGACATTGGGAACTTAGAACACAATATTCTAATCAGCTGAGGGATCATCAATGTTTACCAAAAATATCATCCAATCTAGTAGTCATCATAGAAAACCTCTACTTAAATCATTTCATGAAAACCAAGTAAAAGGTAATATAAGAAAGGGTGAGATTAGATTATCAGTAAGGGTAATCATAGGTTATATCAATCTATGATCATAGAGACTCTAAATATAATAATTTTTTTAAGTGATCAGGAAAATATTTTATGATGGTCAAACCCAACCTTTCATGGTTCCTAAACAAGAGTCAGGGAATAAAACCATATCATTCTTGAAATCATGGCCCATAAGAGTGATAAATCATTATAAATTAATCAATAGTCATAATCACATTTCATAAAAGTAAATCACCTTCATAATTATATAAATCCATTTCACCTATCTTGTTTAACTACTTAGACCATAATTAGAGTGGCATATGATGCAATTATTTTCCATTGGGGATCAGGGAACACCTATTTTACATTAAACATCAGGACACACAAATTTCCCATTATAAATCAAGAAGAACCAATTTTCCATTGTCGGTCGGGACACACAAATTTTCCATTATAAATCAAGAAGTAAAAGTTAAATGAGAAACCATTACATATTATTAAACTTCATTCTTATATGTTATAAAATCATGTATAATAAATATAGTTTTATTGAAAATAAATTAAAAACAATACCCATATATTTCATACCATATATGATTTACATATATATTTTTATCACTTTTTTATTAGAAATTATTTTTTAAAGTCGCAGTTTTGGGTTATAATTTATTCATTTTTATGTATGATATGGTTTGGTAGTTTTGATCCTTTTATTTTGATCATGGTTACATCATCTCCAAAATTTTAGCCATGATATAAATATAATATATATTTTTTATAACCCCTAATTCTAATCGAGTCAATTTTCCTTCTATGATTTGAGATGTGTGAAGACTATACAGAAATACCAATATATTTTGAATGGACATGGAAGTAGAATCATTGAAGAATAAGGATTGGGTATTTTTTTATGAGGGTGCATATATTTGGATCTTATCTTACTAGTATTACATAGATAATTCTTCTATATATTTGGGTATTCCCTAAACCCAAAAATTGACCATTATAGGTAACTAACTAGCAATCACAACTCGGGGTACATATGGGAGTCAACTCAACCACAAATAGGGAGCCAGCCAGCCAACCAGTTATGTAGGTGATGGTGGGAGATCATAGTGCCTAATGGGTGTGCATGGAATATGATATTGGTGATTAGGTGGGATGTCTAATGGGATGTTAGAGCTAGTGAGGGCATGGGTTTACATGATTCGAGTCTCGAACCCACTGTTAATGTGACGAGTGGTTTCCATATATTTATATATTAAGAAATATATGTAAAATCACTGGATATATATTTGTGATGGGGGCCAAGTGTGACACTTTTTCTCTATTAATATTATAAATACATGATCATAGTCACATGATCATTTAAATATGTTCTCTATAATCATTCCCCTGAATTATCTTATTCCTCCTTATTTTTTACCACACTTAATAACCCATGGTTTTATGCCATTATTTACAAAATAAATCATTATTCGGTGTTTATGCAATCCCAATTCAATCAACTGTTAAAAATAGTGTTCACCATCCTTCATTGACGATCATACCAAGGCATTAAGTACTCTATCAAATTCCTTAAGGCATGCATGAAACATCATTTTCAGGCATCCTACACTTTTTATAATCGATATTTTCCATGAATATGTTCATGTGATATAATGGCATGAATACAATCATGTGAACTAAAAAAGACTCTTGAAAGATGAACAAATGGTCTTGTAATCGAAAGAAAACAATCAGATGAGTAAAGATCACATCATGCAGTGCACATAAAAACGTCTATGCAATAACACTATACCTTATGGATTTTATATATTTCCAAAAATAAATAAACCATAAATTTTCTAACATCTATCAATAGACATGTCAAACAATCTCATGAGGACCCTGAAATGACCATGTGAAGCTTTCTATTACATCACATGAATCCCTCAGTAGTTTTCCATAAATCCATCACATAAAAAAAGTGATAATAGAATTCCCCTAAAACTACCTTGTAAAACCTCATCATCTTTCATTAATTCCGTCATACATATCCTTCTGTTGATCATGTTATTTTAACAATGTGAGGCCACGCACTACATCAATTTAGTACACATGACACCCACCCATTAAAAGGATTCATCATCATTTTCCAACATACAAATATATAAACTGTTTCCCCTTGAAAAAATAAACATGATGGGGGGTAATGAGATAAATAGAAGAAAATAAGTATAGAAAATATGAAAAGAGAACTAAATAATTTAAATTAATTATTCATGTAAATCTAAGGTCCTCAGTGAGACTGCATAATATAATTCCCAGAGTATCACACGACCTCATGAACATCATGTGAAATTTATGAAATGGTAAAAACTCACATGATCCCCAGCACAAATGATACCATAAAAAATTAAATTATCCTAGATATATAGCCCTTGAAAAGTATCATTTTCACACTAAATTACTAAAAACAACATGGGAAAACACCTTTGGTTATGTGATGGCCTCATGTGTCTGTGATCATGAAACCTTAGAACCATTCCCTCTATCACACGATTCCCATGTGTCTTCATGGTCCTATTATATTCACATCATTCATGAAAACTTGTTGAAAACATTTTTCTATGAATTTGGATCTAATATGAATCCCCGACACATGTTCTCAAATCCCCCATCAAGTCCTCATTGAGGTAATGAATCAACATGAGCTGTTGAACATCCTCTGAATCCATCATGCGTGAAACCCTCGATAAGTATGTGAGATTATACATGTCTACCATGAATTTCAATTCCATTCTGGACCCTCATCAATGCAATTTGGACAGTCATTTTTATGCATCCTTATCTTGCGAACACTAATCAGTGTATATACTTATTAAGAAACTAAATCCAAGGAAATTCCCTAATCCCACTATAATAACCATAGAATGTGCACCATTAACATGAAACCATGGAAATAAACTCCTCTTAGCCTGAAAAGTATTTCCCATGTGTCCATGGAAAGCTCCCCTTGGACAATATTACTCAATCCTTGTAAATTCTTGTAAGAATTGATCATATAACTCCATTAAGATCCCATGGTCATATGAATCATAACTAGTCTCATGGTACCCTCATGTGGCCTGGAAAACGTCTGTATGATCATGTGGATACATCCTTGACACATCTTTTTGATCATGAAAAAGGCCCTAGAGTTTTCCATATTGATTATACATGTCACATTGGTCATCTCAAACAGGTTCACATGAATGGCCATGTACATACCACATTTGATCAAGAAAATCTCATGAGACATGTCATTAAGACACTCTTGGACATGTTAACCATGTCATACAGTCATCCTGGACACGTCATGTAGAAACCCAAGATATTCCTAGTAGACAATCATGGAACATCAGGCATACTCCATTGACATGACATGCGAGCACCCAAAGAAATTTCAAACTTGTTTGATAGTCACACTGGGACATGAACTATGTATACCCACATCCATGAATTTTTTCCAAGACCCACCTTTATAAGGGATGTTTCCTAAAGGGGTTAGGGTTACATACTCCTACCACACTATTTCTTTCATTATCTCATATGGTCTATCCATATCCTACCAAACAATTTATCAGAGAATAATTTATCAGATAATAATCACTGATTCCAACCCATCATGAGGTTTGGAATAACTAAACTATGGGAACACTAATTTCCTATGCAAATAGGATATGATGGATGATATCCGAAGACCCGATCTTCAATAGGAATAAACCTGAGTATAATTCCCTCCATATCCCTAAATATTTTAAACTCATTAGACAAAATTCTCCCATAAGACCTCCTTCCTTACTCATCCATCAATAGATGAGCATTGTTCATCTACACATATATCATTTTAATAGTAATACTAGACCATTCCTTCATATACCTATTACCCATTAGTGGTTTTTGGATGCACCGAACTTTGAGAACATTGGTTCCTGTTATAAATTAGAAACACATGAAAGCTTCATATGGCCTATGATCCACACCATATTCTCCATGAGACTGGTAATCATGACTCCCTAAGGGAAACACACATGTGTAATCCACATACAAATTTTCCCTAATTTGATGTTTTCAATGTTCCACTTTCTATTGTTTTTTCACACTAATCACGACTCACATGTTCATAGAGATCATAGATGAGTGTACTGATAGAATGATGAGGATTCTCTCAATGTGGGACCTTTATTCGGAATTGAGAACAATTACATCTCATCTTAATTCAAAGTTTCATACTCCAAATAAAGATATTTAGGTCATCCATAATTGCATTAGTCCCACTCAAGGGCTCTATTGTCACATCTTTTATGATTAAAAAACTCATAACATGAACTAAACACACTCTAATTCCTATTATAACAAGATATGTATCAAGACTCTTCAAGGCTTGATCTCAATAGTAACATACATTACACATGACATTAAAATATAGGGTATTGTAATGTTATAAAACCTTAAACAATTTCAAACAAACAATATATGTTCTGATTCCTATTCCCACAGAATACAAAAGATGTCTCTAAGAAACTAATCACCTTCCTACTCAAAAACAAAATCTAGAGATCCCAAACCTGAATGTAAACTAAATAATCACAAATGAAGTAGAAAATAGTAGAGAATAAGGGATGTACATAGTTATTCCCCTCAACACATCATATTGATCAACTCATTGGCACAATGGTAACAAGTTTCATATTTGTTATTGTGACGAATTGAATAAACATATTTTAAATCTATAATAGAGTCTCGGGATATGGAAAAAATCTCCAAAAAGGGTGTGATAATGAAATCCTACCATACTCTCAACCAATTAAAGTTCCTATGTTTCACTGGGGTTGAATCCTTAATTTACTACCAACATTTAGAATGATGGTTCATGCCATGTCCATGATTTGGAAAATTTTGGGTGTTTCCATTAGAGAAAAATATGGTAAAATGGACTCCAATGATCGTGTAACAACCCTTAATCACCCACACTTGAGCATTATGTTAAACAATATCCATTTTTTGGGAACAAAATGGTGAGCCCAATGTGAAATATTTTAAATATGGTAATGTATTACTAAGATAAGGGGCCTCCATTTCTGCCTATAACTATTAAATTAATTGATCAATCATGTACTCTTATATATGACGCTTCACTAATAATTTTTCATGTTTACTCTCTCAGGCATCCTAGATTCATTACAATTAAAATGGAATCATTTAATGTGACTACATATTACGAGACCACTATACAAGATGGTAATTCATATAGAACACCTCAAGCCAGTGCAAATTACAAGAAAACCCACCAATCCACTAAATTGTCTTCCATAGATGATTTTCCCCCAAGTATCCAATTTATGTTTTCGCCAATGCAACACCATCATTTCCTATTGTTAAATGTCTTGTTCCAGGAGTACTATATCATCAAATCCACCTCAACATTAGATTAATATCATGAAATCATATAGAGTATGAATCCCTGCAAACCATATTTCTCATGATAGACTGCAGAATATGATGTGGCCCTTGTTTCCAAATTCAATAACTTTGGGAGTGTATCCCAAGAATGTAGCAACACATATCTTCCCTAACTAAGGGATGTGGATAAATAAAATCGTAATGGTGACTTATCTCTACCCAAGCTAACCATTCAAGTGTAAAATAAGAGCCAGGAAAGACCTCCCATGATGATCAAGCTCAAGGATCAATTTGGTTATCTCATATATAATGTTGAGTTAATCATTATCCAATAAGATGTGGAATATAATTTAATATATTTAAGTCCTTGTCTTCATATCCATGTTGTGGTACCTTCAACATTTGATCAAACCTTGAAATACCCAATCAATTGGAAGGTCAATAAACTATATGGTGAAAATTCCTTGTTTTAGCCTTGTGAGGCCATATATATTGAGGTAGGATTTTATAATAAGAATAGAAAGTAACCAATGGTGGATAAATATATGATGGGTTCAAACCCCGTTGGCTTGGGGACTGCCCCTATGAATCCTTAGAGCATCCTTGATAGTGATTATATTCTACCCATATACCTAATTGAGTTAGAAAACATAATCCCAATACGTCATCATGAATAAAAAACATTATGGGCTCATATCCATGTGATGGGAGTTGCATCAGATATAGTGTATTAATCCAATGGTGATAAGGATAATACTCTATTATAATCTGATAATTCCCTCACGACATCATAAAAATTGATATTGCCCCTAAAAAATCTCTACAACTCAAGATACACAGAATCCTACTCTCAGTGGAATAATAAAAGAAAAAAACCTCATAATATTTAAATGGTATCTTTAGTGGTTCATATTGAAAATATCTCCTCCCATGGACAATCCTACATTGAAAGTGATATAGAATCCCTCATATTTCTTAACTTAATTAAGAATTCCCCCATGGACTTAGAGGTGGATAAATAAGAGGATAACCTCAGGAACTCCCCTCCCATGTTTGGTGAAGGTGTCTCCAACACCATCGACGATCTCAGATAACTGAATTGGGGAATAGAAAAAGACATGTTTCCATCCTTGATTAGTTTCATCAGACTTCTTGAGGAGAACGAGATCTATATTTTATTTCTAAAGAAACATTATCACAAGATCAATTGTGGTTATGAAGAAATTTCTTGTTTTAACCCATATGCGGCAATACATAACCTTTGATAACTTGATGACCGTCAATGTTTCAAGTTGATATCCAGTATAATTTACCCCTCTCGTGCTATAATGTCCTTGAAGAAATACTCTAAACTGTATAACATTCCAAGTAATTTTTTAAAGAATTTTGATTATATAACATATTTTTAACTTAATGCAAGATATTAAACATCACTGAAGAATTCCTTACCAAATTATGTTAAACTACATGGAATACATCTTTTCTACATGATGTTAAGATACATTGTGAATTTTATTTGGTTTAAAGTTTACTAAATATGTGATAGATCTATATGGGGGAAAATTGAAGTATTATCACCCCTTTTTGTTATCTATATCCACATACGGAATCTCCCCATTCAATAACTACATGAGGATGGATTCATATTATCATTGAATAAATTGTTAAAAATTATTCTAACATCGTGGGTCTAGTAATAATATCATTCAATAAAATTTTCCCCCTCTATATGGGGAGGACCTGTGTCGAGAGTTTTCCATTCAAAAACTACATGTGGATTGATTCCATCCATCATAGGATACATAGTAACGCATGGACCATAAATCCAAGTCCCAAATGCATTATAAATGGAATCACTAAACCCTCAGTGTATCGGTCAGACCTACATATAGAGTTTTCCTTTCAAGAATTATGTATTTCTTGATTCATTCAATAACATGATACATAGTGATGTCCAAATCTCAAATGTTGTGTCCAACGACACTAAAAATGGAAACACTCCCCCATTTATGTATGGATAAGAACTATGTAGAGAGTTTTAATTTCAGGAACTATGATTAGTTTCATTATTCCTGTCTCAATACATATATAAATGCACAAATCTTAGATATTAGGTCAATATTTAACATAATCCCAGAAAGTCCCCCCTCTTTCTGTGGGTCATAAATGTGTGGAGAGTTTTCCATTTGAGAACTACATTTGGATCAATTATTTATATCACTGGACAGATGATGATTTAAAATATATTATATTATAACTATCCCCAATATATATGTAAAATAATTCCCCCCATCCCCACTACGTATGGGTCAGATTGGTGTGGAATGTTTTCTAGTCATGAACTAAATGTGTCTTGATACATATTGATATGAGGTATTTATTGAATCTCATATCTTTGATACCTAGTTAATTTGAGAATAAATGAATGATAAAAGTCCCCCACCCACCCCACATGTGGGATGGATGTATTAAGGGAGCTATCTGAGAAATACATGTGACTTGATTCCTTCCATCACAGGATAGATAGTGACACAAGGACCCTTTATTTCAGTCTCATACATGGGTTTCTATCACTCGAAATTATACTCCTCGATGAGATTCAAATATTTTTTTAGGATATATACCAACATAAATTGTGAACCCCATCACATGATCTCATTTGGCTTAATCAGATTTGTAGTTATCCCTTGATTCTCACATGAATCACGGAATATTTGAGATCAGGGAACATGTAAATCCACACGGCTGAGATGACTATGAAGTGTCTAGGATGGGTAACTCTTTCCTAGTTTCTTAACATTAATCAATATGACCACATCCTAGTCACATGATGTTATATTTCATGAAAACATCCTAGTTGTGTGAAATTAAATTTTATACCATTTAGTCTATCATGTGAGACAAAAAATTGCTCAGAGAAGATCATCTTATCCTTGAATCTGTGATAGGGGTAAATTGTTCACCATTGAACCAGAATAAAATATGGGAATTCCCTATCCCTACTGATGATTTTGATCTATATAGAGAATATTTTAGCCAACCATGATATGAAGACTTACTAATAGAAAAAAATATAGATCTCATCTCCCTTATATAAGATTCTGACATGTGAGGAGTGATATCATTAAATGATATGATTGTGGATTGATTACTACCTTTACAATATGTATTGGAAAACACTAGAAAGCCCAACTGTAAAAATAAAGCATACCTCTGTTTGAAGAGGTTCATGTATATTGAATCTCTCTACTTACATATGAGTCGTATCTATGTTTAGCTTACATGAGGATGAGATACATATATGCAAGAAGGACTACAATATATGGCTACCCACTAATAAACCTACTCTTGGATAAAAGGGTTTCACTATATCTAAATTATTCTAACTAGTAAAATATGTCCCCAATGATATCTTCCACAATTCCATGCGGGTTCCTATTTTATTTTTACATGATCTTAAATAGCACAATAAGTACATCGACACTTCATGACATTAAAATATATAGAACATCACCTATAATCATTTATTATTGATTGGCCACAAGAGCATTACCTTGGTTAACCAAAGTTTGAGTTTCATCCATCCTCTTTAAAGAAATACTACCCATAAATCACACTTCTTATGATGAGAAATGTGGGTTGCCTCAAACCTTTCTCATCATTTGGAAAAGAAAAAGTATTTATCAATTTGAAAATGAAATATTTTTATATACATAAAGGCCTTATAACCATCAACTAGAGGCAACTTAGCCCGATAAGAAGATCCTTGTAATCCTTGTGATACCTATCATAATTTTAGTGGAGATTGTCACCTTAGTGTGATTCATGATCATTTTCATCATGATTGTCTCATAAAATTACCAATGAACTGAAAACCATGATCCTTGATTTCAAAAAATTTCATCTATCCATGAAAGGAAATTTGGAGTACTCTTGAACCTAGGTATCCTAATTAGGATTTTTTGTAACACTCCCCTCAAACTAGGTCTATGTGCATCATGAACATAAAATACATAATCATTGGTCAATGTAATACATACATAAAAATTATCCTTCGATGGTCCAAATAACAAGAACATAAAATTCTACAGAAGAAGTTGTAAAACATGACATGATAAAAACCTCAAATTGGTGGACAATGAAAAATGAAAGTCTCCTCTTACCAAAATCTTCACCACTAGAGTTTTGAAAAAAGTGTATAAATAAAAATTGTATAATGCTCATGGGGCCCACAATTTGGTCCTAGAAAAATTTTATATATTCTTTTTTACCCACTAGTCCATGAAAAACATATATTAATGTTTTTTCACATCTCCTCTCCATGATAATGTGTCCACTAGGCAGTGATATAGATTTTATAGTCCTCAAACCCCTCCTGAATATTACATTTTTCATAAACCAACATAGGTCTTGGAATTCTATAATGATGTCAACAGATTCCTTGAGTTTAAGTTGTTCTCTTCGAACCAAATATTCCTTCGGATCATTTTTTTGTTAATCCCTAATAAAAACTGGTAAAATTGATGGGCTATTCCAAAAATTACCCCACTAGGAATAGCTGGAGAACAAATATGGTACCAAGGATCTTGTTCCTAGAGAATTCATAGTTTCAGAGGAGATTTTGTAATTAAATCTATTAGTAATTTTCCAAAAAACATGGAATATGGTATTTCTTAATTAACAATAGTTGTCCTATACCCACCAGTTCGAAATTTAAATTAACTCTGATATTCCAAGAACATTATTTATAATCACCCTAACTCAACTATTCTTGAAAATTGATATCCTTGATGACACATCACCTTATACTATACCATTTCTCAAAGAAGGAATGATATATTCCCTAATTAAACCTATTTATGACCCACACCATGTGAATAAAAACCCCATGGAATAGGTCCAGAGATTCCCAATCATAAAATGGAAATCCCAAGGGTTCCAGAACCCATATTTGGTTCCTATTTTCTCCATATACAATTTCATCATCCATGTGTTTGAATCTTCAAAAATTATCCATGGTAATTAGAATAGAGTGGGTCCCCTCTTCCGGACCATGAATTCAATCCCTATGGGAAATTTCGTAAGAGAATATAACCCACCAACTAGTGTCATCTCCTCCTTGTATGAAAGGACCTCTAATCCTCGTGAGTTATGAAGACACCGTGGAAGAACTAAGCACCACAAGGTGTTTTTGTTCATCCCCACATGTCTTACTGATTCTATATTCACCAGTTCAATCCCATAGACCCATGATTTAGAAAACCCATGTTCCAAATATCCATGAGAACATGGAATCTCTTATAGTTTACCATACATTAATAATATTTTTTGTAAGGATTCAGGGTGTCAAATCCCTTCATGAGAATTTATTCTATAAAATGTCAATTAATAAAGAGGGGTACCAAAACCCTTATTAGACTCATTATTTAGAATCCCATCATTGTTCTAGGTTTCTCGAACCCTTTATAAATACCTACTCTTCCATAGAAAACATATGGTCCCATCTAGAAGACCATAAACTATTGTAATAGATGCTCCAAGCTAGAAGATACTATACTAAAACAACATCTGGGTTGAGCAAGAAGACAATAATATTAATTAATAGATGGTCCCATATAGAAGAAGAAAAACTACATAAACAAAATAACTTAGCTGAAAGACCATAAACAAAACAAATAATAGGTCTGTCCTAAAATATAATAAACTATAATAAAAGATTTTTTGATTTAGATGAAGAAAAACAATTGTGGAATATTGTCTGATCTAGAACAGCCTAAAATATAGTATAAAAATGGTCTGTATTGAATTAACTTAAGAAGCTAATTAAAAAAAATACAAAATTACATCCAGGTTCAAAACCAAAAAAGAAACCCTGGTAAAAATTTGATCTTCTACTCGCTAGAAATGCACTTTTTCTGATTCATTCAATACTGAGTACTTATAAAATGAAAAAGGCACAAAAAATATAAGGCTGAATATTTATAAGAACATTATAGGTTCTATTATCTTTCTAAAGAAAAAAACAAGTTATTCACACTTGGTCCACTGACATAGGAAAAAATTAGGGTACAACTCTAATTCATGGGATCTGTCTGAGGTTACCTTCTACGATCATGCCTAAAAACTATGCTAGACTTGGTTCATCCTATAAAAACATAAACATCCTCATTTGGCCTACATTGTGTGGTCTAAAATGTTGTATGATATTCAGATCTCTGAAATATCTTCTCCAAAACCTGGGTCCCTTCCAAGGATATCATCACACGAAAATGTAATTCCCCTTAATATATATGATAAAGATCTATTTTGGAACATAATTCTTATATTTGGTCATCCATGAACTGATTACCTCTATACATGATATTGATCTATATAGGATTGTTCAATCGCAGATCAATATATGGCTTGATTAACATTACCTTGGGATATGAGGCAACATCCAAGCGTCTTATCTTAGATCCAACCACAAATCTATTTTCATACAAATCCTTTTTCCATCGTTGAATGTATATACATAACAATTAAAGTATATCCATACCCCAATCCTAGGATAAACTTTTTAATAGATTCATCCAAGTACTCATGTTCATATGTATCCTCTTGATAGAACTTGAATTCGATTAGTCAACACATTCTCAAAAAATAATATCATAGAGTTCTATAATGAATCTAGTCATATGTAAACATATATGTAAAATTTTTTAGGGTTTAAATTATAAATGAATACATTTATTTCTAAATTAATTTTACTCTAATGGGAGAATTGTTTTCACATATAATTGTACACCGGAAACATTTATATCGATGATTTGAAACTATGATGAATACACAATAAATAACAAAATATTTTTCATAGAGATGAAGGTAGCTTATTTGAAGAGGAATTATTGGGTATTTATTTATGAAGGAACACATATTTGGATCCAATATTAATCATTTTACATAGATAATTATTCTATATGTTTTTTTATTCCCTTCGAGAAAAATTGGACAAGAAAGATAACTAGACAGCCATATCAACTAGGGGAACATTTAGTAGTCGCATCAATCATTCCTTGAGTGCGGACCAACCCTCCAGTCAGGTGGCTAAAGGTGGATGAACATAGTTCCCACTAGGTGTTCATGGAATATGTAGGTGGTGACAAAGTGGGATTCAAAATAAGAGGGTATAGATTGTGGGGAAGTGGGTATATATATTGTGGTTGTTGAACCTATTTTCATCTCAAAAAACTACTATCATTGAATGATTTCTTATGCACTATCAAAAAAGGTTTCTGATCGATGTGGGATGCAGATATAGTTTTGAATTTTTATTCCATTAAAATTATATAGAAATAATCACAACCACCTAGTAAATTCAATCTGATCCATCTCTTCATGCCCCACATCATCTTCAACCACCTACTCACATTCCACATGTATTGACACCTGGTTCGACATCATGTTAAATGAATGACATCCTTTAATGGTGTTAATTAAATATAGTGATAATCAGAACTTTCCTTTAGTGTTCAAATTCTTTCATTGATGATCTAACCAATGTATCAAAACTCATAAGATGTTCTTAATGCATGCGTGAAACTATATTTTAGTACATGTGGTGCTTTAGAGAATCAATTTGTTACATAAATATGGCCGCAAGGTACCATCACATGAATCCAATCAGGTGAAGTACATGGGGATACCTCAAGATAAAAAAGGATCATTTGATATAAATATGTCTCTCAAGTGGAGAAAAATGACATCATGATGTTTTAATAAAAATCATATGAAATAACTCTCTACCTTATGAATTATATATATTTTCTCTAATGAATTCACCAATAGTTTTATAATTTTCATCCATAGAAATAACGATCAATCATGTTATTCCCCCATAAAAACTAGTAAAATCCAATGAATATTTCACATAAATCCCTAAAAGGTTATCCCAAAATCCATCATATGGGAAAAAAGTGATCATGTAACAGTTCTTGAACTGTTATCCAATTACTCAAAAGCTTTCAAGTATTATATAATGTGAATCATTCTTGTGATCATGTGATTTTAATCATGTGATGATACCAACTGCATCAATTCATTTCTCATTACAGCCTCACCTTTAAAAGACACATCATCGTCATCCTACCATCAACTATATAAAACCCTTACCCATTAAAAAATATTCAATTGGGGAGGGGGAGGAAATAAAGAGTAGGGAATTATTGGAGTAGATAAAATTAAAGGACCACAACCTTTTATGTAATTATCTAGGTAATTTTGAATCGCATCATGAGATTACCTTATGATAATCTAGAGCATTATTCCCCAAGGATCATGCTACCTACTAAACATCACATGAGATCTCTATTGTGATAGGAATTCTCACAAACCCATTCATGTTAAATTATATCCATAATTAGTTATTCCCATAAAGAAATATCTCAACATGTATCATCCACTAACATGATACCCCCACGCACCTTTGATATGAACCTTTTTTATGTGATGGCATCATATACCAGTGATCATGCAGCCCAGGAACCTTTTCCTCAATCATATAATTCCCTTATATTTTCATTTCCCTATTGTATAGAAAACTTTATTCAAATGGGCTAATAAAACTCATCCATTCATGTGGCTCAAATATTAATCCTCATTCACATGTTCTCATAACCCAATACATGACCACATTGAGGTCACATGATTGAATGAGAAATTTAACATCATGAAACACCATCATGAAGGAACTCCTAGAAAAGTGTGTGGTCCAAAAACTATCTACCATGACATGCAATTTCATTTTAGACCCTCTATCATGAAACTTGGACACTTGAAGTTGTGCACTGTTATCATGTTAAAAATCCTTGTAATGTGGAAATGACATGAATTTGAACCCATTGACCTGCACTCTTCTAAACATAGAAATCCAAGGATGTACTCCCTTGATAAGAACCCTTGAGAATTCAATCCTCCTATGATGAAAATAATTTCCCATACATCTATGTGTTGATCCGCTTGGACATGCAACATCAACCATTTGATATAATCATGGGAATCCATCACATTACTCTCTTGGGATCACATCATCACATGAATATTCACTAGTCTAACGAATTCCCTGATAAATCCCCAGAATAAATTAATACGCTCACATAAATACATCTCGTACTAGTTAATATGATCACACAAATGTCCCTAGACATATCCTATTTGATTATATGAAGCACGTTTTACATTCCATCTTGGATAAAGGAAAAGTCCCTTAATAGGTTATCATCAATCATTGATAATAACCTCAGATATGTCTGGAATACACTCTTGGACATGTCTACCATGTCAAGAATACACCGTAGACAAGTCATGTAGAACCCACAGACAGGTCTGCTAGATAATAAATACATTCCATCTAGAAAATCAAGACACATCAGGAAGACACCCAGGGACTGTCAGGTTCACACCCTAGGACATATTAACCTTCTCTGAGTGTAATTACCAATTTAAACCCATCAATTGGGTTGTAAAATCATGACTATGGGGACCTTGATTCCTATCCAAATAAAATTCATAAGACACCATCTTAATACTTGATATCTAATGGGTATCCATCCCATTTTATGTCCTTATATATCCCCAAATATTATTAACTCATGGGACTTAATTCCCTCATAATTCTACCATCCTTACTCATCTATCAGTAGATGAGAAGTGGGCATATACATGAGTATCCTTTTAAGAGTAATCCAAGACCATTACCTCAAGTAAAATATACCCCTCAGTGGGTTAGGGATGAATTGAACAATGAGATCAGTGATTCTTGTTATAAACAAAATGGGAAAAATATAACATCCCACCTTTTTGTCACATAAAAATTCATTACATTATACAAAACTGAGGATCTTTAAGGTTTAGTGTTTTGGAAACCAAGAAATTAATACATGACACAAAACAACATTCTTCTTAAACACTTTAAAGGCTTATCCTTATATTCATCCAAGGTTAATTAATTCATCTCATAACCTGGGTACATACATCAAAAGAAAGGGTGAGTAGAAGGCCCAGTAAGGGAAACAAGGGAAACTTTTAACATGTGAACTTGAGGTACATCAATAAAGTCATGAAAAGAACTTTAAGGTATGAGAATGAAATCATGAGGCATATCATAATAAAAATAAAGTTTTTCATAACTTGAAGATGTGGCTACAACATTTAACAAATACAATCATTTCCATTTCACCAAGGTCCATCCCCAAAGTTTCAATAAAAATTACCAAGGTTATTGACCAAGATATTAGTTTAAATGGTCATCTCTAGAGATTAAGTCTTTACCCAATGCATTGGAGTGCTATCAGGGTGCACCCTCAAATTTGACTTTATTATCATGTGATTGAAATATATAATCATCAATAATTTCATAAAAAACCCATATAGCATAAAAGAAATGGGTTTCATTTCATAATCATAACATTTTAAAAACTGCTTTAAAGACATGATCTTTATGTCACTTTAAACCCACAGAAAGGGAAAGCGGGTCTCATGTTTGTAAATTTGAGAATATAAAATAGCACATTTTGGTTTATATGTGAATAACCATTTATTATAAAGGGCTTTGAGTATTCACTTAATAAAATTAATTAATTTGAGAATAAGAGAGAGACATTTTGAGACAGAAATTCTGCAACATAACGGCTATGTTACGAGGTTTTTAGAAAACATTGGAAAGAGAGGGGACATGGGCCACCCAATAATAAATGATCCATAAAACAGTAGGGGGACCGAATATAAAGGATTTAAGAACATGGTAATGAAATTTCAAAGATATACCATATGAAATGAAGAACATGAAAGGAAGACAAAAATAAGATTTCTCTTATGAAAATTTGGCCGCCTAACGGCGTCACTTAAACTTCAAAAAAATGAATTGACGAGATCAAATAGGGTCTCTAATAATATGAACATAAAATATCAGTATGATAGATATATATATCATACCCCAACATAATAAAATGGAACTTGAATGACTTGACACGAGAGTAGAACTTTGAAAAATGAGAAAGGTGGCTGAATCCCTTAAAAATTCGACAGCCTAACGACACCACTTAAACATCAAAAAAATGAATTGATGAGATCAAATAGGGTCTCTCATCATATTAACATAAAAGATCAGTATGATAGATATAGATATCATACCCCAACATAATAAAAAGAACTTTAAAGACTTGACATGAAAGTAGAACTTTGAAAAATGAGAAAGGTGAACGAATCACTTAAAAATTCGGCAGCCTAACAGCGCCACTTAAAACATCAAAATACTGAATTGAAGAGATCAAATAGGGTCTCTCATCATATTAAAATAAAATATCAGTATGATAGATTTATATATCATACCCCAACATAATAAAAAGGAACGTGAAACACTTGACATGAAAATAGAACTTGAAAATGAGAAGGGTGAAAGAATCCCTTAAAAATTCAGCAACCTAACGGCGCCACTTTAACATTCTTAAAATGAAATGATGAGATCAAGAGGGGGTCTCTCATCATATGAACATGAAAAGGGCAGTAAGAGGAATATAAAAGAACATTTTTCAACCCAAGAGCAAGAAGCATAAAAGTAATGACATAAAATAGATTACTTGAAAAGAAAGAGAGAGGTAGGATCCCTTACCTTAAAACCTAACTCTTAAAACTCAAAGGATGGGACCTTGAGGGCTTGGGGGAACCTTGGGAGGACTCCTTGGGAGGTAATGAGACTAGAGCTTTGTTGGAGGAGAGTTGGGAGCCGAATGGATGAGAGGATGGGTTGGTATTTATAGGGATAAGTGAGGGGACAAGGCATTAATGGCCAAGGGACACCTCATTAGGGGTTTTGGAAAAACCATGGGCTTGCCCATGGTATTTGCCTATGATATTGGACACTTGGGACACCTCATACCTTATCTTACTATTCATAAGTCTACCATATCTATTACATACTTAATACATCATTTAATGATGTCATTAAACACTAGTAACTGAAAAACTGTATTTTCACTATTCATAAAAAATTCAACTTTCTCAGAAAAATCCCAAAATTTCACCTTAACCAAATATTGATGCTCTGATTTCAAAAATGAACTCCATTTTATAAAAATAATTTTTTAAATTTTTTTAATTTAATTTTTCCATAAATACACTATTCACTGAAAATTCATTTTTTTAGAAAAATCCCCAAAAATTACCTTAACATAATATTGATGCTCTGAGTTCAAAAATGAAATCCATTTTATAAAAATAATTTTCTAAATATTTTTAATTAATTTTTTTAATTACGAAACACTATTCACATGAAAAAACTAATACTTGAATAATAATTTATGAAACCGTTATTTAACCATTTTATTGAATCACATTACTTAATCAAGGTGCCTAGATTATATTAATCCTTTATTTAAATGAGATTACTAATCCGTTTGGTTACATAACTAATACTAAGCATTAAATCACTATTCATAATTTACTATTCATCAAAAAGTAATTTTTCCTTATTAGACTCTAAATTTCGTACTAAACATAATTGTAGAAGACCATTTTTTGATAATCATTACACATTTTTAATTATTTAAGGTTTACATAAACATTTTTTAAAATATCCTTTCTCTAAAATTCACCAAAAATATGCATACTATATTTATCTGAACATTTAAAAATTCATAAACTTCATCATAAGAAGAAATCAAAATTTCTATTTAAAACAATGGATTACACAGGGCAGTTACAATTTCCTTACATAGCCCGTTATTATAACGACCCATACTTTACATACATTGTTAATACTTCGAAATTGAAGCACACTTATTACAACATATGACAAAACCACAAAGGATCGTATAGGTATAGTGTCTTTAGAAACTGGGAAACATAAACAACTGGTTCATAAATCTTCTACAGTGTCTCCCGTTTATTTCATCATATCTAGGGTCCCTTTTAGCATATTCTATTTAATATCCATCTTCCTGACCTGGGGAAAAGAAAACATAAAAGGGTGAGCTCAAATGCTCAGCAAGGGCAAATAAAGGAAATAAAAATCATATCATATCTTTATGAAGATCAAAACCTGCAAAAGAGATCATAATATCTTAACATGGAATAAATCATAGAAGTGAAAATGAGATCCCCATAATCATAACATAAAACTTGAAACTTTGTGGCATGCACACATAATCATGGAAAATCATTTCTTGTTAGTCATGACTCATTGCCAAGACTATCTTAGTGGACAAAGTCCCTTTCTGAACCGAGTTCACTCCTCGTTTCAGTCCTGTATCACTGAACCGAAATAACCTTCCGTTCCAGCCATGTCTATCTCATGAGATATAAAATCATTACCCAATGCATTGGAGGGAGATATAGGTCCCACCCATCTTATAATGAATCCTTTCTTATGTGTGCCACATAATCATAAAACATACATCATCGCATAACACATATAACAAAAATGGGATTCTTGAAACATCATGACATCATAAATCAATTCATATATGATAAAGGAATTCATAAACATAATTCCATCACAACATAGTCAAACCAATGTAAAAATATGGATAGAAACAGAACCCTTTATTATCTTAGATGGAAAATAATTTTGATAAAACACTTGAATTGAATTCTTGAGGAAAATATCCTTTCTTCTTCAAAAACATTTTTCCTTTCATAACATGTCATACAACTTTAAAATAAAAGAAGTTGATTAAAAATAAACTTGAAAACTTGTAAAGGAAGCTTCTTTGAAGTAATGTTTTAAAAATCCATTCATGCCGTATAAGAAAAAAAAACATTCTTCGTACTTTTGTCGGAAAAGTCAAAAAGTACCTCGTACGGAAAAACGACAAAAGATTCCTTTCATATTCTTTACTAAAAACTTACCTAAGGGTAAAATTGGATTTAAACTATTTCAAGTGGATGGAAACAATATTACATATTGAGGGAACATGGATGTGGATGATAAAATACACCCCAGTAAATACTTACGAATAAACAATCTCGGATAAAAATGAGATTGTGATATTTCCCTTACCTTAGGTCCAATTTGCTTTGTACGTGTCCGAAGCTCCTGTATAATGGTTTAAATAATGTTATTGACTTATTCCAGAATCATACATATTGATATGAGATCATATATGGTCATATTATTAGCTTCTTGTTAGTAATATTTCATTGTTACTTGTTACTCGGGTCTTTATAACTTTTTGTTCTTATGCGTGTTTTGTCGAATAAATTCTTATTCTTATCTTTAGGTTATAGATAATTCATTTCCAGAATGGTATTAGTGTAGTATATACCATATTCATTCATTCAATTCATTTATATAATCATTATGAAATGAAGATCATGTAGAACGAGTCGCATCACATCGTGGAGACGGTATTCCGTACGTACGCACGAGTGATGATATCGTTCCTATGAACATGGAATTGTATTGGAGTTTATATATATATTATTTTAGTATCAATATTACTTAATAATAATCATATATAGTTACTCATTACACCATTATACCCATCCTTGTAAGGTGATGGTGGAAAATAGATTACACCACGGCGTGGAGACGATATTCCGTACGTACGCACGCGCGGTGATTTCATTTTTCCATAGGATGGATAGAAGGTGAATTAGGGTTGTTTCATATTTATAATAACATATCAGTATGTAAGTAATACTGATGTTATTACTTTATCATGAAACAACTAAAGAAGAAGAAGTTGAAGAAGAAAGAAATTGAAAAGATCGGTAATGGATATTACCTCTTCTTTGGAACGCCTCTTTGAATCCTCCACTTAAGGAACTAAGATTGGTCTTTGGAGAAGACCAGGACCTCTAGGATTATTCTAGGGAAGTGGAGAGGAGAAAATGGCAGGGGTTGGCCGAGCTTGAGTGCTCAAATTGGTGTGAGGAGGAGGGGGAGGAGGTGCCCTTTTATAAGGGAGGAGAGGGGCACCTTAGGAATATCTCAAAATATTATTTTATATTAAAGTCAAAATCGGTTTATAATGGTTCCAAAGGGTCTTATTTCGAATCTAAAGTGGGGATGGGTCGAAATCCTATCAACCAATAGTATTTAGACAAGTTTAGGGTATTCTTTTAACCTTATCAATTAGATTTAACTCTAAGTTAATTAATTTAACTTTTACCGTGTCTTTTTGTTTTATTTCACTATATGGTTAATACACTTACTATAACATGCCAAACGAACCCCAAATTGTTTATTATTAATATATATATCCTTATCTAAGTCATTTGTCCGAACCTTAGATTTTTAGGAATAAAATAACAATTAATAATATAATATTTTATTTAAAAACTATTTTTTGTCAATTTTGACACTATTTGATATATGATTTTTGTGAAAGTCATAACAGAATTATATGTTCGAACCAAGTTGATTAAATCATTACTAATATATAATAGTAACCTAGAAAATTAGTGGAATTCATAAAAAGTCTCAAATTACATTTATTTTGGTATTTATATTATCAATTTTGTCAATATTTCATTAATAAGATAATTACTGCATCATCTTTGTGTCATAATTAAATTAAATTATTTGATGTCTAAAAATTACAAATAAAATACCATCATGTAGGAAATCTTTTTAGCTTTCTAATGAATATTTACAATCGAATTTAGCTTATGTATAACCCTATATTAAAAATGATTTACTTATTAAACTTTGATTTTAACTATTTTAACCCTTCTTTAAATAAATTAATAATAAATGTCCTAATCTAATCCAAGTGGGCCTAAATGGTCATATTTTATTCCTAAGTTTGTTTTTGGTCGAATTACACTTGTCCAATAGAATTAGGACATGTGTTAGGGTAATATTAATATCATATTTACCCTTAGTTACCCTATTTACTATTAACCGCGGTAAAAATAGTAAAAAGTTACTATTCACCAAAAAATTATTTTCATCTCATTGAACCACATTTTAGTCCTTGATATTAACCGTGTCTCTCGGATTTTTGAAATTCCATTCACAGAAGCGGTAAAATTAAGTTTTATGCAAAATTCAGTTTTTAACCTACCACTTAGTGGTTTCACTATTCATCAAAAATTGAAAGTTTTCAGAAAAATACCAAAATTTCACCCTAGGCTAATTTCGATATTCTGAGTCCAAAAATGAAGTCCATTTTGAAAAATAAAATTTATAAAATTTTAAAAAGTGGTTATTACTATTCATAACGGCTAGTTTTAATAGCATATTGTTGTTTAGTGAAACTCGGTATTGCGTACGACGCAAGCTATCGAGGAAGGTCGCGATTGCGTGTAAAGCAAGCCAAGCAAGTGTTGTGTAGAAAAAGATTCCTTTGATGATTTATATAACATAAAAGTCTCGGGTGTTACATTCTACCCCCCTTAAAAAGAATTTCTCCCTCGAAATTCGTCACTTTGCAACAAACAAATGAGGATACTTCTCCCTCATCATATCCTCAAGCTCCCATGTAGCTTCTTCAAGTTGGTGGTTTCTCCATAAAACTTTCACCAAGCGAGTGGTCTTGTTTCGTAGGACTTTTTCGCTACGATCCAGAATCTCTATCGGCTGTTCTTCATAAGAAAGATCTTGCTCCAGCGGTACAACTTCTGAGCTGAGTACATGTGAAGGATCTGGTATGTACTTTCTCAGGAGAGATACATGGAACACATTGTGAACTTGAGAGAGATTCGGTGGAAGCGCCAATCGGTAAGCTACCTTCCCAACACGATCCAGTATTTCAAAAGGACCGATATATCTAGGGCTCAACTTCCCCTTCTTTCCAAATCTCATAACCCTCTTCCAGGGAGATATTCGTAAGAACACTTTATCACCCACTTCAAACTCTAGGTCTTTTCTTCGGTTGTCGGCATAACTTTTCTGTCGACTCTGAGCTGCTCTTATGTGTTGTTGAATAGATCTGACCTTTTCTGCCATTTCATCAATGAGATCAGGTCCTAATAGCTTTCTTTCCCCAACTTCATCCCAGCAAGTTGGAGTCCTGAATTTCTTTCCATAGAGAGCTTCATAAGGATCCATCTGAATACTGGAGTGAAAGCTATTATTATAAGAAAATTCCACCAAAGGTAGGTGTTGATCCCAACCTCCTTTGAAATCCATAGAGCAAGCTCTCAACATATCTTCTAGGGTTTGAATTGTTCTCTCAGACTGACCGTCTGTCTGGGGATGATAAGCAGTGCTGAAACTCAACTCTGTATCCAGAGTATGCTGAAGACTTCGCCAGAACTTCGAGGTAAATCTTGGATCCCGATCAGATATAATAGAAAGTGGTACTCCATGCAATCTTACCACTTCCTTTACATATATCCTGGCAAGCTGATCTAGAGAGAAATCCTCTCTAATAGGAATGAAGTGTGCAGACTTTATAAGACGATCAACTATGACCCAGATAGCATTATTGCCTTTGGCTGTTTTAGGAAGTCCTGTGACAAAGTCCATAGTGATGTTTTCCCATTTCCATTCGGGTATGGGTAATGGTTGTAACATCCCCTTAGACTTCTGTCTCTCTGCTTTAACTTGTTGACAAACCAAGCATCGAGAGACATATTCAGCAACATCTCTTTTCATGCCATCCCACCAGAAGTACTCTTTCAGGTCCCTATACATCTTCGTACTTCCAGGATGAATAGAGAATGATGAACTATGAGCCTCATCCAGCAGCTCATTCTTTAATTCGGGGATGGGAGGAACGCAAACCCGATTCCTGAACTTTATTATCCCATCACAATCAAGGTTGAATTCAGGAACATTTCTCACCTTCTTTTGTAACTCGACATCTTCTTTCTGTGCCTCTTTAATCTTCACATGTATAGATGGTTGAACATTCATTTGAGAAAGATAAGATTTTTCCCTTTCCATTATAATTCCAAGATCCATCCTTTGTAAATCCATAAATATTGGATCTTTTGTGATCCTCATCATGGATAAACTAGCATGGTCTTGTCGACTTAATGTATCTACCACCTTGTTTGCTTTCCCAGGGTGGTAATGGATTGAGCAGTCATAATCCTTAATCAGCTCCAACCATCTTCTTTGACGCATATTCAACTCCTTTTGTGTGAAAATATACTTTAAACTTTTATGATCAGTATAAATATCACACCTTTCACCATAAAGGTAATGCCTCCAAATCTTTAATGCAAAGATTACCGCAGCCAACTCCAAATCATGTGTTGGGTAATTTTGCTCATGGATTTTCAACTGTCGTGAGGCATAAGCTATCACCATATCATTTTGCATAAGAACACACCCCAATCCCTTCTTGGATGCATCACTGTAGATCACAAACCTTTCTCCACTACAAGGCAGTGTGAGCACAGGTGCACTGGATAACCTTCTTTTCAACTCCTTGAAATTCTCTTCACATTCCTCTGTCCAGACAAACTTAACTCCTTTCCGAGTCAACTTGGTGAGTGGATTAGATAATCGTGAAAAATCTTTTACAAAACGTTGATAATATCCAGCCAAACCAAGAAAACTTCGGATCTCAGTTACTGTTGTTGGTCTTGACCATCTTTCGATAACCTCTGTTTTTGCTGGATCCACAGATATCCCCTCTTTTGAGATTATATGACCCAAAAATGCAACTTTTTGAAGCCAAAATTCACACTTGGTAAATTTGGCATAAAGCTTCTCCTTTCTCAGGGTCTTCAATATAATTCTCAAGTGATCTTCATGCTCTTCCTTGCTCTTTGAATAGACAAGAATATCGTCTATAAAGACTACCACAAATTGATCAAGATAGTCTCTAAAGACTCTATTCATTAGATCCATGAAGATAGCAGGGGCATTAGTAAGACCAAATGGCATCACTATAAATTCATAGTGTCCATACCTTGTACGGAAAGCCGTCTTTGGTATATCCTCCCTTTTGACCCTTAATTGATGATACCCTGAACGAAGATCAATTTTGGAAAAGTATTGAGCTCCGCGTAGTTGGTCAAATAAGTCATCAATGCGTGGGAGAGGATATTTGTTCTTGATAGTGATCTTGTTAAGTTCTCGATAATCAATGCAGAGTCTCATTGATCCATCTTTCTTCTTAACAAATAGAACAGGTGCTCCCCAAGGTGACGCACTAGGGCGTATGAATCCCTTATCAAGATTCTCTTGGAGTTGCTTCTTCAATTCCTGCAACTCAATTGGGTCCATTCTATAAGGTGTCTTTGAAATAGGCAAAGCACCCGGTACGAGTTCTATTGAAAACTCAACTTCACGATTTGGTGGAAGACCCGGTAATTCCTCCGGAAAGACATCATCAAACTCCCGTACAATGGGCATATTCTTAATCGTGAGTTTCTCACCAACCATTTGAGATAAATAACCTTCATTTAGTGGAATCAATACCCATAAGATGGAAGAAATTTCCACTGGAAGGTTATGTTCATCCTTGCATTGATAGACGATCGTAGGTTGATCTGGAATATGAAATGTGACTTCCCTTCTTTGGCAATTGATATGAGCTCCATGTAGGGAAAGACAATCCATGCCAAGAATCACATCAAATTCCACTAAAGGAAGGATCACAAGATTTGCAGGAAGCACGTTCCCACAAACTTCGATCGGAGAAGAATTATAGACTTTTGATGCGATTGATGTGCCATTAGGTGTTGTCACAGCTAACTCAACATCTAATTGTTGAGGTAATACGGTGATACCCTTAGAAAAGTCTTCAGAAATAAAAGAGTGGGTGGATCCAGAATCAAATAAAACATTTGCTACTTTAGAGTGGATGGTAAGTGTACCTTTCACCACATCGTTATCGTACTCCACATCGCTGATAGAAATTGCATGTAACTTTCCTTTGTCTTTAGCCTTAAGAGTTTGTTGACGTCGACCATCATCATCAACCCTTGGATTTGGGCATTGATTGGCATAATGCCCCATCTCCTTGCACTTGAAACATTGAAGTGTAGTAGGTTCATTCTGTGTATCCCTTCCTTTGTTTGCGTCATTAGACATCTTCTTCCCATTATCGCGGCATTCAAATGCCCGATGACCTTCCTTTCCACATTTAAAACATTTACTTGTCCCTTTAAGACAACTCCCTCCATGTTTCTTTCCACACTTTGAGCATAAGGGAAAGTTCATCTTCTTTTCCGTGTGCTCTTTAGATTTTTCTTTGAATTCCATCTTCCTCTTCTTATCAAACCCATGTGACTGATGGGTTACTCCAATCTCCATCTCGACTTTGAGAGCACATCGAACGATTTCCTCGTAGCTATTGAAGTCCCTTATGGCTAACGCCCTTCGAAGACTTGGTTTTAAGCCACTAAAGAATCGATCGATCTTACTCTCAGGTTGGATAATAATACCAGAAGCGTACCTTGCAAGTCTTGTAAAATTTGCTTCATAGGTACTAACAGATTCATCATCCCTTTGCTTCAGTTCAAGGAACTCTTTCTCCATCTTTGTTCGTAGAATACGAGGGAAGTACTTATTGAAAAATAAGTTCTTGAACTCGTCCCATTCCATAGACTCAATTTCATCCCTTTGCCTCGTATTCTTAACAAGATTCCACCATTGATCCGCATCTCCTTCCAAACGATACACTGCTAGGATGACTTTATCATGCTCAGAACATTGAAGAACTGAAAATATCTTTTCAGTAGTACTAATCCATTGTTCAGCAACTAATGGATCAGTAGACCCGCTGAAAGATGGTGGACGCTGCCTCATGAAGGATTCAACAGAATGTTGCTCCCTCCTTTGTTCGTTTGGAAATCCTGCATGATTCATAGCTTGAGAAAGTTGTGTGAGCATGGCTACAAGATTTTGCATTCCAGCTCCCATATCGTTTGTTTGCTCAGGGGGACAATCATTGCATTGCCCATCGCATTCCGCATTAACACGGTTCCTTCGGGTTCCAGCCATTGACTAAAACCAAGAAGAATAGTGTGAGCAACACTAATTATAATAGGAAACCACATAATTCAAGAATAAAATTTTCATGCTTAAGGTCTTATCCTAGGTTATTCAAGGCCATTTCTAAAACACTAAGATTGTGTTCTATGCTTAGACTTATCCTTAGGGTTCTTACTAAGGCTTTCACATCCTAGTTTCCAAAGGTTGACTATACCTTTCCTCTGATACCAACTATAACGGTCTGGAATTACTTCCAGTGGACTATAGTTGATACCTATCAGGGCACTCCATGGGCGGCTACACCCCCTGGGCGGGACACACCACCATCCCCAGTGGCAGCCATTTCCTCATGAAGCCCTTGGGCGGAGAGCCATGCTTTGTCCAACGCTCACATGTGAGAGTTCCCAAGGATCGGATACATTCCAACCTCCTTTGCCTCTGATACCAACTATAACGACCCATACTTTACATACATTGTTAATACTTCGAAATTGAAGCACACTTATTACAACATATGACAAAACCACAAAGGATCGTATAGGTATAGTGTCTTTAGAAACTGGGAAACATAAACAACTGGTTCATAAATCTTCTACAGTGTCTCCCGTTTATTTCATCATATCTAGGGTCCCTTTTAGCATATTCTATTTAATATCCATCTTCCTGACCTGGGGAAAAGAAAACATAAAAGGGTGAGCTCAAATGCTCAGCAAGGGCAAATAAAGGAAATAAAAATCATATCATATCTTTATGAAGATCAAAACCTGCAAAAGAGATCATAATATCTTAACATGGAATAAATCATAGAAGTGAAAATGAGATCCCCATAATCATAACATAAAACTTGAAACTTTGTGGCATGCACACATAATCATGGAAAATCATTTCTTGTTAGTCATGACTCATTGCCAAGACTATCTTAGTGGACAAAGTCCCTTTCTGAACCGAGTTCACTCCTCGTTTCAGTCCTGTATCACTGAACCGAAATAACCTTCCGTTCCAGCCATGTCTATCTCATGAGATATAAAATCATTACCCAATGCATTGGAGGGAGATATAGGTCCCACCCATCTTATAATGAATCCTTTCTTATGTGTGCCACATAATCATAAAACATACATCATCGCATAACACATATAACAAAAATGGGATTCTTGAAACATCATGACATCATAAATCAATTCATATATGATAAAGGAATTCATAAACATAATTCCATCACAACATAGTCAAACCAATGTAAAAATATGGATAGAAACAGAACCCTTTATTATCTTAGATGGAAAATAATTTTGATAAAACACTTGAATTGAATTCTTGAGGAAAATATCCTTTCTTCTTCAAAAACATTTTTCCTTTGATAACATGTCATACAACTTTAAAATAAAAGAAGTTGATTAAAAATAAACTTGAAAACTTGTAAAGGAAGCTTCTTTGAAGTAATATTTTAAAAATCCATTCATGCCGTATAAGTAAAAAAAAACATTCTTCGTACTTTTGTCGGAAAAGTCAAAAAGTACCTCGTACGGAAAAACGACAAAAGATTCCTTTAATATTCTTTACTAAAAACATACCTAAGGGTAAAATTGGATTTAAACTATTTCAAGTGGATGGAAACAATATGACATATTGAGGGAACATGGATGTGGATGATAAAATACACCCAAGTAAATACTTACGAATAAACAATCTCGGATAAAAATGAGATTGTGATATTTCCCTTACCTTAGGTCCAATTTGCTTTGTACGTGTCCGAAGCTCCTGTATAATGGTTTAAATAATGTTATTGACTTATTCCAGAATCATACATATTGATATGAGATCATATATGGTCATATTATTAGCTTCTTGTTAGTAATATTTCATTGTTACTTGTTACTCAGGTCTTTATAACTTTTTGTTCTTATGCGTGTTTTGTCGAATAAATTCTTATTCTTATCATTAGGTTATAGATAATTCATTTCCAGAATGGTATTAGTGTAGTATATACCATATTCATTCATTCAATTCATTTATATAATCATTATGAAATGAAGATCATGTAGAACGAGTCGCATCACATCGTGGAGACGGTATTCCGTACGTACGCACGAGTGATGATATCGTTCCTATGATCGTGGAATTGTATTGGAGTATATATATATATTATTTTAGTATCAATATTACTTAATAATAATCATATATAGTTACTCATTACACCATTATACCCATCCTTGTAAGGTGATGGTGGAAAATAGATTACACCACGGCGTGGAGACGGTATTCCGTACGTACGCACGCGCGGTGATTTCATTTTTCCATAGGATGGATAGAAGGTGAATTAGGGTTGTTTCATATTTATAATAACATATCAGTATGTAAGTAATACTGATGTTATTACTTTATCATGAAACAACTAAAGAAGAAGAAGTTGAAGAAGAAAGAAATTGAAAAGATCGGTAATGGATATTACCTCTTCTTTGGAACGCCTCTTTGAATCCTCCACTTAAGGAACTAAGATTGGTCTTTGAAGAAGACCAGGACCTCTAGGATTATTCTAGGGAAGTGGAGAGGAGAAAATGGTAGGGGTTGGCCGAGCTTGAGTGCTCAAATTGGTGTGAGGAGGAGGGGGAGGAGGTGCCCTTTTATAAGGGAGGAGAGGGGCACCTTAGGAATATCTCAAAATATTATTTTATATTAAAGTCAAAATCGGTTTATAATGGTTCCAAAGGGTCTTATTTAGAAGCTAAAGTGGGGATGGGTCGAAATACTATCAACCAATAGGATTTAGACAAGTTTAGGGTATTCTTTTAACCTTATCAATTAGATTTAACTCTAAGTTAATTAATTTAACTTTTACCGTGTCTTTTTGTTTTCTTTCACTATATGGTTAATACACTTACTATAACATGCCAAACGAACGCCAAATTGTTTATTATTAATATATATATCCTTATCTAAGTCATTTGGCCGAACCTTAGATTTTTAGGAATAAAATAACAATTAATAATATAATATTTGATTTAAAAACTATTTTGTGTCAATTTTGACACTATTTGATATATGATTTTTGTGAAAGTCATAACAGAATTATATGTTCGAACCAAGTTGATTAAATCATTACTAATATATCATAGTAACCTAGAAAATTAGTGGAATTCATAAAAAGTCTCAAATTACATTTATTTTGGTATTTATATTATCAATTTTGTCAATATTTCATTAATAAGATAATTACTGCATCATCTTTGTGTCATAATTAAATTAAATTATTTGATGTCTAAAAATTACAAATAAAATACCATCATGTAGTAAATCTTTTTATCTTTCTAATGAATATTTACAATCGAATTTATCTTATGTATAACCCTATATTAAAAATTATTTACTTATTAAACTTTGATTTTAACTATTTTAACCCTTCTTTAAATAAATTAATAATAAATGTCCTAATCTAATCCAAGTGGGCCTAAATGGTCATATTTTATTCCTAAGTTTGTTTTTGGTCGAATTACACTTATCCAATAGAATTAGGACATGTGTTAGGGTAATATTAATATCATATTTACCCTTAGTTACCCTATTTACTATTAACCGCGGTAAAAATAGTAAAAAGTTACTATTCACCAAAAAATTATTTTCATCTCATTGAACCACATTTTAGTCCTTGATATTAACCGTGTCTCTCGGATTTTTGAAATTCCATTCACAGAAGCGGTAAAATTAAGTTTTATGCAAAATTCAGTTTTTAACCTACCACTTAGTGGTTTCACTATTCATCAAAAATTGAAAGTTTTCAGAAAAATACCAAAATTTCACCCTAGGCTAATTTCGATATTCTGAGTCCAAAAATGAAGTCCATTTTGAAAAATAAAATTTATAAAATTTTAAAAAGTGGTTATTACTATTCATAACGGCTAGTTTTAATAGCATATTGTTGTTTAGAGAAACTCGGTATTGCGTACGACGCAAGCTATCGAGGAAGGTCGCGATTGCGTGTAAAGCAAGCCAAGCAAGTGTTGTGTAGAAAAAGATTCCTTTGATGATTTATATAACATAAAAGTCTCGGGTGTTACAGTTATCACACCAGCATAGGACCTGTGTGTAAGGTGTGCTAAGGTGAGAGAATCCGAGGGAGGCTCATATTACATTGCACGAGTAGTAATTTCTATCACTTTGAACTTCTCGTGAAGGAGATTCCAATCTATCTTCACTCGATGATGTTCGTCTTGGGTT
This sequence comes from Viscum album, assembly GCA_963277665.1. Taxonomy (NCBI): domain Eukaryota; kingdom Viridiplantae; phylum Streptophyta; class Magnoliopsida; order Santalales; family Viscaceae; genus Viscum; species Viscum album. Next base: position 2,008,308,494 of record OY728152.1, read on the forward strand.
TTCTCCAGAGAAAAGTCCAGTGGTGCTACCTCCTTCCCATGTTCCGTTAGATGGGCTTCGATTGGCCCGAGACGACTGGATGAGGCCATCGAATCTCCTTTCTATATTAATTAACCAAGTTCACTTGAAATTGGAGACAAAAGTCAAATCATTTAGTTTTCAACAGTCATACTGACCAACAGTCATATAATAGTCAAAACCCAACAGTCTCATTTTTATTATACTCATGTTATCAAACAAAACAGTTTTGTTGAGTATGAAAAATAAAATAACACACAAAATTAGGAAACAAAATTTATTCAAAATTTCATGTCGTTATAATCTTTCTCCCTTAAGAAATTGCATCCTCGCAATTTTTAAAATTGGGTTTTGAAATTTCATTGAAAGTACCAGATTGGAAAAAGAGTCACTAACACTATTACTTTAGAATAAAGAAAAGTAAGTACAAAGGCCACCCGAGTTAATCTATACTAGGATTCCATGTAGGAAAACATGGATATAGAAGAAAAAACAAAGTGTCAAGTTCTTAGGGAAAGTGATAGAAAACATGATTAGGAGAAAGTTAACAATAAGAAAATCACAAAATTATGATGTGTATAAACGGTCTTATATTACCTAGTAGGAAACGTTAACAGACAATGTTTTTGTTTTACGTTCCTTTTCATAGTTATGAAGAATTCATTTACTACATAGAACAAAAACATAAGGAAATATACCTACCTTCAAGTAGTGTTTCATCCTTTAATAAGTTTCTACCAAAACTAATCTTTTCTCCAAACGATGAGCATTCAAAACTACTTGGTCTCATCAAAGCACAAGAATAATCTTATAGAGAATCACATAATCCACCAAAGATTAACTATCTATTTCTTATATATTTAAACATTATCCCAAAAACAGAAAGGGTAAGATAAAATGACTCTTCCAAAAAAAAAACCCTAGAGAAAGGAAAACTACTTTAAATATTCAATGTTCCATGGTACTACCCAAAGTTCATCATAGACCATTCCATAAATAATTGTTCTTAAAATTCCTCAAAGTAAACCAAACTATGATTGAAACCCAAATACAAGAAGGATTTGATAACATAGTCTTCCAAAATAAACTCCATTGTTTATCTCCAAACAACATCAACCACTCCTAACATCATATAACAAAAGTAGAAAACCTAAACATATTTTACCCAAGATAGGTTAATCATTTACATAAGTAACATAAATTACTATAATTACACCTTTAATTTATCGATTCTTCAAAATATAAGTCAACCTTTACTCCTCAATGAAAATACAATAGTAATATATTTACCTTGATCATATAGGGTCCCCAAAATAGTGAACGTCTTCCAAAATAATAACCATATTTTAATCCCCTTATCATCTCTGTCATATTAATACGTCAATCATTGCATTTCCTATCTCATTGGTTGTTGGGACATGTTCTCCCATTTCCCACCATTATCTAAGAAAAGAAAGTATAATTAGCGTCTTAAATACTTAGCCAATAATCATGAAAAGGAACTTAAAGCATATAAGAATAACTTGTAGAAGAAAAGTATACCCTAACATGTGATCCCATAGGTTTCAAACTAGGTTATCCATGATCATATATTCTTATGTGAATCTTTATTTTATTTTATGTTTGTTCCTTTAATAATGGTTCATACTAAGCTTACGTATTTACCAAAGCATATCCCCCGGGAGTGTCGTAACCCAGAGTGCAGCAAGGCCCGTTTTAATATACCAATTCTCGTTCGAGTCTAGCTCAAAGCAGTGTTTTAGGGTTTTACCCCTATGTACATCTTTGACAGATTCACCTCTACCTACTCGTATCCGGACAAGGATGTATTTGCTTGGAAACCCCTTACTCAATACTCACCAAAATACCAGGAATATTTCCAATATTTAAACTTTTCTATAGGGTTCTTCCTAAAGCTTTCATATCATAATTTCCATAAATAACTAAACCATACTTTGATAACAACTATAAAATCCCACCTTTCTTCACCTAAACTTTCATTACATTATACAAAACTGAGGATCCTTAAGGTTTAGTGTCTTGGAAACCAGGAACTTAATACATGAAACAAAAAAACATTCTTCTGAAACACTTTAAAGGCTTCTCCTTATGTTTATCCTAGGTTCATTACGGCATCTCATAACCTGGGTACATACATCAAAATAAAGGGTGAGCAGAAGGCTTAGTAAGGGAAACAAGGGAAACATTTAACATGTGAACTTGAGATACATCAATAAAGTCATGAAAATAACATTAAGGTATGAGAATGAAATCATGAGGAATATCATAATAGAAATTACGTTTTTCATAACTTGAATATGTGGATACAACATTTAACAATGACAATAATTTATATTTCACCATGTTCCATCCCCAAGGTGTCAATAAAAATTACAAAGGTTATTCACCAAGGTATCAGTCTAAATGGTCATCTCTAGAGATTAAGTCTTTACCCAATGCATTGGAGCGCTATCATGGCGCACCCTTAAATTTTCCTTTATTATCATGAGATCCACATATATAATCATCAATAATTTCATAAAAACCCATATAGCATAAAATAAATGGGTTTCATTTCATAATCATAACGTTTTAAAAACTACTTTAAATACATGATCTTTATGTCACTTTAAACCCACCGAAAGGGAAAGCGGGTCTCATGTATGTAAATCCCAGAATTTAAAATAGAAAATTTTGGTATATATGTAAATACCCCTTTAGGAGAAAGATATTTGAATATTAAATTAATAAAATAAATTAATTTGAGAACAAGAGAGAGACATTCTGAGACAGAAATTCTGCAACATAATGGCTATGTTACGAGGTTTTAGAAAACATTGAAAAGAGAGGGGACATGAGTCACCAAATCATCAATGATCCATAAAACAGTCGGGGGACAAAATATAAAGGATTTAAGGACATGGTAATGAAATTTTAAAGATATACCATATGAAATGAAGAACATGAAAGGAAGAAAAAAAATAAGATTTCACTTATAAAAATTCGGCAGCCAAACGACGTCACTAAAACTTCAAAAAAATGAATTGACGAGATCAAATAAGGTCTCTAATCATATGAACATAAAATATAATTATGATAGATATAGATATAATACCCAAAAATAATAAAAAAGAAACTTTAAAGACTTTACATGAGAGTAGAACTTTGAAAAATGATAAAGGTGACTGAATCCCTTAATAATTCGACAGCCTAACGACACCACTTAAACTTCAAAAAAAAACTGAATTGACGAGATCAAATAGGGTCTCTAATCATATGAACATAAAATATCAGTATTATAGATATAGATATAATACCCCCAACATAATAAAAAGGAACTTGAAATACTTGACATGAATGTAGAACTTTGAAAAATGAGAAAGGTGAACGAATCCCTTAAAAATTCGGCAGCCTAACGGCGCCACTTAAAACTTCAAAATACTGAATTGAAGAAATAAAATTTGGTATCTCATAATATGAACATAAATGATCAGTATTATAGATTTATTGATCATACCCCAACATAATAAAAAAGAACTTGAAACACTTGACATTAAAATAGAACTTGAAAACGAGAAGCGTGAAAGAATCCCTTAAAAATTCAAAAGCCTAACGGCGCCACTTTAACATTATTAAAATTAAATGATGAGAGAAAGAGGGGGTATCTCATCATATGAACATGACAATGGAATTAAGAGTAATATAAAATAAAATCAACCAACATAAGAGTGTGAAGCATAAATGAAATGACATAAAAGAGATTACTTGAAAAGAAAGAGAGAGGTATGATCCCTTACCTTAAAACGTAACTCTTAAAACTCAAAGGTTGGGACCTTGAGGGAATGGGGGAACCTTGGGGGGACTCCTTGGGAGGTAATGAGACCAGAGCTTCGTTGGGGGAGAGTTGGGAGTCGAATGGATGAGAGGATGGCTTGGTATTTATATGGAAAAGTGAGGGGACAAGGCATTAATGGCCAAGGGACACCTCATTAGTGGTTTTGGCAAAACCATGGGTGTTCCCATGGTATTTTATGATGGTATTTTCCACTTGGGACACCTCATAACTTATCTTACTATTCATAAGTCGAAAATATTGATTACATACTTAATACTTCATTTAATTATGTCATTAAACACCCGTAACTTAAAAACTGTATTTTCACTATTCATCGAAAATTCAACTTTCTCGGAAAAATCCAAAAATTTCACCTTAACCAAATATCGATGATCTGATTTCAAAAATGAACTCCATTTTATAAAAAAATTAAAAATTTGAATTTAATTTTTAAATAAATACACAATTCACCGAAAATTCATTTTTTTCAGAAAAATTCCCAAAAATTACCTTAACATAATATCGATGCCCTGAGTTCAAAAATGAAATCCATTTTATAAAAATAATTTTCTATATATTTTTAATTAAATTTTTAATTAAAAAACACTATTCACCCTAAAAAACTAATACTTGACTAATAATTTATGAAACCGTTATTTAACCATTTTATTGAATCACATTACTTAATCAAGGTGCCTAGATTATTTTAATGCTTTATTTAAGTGAGATTACTAATCCATTTTGTTACATTACTAATCCTAAGATTAAAAACACTAATCATAATTTACTATTCATAAAAAATTAAGTTGATCTTATTAGACTCTAAATTTTATACTAAACATAATTGTAGAAGACCATTTTTTGAAAATCATTACACATTTTTAATTATTTAAGGTTTACATAAATTTTTTTTATAATATCATTTCTCTAAAATTCACCAAAAATATGCATACTATATTTATCCGGAAATTTGAAAATTCATAAACTTCATCATAAGAAGAAATCAAAATTTTTATTTAAAACAAAGGATTACACAAGGTAGTTACAGTCTCCTTACATAGCCACTTATAACACCAGCATAGGACCTAAGTGAAAGGTGTGCTAAGGTGAGAGATTCCAAGGGAGGCTCAGATAACATTGCACGAGTAGTAATTTTTATCAGTTTTAACTTCTCGCGAAGGCGATTCTGTTCTAGCTTCACACGATGAAGTTTGGCTTGGGTTTGGTCCAGAGCAAAGCCTAATGGTGCTACCTCCTTCCCAAGTTCTATTAGATGGGCTTCGATTGGCCCGAGACTACTGGATGAGGCCATCAAATATCTTTTCTATATTAATTAACCAAGGTCACTTGTATTTAGAGACAAAAGTCACAACATTCAGTTTTCAATGGTCATACTGACCAACGGTCATATAATAGTCAAAACCCAACAGCCTCATTTTTATTATACTCATGTTATCAAAAGAAACGGTTTTATTGAGTATGAAAAATAAAATAACACACAAAATTAGGAAATAAGATTTATTCAAAATTTCAGGTCGTTATATAGAATCCCTTCCAAATTGATTATCTATGTACCAAATTCTCTACAAGACTGGTAATTATACCTATATGATGTAGAATGTATTGTTTTAGAACCAAAACAATTCTTTAATGCAATGTTACTGGTCATCCACTATGTATTTTTTTCGAATCAAGTATGAATCACATATGCATAGTGATTAGTGATGACTGTACCAATATCATATTGGTGATTCCCATTGCGTGGGACCATAATTGGGATATATGTTTGATTAAACCTCATATTTTCCAAAGTATCGAAATTTTTATGAGGCAATTTAGGTTAGTCTTAGATGCATATGTCCTTCTCAGACCTCTATTGTTGAATATTTTATTACATAGACACTTGTAACATAAACTACATGGAATATAATTCCTATATTAATATGATATATAGGATACCGACTTGAGGCTCCATAACTATGTTGACATCCTTTATGCATAAAATCAAAATGGAAGGTAGAGTCCTTTAATACTACCAAAAACTATATCAAACAAACTATGTGGGTTTGGATTCCTATTCCCACAAGTTATGTAGGACACATCATAGAGGATATATCCCATATCTGAGTCACCAATCAGCTCCATAGACTTCAATAAACTCTATAGATCCTGAACATGGCTATAAAATATCACATCATTAATATATAATAGAATATAGAGATCCTATGAGGCATGCAGTTGTTCCCATCTACACATGGTCTTGATTATAAAATGTTGTAATGATACCAACCTCCTATCCTCTTAACTAGTATGAGTTCCTATGATTCTCTGGGCTTGAAACCCTAGTTGACCACCTATCTTTGGATAGTATGTTAATGCCTTTTCATGGTGTGGGATCCATTTGGAGTTCTTATTAGTGAATAAAATGTTAAACTATATAAAAATTTGTTTTTTCAACCACCCAAAATCACCCACAACCATGTTATGAGTGAATCCATCCAAATTATTTGGGAAGATCAACATTATATATTTATTTAAATTAATATACAAATCTTATAAATATAAAATGGATTACATCATTCTTAAAGATGGTAGGATGTGTATAGGCGTGAATGTTGATTCCATTTTTTTCATGATAGATAGAATGAAACTAAATTAAGTATTAATTAACCATTAAAGAAATATTATTTTGTTTTCTATATCATTTCTATTAATAAATACATATTTATTAATATCCATTCATATATAAAATGAAATTCATTTCACATCGCTGTAAGGAGGCGGTAGTGTACACGTATGCGCAAACGATTTATTATTTTAGAATGGATTATATGGTAATAAGTTATATGTGATATTATATTTTTAAAATTTTAGTAATATCATAAATATAATATATATTTATTATCTTTTATCATTATAATATTCCATGTAAATCATAATCAAATAATGAATCACATCGCTTCATGTGATAGTATTCTGTTATACACATGGGCGACATTATCTTATCCTTCAAAAAAATAAATGTAAGATGATATATTTGATATAAAAATTAAATAATTGTAATAATATGATATATATAATATAAATATGTTACATCCATCAATACATCCAGCATTCAAAGGTGGTGAACGAAAATGAACTATATCAGTTCATGAGGTGATAGTCTTTCGTACACACAATTGAGAGTTTCATTTTACATTTGATGGAAGAGGAGAAGGATATAAGGTTTTACATTAACATAATAAAATAATTTTTTATATGAGATAATATTTTAATTATTTGGACACAGTTGGAAAATATTATAATGATTTCTATAAAGTAAAATCAGAAGGCAGAGATAAATACATTGCATATTCTTCGAGGAAAAACATTAGTTTTAACTGAAAGACTTCCTATAATATATTTATGAACTAAACCATTCCTATGGTATTTTGGTAGGGATATAAGGAATATATTTTTAAATTTTCATATCTATAAAAAAGTGATTTCGATGTGTGAATAGGGGAAGAGATGTGGTGGCCTTTTATAATTGGGGGAGAGGAAAAACATGGTATTTTAAAAAGAATTATTTAAACCCTTGTTTTTTCATGAAACAAGACACTAAAATTATAAATTTTAAAAAAATAGATATTATAGGATCTACATATGGCTAGATAATTATATTTGGCCATGTATGATGGTCATTTTAACCCTTATCATTTTAGTTTAACCACTCACAAACCCATTTTTACCTTAATCACAGTTAATGATTTTTACTTTTTACTATTAATAGTGGTTAAAAATTAAGTTGGACATATTAGATAATATAAATTATCATTATTCAAAATATTCAATCCATTTTTTTCAATTTTAATTCACATAGGTGGATGAATCCAATTCATCATTATACCCACATACATTATGAAAAATCGTGTTTCCATAGAGAAAATTTACAAAAGTAAAGAATGTCTAAATATAAAAATTCATTATGAAATTGATTCTGATAAATTAAATTAGATAAATTTTAAAATAATTGAATTAATTTTACTTTATATCTAATTTTAAATATAATTTAACTTTATTATTAATTTAATTCTAAAAGATGTTTTAAATTAAAATTCAATATTTTTCACTATTCAATGAGAAATTACTCTTTTTAGGCAATATTTAAAAATTAAACAAAAGATAATTTGGAAATGTATATTATAATTGAAAAGTTATTATTTTAAAATAAATTTTCTAAATGTGGTTAAATAATTTTAAATTATCTTCACAAAGAGAGACCAAGCCACCATTTAAAATAACATAATTTACTAAAAAATATTTATTTCTCTTTCACATGGTTGTTATTTTATTTATAATCAATAGATAACCATTGAAAATATTATACACATGAGAAAACCATATAATTTCAATAATTATGTTATTCCTATTAATACATGCAAACTTAATGGATAAATTATACTGGTAATGTTTAGAAGATAATATTTTAAAAGAGTGTCATGTTTCGTTTAAACCTAATGTTGTGTGCATCATAAGAAATCAAAGTGAATGATTTTCATTAAAATTAAATATGTCATAAACTATCATGGAGTTATATTATCATTAAATCTCGATGTTTTTTTCATACATTCTTTCTAACTAGATGTTAATATTTTAAAATCTTTGGTTGTCACCTTATACCCCATTAAATAAATTGAATCATCTCTGTTTAATCATGATCTCTATATGAAAGGGTTTCAAATTTAAAAATTTACATATTTAAATCCAATGTAATGAATGGGGATAATAAAAAATCTTCTTTAAAATAGATTTTTGGAAGTACGAAGGTCATATAGAATAATCACATAACATGGTTTCCATATAGAAGAATATAGTTGGGGTGTGAAGATAGGGACATGGAAGAAATGTGTAATTCCCAAACAATAATGGAGGTTGAAATAGGTCATGGATCGCAAGAAGATGAATGATAAAGAAAATTTTAACAACCAAAAAAACAATTAATATTTTATGTTTTAGGGGACAATTTGATTCGTAAAAAAAATAGGAAATAGGATAACATTTTTGTTTGAAGATCTTTTTCCTAGAGTTAAGGAGTTAATTTAATTTATAGATTGTGACCACATGAAAATGTAATTTCATGTTACCTTTCTACTTCATCAATACAATTTAACAATTTTTTTGTGCTTTAGTCAATTTTCAATTAATATATTACTCAAATAAAATAATATCCAAAATAAAATTTATGATTCAATCACATTAAATATCTCACAAGAATTCCATTTCTGTCCTCTTATCTCTAGAAATTTTACAACGTCTCAATGGTCATTACACTTTATCCAATAATACCCAAAGATTATATTAATCCATTCAATATATATGTTTAACCTTAGGATTCACCCAAAATATTTCTCTATAAATTCAATGTTCAAAAATATTGAAGGGTGGTCACTAAAAAAATAGTATACTCCCAAGAAAAAAAATAACATTTCTCATAATGTCACATTCCAAATATTTGAATACCATGATCAACATAAAACCTCAATGAAAGAATTAAATATTAAAAAAAATATCATATTTTTTAATATATTCCATAGATACAAACATGTAGTAAACTCCCACAAATAAAACATAAACCATCAAATCACTAACCAATTTCATGGACATAAAAAATAACCCATGAACCAATAATTTTCATTATTATATCAATATAATGAAAATAATAATGGTTATCTACCCTTAATCATTTGTTTTACAAAATGATAAACATTCCACTAAATCACTTTTCATGGATTCATTTAACACATGATTCCAAATATCTAATGAAATTATACTACATTACAATACTTATATGTTTTATTATTTGTATAATGAGAATATCATCAATAAAGTTCTTTTAAAAAATATTAATTTGATATAAATACACAATCATGGTTATCATTCCAATTCGTCTGTATGAATTGAATAATCATCACCATGATCCCTTAGAATCATCATAAGTATATATCCTTGATTCTAGGGGAGCTGGTTGTATTATTGACCAATCTTCTTATAGTTAAATCCCTATAAATTTTTGGATTCCCCCTAACCCATGAATTCATGAGCATGCTGTAATTTTTCAAAACACTTGAATCAAAATCATTTTTCTATTAGTCATGTAAAAGTTTATTCAATATAAAACATAACATTTTGGGAAATAATTTATTCCCTTATTGTATTTATTAGTTTTTTTCTATGTCTTCATCTTATTTTATTTCATCCCTTTTAATCCATAAGAGTTGGAGAATTATTTCATTATCATGATTGCACTTGATATTATGCCCTCATATGATTACAATGTATGTGAGACTAGTTCCCTTAAAATGATCAACTTAAACCCATCAACGAAGTGGTCACCCTAACTTCCTAACCTTATATAGTATGATTCATACCTAGGAACACATTCTTCTTCATTCTATCTTATAATCAAGAATTATCTCTCCATATATGCTCGTCGTTCATGAGTAAAATATTATTCCATGAATAGAACCTTGTAATATTTCCATTCAATTTTTGATTTTTATTCTTCATCTTTATTATTTTGAAAAAATGGCCACCATTGATCTATATATCTTGAGAGATGATAAAATTCTATGAATTCTTTTTCCCATTCACTACATCCTATAGTTTAAAATATCTTCTCTAATGAACATATCCATTGATCAGCTATAATTTATTCATTAGACCTATTTAATTATAGAGGTTGTTGATTCATGAAGTAATCTAACATTATTACACCGTATGGTGGATTAGTAAGTATCTTGATACAGGAAAGGTTATTACTCATAACCGGAGTCATCAACCACAATACAATTAAAATTTAATCAGTTTTAACTACAACTTCATCTCTAGATTAATTATCTTTCCCATGCGATAAATCCCTACATAGAGTGTGTGAATTGATATAGTTCTCTTTCCTTTAATTATTTGTAATTTCTAAACAATGAAATGCACTATATTAGATCATAACATAATGAAACATAATTTATAGTCCCAAAACAATTGAAAAAAATCATACATTAAAATATTTATGCGTATCTAATCTCATAATTCTAAACATGGATTCTTTGGGAATCTCATCATTTTCAAATCTTTCATAATAGTTTCAAACTAAAATGTGGATTTTCCACAACAGATCATTCATGAGTTTCAAACAATGTGTTTAGTAGGGCCCATTCTAATCCATTGGTTTATGATTGAGTCACGACCAATGATACCTTTTCCACATTATTACCCCCACATATGTAATTTAAATTCTAAATACAATTGAAAACCTAAAATAAAAAATGTATTTTGTTTGAGACCAAAAATTTTACTCATTTTATATCCCTTCATATCAATCACCAAACACATATTGTTCCTCTAGGGAGAATACAACATAAAAATGGTTAGTGTATATGCTCATTATGCGTATGCATTTGGAAATAAATATGTAAATAATGAATAATTAATATCTAAACATAAATAACTAAAAACAAATGATATTTAATAATTATCATGAGCATAATATTAAAGGAATAAATTATTATAAAAAACCTAATATATAATCACATGATATTGAAACTTAACCACACATATTCTAAATAATTGAATAATCAAATTGAATATCTATGAATAAATTCATAATGTTGGGGTGCATAATTTCAGGCATCTTAATTATACCATCAATGACAAATTCCAAGACTTATTTCAATTATGTCTGCATTCCAAGACATCTTCCATATTTTGGTAAGACATCATCCAATTACCAAAGATACTTTGTCTCATGTGACATTATGATGCATCGAGGGGCTGTGTAATTTTGGGACCAATCACATAATAAGTCAACTTAATTGATCATAAATATAGGGAGAAGCATAATAATCATAAAAATCATTTTGAAAAACTAACATAATATGTATTAATACATACCCTAGTCAATAATCATAATCATAAACCATTCAGAGTGATATGGTGAATTGTAATAAAATTATACACCCCCAGGAAGGATGATCATAAATTAACCAGAGAAATAATAATGATGTTATCAAAACTACAAACCCATAGTGGATCATAAATAAAATAAATTTTTTGTGTAATTGATGAATAAAAACACCACAAAACTTTCATTAAAAACATTTTACAGGATAACAACCATTTCACAATTAAAATATTTTTAAATCTAAAAGTTCACAAAATATTTTAAAAATAATGTCTTTGAAAATAACCTTTTAAACCTTATAAAATAATCATTAATAAAAAGTCTTGTATCATGATGGAAGAGAATTTTATTCCTGTTATATATTTTTTTTAACATAATAGATATATGTTTTTGGAGACTATCCATGTGGAAAGAAGAAAATAGACCTTTGAGAGATTGGTAGTATATCCTTTTTATCATGATATGGAGACTCCATAGTTAAATGATTTCATGTTGGGTTTCAAACATTTACTTCATCAGAAAGTGTGGTGTGACTGACATGGTGGTTTTATTGGGCAGAGATTAGAGTATTTTACAATCATTAAAATTAGGTTTTCCATTCATTTTAATCATTTATAGAAACTACCAATAGTTCCTACATCCTTAACAGGGTACATACCTTCTTTCTGAAGGAAGATAGATAAATGGGGTTTAATACCCAATGGAACTTACTGTAAGAACCCATTTGTTTTCTATAAAAGACTTTGGAATATTCTTGATGTTATTCTGAAGCTGCGCCTTCAGATGGGGTGCGATTCTGATCCCCGGTGTGGATGGAATTAAATTTTCATTGCGTTCACACAGGGCATGCCAAATAAACAGAATAACTCATAAACAGTTGCTCAGATGGGAAAACTGAGGGCACCCTTGAGTTCAGAGAGTGCCATTTACCCTAGGAGGGGTGTAATTTTTATGAGTGCGGACCTTCTGTGAAAAATGCCACCAGAGGTGTTTTCGTAATTAAGCGGCCTTTGGTGTTAAATTTTATGACTTTTGAACGAGGCCTCGGATTAAAATTCTGAGACTGACGTCGTGCTCGGGAGGTGGTTTTTACCCTATGAGAGGTTTAACCTCAACCCCTTCAAGGGTTTCGGATGTGGGTCAATATGGGGTGTTTAAAAATTAATTAAAATTCTAATTAGTTTTCTTTATTTAATCCATTACCCTACCCCCTGCTTACCTTGTTCTTCCTCTGGAGAAACCCTCTCAAGAGAAGCAAGTCCTCAAGCTCCCCTCCTATCAAGTTCCTCTCCCCTCCTCAAGAAGGCGGTTGATGATCCGGTGGATCCCTCTCGAAGCTTTGGTCTACGCCCAACAGGTAGGAGTTCTTCATTTCAATTTTAATTTCCCCACCTACATTGAGCTCAATTCGTAGCATCGAATTGCTGTTTATTTGTCGAGCGAAGCACATGGGTTTTTATTACTTGTTTTGTGCTTCCCTATGCTTGTTTTGCATTGATAATCTGAGTTCCAAGGCGATCACAGTTGTCCACCGAAGTTCTGCGGCGTTTTGGAGGGTTTTTCTAGCGAACCAGGGCGGTCCGGTGAGATATTAGGTGGGGACTCGGAGCAGCAGATGACAGAAGCCTCAGGTATGTGGGGAAGCTCGGACCAGGGTGGCGCGTGCTCCCTTCAGCGGAGTTGGTTGGCAGCTCAGTCAGGCGAGCGTCCAGCGGAGACATCGGGTGAGTGAGGCAGACGGTGCGAGCGGGTGAGCCAAGCAGGTCGGCGGAGCCCTGTGGCGGAGTGGGGCGGTGCTGGTGAGGAGAGGTGGCGCGAGCCGCGGTGAGGTACGCTGGTGCATTGCAAGGGTCACCAGCCGTCGTGGTCGAGGGGGAGCCCGAGTCCTGGCCTCGGCCATGTGGAGGAAGCCAGGGCCAGCACATTGCGGGTCTTGCTAGCGCGCTGAGGAAGACCGGCCAAGCGTCCGGTCTGCTGGGAGACGAGGACCCGCGAAGCGCGGGTCTGGCTGGTTGACGTAGCAGAGACCGTCCAGTTGGATGGTATAGTTAAAAAAAAAGTAGGGGCACAACAAGATTAAAAATGGGTAAAAAAAATAAAAGAAATAATATTTTTATAATAATAATAATAATAATATTATTATTATTATTATTTATAAATAATAAATCATCCGCAGGGTTTCTGGTTTGGGAACCTTCTCCAGCCGTGAAATCATTGAATCGAGACTGGGTTTTTGAGATGGTCTCGGGGATTTTTAATTACTGAGACGAGGGGCTCGGTGGCGCGACACGTACATTAAGTGGTTTAGCACTTTTCCCAAGGATCTTGTTTTGAGCAGTGCAGACACATCCTGAGTCCGTTTTGAACACCGTAAGTGGCATTGTGACCCTGGTGTTGAGGCATAGTTTTCCATAAGGTTTTCGGGCATCGAAGATGGAGTTGAGATGTGGGCCCCACAGCCCGTCTTTTAAGATGCATGTCGTGTTTCATAACCTTTTCATCACACGTCCGTTCAGGGCATGCGAGAAGTCGATTTTGAGTGTTTTTTCAAGGGCATTGAAATGACACAATCTTCTAGCTTTAATTCTACAAGGTGGTGTAGGCCCCATGAGGGTCGTTTTGGGAGTTGACGGTGAATTATAGCTTCTTCACTAGGTGTCTGTTTTGGAAAAGTAATTAGTCAATGTTGTGTACTTTTTCGATAGGATCACAACAGCATAATCCATTTGTAGCGTTTCAGGACCGGGATGCGGGTCCCATGTAGTACCACTCATGTGTGGTATGGTGAGCCACATCTTTTTCTCTGGATATCCATTCCACATATGTAAGCAGTCAATTACACGTGTTTTCTCAAGGGGATCGCAATGGTGTGTTGCGCCCGATTGTTTTCGGAACCAAGGCTCGGGACCACGGGACGTCGTTTGGGAATAAAGCGGTGTTAGATGACTTTTCTGTCAGATATCCATTTGAGGTGAGTAAATAGTCGATATTGCGTGTTTTTCACAAGGATTACAAAGGTTTGATCCATTTGGATGTGCGGAGCCTCATTCGAGTTCACATTAAATGTGAGAGAGTGAAGGGTGTACCCGTGGTGGTTCTTCCTGCAATGTTTATAGAGAACCATTAGCATGTGATCGCGTTCAATCTTGGCAGAGTGAATTGAATTCTTTAATAGATGTGGTTGGTTGTTCTAGGGTCGTGGAGGAAGTAGGTTGGAGAAGTTACGTTTATGCCTTTTTTCATTGACATTGGGTTCCGTGTGCACGATAGCCCTTGGGCTGGAAATGTGGTATACTCTGGGAGTATATGGGAATGAATGGAGGTACATGTTGTAGTTTTTACCTGAGAACATTTGTGTTCTTGGTTTAGAGATGAGTTGGGCCACATGAAGTGTTGTCCCCATGTGTATTTCGTCTTCTACTTTACGTATCTTTGACCTCTCGCGACATAGAGGGTCCTCATTTTCATGATGGTTTCAACCAGCAGGGTTGAGTTGGTTTCCCCCTGGTCCAGTTCATGATGGTTTAGACCAGCAGGGTTGAGTGGTTTCCCCTGGCTCTGTTCGCGACGGTTTGATCGGCAGAGTTGTTTGGGTTCCCCTTTTTTCGTTTGTTGTGTGGGATTTCAGTATCACATCCCTTCATGTTCCCTGGTAGAGTTTTTTGTGGATTTGGTGTAACTAATACATTACCCTGGAACAGATCCCCTACCTAGGAGGTTGTTTCTAGTAGGTTTCATAGCCCCAATGAGCCTGGGCACAGATTCCCTAGCCAAGTATCGAGATCATATCCTCCTTCCACGATCTACCGTGAAGTGTTTCCTTAGGTAGAGCTCCAGGTATCGGCGTGACTCACACTACACGGGTGCTGAACCTCTACTAGGTGAATTGTTCTAGAGTTGGGTGGTTGTTCGATACCCACTCCGTGTTCTGTTGGCTAGTGTTGTAAAATCCAATAGGGATGGCTAGAGCTGCTCCGGGTTTACCATCCAGTGGGGCTGGGCAGTGGGTTTATCATCAACCTTTTCAGGTTTACCCTCCAGTGGGGCTGAGTAGTGGGTTTTTCATTGACTTCATAGGGTTTATCCGCCAACAAAGACTAGGTAGTGGGTTACCCGATGACCTCTTAGGGTTTACCCTCCAGCAGAGACTGGGTAGTGGGTTACCCTACGACCACTTAGGGTTTACCCTTCAGTAGAGACTGGGTAGTGGGTTACCCAACTACCTCTTATGCTTTACCCTCTAGTAGAGACTGGGCAGTGGGTTACCCGATGACCTCTTAGGGTTTACCCTCCAGCGGGGCTGGTCAGTGGGTTACCCATTGACTTCTTTCAGACTTAGTCTTTTCTACTAGGCTAGTATGTGGATTTTCTCCATGACTACCAGAGCAGGACCCTTGGTTGTATGGGTTAGTGATGCGATGGCTTTGACTTTAAGAAGACCTATCGACAGCGGGGTAATGACGAGGTGTGGTTTGACTTTCCCCAGAACTCTCAAGTACGAGGGGTTATTTCACCCATATGATGCATCCCGGAAACACGACCTAAAACCATGAGGGCGAGTCAGTGCCGCCCAAAGTGGATAGTATCATGGTGCGGTGATTTGATCCCCTTGACTTACAGTTCAGGGAAGACATGCGGGATACTGGGAAACCATGGTGTCTACTTCTGGGACTATTGGTGACTCACATTCTTGGGCTAAGCTATGAGATGGAGATCCCCTTACAATCTTGTTTGGGTTTCTAGTTTGAGCATATGGATATATATATACCTTGTTCCATAACCCACTTATTGGGTTTTGGTTACTCTTCTTCCAGGAGAGGCGATGAAGAACGGGGTATGCCACGTTCTTTCTGTGTCTAGGTTATCATGGTTGGACGAGTCTACTCTCCTACTACATGTAGCGAAGACTCGACTTGATGTTCATCTTCTCACAGCTTCTATCTCCTTGTGTTTGGATGAGTCTACTTCCTTCCTCTTGTTGGGTTGAGTTGTACTCTTTACTGCACTCTCGGTTGTACTCCTTTACTTTTACCTGTTCGGTCTACTGCTCTCCTCTTCAGTACCTCCTTTGTTTCTCCCTCGAGACTTTGGGGTATCCTAATGAGTATTTTATACTCATCCCTTCTTGGTCTTTTCCCACACTTGGTGTGCCCTTTAAGACGACAGACAAGTTTCTTGTGACTTCAGTGAAGCTTAGGAGTTCTTAAGCATGGACTGTGTACGGTGGTCGTAGCCGGGTTCCAAGTGAGGGACCCTCCCATCTGTTGTACTTTTGTTTACCTATTTCCAGGTTGTGGCACTTTTCTGGTTGGGTGTGTGTTTTTTCCATTTTCTTTTCAGTTTAACTTCAGCATTTACATTGTACTGTTTAGAGGTCGATGCACTTTTGTGGTTATTTATAGCAGTTGGTACATTACTTTTCTTTTTTACTCTTCACTTATACATTTATTAGGTTGTGTGTGTGTCTATAGGTAATTAGGAAAATGCCTCCCATAGTTTTTTAGCCATCAGAGCTTGTCACCAGCCCCTGGCCTATGGAGGCGGGCTTGGGGTAGTTGCGGCGCAAGCCCAGGTAGGGTCGGGTCGTGACACTTAGTAACTTACGTTGTTTGATAATATGGGAGGTCAGTATCATCATAGCATTTGGGGGGGGGGGATTTTTTTCATACTATGGGACTCTCTTATAGATTTATGATATGTTTGGGAATCAATTCATAATCCTCATATGAGACTAGTTACCCTAATAGAATGATCATATGTTAAATACTTTTATATGAAAAATGAGTATCTTATTTTGGGATTTTAGTTGTATGTACTCAAGGTTCTTCATCCATTTTCTATTTGTGGGTAGTTGATTGTGTTTTGAAGTTATATAACAAGTAACTCTAGAATTCATTATCATCCACGAATGTGGTTAATATTTTAAATATAGATTTGAACCATTGTGAGGCATATTATGTATCCTGTTTTATAATATAAATCAAGGCACACATAGTTCATTAACCTCATAAATCTTAACATCATATAGAATATAAATACATGAGGATATATAGGAACCATATATTTGACCTCATATGTCGATGAGGTGTCTTATGTATACTGGTTATAGAAGAAATCAGAGTTATCATAGTTCAATGACACCCTTGGGACTTTCCCCAGGTTGATGCCCTTATATGGGGACAATTATATCATTCCACTAGTCGTGGCTTACACATTGTGGTTTTCATGAAATATAGGTAGTTATATCATTCCATTGATTGGGGATTACACACTAATGTTTCTTTGTCCCATTTTTGTTGATAATGTGATTGATAAGATCATTGAAACTCCCTAAGACCACACGAGCTATGATCAGTGTGGGAATAAGTTATAACAAGTAGTTAATCTCACTTCTTATCAATGTGGGACGTATGTGATGGGAAATCCTTATGGATGTTTAATATATAGATCAAGACATAGAAACTAGTCCTCAGTATTCTAGTTATGGTGGAAATAAGATTCATCATATTTTAGTTGGCTGCTCAGTCTGCTGGTGGATCACGGAGAAAGATTAGTATATAAGAGGGTTTGGGTCTCAAAGGATTAAATGTTTGAGACATGGGGAGAAACCTACACCCAAATTACTATTCATTTTATCATTTTCCATAGAATGTCATACTATGTACTCTGGTTATGGTAGGAATCAAATTCATCATAGTGCAGTGAACCTCTTAGTTTGATGGTGGATGAGAGAAAAGATCAGTCCATGGGATAGATTGGGTCCTGATGGATGATATGCCGGAGACATGGGGGAAACCTGCACCAAATAAATGGTTGTTTGATCATGAACTTTAGAAAGGTTACCTATGTATCCTAGTTATAAAATGAATCATATTTATCATAGTTTAGTTTCCATATCGATCCACTGGTGGAAGAGGAAGGATGGTCCGCCCATGGGATAGATTTGGTCTTTATGGTTGGAGTGTCGGAGACTTGGAGGGACATACACTAAGCTGGATTCCCATTTAATCTCAGTTATTAGAAAGGAAACCTCTCCATCCTAGTTCTAGTAAGAATAAAAGTCATCATAATTTAGTTGATTGAGGATTACAAACAAAGGTTTCTATATCTATAGAGGATGAACTGGTTTATGATACCTTGGGATGCCAACTTGAACTGGTTTATTTGTCTACCTGACATGCTTGATTGTATCCTTGACATGTAGGAGGATTTCTGAACATTAATGATTATATTACTATAATATAAAAAGATAATCTCATGATCCAATTGACTTTTCTGAAGGACATCACAAGATCATGGCTGACATTACCTAGAGGTAGTCGCATGATCTAATAATTCTTATATAGAGTAAATCACAAGATGTTGTAATACATGCTCAAATGAAATCACATGATCTTTGTTGGAATGTATATGTGTCATCGTGGGACATGGCTGAAATGCTTGAAGGGTTCCATTAGATCTAGATAGTAATCCCACAGGGCTTTGTGAGACTCATCTAACACACATTGGTATCACCACATATCTTGAGCGACATGTAATGTGGTCATCGCAAGATATTAATGATAATCCCAGAGGGATTCACGAGACTCAAGTGGTAATCATAAATGGTGTTTTGTGAAATTTTTTATGTTTCCAAATGACATTGTATGATAAAAATGGTATTTTAAGGGGGCATCACATTACATTAGAAACATGTCCAGATATTGTCACATGATCTGGATGTGTCAAGCAAAGTGCAAGAGGATCAACCCATTTTTTCTTAGTATAAGAATATCATCTTTCAGTTTTATTCATATTTATTTTAGATGTGTCTATGATTTTTTTCTAGGTTATGATGTTTAGGTATCATGTGATGCAGTTGATATTTAGAAATTTCTTTGTTTAACCTACCTAAAATCCTTCATGTGATCTATTAGTGATCACAGAAAGTTCATATGTTGGTCACCTAATCATCTTGGTCATTCCCCATATTTTTACCTAATGAAAGACCATGCGACTGAGATATTAACCACTTTGATAATATTTCTCTATTTCACAGGTGCTACAATGAATGGATCCAAAGACTTGTTTTTCTCATTTTATGGTGCGGGATTTGTTGGCCTGACCACCTTGGTTTTATAACGCATTTTACAATGTGTATTTCCAAGATCTAGGATGGGGTTGGGGTAGGGGTTTAGTGTCACAAACTCCATGAAATTATTTCATAGTTGACACATTATTTTTGGTGACTATAGTACTATCCAATAATTGAATCATTTATTGGATTTTGTACAATCCAAGAGGTCTTGTATAATCATGTAGACACACTAAAGGGATTCTAAAATTCCAGGAAAACATTTCTAGGATCTATCATGAGATTGGGATTCCAACATATAGGCACTCACAAGATCTTATATGATTTGTATAGGATCTTCCGTGAGATAAGTTTTTTTTTCTAAGGGGCCTTCCTAAGATCAAATCCTTATTCTGAAGGGTCTTTCTTGATTGTGTTTTCTTGTCGAGGGTGATTCTCAAGACCAATGGTGATCACCTAAGCCACATAACTCCATTCACCTAAAATCATTGTACCTTCCTTCGACACAAATCTCTCATTATTTCTCTTTTTGTTTACTTTTTTATTTCTTAATGTCCTAAGGATCTCACATGTTTGTATGAATGTTGTTGAAGAAAATCATTCTACCCATTTTTGATGTGTCGTGTGACCAACAAAACATCGTGTGCTGATGCAGGAGCATTATCATGAAACCCCTTATTTTGTATTTGTATCCATAGGGGGATCGAAATACCATTAAGACATTCTTAATCACACCATGTGATGAGGTAGAGAAGACAGTGGGCTATTACACGACATGGATGATGCGTTTCCAGTCTTTCCATAGTGTCTTATGAAATGCAAGGGCGTGTCACATGTTGTTTTATGACAATAAGAGGCTCCAATATTTTGCTTATTTTTTCCTTATTTTAAAATGATTTTTTGGATGGTTTACTAGGTTCCCACCGATTGAAAAGATTCATGATCCTAAGGAACTCATCTAGAAACCCCAACATGATCAATGAGTGTTTGAGATTCAATCCCAAGAACAATGAGTCTTTGTCAATGGATCTTCGTGAGAAATTTCAGTAGGTTATAAGAGGTGTATGACCATTCTCATGACCATCTAACGGTCATTTGATCCCGTTTCTTTTGGAGAATTAAGTTATCTACATATATCATCCAACTTTCCTTCTTTTTTCTATGTGGGGTAAATAGTACCCATATTTAAGTATTTCATCCATTGTGTATTTATTGATAATAATTTTGAGGGTGTAAATAGATTCCCCCCCTTAAGATTAATGTCATTGTGGAGAAGGGATCAATTTGGAGGAATGTAAATGCCCACCTAATGATTTTATGTGGTCTCTCATCAATATCTTAAGTGATGATTGGTCTTGTAAGTGTTGTTTGTTACCATGTTTAAGTACATATATATAGAAGAGGGGAGGGTGGATAAATCACTATGTACACAACTCCCATATCTCTTGTGATATGCCTTCTTCATGTGACTCATTCTCAAGACCTTTCCACAATAACAAAACATGATATCCATTCATGAGTTGTTTTCATGAGAACAATTTAACATGACTTGATTTTCCAAATACTCATTAAAATTAACCCTAAATTATTCTTTGGTATTTGGTTGAATATTGGATATACAACTACATGATTTTATTTGATGGTTTCTGTAGGATCCTATGTCTTGATCATATGATTACTCTACTCTTATGAGAATTTTGTGTCCATGTTCTAGTCACGTGATCTTAATTTTCATGATAGTTTGAGCGGTCATGTGATCTCCATTGGGGTTATTATGTCCATAAGATCTCTTATGGTTGAGGTGATTTGTGATTCCTTTATGCGATTTTGAGTCATTTTGATGATTTATGTGATTCACATGATGGTGCCATAATTATGAATTTATTTTGAAAATATTTTTTTCCATATATTTGAAATATTCAACTTAGTTTGTTATGATGGATTCGAAATCTCGGCATAGTTCCCATTCCCAAACTAATAAGAGGGCCTTGATTACTAGGAATCATAATATTGACACTTGATATCTTATGCACTCTGAAAATAATGTTGAAAAAGATTCCTATATTCAAACATAAGAAGTATCCTTTATCAAATTGAATTGCCTTATATGGTTTTGGTCAACTGTATGAAATGGATGTTGTCATGAACTAACCCAGGTACTCTAGTGACACGATAACTGAGTCATCCCTAACATGACCCAAAGGGAATTCCCGATCCCCACGGGCTGGAGACTAGGACGTGGCATCATACAACATTCAAGTGGGATCAATTTTTCCACAAGAATGTCGAAGTGAATTGTCAGATACATTATGCATATCAAAAGGAAAACTATACTAGGAGTAAAAGTACCATAATACATAAAGTCATAAAAGACAAAGTACTACAACCCAAATTATTAAATGGGAAAACCCCCCAAGTTCCCTAAGGAAACAACTCACCACTTCAAAATCTTCACAGCTGGATGCACCTCCAAGAGATCCCTTCCCTTTTCTCATGCCTGGAAGAAAAATGTCTGCAAACAGATGAAGTCAAAAGTAGGGTGTGAGCCTAAGCCTGGTAGGATACCAAAAAATATTCCATAATAGATAACAAATATATAATATCCAAACAAAATATTTTAATTTCGAAAATAAACAGGTTCGGAAATTCCAAAAATTATTTAAATAAAAAATGTTAAACATGTTTGAAAAGTTGGAAAATTCATTTAAAGAAAAGGATTTACAATACAAGAGATATAATATTTCTAAAATAATGTCTTATGTAAATAATTTATAAAAAAAAAGTTTATATAAATTAAACAGGCATGTAAATCAGTTCCAACAAAAATTGGCATACATTTATATCTCTAATATAAACAAACAAGTGATCATCATGGTCCACTTCCAAAAGGTACAACAGTATTAACCTGATATAGGATTCATTACTCTCTATGAGAACTTTCCAAAATGTGTATACTCACTTCCCTAAGACACTGGCCAAAGGATACTCCTCACCAACCTGACGAGGATTTGACCCGCAACAAGTATGTTTTTGAACGTTGTCCTAGCATAGAGTGTATCCAAATAACCCCAAACTGCCTATGTCTTTCATGAACCCATAAATGATGGGTGAAATATTTTAAGTATACTTAAAATTTAATAGATCCCCTTCATCCTTTTCAAAAATTCCAATTTCATACCATTTAAAACCCAAATAGGTTTTATTAAAAAAATATGCCTTTCTTACAAGATAAAACCACTAAATTTCTATCAAATAATTTAGTACATTTTCACGAGTTTTAACTCCATTCAAAACTAATACCATATTTTTCACAATAAATTTACACAATTTAATTCAACAATTTAATTCAATTCATTTTCATCAAATCCACAATTTAAATTCATCAATTTAAATCATCCAATTTCCTTAAACCCAACCCAATTAAATAGAATTTAAGGTTTTCCAAATTTCCATGACAAAACCATTTCAAATCCTCCAATTCATTGGAATTAGTTTTTTCTCAAAGAAATTGAAAGTAAGACTAAACAATCGAATTTAAATCAATAATTTAAATAAATGAATCTACTCGATGGTAATCAATTTGGAAAATTGGGACAGAACCACCTACCTCTTCTCCAAAGAATGACGGTCAGAATGACTCCCATCAATAAGAACAAAAGTGTAGAAGACTTCAAAACTCTACCATGTGGAAGGATCTAACACCACCGGACATGGATCCATCAATCCTATCAAGATCCACTAAAAACCTAAGTGGATATGAGGATATAAACATGAATAATGATGGGGGCACTTATCCGGGAATCGTACTGCAAGAAGAATGAAGATCACAAGCCATTAGGTTAAATTTTGATGGAGTTTAGTCTAAAAAACACACCAGAACATCTCTAGGTCGAGAGCCATAAAGTCTGTAATGAAAAGGACTAATCTAAACAACCAACGTGTGAATTTAATCTATGCACGGGCCGAGTCACGACGTGTAGGACATGCTATATAAGTACACCAATGAACTATTTTCCTCGGGTTAAAAATTCTATATTTATCTCCTACATGATGTGTAATTTAGGTACATGACATGTACCAAATCACAATGTGAACTCCCAATTAACAGCCTAATCTAGTTACCATTACATGACGTGTACTTCAGGTACACGACATGTGCCTGTCCTAAAACCTGCAGAAAACCCCCCAAAATATTTTTAATGATTTTTGACTGAATGAGGACTTAGAAAAAAAAAATATTACATGTTCAAGGTAACCGAATGTTAAAACATCCCCACTTAAGAACCTTCTATCCCAAGAAATCCTAAGAAGAATCATACATGACAAAGAGATGATGCCACTACTCTCTCATCAATGCTTCTCTCTCATATGTCTCAGGAGAATCAGAACCCTAGTTCCATAGAACATGAACCAAAGTATCATCCACCCACAATGTACTATGGTCTCTGAATCAACTATCCTGACTAGTTGCTCAGTCGAAGATAAATTAGGCTCAGTCTCAATATCACTTCAACTCAAAACATGAGATGAATCAGATAGATACGTTACCAACTATGATACATGTGAGGGGTTATGTTTCTATGTTAGATATGGTGTAAGTTCCTAGTAGTGTGAAACTTTCCCCACCTTCTCAACAACATCGGAAGGTCCCAAAAAGTGACGTGAAAGCTTCCCTTGCTTCCCAAGATGTCGATGACCCAACTGGGTTGAAACCTTTAAGAACACCTGATCACAAATAGATAACTACAATGTTATACATTGTCAATGAGAATAATAATTATATTATATTTGTGCTATCAACATCCTCTAATGAATTGAATAAATATTTTTGGTCGTCTCCTGCACCAAGCTTGGTCTAACTAAAAAATACTCACCAACCTCCGACCAACACAATAGTGATTTACAAGGTTGTCCATGAAAGGCCTTAAAAGGTACCATTCTAATCATGGACTGGAAACTATTGTTATAATATAACTCAACCGTCCTCAAGTGATCATCCCAAGCACCGTCGAAGTTGATAACACAAGAATAAAGCATATCCTCAATAATCTGTATAGCTCTTTCTATCTGACCATCCAAGTGCGCATGGTTGGTCATGCTCAAACAGAACTGAGATCCTAGTGCCTCTTGAATGCCTCACTAATTCAGATAATTGAATCGGGTATCCCTGTTAAGCACTATAACTGATGGAACTCCATTCAAACGAAAAATATATTTCACGTAGAAATTTTCTAACTCCTCAACTATGGTCATATCATGAATGGGTATAAAGTGAGATGTCTTGGTCCCCTTGTTGATATCAACCCATATTTCCTTCATCATTATTTGGGTATGAGGAAACCCAACCACAATGTATATAGAGATCTCATCCCATTTCCATTTAAGAACTGGAAGCGGTTGAAGAATACTCGAATTTTTTTGGTGCTCGACTTTCACTGGTTGGTATGTATAGCATCGAGATACAAACACCACAATGTCCCATCTCATAAATGGCCACCAAAACTTCTGCCTCATGTCACATAACATCTTAATGGTTCCTGGGTTCACATCCCGCTAAGAATTATGTAAATCATCCATTGTTGATTTCTTTACACTAACGACACAACAAAGGGATTTCTATAGCATAGAACACCCTCTTGGAGAATGTACACTAGGAAAATATCTCCCCACCATAATGGGATTCACAAATTCTATGAAAATCATAATCAAGATCTTGGTCATGAAGAAGCATCTCGAGAATATTATACCTCAACATCACACTGGCTAAAGAAACATCAACACCTTCCTCCTAAACTCCAATTTGAAACTGTGGAAAGAGATCAATCAAATTCCACTCATCCAAAGATTCTCTCACTACAAGGGTTTGATGTTTCCTACTCAAGAAATCAGTAATGAAATTCTATTTCCCCTAGGTATAGGCATTGTTAATGTTGAAATACTGTAGGTAATCCTCCCAAAAAATTTGCCAAAGATTCAAATCTTTTTGGTAAAAGATATAACTCAGGATTGTTTGGTTTTAATACACTTAAAAACCTTTCACCAAAAGGGTAATGCCACCAACTTTTAAGTGTGTGAATCAAGGATGAGAGTTCCAGATCATTGGAAGGATAATTATTCTCGTGTGGCCCAAGATGATGAGATCCATATGCTACAACATGATCACCTTACATAAGAACATAGCCCAAGACGGAACATTATACATCACAAAAGACCGCATAGCCCTGCCCGGCTTCTAGAAGAGTTAACAATGAAACAATAGTCATAAGATGATTCAGCTCAACATATGACCTTTAAAATTTATCATCCCACATAGACATCACCCACCTCTATGTCAGAGTAGTTATTGGAGAATCCAACATCGAGAAGTACTTCTTGAACCTATGGTAATATCCAACTAATCCCAAGAAGCTTTGGATCATGAAGACATTTTGTGGTGGCTCCCACATCATAATAGCCTTCACCTTCTCAAGATTAACTGATACACCATGTTTATGCACCACGTGGACCAATAATTTCACTTCTTGAATAAAAAAACACACTTTGAAATCTTGACATAATTGAGGTGATTTCTCAGTCAGCTCAGAACTGTTCTCAGATATTGCAGATGATCCTCCTCGGACTGGTAGTAGACAACAATGTCATCCACAAAGACTACCACAAAGGTATCCAGATAATCATGTAAAATCTTGTTCATTAAATCCATTAAAACTGTATGTGAATTTTTCAAACTAAATGGCATAATTGTGTACTAAATTTTTCCATACCTGCTCCGAAAGGTAATTTTCATAATTTCAGATTCTTTTCTCCTCCACTGATAGGTACCAGATCAGAGGTCTATTTTTGAAAACCACTTCACCACTTTCAAATGATCAAACATATCATAAATCCATGGAAATAGATGTTTGTTATTTATTGTAACTCGATTTAGATTTCAATAATCAACACATAAGTGAAGAAAACTATTAGTCTTCTCAGAAAAGGGAATCGGTGTTGCCCATGGTGAAACACATAGACGAATAAAGCATTTCTCAAGAAGGTCATATTGCTGAGACATTCGCTCTTTGATTTCAGCTAGTTATATGTGGTAATAGTATTTAGAGACTTATTGATTTTTTGTAGTTAATTCAATGTAAAACTCATCCTATCTCACTGGTATAATACCAGAGAAATCCGAATGGAACACATCGAAAAACTCAATTACAACTGGAGGAAGATCGCCACCTAATGAATCTTTCTCCCAGTGAAAATAAAACAATGATATCACTTTCTCAAACTCTGGATAAGATTGTCCATCTCTTCTTGATCTTGTGTCTCATTCTCCATGAAAAACAATAAGCACACCACTGGGTGTTGTAAAGTAGACTCTTCGAATATAACAATCAATTATGAATTTATAGGCAATGAGCTAATCCATACTGAATATGAAATCATGATAATTCATTCCAAGAACCAAAAAACTAAAATCTAGCTCGACTTATAATAGATAGGAGACACTGGAAAGACTACGGAGACCCTGCTCTCTTTTCATACCAAGGATTTTATTAATATCTATTGCACAAGATAGTTGTTTCATAGGAATATTATCCAGGTTACCAATACTGGTTGAAATAAAAGAGTGAGATGCACGAGTATTTAAAACAGCAGTCGCTAATGATGAAGCAATGGTAATGAGACTTCTCACAATCACTAGACCAATGTCTTATTCCTTTGGGGACTCTTCCACTATGTGAATAAGCTACGTTTCAGATGCCAATGGATGCATCCCTTTTGAATGTGAAGCATTTTATTGCCCCATAGTATTAATAAGAGATGATAATTTTATCCCACTACATGTGGTAGAGAAGTGATGGAAAAACCTTTATAAGTGTCCTGAACATCTGCATGAGCTACAGTTCTTTGGTGCCTTAGTGCAAACCCCCCTAGAATGTCCGGGATTTCCACACTAGAAGCAAGTAAAATAACTTCCTATAGTTTTAGGATGTCTAGAATGACTATTCTGTTGAGAAATTCACTGAGGATCATCACACTTATTTTATCATTTAAATGAACCAATGCTACCCCAGGGAGAAAAAGGAAATCCCGTCAACCTTGACATACCATCCAAGTCCATCCCAACCATCATCACCCTATCCATCACATCAACATAAGTGATATTCATTATCAAGAAATTTTTTGAATTTATATATGATATAAGTACCAACTCAAACCATTGATCCTTCATCCTTTCATTATATACAATCTTAGAAGTAAACTCTACCAGATCAAAAAATCAATTTGAATACACAATCCCAATTTTCTCAGCATGATTTAGCTTTAAAACCTCTACAGTCTTAGACAAAAACATCGACTATTGATAATACTGATTGGTAAAAAGTACCTCAAAGTATTTTCATTACAAGACCTTATATTTCCCTGTTGTCACCATCATGTCCCACCATATCCTGTTAGTTCCCTCTAGCATGAAGGTGGAAAACATCACCCTGATCACTTCCGGTTCCTCCAAGAACTCAAACACACATTCTATCTTGCCCAACCATTCCACAGCATGTTGAGGATCAGTGGAACCTTTGAAGATTGGTGGCATTTGTAGAAGGAACCCTTGAGAACAATTGTGAAGAACATCCCCCAGAGGATCCATAGCTGGAGCCTGGGCCTAAACTGGATGTGGTGCTTATCCCAGAGCTTGGACAGTGTCCATAATTACATCAATATGATTCAGGTCAACAAAAGGATTTTAATGCAATGTTTCTACAATAGCCTTTTCCTGTATTGGATTAGAACATATCCTTAGAGTCATGAAGATACATGACATTAGTAGAAAAAGGATAATATTAGATTAACACTCAAATTGAGTAGAAATAGATAATATTCTCCATATAAGGGGAAAACAAGATTTTTATTTCAACCTATCCATGTCTCTGTAGAGAAAATACTATAACTAATCCACAATACATATTTCCCTAACTACCCCTAACATAATAAGTTCATTGGGGGTAGTGTTCTCTAGGCACTCAATCGCAGGTACCTCCTAAGTCTTGATAAGATTTAAATAACTAAGCAAGCCCTGACTTGACCCAATGGTCTTTCCTAATCCCCATAGGCTGGAGAATACCGCCCAGAATCATACAACATACATGTGGGATTGATTTTTCTACAAGAATGTGGAAAAAATGATAAAAGATAGTATGCATATCAGAAGGAAAACTCAACTATGAGTAAAATTCCGAGAATACAAAGTGGCATAAATGCCAAAGTACTATAACCCAACATAATAAATTGGAAAACAACCCAATGGTCCCTAAGGACATAAATCACCATGTATAAATCTCAATAACTGGATCAACCTGTAAGAGATCTCTTCCCTATACTCAAGCTTGGAAGAAGAATTTCTTCAAAAACCCAAAGAAAAAGTAGGGTGTGAGCCTAATCCCAGTTGGATACCACCAAAGATTCTATAATAGATGCCAAATATAGATTATCCAAAAAAAAAATCAATTTTTAAAATGAATAGGTTCAGAAATTCAAAATCATATTTAAACAAAACATACTAAATAGTTTTGATATAATAGAAAATTCTTTTAAAGAAAAATCTTTACATTACAAGAGATGGAATATTTCTGAAACACAGGCTTGTATAAAACATTTGTATAAGAAATTTTATATAACATCAGTAGGAATGTAATTTAATTCCAATAAACATTGGCATGCATTTATATCTCAAATATAAAAAAACAAGCGAGCAACATGGTCATCTTCCAAAAGGTACAATAGTATTAACCAGCAATAGGATTCCACACTCTCTATGAGAACTCAACAAAACATGTATACAAACATCCCTATGGCACTGTCCAATGGATTCTCGTCACCAACTCATTGGGGATGTGGCCCACCGCAAATATGGTTTATATATTTTTCATAGCGTAGAATGTATCCATATAACAAATTAACTACCGAAGGCTTTCATGGGCTCTACATGATGGGAGAACTAATTTATGATTCCTGAAAATAAGATCAATCCCATTATTCAATTTCAAAAATTCAAATTTCATTCTATTTAAAACAAAAAATTGTTTTATTTAAAAAAATTATTTATTCAATAGATAAAATCATTGGAAAATGTGTTTGAAATCCATTCAAATATGATTCCATCCTTTTTAAAATTAATTTCAAAAATTAAATTCTCAAACTAAATTGAAAAAATATCCATCAAATACATTATTTTTATTCTTCAATTTAAATCATCCAATTTCCATAAACCCACCAAAATTCAATGGTATTGGGGGTTTTCCAAATTTCTGTGCCAAAACCATTTCAAATACTCTAATTCATTAGAATTGGGTTATTTAAAAAGCAATTGAAAAAAAGACTAAGTGATAGAATTTAAATTACAAAATGAAATAAATAATGAAATTCGATGGTAATCAATTTGGTAAATCGGGGTAGAACCACATACCTCTTTTCTAAAGAACGACACTCACAACAACTTCTGTCAACGAGAACGAAGGTGTATAAGAACTCAAAACTCTACATAGTTGAAATATCCTACAACAAAAGACATGGATACATTAATATTAAGATGGTTCATGGAAAACCCAAGAGGAGAAGAAGATAAAAATTTTAATAATGAGGGGGAACACTTACCCGGGAATCACCTACATTAATAGTGAAGATACCAATCCGTTTGGTTTGATCCAAAAGGAGTGGATTCTCTCCAAAACACACCATAACGTCTCAAGGGAAAGAGACCCAATTTTTGGAATGAAATGGAATGAATGAAATAGCTAAAAGTGTGACATTAATCTAGATGTGAGCCAAGTAACAATGTGTATCTTGGGGTCATGATGTGTTGGCCACGCTGGATATATACTCTTAAAAACATGTCTCCTAGGGTTAAAAAATTGATATTTATCACCTATATGATGTGTACTTTAGGTACATGGTGTGTACCAACTCACAGTGTGACACCCCCATTCATGACCTGCAACTTGCTCCATGTACACAGTGTGTACATTAGGTACACAACATGTACTTTGGGTAGACAATGTGTGTTGTAAGAACCCAGATCTTTGTTTCAGGTATGTCTTTCTTTTTCCTGGAGTTGTTGAGAAAAGAGGGGTTTATGGAAATTTTTGAAGTACACGCCATGTACTTTTAGAGTACATGCCGTGTACTCCCTTTCCACGCCAGGATGTGTGTTGGCAGTGTCCGGGCCACACACACGTGTGTAGAGGTGATGTGGCAGAATAGTTGGTCAACTAAATTGAGAATATATTTTCGGTTATGCATCATTATGAGATAGAGATGTTTTTTATTCATTTATCCTCTACAAGGAGAGGCTGATCAATGGTGTTCATTGATTGAGAACACCATGTTGAAGGAAAAATTTAAGAGATGAAGTGAGGGGAATTTATGATAATGATTCTTAACAAGTATTTCCCTCAAACTATTTATACAATTTTGAATATAGAATTCATTTTGATTATGAAAAAAATGTTTTATCTATCATAGTGTATGAAAACAATTACACAATGATTTCAAGGAATTAATTAAGTTTTTTTATAAATAATTATAGAAAAATTGATAAATTCTTTAGGGGTTTAAAACTACACATTAAAAAGGATATTGTACTTCAAGACCATTGAGTTATGAAGAATATGATCATTGCACTCTCAAAGTGGATAATTATTTTGAATAATTGTCTCATATATATGGAAACTAGAAAATAAAAATGTAGCTTCATGGTGGGGGTCTACTTAAAATGGTGAAAATAAAACACAACCACTCCCCTATAAAAAATGTGGGAAGAAGCATCATGATAACTGCCTAAATGGGATAGGGAAATGCATTATGTGTGATAGAGAGGGCCACTAATATAATGTATTTCGAACATACATGAGGATGAAGGAAAATTTGGTAGAAGAAAATAGAGCACCACCCATGATAAAATTTTTCAATTGTAGGGAGAAATGGAACTATGAAAACCGGTGCACTAAACCTCAACCACTTGAGGAAAACCAAGGTCAATATCCACGAAAGTTAAAAGAGAAAGCTAAATCTTATTCCATCACTACTACTGAGGTGGATCTCAAAAATTATTTGGTGACATGTACGCTAGTTATTTATTGACGAATAGATAACAATATATTTGATTCTAATTCTACACATTCTTCCATTTCATTATTTTTCAGTATAATGATTCAAACGCCCCCTCATGAAATTGAGGTTGAGTTATCTGTGAGAAAAAAAATGGGTAAATCATTACATAAAAAGTATATAACTCATCCTTGATGAATTTTTGTGGGACAAACCTCCCATAAAATCTTTTAAAACTTCTTTTGGTGGAGTGTAATCTTATATTGGGAATGTATTGTCTATCTTTATACAATGAAAACAAATCAACTATTGGTAAAGAAATATCTCTCTTCACATCCCACAGAGTCCTTTAATTCTGCACAAGTGTAAGGAGGATGTTGAATTTCATTCTAAATAATCATCTCAAGTGTGGATATTATTTCCATATGAAAACAAATATCTAGCTCAAATGATTTATACAAATGAGAGAATAAATCATGAAGACATGCATTATTATGGTGGACTACACTGATGTGTTTCCTAAAAAAATTCATGGTATTACTATTAATGAAGAGACTGATTACTCAATTTAACCAATTCATAGATCTCTACCTAGGTTAAATACACCCTATATAATATACACTATAGAGTTTTAGAAACCAAAAAAGTAGTTACACGAGAATCTGGACAAGGGTTTTATATGCCTGAGTGCTTCAACATGGGGTGTTCCAATCATATTTTTCAAAATGAGGGATTGATAAATGAACCTCTGCATTGATTAGCATGAGCTCAAAAAATAATGAAAAAGATCAAGTATCCCCTCACATGGATAGATGACTTTTTCAATCAACCTCATGGGTCCAAGTGTTTTTCTAAAGGTGACCTTCCATAATGATATCACTAATTAAAGGTGATCAAGTAATATATTCCCAAAATGGACTTATGAATGAGGTATAGACACTATGATTTCATAGTGATGGCCTTCATAAATGATAATTCACTTTAAATTTTCATTGATTTAATGAATAAATTCATTAGATATTACCTGAATAAAAATTTGGTAGACTTTATGGATGATATTCTCATATACATCAAGAGTAAAGAATAAAATGAGGATCATTTGTATACTATGATAAATATTTTTAGAAGGAAGAAATGATATACAATGTATAGTAAATGTGAGTTTGGGATGGAGTAAGTATCATTCTTGGGGCACGTGATCACCCATAAAGGGATATTTGTGGGCCCTTCCTAGACAAAGGAAATTGAAGAGTGTCCCTTGCCAACATCTGTAATGGAGATATGTAGTTTCCTTAGTCTAGATTGGAATTACTTGTGATTTGTGTAGAACTTATCATTATTTTCAAACCTACTAACCCAGATGAATGAGAAGGGAGAACGGTTTGTCTGGACTAGTGACTGTGATGATTTATTCAAGAGTTAAAAAATATTCTTATCACCATGCCTATACTCACATTACTGATAAGTTGTAAAATCATTGCGGCATACAGTGATGCCTGAATAAATTGATTAGTTTGTGTGCTGATGAAAAATGATAAAGTGATAGAGTACTCTTAAATAAAGTAAAAAAATCAGGAAAAATATATCACACACATGATATGAAGTTGGAAGTTGTGATATTTGCATTGAAAATATTTTGATATTATATCTTTGGGGAGATGTGTGATTTATATACCGATCATAAAATAATCATGTATTTATTCAAATAAATTGATCTTAATATGAACCATCAAATATTTTTAGAGATCAGGAAGAATTATGACTGCTCAAACATCTATTATCCCAATAAAGAAAATAAGGTCATGAATTATCTATGTAAAAAGGATCTTTTATCATTATACATAATATTATTTTAGATGGATTAGATCTTATTAGAGTAGGAAATGATAGAAAACTAAATTGTTAAGGAAGTATCATCTTTAATATTTTCTCTAATGATTTCTCGGCCATCCCTTGTCATGAAAATAAATGGTTCTCAAATAAAAAATTTCGAAATTCAGAAAAATTTGGAATATATCAAAATTGGGAAAACATCATAGTTCCAAATGGATGGGTAAAAAGTCATAGGATTTGGGTCATGACTATGTGTACCATCCAATGCAGTGATAAATAAAGAGCTTCTAAAGAGCACACATAGCTCACCTAGTAGCACAAGGATGTATTGAGTTCTCTAAGAACACTATTGGTGTGAGAATATGAAGAAATATATTTCTAAATATACATCAATGTGCCTGGTGGGTCAATAAGTTAAGGTGGAAAAGAAAAAATTATGAGGGGATCATTCAACTATTAACCATACAAACATGGAAATGGGAAAACATCACCATGGACTTTTCATCTGGAATAAAAACACATGTAAAGGAAACAATGTTATATGTGTTTTTTGGATGATATTACAAAGATATCCCACTTTATCAAAGTTCGAGATTACTTGTCACTATATTAAATCGCATGAATACACATCAGAGAAGTTGTATGGTCGCATGGAATACCATTATCAATTATATTCAAAAGAGATTGGAGATTTACCTCCATGTTCTGGAAAATTCTCTAACATGCATTAAATAGTGATCTAAACATCAGTATGGTCGATCATCCTCAAAATAATATTTAATATGAGCAGACTATTCAGACACAATATGACATGGTGATAACGTGTTCGATAGACTTCAAGAGAATATGAGACTAACTTATTTTTCTTGTTGAGTTCTCATACAAAAATTGTTTCAAACATAGAATCCAAAGGGCTCAATATGATGCCCACTATGGGAAAATATGTAGGGCATTAGTGTGCTAGGTTGATGTTGGTGAACGTATGCTACTTGGAACTAAAATGGTTGATGAAATGGTGGATAATGTTAAAACAATTTAACATCATATTTCTGCAGCCCAAAGTGGACATAAGTTCAATGTAGAAAATATTCGATAAGACCTGGAGTTTAAGGTTAGAGACATGGTATTCCTCCTTATATCACCAAAGAAGTGGTTCTTGAGATTTGGTAAGAATGGAATGTTGAGTCCCAGGTACATCCGCCCCTTTAAGATTCTTGATTGAGTTGGGGTTGTGGCCTATTGATTGGCACTTCCACCTATAATGTCTCATGTTGATGATGTATTCCATGTACCCTCTTCTGGGAGTAAATTCCATATCCCTCACATGTACTAAAATAAAAAGATGGTATAGATTGAAAATGACCTCTCTTACATAGTGTAGTATGTAATGATCTTCGATCAAAGAGATAAAGTTCTAAAAAAACAAGACTCATCACATGGTCACCGTAATATGGTAAAACCATAATTTGGAAGATAAAACATGGAAACCATAGAAAGAGATAAATGATAATTAACCTCACTTTTTCCATAGTATATAATATAAAATTTTGGTGGGAAATTTCATAAGGGGGAAGGATTTAATGAACCAAAACATTATCAATATAAATTTTCATCCTATAATTATTTCATATAGTATCAACTACATAAAAGCACATCAAGAAAACAATTCAAACATTACAAACGAATAATTAATGAAATGAGAGGTATTTCTAGATTTTAAGGAACCAATACTGGTGAAATAAAAACTTGAACCTTAAAATAAAAACATAAAAATTAGGAATAGTAATTTATACAATTGAATAGTAACCTCACCTATGAATATATAAACAAAATTTAGGAACATTTGAATGGAAAATATGATATAATAATTTCATTATATAAGTAAATAAATGTTTCAAAAATGACAAAACGATTGTTTTTATTTCTCTTTAAGTCGTAAGTATATAATTAAAATGTTATAATTAATAGAATAACATAAAATACAATGTATTTTCATAAAATTTATTTATATGTAAATATTTTTTGTATTGTTATTATAAGATAACTTCATGAGAACATAAATAATTATTTGAAGTGATATAAAATAATTTATAAATTTAAAATCAGTGCTTCTAAGTAAATAATGATTTTAATTGAAAAATAAATAAATTTTTTTAGAAAATTAGTTTTTTAAAATGGTGTTCATTTTTGAATTGCAGAAGTCAAATAAATTTCAGTCTTAAATTTTTTTCTAAAATACATTATTTTTTGGGGAATAATAAGATATGATAACATATGATAAAACCTATATACATGAATTTTAGACACATTTTTCATGTAAGTCTGATAAAAGACCAAAATATAGATCTATACTACATTAGTTTAATATATATAGTTATATGGTTCAAATATTTGATTATATTGAGCCAAAATAATAAACTAATGAAAAAAATAATGAGAAAACGCCCCTCTCCTCCTCTCTAAAATACCAACCCTCACCACCTCTTCTCCTCACACATTAAAAGCCTTGAATATTATCCAATATAAAACCAATACTCATTCTAAGAACCTTATCCAATTCTAGGATCACTTTGTCTCATCAAAATACCAAACCCTTTTTCTGTAAGAGGTTATCAAGGAGGAGAAATTAAATAGGTAAAATCTTGTTTCTTTTTCTTTTATTTTCTTATCAATTTCATTATGTTTATTATCCTCACCTCAACTTCACATATCCAAGAGGCATGATAACACTAGTATAGTTTATAAACTATAATTTTATTATTTTACTAGAATAATTAATCTTTTAATCTATCCCCATTTTCTTTTATTCAGAAAATGAAAATATCATCTATGGTGTGTCGATTATTTGCCACAATAGATTATGCATCATCATTTTTAACTATCGACTTCAAGAATGGAAATAATACCATCATAAGGGGTAAATAATATTTTATTATACATATTATAAGTTATATACTGTTATGGAAGAAATATATAAATATGATATTATGTAAAATGTTATGAGTTCGTAATGGTTATGATATCTGAAAAATAAATTAAATCATTTTAATTAACTATTTATCTAATGATTCATCCTCATAACATATAAAAAATGATACATAAGATCATTTAATATTTTGATAGTTCGTTATTAACATATTTTTCATTTCTGGAGAACTATTCCAATTTTACATGAAGTTTTATACTCATATACATGTGAACCAATCATGAAAACCAAGAAAATGAACAGCCTCGAATGACTAAATTAAACTATATTAATCATAGAAAATTCAATAAATGATTTTAATAAAATAATAATGGATTTAATTCATTTATAAAAGTTTATGTTTTAAATTAATTATTTTTATTTGATTATCTTGGATATTAATGTGATGAAAGCATTCGTACATATGGTAAGGTGATTCTAAAACCCAGATCTCTTTATATGGGTTTTCCCTCTTTCACACTGTTTTCAGTATGGATGTTCGATAAATGTCCCTTAAATATAATTTAATTATAATTCCCTTTTATTTATTGGATATACATGTTTCCAATCTTGTTTTATATAAAAATAAATGATTTCTCAAAAAGAAGTCTTCTTTCAAAAAATTCACCTTTTATTTCTCATGAGATTGTTTCTTCTTCACTCGGGATTGATGATTCTTATTCAAAGTATTTTATTCCCTCATTAATTTTACAACACCAAAGTTTATGAATGTATTTTTTGTGAAATGAAAACCATTCCTTTATATGGTTTATTTTATATCCAATATTGATATATGTTCAATGTGGCATGCATGATAATGTAAATGTTTTGATGTGATGGTTTCACCTGAGATTATATTGTGCATCTAAATTTTATGTTATAACGGGTGCACCTTGAATTATATAGTTCTATAATTAATTGGGTGGTGTGATGTATCTGATGAGATAAAGTAATGTATGGGTGAAATAGATGCTAAATTTGTTCACAACTATGTGTGGTAATTGTCCACTAAGGCATTATGTTTTATTTTCATGAATTTCCACATTCAATTCCCTTACAAAATAATTCCAATCATGATTATGTTTATGATTTTATGATGATGATTATGCACACCCATGTTTCAAGTGTTTTATTCATCATCTTATTAGAATTTTATGCCACCCATTATTTTCATGAATATCATCATGTGAATAATATCACTAAGGATAAGAAGATGTCCTAAAAGAATCTAGAGAAGAAGGAAATAAATAATTTTTTAATTTTTTATAATTTAAAAGTTGTTTATAGTTAGAATTTACACAACACAATAAACATTTGGATCCTATATTTGTGACACTGTCATGTTCTTTACTTTTAATATGATGTAATGGTAATTTATGAAAAATCGGGGTCGTTATACAGTACACTGGTGATTGAAGCATCAGAATAAGGAGTATGATCCCTAAATGTGGTGGTACCAAATCTTTTATGTCATTACTAGCACCTAGGCCAAATCCAGTATGAAAAAATTACTTATATGATTAATTTCTATTTCTAGTTTTTATTCAGCTAGATCGGGGAGCTTTTCCACTACTCTAGATAATACAATACCACTAGTATTCATGATGTTGTATCTCATCCCAGGTTACTAGAAATATCAATAGTTGAGTCCATGATGCAATTCCATTAATAGGTAACTAATATACGGATCCAATCTGAACATTTTGATTTCATCCCTTATCTAGAACCAACCAGGCCAATTACTGACAGTGGTGGAGGAACAAGTGATGAAATTTCATACAGTATCTCCCTCTGGGATGGGGTTATTACTACTAAGATAAATTAATTAATCATCTCCAAGCCATATACCCCATATCAATTCAATTTCTATTATGGATACATTCAATGGATTTCCCCTTTCACTTCAGCCAAATATTTAGGAGACAAATTCTCCTGTACCATTTTCTAGTTCTAGATAATGTTGGAACATGAAGATACCAATGTTGAGATAATGGTTTTTCCTTATTATCCCTAGGTATTTTTATCATGTGATTATTCCCATGAATGTGTGAAATATTACCAAGGTAGTGTGACAAATTGACCAATCCACAATGTGGAAAAACCATTTGCCTCCCCAACTACCATATTCATAGAAATGTTGTAGTTGATTAAATACTCAGGCGAGCATTAGATAAATAATTCTCATAAAAATGACTACCATCCCATTAGTGATGGAGAATTTTTCATGGATGAATTTCCTTCCACATAAGAAGAAAATGATTCATTTTTTTGGAATATTTTATAGGTTTTCTTCTTCTACTTCATAATCAAATCGTTTGGTTGTTCTTACTTTATTATAACCCACTATAAAGACAATAGAAGATAAGACATGACACAATATGATCTCACAAAATATTAATGCCTTGATTACTAACACTCCTTTGGGAATGTTTTGTGACCAAGAGGAACATCTTCATCGTCTATTTCATGATTTGGGGGGTGGGTGGTAAAGACTGTTAGTCAATTTATGAAATCTTATGGCAAATCATCATGAAATTCCATGAATTGGCTACCAGTGAGAGGGTATTGCTCGACAATCATGACAGGACTTCCCTAACCAAGTTGATGAAGGAATATTTAGAAGATTTCGAATAGAGTGTCCAGTTTATGTATGAGATGAAAACCCAAATGCATGTCTTGACAAGTTAGATATGGAGGTGTGAGGAGATTCTATATCGGTCAAATTATGACCATTCTGAGTCATCATCATCACAATGATCAACTTATAAAAGTGTTTAGGAAAGTCTAAATTTGATTTATTCCCTTATTCATGGGGTGGAAGTAGAAGAAGCAGGGTGAGCGACACATCAATGTTCAATTGACACTTCTCATCGAACACTTACTGACTTGTCCTGCTCAGCTTATCAAATATGATTACAGTTAGACACTATGTATTTATTTGGTTTTCATTAAATTCTTAGAGATGCTATGAAATGTTATTATTCCTCATTTCTCATGCTATCAATGAATGGATTTATGGAACTTTATATGATGTTTTCTTATTTTCATTCATTAAATATATGCTTGTCATTTCTCTAATATGTTTTACCATGAAAACCCAATGATACCTTTCACTGTTATAATATCAAGAAAACCAAAATTCACTAATATGTGTATTTAAATATTAAAATATTTTTCCTGAGAAATGATACTGAATTTCCACAAACATGAAAATCCTTAATGATACATCTACTTCATATATCTTGAGATTACTAGATTCACAAAAGGATAAATTAGGGTAGAATATATATCTCATAGGGAGAATGTTCTATTTTTTCTAATTATTACGAACATAGATAAAATAGATTGAATTTTTATAAGGCTATATGGTAGGCTTTGTAATATTTTTATCTTTTCCATCCTTGAAAACTAAATCTCTTGTATGTTGTAGTTTAGTTTGTTTTAGCTGAAACCTTATATTTCTGAATTTTAGGGTATTTTAACATGGTAATTATATTGTTATAGTTTATGGTCCTTTACCTTATACCTACTATTATTGTTGTTTAGGGAATTTTAGACCAGACCATTTATTAAGGTATTTTACCACATTTTACATCGAACCTTCTATCATTGTAGTTTAGAATCTTTTATCTCATAACTTCTATTGCTTTAGATTTATGTTCTTTTAGCTTGAAAATTTTATTGCTCTTATTTTGGGGTCTTTTAGTTTAGTCCTTGTATCATTGTAGATTTAGGTTTTTTAGATCATAACTTCTATTGTGGAATATGGAATATAGTGTGAAGAGGCTAGGGATAACCCAAGACAAGTTATGGTTTTGACATTAAACAAAAAATTTTCCAGTGCTCACAAGGATTTGAGTTCTTTTCCAATAAGGAGGAGATGATGTTGTTTTTTAAATAAAATCCCTTATGCATAGATAGCATGGTCAACTATAGGTGTCCCCATTCTTTAACAATTTCTATAGAAGATTATAGTGGTGATATAGATTGATAGAGATTGTATCAAGGAATTCATGACCATATTAATAGCTGGAAAATGGGTTGGGTAAGACATAAACTAAAAGTTTGAGTCAAGAAATATGGGATGGAAAGACATGTCAGAGATGAATCATAACATCCCGATGCTTATGGTTTCACAATTGTGTTACTAGGGATCAGAAGGATTTTATATCCATTATTGTAAGGATG
Organism: Viscum album; assembly: GCA_963277665.1. Lineage (NCBI taxonomy): Eukaryota > Viridiplantae > Streptophyta > Magnoliopsida > Santalales > Viscaceae > Viscum > Viscum album. The sequence goes on from OY728152.1 coordinate 2,008,349,439, forward strand.
ATATGTCTCTATTATGCATGTATAATCACATATTCATCAATATCATGGTCAAATAGACGTGTTACCACCCATTTCCAAGTGATATAAAAGCTTCATAAAGACTCAGACATATGGATGATGAGGTTGGGTATGAAGGAAAGGATATCCAATAAGGGCTCAGGAATATTAGGAAAACTCATATCTTATGTGAAGTACGAGCCCTATACCCAATGGTTTCGAATCCTGGGTTGTAGTCCATCCAAAGTTTAGTGAATGGAGTGTGATATTATTACTTTGGGAAATGGTACAAAACACGATGAAGTAACTTTTATGATGTTGAATTCACTTGAATATTCTAGATGTGGGGATTGTAAACCATGATCTAAAGTGACTCAATCATGAGGATGATATGGGAAAATTGGTCTAGGAATAGCCTACTACACGTTGAGTTGTGGGGTTATTCTGTGGTGACATCAGGGCTCACAAGGATTTGAAATCACATTTTGTAGAGTAACATAATTTATTGATGACCATAGGTTCATATGTAGCAGACATATGTAGACATATATAGTCAAACAAAGGGTCCCTCAAATATGGGTATCAATTTCCAATGGCCATGGGAGATTTGTGGGGACCCAAGTTGCTCAAATCATGAAGTGTGATCTATAGAGAAGTTAATATTCAAGAAGGGTTTGAGTACCCTAAAAGATATGTTTTCTATTAGATAACACATTCTCATGAAAAAAAATGAAAAATCATTACCCCTAATATTTTCCAGGAATATGGGGTTTATGAAGAATAACTAGTCTTTCACTAGGTCTATAATGTAGGCCCTATAATAATTATTCCTCATTTTCTTATGCCATAATTTATTCCTAAACTTTAAAGGTGAAGAGTTTTGCAAGAAAAAACATGAATTTTTCTCAGGCATCCCATTACTGGTCTTCAAAGAGATAAGTTTTTCATCTCTTTCATGAGAAATTTATGGTCTTGTGATTTGGACCATCAAATTCTAGATTTTAAGGTCATAAATATTTTATCTAAGTGGAGTAATTTTAATTTTGTGACACACATTCTCCAAAAAGAGCTAGAATGTTACACAACAACCTAATTAGGATACCCACGGTCAAGAGTACACTAATTTACTTACATGTAGAAGATAAAAATTTAGTAAATCATGGCTTGAGGATATCATGTCAGGAGTAATGACATGGTAAAATCATATAGGGGATAGCCCAGAAAACCCTCAGGTAATGAGTTCTATCATGGAAATGTTAGGATCACAAGGATATGAAATCCCTCCATACAAATCCAAGATATCTTTTAGGTTATCAGTCTAAGCCATTTTTCATTGATATCATGGTCATGTAGAGAAATATCTTTTCCTTTCAAAGGGACATGGAAGATTGATAGTGACTTGAGATGCTCAAATCAAGAAGATTGATTTTTTAAAGGAGGTTCTCATTGGATGATTGAATAACCTCGTACTCTAATTGACCAGGTAATGGCTCTTTCAATGCAGTGATAAGGTATGGTGATGGGTGATGGTATGAACCTTTTAAAATTATGTATTTGAGTGGAATTTTTTATGTAGTTTAAATTTATTGGGATCCATAAATTTTCATCATAGTTACATGTCATGTGGTAATGAAATATATGTTTCATTATAGTTCAACATAATGTGGTAAAGACATGGGGTCTGACATGAATTTTTTTGAAAGATATTTTACATGAACAAAAAAATAATACATAAATTTTAATCCTATATATCGAAATGAGACTGTATGACTCATCCCTTATGCAGTTGGGGATTCATTTTTCTCATCAGTTATTATATTTGGACCCATCATTGGTGATCTAAGAAACACTACTTATCATGCACTGATATGAATCAAGACAGACATAGTTCTTAAGAATAATTTTTTTTAACATCATGGTGTAAGAATGTAGACTCTCCATATTGATATGGGAGTATTGTGGATGGGCCCAAAAATAGATATCTCAGTGATAATATGTATCCTATTATGATAGTAGTCGTGCCACATGATGTTATTAAGAAATATCCCTATTCAATTCTGAACCATACGTAGAGAGGGGGAAATTGTTATGTTAATTTATTTTAAATAGACTTATATTTTGATATTCAGATGTAAATACATACCCCATTATCAAATAAATCTATTTACATATAGTTAATGATTGGAGGTGTGGTGGGAGGCCAATAACAATAATTTTGGTCCTCTTGAGGACCACTAAAATGTGCAGATTTATGTCAGGAAGGAGACATCAACCATATAATTTAACATCATGTGGTAAGGACATAAGACTATGATAAACCTATTCTGAGATAATATTCCTTATTCATTCTTGATATCCCTCGTAAAGGATTGTAAGACGGCGCGACCTATGCTAATTGTGAGAAATAAGGAATGAAAAAGGTTCCTCACATCATGGAGGAAATTAGAGAATGGATAGTATAATTTTGTATCATGTGGTGGCTAGGAGAGGATATTGGATCATGGTGTCCCAACATATCTCACTAGAATTGGATTAAATTCATACATATTTCTAGAAATTCATGCAGTTAAATAGCATGAGTAAGGAAATAAACCATACAGTTTACATATTTTAGTATCGACATTGGTTACTTGATATGAATGAAGATTAATTTTGAGTCATAGACTTTGAATTGATGTACGGATGTTACTACGTATCATGTACTGGTATGAATCAAGCCACATATAATACTTTGAAGCCATGAAGTTTAGTTTCTTCTAGAGAGGACAACAGTTGTTCATTTTCATTTCTTCTAGTAAGGACATGGGACACCTGGTGTAGAAGGAATTAAACACTACTACTAGATCCAATATTAGTGTTCCATGCATCACTATGTATCTTATAATTGAATGAATCAAGCCACATGTAGTACTTTGATGAAGATATTCTTTATTTGGATCAGACACTCACATAGGTATAAGGTCATTCCATCATTCCTTTTCATAGATCGAGCTCATGTGCAGTCAATCCTCAATGAGAATATTCTTCCCAAATAGTTTAACATCATGTGGTAAAGAAGTTTATAATTCAATTTAAAATCATGTTTTAAGAAAAAAGGATGTTGTATAGTTTATTGTGTTTCTTCAAGGATGATCTATGTTCAGTTTAATGTCATGGGGTTAGGATTTTTTCCATGTAGTTTAACATCATTCCGTAAGGATAAAGGATATTTTGTATTTTAAATTCTTACATCTTGGAAATCCTTCATACAGTTACATTTCATGTGACCAGGACAAGAGACAATATGCGATTTAAAATATTTCTTCTAGGATGAGATATTCTAGATGGAAGTTTTGAAAATTATTTCTTAAGAAATATTTCATTTTTGGGGGGTGTGACACGGTCCACATTCATCATGGAAAATGAGTAGGCTGAATTTTGGTAGACCTCATTTATTATATAATGCCCTTCCCATTTTGTTTATAGATTTTGTGGTGTCTTACCTGGTATCATTGGGGTTCTAAGAACCAATACCAATTCTCCTTTGAGAAATAAATATAGGTGAACCTTTTTACATATGGTCTATATGATATAATTTTTATGGACATCATGGTTGTGAAATATATTTAACCTATTCTCATCGAGCTTCTCTATAACATGATGTTTCTTTCTATGATGTATCTTCATCTGATAGTATTACCCTAATCAATATTCATAGATAGGGTAACTATAATACTATGTGTAACACAAACTTGATCTCATAAACCAATGAATACTATTTTGATGGTGTAATAGATTATGTGGTAGAATGGTAGGAACATAATGCATAGAGGAACATGTCTAACTAGGACTTATTGTCTTTATTCGCTATCTTATGAATTATATTTAGTAGAGTCTTATTAAGGTCCTATATTTATCCATTTACCACTTTATGATATCTGGAGCAGTGATTGGACTCGATCCTATACTCATTTTACAGATTCCACAACTCTATATAAAAGATGTTAGTGCCATTATCTGTCAATCATGATTGAGAGAATCTGATGTTAGTGATGGTATGGGTCTTCACAAAGCTTATGATTTTTGTCATCTTGACTTTCTTGAGGGGTATTTTCTCATACTAATTGGAAAAGTAGTTAGTATTATTAGAAATGTACTTAAATGGCTTAGTTGTGGCTGGGGGATATATCCCCACAAAATCTATTACCTATTTGTGAAATGGATTTTAATATTTAGATATGTGTAGTAATTTTGGGGGATTATAGATAATGTTTTCATAGATCTAGGATTCATAAAATTTCCTAGAGAATTCCAATGATTCTTGTATCACTGTTTTCTATTAGTAACTCAAAATCCAGATTTAGTGGTATAGCTTGGTCCCAAACTGATTTTCACCATAAGATCTAGCATGGAATCCTTCCATGATGATAGTATTATCTCTTTTTGTTAATAATATCAATAGGATACCTACAAATCCTCTCTTTTAGGAGTACTTTTTCTCATTTGTTCCATCCCATAACTTTATTTTCACTATTTGGTGATGAATCTATTCTCTTCTGGATAAGTATTGGGTTCCCAAAAAATCTTGGGAGGCCTCAATTCCATTTTCAATGTTGATTTCACCCACATTCGGCATTAGTCTCCCACTGCTACATGTATCTGAACTATGTTTTTCTTGATTCCCATTCTCATGGGATATGTTTAATTCCTAGAACCTTCTTTAACAAGCTCATCCCCAAAGTTACCAACCCTTGGTCTCATTTTCCCCATTTAAGATCCAAACATTATAAGATTAAACCATGTATTGTTCCTTTAAAGGTACTTATATTGTACATGGGTCTATGTTTCCTCTTATCATGTAAGGTTCTATGTATTCTCTATCATTAAAATACCCTTTAAATAAACACGCCCTGATCCAAGAATCATGAAATTAAACTATTTCCATGGTGAAAACCTTATAACCTTAAACTATGTGCAATTAGATTTAGGGTCTCTTTATGTGCTATATATCCTCCATGGATCATTTCACATTGGATTTTAACTCTTCTTCGCTAAAACAAATCTTCCAAGAACCCCTACGGTTTGAACTCTATTAATTAAAACTACGAGCTCTATGGTCTATATATAGTTACCCTATATTGTATGAATTTATCCCTTATTGGTATTGATTGCTTCATCCCTAGTATTTCATCATGCCTACACCCCAAAACTTTCTATAAATACATATTAATTGACTATCAACCTTGTCGGATATTTAGTGATGCATATACCTTTTGTCTTCAAGACCAACCACGAATTCACCAAAATATTGGTGCTATCACCCCAAAAATACCATTGGGTATCCACCTCATGTGTAAGAACAAACCATTTTCCATGACCCATCAATAGTCCGAGATTCCATCATGTTCCAACATGGGGATGATAGAGGAGTGTATTTCAATGCACATGTCCCATCTATATCCTCAACACATGATGTTTAACTATAACCTAAACCCGTTTTTATTCAGCATGCCTTATATCCTATCATGTAATTATTAAGTATCCTTATTCGAGAGGATATCCCCAAAATAGTGTTAATATCCCACTGTACCATCCTCCAAGACTTTGTAATGCTTAATTCCCTATACAGTAAAGAACATATATTACATCTTGATCCCATCCACTTTATCATCTCATTGCGCGAGCATTTCTCCACACAACATCATGAGGTCATATTTCTGTATAGTTTGTCATGTTTTTTTATAAATATGGGTCCATTTATCAATCCTTTCATTTTGTGTTATCAATATATCAAGCAACACAATCCCCCTTAGGAAACCCAATAACCAATTATTTTTTTCAATGAAACAATCCCTTAAAATATAAATTCCCCTACGGTCTAAGCTCTGCCTCCTTAAACTAATAGAAATCATGGTATGGACTGTGTATCTTAAAACTATAAACCATAACATCCTCATCACATGACATTATACTGGGGTGTTACCCCTTAGATATTGGGATTCATTATATAAAAAGTGTTGGATGAACAAAGATAATTTCCTTATATGAAACATAGATTCCTAGTAATATTATATGGTTTGATGTCTTCCCCATTGAGGATATCATTACTTCAATTTCTTTATCCTACCACATTACACCAAATAAATACATGTGGATTGATTCCTATTCTCATGGGATATGAATCCAATCTTGGATATATGAACCATGGAGAAACCCTATCAATCAATTTATTTCTGGATTGACTCCATCTCGACCAAGCTTAATTCTCGCCTACTTGTGTGGCCATATAGAGAGTTCAACGAAAAGGGTAAATTGTTTCTACAGCACTAAACATTCCATTGTAGACATTATCTACATCCAATTATGTGCTTTTAATTTTCCCTTATTTAGATAATCATCATATTCTTGATTAAGATAAGCTCCCAAATAGGAATGGTCAAATGCTTCACCAGATCGCCTACCATCCTGGGAACACATCTCAAAGGATCTTAAACTAAAATAGGGGATCTTGTGTGTTGAAAATATAAAATGGTTGATCCTATATTTCTTTGTCTCATCCTTAACTAATGTGAGTATATAAATCGTGTTTTGAACATAGTCGACAATTGTTCCCTGTTTGGTGGTTATTCCCCTTTCACTATCAAGGTCTTGAATGTAGAAATCACCTTCAAAATAATTTTTTGTCACATTCACCCCTTTTTTATATGTTAAAAATAATAGGAACCCCATTCAAAACCTTGTTTCTCGCATAGATCCTAGATCACCTGATATTAGGAGTTAAGGGGCGATTCTATTCACCCAAGGTTGAGAAGCATGAGTTCGAAATGGTCTAATCCCTATAGACATAAACTTAGATATTTATTCCAAGAATTTGGAATTTATTCTTTGTACCATTCATCCATGGAATTTTTTGTGTGATGTTAGTCCTCCTTGCACCTCACTTCATGTTGGGTCATCACTAACACCAACTACACATGTCATTTTTTATGTAGACCCTAGGGCCCAAGAATCATAACCTTAAACAATTTGTAAACTTCTGCTAGTGTTTTTTGTAACATATGGCCTGCCATGGCTCTCCTTTTACATTAGGTTACTGCTCTTACATATCACACCAAACACATTATGGATCCCATCATCCAATTTCTGTGACCTTAAAATAGACGCCCATGTCTACGAATTAATACTAATACTATGTGAAAGTCACCTAGGAATGTGTTGTACAACATAGATCCTTCATAGACCCTTAATTCACATTGGGTTTTCACTTTGTCATTATCCACATGGCCCCTTTGGATGCTCACCTTATAGTCCAAGAATCACAACCTGAAACTGTGTTCAAGTTGTCTCAAAGATTTTTTGTGCTTCTAGTGGAATCCTAGGTCCCTGTTTTCATGATAGATAACTTTCATTTAGTATGGTATTTGTTCCTTCTAGACACAATTCCCTATTAAACATAATATAACATTAATCAATTTTCCGTCATTCTGAACACTATGACCTCAAATTAAGAGCTTGGGTCCAAGCAACAAGGCCTTAAAATGTGTGAATAATTTCAATATGATAATTTCTCTATGTGTGTGGGGGTCATAGGATACTCGTTTTCATCAATTTACCTATCCCTAATTCCACACATATCCCCTTTGAGACACATAACTGAATGGTCCATAAATCCTGACCATAAACTATGTTAGACCAATCAGATATTCTTTTTCATGGCGAAAGGAATTCAATTCTCATTTTTCCACATAATCCCCCATAGAGAGTACCCCATGTATTACCCTCCTATGCCCCCATACACCCTTTTTGTGAAGGTATTATTCATATCGATCTCATGTCTAGATCCCATGATATTAGACTATGTAATCCAATGTCCAAATCGCATGATGTTGTACTATATGATGTAACATCCCAAAAAAATGATCATAAAAAATAGGGTATATCATCCTCACCAAATAATGTTAAACTGTGTGTTCACTATCCTCAATATATGATGTCAATCTATGTGTCCATTGTCCTCATTTCATGATGATAAACTGCAATGAGTCTTTAGGCCCTTACCCGAGAATCACATTCCTATGATTCTGGTCACCTACCATATTGTTCTTGTTATTCTACCAACATTCGGAATCCTAGATGTTGCAACCTTGGAATAAAATTATGAACTTTTCTCAGACCAATACACCAACCCAATGTAATTTAGGCCATGTTGTCTTAATTCCAAGATTATTGGACCCCACTCACAAATTCAATCACTTTACCTCCATGATTTTTTCATCCTATAATTTAGATCCTCATTATCCTCCACATCTAAATGGTCCCCCATCAATGTCTATGTCCCATGCCACACTAGCTCACCTACCATATAGAAAACATAACACGAAAGACATCATATTCGATTTTGAGATTGGCGTTATGTTTTGGAAATGGTTATCGGTCGAACATAATTTTTTTCTCTCATCCTCGTTAAAATGATAATGGTTGTGTTTTTTCAGACATGGTTAGCTGTTATCCTACATCATCGCACTACCCCATTTGTGTTCCGAACCCTTATCTTCATGATTCACACAATCAAATCATCTTTGTTCATGTATAATTCTATTCACTTGGTGTTACATTATTCACACACTAGAAGATATTGGGAAATAAAGTCAGGTGTTTAGAGGGAAACTTTTTATAGCCACATCCATTTTCATCGTGGACACTCTCAGTGTCCAATCCAAAAATATATACCTCGATTATTCCACAATTGTCTGACAGTCTCATATAAGTTAGGAGTCAAATGGTTGTCTCTTTTTCTACCACACTAATAATAACTCACGTTGGACGAGGGATTGATCCTCAGTTGTCTCATGTGTGATTATAGTATGAAAATAATGTGTGTAAAAAGAAACAATTCCATCCATATGAAATGTTTATAATAAATAATCATAAATTTTTGAGGGACATCTACATGGAAGAGACCCTCTTTTCCCAAGCCATAAATGTCTGCTATGGTTCTTCCCTAGAGATTGAGTGCTCTAGATCAGCTAACCTATAAAGCATGGACTTGAGGACCACACATAGTCCAATGAGATCTTCCTCCTCCACCTCTGCATCCACAAGGTGAAGCTCATCATCCTTGTTATGTGCCTAGTTCTACTTAGTCTAGTACTAGGATTTATGATATAACAATTCCTTTTCATAAGAATGAATCCCTGCTAGCTGAGAATTATACTAATTGATGACCCATGATAGTTCACTGATGATTGACACACACTAAATTACTTTCTCCTATAGTCACATAATTTATTGATCAGCCTCATAGAGCACCCTGTGACTATTATTTCAATCATTTCTATAGGAAACATAAATTTTTTGACTCTCTACATGAAGCTGATCGGTTAGGAAATCTAGAACCATTGCATTGAGAGCATGAACATCTTCCCCTATGGTAATAAGGTTGTGTAGTGAGTGGTTATGGGGCCGCATCTAGCTCCCCAATTATGTATCTGGAGTGCGAGTGATAAAGGGACATATTCTCCTCCACACCCATTGCAAGACAATGAGGTTGTCTTCATCAATGTCACACTTAGAATATTCTAGTTCCTTTGGTGTAATAGAATCATTCTATAGGAAGCTCACAAGGATAGAAGCAGTAGTGTCTTCCTCTAAGATCATATTGTTTGGGTCAGGATCAAATAAGAAAGGGGATCATATTTATCTAACCCATCATTGGAAGAACCCCCTCTTCTAGCCTCAAGATATGACACTTTTGAGGCACTTCCCATGAACATAAGAGGATACCCTACTGGGAAAAATTTATTTCATCTTGAACGACCATATCTCAGAGATTTCAAACATTCATTATGAGAGGTGTCCCAAATCCCACATCCATAGTCTCTTGATGAGAGCGCACCCTATCGATACTTCTTGAATCAAAAGAAATTAATTCATTTTTATTGGTGATGACGAGTTAGGTAAACATAGATCATGTAATGGAGAAATACTTATAGAGGTTGACTATTTGAGTTAGACCTATTACCATTGGTTTGATAGTGAGTTCCACCACAAGAGACCCCTAGACACTGGTCGATACTTTGATGGATGGAATTGGACCACTCCCATCACCAGTTGGGTGGAATAGATATATGTACAAACAGACATGTTGATGTGATTGAATCAGATATGTCCAGGAAAGACTGAAAATGGGAAAGGATGATTTGGATTTCATTTTTCCCTAGGGAGGAGGTATCTCAATGGTGAACCACCCCATACGATGTGCTTCACCAGTGGTAGATGTCATCATTGTGATACCAACACTACCACTCTAACTAGGGGTACCGGGGCTTCGAGAGAACCACTATGATTTCTTCATCAGGACCCCCAATTTAGAAAACACTGGTAAGGATTATGAAGTGTTCCCACTTATACCTAATGGATCACTAACCTCCCCTCTGAAAGGGACCCCATGTTCACTCTCAGCATTCTCAGGATTATGGAAAATTCTAGTTAGATACTTTTAACAACAGGTGTAGAGTTGGAAGATACAAGTTTTATAACAAAGTAGGCTTACCTTGAGAAACTCTACCATATTTAAATCCACATGGGTGACCTCATTTCTCTCCTACGGATTCTCCATATTAGTAGCTGACCCCTAGGACTCTATGTCACAGGAACCCACTACGTCAACACTAAAGGATGATGCATCCACTGGTTATTTTGATGATTTTTCCTCCAAAGGAAAAATATCACCCTTAAACATCACATGAACCAGGACATAGTAAAAATATGGTACCCCGTTTTGTTAATAAAATGTGTCCATAGCTTCCGGGTTTATAATCTTCCTGTATAAGTGCACCTTGTTAGTGATCCCGGTGATCCCCACCTCTAACAGCTTAATCTCATCTTATTAAAACCTTCTTCATATCTTCCCTACCATCATGGTAATTTTTTGGAATCCAATAAGACTCATAAATCATGGGTAAGGAGGCATCAAAAGTTGTATGCATCCAATATCATTATTTTTTATGAGAGCCTTCTTGACTCTACTCGATCGGGCCAAAGAGACATTAACATGTTCTTAGGGAAACTTTTTAGGATATCCCTCCCCAATATTAAGAGTGGGTAAAATAATGCCTTGAACTTCCCCCACTGTATCCTCACAAGAATCCCCTAAATCCTGGTGGTCCCCACAATGAGAATATATCCTTCCACCCAAATTCCATAAAACCCCAGTTTCCGATGTGATGAACCTTATGTGATGATGTCTGTTCACTCCCAGGTATGTATATACCTAGTTGTGGGAATATAATTGAGAGAGGATGGTGTTGAAAATATTATGAAGCTTCATGACCCCCATTCTTTCACCCATGAACATCCATCATAACAGATGAATTATATAGGGATTCCTATCTTCCTGGGCCCCCATGTAGAGTCCCCACATTGGTTGTTGGACGCATTCAAACTACGAATAAAACAAAGATGGAATATATATTTACCCAAACATGTTTTCATCTATCTTTTATATAATTTCTACATCACATAAGGCTTTTAGGTATTATCACTAATCCAGAATACACTCCAGATTATCCACCATCTTAGTATATTGGGTTGAGAATTGGTGCAAGTTCAGGTTTGAAAAGTTGTTGATGCCATCCAAAACCCTTACCTCATTGAGAGCCATCAGCAAAACCCTGATAATTTTGGTTAGTGAGATCCATAGAATACCATTTGGATGGGTTATAGAATTCAAGAACTTGAATCTTCTAGAGTATAATGTGATCTACCAATGAATGAATTTGACTAGACCACTTATCATCCATGAAATGATTCCCTGACGACATTTCCTTGCTCGCTGTAAATTTGGAACAGCACCAGTACCCTTAGGTTTACTCGATTAATATATTCCATTATCACCTCCGTAATAATCCTCCATGGGAGTTAGCCCTTGCATGAATCTCTAGATAGAGGAATCCAAATACTAACGAAATTGGATAGCAATATAGTTTAGTATACTATCAGCTTCCAGTTCTCACCTATGTGGTAGCCCCACAATTCATATTTCTCACCCCTCCATGATATTTCAATATAATACCCACTTCCTATTCCTCTTCATCGCTATACATTGAATCATCCAAACTATCCTTTTTTGTTGGGAAATTATTTAGGAACATACATATCATTTCCTTGAATGTTTTTTCCTAATGGAAGGCAAAATGCCCCAGTAATTTCTTCAACACAACCATAAAAATCCTCTCCATGATGAGGGTATTATTTATATCACCCCAATTGTTCCATGTTGAAAGGAAATCATCATACTAGAATCAAAATGGTGGGATGTTATAGATTCAGTGCAAGTTACACATGTTAATACCCACCTCCCCATGATGGAGGTGGAAGGTGTTTGTATCCAGGGACTAACAACTTAGGAGATCCGGCAGTAGCTCATGTTGATGGTAAGAATGGAACTGCAATGTCTACACTAACTAATACAATTCAATATAGAAATTATCATCCCCATACTCTTGGAAGTTCAAGTGTACCAAATAATCCCAACCCACTCATAAGTAAAGTTTCCTAGGAACTACATATCCTTATCTTTATACTAACCCTAGATACTATCATGAATGGTGGACTAGGTGATTCTTGTGTAATGATTCACGAACTCTTCAACCTATGATTTCTCTTAAAAACTATCTTATTACTTCAACTAATTATATAGATAGACGTTCTTTATGCTCCCAATAAGGGTGGTCTAAAATGATGACATTAAAACATGATAACTCTTTAGAAAAATAGAAATAAAACTGTGATTTGTTCACACCAAAGGCTAGTAATACAATCTTTTCTATAAGTCGAAAGATGTATAATGTAATATGGTTTCATAAAAGGTAATTTCTCTGGGATATGGTCATTTAGCCTACGATTACATGGTTGTCATAGAAATCCCATCTAGTTAGAGAAATTTCCATGTTTCCCAAAACCTCATCTCTCTGGTAAGTGGTAGAAGCAACAATCTCAGCATGATTTTTTTATTGTCCATTTTCTAAATATTTTTGATCTCTAAGTCTGAACCACAAATGTCTTGGATCTGGACAAACAATTGTTGTCCTATCACATGACTTTGGACAAGTTCATACCAAATTTCCTCTCAGGAAAGAATGATATTTCCTGAAAGGAAGGTTTTCATATATGTTGCTGTTATGGAACAAAATTTCTCCTAATGCGTTGAGTTCCAAGCAATGAATATATGTTATCGCAAGTGGAAGTTATATTACTATACATTGGGACCCATCCCAAATTTATAGGCATAGAACATTGGCTTATCTGAAGTGTGAAATGAATTTTTGCGACTAGAGTCCAAAGTTGTAAGAATGCATGAGAATACATCACACTCTTTAGTGATTCCCTTAGAAAACAACCTTCTGGTCCCATGTTCGCTCTGATTCCATGGGGGAACATTTTTTAGAACCAAAAATATGTCTCAACCCCAAAAGGTCTTGTTTTGGATGAACCAAACCCCCCAAAAACCCATAATAAAATTCTAGGCCATAGATAAGGTTACACACAATATATAACAGTTTCAAAAAAAATATGTGGTTCTTCATGGGAATGAATGGCATGTCAAAGGCTTCATGGAGTTCAGTCGATGCCCCAATTTCGAAAAGAAACCCAAGGCCCCTGTGTGAAAATGATAGTTCTACATGGAAATCCTCCATTTACATGACAGAAAAGTTGTACATTAAAGGAATCATAGTAAACAACATTTTGTACTATCAATCCCACAAGACTTGAGGTATATATGTGGAAGGATTGTTATTCAAAAATCCATTCTATAACCATCTAGTTGTGCATAAAAGAGATGTATAAACAAGGTTGTTGCATGGCCAAACCCCAGCAGAAATGGAATGATTAGTGTGTGACCCAATTCTGATCCTAGTGGAGTTGTAAAACTCATGCCAAGGATTTATTGTATAAATAGAACCCCACCCACACTTTGAGAGGGTTCCCAAGAAGATGAATTGACACTCATATACTATAAAATAATCATATTCCACAACCTTTTAAAACACTAGAGAAAATGGACCACCAAAGGTACATAATATATATAGCAGACATCATGTGGGATGAAATATGACTTTTCTTGTGGCTGATTAATCATCATATAACATTTATCAAGGCTGGTATGGTTCGTACATGTGAATATAACTTCATGAAACCCAATCCTCTACACAATCCCAATTTTTTCACCACTATTACTCACGAATCCATGTGTTTTCTTTGCACTAGATCTCAATTCTAACACAAAACTTATAAGAAATATATCAAATTTATTTGTAGAAACATTCTAGTTCATTCCCTGATGATCCATTTGCTTCTACTGCATACATTACCCTACCTACTACTCCTAATAATAGGTACCCTAATTAATATATCTCTTAAGAATAGATACCATAATGCTAGGACTCATAATTTACAGTCCTCCATGGTAGTTCCAATGCCATGTCCCACCCAATAGAGAATGAGATGTGGACTTGTATTTCCTATATGTGGAATATTTAAGGAAAACTATGCAACTATCATGTATGGGATTTCTTATGAATAATTTTATCCCAACATGACAAGTCCCCCATCCAAGAGAGAGCTCTACCACATCTGAGTTGCAATACATAAAACTACCTAACTCAATGTAATAGTCATATGTTGTTAAATATCATGACAATTTCCTTAGAACATGGCATAAAAATATACCCTTATTATGTGTGATGAACATGGGATTCCCCATGTGTGGCCGTCATGGGAGTCCATTGTCTCCCCCATCATGGGATGATCCACTTTCAAAGGGAATAATCCATGCCAAAGACCCACACCATTCCCCAAATAGAAATCCTCTAATATTGGGAAACTTTTACAAGTAATCCCCACACCATCTCTCATCAATGCTTTTGTGTGACATGAGTTTAATTACTACATAACGTTAACCTACATAGAAGAGTAATATTAAATTAATATATATTCTTCGATAAAACTACATGATTTAAGACAATTTTTTCTCTAACATGGTATGTAGGAAACCTCCCTGATGTTCAATCATGACAACCATCACTTCCATGTATGAGATATTCCCTCCTGGGGATGAACCCCATAAATTCATCTCAACATTGCATTCTGATCCTTCTCCACGGGATGTTAAAAATGAGATAAGATTTATTTCAATAGGACATTCTTATCCACCACAAAAATATGGTAATATTGTGACCTAATCCATATCAAGATGATATTCTGCTCTATCCCCATATGATATTAATCATATGACCTGATTGATCTCAATAGGACCTTTTGATCTGTCTCTACAATAATTTAATCATGTGACTTGATCAATCTCAAGACGATATTATCCTATATCTTTAAGAGAAATTAAACTCATTCAATGATCTAGAATCAATAACCCATGCAATATATATGGGATTCTTAATGTAAAAATACTCAGAATACATATTCCACTTAAACTAATTACCTCATGATCGACATGGGATGTCTTGGGTTCAACAAATAATATGCCTCACAAATGAGATTCCATACAAAATAAGAAGTCTTTATGGGTGCTCAATATACCCAATGTTTATAAATTCTAGGATGTGACAACATGTATACTCTCCTAAATGAAGTTCAATTCCTTGTAGATACATAATCATCGTAACTAACTAGTTTCCACCATGAGATGGCACCAGGAACAAGTTCTATGAACAAGACATAAATCTATAAGGGAGACATGGACTATACCACAATCCTCGAGGAGAAATCCATTGGACAATAAATCAGTATCGCCTCTTCCTATTTAGATTAAGGATTATACATCACTAATGATTGTTATGATAGTCTCCCACATTTAGAAATTGTGACATTCAATAAAATCCAAAACTAAAATCCACAATGTTAATATTTTGTTGAAAGAAAATACCAAAAAAATTAATTTTAGTGGATGGCTCCCCATTCTATAAGAACCGACGCTCAGATCCATTTCTCGGCTACATTTTATTTCTCCTAGGGTTTCTAGTTATTTCTGGTGGTGATGGACCACCCATCATCCTATGAATTTTTCATATATTGGCACTTCCATCTTCCTATTTGTGTTCTGATGTCACCTAGGTGGCTCTCATTATCTGGATTCTTCGGCCTCCCACTTTCTATGTTATTTATATTTAGGTTCTATGGATAGGTATCACATCCCCCTCTTCCTCCCCTGATATGAAAATCTATCATGACACACACATCCCCATCTCGGTTGGGTGTGTTGATTTTTTTAGATGGGTTTTTTGAATATGATGGTGGGAGTAACGAAAATGTGAGTTTCTCCATTTCAGTGGATTATTCCCTTGTTTTCTCATAATCCATTTGGGGATTATTTTTTCAGTTTTATTCCCAATTTCTTTTTAGTGTTTTAATCCAGATTCCCTCTTCCTCGTTCCATTTGTTCAGGTTATGTTTTTGGATATATGTCCTCCCCTAGGGTTTCAATCCCAGTGTTACTATTTTTCATTATATTACCCGACTACCTAATCCACACTCAACTATCACATTCTACCTCTCATATATGGGTTGTACATTGAGTGATGGATACTCATATATTTTGGGAAATATAGTTTGGAGGCCATGGGGAATCGATTTTTATCACCCTAGGTATCTCTCAATTTGGATTCTTCTTCGTCTTTGGGTTCATTTTGCGTATCAGATGATGCATTTGAGGTGTTTTTATTTTATGGTTGTTTTTTCATTTGGTGTTGGTTATTTGTAACATCATTTTTGTTTCAATGATGACAAGTGTGATGGTTGTGAATGATTGTTCTTCTTATCATAAATTTTTCTCCATTTATCATCTCCAGCAGTTTTGGGTGATGACAGTGACTGGTGGATTCAATTGAAGGTGATTTATTTTCTTTGATGATGGTGATTCGTGTTAAGGAGAGTGGATCTTTTTTGTGGTTGTATGATCTCTGGTTGGGTTCTAGTTAGCATTTTCATCCGTGTTGTGCTTCTCAGTGACGATGATGATTTTCAGTGAGCTATTTTCTAACGAGTTGGTTCTGAAAAGGGTTGTTTTGTGCTAGGGGTTTCATTGTGAGGAGGTAGGATTGAAGAGGGGATGATGTTATCACTTTTGAAATTTGAAATAGTTGATGTTTTAGGGTGTGCAAATTGAGGTAGTGATTATGGATCTCATTTGAATTTTGAATCATTGTGTGGCATGTCAGTTTATGACACGGTGTTGATGGTTGTATTAGATAGTTTGAAATTTGAAACCTATAATGTGAATTTTTTTTCTTTATTTTTGGTTCCCACATAACAAGAAAGTATATTTTATATAAAATAAAAAATAGATTGGTGAAAAAAATACCAATTTTTTTTAATGAAACAAAATATTACTTTAGGTCCAAAATGATAAACATAGGTTTTCAAAATTGAATATAGTGTTTTTGAACACATATTTTTACTCCCTAAATACACATATTTCTAAGAAAATGGTTTATAAAATTTTTAAGTCATGTTTACATTATGATAATGTCATAAAATCTATGACATCAATAAAACTGTACATTGAACTATTCACCTAAAAATCTATCCTTTTATATAAATACCAAATATTCATCCTCAGAAACAATTTTTATACTTAATCCAATAATTATATTAATTTTTAAAAATCCAAATTCTCAAATTGAGGATGTTATATTTTAAATGGAAATAAAAAATATAATAAAAAAAATACTTATATAGGAAATTGAATTTGTAAATACTAATCATTATTATTTTTATTTATTATTAATTAAAAATTATTGTTAATATATTTTTCTTATAAACAAAATATTATATCATTATTAAATGATATTATATATTATTTTTGAAACAATTCATAGTGCATTAAATGGATATTTTTTGTAAAATAAAATATTAAGCATAAAGTGATCTTATTAATTATTTAACTACACTAATTGAATTTCATTAGTGAATTAGTGTTTAAAATAAAAATTATTTAAATTTATAAATATATTAAATAATTTTTTTTACTGATATTTATATCATCCAACTAAATTACTATTTGATAACATTTATATTTAAATAAATAAAATGTGTCACAGTTAATTTTAGTTTAGTGATATGTGTGAAGTAATATTTTAAAAAAATATTTATTTAGTGACACATATATATATAAACTAGAATATTGTTACCTTATCCTCTCTAAATAATTTTTTCCCTTCCATTTTCATTATTTATTACTAGTAAAAATAACTAAGGATATTTATATGATAATAAATAACCATGACATAATTTCAAACTCACCGGAATGTATAATACTGAAGAACTGATTTTTTTAATTATGACTCTTTATCTATCTATAATAATTGTAATTTTCTACATACAAACCATTAACAACGTCATTTTCATCAACTTGTTTCCAAAAAAATAAAAGAACAAAAAAATTGTATGATAATATCCAATTAAATAAGAGTAAATGATCTTATGAATATGAAAATAAATTCCTAAGATGTTTTATCCTATAATATGTTAATTTTATCCTATGATACTTATAGCTCAACTATGATATAATGGATAGAGTCATAATCCTTCACTTTTACCTAGGTCTTTCATTTTCATATTTTTAGTTGGTTCTATAACCTTATAGTTGTCTATAAAATATAAAAATTCCATTTAAATCACTAAAAACGATTCATAAGGAAAATGTGAATCAACAAAGAATATCACCAGAGAGTTTCCAACTAGAATCATAGTTAATCCCACTTATCATCCACCGAGTAATGATTCATTTAATACTCATACCACATGTTTCTATGTTATTACCTCTAGGTGAATATTTTCCAGAGCCTGTACCAACTTGTTTGTATCCAGATAGGGTTTTCATTACTATGAGTCACACACTCTATAATTCACCAAAACATTGGTATTTTTTACTATATGTAGGCTTATATCTAGGGTTTTGGATATTAAATGTCACACACTCTATAATTCCACCAAACGGTGTGATTTTTTACAATATTAAATCTTGTATGTAGGGTATCAATAATTTTATCAAGTACTAATCCTTAAAAATACGTAAACTAATCTCCAAAAACACTAAGCCTTTTTTATACAAATAGATGAATCCTAGAACCACACTGTTGAGTTTGGTTCTAAAAAACTCTATACACACTAAAATATATAACAATTGAGTTGACCCAAGATAGACCTTAGATACTTTATGTAAATATTACATATCAAAATAATCTCAAAAAAAATCCAAGAACCCTTATGTTTAGTGTATTTGGATATTAATTATATAAACACCTCACATTACAACACTTGTGAACATTTATATATAATAATCCAATACTGGACTTTATTATATATATATCATATGTTACACTCAACTTCATAACCTGATATAGGGAAAAAAATTGTTATCACAATCACCAAGTGAGGTAAGAACATAACATTGTGTAGTCAAAGGGTTAGATCATTATAATACGAGAAACATTATAATGGAAAAAATAACTTATAAAAAAACAATAACCAATAAGTGTTTCCCATATAATATAAGGAAATTTAATATGAAATTATCAAACATATACAATGGAATATGAATATATATTTATAATTCAAATAATCTTGTTACATGAGAATAACTAAGGAAAATAACATAGAGATGTGGAATAAGAATAAGCATATGAAATAAAAATATTATTAACATATCCTTTCAAAATTATAATCACACATAGTCTTTGTGATCATATATAGATACACATACACTAACTCATTGTATTTATAAGCATAGATAACCACAATTACACTCATGCATAATATTTATACACATAGCTAACCATATTTACTCTGTAGAAATTTCTTTGTGAGAAAATATATCTTAAATAACACTAACAAACACTCTCTATGATCATAGATAACGAACATTACACTGTAAGATAGACTTTGTGGGCATAGCTATCTAAAATTACACACATACATAGTCTTTGTGAGCATAGCTAACTAGAAATAATTTCATCATCAACGTTACCATCTCATGATATAAAAGTATTTTTATCTATGATTTGGAAAAATATATAAGACCCCAACCCTTATCATAATGATAAATCATATGAATTGGGGGTAAATAAAATAAATCATATATAATATCATGAATATCTAATGGAAGGAAAATGGGTTCCTAAAATTTCTAAATGGTATAAAATGAAATGAACATAATACTTATAATAGTTGATACCCAAAAAGTAAACAACCCAAAAGGAGTATCTCAGAAGTAAATTTAGTTTCTGATTCATGAAATATTACTTAAAAATATCTCTTTATTTTGGAGAAAATCTTGAAAATTAATTTGAAATCATGAAGAGAGATTTCATAAAAAAAATTAACCTTGTTGTTAAAAGAAGACGTTATGAGTCAAATAAAAAAAATAACTTTCGATAAAGTAAAATGAAAAATATTTTAAAATACCTCATTAAATGAAATAAAAACAATTAATCCCTAAAACTGACATAAATGTTTTCCCAATGAAATGTGGAGTGGAATATAAGACACGATATTGTGAAAATAAAACAAATTTACTATTTTAAAATATATTTATTGAAATCCACCTCGATTAAAAGAGTAATAAAATTAATTTTGAAAGTAGGTAATGGGAATTAGGAGAATATAAAAAATATTAAATATTTGGGTTTTAAAATAATATAGTATATTGATGAGAATAATTAACATGGACAATGATGGAAAATGGTTATAAAAAATGTTGGAAATTATTCTTGATAATATTATAATTTTATGAGAAACAAATTCAATATAGATGAGGCTTAGAAGTAAAAAATGTTTATTTATCCATATATAAAAATAAATTATCCTACAATAAAATTTTATTTTGTAAGAAACCAATAATATAATAAATAAGTTCATGGTGAAGTATTATAACTCAAAAAATGAGGATTGAGTTAATAAAATCCATTACCACATTTTTATATCTTACATAAAAATCCCATGAATGATAGAACATGAGTGGAATAATTTTAAATAATTTTAATTAGAAGAATCTTTGATAAAAACATCCATATATTATTATATACACCACAAAATATAAAAAATTGAATATAGAATACATCTCAAAGAATGAAAATTGAGATAAAAAAACCCATTAGGACATTGTTAACCTTTAAATCCAAACACTTTGGAAGAGGAAAACTGAAATATAATTTTAATTACCATGAATAAATATTTCATCATAATAATTTAATCCAAAAATTAATTACATGTACCATATAAAAAATATGTATACAATATTAAATATTCCGGAAAGAAGGGTGTTTGAGATAAAAACACCCGCAATAAGACTCAAATTCCAAAAAAATATCTGTCTACTTATTGTAATATTCATTAACATATTATTAAATTATTTAATCATATTATTTACATCTATTAACTTTTATAAAATATAATTATAATCATTTATTATATATTCATCAGCTAATTAGTGTTTATATTAAAAATTAGATGTTTGTAAATTTTATTATTTCGCTTGTGCTTTCAAAAATTATTATTGATTCCAATTATTTGATACCAAGATAATAATAAATTAATTATACAAGGTAATTTATTATATTATTTAAAATTATTTTAAAATTGATTATTTCATACAATAATATTTTTATTTATTACTTGTGATGATGGAATTAGTGATGAATATGTCTTGAGTAATTTCTTAATATCAATGGATCAATTTATAATGATGGTTTATATTTTTTCATAGATATCAAATATTAAATAAATTAAAATATTTCTATTTTTATCAATTTTTTCCAGAAGAAATCTATAACCAATCATGAAGTCAATGAAGAAAAACAAATCATGTTATCCATGGAGGCAGTAGTATACACGTAACACAAGCAACATTTTCATTTTCCAATGGATGAGGCTATCAATAAAATTACCTTGTTATCATTAAAGAACATTTTTGATTTCATAAATTTCATATTTATTCATGAAATAAATTCTTATAACCACCCATTTAAGGTGGAAATGGAAAATGAAATATATCGTTCTTTGGTAATGGTTGATTTTACATACACACGAATGATGTTTTCATTTTCCATAGAACAAGAAAAATGTATAATTTTCATATTTTTTAAAAATATTAAAAAAAATTATTTATAATATTTATTCATTAAATACCCTTTCATAACCATCCATGTAATATGATTTTTAAATGAAATACATTTATATTCAAAGCGGATAGTTCGTACATATGCACAAATAACATCCTCCTTTTTCTGAGTAATCATAGATAAAGGTTTCCACACTAACATAATAAAAAATCATTATAATAATATTTATTTCATTCTGCTATAATGGGTGATATATGTCCGGTGGTTAAATAATGAAATTAAAATGGTTCAGATGTTTTTTTCCTCATGTTTACAATATGAACCTTCCCATAGAGGGCCTCTTGAAAATACATGATTTATAAATATTAATTGGATCAAGGGGATTCTATTTGTTGAAAAGGGAACTGGGGGAAATAAAATGGGTATATTTTCATGATGATTTATAATATTTAGAGTGTATGTAATTGGGTGGTGGAATATTACTTTAATATATATGGAGAGTATCATTTTTGATAATATAAAAGAACAAGTAAATATTCAAAGAATGTGTGAATTTTTTTACAAATATTATAAGTTTTATGAGATTTTTATTGATAGAAAAACATTAACAACACATTTTTAGGATTTTTTTCATAATTTTAGGCATTTAACTTTTAGTTTTAACATTTATCATAACTTTATTTTACAACAATAATTAAATTTTTACCTCCCTAATTTAATATTGTGCTAAAAATAAAACCTACCTTATAATATGATTTAGATATGGTAACTACATATATGAAAATAATTTTATCAAATAAAATTTTCAAGGGTAAGAAAAATTAATTTTAATATTTTTCTACAAAATGCTAAAAACATATTTTTAAGCTGCATTTTAAAGAAAAAATTTTTATTGGGTATAAAATATTCAATTCTATTGATTTAATTATTATTAATAAGATTTTTACTGATAAAATCAAAATTATATACATTTAAATGAAGGATAAAATTGAAATCCATCATGTGAATATTTAATTAAATGAAAAGACAAAAAAAATATTTTTTAGTAAAATATTTATTGTTTTCAAATTTTTTAATAATAGGTTTTCAAAAATTAAAATAATATTTATAAAAGAAGAAAATTTACCCTATAAATACAACTTTGTTTGTGAAAAATGTTTTTAAAATTTTTAAATAATTTTTCAATTATGATAATGTCATAAAATATACGGTATTAATAAATACAATATAGTGTACTATTCACCTGAAAATAATTATTTACAGAAAATTCCAAATAATTCATAAAAATATAATAATTTAACATTTACATTAAAAATGTATTTAATTTTGTAAAATTTAAATTCTAAAATATTTTAATTTAACTTTTAAATGGAAAAATCACATATAATTGAAAAATATTTTTATGGGAAAATGAATTTATAAATATTAGCTATTAGTATTCTTACTTCCTATCTATTAATAATTATTTTCAATATCTTAACCATATAGAAAATGTATTTTATCATTATATATCGATAATATATTTTGTTTCTAAAAAAATCTATAGTTTATAAAAAAGAAATTTTTAGTGTAATTTTTTTAAAATAAAATGATCCTAATGTTTTCTAGATATACTAATTAAATGTCATCTCTAGATTAATAATAAAAAACCTTTATTTTTCATTCTATGTATACTATATAATTATGTTACTCCAATTTTAACCCACCAAGTAAATAACAATTATACAAAAAAATTGTCATAATAAAATTTGTTTTGGTTTTTTTGGTTCATAATTTCTTGAGAAACATGATCATTAATTAATTTTTATTTATGAATAAAGATATACGAAAATATCTCAATTTTACAACGATATATTTGGCCATTATCACAAACCCTCATCATTGGGATCCCCTTTCGTTCATGTTTATGACTATTAGAAGCCTTGATAAGATGATCATTTGGAAACCACAAGGATACCCCCAACAACTGCTATTCCATCCTAAATTCTCTCCTCTCCACTTTACAAGTGTCATTGACTACACCACACCTTATTCCATTATATATGTGGGCCTCTACTTGTGGGTCGTCCCATATCAACCATTACTATGAAATCACTTTACGGTATGATTTCACATATTTTTGTGTATAGTTCTAAAATAGGCTAATTTTAGTGTCAACCACTGGAAGCACGATCATCTTGTCAAAGCCCTCATAGGTAAAAATCTCCCATATATGATGTATGGTTACAGGTTTTCTCTACAATTTTACCTCAATTTATACCCATGGATTTTTTATGTTTGACATTGTAGAACTAGGGGGAAAATTTTTTGAGGTTAATGGCTTGTAATATGTTTTTTTATAAATCAGTGTGACTATCACACCACATTAGAAGGATTTTAGATATAGAATTTTTTTGTTGGTTCCCCTCTATTTTTTTATTATCTCCCCAATCTAAATGATGAAATGATTAATTTTATTTTTTATTTGGAAATTTATAAAATCCAACACCCCCACATTGTCGATCGACACAAGATGCACCTGGATAATTACTAAAAGTAAAGGCCTAATGGTTTTGTTCGGAGGGGTGAAAGAATTCAATAATTCATACCCATTGAAATGTACCATGACCCACCTGTATAAAAACTAGAAGTTTCTATATAGAAACATAGAAAATTGCTATATAATAATATTAACTAGAAGGTCCTAGATCCTTACGAATAATGGAACAAACAAGATAATAAATTTCTCAACCACCAAAAATATTTCTTTTATGAGGGCATTCATCTAAACTCCAATATGAACATATTTGATGGGAATCAACCATATTATAAAAAATATTACTATATACATCCTGAATATGACATTTGAGATTTATTATTTTATATTTTACCCTAATTGATTATATATTCCTTACTTGAGAAGGAGATAATACGACAAGAACATATTATATTACTGAACCCCAAACCAGTTCTTCAATCTACCCACCATCTAACCCTTAGGTGCATTCATATATAGATTAATCCATGTCTTAAATTAAATTTCTTATGTAAGGTGTGTCTGGTGTTTCAAAATTCTTATTTATATGTCCAATATCACCCTCACAAGAATTGATGTCTTCTCCACATCCCCTCATTCACTTTCTACTGGGAGGAACTCTTCAAATTGGAAGCTTCTGGTGGGAATCCGATAGATTTTTCTAAGATAAAAAAGATATTCCCCACTTGTACATGGTGAATATGGATGGAATCAATGTTTAATGAAAAACTTCTTAGTAGATCCAGAATGATTTCTTGGTTATGTGATCTGAATTAATATATTTACGCAACATTGTATCACACTACTCAATGTAGTATTTCCTTAAATTCTATGTATGTGTAGTAAAACTAGTATTCCCATGCCTATACATCTATGGAGATCTATCTTGTGCAAATATCTAAATCCTTAAACCATACTAGATTATTTTTGTATTTTTTCACAGAAATATATTTGAATAATAATGTGGGAACACTTACGTGGTTTTATGTGTTTCATTTACAGTCTTTGTATGGTTCGCGAGAATGTATAATTAGTGGGGATTTGGTATTTCATCACAATACCAGTAGTTTCCACATTACATTAATATAGTTCTCTATGGATAAAAAATAAAATCCCTATTGTGTTGAGATCAACATTTGGAAAAGATAGCATAATCATAAAAACTAAAACAATATAATGACAATCAATTGCTAAAAGAATATTCTTTATTCTAAAAATTTAGAATATCCAACATTATATAATTCAAAGATATGACAGTCATGGTTGATGTGATTATTGGATTTTCAAAAAAAAAACTCATTTCCATAGAAACAAATAGAATCAAAATATGTAATGACTATTTCTTGGAAATATACGAAGGAATATTTGTGAAACATCGATCTATTTTTAAAAATAATTACACACACATGTTTGTTTCACAGAATTCCTTGATGTTTATTGGATGAGGTATACTTCATGAAAACTAAGTCACTGAGTTTTCTCAATATAAATTATAATTACAAAAAACACATGTATTTTAATCTCATGTAGATCATGTAAGTATGAGTTTCATATACAGAGAGGCCTATAAATCTTCTTTTAAATATTTTGGTTTCTACTGGTCCCCCACATCTATCTGTAAGCAAAGGTTCACCATGAGTTTTGTGAAACTAATACAATGGTGTACAAACTAGACCAAGGATGAGGAAAATAGTGGGAAGCTTCAAAAATATAGACATTTACCTCAGAATCTGATACACTACTTCACTGTCTTTTCCAATTCTACAAATGATCATTTTTTTAAGAAAATATACATTTGTCGAATTGAGATACATAATTTCCCAACATAGTGCCACTCATCATCACCGAATCCAATGATTCCATAAAACGTCAATCATACCTATCCATATGAGAGAGGTAGTTAAATATATTTGATGGGTGTATCCTTATAGTGGGGACACTATACACTTGAATTACAACTATATAACAGTGTAAAAATATCTAAAACAGCCAAAACAAATAATAAAATTATGTTCAAATAAATAAACATAGTTATATAATAATTTCCATGGGGAATTCACAATAACAAAAATTGGTAACCCATTATGAAAAAGAAATATAAAAAATTAACCAAAGAAACCACACATTCTTTCCCTCCCTCCATACATAATACTAACACATCCTATCTACAAATACTATTTAGCTACCATATCCCGATCCACTACATGTCATGTTTTGGATTTGAAATAGGATATAAGGTATGAATATGCATATGGGTTCCCGTGAAGGGTGTGATAAATACATCTCATTAGTGTGTAACCAGGTGACCCACAAAAACATCAATAAATAAGGCCTTGGAATTCTTGTTCATACCAGGACACTACGACATCTTTCATCTTAGGTCACCATGTGTAAACTAGGCCACCACATCATCTTATAATACCTTCTTCCATTATTTTCCATAATCCACCTCATCGCCTAATATTTTTTCAATTTACTAAAGTCAAACCTATTCCTAAAGTATTGTGGGTTGAAAACATCTAATCAATGAACCATTACCTGAAAAACAGTTCATAGTCGTACATCTATCTCTACCAATTTCTGAATCTCTAAATGAAAGGTACATCACTCTCATCACAATTCATTCCTTGATCCAGATCTCTCATGAGAATTCCATGACCCGATCTTATTAAGGTATGTTCAAATTCATACACATGACCCATCCCCCATTGGTAGTAATCCAAATAATCTCATGTAAAGGCCCATAATTCTGACCAACCAATCTCTGGACACTCATAGTAGGTCACCAAGACAATGAAACATCCCCTTGTACTCTAGGTATGTCACTATCTCACTTATACATCCCCATACACTCTAGGGAGGTAAACTGTACACGGACCCATCCCTGGAATCACAAGAGAGGTTACAAACACACCAAACCATCCTCGTAGAATCTGGTGAGGTCATATTAAGCACAGTGGTCCAAAACCCATCGCATAGAACATCGAATAATATTAGTGTTCTAATCACTCAAAAAAATCCCCTCACAAAATACAAACTCACCATGCCTATTAAAGGATCCACTATGTCCTCCAGAACTTCCATGGTCTCTACACATCAATACAATCTTTTAAAAATCACCCCATTCTGACACCACTTCTCAAAGGCCCATCACTATCTAAACACTAATTTTTTATCCAACATCATCAAGTCCATCAACACTATTTGACCCATTTCTTAATAACCATCCCAAAATATTGTGCTATAAACACCTTCATAATCATTATAATGAGTTCTGAAAAAATACTAAAACCCATAAATGTGTTCCACCTTATATCCTCAAAATATGATTTTTCAACCTAATCAGCTAAGGGAAATATCTCTTCAGTATAGGCTTTCTTATCCCAATCTACCCATCCCACTCATAACACTCACTAAGCTAAAACCCACCCTCATAATGGTGTCTCCCCCAAACATTAATGGATTCATTCGTCCCACTTATAATTACTGGGACTAACGCTCTCAAATGTACATTACTAAATCAGGGGAAACACTTCCTAGGATACCAATGTCTCGTCTCATGTCCTGAGACCACACAAGGTTTCTTGTAATCTTGAGTGTTACTCTCACCCCTTGGAGACATAATAAGTAAACAGTTCCAACTTACACAAGTGTTAATGTGGACTTATCCCAAGCATAGAAGACCTAACATTATCTTAAATATTCTCCTAGGTTACTCTCAATCCCTATATGTTCAACCTATACCCATGAAACATGCATATAGTAGGTTGAAATTCACAAAATTAAATATTATCTTACATTTAAGGTTCTAGATACCTCCCTTAAATATTATCCACCCATGCTAAGATCCACTTCACTTCGACCATGCCTATCCATGCCTTACCTATGGTCATATCATTAATATAGATCATGTATCAAATAATATTACATAATTAACTGATTATTAAAATTTACCAATATTAATTTAATTTAAAATAAGTGTAATAATAGATAAATAAATAACTACATAGCACCGTCTCACTAAAACCACAACCAACTACTTGAAAAAGTCCTGAAGCACTACCCAAGACCATCCAAAATAAAATACCTAATAAGTGACAATTGGTTAACAATAAAATTCATCCAATTTCATTAATACCCATAAAAAATTAGATTAGTGTATTACATCTATAGAAACATATTTTAATGAAATGCGACGATCATCTTAGGTCCTCCTCTATCCACTATAATTGAATTCCCTAACCATTTTTCCTGATTGTACAATAATGTGGAAGAATTGGTGTGAAAACCTACCAAACTTTATCTGAATAGGAGGTAAAAAATAAGAAACCAAAAAAATAGATAGGTGGGGAAGAGAACACCTAAAATAATTTCTATTAACTATCTTCTATCAAGGGGGATTGAGTGGTGGGGAGGGTGAATAGTCTATTTTCCAACATGCATGTCTCAACTTTACCCCTAAGGGTGGAGGTAGGCCATCTTCCAAAAGGGTTGTCCCCATTTTTTAAAATCCTCCTACACCTTTTCTAATGTGAAGCATTCCATTAATTGGGGCTTGAATCTGATCCCAACACCTTAATTGTGAAAACAATTGTTTCATGATGTGAAATGACCATGTATTGTGGTTCTATACTTGGCTAATAATTCATGGACTGGATGGAAACCTTGAAAGTTCATTCACTCTGTGAATATCCTAATTCATTAGAATTTTATACTCCAAGGACCCCTGGCCCATTCTATAATCCACATAAGAATCCATACAATCAAATATGTATTTTTCTATTTCAAATGACATTGTGGATTAAATTTATTTTTTTAATCTCAATCTATGTCCTTCTCAAAAGAGACCACAACATGATAAAAATTTGAACATGATCCAAAACATAATGACTTGAATGTTCATGGAGATTTACAAACATCGCACGCAAATTTTTCTCATCCCCAGGAAGATATGATAATCCTCAAACCACTTTTCTAGACCTTCTATGGTTTAAAATTTACCATAAGTCTGTTGTGTTCCATCTATGAATGACCAAATATACTTCCAATGTGTAACTCAAGAAACGAAGCCTCAATCAATCATATTTTATTAAAAAAAATAAAATATGATACCTAGACCACATAAACAACATCCTAAATAAAACCCTATAAATTCTTCTCATATCGTTGCATCCAACTCTATGAAATCAAAAATTTCATAACTCCTCCAAAATTATTTTCTAAAAAACACTCGATCACACTAATCGATGTGTCCATAGAGAAAAACCTACCTCCAACTCACCATTTTCACTAAACCCGTAAATGAATGGTATACTGTACCATGAACAACATCACTAATTTCACTTTACTTATCTTTTTATTTCCAATTAATTTTCATCCTAAGAGAATCTATTACTACGATTTGCTAAATCGTGTCATGAATCCCAATTCCCCACTTAAATCACATGTAGAATCAAGATTTTCAAAAAGATTCATGTCACAATTCATAATTAACTATAAGAATCACCATATGTCTTTACTATCTCCCAAATCCAAGAATGACTTGCCCCCAAATTATCTCAGCCTCAGATCAAAACAAACCTTCAACAATCCTGATTCTAATGCAATGACTCCAAAAGACACAATATCCGAACATAAATAATGTTATTACACTAGAAACTAAATGTATTAAGATATTGCATGCATTGTTAACAAAATCCCAACACCAAAAATTATCCACCATATGTTCTCAACCTATAGAGAGTAACATTATTTATGCTCAATAATAAAATCCAAATTTGGATCGTATCCCCATATAGCCAATAGTGAACTCCACACCATATGTATTCCATTACACTACTCCTCAATCACCGACAAAAATAGGACCCACCACCAGACACATGTCACTGTTATTGATCTAGGATTATCTTCTATCAATCTCTAAAACTATGCCTCCATGGAAATAAATGTTGATTTATTGACCTTAGGTTGATCATAATGCATTACCACAGACCACATCTGATGTATGCTCCAAAATTTAGGGTCCTCTCCCACTTAAAAAATCTTGGTACACATCTCTTAAAAATTTCTCAACTCTGAACATCCACTTCAGTTCATCTATAACCCAAATATCTCACAATAGACCCACACAATTCCTATTCACTAGATCAAAACATAATCTATAACCTCATGTAACATGTGTGAACTGACCCCCACACACTGAGACTCCCCCAAAAATCCTGACCAATAATCAGTCTCCTCTATGAAAAGGTATAGTGATCCAAAAACAAACATTCTCATAAGTTCTCATACATTATCCTACTAAGTCTCACCTATGCACACTAGTTTTGTGACACTATACAACTTGATCACCCAACTTTAATCATGCTCCCATGAGTCATATACATCAAACATATGCACAAGATCCTAACCCCCTAACCAATCCCCACAAACATGTCAATCACACTCAATATCCAATGTAATATCATTTGTTCTAGTAATAACCTATTGAAAACCATCCATACATGAACCATTCCAGATCATAAATCGTCTTGTCACATTTTCACCACTCTTCATTAAAATGAATCCTCATAATTGATAAGGTTTTTCATCCAACTTTTCTTACCCTCTAAACCCCATACTTGATTCTAAAATCAAATTTTGTGACCTACATCATGACCTAGCGAATATCACACATAAATTTCTCTACAACCTAGTGTGGGTATATAGACAACTAGTTAATTTGATTATGTGGAGTTACCAAATTATTTTATGTGGGAAAACAACATATTTGTTTTTATTGATTCCCTAAGTTACTAGACCATCATTCTAATGAACCATTATGGTTCACATCCATAAAGAAACTCACGCATATCCTTCTATCATTACATGGGTATTTCATTTATGAACTGAACCCGTCCAGGTTCTATTGTTGAGAAATAAAATTCCTACACTCACTCACTATAGGGCATACATATCTTCCTTGAAGAAGGGAATGTATTTCCATCCCCATAAAACATACTACAACTAGATCCATGTGATTTTCCATCATAGAAAATACTGTGGTTCGAATGATTAGACTGATAAAAATATGTAATATAGAAAAAACCATATATTTTCTTGTTTAAACTTTAAATAAATAAAAACCTATTAAGTAAAAAAACCATGAATAAGAAATAATTTTTCATGTGAATTCTACAGTCCTAATGTGATACATGAACTTTGGAATCCTTCCAATGATCAATGGGAACAAACATAAATATCCTCTACTATAAACCATAAAATCAATAAACATCTCAATCATGGAAGTATAAAATATTAAAAAATCATATACGCCTGGTTACTAGAACCTCCCACTAAAATGGTGTTCATGACTCTCCATTTTGGGGTCTTTCACAAGATATTACCCGTTCTTAAACTACCTATCAACCATCTCTACAAATTTTAATACAAATAAAACAATTAATATCATTTTTTAATGTCTTACCCTAGGATAACTCATTATTTTCCATATTGGATAATACATATAGACTCGATTTCCCATCCACATGAGGTAGATACATTTAACTAGAGATAAAGTATTAATCTATATAGTAGGGAGACAATTTCATTGAATCATAATAGTGGAAGAAAAGAAAAAGAATCCATATCAAATAATTAGATTATTCACAAATATATAAATTTAATTCTCCTTTAACTATCAGTAATTAGTTATATAAAGAAAAATTTGTTCACATAATGGTATAACCTCATATATGAAATATTCAAAAATAAAATGCACACACACTAGACCTATACTCAGGTAACATCTGGTTACCTTTCTATCAGGTATGTTTTAATTCCTGTCTTTTTTTCCTTTTTTTATTCTCTAGGTAAGGATGAAAATGAATTTTGGGGATACAAATAATGGTTAATTAATGGATTTTTCTGAATTTTAGAATAAAATATTTGAGTTCTATAGTCTATTGAGGATTTACACGTCGTGTAATGTGGTTACACAACATGTAATCATCACCCAGCATTGGTTGTAAAATTGGTATGTAGATTTAAATGATAAACATCATGTACATTATTAACATCATTTATAAATTTAAAATATGGATTTCAACAAATGGTGAATTATTTTCATCATGCGTGGTACTCAATAATTACACACCACTAATTTGGGTTACAAGTCATGTAATTGTTTGTTTTTTGGTTTTAAAAAAGAGGCTTAGCATAAATTTTTATTCCCTTTCCTCCATGATTCCTTTCCCTGAACCATGATCCATAAAAAATGATATTAGAGGCCTCCAACACATCTAAATCATTTCATTCAATGATTCACCATTATTATGGTTTTAGTGCGACTCTCTGGGTAAGCGGTCCCCCCGTCTATCCCTCTCTTTCTCATTCTCTAGTAGAGATTGATATACCATCTTTAGATTTATGGATCTAAAATATGTCATGTTGAATCATGTTTCTAGGTTGAGTTCCTAGATATTCTACTCCCTCATTATTAATATCAGTTTCTCAAGCGGCTGTACTGTTTCTGCGAAAGCATTAGGTTTTTTCAATTTAATATGGACAATTGATTAAACATTCATTTATATTTTATTTGAAATTTCATTGAAATTTAATTATCAACAACCAATTAATGTGAATGACTTATTTAATTTCCATGATATATATATTGGAAAAACCATCCAAATGAAATGGAATTTGAATTTTTGGATTTAATACAAATTGAAATAAATTGGGAAATGATTTGAATTGATTCGTTTTGTTTGAAAATATATTAATTTAAAATAATAAAAACCTATTCTTAGTTTTGTTTTAAAAGTAATTAATTGATGAAATGAAAACCTATATATGCTTTCGGAATGAAAATGGAATATTGGAATTGTAAATGGGAAAATTGAATTTTTAACTATTTGGAAATGATTTTCCATTTATTTATTTGTTGATTGAGAATATTCTATCTTGGATAGTTAGTAATTTGTTTGGGAAAAACACTCTAAGATGGTAATGTCCTAGAAATTAATTTATCCTTTACAACTCTAAAAAAATATAGTTTAGTGGATCTTATAACCAGTGGGATATTTATGTGTTCTCTTCAGCCTAAGCCCAAGGGAAATATGTGCAAATCATCCAGATCATAGATATACATGTGAAAGGATCTCATAACTAGAAACTATCTTACATCCTATCATGTGAACATGTTTTCTGTTGTGATGTTTTTTATTATAAATTTTCCATTGTTTAGGAAATTATATTTTCTCATGGTTAATGACTTATATAATCCCTTTTCTATAATTTGTTTATTTATGTCATGTTTGAAATGTATTCTAACATTTGAAATGAAAGTCATGTTTTGTTTTATATTTGAAAATATACTTCTATATATTTTTTGAATAAACTTGAATTCATTATTTGTTTGATTTATTATGGAATCTCATTATGGATTAAATAGTGATACCCTACTAATATTTTATCTCACACCCAACCTTGGACTTTGGGTGTTTGTATATTTACTCTTTCTAGGTTCAATAATGGGTAAATCACTACATAAACGTGGTAGTTTATGTGGATCTTTTGGTATGAGAGTGCTATGTCTATTAGGAATTGGTCTATTTCAATTATCTTTTCAGTACATTGTGATATACTATTTGGGTTTTTTATAATAATTTTACTTCTAGTACTATCTCCTTCATGATATTTTTAGAATACTTAATTTTTTTCCTTTATATTTCTTGTGGAAAAATTAGTCCCCCTTTTTTCTTTTATGATTCTAGGTGCTAGCTTCCAACCCATGGGGATTGAGAACAAACATCGTGCTATATTAGTGTTGGCTTGACTATTATTGTACTGGGGTATCTTGATTGGTTCATGAAAATGTGGTATAAAAATGATGGTTATGTGTCTTTCATTTACAGAAGTATGAGGGTTTTAGTATTATTAGGTCTTAAGAGGTAGCTGTGAGTGAGTGTCCAGCTATCTCTCATTATAATAAACCTTAAGTCGCTAGGGGTGGTTTGAGAAATACATCTTTATTATTAGTTCATTTATATTTCTTAATTTTGATTTGGATATATTTAAATACCATTCTTGTTTATCTATCTATTTCGATTAATTTACATGATTATCTTATTCGAGTGTTCATCTACGTAATGTTTTGATGTATTCAATGTTTTTCCTAATATTGTTTAGCATCAAACATCTGATATGACATGGGAATATGATCCAGAAAGAAGTTTCCAATTATCCACGATGATAAAATCCTCCCTTAGAATAGAATTTGGTTGAGGTTGTTGTTTGTTTCATATAAACTCTTGGATAATAATTTTCACCCATTCCAATCTAGGTTCGATATATTGAACCTCATAGGAATGAATCTAGAAATATTTATTAGAAGTTACTTTATTTGAATACACCCTCTTTCCTTGACTATAATGATCCACATGAGGTTGACGACAGGTTGAAAAATATTGATCATCTTTTTGATTTATGGTAATCATATAAATATAATAATATGAAGTGTGATACCATTAATAATGGTGGACCTATTATGAGATGGTGAGACATGATGGTAAAAAAAAGAGGCATGAGGGCTTAGAGTGGAATGAATTTGAATTTATTTTAACCGACTAGTTCTATGTCGATTCAATTGTGTTGGCTTGGGCTATGTTGTTTTTCAAACTCGATTAGGATGATAGGAACTTGTCTGAATATGGAAATATTTTTACTAAGATAGTGCTATTTTCACATGAAATTGTATGAAATGAGAAGATAAAGACTTGGTGGTTCAATATGGGAATTGTATTTGATATTCGTTATTAGGGTTTCTTTATGATGCTCTCTTCATATACTAATGTGGTGGATTTGGAATTGAAGGTAAACATTGACTGAGATGGTATGTCAGGATTCATTAGAGTTCTTTTTTATACCAGTGATAGTTCTCTATGTTCCAGTAATGTGAATAGAAATTGTGATGAGTCTTGTGATGTTTCTTGGTAGCAGAGTTCTTTTAGTCCTCATGAAGTACCTGAAAGTGGAACATTTAATTTCTACCAATGTTTCAAGACTGGACACACAAAACACATTTTTACTTAGGGGCCCAAGATATGTGGTTCCTATGGATGCCTCAGACACTTAAAGATGTTCTGTCAAGTATATTATTCTCCAATATGTGGCATGGGATCATCATCAACAAAAAGTGTTGGGTGGAAATCATATGCTTCATGATATAAGGGGTTCCATCCCCAAGAATCTGGAAAAAAGTTTCTTCATGCAGTGGGTGAGCCTTCATAAGAGTCAGATACAAATCATGTGACTTTGAGAGGTACCATCACTATAGCTTCATCATTAGTGACTGATTTATTTGATATTGGTGAATCCCATTCATTTAAATCAAATAATAGTGTGAATTGGATAAATCTTCATATGGATCATTTATCTTATGTTATGGGTATTACTATATGCCTCAAAAAGAAGAGAGTTTAGGTACTTCATTATCCTTCTTGGGTTTTCTTAGTATAAGATATCGATCTTGTTGGGAATATTATGGTTCTCTACAAAATACCTGTTGACATCATATTCAATATGGATTGGATCATTTCTAATAAAGCCCAAATTTATTGTTATCTTTGATGGGTCTCCTTTACTACTATCAGTGGGGTGAGTTTTATCATTTAGGGAGAATGGGATTTGGGATGAGTAGATCTAAACCTTCTTATCCATAGTTAGGGAAAGTGATATTAGTATTTTCCTTTGATCTGGAGAGGGAATCCCTAAGAGGTGATCTCCCTCATGTTTTCTTCAAGTATTTTAATGTTTTCTCTTTCATATTTATATAATTTTAGACTATTAAGGGGTGTAGAGTTATCAATTAATTTAGTTATTGGTACTGAACCAATATCTATTCTTCCATACCACATGGAACCAAGTGAAATGTAAGAATTGAAAACTCATCTAAATGATCATTTATAGAATGTTTTTATACTCTGATTTGTGTCACCTTGGCTGGAACCGATTCTCTTTGCTAATAAATTTTATGGGCCACTTCTCCTTTGTTTTGATTACTGAAAACTCAACTTAGTGAGGGTAAAGAAAATATATTAATTTCTATAAATTGATCATATGTTTTATTAGTTGAAAGAGGAAATGTGGTTTTTGAAGATTAAACATCAATTTGGTTATCACTAGTTGAGAATAAATGAATCTAACATTCAAAAAACCACTTTTGGTGTAGGAATGGGAATTATGAGTAAATTAAAAACTCCATTTGTCCTAATTAATTTTCCTGCACTATTTATGAAATTGATGAACAATATTTCCCATTAGTATCTTGATACGTTCAAGGTAGTATTTTTGGTCCTTGTTTACTCTATGTACAAGTAGGGTCATTTGTTTCAACTCAGGGATGTTGTGAGTTTGTTGATAAATCACTTAATTTATGACATGATATCAAAATAAAATTTCTAGATGAAGTAAGTGATGTTCTTATGACATGTAGTGTGATAACATGTTATATCATTTGACCCTGTGAAGGTGAATGTTGTTATATCATGGTTGAAACCATGGAATTATTTTAATATTCATATCTTCTTGGATTTTTTTGGTATTACCATCAATTCATAAACAATTTATCGAAGTTTTCTTTTACAATGATTGTTCTAACATGGAAGGGTGTGATTTTTTTGGGGATGGGAAATGTAATTAATTTTTTGTTGCGCTATAATATTTTCTACCTATTACACCAGTGTTGTCTGTTCGAGAGGCCTATACGGTCTATATTGTCTTTTGTGATAGATTAGGTTTGGGTATGTGTTGTGTTCAAGGTGATCACATTTTTTCCTATATATCTCAAAATCTTAGGCCAAATGATATTAATTATACTACTTATGACTATGAACATTTTGTTTTTATGTATTCCCTTAAGTCATAGTAGCGTTACCTTTTCCGAGAATGGATTACCATGTTTTCCAACTACAAGATATTGAGTTATAACATATATTAATAAATATATTAATATCTTCAAGAGGAGATGGGTATCATACCTAAAATCCTTCGATTTTGATACTTCATATACCCTAGGTAAAGGGAATGTCATCACAAATGCATTGAGTTGGAAACTTCTGACCCAGGACATGAATGAATCATCTGAATAATGGAGCATAATGAATCTTTCTACATAGTTTGATATTATAGTTCATGAAATTGGGGTGAGGTTTTTTTGTCCATTGTTCTATTCACATATTCTCTACCCAACATGATTGGTCAGGAATAATAGATTGATGATGAGTTTCATAGAATTAAAGAATATATTTATGCAAGGGAGGCCATTTTTTAGTGGTTGTTCTACATGAAGGGTATTTTATGTTTCGGGAACCAATATGGTGTACCTTTTCTTGTGACAAAATCTCTGGGTGGAGATTGAAATAATTCCTAGTCGGCAGCACACTCAAGAACCACAAAGATGTTAAATGGTTTTTGTTGATGATTCTAGTGTCCAAGTAGGAAATGGGGAATTTCTAATTTTGTCTCTCATTATTATGTGTGCCTATATTTTATGTTTAATAACAAGAGACCTTTGAGTTTTTTTAACCTCTTCGAAGTCCAAATTGGGAATGGGATTACATCTTTATGAATTCTGTAGTTTGGTTTCAAGGTACCCATTGAAAGAATATTGTTATATGGATGTGATAGATATGATGACATAATCATCTCACTTCCTAACTAGTCAAGACACATACAATGTTGAGGAGTTCAGATATTTCTATGTATAAGATATTTTTCATTTTCATAGAGTTAAATATGATATAGTTTTTGATAGGTGTCCTTATTTTACATATCTCTTTTTTAGAGGCCCTCAGTAGGCACTGGAATCTCATGTTCATTTGATTAGGCCCTACCATCCACAGATGGATGGGAAAACTAATAGGTAAATATAAATTCTTAGGGATATGATTTATTCTTATATCATCAACTTTGGTAAAGTATGGGAAGACCATTTGGGTCTAGTTATTTTTTCTTATATCAATATTTAAAAGTCCTTAATTGGAATTACTCTATTTGAGGAAAAGTATAGTTGGCCTTGTATGTCTCTAATGTATCAATTTAATATCTATGAAATTCCCTTGGTTGGACAAAGATTGGTTCAACAAAAAATAAAAAAGATTTAGTTGATTCATTAGAGGTTTTTATTAATCAGGGCTATTATATATCATATGTTGGTCGTCTTCATAGACCATTGGAATTTTTTAGTTCGAGATTGGGTGTTCTTGAAAGTTTCACTTTATTTGGGTTATCAATGTCTTGGGAGGAAAGTGAATATTGATCCTCTTTTTTGGGAACCTTTTGATCTTTTTGAATAGGTAGGTAATGTGGATTACCATTTAGAACATCCTCCATTGATGAATTTTATACATGTTGTGTTCTTGGTATCAGATCTTTGAGAATATATTTTTGATCCATCTCATGTTCTAAGTTTGAGTGATCTCAATTTTGGGAATGATTTATCCATGATTGAGAATCCAGTCAATATTGATTGTTTAGAGACCAAGGTATATCATGGTAGGATGATACCTTTGGTCCATATACTATGGTAATGTGGTTCAGATTCTCATGACACCTGGTAGCATGTGGCACTGATGATAGTGTAGTGGCCTCACCTTTTCAATATAGAAATTTCTTGGAAGGCTTTCTGGGGACATAATGTTTCTATGGTGGGGAGGTTGTAACATAATTTTACCTTCCTATTAGGTATCTTTTATGCTTTTTGGGGTTTTTATTTTTGATTTTATATGTAGGTATGAGAAGGAATTCAGAGGATACCATTAATGAAAAAGTTAGGGATTTATTGGAATTTTTAGCCTGAAATCTTTTAGTTCTTTGTCAATTAGAGATTTACATATCGTTCAATGTGATTAAATGACATGTAATAATTTGCCAGTATATGTTCTGAAACTCATACACAATGTGAATGGAAACAAGTCACATATATTTTACAAGTCGTTTACAAATAAAAAATTACATTTTTAATAAAAGGCGATTGGTTTTTTGGTGTATGTCAAACTCAATAGTTACACGGTGTGAATTTGGGTTAAAAATAATATAATTTCCCATGATTTAGTTTTAAATTGGTTTCTTAGAAGAATTTTTTTAACTTTTCCTCCATGTTTCCATTATCTCAAACTGGATCCAACCCATAAAATTTTGGGATCCCTCAAACCCTTTAATATTATTTCATTTAGTGATTGATCACAATTATAGTCACAGCATGAATCTCTAGTAAAGTGGTATTATAGAGGCCCAGGCTTAACAAACATGGATTCTATGTCATTTTTTAATAATATTGGTTAGATTAAAAATTCACTTACCTATAAACATTAAAATTTTATTGTCTATTGGAACATGGAAACATAATCTTCTATCTTAGTGAAAGATCTTCAACAACTCCCTTAAAGTTCTTCCCATTTAGAGCTCCTACATAAAAACATTATTTATAAAATTTGGAAAGGAAAAATAATAAAGGGGTGAGATCATATGTTGAGTAAGGTTAAATATGGGAGATATATAATCATAACCTGATCATAAGGTAACGAGAATATAATCATAGCATTAAAAGATCATACCATGCATATCAAATATCGTAATTAAGAGACATGGACTAAATGTTTTTAGTTTATAGGACATTAATCATAAGATAATAAATAGAATAATACTTGAAATAATAATGTTAGAGTAATACATTGAATTGCGGAATACACATAAGAATATAAAATCCTATGTCGATGCTACCTACTAAGTCACTCATAACATGTTAGGATTGGGATAATCACCCAAGTAACTTCTTCAGGCTTGGGATAACCTCCCATGTACCATCCTATTTTTGGATAAGGATGTGCTCCTATGTACCCTCATGCTATGGGATTGGGATTCCATCCCATGCACCTTCTTGTTTTGGGCCTGTTATGGCCTCTTGTATACTCTCTTGTAACAATCTTTAGATTCCCTCTCATGTATCCACTTATTATGGGATTCATATTCCCTCCAATATAGCATGTTGTTATGGGTTGGTAATTCCCTCCCTTGCACTATTAAATCCCATAGATCAGTTACCATTAACAAAATCATTATAGGGAGATATAGGTCCCACCCTCCACATA
Source organism: Viscum album (assembly GCA_963277665.1). Lineage (NCBI taxonomy): Eukaryota > Viridiplantae > Streptophyta > Magnoliopsida > Santalales > Viscaceae > Viscum > Viscum album. The sequence continues at coordinate 2,008,390,190 of OY728152.1, forward strand.
ATTAAATCATATATTCATGTGACAGATGATAATAAAACACTCATCATTTAACGACCCACTGAATATATGGGATTCATAAACATCATTTAATAATCCATGAAATGTAATTTCAATCATTAACATTTCATCATATAATAATCTAGGTAATTGAGGTGGGTTCGATAATCAATTCATCATAGAATAACCCATGAAAGGATCAGTTCTCATAGTAATGTTAACATGTTATAGCCCATAAAAGAGAAACATGTTTCATAAAAATCATATCATCTTAATAATAAACAATTCAGAGAAAGAATAAGAGTTTTACCTTTATATCATAACCCTAGTAATGCATGGGTAACATAAAAACATGTCATCCTATACAGAAAATAATTCTGAACGATCATTTGAAACATTTCATAATATAATTAACCTTTCTTCATTGGAAAATTCTTTTTAAAACACAAATCATTTTGAAAACCTTTTTTGTTTTAAATAACCTTCAAAACTTATATAGAGAAATTTAAAAACCATTTTAAAAACCTTTTGAAACATAAATTATTTTCAAAATAATATTATTTGAAAAGGAATTTAAAATATCATTTAAAAAAATTGGAAACTTTTTTAGAAATAATTGTTTTCAAGGAACACTAATTTTAGATTGAAGTGAGGTGAAGTTAAATTACCTTTAAAAATTATTAAATATATTATGGAACAAATAGTAGATAAATGGTAACATTACATGATGATATCATGAATAACTAGTGTATAATAAAATTCATGTCCATTCTTGAGTGATTGTTAATAATATTTCATCAATGGAATCATAATCATAAATAAATTTCGATAAATGATGACACTAATGAAATAAATTTTTACCACATTGGTAATTTTGAATCCTAATCCCAATTAAATAATAACAATACCTAAATATTAAATTATTATTAATAAAATTTATTCCTGATATAACATGTAAAATTAGTATTATATAAACCTCATAAAATAATATATGCGCATACCATAATATACAACTCAAAGAAGAAAATTTGAGACAAAAGTCCTTCACCACTCTGGTGCCGTTTAAGTCATAAACCACAAGGAAGAGTGAATTTAAAATGGATTTTTTAATCTAAATAATTCTCATTTTTATAATCTTCAAATACATATAAGGGAATTATACACTCCACATAAAATAAATATGCGGTGAACATTTCCTGTGTCTAACGGAATATTAAAGTGAGACAAGATATATTTTTACTACTTGCGTAACTTTTGAATCATGAGATCTATGAAACAATAAAATAAATTGAAACTCTTAATATAATAAAATAAATAAAATTTGTTATATAAAATTTCATAGTTCATTATATATTCCACACAAAAATAATAAGTTGGGAATATAGCATACCTCTTACAAAAATAAAAGTTATATGAGAAAACTATTACCTTCAGTCTTGAATTTAAAGGTACTCATTCAAGCCTCTTATATAATAAATATAATTTTATTATAAATCTACAATAGGAAAATATTCTTATAAATCATACCATATATTATTATATTATGACTTTATATTACTAATTTTTTAATAATTTCATGCCAAAGTTTCATTTCGGGTAATAACAACTTTGTTTTTCAAAAATGTTTTTAATTTTTATTATTCACCCTATTACGTATATCGTGATTTAATTATTTAAAAAATTTAATGAAATTATATAAATATAATATATATACATTATATAATTATTTATTACAATCTATTAAATATATAAATATGAAATGAAAAACAACATTCATGGAGACGGTTGGTAGTACGTACACATGAACAATATTTCTATTTTCTTGTCAAATTTTTATAGGAAGAAAATTAAATGATATATATATATATTATATTTAAACTATAATTATCATTTCATATATATAACATATTTTTATAAAACTAATTCCTAAAAAATTCAATGTAAATGATGAATAAATCAAATCTTTTTTAGGAGGTGGTAGTCCAAACGTCCATAAAAAAAGTGATCGTATTCCCAAAAAATAGAAAGCATTAAATTATATGTTATATAATTTTTTAATAATCATAAAGACACCAAAAATATCATAAATATCATTAAAAATATTAATTAAATAATTTTTTCAAACCTTGATAGCTTGAAATGGAAGAACAAACTACATCATTTCACGAGGCAGTAGTTCGTTGTACACATGAATGATGATTATGTATCCCATTTATTGGATGTGTGTGAATGTGTTGTTTTATCCTTATAAATAAAACAACTCAGTATATTTATTATACTATTTTTGATATATAATATTTATATAAAAATAATTGAAGGGTTGGATCTAGAAATAAAAAAAAAGTTCTCATTGAGGAACGTTATCTCTTTTTCAGGTAACTCCTTTCGGTTTACAGCAAAGGGATAACTTAGATGGATTTAATCCCAAAGTAATGATTCTTGGATGATATGAGGGTAATATTTTGATTATATTGGTAGGTATTGGATGATCCAAAATTCATTATATGGGTGATGAATTGATGGGATGAGTGACCTTTTATAGTAGAGGAGGAGTGATATTCTAGTAAATACCGAAAGGTAAACACTATTGAGAGGTCTTTCTTAAATCATCTTCCTAAAATTAAGGTAAATTTTCAATAAAATATATTATATGGGAGAGATATTTCCATAAAATGGATTTTTATATGTGTATATGTTATATTACTCTTTAAGTAAATGTTTAACAACTATGTAAAATCATTTTTACCTTAATCGGTGTAGTTAACATTAATTAGTCTCACTAATATTTTTGGTAAGAAAAATACCTAAACAAATATGATAAATAATTTTGATTAAAAATATTTAATAAAATTTTAGAAAAATTAAACACAAATGTGGCTGAAATTAATTTAAAAATAATCTCACAAATGAGATGAGACAATGGGTTTTAATGTGAAAATGTTCAAAAGTTTGAAATGTATTTATATCCATGTTCTTTGTGAAATTGATTATAATGATCTAAATTGTATTGATATGTGTATGATTGATATAAATATACCTTAAAAATAATTTAAAATGTAATTTAACTATGAAAATAAAATATATAAAAATGTTTTTTTCAATTAAAATTCAGTATATTTCACTATTCATCAAAAAATGAAACTTCTTAGAAAAATAACAAAAATTCACCCAAAATAAATATTTATATTCTACTTACGAAATTGAAAAATATTTCTTTCATATAAAGTATATATGATCATAAAATATAATTTTAAAACATGTGTTCTATTTAAAGGTGGGAAAGCCGCCTTCTAAATAAAGAAACGTTGTATGCTTAAAATTGGATTTTTCCCTTATCACATGACTAGAAAACACATAAAATGAACATTAAATTGTTTAATTAATATAATATAATTATATTGAATTAAAATAATTTGTCAAAATTTTGTAATAAATTTATTTATGTAAAATGTGTTTAAATGCATAAAAATCATTTTCCAGCAAAGGATTTCCTATATTTTCAAAATAGTTATATTTGCTTTTTTTGTCAATTGGTAACTAAATAATTCTTATAATATAAAATTTTAAACATTATTTTAGTAATTTAAAAAATCTTATTCATAATAACTATTACAATGTCTATTTTACATGTATAAAATTATTTTACTAAAAAATTTAATTAACATTGTAGTTTTGTAAAACTAGGTCTTGTGTGTCGCCAAAGTTATCGAAGGAACTCATCATTGCATGTAACACAATAAAAACATAGTTTTGTATGTGACATAGAATAATATAGGTGTTTACTATAGTCTAATATTGACTTGGTTTTGGGAACAAAGAATTAATAAATTGGTTATTTCTTATAACACAACCTATATTCATTTTTTGAAAGGGAAAATATTGAATAGATTAAATTTATTTAAAATATTATTTCCCAAATACTCAGGGTATTATATTCTAACCCCATAGAAAATTTTCTTCATTAAAATTAGTTTATTCATTAAAGGTTTCACACATGGAAGTTCCTTTTAAAAAAATCCACATTGTAAAAATGAATAATAAATATTTTATTAAAAAGAAAACATGGAAAAATAACATTTACCCAATGTAACAAATAACTAATTTTCCCATATAAGAGAATATATATAAAAAAATTTATATGGAAGGAAAAAATAAATAATTATATAGAGTGATAAAGATCAATGATCACAAGAAAGTGGGTGATCTATATTAAGTAAACAATCACAAAACCAAAAACTGAAGAGGCCTGAAATAGTTCATTGATATCATCAAAAAAAATTATAATAGGGAAAAAATTATTTCAAAAACCTTTTCAATAAATTGAATATTTTTCATGAGAAATAGTGCTTCCTTGATATCTTTCTATTTAATGATCTCAGCATAACCCGAGACATATTCTTTGACAAATTTTCACTTCATCTCTTACTATTAGAAATGAAGGTGAATTTTTTATTCCTGAATAACTAATAGATCATAAGATCTAAAAGAGGAAAATTTGTAATTCCTTCTATATTTAGTTATCATCACAAAAAAATGGTTATCAATCATTATCAAATATGAATGAATCTACATATTGTGGGATAATAAAATAATCTCTAAAATATCGTCTAATGTTTCCCGTAAACCATTCCATAAATGGTAATTCTTGAAAAAATTAAAAATTATGAAAATATAAAACATTAAAAATAATGTGAGTAAATTTCCAATAATTAGGTTAACATTGATCCCCATATATAATAAAGTATATCTTTGTTGTCACATACCTTACATGTAAACACTTTTATCAAGAGTTATCTTAAATCATGGTAATAACTTGAATTACCAAATATCATTTTTGAAAACATTCATGCTTCTTTATTCCAAGTATTATTTGATATATTCGTTAAATCACTAAAAGATATAGAAACTAACAACAATTGTACAAAATATGTTTTCAAAAAATTATTTATCAGTTTTGAGGTCATAGATACGATCTAATTTACTTGATCAATATCTATCAAATATTTCTCCAAACTAATCAAAATTTTATCAACATTTGGAACAAATTAATTGTTAGCTTACATTAATCATAATATCACATATCTATTAAATAAATTTTCTACATAATAATCACCATCCAATATATTTTATAAAATCCTAAATAAAAAATATATACTTCTTGATTCATATATCATAATTCTGGAATTCGTATAAAAATAAAATTCAATCATAAAATTTTATATTTAAACCATTACATAGGCATCATAATCTTACTCCTTAATACCCCTTTACTAGAATTTGAAATATTAATCATTTAATAAGTGTAATCAACCAAAATTTAATCATAATTACTTTTTTTAATGTAAAAAATAATGATAGAATGATACATACCTTTCACGTGTTATTTTTTATCTCTTTATATTCATTAGTATGACCAACACTCATTCCACCCTCCAAATTTCCTTCATGGTATTTACACTTAGGGAATTTAAATTCATAATACCCATACATTCACCATATGAAACATTCAATGTTAAACTAGTTCCATATATTTTCTTCTTTTGATTAAGCCCAGAAACCATAGTGTGAGAAATACTTATCATAGCAGAAAACCACATAATCATGAAATTCACTTATATAATTTATAAATAATGAAACATAATTCTTTATCCAATGAAACCATAGGTTTATACTAGTCTATCCATATCCCTAATCTATTTAAATCCTTTATTGTGGTTCATAAAGAGATCGCAAAATAATAAAGAATATTCCCCGGGAGTGTCAAATCAGGTGTGCAGCAATGCTCATTGTCATGAACCAATTCCTGATCAAGTCTAGCTGGATAAATTTTTTAGGGTTTTCACCACAATGTAAATTTTTTCCCAAGATAAATCATCTTTTAGTATCTAATACGTATGTATTACTTGGAACCCAGTATCTCAATCCTGTATCAAAATTCCAAGAAAGTTTCCTATACTTTGATTCATCCTTAGAATTATCCTTAAAGACATCCTTAGACATAAAATTATAAATAATACTAGGGATCTCACTAATTATTTCTGATACTATTTTTTTAATGTCAACCAAACCATTACTTTGATACCAACTATAGAAACCCAAGCTTAATATAAAAATGGTGATACATCATTTTAGAGTAATATTTTTCACATTACAAAAGCACATGGCCAATGATCATTATATTTTAGTGTATTTGGGAATATGGAAACATAATATTACATCTTGGGGAAATATATTCAACATATACCTTAAATATATTTCCATTTAGTTCTATTAATTAAAACTTGTCTTTATTACCCAGGGAAATGAAACATAGAAAAGGGGTGATCTTAGATTCTTATTAAGAGTAAACAAGGGGGATATGTAAGAATAAAATGACCATAATGGTATGAGAAAATGATCATAAAATTATAATATCATACCCTACATATCAAAAATCACAATATAGGAGTAATACATGGAATTGTTCCATACACGTAAGCATAGAAATACTTTTTCATGTCTACCTACCAAAAAACTCATAACAAGTTAGGTTTGGCCTAATCACCCACGTACCTTCTTCAAGTTAGGGATGACCTCCCTTGTAACATCTTGTTCCATGCTTGTGATTCCTTCCCATATACCCTCTTGTTATGGTCTTGGGATGACCTCATGTGTACCCCCTTATTACGGGCTATAGATTCCCTCCCATATACAATCTTGATAAGGGTTTGGGATTCCATCCCATTTACCCTATTGTTATGGTCTTGTGATTCCCTCTTTTCCACCCTATTATTACGGTATTGGGATACCCTTCTATATTCTATCTTTTTATGGGCTTCATATTCCCTCCCATATACCCTCTTGTTTTGATTTAGGATTCCCTCATGTATACCATATTATTACTATTTTGGGAGGCCCTCCCATATACCCTTTTTCTTATAGAAGATTTACCATTACCAAATTTATTATATGGATATATAGGTAACACCTATCACATAATTAAATAATAAATATATCATCTACAAGATAATAAAACACGCATCTTATTATGACCCATGAAAGTGATGGGTTTCATAAACATCATATCATAAACCATGAAATGAAATTTGCATCATTAATATTTCATCATATCATTACCTATAGAAAAGATTAAGGTTTTATAATCATACAATAAAATATAAAATAATTATAGTAAGTAGGATTCATAACCGTTTTAACATTTTATAGCCCATGGAAAGGGAACGAAATTTATAAAAAAATTAATCTTAAACATAAACCATGCAGGGAAAGAATATGAATCATAGCCTTGGATCAAAACCCTGATAAGGCATAGGTAACATCAACTGATGTCATCTTAGATGTAAAATTATTCTTAAGGTTAATTTAAAAATTTCATGACAAAAATATCCTTTCCACTTTGAAAAATTATTTTAAAAAAGATAAAACATTTTGAAACTTTTTTATTTAAAAATAACGTCGAAAACATATAAAAAAGATCCTCAAAACCCTTTTAAAATATTAGTAAAATGTAAAAATATTTCGAAATAATTTTTTATAAAAAATATCTTAAAATATAATTTAAAATTATTTTGAAATCATTTATAGAAATAAATTTTTTGAAATAACCCATATTTCTTACTGAAGAGAGGTAAAGTGAGATTCCATTCAAAACATTTAATTATAATATTACTTACCAAAGAATTGAAAAGTTGTACCATTAAATTAATGTATCCTTAATAACCATATTATAGGAAAACTTATTTTTATTCTTAAGATATGGGTTCTAATATTTCATTATTGGAAGCATAATCATAAAAAAATTTCGATAAATGAGGACATTATAGAACTAAACTATTACCGCTTTGGTAACATTGAATACTAATAAACAAGAAATAATAAAATTAAATGAATCTTATAATATCGTGAAAATAATTATATTCATAACATAACATTTCATGTTTGTATTATGTACACCTAGTAATATAATATAGGTTTATATCGTAATAAACATATGGTGGAAGGATAAATGAGGTAAAATCCCATTACCAATTAGGTTTCACCTAAACCCTAAACCCCATTAATGATGGATCCAAATATATATATATATATATATATACCAATAACTCTAAGTATAAGAATAATAAAATAAAAACATGTAATTTATACACACCATATACACTAAATAGGTGGTCAATATGGCTTGGGTTTCAGGGAGAATAAAAGTGAGACTAGAAATCCCCTTACTACTTGAGAAAATTTTGAATCGTGAAATCATTGATATAATAACATAAATTAAAAATTATAATATATAAAAATTAAATAAATTAATGATATAACTTTTCATAGGTCATTATGAACACCAAACCTCAAAAATAAGTTGTTAATATAGAATATATCTCATAGAAATAAAAGTGAGACGAGAAAACCCTTATCTTAAGTATTGAATTTCATTATACAAATTCAAAAAAAATTATAATAAATATGATATTCTTATGAATCTTACAAGGATCCATATTATTATATATAATACCATATATTATTTTATTATGACTTTATATTAACCATTTATCAAAAATTTGAAGTTAATCTTATGTTTAGGGTAATAACATATTTATTTTTCATATATGTTGCCACATGTTCTTCTTGAACCTATTATATAGATAGTGATTTAATTATTTACATAATCTAAACCATGATATTAATATAATATATATTCATTATATAATTAATTATAATAATATATTAAATATATAAAAAATAAATGAAATGCATCATTCATAGAGACGGTAGGCCATACATATTCATGAACTATGATTCATTTTCCTTGTTGTATTTTTATAGAATGAAATTAAATGATATATATATGTATAAATATGTATATATATTATTTGTTGTATAATATTTATATCATATAACTCAAATATTTTTGTTAAACCCATCCTTAATACAGTCCACATAAATTATGAATAAAGCAAATCACTTTGAGGAGGTGGTAGTCTACATATCCTTAAATGAAGTTATTATATTCCTAAAAAACATTACATGATGGTATGTGTTATATAATAATTATATAATCAAAAATACATTATAAATATCTTTCATATAATATCAATTAATATTTACATAATTATTCCAATTCATGCAAGGGGTAATGGAAGAACGAACAACCTTGGTTGGAGAGACTGCAGTCTATCGTACACACAAACAATGATTTCATATCCAATTATATGGAAGTGTGTGATGGTGTAGGTCATTAACATGTCATAAAAACATATAATTATATTTGTGATACTATTTTAATTATATAATCTAGATAAAATATGAACTCAAGTGTTGTAAAAAGATATAAAACAAAACTGGTCATTAAGGAATGTTACATCTTCTTCAGGTAACTCTTTTTGGTTTTCACAAATGGGCCTTTTTTGATAGGTTTCTAGAAAAAGTGGTGGTTATAGGTTTAGATGAGGTAATAATAGATCGTATCCAGGTAGGATTTTTTGTAACCAAATGGAATTAGATGTGTGATGAAATGAGTGGTGTGAGTACTAGTTTATAGTGGAGGAGGAGCGGTATTGTTGTAAATACAAAAAGGTAAACACTATTGAGAGGTATTCCTTGCATCATATAAATCTAATAATAGACCATTAAATATAAAAGGGGGTATATGGTCTAAATATCTCCATAAAATATATTTTTGACATGTTTCTAGGTTATTTTACCATAAATTAATGTATATACTCTTAGTAAACTTTTTTTACATTAATCTTTATAAATAATTGAAATAACATATAATAATATTTTCGATAATTTTTTTTAAATTAATATAAATTAAAATTATGATTATTTAAAATATTTAATCCACTTTTATAAATTATAAACAAATATGTGAAAGAAATTTATTTAAAATTAATCTTGTGGATGGTATGAGACAATGTATTTTTAAAGTCAAAATGATCAAAAGATTGAAATTATTTTATATCCAATTTCAATGTGAAATTGATCCCAAAGACAAAAATTGTGTTAATATATTAATAAATTATATAAATATTATTTATTAATAATTTAATATATCATTTATCTATATATATAAATTAGAAAAAATTCTTTTTTCAATTAAAATTCAATGTTTTCCCCAATTCATAAAAAAGGAAACTTCTCATAAAATTATTAAAAATCACCCGAAGTAAATTTTGAAAGAAAAATTAAAAAATGAATATTATTCATTCAAATAAAAATTGTAAATGTTTCAAAAATTAGTTTTAAAACAAGTCTTCCCCTATAAGGGAAAAACTATCTTTTAGAAAAATATTGATTTTATAAATAAATATATATATATATATATATATATCATTACTATGATTTATCAAATTTGATTTAAATAATTTATTGAGGTAAAATTTGTTTGATTTCATTAATATAGTTTTCCCACAAAATATTTCCTAAATTTTTCAAAAGGTCTTTAGTTTCATTTCTAGTTAATTGGTCACAAAATAATTCTTATTCTATACATGTTCAAACCATATTTTCCTAATTTTATTAATATTACTCATAAACACAATTCCAAGGTCTACTTGCCAACTATAATAATACTTTAATAATATTATTAATACTGCATTGTAGTTTTTTTAAACTAAGTATTGGGTGTCCCAAAAGACATCAAAGGAACATTTTATTGTATATAACACAATAAAATGTAGTGTTTCATATACCACTACCTTATCTATGTGTTTCATGTTGCTCTGGAATGAATTGGTATCTCTTATAAATAATGAATCACTTGGAGCTTTCATATAACCAAAGCTATATTTTATGTTGTGTGAAAAGAAAAAAATCTAAAGTATTAAACTAATATTAAATAAAATAAATAAATACTTGGTGTGTTATAGGTATCCATGTCTACTTATATCTTTCCCCTTCCCTACTTAGTGTTTGATAGATTATATTGGGACTGATGTAACTGAAGTTCATATTGTTGAATCTTGATTCTAGGTTGATTTCATAGATCTTATATGTCATCATTCTTTTTGGAGGGTTCCATTGTGGTTGTTGTGTTTCCATGAAAATGGTGTGTGGTTCTATTTAAGATAAACAATTCATTAAAATTCAAATTTAATTTTTTTTAAATTGATTACAAATTTCATTTGGGAAAACCAATTTATAATAATTAAAAATTTTATATTCATGTTATGGATTTCGATAAAACCCCCCAATTCCATTAGAATTGGAATTTGGGGAAAAAAGATAAAATTTATGGCAATTGTGAAAAGATTTGTATCGATTCCTTTTTTTGGAAAATGGATTAATTTAAAATGATAAAACCTATGTATTGTTTAATTTTATAAGGACTAAATTGATGAAATGAAAACACGTGTTTGATTTTGGAATGAAAATATAATATTCAAATTGAAAATTGGGAAATGTAATTTGTTACAATTTTGAACTGATATTACCTTTATTAATTTATTAATTGATCATATTCGAACATGGTTATATATGATGTCATTATGTACAAACATGTTATGACTGTAATTCCCATATAGTGGATTGACACTTTACAACACTAAAAAAAACCAAGTTTTGATGATCTTATCCCTAGTGGGAAATTGATGGGTCATATTCATCCTTAGACTCAAGGACATGTGTTCATATCCTTTTGATTATTGAAATATGTGTGTTCGAATCTCATCGTTAGAAACTATCATACCTCTTAGCATATGACCATTTTTATTATTGTAGTTGTTTTGATTTTTATATATTAATTTTTTTTAAACTAATTTTTGAAATTCCCAATGATTTATATAAACTAGTTTAAGTAATATTTTTAATTCATCCATGTTTGAAATTATTTAAATCATTTGAAATGACAATCATGTATTGTTTTAAATATGAAAATTTATTGTCATATATATATTTTTTAAAATTTAAAGCTTCATTTAGTTTATTTATTATTGTATCTTATAATGGAATACATGGTGAGACCGTACTAGTATTTTAACACACACAACATACATTTTCCTTTGGGAATTTTTATAATTCCTTCTATCTAGATTGATCAAGGGGAATGTTCCACTAACACATGGTTATTGTTATTTATCATCTTGCCGTGGAGTGTTGTGTCCATTGGGACTTCAGCTATTTTTCCAATATTTCTATAAATTTTTGATGTAATGTTTGGATTTTGTTATACCCACTTGACTTATAGTAACATATTATTTTGGAGTTTTCTTTCGATCATACTGACTTGTTTCAATTTCTTTCATTGTTCTTTTGGAAAAAATCTTCCTTCTTTTATCATGTATGATGCCAGGTGATCATCACCAACTTATTGGGAATGGGAATTCCATTCAGGGTATGTTAGTGTTTCCTCAAGTATAAGTGTACATGGGTATCTCAGATAGTTTGTGACAGATCACCCATGATCCTCCCACACTATGTCTCCAAATAACCTCATGTTTCCACATCCCAATATATTTCACTTCCTATGTTGAACATGAAAAAAAGGTCTACACATCCACTAGGGTGACCATATATGGTGTGAGAAATATATCTCAGTAGGATTTCACCATTTTCCACCTGTATATCCCACAATATATATATGTATTCATGATGAAAATTAAAAATGTCAAACAAGATCCTTGCACTTCATATGCTAATCTAAGCGCCATAACCTCTTACATATCAGATCACTTTTTTCAAACCAAGCCATTATAACTCCCAATGACACTTGTGTGAAAACTACAGTAGAATTCACCATATCTTCTCACCTGATACCAATGTACCAATCCCTAGATTGTTCTTAATAATCATGTTAATGAAGTATCCAAACCTTTACCCATTACTGGAAATAACTCTTCACGGTCATATGTCAATGTATAATTCCTCTACCTAATCTTTCAATGAAGGATCAATTAGTCTCATATCACATCATACCATGAACTATCCATACCATAGGTAGTCCTAGACTCAATCCTACTAATTAAATGGTTGAATTCATACCCATGAACTAGTTTCTAGGGTGTTCATCGATAAAAAAAACTTATGTCAAGGTCTATAATCCACACTAATCCATCCCAAAAAACTTTAGGGAGGTCATCAACACACTAAACAATCCTAATAGAGTATAGGGAGTTAACCCGCACACCAACACATCCATAGAGAAAATATGGAGGTCACCATCACACTGATCCATCCTCGAAGACTCTAAAGAAGGCACAAGCACACCATTACATCATTAGGGATGCTAGAAAGCTCACATTAGGATTGTAGGGCCACAAACCATTGAAAATATATCTAATAAATCATTTATATCTAGACACTTGTGACTTAGTTCATAACCAAAATACATATCACATCATCTATTAAGGATTCCACAATATCCCCTAGACCCACCATGGTCTCTGATCCTCAATAACAGCTCCAATACATTACCCCTTAGTGACACCCCTTCCTGAAGGACATCTCAACCTAGACCCATAGGTCTGATCTATCATCATCATGTCTTACAACACTCCTAATCTCACTACCTATTTACCATCCCAATCTATCATGCACCAAAACCTCATTAGAGTCTGCATTCCAAGTCCCAATCAAATCCCATGATGTGCACATGGCCCCCAACTCTTCTAAAATAGATCTATTAGCCCGATCACCTAGAGGAAACTCATATCTTGGATAATTATTCTTATCCTAATCGATTAATTCCTCTCTTAGTGCTCAATGAATCCTATACCATCATCATAAGGGTGTCTCTCAATAATAATGAAAAGTACAACAATCCCAACTATCATAACTAGTCTTAAGCCTCTCAAACCCACCTCACTAGACCAGGGGAACACTATCCAAGGAATAATGTGTCCCATATCTTCTCTAAGACCAGATGATTTCACTTTTCAATGCAATTTTTTATCCCTCACTATGATGGCACAGTCGTTGGGGGTGAAAATTTAATCCACTGTTAAAGATAACTTATCTCGAGTATATGATACCAACTATCCTCACATATTTTCACCTTCTCCACTCCAGATCACTATCTATTATACCAAAACCCATGAAACATTAATGAAGTAGGAAATCATGTATAATTATGAATATTATATTTTATTAAACGGACAACCTAACAGTATGAAGGAATTACCACACATGAAAAGATTTATGTTACCTAAAAAAATCCTGTTTATTTCTTGTCCAAGATCATTCTGTTATCCAATATTTTACTACACATCATATTATTTAAATAATTAATTATAAAGGGTTATAAACAATTATTTAAATTGAAATTGATTCTTAATCAATAAAGAGTCATCAACAACCATCCTCACCCCAAAACAATGACCAACTAACCTCGAAAGGTTCATTCACACCCTCTGCACCATCATAAAAGAAATCTATTACATGTGACACATGGATAATTGATAAATTAAATCACATTCATAAAAACACAAAATAAGATCATTTATGGGCTTACATATAAGTAAATTTCATCCAATGTAATATAAACATCATATCAGGGCCTCCTCTAGCCACCATCTATAAAAACCCAATCAATTTCAACTTATTTCACCATGCTTTTGTAGAATAATGGCCAAACCATTACCAAAATGTGTTAAATTAAAATACCTATGATAAGAAACTAGAACATAAGGATATGAGGGGAGTAGAATTCCAAAAATCAATATCTATAACTATCCTAGAGCAGGGGGAATTCATGGTGGAGGAGAGTCATCTAATTCATCCATTCCTTGCATGTATCACCATAAAACATAAGGGGGGTCATTGAAACCCAAATACATTGGCCCCCTCATTTTAAAATAAACCTTTAACCCTTTAAATTGTGAAATATTGGTTCAATATATGAAACATTTTAGGTAATAGGATACAAATCCCATACCAAAGATTTAATGGTGTGATCCCTTAGATTATGGCATGAAATGACTTGGCAGTGGGGATCTCTTCCCATCCATCTATTCACAGCTAAAGGGACCCCTTGGAATATAATTCATAGAGTGAATAACCCATTAAAATACTAAATGACCTAATAATGATGAATTTTATCTTCTCGGGACACATGGCCATTCCCATCAACCACCCGAGAACCCATACAACCAATCGGGACTAGCTCCAAGTCCAAAAAAATAAAGAAATTAAGATTTTTAGCATCTAAATATGTGTCTAGGTTATCAAAACCAATCACATTACAGATCAAAATTTAAAAATTCAAAAAATTTAACATCTAGAAAATTCCTATAGAATTATAGTAATAGTGAAAAAGAAGGATATGTGGTGAAAATGGAAATAGGATGAGATTTCAGAGAAAAGGGAAAAATATTAGACAATTGCACTATGATTGGCGCCTCTTTTAAGAATTTCTATAACTCCAAAAGTCACAGGTCTATGATGATATGTTCCACACAATACCGACGTTTTTCACACACTAAGATCTCTTCAAAAATTAAAGGTCCATCTATTCACATAACAAAAATTTTATTGAAACAAAGTTGGAGCACTACTCAAATCTGTAGTTTGGATGCGATGAGATATTTTCTTGAGCCATCATCTTTTGATAGTTAAATTGAATTCAAATACCACATAACCCTTATTTTAGGGAGAGTCCTCTAAAATTAAAAAGGTCTAAATATCATCATTTTAAACTCCTCCTTTCATTATTTCATGATAATAGAGATCCCCATATGTTCAAAAAATTTATAAAATTATCTAAAATACCTCAAATTGGTCATATAGTGTATTAACAAATGATATAGATATTTCAAAGTACATTTATTAAATAATAAAACCATTCTTACAACATGAATATAATTTTGTGAAACTATATTTTCATGAAATATACAACTTACACAAATATTCATTTTTGGCCATCCATTTAATATAATTATTCTAGATCATAAGTATTTTTTTTACTATTCCCATTAATGTAACACTAATATTATGAAAACATTATACCAGGGGCCCACATTTAAAACCACTTTCTACTAAACATAGTTTTGTGAAAGTTGAGTTCTCATAGGAACCATATTCACATGATATAGGATTACTAATTCAAAATCCATATACAAAATCGGTATTATAGATCCTTATGACCAATACCTATATAAAAATCATGGGACGGAAAATGCCTTCTCTTTTTTCTCCTATGCATTTCTGGACTCACCTCATGTTTCATTCCACCAAACATGGGCTAGGAAATATCTCTGAAAATTTCTCAAAACCACTGGTTAGAAACCTAAACGTGTGTGAAGGACCCACTCATGCTCTCTGTAAAAATGATTCAAGTAATCATCAAGGGAAATTTCCTTGGTCTACCAAAAACACCATGATTTCTCCAAGTAATCTCAAAACATAATCACCATTCAACCCCCATCATTTCGCCTTTAATGGAATGTTTTATCATAATAACAATTTATTACACTAATGCCTACGTCTTCAGTGCATGACATTCATGTACAATATTATACTATTTAATGAACATAGGATTCCCTTTATGATGATCCTAGGATTCCTTAGGTGATGATCACAATATTCCACATTTGAAATTTATGATATGATTACCCCATCACATGGGAAGCTCAACTAATATGCCCCGCAACATTCAATATTATCAATCCTTTCACGACATAGCTGTAATTCTCATATTATGTGACGATGCATGGTTGGGTACTACAATACGTCCATATACTATACACCAAGAATATGAAGTTCATTGATCCATGTCTTCCAATGAGATATTTATGATGCCTCTTTTAGGGTTCATGTTATCGTTTCCATTATTCTATCTCACTCTTATAAGTGAAATATATAAATTATGGTGATCTTTCATGAGTATAAAAAACTACCACCACACCACACCAATATCTCTATTAAAAATTGGTTTCACTATAAGATAATAAAATGTTTCTAGCTCAATATGATGTGAGAGTTTATGGTTGTGGGTCCATTAGAATTTTAACTATAAACAATAGTTCCCATAGGTCATTAAATTATGACTAACCTAATTCCTGAAGAGCATATATGGTATGCATTCCTACTGGAATGAAAACCATGACCTCTCTCACTAGGATTTAAATGGTGATTATTTTCACTTTAATTTAATTCATGATTATTCTTAAAATATTTTAACTTGTGTCATTCCAAATTTATGATGAACATATAAGTACAGATCCCCTATTGGGAATTAATCAGGTGATCTTACAATATTTTATGAGTTTATATGCCACTATCCCTTTTGAACATTAAACTTTTGAACCTCTATTACATGATGAGAATATACGGAACCCCTAATGTAATAGAATACTTGAACTAGATTTCTATCCTTGGGAACATCATGTTATGATCATGGTATGGCTTCTTTGATGAGCATAAGTAAAATATTTGATGTGTTAAGGATCTCATTTTATTTATTTAGGCAACAATCCTATGTTATCTCCTCATGTGATGATAAGAATATTTCTTATATGATGGTCATGAGATCTCTTCATTCTCACATTAGGTGGAAGTACTAATATTCATACCTTATTTTTTGATATTATGATTCCTTTATTGATAATCATGGGAAGACTTAGGTAATGAACCTATGTTTTTTATTCAGTGATGGGGGTGGTTGCTTTAATAGAACCATAAATACCAAAATTTTCTTGCATCTACGATGGTTTCATGTGAATGATGGATCATTTTTCCTTTATAACAGAATCCCCTTATCGGGATGAATTTTCTAGTGGCCTTAAAAATGTGCATTGTTCAAGAGGGTGGGAGGTTAGATTAATCAAAAAATATTATTGTATTGTTTCCCAATCATGGAATATATTATATATTTGATACTTGTTCTATTAATCTTTCTCATATCCTAGTGCATAATAGGTTAACCTTATGAAAAAAAAGTCCATTATCATGTTTTAATGCGAATATTCATAAATATTTAAACTTATATATAAATATAAACATCTCTATATATATAATTCTCCATAAGTGGTAATATATCTATTTAATAGAGGTTCTCCATCTAGTATTAACATTACTTTATGGTGATTAATTTTAATAAGGGTTATGGGTTAAACCATGTAGTTAAGTAGTTTATAATTTATCATTATCCGAGAATTCAATAAATTTTTATGGATTTGGGATTGATACTATAGTTAGGGATTGATAAAAATAATTGGAAAAGGAACCAAAAAATATATATATTATTTCCTATTAAAGGGACGTGTCCCAAATTTTATGGTCATGTGATAAGTACTAATCTATATATATTAACATCATTCAGAAAAAATGACTTGGTGAATGATGGCTAGAAATGGTTTGTCTGGGACTTATATATAATCATTAATTTCTGATTTACCTCAAAATAAATACCACCCTATCATATTAGGTTGGTTTGATAGAGAATATGGCCCTATGAGGATGTTCCACACTAAGAATGTTTCTCAATGGGTGATATAGTATGTTCGGGTGGGAATATAACTTTCCTGTTGGGGATGTGATTTTATTTGGTATATTTCCCAAAAAGAATAGTTCCATAGAGTATACAACACTAATTAAAGGGACATATATTCTCATGAGAAAATAGATAGGCGAGGGATGTATATAGCTAATATCGTGAGGAATATGGCCCTAATAGGGTTGATGATGTTGGTTTTGAACCACTTAAAGGCATACTATATTTCCCAAAGAAATATGAATCAATGCTGAAGTAGTTCGAATGACACGGTTTAATGTTATGAAATGGAACCATACCACATAGTCCAATGACATATTATAATGTTTTTGTCAGGAATTATTATTTTTTGTAACTAGTAAATTTCCCAAAATGTTTTACATTATGTAACACGGAAATTTATATCATGAAAGGCATGACAACAAAGTATCTATTGGGTCTTAATTATAAAATGATTCCCTAAGATGAATAATTTGAGAAAGAACCAAATTGGAGGCCCATATGAAGGCATTTAAACTATTCTAGTTTCACAATCTATATAAATGACAAATCCCACACGAGTAATTCTCGGTGTTAGAAGAAATATATAATAGAATATCGATCACATTTTCTTCAAGTACATAATTAAATCTAGATATGGATTATTCCAATAGGGGAAGCCCACATAGGATATGGTTGAGTATTATACCAAAAGTGGAGTCCTAAGGATAGTATTCTTATCCCATTGGTTCAATCTTCAAGAGGACTCATCTTTAGTTTTAGACCCAAAGGGGAATCTTGTCCTCCCATCATTCAGCATAATAGTAGGTCAGGTTAGGGTTCAGAGCTAAGAGTATTCTATCTTATTATAATTACTACAGGACTACTATAGATGGTATTCTTGGGTTTAATTATTATTTACCATTAATATGTGAGGATAAATTAAGGAGTCTTCATCCAATTCATAATTGTAAAGGTAGATATAGTGAATACAACATATTTGGATTTCTAATATATTGAAAATTCCAAGGAATCTACCTTTTTCATGGGTTATTTAGGATTGTTTCTATGGAAACTCTTACATTATATATATTTATTTTGAAAACATCCTCTAGTTTATTATCAATAGGAACCCTTTTTATCATTGTAAACCATGATTTTGGTCCCTTATCTATTGTTATACATATTTGAGACAATAACCTAGGGGATCTTTTATCAAGGGAATTCAAAACTTAAGATATTTTTATGATACACATACCCTAATAATTCATTTATAATGGTTTTATAAGAGGTTTGGATTTGACCTTTTCATGTATTTGAATTTTATTAAACAAATAATTAGGGATCATTTTAATGATTCATGAGAGGGCTACATTGAATATATGCACTATAATGGATGATAACATTAACAAGGGAGTAATAAATACCCTAAGAAAGTCTCATTTCATGTAGGGAGTATGAAATGTGAAATTGGGAGTTTGAAAATTGTGTAACATATAAGAGTTTCACCTTTGTGAAGTGATTCATTCCTTAAGGGTTTCCTTTATGGAGGGCCTACAAAAGTACACCTTCTCAATGGAATTCCTTTGTACCAGGCATGTATACTACTCTTTTCACAAAGGACCACCTTTATGAAGTGCCATTTAAAAATAAAGTGTTGATGGGTGTTTCTATGGGGGTTTCATTTGTTGGATTATTATTACATGGAGGTCCTATGAGTTGATATTTGAGTCATGTTTGTCTATAATTAAAAAGCTAGTGACTCAAATTCTTTCTCTTATTCTCTTATTTCTATTTCTATTTCTTCTTTTCTCTCCCGTATTTTATTCAGGAAAGAGTGAGTTATTGAATGTAAATTTCAAGGTATGTAATTATTTTAAAATGGAGAAATACATGGTGTTTCAATAGGTGTTATGTGGTATAAATTGTATCTATATAGCACTACGTGATTGTCTAAAAATACCTACCTTATAGACATAATCAAATTCAGTTGGTCACTGGGGGCCAAAAATTCATTCTTTTCAATAAAAAAAATTCATATATGGGTGATTTTTTATTTTGGAATGGATCAAAATTCCACGTGATTTCCCTTCCATTGTAGATTTTGACAATTGAAACAATATGTGGGAGGGTAAAAAAAGATACCATCTAAATATAAAAAACAATTCTATGAAATGAAAAGGGAATCATGAAGGCATCCAAATTTTATATAGTTATCTTAATTTACCAAATTTTGATGCCTAAACTCATATTTAGGAGGGGAAAATCATACTCCATTCACCCATAAAGAACACTGATATGTGGGAGAAGGCTCTTTGTAGACCAGTGATAATGATTTTGGGTGGGTGCCTCAGAATTGAGATATTGCTATATAGATCATCGTATGTGTTATTCAAAAAACTTTCTATTTTCAAATTTGACTCATTTTTTATCCCTTATATCATTATTTTTGTGTAATTAACTTCTTTATAATACATTAATTAAATCCTTTTTTCCTTACAAGCCTAAAAAAATTCCCTCCTCGAAATGGGGTCTCATTGGTATGTTGAGGATCCGGTTACATTGAAGATGTATAGCCCAATGATGTTATTTTTTTTGGTAATTATGAATCTGGAGAAGTTAAAATAGATACATAATTTGTTTTATGAAAATTCATTTGGAATTTACATCATTAAGTCCTTCACAATTGGCCCAGAGCTTAGAGACTCTATTTCCTCCAAAATAGTAACTATTCTTCACAAGGGAGATCTTTGGAAATCACATACTGGTATGATACATAAAAACATTAATGTTTTTTTGGAATGGATAATCTATTTATTATTCTCATTATGCATGAAAATTTGGTGTCCCTCATAGCAATGTAGTAGATACAATGTTTTTATATAACCAATTATGCATTGTAGACGTTTTAGATTTTTTTTGATATTTCTATCCAAACTTCATAAAATATTCATGATTCCCTCATTTCATGTATAAAATTACTCCCAGAAAATTAATTCACACTTTTTATGAGAGTATAAGTTTAAAAATAGATATTTATAAGGCTAATGTGTTATATAGTACTGATTGGAGTCCATTATAATGTTTTTGTTCATTTCTCTTAACATACAACATAAAGGTGAGACTCCTGGTTATCGATCCAATTCATTTTTTTTAAATTAATAAAATATCATTTTATTATTTATTATTTTCTCCTAGTGTCACATTGATTATTATTTCATAATACTATATGAAAGCATAAGAAATAGTGTCAAAATAACTAGAAACCATTTAAACATTGATTTTTCAATGATCAAAGTCAATTATTTCTCCTAAAGACATATTTTCTATTGAATTCCTCTTAACTGTGGATCACAGACAATAATGGGAGTTAATATCATCACTATAAGACTAGATTAAGTCCATTAAGGTTAATGTGTTCATAATGGGTGTGATTTTCGGTCATTTAAAGGTATGATTAACATCACTACAATGCTAGATATAGTCCATTAAGATAAAGTTGTTCCTCATGAGTACGTGTCATGGATATTTATAGGGATAAATATTATCACCATAACACTAGATTTAGTATATTAATATGAAATAGTTCATCCTATTTGGATCTCATGGATGGGTATATGCATTAATATTATCACCATAACAAAATATTTGGTCTATTTAGTTTTATGGGATGACTCAATGTAATAAGGATTCTGAATGGAATATTTATATTTTGGATTCCAATGTTTAAAATGGTTCATGAACCAAAATGTTATTTCATAATTCATTTCACATTGATCCTATAGATTGATGAATTGTGGATGAGAAATTGAGTAGATAAACTAAATGTTTCATTGGATAATGGGCCAAGAGATCATATATTGACATCTATTTTAGTCACATTGTGGACCCAGAAATCATTGAGTCCCTTATTTTATCACTATATCTTTTACAAAAGCCTCATATTGGTAAGGCCTAACATGCAAGGACTTGAATTTGTCTTAGGTTTCCCTATATGGGTTTTCAAACTATCATGGGATATTCCTTTTAAAACTTTAAATGCTAAATTTTTCATGAATCATGCATATTGTGCATATAGCTTGTGTACAATCACCAATTACCTAGGTTTCATATTTACATTGTTTCATCATACTACGTTCAATGATTTTTTTTCATATATATATTTAGGCTACCCAATTTAGACTGATATAAATGATGTTTAAGGTATAACATCTTAGACCCAAGTCCTCACAGTTTAGGATTATAATGTGTGGACTACAAGGTGTGGATACCTATATGTAAACGTAGGTGATGTTAACCAAACATGAACTAGTATAACCTGATTTCACTAATATAGATGTTCTCATGAATATTTATATCTCATTCAACCCAATAAGAATGATCACCACTATTGACATTGGTGTCAATGAACTCTCCAAGAGTGATCCAAAACATAATTGGGAAATTTAAATAGGATGATACAATAAATCTATATTCATGGTCCAAGGATTGATTATGCAATCTTCGGAGGCATTTACAAACAAACCAATATTTTCTTCCAGATATTGATTGTGCCACACAAGGGGGTAAATATGTGAAATCTCCAAGAGTGTTCTATAGAATCATTTTGTAACATAAAGAGTCAAATATGTGAAATTTATAATAACAATCATGAGCATGATTATGATTTCTCAAGAGGTTGATACATGTTCTCTTTGATTGGGGTCTAGATCTGGATTTTGTGATCTCATGATTCAAATATGTACACTCTTTGAGAGTGTTCTAGAGATTTATTATGAAAGATTGAGTGCCCAGGATGTAAACTCACTAATCATAGTCCATAGAATGATATTTAGATATTTGGATGAATATATTTTCACCCTCTAACCATAAATAGAAGTGGTGATAAATGGGATAAACATCACATACTACTTGGGTTGTAGGTGTTAGAAACATCCCATAAATAGGCAGAATTAATTTTACGGTGATGATCCCCATACTATAATTTTTTTATTAATATCCACATGAAATTTAACTATTTAATGTTGTAGTATGAGATTTCAAACACTTGTAATGACAAATTCCGTGATACAATAGTGTGTCACATCAAGGGTATCTAATCCACATGAATAGTTAGATTGAGGTATTTTGTAAATCATCAAAACATCAATTTTGAATAAGTAGTGGTGAGATGAGTCATGTACATGAAGAATGACTATGAAGCATGTTTTAAAAATGGTATTCATTTAAATGGTATCAAGTGTAATGAAAATTATGTATTCTCCTCTACAGGACAAAGATGTCCACAATTTTCATTCTATATCTAGGGAATATATTTAGAGCCATATTGGGGACATAGTATAAAAATATATGAATAGGTGTCATTTGGATTCAATTATGCTCATTATAATAACAATGTAATTGTTCTTGATGACTCATACACCTGTAAATTGTATTAAGTTCATATACGGAAGGATTATTCATGATGGTTTCTAAGACCACAAAGAAAATTCCACCATTTTTGAACCACATAATCGGGGTGAAGATAAATGACTTATCACCACTCAAACATTTTATATAACTAGTGGAACAATAAAGTATGACTCAACATTTACAGGGGCCCTCTGATGGGATTTAATCTTTTTGTTCTATTTTTTAATAGACACTCAACTATTTCCTAATACATGAAAACAGGGTGGCTTTTAATGTGGGGACATTAAATTTTACAAGTATACCCTTTAAATGGTTTTAGGCTGAAACATTTTATGTCCTTTTCACCAATAGTTTACTATCTTATGGTTTTGACTACAAGTGGTCTATATTTTATGGGTATAAATATTTTTATAAAAAATGCTGAGTATATGGTCATAAATATTTGACACATGTCAAGGGGGTGAACCTATATTGAACGGATGAGGTGAAAACCCGGGTGAATGGATAACCTAATTGTAGATTATAGTATCTCATAGGGCAGTTTCACATAGTTCAATGTCATATTCCATTGACCAAAAGGGGTTGATACAATCCATTTTTTAGAAAAGGGGAAGGTTGACACAACATGAATGGATTGCCTTTATCCACTATATACTATCTCATAGGGGAGGTGTATAATGATTAAATTCATAGTACACATAATAACAGGTTTTGTGAAAATATATTTAGTGGATAAGGATAATATTGACCCAGTGGAAAGAGAGAGCCCAAATCCACTATAAAATTTCTTAATGGGGTGCATAGAGTTTATGGCCATGATATGTTAACCTAATGAATTTGAATGAAAACCTATTTTTTTTGAAATAATATAAATTCCCATATAGTCTTTGAACAATGAGTGGTGACATCATAAATCGCAACATGATGTTTTTGTACAAAATGTAGTGATGTAAAGTTGGTATGCACAAGATGACCATTCACCGAATTTGAATTAAATGTTTTATTATGATACTGTTTGGGCATATAATAATTATATGATTTTCCCCTTATGCTAAATATTCCTATTATAGTTATTTCATATCATGGGATCTTCTACAAAGCCATATCAGGTGCATAGAATTCATAATCATGTAGATTTCCCATTTGGAGTGGGAAATGATCAGTACCAATAGCTGATAACCGTTTTTTTAATCCAAAAAAACAATCAGTGAAACAAGTGTTATTTATAGAAAACTATGTTCAAAATGGAGAATTTAGGTATTTTAGACGTGGAATTATCATAACAGAATTGTGTAGTACCATTGGATGTTGTGTAAGTGAATGAGGACTTGCTGATGGGTCTGAAACCTGTGGTTTGGACATGTGTCTTGAGATTGTAGCATTCAAGACACAAATAGTCATTGGATTTTTGGGGATTATCTAAAAAATAAGATATAGTTCAAATAAAGTGGAAATTTTTCCTACTATTTTTTTGGATAAAAACCATATTTCATGTACACTTACATGGATCTGTATCTCATGTACTATAACTAAGCCACATGTAGGAAGCTACTTTTCAAAATTTAAATTCATACGAGGAAGCCCATGTGTCATGCAGTTTAATTTCAGGAGAAAATGACTCAAAAAATTATCTATTAATATATATATTTATAATATAACATGTATATAGAGATATTAATAATTTAATGAGAGTGGTATTTTTAAGTTCAATAATCTCTTAGTGTCATTTCACAAATGAATCTTCACCAGAAAAACCTATGTGTACGTTAGGAGGTGATTTTAGGAGACATAATATATCGATGTCCCCAAGATATAAGAACTAAGATTCACTACATGACCAAATGGTGTAGAAATAAATCCACATATAGTTATTGAAGAGAAATTACAGCTATAGTTTAGGATCATATAAATGGAAAATGGGAATCATTGTTTGATTTTTGGATGACCTAATGATAAGAAATCCCAGCATCACTATTTATCCTACTAAAGTATGAATACAAACATATATCGTTATTATTTAGGTCCCTATCTTATAAACATTGATATTTTTCATTGGGTTAGGGAATTTTTTGTGTTCCCACACATGAAATAATCGTGCACTGATAATTCCTACAAAAATCTAGCACTTAAATTAGTTAATTATAAAATGTGTACGACAATAAGTCGTTTATGGTCATTCATGATGAACCAAAATATTCCATACACATAGACTGGGTAATATTTTTAATCATGTTAGTAGAATAAATAAAATAACATAACTATTCTCATCTGATTCACACTTGATGTGAGAAACAAGTGTTTATTAGATGGTCATATGTATTTCACTAGAACACGTGTAAGCGGAATTTGTGGTAAAAACAAAAAGTGTTAAAATTTCTGGAAAAGTACATTCTTTTATATATTTATATATTTCATTAACAATATATGTGATCAATAATTTATAATAAAACCACATGGATGTTTTCCTATATATTTACATCATGAATTTAAGGATTTTTAGGATATTTTAAATCATGCCACTATGAAATAACTGTCATGTTGTTTAATTTCATACTGTAATGATGATGACGTATGATTTTATATCATAAATATAGGAAATTATCATGAAAATGTATTTTAGGATACTAGGATTTTTTCATATAGCTGAACATCAAGCTACAAGAATGTGGGATTTTAGTTTTTTAACATGATACAATGACATCGTTGTTTCGTTTTACATCATGCGACTAGGAAATTTACAATGAAATTTAATGTATTACTATTAAGAAGACATTATCAAAATAAATATTATTTGAAGTGTTTTTTAATAAACCACTAGATGGTGGGTGGTGTGATATGGTTTCCATATATAGTGTCTATGGTGTATACCTCATTAGAATAGAATATATGTATGACATAAGACCCATCAAACTTTTGTTTGAGCTTTAGATAATTCTTTCTGGAGAACATTGATTTTTTGAGAAAAAAAATATTATCTCTCCATAGAGGAATGTATAAATATGAAATATATTATTTAAATATCATGAAACCTAATTTAGATGAACTTTCATGTTATGTATTATGTACATCAGTTTCTAATTGAGTTTTTCAAAACTATTAAATCACTATTGAGAATGTTCATAATCAAATGTTTGGTTGTAAATTAGAATGGAAAGTAAGGGTAGATATACCTATATGGGTAGGACTACCACTATCCCATATATAATAAAATATTCCATTTCTTGTATGTTTGGATGGGTTTTGGTGTGGTGGGCCCACAAATATTATAGATGTCTCTCAGGATAAGATTTATTATCCTTGTCCACTATCTTCTACTGTATGTTGGGAATATACATGTTAAAATACTCGATTTTTCTATTTTTTAACCCATGGTTATAGGATGAATGCTATAATAAATGAAATAATATTGATATAACCTTTTAAATTTTAAAAAGTATAAGTCAATATAATTTTCTGTCAATATTGAGTATGGGAAACAAAATAAAGTATTGATATTTGACATCACAATGTTTTTATAGGATTTTTTCCAACATCCATGAGGGATATATCATCATACCACATAACGAAGAAATCAGTAGTAGTAAGGATATACTTGAACTATCTGGATATAGTTGGGAGATAAATTCCAATGAAAAATATTCCTCAGATAAAAAAGGAAAATGAAAATTTAGTTTGGTGAAATAAATCTAGGTTTTTATAAATAAAATATGAATATATTTAGAAGGCTTGAAATTTCCTAGGGAACTTTATATAGTTTTGTTTCATCAAAATCTAGATATATACAAGCCCTATAATCTAGTAAGAGTGCTTGATCACCAATTAATGTGCACCATAGGTTCTTACATGGACCTTCTAAATAATGGTGAGGGTATATCCTCCTTCATTTCATCTAAGGAGAAATCTATTAAATCCTTGTTTGTAAGGGATTTTCTGGGCATCAGGGTCATCCAAAATGATAATGTTGATGACCAATCATTTAAAATAAAATTTCAATTAATAGTTTCATAGAATAATTCCTCTTTATAGATATTTATATATAGGGGAATCCATCTGGTTAATGTATCAGTTATGAATGATTTTGACTTTCCTTGATCAGAGGTGTTGATCTCATCAATATTTTACCTATCATTTCTAGTGAATATGGATACTACCATATATTGTGAATACTAAAAACAATCTCGACTGGTTATGAATAATAAATAGTGGTGATCTCAGTATAAAACATATCATCCCCCAAATTTTTTGAATCTAGAATATGAAATAGTGTTGTCTTTGAGGGGAAGTCATCCATTTACCCTCACACAAAATAAAAAATGGGTATCAATTCATCTTTATAAATGTAATATTTACTATTAATCTATTTTATCACCCAAATTGAATAACCCTTGATATTTAGTCAATTCACTGGTGTTTAAAAATACAATTTAATTTAATAATAAGGGCTTATTACTCTACTACCGTGTTGGTGAATCCTTCTAAAAACATGAAGGAATAGGGAAATCCAGCTTCCACTGGAGAGATGAGAAAATTTCCCAAACCAACCCAATTAAGATTAGGGTTTTTGAAAAACAATTCCTAATTGGTATTATAAAATCATAGTCAAAGTATATATTACATGATTCCATAGTGATTTGATTAGATAACACCTCTTCATTATGAAATTTAAAACCCATATGTATACTTCTTACAATGGGATGTACCACAAGAAGGTCTAAAAATTCATTCCATTTGACTGAATTCTATTTTATTAATTAAATATAAAAATATGGAAGAATAAATTTCCAATGTTTAATTAATTTAATTTATATTGGATGATTGAGTTTATATTTCAGTGGGTCAATATGAGATACCAAATGGACATCATGATTCTACAGGTTATGCCTCAATTTTTGAACCATGAAGACCAAGACATGAAATCTATTTTTGAAATTAAAATATAAATTCATGGTGTTTAGAATAAATATTTTGATGTAGTATATACAATTTCTATTTCCACCATTATTATTTTTATGAGTATGGTACCATGTTATTGGTTAAGGGGATTAATATATAAAAAGAGTGGCTTATCTTCTATTAATGACATCAACACCAATTGGATCGAGATATATTTCTTTTTGTTGAAAAAAGGTTTATTAAAAATATCTATCCAACAAATAGTTTAATCCCTTCTTTACATTCTTAGAGAAGTGGAGTAACTTCCATCTAGGTTTTCTATGAATCATCTATTATAGGTAGGGAATCCATGATTTATTATCAACTCTTTGATATTTCAATAAAGTGGAATTTTGATGATCACATTTGTCTTATCAAGTTCAACATTTATTTCACACTTTCATAATATAATGTGGAGAAACCTTCCTAACATCACCCTAAAATTAAATTAAATGGTATTCATTTTAGTATTAGTTATTATAGCTTATTGATCATTGTTTCAATGTTGTGGATATGATCAGAGATATTTTTATAATTGACCAAAACATTATCATTGTAACACTCCATAGTCATTCTAAAAGATGTTTGAATATATAGTGCATTATATGTTGCTATTTGGAGCTAGTATTATACAAAAAAATGAAATAACTATATTGTGATACACCCCTAGGGATAAATAAATGTGGTAGCCTTTTTATCATTGTAGGCCAACTAAATCTATTCATAAATGAATTATTTTTATATTATAGTTAAAAAATAGAACCAGGTAATTTCATTAATTAAAATATCTTTTATTGGAATAGAAAATTCAATATTATAAAATTGTTGGTTGAGATATCTGATTTGGATATAAACACTGATTTCATTATTCTTATTCTTGATAGGAATTATACTTGAATGTCACTTTAGGTACTGAACCTCACGAATAATGTTGGTGATGATATGATTTTCCTCTTATTCCCCACCCATTATTGCATAATACTAATTCATTCTCCTCATTCAAAACTTTTATCCTTGATGATCATAAGTTATACCTAAATTATGGGTGAACACAATAGAATTATGCCATGAACTTATATGTAATTCCCATAGAAAACATTTTGACGTTACTTACAGAAAAAGATATATGTCTCTTGTTGTTCAGGAGACATAGAAACACTCATCAAGGTTAGATTTTTGTATTCCACTATACCCAAATTCACCTATAATTTTTTTAATGGTGATGAAGAAACCTTACACAATTATGTTAGGGGCATATCTAGGATTTTCTTCCTCTTCTCCTCAATTTAAATTTTTGAGGAAGCAGGTGAGAAAGGAATGTTTCCTAAACTAAGATAGAATGTGAGGGGATTTTCATTCATTTTTATTGATAAGGATGTGTGTCCGGGTCTTAGGTGGACTGATGTATGTTCATGGTTGTCTAGGGTACTTTTTAAATTCTCATCTTACTCTCCATATACCTTACATTCTATAGAATCACGTGACAGTGATGCATTTTTTGGGCCATAAGTTATTTTAAGATAATGTTTAATTTCAATGAATGATTATGAGGCATATATATACCCTAAAAGATACATTTTGTGGGTATTATAATCATATCAATTCCATATATTCCCTCCTGTATTATCACTAGGGGTGGAAGTGGTTCCCACATACTAAGATTCATGAGCTATCATTTGGGTATTTTCTATTTTTTTGATGACATAGAGTTTTATTTAAGCGTATATGGTAATTGAAGGACATCCCTCAATTCAAGAGATGAATAAGGAGAATCATTTTTCCTACATCATGATTATGGCCATAGTCTCACTCTTTTTCAATTAATTGGACTAGTTTGATGCCACTAATATCATGAAGACTGGGGAAACATGCCTAAAACCATTGTGCACCTCCATATCTAATGGTGGATATTGTTATGATAAATGATCCTCAACTATGTTGTCATAATTCTGGTCAAATAAATCCTTATTTATAGTCTTTCTAGATAGAAATTCATTCACATTGGGGGGAAGATTTATCGTTTCCTCAGTTTGTAGTGGATTCTCTATAATGGTGCTTTATTGACTACCATAAAATTGGAAAGTGATAAGATGTGAAATCTTTTTAGAATGAATTTTAAATGGTCATTGATTTAATAAAATATATATTGATGAACTTGATTTTATTGATAGGTTAAAAAAGTTATTCACCAAGTTTGTGGAATGTGTTAACAGGAGTGATCTCCAAATTAATGGGGGTATATATTTTGGTTGTTTCATCTATTGAAAATTTTCCCTCTATGTGATGGATTCATACATATATATACTTATATTTTTGGGAAAAGAGTAATTTTCATAATTAATCCCTCAATCACATCAAATAAAAGTTATCTTAAGGCATTAATTATATTATGACAGTAATCTCTCTTGATAACGAAGCCATGGATATCCTAATAATACATTCAAGGCTGTATCATAATGAACAACAATGAAATTATAATTATAGGCCTTATCCCAAAATTGATATTTTACCTAGATTCATCCATGGAGTTTTTTTTGATTTTATTATACCATTTTACTATTAAAATGAATGGATTCAAATCAGCATCAATGTGTCCTATGCATCAATGAATATCGACCAAAATGAGGCTGAACTTTTAACTATTTTCAATGATATCACAGTTAATATTCATTTCATCTATTTTACCATAATTTTATAGGGGCACAATATGTTTTTATATGGTGGTATCCCTTTAAATAATTAAAAAATAGTTGGTTGTATAGAATTTAGTGGGGTTTCACTCTATGAAATATACTTCAGTGATAGTGCCCCCAACTATAAATTCTGTAGGCATTTAAATAGTGTCAACAAGTGCTTCCCAAATTATATTTGACAAATAAAGTGCCTCCATGATTGATATGTTTGATAGACCAAAAAAATCTAGTTCAATATTTTATACTTATGGGCTAGAGGTTTTTTCTTCCCTGTATGGGGTCACTTCATAATTTGAGGCATAGGTGGAAGAGTTTTCTTTACCAGTGGTTTAAATCCCTAGTCAAGAATTGAGATAATTTTGGTTGTATTTGAGTTAGGTGGAGCTGACATTTCCATAGTTTGATGTTATCCTGATTGATGTAGATTCAAAAATCGATCCTCTAATATAATGGTACAAGAAGATGAACTGGTGGACATTAAACCAAATTGGTGTTCTTGTATCTCATCTAAGTGCATTTCAATGATCCTCTATGGTATATATGGTCTCAATAAGGATATTTACTCCATATAAAAATCTATATTGACCCATCTTCTTTTACCCCATATTCCTTCAAACCCTCTTAAAACAGCTCTGTAATTTTGATATTGGAATTGAGTATCATAAATTTCTTCTTCAAAATTAAATGGATTTACCATCTAGATCACATTAATAGATTCAAATTGATATTATTCATCTACCAATGAATTAATTTTATGTTTTGGTTCCCATAAACCCATTTTTAGGGGTGTTTCCCATACTCCCAAGAAAAATATAGTAAATATGAGAGGTTTAAAAATAGAATAGGCCTTAGTATAGCTTCCTCATCTTGTATCTCATTCTTGTTATCCTATTTTCATTTTTTCTTCAATGGAAATTTTATACAAGACTTTTGTACCAAATAATTTGGATCAATTGGAACAAAGAGATTTGGGGCCAAAATATGTATATTTATCTATGCTATAATATTGGAATATTCATGGTTAACTGTATGTCTAGTGATATAATCATATAGTTATAATACACTATTTATTTGAATCTTTTTTGATATTAATATTATTCATTCGGTGAGGTTTAAAAAACACATGCAACTTTTTCTATGGTTTTCCCAAATTTAATTACCTTGGATCCACCATTATTTGGAAAATTATTTTATAGAAAAATCACTCCTATATAGTGTTCCCCAATACTTGATAGAAGGGGAAATATTTTGGTGGTCATTGGATGTAACCTGATCTAGAAACCTAGGTTATATTACCTTTATAAAATTGATCTCCATAACTGTAATGATATATCATAGGAATATCATTTCAACAACAATAAACTTTGTTATTTAATTATTTATGTGGAATATAAAAATATTTTTTCCTCCCTTACTAGTGAGGTGATGTTTTTATTTTTGTGATTCAATAGGGATACCCATGTGATATCATATCGGGTTATGTGTTGTTTCTAGTTTCAAATAAGGTCTATGAAAAATATTTATAGTTTATTCTATTCAAATCCCATTTTCTATAGTTTTTGGCATTGTCCATGTCTTAGGATTAGTGAAAAAAAGAGAATAATCATACCATTGGGAAATTGTAATGTGCTCATAGTACCCACCTAGTTACTTTATAGGGATGAGTGACATTAGGAACACCATGTGATGATTTTCAATAAATATTCATAGAAACAAGTCTTTTGTAAGTTTCATGTTTATGAAGTTCGTAAAACCCTTCCACATAGCAGTGAAGTCTGAGGCACTCTCATTCTTGAAATAGTTTTTATTTTAATAGATCAAATTCGATTTTTATTATCTATATTGAGATAAACATATAGAGGAATAGTTGGTGGGGTACTCCCATTGTGTTATTGATATAGAAAGTAAATTTGTGTACCAGACAAATGATGGTTAACCCAATGATTCACAAAACATCTAATTTTGGATTCATCTTTCTACTCTAGGTTAACCATCATAAGACTACAACGAAATGAAAATTGGTCCAGATGCTATTCTAGTTCCCTGAAGACATTGAAATTTTTGAATGTTGGATTTAAAAAATTGTTCATATGAGAAGTTCCTTCCATCCATTTTGGGATATGTATTTATTTTTGGTTACATAGGTGTACCTCACACCTTCATGGACACCATTCAATATTTCAGATACTCAATGAGGTCAATTCACTCTGATGGGATGTCTAGTTGGTCAAATATAATAGAGGGAGTGGGTAAAAAATAATATAGTTAGTTATCCCATGATTTTTGTTCATGAACTATATAATATTACCAGGGGTATATAAACATAAATGGTTATTGATATCATCCTAATATAATAAAATCTAAATAATATCTATCAATGCATACCAGATAAATTGTTTTTTACATTGACCAGCTTAGATGGTTGGATCCCTCTTTACTGGTGGAATATCTTCATCGTGTTGGGGAAACACTTCAAATGGAAAAGTGTGAGCCTCTTATAATGGACCATTCATAGAAATAATTCTTCCCTCAACTATTTAAACATCAATTCACCTTAAATACTTTATATCTAACTTATATTGAGTGAAAATTTCTTTTTTAGTAAGGGGATTAAATTCTTATAATTGTGGATGGGATACAGTAATACCATTCCCTTTTTATTTAATTGATTACCACATAGGTGGTGGTAATAGAAAATTTGGGGAATCCCGTAGATTTAGGGATTGTGTATATTTATGAGTACACACACCTTCTAGGAATGTTTCATTATGGATATTATTTTGAATAAAAACATCTGAATTTTGAGCTTCTATATTAGTGACATGTTTCATATAATTTTTGGGATAGATGTTTATATCATTAACTGATATATAATTTTTTTCTAGAATAATTACCATTTTGTATGGGTAATGTGGTCAGTTACCTTAAAATGAATTTAGAAAGAAAATCACAACACACCTTAGCAATTCGTTTCATAGAAGACCATTTTGGTTTCCATCCTTAATGAGGCCTCACCTTATCCTTCCAATTATCTCTTAGAGATAGTTTTTGGAGAGTTAAACTAAGATAATATTTATTCTCTTTTGTCGAGTGTGTACCTAATTACAAAGATAAGTCATGATTTGAGGGAAATTTGGGAGGTTTATCTTGTGTCATGTTACCCAGCCTTGGGATTCCTAACTTTTAAGGGGTGGGGAGGTTGTGATCAAAAATCACCCATATCTATGGGATAGGTATGCCATAGTCTTTCGTCATAAATTCATTAACTCATTTATACTTTTGTGACCTTAGAGGAGGAAGAGGTTTTAAAAATACCTCCCTCCCTATAGGTAGGGGCAATTGTAATTTTTTATTATTGTGGTCACTACTATTTACCTTATAATTATTTGGAATTATATACGTGCATGTTCTAAATCTAGTGTATGTTCTTCATTTTATATTATTTATATTGTTTGAAATATAATATCTAAATATTTGACTTTCCCCAAATGAAAATAGTGTACAAAAACAACATAATCTTGATGAAATATCCCTTGAATAGTCATATCCCTTTGATTCAGTCGTTTTTTGATATGTGGACATGATGGGATTGTGCTAAGTACCCCAGTAAGAATATGTTAAGCTAAGGCTAGCTACTTTACCTAAAAAACGACATTACATTAAGTCTCTATATTCAATATTTTATAATGAGGGATTGATGTAAAATTAAATTCATTGTTCTCACCCTATCTTATGGTTTGCATGTCATATTGATTATGAATGGTCAATTTTATTAAATCACTAACATAATCAAGATAGTTGAATTGGATATTTTTGTACTACCTTCCTAATTTATATAAATTCATAATTGAAATATCGGTAAAGTACATTTGACAGTGAATTTATTTAATTTTCGTGATGTGGATTGAATATTCAATATAAGCTATGTATTTTTCCTTCAGGAGATGAAGATTAATACATAAATTTTGGGGAATATTATGTATAAATCCCTATATCAAGTCCTTCATAAGTTCATATCATAAACTGGATATGGGATATATCATGATAGATATGTTTTATTTGGATAGTTATTACCTCAATATCAGACTATTATCTTAATTTACGGTGATAGATTTCTCTACCTGATTTGAATTGAGTGTATTCTTCCTAGAAACCTTATTGAGTTGTGAAATATTGGTTGGAATATTTTATCTTATATTCGAATCTATGAAATCCTAATGAATTATGAGAAATGAACACATACCTAGTATATCATATGGTTGAGAAGGAATATATCTCATCATAGATAGGGTTATTAGTGGTTATTTTCCTAATCCATGGAGATCCTCATGATATTATGAATTTCCCAATGTTAGTTCAAAAAGGGTATGACCTTATTTCTAAAATGATATGTCCTTCAATGGAGGATCTTTATTGGGGATTCCAATATGGTGAGTACTAACAGTACAGATTAACATACAAACACATGGAGGATTCCAATAGCACATTCTTGAGTGAGGTAATTCATTGTGTAAAATAGAAATGGGAATACCTTCTTACTATTTGACCTTATAACTCTGAGGACGGTTTTCCTTACTTGCATCACATGAAGAGTACCCGAGGTAAATCCAAATATCTCTGTGGGGAGTAAATTAGTCCAAAATAATATGGGGATGTCATATGGATATTATTTTAATAATTTTGAGGAAAGTACCTTCATAATAGTAACTACTACCTCTATCAAATGATGACTCAAAAGAATATTTAAACAATATATAAATGTGTCTTTGGGCCTCAAAACGTGATCATATTTCTGGGTAATAATACTCACATTCCCTTTATCTTTTGGCTTCCCATTGTGAGAGTTATTCTTAGATACTCATTGTTGGTTAATTGGAGTCATGTGATCTGTATAAAAACCATGTTATGTGGGAGCCTCCTAAGTCACCCCCTCATTTCCATTGGACTAGTCTGATGAATAATTTTATAATAAAGGGGACTAAGAATATAGGAATGCTCTAGAATGATCACCCTAATATTCTCAAAAGTCAATATTGATTTGATAGTAATATAATTATACCTTGATTTTAACAGTGAAAAATGATCTTTGATCTCCAGTTTAAATAATCATGTTCACTTGTTCATGTTGTTCATTCTTTAGTGAGATCTGCCAAAAATCATCCTGAATGGGAAAAGGAATGTGTTCCTGCATATAATTAGCTCATGATATATGTCAAGGATCTTCTCTACTAATGGTAATGAGAATGTGGGTTTTCACTTATTAGAAATTAACATATTTTTAAGACTATCTTATATAGATAATAACATGATTATTTAAATGTTTTCTATTATTTGGAGTGGAATATATGTATCCCCGTCTATTGCCTCCAAAATGTGGTAACATTATTCTATAGATTTAATAAGATTATGGGGAAATTCCTTGGTCGGGGAGGGAATATAATCTCACTCACATCCTCAAATTTTGTTTACGATATACAAATAGCATCTAATTTTGAGGGAGAGAATGTATTTATGCCCCTGGTTGCTATTGAGATATGTCAATAGACTTCCACTTACACTACTAGGGCATGGTGGCAGGTTTTTTTGGGTGCGATGAAGAATATGTTACTACTTGATGGCATTGTTCATGCTTTTTTTAGACTTCATTAATGAAAATGGGGATATATTCCAAAGCCTTGTGGTTGGAATATCACCACCCTAGGAAATATCTCATGATTTTAATGTTCTAGTGATAAAAATAGGGACCTGTGAGATGCCATCCTTTGTAAGTTATTGAGGGATTGATGGTTCATTTGGTTGATGATTGTGAAATTCAATTATATCTCTTCTAGGAAACTCATGTGTTGTATCAAGGTTTTAGTAAACCTTACTATCTACATACATAAAATAAGAGAGGTACTTTTTCATAATCCAGGGAAAGACTCCGAAGTTGGTTGAAGGTAACATTAGGTTCATCCTATTTCATAATGACCAATTGTTATATGGAGTGTAATTTAAGATTCATGTTAATTAGGGATATATTTATTACCTCTAAAGTTTTATTGGTTCTGTTTAGGTAGTAATCCCTCACTATTATATTCATCATCTAGCACTAAAGGCATTGAGTGGACAAAAATTCTGTCTAGTTTGACATGACCCTAGTTTCTATATATGTTGAGGAATATATTTAGTATTGAAAAGATACCATGAATTTTGATTGAATTTTGTATTATTTGTTTTGAAAAGAATAAAAATTAAAACCCATAAATGTACAATAACATGTAAAACACATGTCCAACCAATAACATTTACAGTTATAGGGTTCACATAGGACAAATTTTTATTTCCATGAGAATTCCCTCACACACGAAAGTGAAGGGAAATCATAATTGAAATATTCATGTAATGTTTAATAGTTTTTGGTTGGTTTCCCAATATGATTAGTTAATGGAATTGGAAACACCCAATGGATCTTTTATCCTCAACAGTTCGGTGTGAACATCTGTGTGAGCATGTTTTCCAAAGGTTGGTTGTCACAGGGGTTGTTTAGTAGTAATGTATGAGAATGTAAATTGTTAAAAAGGTGGTAGTTTAGGCTCATAACACAATTTTTATGAGATTATTTTTTCTATTAGGATATATTATATATTCTAAACATGTTTCATGAGTCTTTTCCTCATCATAGTAATGAATAGATTACCATTGGTCCAATAGTATATCATCAACACATATCAGTGTGAAAATCCACCTATACCCTAAATTATTCATTAATGGGTTATTATATATGTATTAAAATTTCCCTATAAATGGAACATTTTTATGTATTATAGGTTCTCAATCTTTTATTATTATTACTTAGTGATTCTATGTTTTAAGGGGGTCTATAGTTTATAGTTTCATAGTCGAAAACTCTGAAATTTATCACCATCTAGGAAAGTGGTATGTGTTTGTGGTCTATGATTGGGACCATAATAAGTTCTTTATATAAATACCTATAAAATGAATTAGAAATCACAATGTTTCTTTCCACCTAAAGGGAAACATGTAATCTTTTAACGTATTATGATAAGGAATGATCTGAGAAATTTACTGTTATGTGGTTAGGATTAGTATAGTATAAATATTACTAAAAATTTATTTCTAGTAACTTACATGTGAGCACACCCATATGATTAATCTCACTAGGAATATCAATCCATGATATAAGGTTTTTATAGGGAATATGGCCATCTGGGGATGGTCCCCAGAGGAAATTTGGCCTAATGGTGGGATATGATATGACTCGGATAGAATATAGACCTCTTGGGGGGGTGTAAATTATTTGGGGATATAGATCAAAAAGGATATCTTTCTTAGGGATATGGGATAAGAGATAGCGATGTCCAGACTTAAAGGAATTAATCTAGGAGAGGAAAGGATATAGATGATCTCATGAGAATATATCCCTATATGGATGTATGATGTTGTGTGAATGACGCAAAATTTATAATGTTAGGTTGATGATTCTAGGTTTGAACCTCTTTAAGGAATCCTACATATCCAGTATAAACATAAAGAAAATACCATGTAGTTTTAATGGAACAGTTTGAGATCACAATAGCAGAATAAACCATGCAATTTAACATCATACAGTACTGGAAATATCATGATTTTTTGTATCATGATACAAGGACGTTGGTGAAATATTGTAATTTCATTATAATTGGACATCTATGTCATGAACAGTGTGATAAAATTGGATCAAGTAGAGATTTTTCATATTTAGATACCCTGAGATGAATAATTGGGGCATATATATAATAAGAGGACAGTATGGTTATATTTTAGTGATACTAATGGAATGTTCATCCTAAATCTCTAATCCATCATGATTCATATTTAATATGTGAAATAATAGATAAAAAAGATCAGGAACATTGTATGAAAGTATATAATTAAATCTGGATGGTGATTGTAATCCAATAGGTGACACTTGTTGGATGTGTTTATCATTTATGCCAAAGTTGGAGTCCTAAAGAGATTATTCAAGAATTGTCGATATTATCATTAATAAGAATAATATTATGTATTGGACCCATTAAGGAATCTCATATTCCTATCATATTGTCTAATAGTATGAATGGATAGGGTATATAGGTAGGTGTATGGTATCTTATATGAAATACCTGGGGAGTACTCCCTAAGGGAAATCATTCCACCTATATTCTTTCCTATTAATTATTGGAGAGAGATATAGAAGGATCACTCCTTAACACAAATGGAAGAGAATGTATAGGTATTACAATGTCTTTTTCTACCAAATTATTTAAAAACTTGTATGAAAATACCATGATATATGGCCAATCTGGCTCGATCCTAGGACATTTAACTCTTGTTGCATGGGTATGGAGAAACAATTTTGGTTTTTTTATGATGGTGATCGATTTTATAAATAGAATCAATGATTATGGTCTCCTCAAAGCTTCTACCTATCTAGGATGAAAACTAGGGGCCTCTTTTTATCAATAGAATACACACTATATGGGTTTCACACTGATATAAAAAACCTAATCAATCGAGTCTGATGATTTTGAAGGATGTTGGGATTTATTCTTTTAAGGTTTTTCATTTCACAAGAGAAATTTTTAAGCTTTATTTGGATAATTCATGGATTGGTTATAGTGAATATAAACACTACACATCATGAGAAAATTAATATGCGAGTAATTGATAATATAAGTAGACTATGTTTCATATAGCTAATTTACTATAAAAATGTGGTGTTCACAAAGGGTGTCCCTAATGAGAGGGTCTCCTTCATTTAGTGATTCCTTCGTTAAGGGTTTCCTTAGTATAGGACCTATGAAAATCCTCCTTAACAAGGGGATTCCATTTTGGAAAACCTATAAATGGACCCCTTATCAAAGGATCTCCTTTTTTAGGGTTTTTATAGGACCTCCTTCCAAAAGGGCCTTGTGAGGGTGTATATTCTGCTTTTTAGTTGGCTAATTTACAAGATGTGATATGATTTGAGATTTGTGTCTCGAGATTCAAGAATTAGAAAGAATTTGACTCTAATTTTCACTAACCTTTTCAATTTTATATTATTATTTCTCCCATTCAATATATTTCTTTTCTAAGAGAAGGAGAAAGGTATTTTATAGGCATTTTCCCAATAACATTTTTCAAAAATAGGGGGCCATGAGGTCGTTCATGAAGAAATATGATGTATAAATTTCATTTTCATAGTATCTTGTGATGGAATTAAATTCCTAAATTATAAGATAGAAGGTAATTAATTTATTCATAGGTGGCATAAAATTCATGTCTTTCTAGAAAATAAATTTTTTTGAGGTACTGTTAGTGCTTTGAGAAGGGATAAAAATGTAATGTACTTACCCCGCAATTTCCAAATATTTAAATCAATAATCATGCATGGGATGTCATGAAACACACCTTATAAACACAAATGAACTTATTTATTTGAGAAAAAACATTGTGAAGGAATCAAAATGTGACATAGATACCCTTACATTGATGAATATAAAAACCAAAACTCATATGTGGGAGGGCATAAAAAATTATCCTTCCACCTACAAAAGGTGGCTGAATACATGATAATGATCTCTTTTGACTGGTATAAATACATTTTATATGAGGACCTCATAAATAAATTATTTCTTTATCAAGCATGTTATGTGATATTTTTAATCATTCTCTTTTAAAGGTTATAATATTTATTTCATCTTTTTAATCCCTCTTTTAGGAAATTAAATTTTTTGGACAATTTTTTCAAATATATGAAATCATGATAGCCTCAATAGATTCCTTATATGATGAGAAAATTATACCATATATAAAGATCATGAGCATCCTCTATTGACGATTCAATGTTTCCCATAGAAGTGATCCTATTATTTATTATGTGATATGAATAAATTGTATCAAGTATTGATCTTGGTTTTCCATGTGTCCTGAAACTGAGATTCTCTTTGTTCATAAAATTTTATTCCCTTATGGATCGTCCAAAGGAATGAATATGTTTATACTCAACAAACACACTGATAATTGATCATGTCTGAAGAAAACTCATTTTATCTAAATGAATGTGTTCACCCTAATAATATAGATATTGATGTAATTAACCAGTGTCTATTTTTGATGTCATTGAGAACTGGATTCAACATCATGTATTTAATCTATGAGGGAGACCTATTTTAAGAAACAGATCCATTGAAGGATTTTATAGAAGGAAGGGATGATATACTAATATCCTATTTTGGCCAGGGAACCAACATTATCCCCAACATTTGTGAAGGTAACCCACATTTGAGAATCTAGAGTATAAGACCTAATGAATCATTGAAATTCCAAGGATATAGATATTATACAAAATTTGGTCTCAGTGGAAATAATCTTTGAACATATTCATTAAAATATAAGGATTTAATTAGTATTAAATTTATCTCCTTCCCATCCATTTTAAATTTAGAGAATACATAATGATATAATTAATAAATTTCATCATAAATATATATATTTTTTAATTCTATTTAAAATAGATTTTATATAAATCAACCACATTGAATTGACGAATTTAAGTGATTAAAATATTTCCAATAACCCAAAACTGATGAATCTACATTCAAAGGATGTTTTTTCACGACATGAACATGTAATGAATCCTCATAAATCAAGTAGAAATAAAAATAATAAATATCACAATATAAATCTCATAAAAAATCTAAACCTTGGACAACATGGTAATTATAGAGAAATATAATGGAGATTTAGGGAAGAAGAAGTTAAATAAGATGGTTTAGATTAATATAGGTTTATAAATACGTGTTATTTGGGGAATATATCCCAAGATAGATACTAATAATAAATATGAAGAGAGACTATCGACGTTATAGAGAGGTCAAACTTCTTTTGTATAAATAAGGGAGGGAAAAAGTCTCCAACAATTAATTATTATTTTTAAAATATATAATTTTATACTTCACATTCTTCATATGTGATTATTTTTACCATTTATAGAATGTGTAGATACCTATATCTCCAAAAAATATCTTTGAAATGTGTAATTGAATAGTTAGTGGGTCATTCAACTAAACTACTTGTTCTAGGTAATTTTTAAAAAATATGAATTTTTACTAAAAAAATTATTATTGAAGCTATAGGAAATAAATTTAATATTAAATACCTAAAAATAAAATTGTGGGTAACAAACTACTCCAAACAATATCACTTTTTAAACCCATATGGTATATAAAAGAATTATAGTTTTTTAATAAGGTAATTTCATTACTCCATCATCTATAATTACCATAATAATGTCTCATGAGAGTCAATTGCATGCCTCTATATGAATTAGATGAAAGAAATTCATTTTCCTTATAAGACATTATTCTAAAAATAACGATTCAAAACTATTTAATCCATCACCATAAAATAATGTTAAATAACCAAATCATATCATTTCAAGAAATTATAAGAATATAGGTAATATTTATTCATCTATGTTATGTGAAACATGCTATGATTTGAGTTAATATGGGGCAGTAATGAAATACAAAATGTGGCCATTTAAATCATTTCATTAATTTAAAGAGTCTGGCATACCTTAGAATCAACATCCCCATCCTTCCCAACCATTGTTGACATAGCTAAGGTTATTCTCCTGAGAACACCATATAACAAACTAAAAAATAATAATTATAATGATGATAAGAAAATATTTTATATTTAGAGATCTAGGGAAGTCAATATTCATTCGGGAATTAGCTAAACCTTTTTATTGTATCTCATATAATTCTCAAACTAACTTAGGATGTCTCACTGGACATATTCCAACAATGTGATGAGTGGAATTTACAATGACAAAAGGATATAAAGATGGATATCAAAATTTAATAATAACAATTTACTTTAAATTAAAATTCAATAAACAATATATTGGAAACGCATAACTCTCTCAAATCCATTACCCACATTCAGAGCACATCCTCTAGGCTTTGTTCAATATTTCTATCTATCCAGAAGTTTGAGGATGGTATATTGTGATTTAAAAAACTAGAATAACCATATCCCATTGAATTTATTTCTATAATTGTGAAATGAGTTGAGTATCTAGGTTATAAATGATCACGTATGGTAATTAGTATAGCATGAAGACTTCATGCAAATAGAATTTTTCAATATCTTCCCATTTCATAATATATTTGATCATAATATAATGGGATAATTTAGTCAAATGGCCAATGATTTACCTAATATATTTCATATCATGATTGGATTAAGGTAATATAATAATGAAATAAATGGATATTTCATCCCTCTTCAAGATATGGACATGAAAATATTGAAGCATACCAAAAGGGTTGGGATATTTTTGAATCACCAGTTGGGAAGCGATGCATATGGACACGTACTAAACTATATATCAATTTATACTAGTCCAATGGTATTTAAATATCATATTAATTTACTAATTGTTTGTAAATGGGTGAAATTTAAATTGAGAATGATGGAAACAATTCATCATTGTATGTCTCATAGATTAAATGAGTATATACCAATTCTTAAAGAAAACAACCCTATTAGAAGAGAGTTTATAATAAATAGGTGTATTAGCACCATATAGTAATCCTCAAATATGATGAAATTCATTATATTTTAGATAATCTTGATGAACTTTCCTAACATGGGAAGGTTCAATTTGGACATTATCCAGAAATAACACCAAATTTTTCTATTTCACCTCCAACTGTATTTCTAGAAAAAAAATCATCGTATTTTATTCCTCACAAGAATATTTTAAAAATTATGATTAAAACATACAATTTAGGGTGTCATTATTTAAATTTAAATTTATAATTGAATATTAAAGGGTGAATAATACTTTTACAATTACTCCACCCATAACATTTTTATGGGGTTTAAATCATTTTGGTGAAAAATGTTACTTATATTTTTTGGAGAAAATTATAAACTCCTAACTAAATTTTTAATAAAGATATAACTTGAAATAATTCATGACCCCTATTATCTCAATATCATGGGATGAATAATTCTACTCATTTGGTCATAACTTATGTGAGACATAAACTACTATGTAGTCACCTATAATGGGAACATATCCCGAATCCATACCCGACACATC
Organism: Viscum album; assembly: GCA_963277665.1. Lineage (NCBI taxonomy): Eukaryota > Viridiplantae > Streptophyta > Magnoliopsida > Santalales > Viscaceae > Viscum > Viscum album. Next base: position 2,008,434,747 of record OY728152.1, read on the forward strand.
AAAGTAAGCCAGATAAAATCCCACAGGAATATTCAGAATCAAAATAAAGGGTTATTTCAATGATTACATGGACTCATCAAATGATGGATGAAAATCAATGATCAATTGAAATCACAAGATTTTGAAAGTGAAGGTCTCTAGAGTAGATTAAATCATATAGAAATTAATCCAAAATGGTTTATATTGTCCTAATATAACCATGAAAATTTTTATCTCAAATACACTACTTAGAATATCCCAAGACATAATATTTATCACCTTCTTGAGATCAACATAAATTAAATTTTCATAAACTACACGCCCCAAGAACATTACATCATTAATTTAAAAGTGTAACATTAATGATTTTCATATAAGTGGTGATCACAGTGGATGCTTAAGATAATACTCTAATGATTTCCATACTCATATTTTGATTTTATATAAATCACCATATCGTCACTGAAAACTATGAAAAGAGAGTAAAGGTACTAGTGAAAGACCCAATTAAAAATATTTATGAACTCTGTAGGGGAATATTTCCATTCAAACAACATCATTAGATATTCAAAGTTGTTATAAATTATTTGAAATGTGGAAATGGGTATACGAAACATATCTATTCTGAGATAATTGTATCCTAATAAAAATGAGTCATAGAAAAGCATTTTTCCATTTTCAATTATTAACAATGTTATTAAATTTGAGGTTAATTGAACTTATAATTTTTGGTTTGTTGATATTCATCCTGTAGTCAATTCACAATCATCAACATCCATTGACCTTCAAAGAAAATTTAATGGAACCATATTATATGGATACAATAGAATTTTCATGATCCCACCCAGTGGTGTCCGCATTGTGACTCCCCAAGCCTGCCTCCAATAGGCCAGGGGCTAGTGACTAGCACCGAGTAGGCATATTAATAACATGGGAGGAATTCCCTATGTAACTGTACACATGCACGCATCTTCAAGCCCACAAATACTGAAATGAAAAATAACCACTAAGGAACATAATTCATGCATACAACTAAACCCAACCAACAGAGTGCAATAGAAAGTAAATTACTAAAATTAAACTGGGACAGAATACAAGCCCACCAAAAACAAGAGTCTGAATACTACAAAGTGCAACCTATAAATACAAAGAGGTATCAGGACTATTTCTCGAAGCCGTAGGAACACCTCAACCTATTGGTAACTCATAAGTCTCAGTTTTATCTGGGTCTGCCCTGGACTCTACAAAAATGCTTCTCGTCTGCACAAGACATGACACGTGCGGGAAAAGCCCGTGTAGGGGTGAGTATAACAATACTCAGTAGAGGACCCTAAAAACCACAAATAAATACATAAAATAAAGGTATAGTTAGCTCTAAATATTATATGTCTACTGAACATATAATAGGATAACACAATCCATATATACTCAAAACCCAAACCCGTAGTCTAGATACAAGTCACGCAACCACATACCCCGCTAGGGATTATGTTCAAAGATTCCACGAATCAATCGTCTGGGAGAACTCACTCCACGAGTATGATAGCTCTAGTGTCATCTATCAGAAAAGTATTGTTCGTTGGAAAAAGCCATAAGAGATAGATACCTAGTTCATGTTCCAGTAATCCACACACAACCTCAAACTCCCATATGCCTTCTTGGAAAACAAAATCAAGGCCACCCAGGGTGATACACTAGGTCTCATGAAACCCTTTCTATGAAAATCCTCCAACTACACCCTCATCTCATGAATCTCTACTGGAGCCATCTGATATTCTGATGAGAAAATTAGTGTCATCTCAGAGTGTTAATCAATGCAAAAGTCAATTTTCTATTGGGGAGGTAGTCCTGGAAAATCTTTGGGAATGACGTCCTCGTACTCCGCCACTACTGTTGAGAACAAGATACTCACAAAATCTACTGCCCCGGGGGTAAGGCTAGACAACTCATGAGTGAAAGGATACACCCTCCTATGAATGATCCCATTCTATTCTACCTGTGTCTCCCTTTCACCATCAAAGGAAAACCTCATCCCATCACTACGGACACACCACACTCTTCACCTAAAATAGTCAAACTTGGCATGGACCGAATATAACCAATCCAAACCGAGAATGACGTCGTAAGGGCTCGACACTACCACCAAGATGTCCCAACTGAAACTCTCACCTCCAAGGGTAAGATCAAACAATCATTAGAGGTGTGTGACCATCAAGTCTCCTCCCGTAAGTGTATTCATGGATAAGGATAGAGTCAATAGCTCTACCGGAATCTCTAGGATTCACACAAGACATGTGGAGATGAAGGAATGATTGTGAATTTTGTCTATAATATTGGAAGATAAGGTAGAGAAGACACAAGTCGTACCTCGGGTCATCCCTAGAGTCCCTAGGTCATAGGCCTTGAATGCATATAGCTTTCTCAGCCCCATCCCCCAGCTCCCTGAGCCTGGTGAAGACCTCGTGGGGGTGGTGGTGGAAGTAGATCAAAGTGTCTACCAGCACCTGTAGCTCTCCATGCTCTTCTGCCACGTCCACCACCTGTCGTGTATATCTACTCCACTCTATGCCCCTGAATGAGTGGTCCATCCACCGTCTCCCTGTCATCAGATCAACCGGTCGGAAAATCTCTAGCGAGATATCCCCAACCGTCGCATGAGTAGCATTGCCTATCCCTAGGTTGACTGGATGCAGCCTGAGAGACATGGAATACCAAACCCCTGTCCTAGGTCCTCCTGTGACGTCTCCCACATCATGATCCCTATGACTGGTGTTTCCTCCCTGCTACGGAGTTCTCCGCACCTGTGTGCCTACTACTAACTACAGTCAGGTGTCTTTGCTCCACCAAAATCTCTCGATTACCAAGGCTTTCTTGAGTAATCTAGCATAATTTGGAATGAAAAGAGGCATGATACTAGATTGGATGTACCATTTTAGACCTCACTCTTTGGTTAGTGCTTTGAAGTACTAATCCCTGACCATATCCATTGACTACCTGGTGAGGATAGTGAACCTCGATGAATAGTCAGCCACCGTCAAACTGCCCTACTGGAGCTGAAGAAGCTCTTGGATATGCACTGATCCCAGCGTAACCGGACAAAACTCCTCACTAAAGAGTCTCTCAAACTCCATCCATGAAAGAGTCTCCTCGTCGTGTGTCTGTGTGGTCAGACTACACCATCATCCCGTGGAACCTAAAAGAAGGATCGCTCCTAGGATCACCATCTGGTCCGTTGGTTTCCTCACTTGATGGAAAACTCTGCTCACCGCCTCAAGCCAGTCCTCATCCTCCTGAGCATCGGTCTCGCCTGAGATCCTAAGTGGTCTCTGTCTTTGGAACTCATGGAGCATGCTCAGACTGTGCCCCTCGTCAGTCGGTACTACTAGTACCACGGGCTACTCCACTGGTGGTGGTAGAGCAGGTGCACCACCTGGAGGAAGCACCTAGTGAACTGTTCCCTGTATCTAAGCCTCAACACTGTGGGGGTCATCCTCATGATTACACTATTAAATCCTAGAGGCTATGCGTCGCAGAGGAATCCTGTAAGGAACAAGATGTACCATGGTCAAAGAGTATATCTGGATAGCTGACACAAGGTACATGGAAAACAAAACCCATTCTTATAATATGTATGTACCAATATATTATTTTCCCATTATCTAGTGTTTTCATGTACTGAGTCAAAAATCAGGAAATCAGAGTCCTGGTGTATGGATATGTCGGTCGACCACACCAACAATAGTGTCTCTATCCTAAAAGTCAAGCCTAAAACACTTAACATTGTTTCCCCAAACCAAACTCACAGACTTGTGGTTCAAGGTAGAACTGAACACCTCTGATATAACTCTGTCATGACACCACCTAGTATAGCCCGCACTGCGACTCCCCAAGCCCGGCTTCAATAGGCCAGGGGCTGGTGACTAGCACCGAGTAGGCATATTACTAACATGGGAGGCATTCCCTATGTACATGCACACACACACACACATCTCCAAGACCAAAAATGATGAAATGTAAAAGAACCACTAAGGAACATAATGCATGAATTAAACTAAACCCAACAAACAGAGTACGATGGAAAGTAAAGTACTGAAAGTAAACTAGGCCAGAATACAATCTCACCAAAAAACAAGAGTCTGAAAACTACAGTGTCTAACCTGTAAACACAAAGAGGTATTGGGAATGTTGCTTGTAGTTTTACGAACACCTCGGCCTATAGGGAAATCAGAAGGCTCATTCATGTCCTGGTCCACCCTGGACTCTTTCATAAGGCTGGTCGTCCTCACAAGATGCGACATGTGTGGGAAAAGGCTTTGCAGGGGTGAGTTTTACAATACACAATAGAGGACCCCAAAAACTGAAAAGCAATACACAAAGAAAAGTCACAATTATCTCTACACAGTATGTTTCTACTAAATATATAATAGGATAACACAATCCATATATACTCAAAACCTAGATCCATAGTCTAGAGACAAGTCATGCAACTGCATACCCTCACTATGGATTCAGTTCGAAGATTCCATGAAGCACTCGTCCATGAGAACTCATTCCATGAGTCTGATAGCTCTGGTGTCATCTGACCAAGAAGTACTGTTAGTAGGGAAAATCCATGAGAGATAGATACACTCATTCCGGGAGAACAAACTCTGGAGTGGGAAATATCTCGATGCACATATGAAGATCACTACCAGGGTCTTCTCAAATACTGCAACTCATTCAGATTCACCTATTAAGTATAGGATCAACACCCTATGGAAGTAGTCACGTCGATACCTGACTCTACCCAGGGTCAAGAATGAATATAAAATCTCGTTCCAAGCCTCTTAGAGGGATACCTGACTCTATCATGGAAATTCCTGCTGAAGGGATCATACTCTTGTAGAGGTAAATGATACCTAACCATCAGGGGAATGAGAAAATGGGGAACTAACCAAAAGGAAACATGTCCAGGATATGACAGAAAAGAATATCAATCCATGTACTGAAAAGTACACGGTGTGTAGAAGTGTCACACGTTGTGTCTTCTGACCCCAAGTACCGACCGTGTACCACGGCCCATGTCGCAAGGCTGGACATGTAGAAAATTAAGTACATGGTGTGTAGTATAGATCACACTCCATGTCCGAGCAGGTGGGGTTGGCTCCATGAAAGTGTATGTGTGCCCATACACGGATTTATCCAATGTGCGCCATCTCATGTGATGGGTACACGAGGTAACCCATGCAGCCAGCTTGGTCTGGCCGTGTGGTAGAGTACACGACCATGTAATTCATCCCATGTCCATGTATCACCCACGATACATGCCGACTCTAGCATAAGGACACACAAGCTATGTTCTACAAAGAACACATCATGTCATCACTATGCACATCGCAGAACCCTATTCTCCATTGAGCTAGTCCCACATGGCGTGTTCTTCGAGATACATGTCGTGTTATTTAGAAATTTCTAGAACTAATGTTTTTCACTTCCATGCCCTTGGTATCCTCTGATCCTTGATTCATCCATTCAATCATCACAAAACTGAAGGGTTGAGTTCGCCCGATCATCACAAAGCCAATTTTGTCAATTTCAGGCCTCTGATCGGCACCGAAACGTGTTTCGATCCACCCACACAAAGAACGATCGATGAATGAGATCTCCCAAATAGTTTCAATTCGTCTACTGTCATCATTGTCGCACCACCACTATGTTGTCACAATGTCGGTTCTCTAATTTGGTATAGTTTTATGGAGAAATGGGTGCACAACGATTCGTTGTTCGTCTTCCCGTGAAGAACGCAAAGAAATAAAATAAAAAGGGGGAAGAAATTCAAAAGAAAATTAAGGAATGAACCTCTGCTATCATTCATCACAATTTTGTTCTTCTCCCATTAGTAGGATCAAATGTAGCATAATCAAAACAACCAAATAAAGTTAAAAATAAACAAGTATGGATTGATTCCCTGAGATCTACCCAAAAATGAGCCTCCCACAAGAATAAATGATCTTCTAATAAACATATTCATGGGTTCATATTATTTCATCATTTAATTAAATTAAAGGGAAGAATAAAATCAAAATAACAAACCCCTACCACGATTCGGTGGAAGAACAATCGTTGTGTCGCGTTTGTTGGTGAGGTTCGTCAATTCTGAGATGCGTTGAGTGCTCACATCGCCGTCATCTGCCAACTGGTTCTCCCCCCAAATCTCTAGAGGCCAATCCTCAATTTTGCAGGGTTATTCGGCTAACCCTGTGAACATTCCATAATCAAGTAAATAAAGAGGAATAAATTAGGTCACTACTTAAAAAAGGAAACATTTTACAATAAATTATGAATTTATTTTATTTCCATTAAAACGTCCAAAAACTAGCACTTGCAGCTGACCCGTGCTGGTGGTTGTTAGGCCCCGCCTAAGGTAAATTCACTACTATGAATACAACGGTGCCCTAAAATTTTTGATTTGGGCACCTATTTAAATGTTATTCAATTCTTACAGTAAAATCACTCATGCGCGCAGTTTAAAATTTTAATTTATTTCAAACATTTTTTTCAGGAACTCTGGGCCTCGGAATCCCCCGCCGTCAAAATTTATGGTCTCAAAATAATTCCATATAATATTAAAAATTAATTCATGGAAAATTAAAGACATTAAAAGTATCTAAAAACCCTTTCACGTTAAGATAATCCAAATGGGGATTCAATTATTTTACCTCAATTTGCGCCATTTGATAAAAAGTAAACAATATATTCTCTATTCTATGAATCTAATAAAAAGTGAATTTTAATTCCCCCTATGGAGGTGATCAAGAGAAATAATTGGGTAACACATCATGAAAGTCCCTTAACATGGGTGGAACTTCTATTCCATAATTTCTATTATCAGCTTCTATCGTGAGAAAAGATAATTATCATGAAAGATGTCTTTAATTTAATATAGTAGAATCAGAAATTCTACAATACAAGAAGATATAAATGAGTATGTGGTACTTGAAAAAATCTAAGAAACATTCATAGATGATTGAATGATTTTACTATTGCATGTTTGACTTTATACTCTACAGTATCCTTATCCATTGTGTATATCTTACTATATTATTTTATATTATAAGGATTCCCAAAAACCTAAGGATCTCTACATGAATGTACTTTACCATGTGAAAAAAGCATTCTTCAATATACTATTGTAGTTGAGATACTATTGTCTTAAAAGCTTCAGGTTACAAATGGGATCCCTTTAGAGTAGAAAATCCTAAAAGCCTTTTTAATAGTGGATTTATTTTTAAAAATCCTAATAGATTTTTGATTCATCCACAAGAATATTTAAATGTATGAGCCTCATGAAATTATGGATTAGGGTATCTCTACATTCCGCACTAATGAATTAAAAAAGTGTTTAACTTAACTAATGTATATGAAACTGACTAAGAACTACATCCTGATCTATAGAAACCTATTTGTCTAAATTTAACCCATTTTTCTTGTCAAGGATACCACCGTCACTTTAACATGGAACATAAGAAGATTTTTTACACTTATATATAACTCATCATGGTGAATATTCATAATTTTATCCTTATAAGCAACATCTTCATAGATATGTAGTTTGAACATGAAAATCATTCATCAAATTTCTATGTGGAGACTTATTTAGAAATATCATGACTTTAATGTTTCATTTAAGACCATTTTTTATTTAAAGATGATAATTCTCTCTAAAATAGTTTATATATTCCTTCATAGCATGTATACCTATTTAGAGGCATACAAAGTCCATTGATTTTTTAGAGACCTCATACTAGGGTAGAAATGAAAACAAACATGACATTGATATATTTACAAACCAATTTCTCATACATATTTTCATGTACAATAGACTCAAAATATTTATAGATGGGAAGTTTCATCATATATGTCGAACACTTCACTTTATAATCCTTTATATTTTTGAAGAATTTGAATATTCTTTTGATCATCTCCAACTAATATAAATGTTCTTAAGGGTCCTTATTCCCTAAAAAAGTGGGATGATTATTTTGGATTAACTTTTCAGAATTATCCCTAGATTTAGATGAAAACTGATAAATTATATATTTTATTTCTAAAATGGATTGGGAAACTACCTATATTGGACTCTGATCAATAATAAGATTATACTGACGAAAATTTTGTGTCCCTCCATTTTAGTGATTCATTAGAAATCTTTTATTTGGAATAATACCATAATAAAACAAAGAAAAAATAAAACCACAATAAATAATTTATAAATAGGAGTAAAATCATATAAATAACATTCATATAAACCATAAAAATTCCTTGAGAAACATAAAATTTAAATAGTGGTTATTAGAGAGAAAATTAAACAAAATATAATACATTTTTCAGGTTTCATGATTTAGGTGAACGATCCTTTGAGCCACGCACAAACTTTTGAGATCTTACTGTGCACCCTAGAAAGGGTCTCATAGTTTTTGTTCATATTCTGATGACTATCCAGAATGACTGTGAACCTAGGAATTTATCCCTATTTTTTTAAAAAAAACTAAAATTCCATGAAAATAAATAACAAATTTAACCTCAATCGAACATGAAACATTCCAAAAATCCCATCAAAACTAAAGTATTATCACAAAAAGTGTTCAAGAGATATATATTCATGACATTCCCCTTTTTTTATAGTGTCATATGTTTATACCATGAATTTATAAATAACATAAATACAAATGGGAACTTGTGTCATTTTTGTAATGAACCAACCTGGGATACCCACTCATGATGCCTAAGCTAGTGTATCATAAATCATGTGGGGTGTTATAAATCCCCATATTGGGAAACTAGTATTAGGGAATCAAATAAACAAAATTTTGAATAGTTTATCCCTTATAACTAAATAAATTAAAGAAACATCCATCCATATGTTCAGTATGAAATTTTCATATATTACATGATCACACCTGAAGAATTAGCATTTTAAAAATACTCAACAAACAAACACATAAAAAACTCAATCTATGAGTAAAAAATAATATGAACCATTACATTCTATCATATAAAAAGTAAATACACAACAGATTCATATAATATATATGTATATATATCAAAATGTTAGGGGATAATTTTGTGGTAATTAGATAAGTTATGGTACATAAAAAATACAAAAACACATGAACAAAAATAACCCAAAAAAATTGTTCAATTCTATCCATATCACTGTGAAAAGTTAGATTCCACCACATTTATACCACCTCAAAATACTCATTAAAATATTCAAAGAACCCACTATCTCATAAAAAATACTTTCCTTTCCCTTTGTCACACAAAACACGGTGTACATACACATAAATGGTGTATATAGGGTGTGAGAACGACTAGCCTTATGGGATTCTATCATATTACCCATTAAAATTCTTTACCAATTAAACCATTTTATGAATTTTTGAACCATGTAGATGAAAATTCTTCCTTTTATATTTAGTAAAATAATAAAAAGGGTTGTTTTTAAAATTATTGGAATAAATAAATAATCATTTGAGGAAAAGTACATTTTATGAAATTTTAACATTCAAATTTTTTTCCCTAATTTATAACATCATGAGATTGTACCATGGGATAAAGGTATAGAAGTCTTAGATACTAAACCTAATAAATACCGTAATTATATTCATAATCATGTTCCAATAATCAAAAAAAATTCTATAGGATGATTACTACACCCTCATCTTTATCTTGTGGAATCGCAAGATGGAGTAATCAAGGTTTTTCAGGACAATCCAATTTTATTAGAGTGTCATTATGAAAAAGACAACACATCCTATTTAAAGATTCTATAAAACCAATTTTTTCACTTCTCTAAGGATACTTTATAGTACCCATGTTATTTTCCTTATTATTTTTTTATTCATTTACAGATTTACGCCTATAAATTTCAATACATGAAATCACATTTTCCATGAAGATAACCATTTAATAAAAGAAAATACCATATGGATTAGTTTCTTATTTAAAATAGATAATTAATAAAGGAGATAGATAATTAAATAATTGGACATTTCAATGGTTGAAACATCAATTATGATATGCAAATCATTCTATAAGAAAAAATATGTACGTGTAAATCATTCGTTGAAAATAATTCGACATAATGTCTTCAAAAAATTGGCTAGACATTTCCTCAAACACATTATTGGAATTAAAACATGAAAATATTTCATTGGAATTCAAACATGATCCTTCCCAACCATTTTAAAAACTTATAATAGGTTAATTTAGAATGTAAAAGGGTCATTAAAAAAATTTATGTTGATTTAATCCAACTCAAACACATTTTAAATCAATAAAAATTAGATAATTTATAAAAAAGGGATTTACATGGGACTACCTATAAATGGTCAATTAATCTTATCGAATCATTTGTTTATCTACCAATGGATGATAAGAGGAATCCATAAAACTCAATAAAAACATAACATAAAAAACCTCTATATGACTATCATAAAAAACAAAACCCTTGGCCATCATTTCCATAGGAGTGAAAATAGTGGAGAAAATGGAAGAAGAAGATGAAAAGTGGAGGATCAAGTCACTTAATTAAATAATTCAATGATATTTGGTAAATTATTCCCAATAATGAATCCAAAAAGGATTGGTAAGAAAGGTAATTATCCATTGATAGACTAAGGATATATTTTTTTCTTTTAAAATTTTCACTGTATGATAGTCTTGAAAAGTTAGGGGACCATGAATTCTAACTACAGAGCCTTCAATTTTTTTAAAATATTATAATTTTCAACTAAAAATTTAAAAAATGAAAAAAATGAAAAAAAATTATATAATAAATACCTGAAAATTATACCATTCCATTCACATAGTAAACTAAACGACTTTAAAAATTAAAATGATGAACACTATCAAGTATCATAATTGTTAAGATGATAAAAGAGAAAAAATATTAGCTTACATTGTGGTACACAAATTCTATAGTAGTGACTTACATCTAATAAATCAGTAGAGGTGGTGTATAAACCTATAGAAGAGGTTTACCATTCAATAGATAATTATATAATATTTTAATTTAAAGAAAATAAAGGTAATAACAAAATATGAATTTAGAAAATATAGAAAATATGAAAATTAATAACATTATGAATGTGTATGAGCACATACACCAACCCCTATATTTTCAAAAATATTAATGAAAATAAATTTAGATACTCAATTTGTAAATTTAATATAAAATTCAATAACATACCTTTAAATATTCCCTTTATATAAATAAATATAAAAATTCATATCCACATTAACTTCCTAAATAGGATTCTATATAAGAGATGAAAACATGATAAAGTGGTGTAATTTTTAAATATAGGAGGAATGTTTGGCAATCATCTATATTATGTGTTCACTAAAATATAAGACTCCAAAGATTTTTCTAATACCCTCAAATATTGGAGGTCTTCAGTTTTGGACAATTTTATATGAAATCATAGATATTGTTAACCTTATTCAATATTGAGTGTTTTATGAACTAGGGATTACATTATTAAATCCAAATTAGGAAAATATGGAAATGGCATACTCATTCTTGTAGCATCTATAATGAATTTTTGTGGGTGTTCTTTTTTAGGAAAAAACTTTTACTTCCCTACTAGTTTATTTAACCTTGGTATAAAACAGTACAAAGGAACTACACTCATTCTTGGGATAAATTTATTTGTTTTCTTTAGATATATCAATGATACATAGGAAGGAAAACTCATTTCCTAAAGACCAACATGAAAAAATGAAAATTGATGTTATAAAATCCCTGGATACTTCTTCACATTTTGAAAATACTTTCTTGGATACCATTCTAGAATATAATGTGTTAAAAAATAATGTATCGAATATATAAAAATTACATATAGAAAAGATGGAGAAAACTAAATAAGTAGAGGAAATGTAATTGATGGTAAAAATAGTGGATCACATATATAGAAAACATTTTACACCATTAAAACCATCACTTAAAAACCATATTATACTTGAATGTATACCACTTCTATAAAACATAGGATACAACAAATTTGGAGACTCAAAAATAGATCAAGTCACAATAAATGTATATCCTTTAAGGAAAAAAATATGCATTATTAAATTTTTTACCACAAGGGAAACTAGGAAAAGGATAGTAAATTTACCTTATGATAAGGTACATATAACTGAGAAGGAGTGAATTAGGTTTTTTCAAAACATTTTCAAATTTCCAAATAAAACTTATTAAATTTCAATCATATTAGTAATTAAACATATCCCACCAGTTAAAATTGAAATAGAACTATTTTTATCTATATAATCACATAAAAAATAAGAAATATAAAATATCGATAAGATATAGACAAATATTTCTTTAACATGGTTCTCCCCAAATGTTTTAAACCTACTCCTTTCTGTAATTAAGTTTTCACAATGTCATATATTGTCAACCAATAATTTTTTAATAAAAATGGGTTGTTAGTTATCGTCCAAACCCCAATATCACTAAATTAAATAAGTTAGTGTTATACATATAACATAGGCATACCTTCACTATATTATGAAAGTTATACTTTCATTAGAATACATAAATCTATATAAAGTATCTTGAATGATCTAGTAATATTCTTTCACCTTTTGATGTAGATCAAAAATATATTCATAGATGTTTATGTATCAGAAAATATGATCTCATCATTATAATAAATTCTTCAAATACCTTGATATTCTAAAGAATAATGATGTGAAACTTAGTATTTATTCATAGACCTACTTCTAGATCTTACTCAGAATATATTCCACAGATTTCCACAACATGATCTCCCGGGATTTTAGTATCCCACCATATCCTCAAACAGAATGGATCGATAAAAAAATAATTGTGTAATAGTATTTCTTGTCTCTATCTCAATATTATTTCTTTAAGTTATTATACATATTCAATACTGTGTGGCAATGCTCCTAATCAACATAAAATTTCATTCTTATTTTCTTCTACATCTTCAACTGGAATTGTTACGCAGACCACATTGAATTCATATTTTCTATGATACTCAGATCTTCTTATTCCTAGAATAGTATGAAATACACTTTATTTTTTGAGAGTTGTAATATGTTTATTTTCATAAATATTATATCATGAGTGATCTCTCTAATTCATGAATTTTTTTCATTCCTTTATTATATTTTATACAAAATTTACTTCTAGGATTCTTTTAATTTCCTATGATGGGAATATACCAAGAATATCATGAAACTAAAAAATTGTATACAACCATGACCTCTATATTTGTTTTATTCAATGGAATTAGATTGGAATTTCACAATGTTCTGCATCTAATTTTACTCAACTTCTTTATATAGTTATATTATAGAAATATACATCATTCATTGTATTAATTTTCATTTTTCCTCAACTAAAAAAATCTTCCATATATTAAATAGTAGGATCGAGCTATTTATTATCAATATTACTCCACAAATAAATACTAATTAAAGTAATCATCATAATTGTATAAATATATAGTAATAGCTTATGTCTTGAATAAAATATATTAATTAGAGAGAGATTCAAAAAATCCAATTTATACATATTCTATAATCTATAAACGTTATCATGAAAGTTAGCACACTTTTTAACACATTCATTAAGAATCACAAATGTTTTTTTTTTTGTTTTTAAACATTAGGGAGCGTTAAATAAATCAGATTTTTTCATTTAATGATTTATAAATTCTTCAGTTCCATTTCATTATATAAAAATTAATATTGGAACCTCATGTTATCATCTTATAATAATCTAAAATTTTATTAAGAAACTCTACGTAATTCCTTAACAGTTTTTCATTTCTTTTTAAGGTTTGACAAACCATATAATAATTTATGGAACTGTTTGAACCTTATAAACATCATAAACATGATGTAGTTTTTGAACTCGATGAAGTGATTATTTTAACCTAGGGATCATTAAAATAGGATTTATGAATTTTTCGAATTATTATTTTAATAAAATATAAAAATTCCACAATTTAACGCTAATAATTTTATATACATGAAAACGTCCATAAAAAATATATGAAGTGAAATAGTTTAACCATATTTTTTCAACTCTATGAAGTTATACAAGAATCTTACAAACTGAAAAATGTACAGGGTTTACGAACATAGTAAATATCAATGTACAAAATCATGTTTAAACCCTATGATTTTTCAATATTCCATATGGTAGAGTTCAGAAATTTATTGAAATCAATGAACTCTCCTTCAGATCAACATTACGAAAATATATAGGGTTAAAAACTTTATCAAATTTTAGAATTTTAATTTGGTTGAAATCTATGAGAATAAATTTCCACAATTATTTTTGGATCGAATCTAAAAACTCCAACAACCATTTGATGTTGAAACATATGGACCCTGAAAAACCTTGAATGATTACCATACGGTTTAAGAATTTTTAAAATTTTTAATTCGTAGAATATAAATTATAAAATTATTCTAATCCATTTAAAACTACATTAATTTAATTCCAGGCCAATAAAATCACAAAATGTCACATCCTTACCACATTAAATAATAATATAATATGTCATAGAAATCAAAAAACTCTTTATGTTGTTATTAATTATTTTGTAGTGTCTGAACACACAAGTATACAGTTTAACTATTCTTTATTCTATTATCATTATAAAATTTATAATCATTCATACTAACATTTATACAATTTTGTTTAATAACAAATTATGGCCTCCTTAAATCTAGATAACATTAGTAGGGATTGTCTAAAAATTCAACCAATGCTCTCAAAATCTATAAACATATTTTAAAATTTTTATTTGTAATTATACAAGTTGTTTCATTGCTGGGGGGGGGGTTACCCAAGTGACAAAGGCTCCCTATAATCCTGTATTAGTCCCAGGTTCAAATCTGAGAGAGAATTTCCACATGTTGGTGGTGAAGTAGGCATGATGCTGGCATGTAGTGACGTAGGCATGACACATGCAGTATGATGTAGGTGTGGCACTACACTGGGCCTTAGGGAAAATTAGTAGTCCATTGGTCTATTCAATGGGTTCCATGCCCACAGTACCCTGGGTTCATGTACAAATAAAATAAGGCTTGATGGGTGGGGTATCCCTTGGTGGTGGTGCTGGTGGGGGGGGGGGGTTATCATACCATTCAATTTTATGTATGTGGTGTGTGTTTATTTAATGTAATTTTACCCCCAATAACCTAATATATATTCAAGTAGTTTCACCATTGTAGTTTAATATCCATATCCATCAATAATTCACTTTGGACTACTTTAGATAGAACTCCTCTTACATCAACACTTATCATTAGTATTAATATTAACTTAAAAAATCCTTGATGTGTTGGATGCTCAAAATAAATAGACTAATTATCCTTAATCATAATGTAGAGATAGTCTCTTTGTTCTTTGAGTGGATTATTCCACTAACTCCCATATTCTCCGAGACATACATATCGACACTTATTGATAAAAAAACATTTGGTAAATTAAATATCCCCCTGTTTGTTTCTTATCAATACCAATAAATCAATAATAATATATCACTTCAAGATTTAATATATTTCAATATTTAAATACTCCATTATTGATAATAAATGTAGTGGGGAAATATTTTCTCCTATTTATTAAAACCATGGGTATATGGGAATGTACTATAAGGGGAAATTTATCTTCCCCTTTACCATAAAACTTTTAAAAGCAATCTCCTCACATATTTATTTGTTCTCCAATTTTTTTATAGAATTAAAATGTTATCCTTGAGATATTGGTAGAACTATATTTTTCTTAGAAATTTGTCATTAATTATTCCATTATAAGTCTACTTAGACTGATGTCATATAGAATGAAGTGTGATATTTTTTCATATAGAATGAAGTGTGATAAATTTAGATAAAAACGTTTTTCATAATCTGACCACAATGTGATACCGACTCAAATATTAATATCTTATGGGGTAATAAAATACATTTTAATGAAATGTTATGAACCTACACTTATCTTTTGTAAACATTTGAAAACATTACATGTGAATGTCTATTTTTATCCACATATTATTAGATATTCACTCCCCCATGATTATCTTATTCAAAAAAATATGACATAGTAATTTGGAATTAAAAATTATATAGAATTTTCATATTTTAAAGGTGAATTCAATAATTGTTAATTTATTACATATTGATATATTTCTAGTACCTTGGTCCTACTTGGATCTCCCCCAAGGTAAGATCTCAAATAAACTTAATCATAGATATTTTTTTAATGAAACAACATCTGAGAATTTTGATACCAGCTTAGATATCTAATACAAATTAATATTTAAAAATTAATGTGTTGTTAGTAGATATCAAGATACCACTTCAAAAAAAATTCATTATGGATTATTTTTTAGATATATAGAGATTACAGTATTGAACTAATCCTATTTTTTCATGGCTCACCTTCAATACCCTCTTTGAAGATGCATGAACATTATGATATATGAATAAGATGGGTATTCATCAAAGCTATAATGAGAGAAACATGGAAGAGGAGTTTTTATAACCCCTTAAAAATCTTTTCTTTACTCCATTAATTTTATAACCCTTTACACTTGATTCAACCTTAAATTTAAAAAATATATACTATAGTGTAAATCCTAGATTTTCATTGCTATTTTTATTATTTATTAGTAGGAATATCCATCTTTACTTAATAAATCAATGAAATTTCATTATTTTGGGCCCCTTCCATATTCAGATCCAATTCAATCTCTATTGGACACATTTTCAAGCACTCTATTAGAGTATGGGAAGACTAAATTTTTATTTTTTGATTCATTTATAACAAAAACATTATTATAACTATAATTAATAGTCTCTTTTCAGATTTTCTTTCAATGGTTTCTCTAATTTAGGAAACCATTTCTTGACTTTTGTTATATTATGTCCATCGTACTTTCACATTCCACACACCCCTATAAAATCCATTAGGTTACCATTTTTTTAAACATTTATACTTATTTATTAGGATTTTCAACCACAAAACCAATCCTTTTATCTATCTCTTGTTTTAATTATTCTATTTTTTACATTTTAATTATCAATTGTGGAATTGACATCTATTTATCATAAGATTTTACTTTTTCCCAATATATACAAACATTATAAGAACCCAGCCTTATTACATTACATAATATTGAATTTAGTCGAGAAATCGCTTCCTTTTACATTGAGGATATTTTCAATTACAGATATTTAGAGAATTGGGATATAATACATTCATAAAATTACACATTATTACAGAGTGGATACTATAAAAATAATATTCTTTTCTTGGAAAATATAAAAAATTTCAAATAAAAAACGATTTCTTTTAAAATTATTCAAAAATTTAACTTGGATTCCTTCTTTGTCTTAAAAACCATATAACCTGTTAAAATCTTTTAAAAACTTGGTATGAGAACAAAAATCTCAGTAAGTGATATAAAAAAAAGTAAAGAGAACATTAGTCTATGAATATTGCTAACGTATGAACATATTTTCAAAACATGTACTTGTCACCCATATATACTAACTTTATGAAACATGAGATTTTCACAAGCTTCCCACAAAACACAAAAACATAAATAGAACCATAAAGTTATCTTGGTTAATTACTTATATAATCTTGTAACCCTCTTGGCTACCTTATAATTTGTAACTTTCCCAGCTACCTTACAATTTGTGTAACCAGCGCAGTTACCCATGGAGTAACCATACAGCTAACCTCTAACATAAACATACCCAATTAATTGGAGGGAGATATAGTTCACAACCTTCATCATAAACAACTCCCAAGAACCAGAAAACAATCATACAACATGAATAATTTCATAAAAACATTGCTTTTGAATTTTGTAAAACATACTTTTAAAATATATTTTTAAAAGAAAGGTCCATTATAAATATCATATAATTGCAATGAGACATAATATAGTGGATGAAATATGTATATAATCTATAAAAAACATAATTAGACATAATATAATTTGAATTCATCAAAAGAACAAATTAAATTCCACCTAAATAATGAATTATAAGGTAAACCCAAAATATGGAAATCGGGTTAAGAATTCCCTTACCTCGGGTTTTTCTAACTTCAAATCCATTTAAACCTCTTGTATGATGGTAAAAAGAGTGTTATTATTATCTTAGAGAAACTTATTCATGTTTATAACACCTTATATGATCATTTAATAATAACATTTCACCCATTAATTATTATTATTTTGTTCCATCCATTGTTTTGGGTGTGTTCTTTCCATGTTTTCCATGATCAGTTAATGAGGGATCTTCATATCAATTGAAAGTTAAACTAAGGAATTTGAATGGAATGGTATTTTAATATTATCAGAACCATAAATTATACCATTTATAATTTTTTATTTCTAACATGAGGATGATTCATAAGTAAGAACATTATGATATTTGTTTAGGTCATTTTGGTGATCTTGGATCGTAAAGGTATCATTTGTTTTATAAATTAATCAATTCTTTATAAAATGATTATAGAACCCTGTATAAGATGTAATACATTAATAATAATTTGTTTCATCCATAAAAACGGGTTCATGACCAGTCTTGAATCATGTAAATTAAATTGATATCACATCATCCACAATGTCGGTAATTCAACACATCACGAACGGTGTTTTAATTTCATGAATTAGTGGGAGAGGAGAAGAAATATAATGGTGAGTATTAAATGAACATGTTAAAATCCATAATATTTAAGATACTATATCACTCATTCCTTTAGGATAAGGGTAAGTGAAGAAAGAAGAATAATTGAAAAGAAAATGAAAAGAAAATAATTAAAACAAAAGAGGATGTTTACATCTTGATCTCTTCTCCTTGAGATCCTTTTTAGGGCCTTTGGTTTTGGCCTTTTGGTGAATCCACCAGCTATAGGATGTGGGGAATATCTGCAACAACTTGGTTCTTATTTTTGAGGTACAAGTTTCTTATTTTCCTTTTCCCTTAATTGTGTTGAGAAAACAAGGGAAATTTGGGAAAAATCCCAAAATTTATGGGTTAATGCCGTGTAATTTTGTACACATACTGTATACATCGGCTATATAGGATGAGAATATAGGCGCATATGTTTTTCAGTAAAAAACAAACTACACATAGTGTACTTTCATACACACGCCATGTATTTTGGCCATGTGGGAAAAGAGCACAGGGCATGTAGGCTTGTCGGTGATTAAGGGTGTACAAACTAACTACACATTGTGTACATAGTAATACACTTCGTGTAATCAGTCGGCAGATGAATAGGGTGATGGTGAAAAGCAGCCGCTAGAGAAATAGTTAAAAAGGAAAGTACATGTCGTGTACATGAAATTACATGCTGTGTAGTCATGTTTTTTTGCATAAAACAGGAAGTGGCCTCCTTATTCAATATAGGAGGCATAGAATTCAATGAGAGCCGTAGGAGAGGAGTCTGGAACATAGAGGAGCTCCTGACTACACACAGGTATTTCGATTCTTTCGCCGTCGATCTCGCTTGAACTGTGTGGGTTAGGGCTTTCTTCTCCTTGAGTCTTTCCTTCCAATTATTTTCTAATGGAAAGTTATTTGAGTTTGAACAGATAAAAGTTTATCCTAGATCTATGCCTTTCTCTATTGTTTTGGAATGCTCCTTTCATGAATGCCGATCAGAGGAGATCAAGGTAGGTGGTCTGGTGTTTATTTCCAACTGTTGAGTTGTTTTTTTGTACTATCATGCTACGCGCCCATGTCTGGGGTGTCGTGTGGTTAAGGCCTTCGCTGATAAGATATCTAGAATTTCATAAATAATCTAATGATAAATATAAACGACTGTTTGGGATCATTGCTTGGATCTAGGGGCACCCCGTGGGTGCATTTACCATGTTTAGTTTTTTGACCAGGATACTCATTGGTATGATGTGATTATAAGCATGTTTTGAGTTTTCTTGATAGGAAACATTTATAATTGCTTGTTTGTGCATTGGGCTCGGCCTAGTAACTTGATTTTCTTATGGGAGCCTTGAGGGCATTGTTTTTTTAGCCTGAGGGTGGTATTTTGTTTCGCCTGAGGGAAAGTTTCTATTTAGCCCGAGGGTAACATTTCTTATGCCTATGGGAAGTACATTCTATGCCTGAGGGAAATATATCATACGCCTGAGGGAAGTATTCGTTGTTTCTGAGGGTAGTTACCTGAGGGTTTCGATTCTTCTTCCCTGAGGGTAAGGATTTTCATTTCTGAGGACAATGCTTACTTTGAATATTCACTATGATGATTTCTTATGTTGTACCTACCAAGCTAAAGCACAGTATTGGAATTGATAAATAATTATTAAAATTGAAATGTAATTGGTAGAGATAGTTACTTTTGAGTACTAACTAGTTTACTGCACTTCTTTTTTGCCCACTTCTGTTGCACATTTTCCATGTCAATTGGTCACGGGCCTTTGGTGGTTCCCTATTGGGATTTATTTCCCACAGCCTATTTGGGTCATGTCTTGGGCCCAAACAGATTATGTTTGTGCAGGTGTTGATAAGGGCAAGGGACCCTATACAGGTACTTGATTGTTGCAGAGGAGTGGTAGAGCATGGGACCGAGCTTAGGCTTGTGATACTATGGAGTTCTTGTTGCACTATTTTAGTTTGTTTTGATGTACATGGAACTTTTTATGGTATTTTATTTGATTGGAGTGTATCCTTTTTTGACTTCTTTCTTAGAAATTGGACATATTGCTTCATCATATATATATGATAGTTGGTTATCCTTTTCTTAAGTACCATTTTCAATTAATCTTTGTATTTTTTAATACTTCTGCTTTTGGTATGTTTATATATTTTTGTTGTGATACACTTTGACAAATGAGGGCATTGTTTCCCCACTATCAGATCTAGGCCCTCACTGCTAGTCGGCAGCCTCTAGAATTTGGGGAAATGTGCTTGAGGTCATGTGGCCAATTGGGTTCGGGGAACCCATTGTGTCGAACCCCGATCCGGGATGTTAAAAAGTGGTATCAGAGAGTTTTTATTTTCTCTGTGGTACTTTATTATTTGGAGACAATAGAAAGAGATAGATTATTAAGGGATTCGGTAATAAACTGTGACAGGGAGTATCTACCCCTTGTATAGTTAAAGGACATATTACCTTGGATTAAATTGTGATTTCCTGTTACGACTGTTACAGTTGATTGATTTCACCATTGGGTGACACACTTGTGGTGGGCTGTTTATATTTTAGACTTGGGTTCTATTTAGTTACAACCTGATGAGATGAGGGTATACCATCTCATGCATCATTTGGGCACATGTTAGAATCACATGTCATGCATAGTTCTCATTCCATGTAGGGGAATTAGGAATTTCATATTTGTTGGGATAGATGTTATGTTAGAAAATTCATGATGTTGTGATAGGTACCTAGATAGATATTCCTACTGTAGATTGGGCATTGGTTCAAGTTACAGTTGTGTTGATGGACACTAAACTTTGGTTCCTAAAAAGTATGGGTGCTCTTTTAGTGGAATTTAGTGGATCATGATCCAGCATTTTTTTGCATTTTGTACTATAAATGGGAAGGGTCGGGTGCTGAACTTTTGTTCACAGGGAGTATGGGCCCCACAAATAAGATTTTGTCATACCAACTCTTGAAATTTAATGGAAAATGGGCTCAGAAGTAGTTTCTGAGGTCTTCTATTTGGAAACCCAGACAACAAGGTGTGTGGTTCAATGAACACACACCCTATACTCTTCTGTTCGGGATGAAATGAAAAAAATAGGTACAAATAGTGTAACCTATGTACACGTCGGGTAGTTTCTAACCATGTCATAGGTCATTCAGGCTAAAACATGGGATGTGAAAACACTAAAGGGAACACTTCGTGTACCGGTTGTACATGCAGTGTCGTGTTGACCCTATGTCTTCACGTGTGACTCGCAACACGGATGAAGAAATATTTTCTTAAATACATCTTGTCACTTCCGAAAATGCCCTGTAGTGTAATCTGTAAATATGGTCATGTAACTAACAACACAAGTTAGTGTTATCCTTTCTATTACACATCCTGTCTATCTGGAACACGATGTGTAGTGTAATCCATGTATCCGGCCATGTCTTGAACAACACAGGTCGGAAAAGCATGTTTAGTACATGTCGTGTACCTGTGGGACACATCATGTATTATTGACTGGTATGATACCATGTAGACTTGGCTATGTGGCTGGGGAGACGGACTGGTGTACACTCCATGTGCAGGTGTAACATGCCATGTACCGAGGGTTGAGACCTGCCCAGGCCAGCATCAGAACATGAATATGTAAGGGCTTAAGGGTACACGTTGTGTAGACCTTATACACGCTGTGTAATATCATTAAAAAGAGAGTAGTGTGGCTTAGACATATAAAAGGACTCAATCAGGGGAAGAAAATTCAAGAACACACCATGGGTACAGACAACACATCATGTGTTTGGGGTATTACAAGACCAGTTCTGGCAGAAGTACAAGCCCATGTGAAAAACTTATGGGAACACACCGTGTAGTTATTATACATGCCGTTTAGTCTTTTTTTTAAACATGAATGTTTTTTTCCTTGTTCCCATCTTATGTTTCTAGTTCATAGTATTTTATGAGCATAGTCTAAGGTGTATGTTTGACCTTGTAGAGTCATGCCACCAAGATGACCACAAGTTGTTTTCCAAGAGAGAAACAAATATTATACTCTAGAGATGGTGGGCCATGGTCTACCAATGGATCCTCCAGTAGTTCCATATGCAGCACCAACCATTATACCAGACACATGCGTGGATTCACACCTCTGTGAAGGCTTCATACGGTTCATGCAGACCTTTCAGGGAGCACCGTAGGTTTCCACATCTATGGCAGAGATAACACATATATTTTAGCAGCAGCAGCCGCCTACATTTCCAGGGGATGTCAGACCATATGCTGCAAAGTCTTGGCTGGGTTCTATGCAGACGAACTTCAAGCATCTGGAGACGCCTCCTGGGAGGAGGGTCAAGCTCGCTCTTTATATGTTGTGTGATTCCACCAAGAGATGGTGGGATGTTACAACCCAGACTGAGCATCACTGAGACATGGTATGGGATGTTTTTAGGCTATCATCTATGACTTTTTATTTTTGGATATGCTATGGGAATATCGAGCACGAGAGTTCATGAATCTGCAGCAGTGAGCCATGTTAGTAGTGGATTATATTGCCCGCTTCAATGCAGTACAGACTTTCACACCTGTTCTAGTGTGTGATGAGGCATTGAGGGCTAGAAGATTTTAGGATTGTCTTAGATATAACATTCGGGAACTGGTGAATGTTTTTAGGTTTCATGCAATGAAAGTTATTGTGAACCACGCATTGATTATTGAGCCTAAAATTTGGGAAGCTAGTAGTGCGAACCAGGGTGGTTCGGCACCAGTCTCTGGTACTATTTCTACTGGCAAGAGGAAGAGGCAGATGGATTTCTCTTATGGTGGTAGTAATAGCCAGAAGAATTATTTAGGAGGCTAGGTAATAAGCTACAAGTTTGTTAAAGAGGGGCACAAGTGACCTCAATATCCATGTGACCCAGTGGAGTGTTGAGTTTGCGGTAAGGTGGGAAATATCCAGTTTTTTTGTAGGGCGTTTCCACCAGTGACTAGTGAGACGGGTTCTATGTAGACACTGCATGTGGGAGAAGGGCAACACATTTTTACCAGTCAGTGAATTGGAATACGTTAGGGCATTCAGGCTGAGGTGAAGGTCGTCTCCATGGTATCTAGACACCAAGATCGCAGAGATAGTTGGGCGGGTCAGCTCAGGGTAGCCTGGTTGTGTCGCAGGGCTGAGGCACTGGGCATACATATACAGTGTAACAGACCCAATAGGAGCAGGATCATGGACTGTCCACTATCAGAGGTCTTGTTCTAGTTTCTTCTGTTTTATCTTTGGTACTATTCGATACGGGTGATACACATTGCTTTATATATTTGCCTATTGTGGAGAGCCTTCATCTCTATGATTCTTCATCTTCGGACATCATGACACTAGAAACTCTATTTGGGATTATAATTGAAGGTGTAAGTTTGTGAAAGTGGTGCCCCTAGAGGTTGTTGGGTGTCACTATCTATAGGGAATCAATTTCTTAGAGATAGTGAGCTATAATGTCGTTCTAGGAATGGACTGGTTGGTACCCTTTCGAGCCTTTATAGATTTCTATCGTCGTTGGGTGAGTTTCACTTCACTAGATGGAGGAGAGTTTCTATACAAGGGAGAATGAGATGTCCAAGCGAGCCGAGATGGACCCGAGCATCGTGGGTGATGTCGAGTGATAGTCCATGTTGCAACCCTATATCTAGTTGAATAGAAAACTTGTTAGAAGGATTTCCCTCCAGTGGTTGATCATTTCATGTATGTCTTCCCAGACATCTTTTTAGGTCTACCTCCCAAGTGAAAGGTGGATTTCTTTATTGAGCTTATTCTAGGAGTGGCACCAGTGTCCATTCCTCCTTATAGGATGGCTACACCATAGTTACAGGAGCTCAAGAAATAGTTAGAGGAGTTTCAAGAAAAGGGTTTCATCTGACCTAGTAATCCTCCTTGGGGTTTTCCTGTCCTATTTGTGAAGAAGGCAGACGGTACCGTCAGACATTGTGTGGATTATCGTAAATTGAAACATCTTACAATTAAGAATAGATATCCCTTATCGAGGATTTATGATCTTTTTTATCACCTTAGAGGATCACGAGGGTTCTTAAAGATTCATTTAAGATCTAGATATCATCAATTGCACATTAGACCATTGGACATACCGCTTACAGCCTTTCGGAGCAGATATGGTCTATACGAGTACTTGGTAATGTCGTTCGGACCCATAAACGCACCAACAGTCTTCATGGATCTGATGAATCATGTGTTCCACCCATATATGGATTCGTTTGTGGTAGTATTTGTGGATGATATCTTGATGTACTCTCACAATCGACATGATGATGCCACCCATCTTGGGATCGTACAGAGTACACTGAGAGAGCATCAACTATATGTTAATCTCTCAAAGTTCTACATTTGTATAGAATAGATTCACTTAATAGGTCATATTATCTCAGAGGTAAGAATTACAGTAGACCTAGAGAAGGTGAGAGCAGTATATTCTTGGGAGTATCCTAAGAATGTGTTTGAGATACATAGTTTCTTGGGGATGGATGGTTACTACAAGCGCTTTATACAAGACTTCTCCCACTTAGCCGTGATGTTGACTAGTTTGACTAAGAAGGGTATGAAGTTCGTTTGGTTAGAAACTTGAGAGAGAGCCTTTCCGGAGCTGAAGGGAAGTTTGACATTAGCATTAGTCCTGATACTCCTAGATCAAGGGAATCTCTATATAGTTTACAATGATCCATCAGGTATTGGGCTGGGATTATTGTTGATGCAGGGTGATCGAGTAGTTGTGTATGGGTCTCGGCAGTTGAGGCCACATGAGAGGAATCACCTGATTTATTATCTCGAGTTGGCTATTGTTGTTCATGTGTTACACGGTTGATTACATTATCTCTTGTGAGAACATTTTGTGGTGTTTATTGACCTCAAAAGTCTTAAATACATCTTTACCCAGCATGACTTGAATTTGAGACAATGAAGGTGGGTTTAATACCTTCAGTCCTTCGACTTCGAGCTTGCCTATACACCTAGTAATGGTATTGCAGTAGCTGATCCATTGAGTTTGAGGACTTGGATACAGGTAGTGCAGGAGGCCAGTGGTGAGTGGAAAATTTTGGGTTAGTTCTTCGAGATGCATTTGGAGGTGCACGATAGTTAGGGGAGAACCTATCTTTCATCCTTGGCTATGACTTCTACCCTCCTGGATAGATTTAGGATGAGACAACTATCAGATTTAGAAGGCTTAGTTCTACGAGAGTCGGTGGAAAGTGGGGCCCCTCCTCCTAGTTGGGTGAGAGGCGATGACGAGGTATTGTGTATCCATCGATGAGTGGGGGTTCCAGGGGATATACATGAGGTGTTGACGCAGGAATTTCATGCTTGAGCTTGGACAGTGCATCCTGGAGTTACCAAAATGTACCGTGACTTTAGATGTCAGTATTGGTGCTTGTGTATGAAAAGAGAGGTGGATAGTTATGTTATGAGATGTTCCACCTATCAAAAGGTGAAGGCAGAGCATTATATTCCAGCAAGACTATTACAACATTTACCCATTCCATAGTGGAAATGGGATGATGTCACGATGGACTTCGTGACTGGGTTGCCGAGGTCACCTCGAGGCAATGATGTTGTGTGGAACATTTTGGAAAGACTTACGAAGGTAGCTCACTTTTTACCAACCAATGAGACATTTTATGTTGACGAGCTCAGGAAGTTGTATATCCGATAGGTAGTACGTCTTCATGGGGTCCCTCGTTCAGTCTTTTCAGATAGGGATGTTCATTTTACATCTCGTTTCAGGAATAGTTTTTAGAGGTCACTGGGTACACAGGTGCTTCTGAGCATAGTTTACCACCCTCGGACAGATGGCCAGTTAAAGCGTACGATACAAGTGATAGAGGACATGCTCCGTGCATGCATCCTAGACTTTGGGGGCTCCTGGGAGAAGCACATACCCCTGGAAGATTTTTCCTATAATAATAGTTTTTAGGAAACTATTGAGATGGAACCTTACGAGGCGTTATATGGTAGGCCATGCTGATCACCCTTGTGTTGTTTAGAGGCAGGTGAGGCATCTTTACTAGGACCATGTCTTGTTAAAAAGACATCAGAGCAGGTCCAGTTGATTCAGAAGAGGATTCCTACAGCATTGTATCATCAGAAATCTTATGTTGATCGCCACAGATGACCCTAGGATTTCGTTGTCGGGGATCAGTTTTTCTTGTGTGTCTCACTGAGATTGGGACACAGGCAGATTAGGAGACAGGGTAAACTTTCACTGAGGTATGTGGGGCCATTTGAATTTCTGGAGATAGTCGGTCTGGTTGCCAATCGGTTGCATTTAACATTAAGGTACAAGGCCATGCACGACGTCTTCCATGTATCTCAGCTACACCATTATCACTCAGACCCATATCACGTTTTTCAGCCCGGGGATGTTGAACTTCAGGTCTATGAGTCCTTTGAGGATCATCTAATTCATATTGTTGATAGGAGCACAATGGTTTTCTGAGGTCGGTCAGTTCCTCTCGTACAGGTGTTATGGCATAATGGACGAGTGCAGAACGAAACCTGGGAGTGGGAGACTGACATACGTGCTCAGTGGCCAAATTTGTTCTCATCTTTATCTTCACCACCCTTAGAAGGTCAATTCAGGGATGAATTGCTTTAAGGGAGAAGTTTGTAAGAACCTGGTTCTTATTTTTGAGGTATGGGTTTATTCTTTTCCTTTATCATGACGTGTTTTGAGAAAATAAGGGAAATGTTAGAAAAATCCCCAAAATTTTTGTGTACACACCTTTTACATTTCTACACACGTCGTGTACTTCAGCTATGTGTGATTAGAATACAGGCACCTAGGTTTGTCGGTAAAAACAAAATACGCGTTGTGTACTTCCATAACTCACCATGTACTTTGGTCGTATGGGACAAGAACATATGGAGTGTATACTTATCAGGGATTAACGGTGTAAAAACTAACTACAGGATATGTACTTAGTAATACACACTGTGTAATCATTTAGCAGATGAACAAGGTGGCGGTGAAAAGCAGATGCCAGGGGAATAGTTAAAAAGAAAAGTACACATTGTATACTAGAAAGTACATTTAGTTTAGTCATGTTTTTTCACATAAAATAGGAATTACCCTCATCATTCATCATAGGGGGCATATAACTCGATGAGAGCCGTGAGAGATGAGTCTGGAACATGGAGGATCTCTCGACTGCACACTGGGATTCCGATTCCTTCGTCGTTGATCTCGCCTGAACCGCGCGGGTAAGGGATTCCTTCTCCTTGAGTCTTTTCATTCAATTATTTTCCAAAGGGACGATATTTGAGTTTGAATGGATAAATGTTTGTCTCAGATCTATGATCTTCTTGGTTGTTTCTAAAGGTTCCTTTCACATATGTCGATCAGAGGAGATCGAGGTTGGTGGTTTGGTGTTTATTTCCAATTGTTTAGTTGTTTTTGTGTACTGTTTTGCTACACGCCCATGTTTAGGGTGTTGTGTGGTTGAGGCCTTAGCTGATAAGATATATATATTTTCATAGATAATCTAATGATAAATATAAACTACTGTTTTGGATCATTTCTTAGATCCAGGGCCACCCCCTGGGTGTGATTCCATTGTTTAACCGTTGGGCCAGGATACCCATGGGTATGTCATGATTATAAGCATGTTGTGAGTTTTCCTAAGAGGAAACATATATAATTGCTTGTTTTTGTGTTGTTCTCGGCTCGGTTACTTGATTTTCATATGGGAGGCATGAGGGTAGTGTTTTTTTAGCCCGAGGGTGGTGTTTTGTTCTGCCTGAGGGAAAGTTTTGGTTTAGCCTGGGGGCAACATTTCTTATGCCTGTGGGACTGAGGGAAATATCTCATACGCATGAGGGAAATATTCATTATTCTTGAGGGTATTTACCTGAGGTTTTCGATTCTACTTGCCTGAGGGTATGGATTCGCAATGTCTGAGGACAATGTTTACTTTGAATATTCATTGTGGTGATTTCTTATGTTGTACCTACCAAGCTAAAGCACAACCTTGTAATTGATAAATAATTATTAAAATGGCAATGTAACTGGTAGATATAGTTACTTTTGATTACTACCTAGTTTACTGCATTTCTTTATTCCATACTTCTGTTGCACATTTTCACTGTCAGTTGGGTATGGAACTATGGTGGTTGCCTACTTGGATTTATTTCTCACATCCTTTTTGGGTCATGTATTGGGCCCAAACAGATTATATTTCTCTAGGTGTTGATAAGGGAAAGAGATCCTATACAGGTACTTGATTTTTGTAGAGAGGTAGGAGAGCATGAGACTTATCTTAGGCTTGTGATGCTCTTGAGTTCTTGTTGTACTGTTTTAGTTTGTCTTGTTGTACATGGTAGTTTGTACTGTATTTTATTTGATTGCAATGCATCTTATTTTGACTGCTTTCTTAGAAATAGGACATATTTCATCATCATATATATATGACTATTGGTTATCCTTTTCTTCAGTACCATTTTCCATTTATCTTTGTATTGTTTACTGCTTTCTCTTTTGGTATGTTTATATTTTTCTGTTGCGCTACACCTTGACGAATGAGGGAATAGTTTCCCCACTATCAGAGCCAGACCCTCGCTGCTAGTCGGCAGCCTCTGGCGTTTGGGGTAATGTTGTTGAGGTCATTTGACCAACCGGGTTCGAGGCACCCATTATGTGGCACCAAAATTTGGGATGTTACAAGATCCTTGGTAGTATATTGGGTGGAACATAGGTAAGGCTTAGGGCTTGAGAGGTGTGGGAGGAAGAGAGGAATGAGGGTGGTATTTATAGTGGTTAAGAGGAGATATTTTACATTATTTTAATCATTATTATAATATTTTTTCTCAATAATATGAATAGTATTAATTCATGTGCCCCCAAATAGTAATAATGTCATGTGAGCTCGAACCAAGTTGTCTTACATCTTCCTTGCATCACTTATGATCCAGTAAATCAAGTATTTTTCATTTATCATATTTTATCGTATTTTAGTATTCATAAAAAATTCTAGAATTTCATAAAATTCCCAAAAATTCACCTTGACCATTTCGCGACATATAGAATTCAAATATGAACTCCATTTTTTGAAAATAATTTATTAAATATTTTTAATTTAATATTTGAATAAATTCATACATTATTCGAAAACAATAATTTTAAACTTATTACTAAATTTTTAACACCTTGAAAAATTAATCAATATCTCATTGTCTTATATCATTAAGAAAATAAAATAATAATATGATTTACTATTCACAGGGGTCATATTACTATTCATATCACTATTCATAAGGGTATGAAACTTTTCATTAAAAAACAATTTGGTTCTATTAGACTCCAAATAACAAACTGAACATAATTATAGATGGTCATTTTTTAAAATTAAAAACATATAAGTGAAAATATTTTGTTTAAATTATAGTAAAAAATATATACTTAAAACCATGTTTATGCATTTAAATTTATTTTTAGAAAACCTTTGGGTGTTACATTATCCCCACCTTCTAAAAATTGCATCCTCACAATTTTATTTACTAGTTAAATAAGTTATGGTACGTTTCCCTCCTAGAATTTTCAGACTCCCATGTTACTTCTTCAATCATGTGGTTTCTTAAAAAAACCATTACCTAGTGAATTACCTTATGTCGAAATACATGTTCCGTTAAATCAAGAATCTGAAATGGTTTCTCTTCATAAGAAACGTTCTTTTCCAACTAAGCAGCTCTTGGGCTCAAAACATGAGTTGAATCAGGCACATACTTTCTCAACATCAAAACATGAAAAATGTTGGGTACCTAAGACAAACTTGGAGGCAAAGCTACTAAGTAGGAAACTGGTCCAACATTATCTAGGATTTCAAAAGGACCAATGAACCATGGACTTAGATTACATTTATTACCAAAACTCATCAAACTTTTCTAATGAGAAGTTTAACGGAAAACATAGTCACCTACCTTGAGAGAGAAGTTTTTCCTTCTGTTATATGCATAAATTTTCTAACAGCTTTGAGCTGTCCCCATGTACAACTGGATCATCTTCACATTCATAGCCACTTCCTCTACTAATTGTTCCCTATCAACTTCCTTTCCCTGACTTTATCTCATAAATCGGGAGTTCGACACCGCCACCCATACAATGCCTCAAAAGGTGACATCTGTATACTGTAATAAAATCTATTATTATAAGAAAACTCATCTAAAGAAATATGTTGATCCCAACTTCACTGGTAGTCCATTGAAAAAACTGAAATAATTTTTTTCAACCTCGGAATCCTTCATTCTAACATCCCATATGATTGAGGATGAAAGTTGTACTGAAATTTAATATTGTGTCCAATGACATCTGAAGTCCCTTCTAAAAATTAGAAGTCAACCTGGGGTCCCGATCAGAAAAATGGAAAGAGGAACTCCATGTAACTTGAAAATCTCATTGAGTTATAGTCGATAAATCTTATCCAATGAAATTATATCTCAAATATAATGAATATTTGAAGATTTTGTCTACCGAACAATAATAACCCAAATCTCATTGTTACCACGGGAAGTCGGTATTCCCGTCATGATGTACGTGGATATATTCTCTCATTTACACTCTAGCACTGTAAAAGTCTAAATCACCCCTTTCGGTAACTACTACTCTGCTTTAATATATTGACATGTCAAACACATCAATGTAAATTCTGCAATATCCCCTTTCATTCCATCACACCAATAATACTATCTAATGTCTGTATACATCATAGTTCTACCAATATGAACTAAAAATATTGAACTATAAGCTTCACACACCCAGTATTTCTTCAACTAGAAATCACAAGGCACAAACACCATTTTTTCAAATCTTAATACATAATATTTATGATGGTTAAATTCTAACAACTTACCCATTTTAACCAATTATACCTTTTTCTTTATCTCACGGTCTTCCTTATACACTTGCTTAATTCTATCAAATAACAATGGATACATTGAAACCTGAAAAAAAATATAGGTATTTCATTCACCAACAACTTCTATGCCAAAATTCATCAAATCATTAATCAAGGAATCGAGTTCAAAACGTAACATGGTTAATGATTCATGATGCTTTCTACTCTAGGCATCCGCCACTTTTTATTTTATTTTATCGGATGGTAATTTATTGTGAAATTATAATACATTATCTAATCAATCCATCATCTATTCCTCATGTTTAATTCCTTATGAGTGAATATACATTTCCTACTTTTATGGTCAATATATATTAGATATTTTTATTTGTATTAATGATACCTCTAAATTTTCAAAGAAAAAAACCATACCTTCCAATTCCACATCATTTGTGGGGTAATTTTACTTAGGAGGTTTTAGTTGTCTAGAAGCATAAGAAATTACCTAATCATTCTATATGAGAACATTTCCAAGTCCCTTCAATGAAGTATCACTATAGATGAAAAAATCCCTATTTTGGGAAGGCAAAGCCAAAACCAGAGCATTCACCAATATGTTCTTCAGTTCCTGAAAACAAACATCACATTCTTATTTCCAAATAAATTTGACCCCTTTTCATGTTAACTTGGTTAGTGGGATGTATAGTTGTGAAATGTTTTTAACAAACCGTTGGTAATAACCTTCTAATCCAATAGAACTACGAATCTCTGTAACATTTGTGGGTATTTTCCATTCAACATCCACTCTTGTTTTGGTATGATCAACTATTATTACATTCTTATTTACAATGTGCCTAATAAAATAAATCTATTCTAACAAAAAATCACACTTTTTGAATTTTAAATACAGTTTCTTTTCCTTTAATTTTTTTGAAACCACCCTTAGAAGTTTTTAATTTTTTTCTTTACTCTTATGAAATACCATAATTTCATCAATAAACACAATTGCAATCATTTCCAAGAACTCATGAAATATTATTTTCATAAGATTATTGAATACAATAGGTGCATTATTTATCAAAAATGATATAACAACAAATTCATAATGGTCATATATAGTACAAAAAATCTATTTTTAGGATGCTATCTTCCTTCTCCTTTAGCTAATGGTATTTGAATCTCATGTAAGTCTTGGAAAAGTACAAAGATCCCAGGATCTGATTAAACAAGTCATACATATGAGGCAAAGGATACATGTTTTTAATAGTGATGTTATTCAAAGCTCTATAATCAAGGAAAAGTCTCATATAACCATGTTTCTTTTTAACAAACAAAATAGGGGAACCACGTGGTGATGTTCTTGGATGAATGAATCCTTTATCAAGAAAATCCTGCAACTAATTTTTCAATTAAAGAAGTTCCATTTGATCCATACGATATGAGGTTTGAAATTGGATTATCATAAAGAACTAATTAAATTGTGAATTTGACTTCCCGATCATGTGTGACACCAACCAAATCATCAGTAAAAACAACATGGTATTCGTTTACCACTGGCACATCATTAATCTGAACAGTTCCCTTATTTTCAACAATATGGGCAAGATAAATTTCATTTACATCTTTCAATAGTTTCTCATATTCTAGATATGTTATAAATCAAATGGGTTTATTCTTGTATAATAACTAAAACCCTTTCTGAAAAACAACTTTTTTTTCTCTACAATCAATCTTAGCATGATAAACAGAATGCCAATCCATTCCAAGAATGGAATTAAACTCTACTAAGGAAAAAAATAGGTTTGTAGGTAACATATTTCAACATACCACAATAGAAAGATTATTATAATTCATATTTGCTATAATATTTCCTCTTGGTGTTTTCAAAACAAGTTTTGGTTTCATTTTTTGAGGTGATATTTCCCATTTACCAGAACATTCCTCGAAATAAAGGAATGTGTAGACCTCGTATTGAATAAAAAATTAGAAAAACTTGAGTAAACAAACAATGTACATAATAAAACTTCATTGATTGGCACGACATCTGCTGATTTAGTCTCAAAGGACCTCACTACACCTTTCTTCTTATAGTCTGGATTCTTTGCATCATTTGGATCTCTCATTGCGCAGGAATTTACTTATTAACCCATCTCCCCACATTTAAAACACTTAACAGTTTTCTTATCAAGATTAGTCTTAGGATCATTTTCATTATAATCTCATTCCATATATGCAAACATACTACATCGAAATCACTTCCCAGTTTTAGTAAGTCATTCTCCAAGGTTCTTTTTTCCACACTATTCACAAACTGGATACTGTATTTTCTTACCGTCAGATTTCATTGTTTGATTATTAATCATCACTTTCTATAAATACCTCTCATACTCTGTAATGTCAAAATGCACATGATCATCATAAAACTACATCTCTACCCTCTCAACACATATTAAAAGGTTCTCATAACTTTTGAATTCACAAGAGGCCAACACACTTAGATACATTGTCTTCAATCCTCGGTAAAAGAGGTTGATATTTCTATCATGATCCAAAATATGATTTAAAGAAAACCTTGCCAGTAAGATGAAGTTCTCTTCATAAACTTACACTGAATCTTATTTCTTTTTCATCAATTCAATTCCTTTATTCTCCATCCTATGTATCAACACTATAGGAAAATATTTTTCAAGGAAAATAATTTTAAATTCATCCAACTCTAAGTCATCAATGTCCTCTTTATACATGATATTATTTAACATTGACCACCACTGATCGGGTTCATATTCAAAATGATAAATTTCAAGACTTACCTTTTGATTATCAGAACATCCCATAACATTGAATATCTTGTCAACATCTTTGATCCATCCTTCAGCTGCTACTAGGTCAGGAGATCCATTGAAAGCAGGAGGGTGTTGTTTCATAAAATGTTCCGCTATTGTCATGTTCTACTGTGGTACTTCTGGTTGTTCTCTTTCATGTATTCCACCACTATTTATATCATACATTAGCTGATCTATTTCTATCAAAAATTGTTTGGTTCCAATCCCTTCCATTCTGGGCTGTAGATTTGAAAGGATGATGTTCTATCGGCGCCTCACCTCTTTAGCTTCCATGTTTCTTATGTGGAAAACCATTCAGAAAAAACATATCTTAGTTAAAGAAACCTTGTAATATTTAAATTCTATATCATTTCAAATTAACCATACTGTAAAAAACATTTATTATTTTATATTAACATTATCCTAACCCATAAAGTATCTAAATCATCCTCTAATAAAAACTATAATGACTTGGACTTATTACATTATATAATCTTGAATTTAGTCAAGAAATAACTTCCTTTTACATTTAGGATATTTTTAAGTTTATATATTTATATAACTGAAACATAATACATTTATAAAATTAGACATTATTACAGAGTGGATACCATAAAAATAGTATTCTTTTCTTTCAAAATATTAAACTTTTCAAATAAAAAATGATTTCTTTGAAAATTATTCAAACATTTTAAATGGATTACATATTTGTCTTATACATCCTTATGACCTATGAAAATAATTTAAAAAATCTTGGGATGAGCACAAAAACCTCAGAAATGGATGTAAAAATAATTAAAGAGTGCGTTCGTCCCTGAATACTGGTAACATATGATTTTTTTTGAAAAGATGCACTTGTCACCCATATAAACATAATTTATGAAACATGATATTTCCACAATATTTCCAAAAAAACATAATAACATAAATAGAACCGTAAAGTAATATTGGTGCATTACTTACATAATCTTGCAACCCTCTTGGTTTCCTTATAATTTGTAACTCACACGGCCACCTTACAATTTGTGTAACCAATGTTGTTACACTTGGAGTAACCATATGACTGACCTCCAAATAACATATTCCCAATGAATTAGAGGGATATATAGGTCCCACCATTCATCATAAAAAATTTCTTAGAACAAGAACATATTAATACAACTTCCATAATTTCATAAAAACATTTCTTTTGAATTTTGTAAAACATAATTCTGAAAGTGGCTTTTAGAAGGAATGTCTCTTATAAATATCATATAATTGAAGTGAGAATTAATAGAGTGGAGGTATTATTTATATAATATGTAAATAATGATTATTTAACATAATATAATTATAATTCATCACAAAAACAATTTAAATATAACAAAAATAATGAAGTATAAGGTTATCCCAAAGGATGGAAAGTGGGTTAAGAATTCTCTTACCTCAGATTTTTCTATATCCAAACTCATTTAATCATCATGTATAATTGTTAAAAAGAGTTAATATTATCTTAAAGAAATATATTCATGTCTATAACACTTTATATTATCATTTCATAGCATCTTTTCAACCTTTAATTATTACTATTTCGTTCCTTCCATAGTTTTGTGTGCGTTCTTTACATGTTTTCCATGATCAGTTCATGATGGATATTAATTTCGATTGGATGTGAAAATAAAAAATTGGAATGGAAGGTATTTACATATTATTGTAACCATAAATTAGAGAATTTATCATTTTTATTTTTGACATGAGGATGATTTATGGGTTAAAACATTATTGATATTTGATTAGGTCATTTGGGCGATCTTCGATCGTAGTGAACTCATTTGTTTTATAAATTAATAATATGTGTATAATATAATTTCACAACCTTATATATTATATAATGAAAAAATTATTATTTGGTTTAACCATAAAAATTATTTCATGACCAATCTTTAAGTAAGTAAAATAAATCGAAATAATATCTTCCAGGATGTTGGTAATTTAACACATCACGGACTGTGTTTTAATTACTTGAATGAGTGAGAGTGGAGAAGAAATATATTGGTGAGTATTACATAAAAATAACTAAATACATAATATGTAAGATATTTTACCACTCATGCCTCTTGGATACGGGTATGTGAGGAAAGAAGATGAATAGAAAAGAAAATGAAAATAAAAGAAAGAAAACAAAAGAGGATGTTTACCTCGTGATCTCTTCTCCATGAGATTCTTCTTAAGGCCATTGATTTTGGCCTTTTGGGGAGACTAGGAGATCTATGACGTGGGGAAGAGCCTTGTGAGGACTATTGGAAAGAAGTTAGGTATGTCTCAAGGCAGAAGAGGTGTGAGAAGAATAGAGGAATGATGGTGGTATTTATAGTGGATGAGAGGAGATATTTTACATTATTTTAATCATTAATATAATATTTTTGCTCAAGAATATGAATTTGGTAAATTAATGTGACCCTAAATATTAATAATAGAATGTTAGTTCGAACCAAGGGGTATTACATCATCCTTTCATCACCTATGATACAATAAATCAATTATTTTTCATTTATTGTATTTTATTGTATTTTACAACTCATAAAAAATTCGAGAATTTCATAAAATTCTAGAAAATTCACCATAAACATTCCTCGACATTAATAATTAAAAAATAAACTCCATTTTTGTAATATATTTTTATAAATATTATTAATTTAATAAATAAATAAAATCACAATTTATTCAAAAGTAATTTTTTTTCATTATAACTCTTTTTTAGCAACTTGAAAAATTAATCAACACCTCATTAACATATATCCTTATGAAAATAAAATTATAATATTATTTACTATTAATAAAGATCATATTACTATTCATAATGGTATGTTACTATTAATAAAAAACAATTTGGTTCTATCAGACTCCAAGTAACTTACTGAACACAATTGTAGATGGTATTTTTTTGAAATTCAAAATAGAAATGTTACAAAATTATGTTTAAAGGATAGTTAAAAATTTATACATAAAAAATGTTTCATGAATTTCAATTTATTTTTATAAAACCTTGGGGTGTTACAAACATTTATCATAATTGTGACCACATCAACTGAAATAAGCACCTAATTTTTCAATTGAATCAAATATGTTCATAGTTAACATATTTTGTATATTCTATGTAGTCAATTTTATGCCAGTAGATTTCCTCTCAAATTCATCTCTACTACCCTTAATATTTTCCATTATAGAAGAAAATTTTACTAAAATATTGTTTCAAAAATAAATGGACTTATATTTGAATCTCCAACAACACAGATAGTGGATAAATTTGTTTTTCCATTCAAATGTAGCCCTGGAAAAATGTATTGCTAGATATTTTTATAATGAAAACTCGTTCATTTAGGATCCATTTGTGTTAATACAAATATTTTAAATAATTACATACAAATTTTTAATGTGGTGGGTTTATCCAAATATATATCCCATTATTTACTCCCAAATCATTAATTTATCCATACACTTCTAAATAAAATAGATTTAGTGAAAACAAATTCAGGAAAATGTTATACTTTTTTATATAAGATAGTTTTGGGTTAAA